>OW052034.1:92015645-93390245 GCA_932526305.1 Epicampocera succincta | reverse complement strand
GCGCCGAACCGGTCAAATGTCCTCTCAAAGGTAATTAACTATATGTATGTATGTCATAATGAATCTTGTACTTTAGGACCACCAAGCCGCAGCGACGAAGTCATAACGGCTATTTTACATAGTGTCTTGCAATGGTAGTACGGCAAATAAGGAGCAAAGTCTTTGGACAAAAGCATATTAGATTAAACCCAGTCCAAGTCATTCATATTTTATGTTATAGCTCAAATTGGAAGCAGAGTGGTCGGCATAAAAACTCGTTGCATTTGCTTTTGTCTAGTTAAGAGTGTACAACTCAGCTGTAAACCCTAGTGCTACCGTTGAGGGACTACAGTGGCAGTCTGCTCCGCTTTTGTGTCCGTTGCCACTTTTATGCCCACCTATTAGGGTGCACCAACCGAAAATTTTACATTTTCAGCGATTTCTCTAATCGTTTAAGCCAACTTTTAAGTTTAATTTAATTTGTTTTTGTTTTCATCTTGAAAGGTCCCTTTATTTTCACTTATAACCGCGGCAATGGCGAGTGCAAAAGCCCTGTTTCCAATATTGAAAGCTGCACCGAAGACAGCCGTTTGCTATTGAGTTTTCAGGCCTGTCCCGATGTTGTGGGCACCGAAAGTACTGGTGAGTTCTAATTAATTTTTTATTCACTTGAGTTGCCCATAATCATATGCTGTTACTAGTGGAAGAACTGACCTGTCTGGCAACTTGGAAAGATGGCAACTCTCGTTATTTAGTGGGTTTAGTATCGCATCATCATGCCATATCGAACGAGGAACGTTACCGTTGCTTTGTTTATGAGAAAATTTCCTCATTAATGGGTAAGTTGAACAGAGTTCTGTGATATCGAAAATATACCCAACTTTTTTTTGTATCATATGAAAAGATCTGGGACATTTTGCTGGACCCAGTATTTCGACGTCAAAAGATGCTGAATACAAACTGGCTCAGTCTGGTGACGCCACCTGCAACGGTCTGGATAGTGCAGAGGTGAGTGAATTTCAGCTTCGCAAGAGTTACAACAAAAGCCAGTTTTAAATAAGGACCTTGTTTGCACACAAAATGTAATGGGCGACAAGAGATTATGGAATTGATTCTGCCGATTTCCGAAACGGTTACTTTATCATATTATTTGTTATAAAATTCCAGCTTGGGATCACTTCTGTGTTTTATAAATGCTTTCAATACATTGATTCTAGGCAGAAAAAAACTTGAAAGAGATGCACAAGCGCATATCGAAATATTCAAATATCATGAATTATTTGTGAATTTTCATTAAAGAATGTCGGCATGTTGCGATTACGCCAGTTAGTTTTCCATTGAACACAAATGTCCGACATTTTGTCTGTTTTGGTTTCATCACTTCACTAAAATCAAAAGTATAAAAGTAGAAAAAATAAATAAAAGTAAAATTATTATGGGCCTGTGCCACGATGAAAAATACATATATTAACACCAGGTTAGGCTTTGAGCACACGCTGCCTTGATCTGCCTACGCTCGCAAATTTCTTAGAAAATAGTTGCTTAATATCTTAATTATGAAACTATTTAAAACGAATAAGAATCACAACCAGCTCGGCTCAATATTTTAATATTTAACTGGCAAACCTTTTGCAGATGTACTAAAATTCTCTTTTTTTTCTTTGCTTTAGGTGGGTTCTCGTATCATGTCCCTGCGCAAGCCGCCAGTCACCGAAAGATGTGATTTTCCAGTTTGGTTCAAGGGTCCCCGACACTGGCATGTTCTAATGGGAAACGCCGTCTATAATTATCATACAAAGTGAGTTCTCTTGAAAGAATACCTAAAAAAGGATTGGTTTAGTGAACTCTTAATCTTTATTTTTGCAGCGATGGTTCCATACACATTATCAAACCCAATGGTTATATGGAAACTCGGGCCTTGTGTGAACAAATTAACAAACAAACCTCAACGGAAATGATGTCAGTGGTGCATTACACCACAGGATGGTGAGGGATCTCCAAAACCTATTTCTTTTGCTAAATTTTTCTTATAAAATTAAATTTTCAGTCAATCTGGTTTTATGTGCATGATGTTTTACCGTCGTGACACCCATGTTATTGAGATACAAACGGGCAAGCCGGCCTCGAGGTTAGAAGATGCCTGCGCTATTGACCATTTCGATATCAACAAAACTCCCTACATAACTCTACTGGGTAATTGAAAGCAACAGCTTCACCTAAGAAATAGAAATTTTGTACTAGTAAAATTTAATTTATTTCTAGCCTCAAATCCTGATCCTCAAATCTGTCCCATGGAAGGCTTATACACCCTCAGGGGTGCTATAGGGCCTCCTTATCTAACCACCAGACATAAACGCAACCACAACAAGGCTCATGGTTTTCACAGCCATCATCATCAGTACGGCGATAGCAGCGGCAGAGAATATTTACACAAAAGGTAAAAATTTTAATTTTATTCTCCTAAATTATTAAACCGGTTGTTGTTTTTGTTTTTGCTTTATTAGACACAGCTCCCTAAGTTTTCGCAGTTCGCAACGCGACGACAAAAATGCCTGGCATTCAAATACACGTGGTCTTCCCATACGTTCGCGGCGCGATGCTTCTAGCACTGCCACTCCTTTGGTCGCATTGACAGCCAATCAATCGCACGCGGCCAAGACCGTACAAGAGATTTTGGTGGTGGGCAATAATACAAATGTGGGCTTCGTTCAGGGTGGAAATGGTGATACTAGACTAAGAAGTAGACGTAATGTTCCTGAATGTGTTACAAACTATAAGGCCCAACGTCAGTTGTGGGTGGGATGCACAGAGCCCAATGTAATCGATGTGCGACCGTTGTGCAATGACGAAGGGGACGAAGGTGGGTTTACGATCGACATGTACATAAAAATATGTACTCGTTCTTATGTATGTACAAATGTATGTAGGTTTAAAGATGTTACGTTTCTGTACAATAACTAGGGCCTTAGGGGAAGGGACGATGGATGATTTTACTCTCTTCTCTTATATGTATGTACATACGTACGTTTGTGCATACCGGGCCATCGTTTCTAAGTGCGTCAAAGCTGTTTTCTGGCAAACGCGAATTACCGTCAGCCGACTGTCATGTCAACATGAGTTCGATAACGATTCGTAGTCGACCTTGGAGTTTGAAGCAATACGTAGATTTGTTTTGTTTAAATATAATCCAGCTGATCTTGAAATCTATCAGGTCGTTTAAAAGAACGAAAAGAAAACGTGCTCGCACTCCTTTTAGTCTATTACAAAACTGTCGACAAAAATTTTAACCATGAATATATTTACATACATACATACATATTTATGTCAGTTTCGCACAACTCTATATGGTATGGATTTTGATTGTGGTGAATGGATGAATGCGGATTTTTGAAGTGCTGCTTAAGGCGTCTGGTGTTTAAAAATTTTAGTCACATGACTTCCAGGCTGTACTCTGTGTGAAAAGAAACATGATGAAAAACTAACAATACTTAATGCTTAACTTTCGTTTTGTGCAAAACATCCTGTTTTATTAAGCCTTTATACGAGTACATAACCTCAAATAATCTACCATATGCCAACAGTCGTCATCATCGTCACATCCAGAAACGGTTATTGACCACTAGAGACCAGCGGCAATATTTTAACGCGCTGTTGATCTCACTACAGTGGCGACTCTCGGAATAGGGGCAATCGAAATAATTGTACTTCTTTTGTCTTTAACAGAATACTCCTGTCATGGTTCTTGGTCAGAGAATGGCACTGTCTACATAATTGCCAGACACAAAGGCTCCAAACATGGTGTGTGCATAAGTTACCGGCCGCTAGAGGGCACCTCAGCTAAACTGGTAGTGGGGGATGCCTGCTACAGAGGCATACAAAAACCGCCGGAACATCATTTGGTGGCCAATTTATCCGTATTTGGTAAGACATAAACTCAAGCATTCTGCATTCAAAATATAATACTTCGTTTTTGATTCCCGCCTGCGACAGGTAAATGTGGCGAGACTGGCTCCACCTCCTCCTCTATGCCCGTTGCCAGCTGGCTGCACCTGCTGGTGCCCACCATACTAATAACCTGTTTTGGTCAGTTGCCCGTACAGAGATGATTCCGCAACTAGAACTCACGCCTGACGAAATATCTAGTTGTAAGTGTTTAACGAACATAAAGTTGACCTAAAACGGAAGCGGAAAAGTTCTTTTTTTAATGGCAAAATTCACATGTTAAAAACACAACTTGACAGAGAAATTTTTTTCTTAAATTTAAGAACAAAAACAAATGATGCACCTCCAACTTGACTTTTAATGAAAAACGAAAACTAATATTAAAAACCCCGAAAATTTTAAAATGAGACTAAAGTAATTTAACTAAATTGATCAGAAGATGAATGTAAATAGCGAAACCGTAAAGAAACTAAAAAATTTGCATTAAAAAGGAATTAGTTATTAAAACGGAAAAACAGCAAAAACAAATTGTGTTAAACATAAACTAAATGAATTGTAAAATTAAGAGACATGTGCGAAGAAGCTCTGATTTATTTTGTTTGAAAATGTGTTTCTTTCTTTCTTATTACGAATGTCAATAATTATTAACAATTAAAAAAGGCACTTAATGTTGTATAATCTTTTAATAACCCCAACCAAACGAAGTGATTGTAAATAAAATTATTTAAATTCGCCAGCTATTTTGTACATAAACTGTGTGTTTGCGTTTATTTTAAATAAAACAAAATGATTTTGCACAAACCTTTAAATAAATAGTGTATAATTATAAATTTAAACAAAAAAATAAGGGAAAAAAAACTTAGAACATATTAAGAACGACTTTGCTGTGTGTTTTAAAATTATTGTTTTATTGATACGTTTTGTTTTAAAAGTTTTCATTTACTGTAAAATGTTTTTCAATATTTTTTATTTGATTTATTAATTTAGTTTTTCTTTCAAAAGGCATAAACGGAAAAGTTAAACAAACATCTGTGTATTAATCATAAGCTTAAGACACACATACATACACACATAGACTTTAAAGAAAATGTTTGCTTAAAGTTATTTCACTTTTTCTTATTTTTTATACCACAAAAACAAAAAACGATTAATAAAATAAAAAAGAAAAGAAAAAAAAAAACAAACAAAACAAAAGACAAATACATTGCATTGTTATACGATTTGTAAGAAGCTTTAAGCTTAATTAACTAGTGTCTATTGAAACTAAAACAAACTCTGCTCTTTTCTGTAAAATGTAGTCTAAGCTGAGCTTTAGCTCAATTCGGCCGCAATATAACTCGAACTCTGCTCCACAATAGAAAGCCGTTTCTGAGCACATCTGTGGGGTGGAATTGCAGCAGGCTTCGCACGCCTTTTAGACTGACTTTAGTTTTCGAGATACACTTCTTTATTTTGGTTCTAAATGTTTAAATATCAAATGTGATTTGAACTGATAATATTGTATAAAACTAATTACCAAAAACAAACAAAAAATTGTAATTATTAGGCGTGCGATGGAAATCATGTTTGGAAACCGTTTTGAAAATACAAAATTTATAACTCCGTATATGATCACATAATTTTCTTAATGTTTAATGTATATTTTTGATTACTAATTTAATATTGCAAAACGCATTGATCAAGAATTTGGCCACAAAATGTTTCCAAAATCGGTAGTTTTCGCTCACACTGGAAGCAGAAATGCAAGGCATTAATTGTACAAACTAACTTGACTTAAGTGATGGGCGTGAGTATGATGATTTGCGTTCTTTTTTTCTGGCTTTGCTATTGGTATCATCGCTCGCTTAAAAGCGTCGCGCGGACTTCCAGTGACGGCGATTCTTCGAACGTGTCAGGATGGATGTCATATCAAGGGCATGCTAAATGCGCCAACATCATCTGCAGTCTCACATCTGCTTTTTCAACCCGCAAAGAAAGGTATAACTTTATCTATTCTTTAAAATATCCCAACTCTCCTTGAATTATCAACGCAAAGCACAAACGTTGACTTTGAGAACTTTTTCGAAAAGGAGTAGCGATGCGGATACGATTTTGAAGAACAGAAAATCGGAAACTTTGCAAAAGAAAGTTTATGAATAGCCTGCACATCATTTTCTTCCCTATGAAACGCTTTCTAAAACAATTCTACGTTACAAAATCAATTCTGAACTTTCTGACCCTTTACTAAACTTTTTCATTTCATTTATTTTAACTTTTTCGGCATTTTCGGCAGGTTAAAATGCAAAGACAATACTTATAATCCAGCCCAGTAAACTTTTCGCCACGGACGCAGAGATGGCCAGCGGAAGTTGAATGTTGGCGTAATAACAGTTGTCCCGAAAGTCACACAAAAAATCTCATGTTTGCCATGAAAGCGTTTTGTTGCAAACATTAGCAAAAAATCGGTTATTTCGACTTCAGTTACTCTCTTTCCATTTTATTTGCTAAACTGTGGCACGCGTGGAGAACTGGACAATTTTCACCTTTTCTTTTTCTTTTAATTTCACTTAAATTTATCTCTTTTGAATGTTTAAACGTGAAATGAAATTTTCCACGTCGTTAAGGTGTCACTTTTTTCTTTTACATATTTTTTCGTAATGGAGAAATTATTGATTTTATTGGTCCATGTTTTATATTCTCTGCGTTGTAAGTTGCTACACACAACCTATTTCACCAGGCAATGAGGTACAAACAGAAGACACCTAAATCCGAAAACGCCAATTAATTGTAAATTGCAAATAAAGCACAAGATGAATTATTTCCCACATCAAGCGTTTAATACTTGGCTCTAGAAAATGCGTACTATTTCAACTTTTATAATCACATTTGACCGATTTGATTGCGAGTGTGCACGACACACGGACCGTTAATCAAGAAAACTGGCCCAAGATTGAATATGGCTTTTGGGCCAACTTTTGCAACACCAGCCTATTATCGCCTTCCGCTAACCTGACAGGGCTATTGAAACCTTAGGAAATAAATTAAAAGTTACTTAACAATTACAATTGAGTTTCTAACAAATACTAACAAATGTAATTTAAAAATGCATGCATTTAGTTTAAATAAATAAGTATGTGAAATAAAAAAATTATATAAAATATTTTTACAATTATTTTAAATACAATTAAAATTTTACATTTGTTTATCTATTTTTTTTTTTTTTGGTTTTTGTAATATTAAGAAAAATATTTGCTTAAAGGTTTTTCCATGACGCTGGTTATTTTCACAAAATTAAATTATTAATTTAAAAATCAATGTAAAACATAAAAACTCTTCTTTTTTTAAATTAAATGTACAAAAACCAAGACAACAAATAAGTTTAAACGTAAAAAAATACATAAAATAACAAATAATATTTTGCATAGAAAAATTGCATTCATTGGTTTCATATAAAAAACAACAACAAAAACATTTAAAAAAACATTAAGCTAAGAAAAAAATAAATGCATATATACAGATTTAAACAAAAAAATTAAACTAATACTTTAATAACAAATACTTTAATAAAACAAAAAACAACTTAAAAAGTAAAAAAAAACATTAAAGTAGTTATAATTAATCTAATTAATTATAAAATAAATGTATTTATTAATAAACATATAGACACTATATACATACATACATACATACATTCATACAAACATACAAAACTACATTTAAAATCATAAACCCTAATTAAGTAGCACTTAAATAATGAACAAATTAATAAAAACAAACAAAAAAACCAACAACAAAAGGTATCATTATAAAATTTTTTTAATTAATATAAATAAAAAAGTTCAATAAAAGAAAACAACAAACTTATAAACATTTTTTCAATTAAAAACAAACAAGAAATCAATAAAATTAAATAAAAACAAATGAGTAATTAAGACTCCGTGGGCAGACTAGGAAACAACAACAAGAACAACTAAATGATTGGAAACCAACCAACCAACCACACAATTAATATTCAGAACAAAGAAACCAAAATGAAATGATTTAAATGTTTTTTGTTTTATTTTTTTTAGAATGTTTAAGGCAATTAAGAGGTGATATAGATCTAGAAACATGTTTAAATTAAATCACAACTACTGACTCGTACAACCAAAAACTCACTAACACATCCGTACACCAATTCCAACTGACAGCATCCAACGCCCCCCATCACAGCAACCATCACAGACCACACCCACTTATCATACGCACACACACACACACACACACACACACAGAAATCTATAAAAACCCGTTAAAATTTTCATACCAAATTAAACGCTTATAAAATCCATTAATTAAATTTAATTATGTAACGAAACTGTATAGACATGAAAACTTACTATTAAATAAAGAACAGAACAAAAAAAAAAAAAAAAAAAGAAGAAAAACTCTTGAGAATTCTTTGGAATGCACAACAAACAAGCAGCTCATTATCGTTCAAGCATCAAACTCACAGGAAAGAGGTCGAGTGTGGTGGCGGTTTCAGTTGCTTGCGACTTGCGACAGTCAAGGGAATTTAAATAGGTACAAACTAGCGTCGCATGTCGAAGTTGTTGCACCGGAGTGGAGCAGAAATTTGTATTGAGAAATCTAAAGTGGAATAGACACGATCAAAACGCTTATTGTCAGTCTCGTGGACGTGTGTTTGACAGCAAGCAAGCCAGAAACGACAAGCTTCAGATTTTCCATCCATTCACTAATACTGCAAACTTGCTTCTTAAGCATTTTGATCCTGTCCAGCCCGCATAAGAAAACAATTTCAAATCTCTTTCAAACAAAAGCAATTATTTGTTTCGGTTTCAGTTGTTGGTCATTTTTACATACTACACACCCATACATACATACATACTATGTACAGAAGTGTTCCTATTACAGGATTGGATTTTATATGTACATATGTATGTATGTATGTATGTATTGAAGAACGTTCTATTTGTAAAATTCTTTTTATTACATGTCAAACACTTTCGTAGAATGAAAGTCTTATCGTGAGAAAGCAAAACCTATTAAATAATTAATGGGAGACGACGATACGAATACAAAATATTTTAAACGGTAAATGTTTTTATTCTAAACCGTTTGAGAAGCCTCACTCTATCTATTCTCACAGAAGGTAGGAGCACAATCAAATACAAAGCAACAAATTTTCATGTTCTTTTTGTAGAACTGAACCATCAGCTACATGATTCGCACCACCAAAACAAACAAAAAATTATTGTAAATCTGCATTCAATTTTTATTTTGGGTTAAACTTAAACTAAAAATACTAAGTTTAAAAAATTCGTGCTTTTTATAAATTATACATACATATATTTAGTACAATATTTTTGCGTTGAATTTACTTATGCCATCCGCGTAAACATGAAAAATACTTACAGCCGACTTTTGTTGTTTTTTTTTTAATACGGACAGAATTTCATATTATGAGTCTACGAACTCGTAATTCTTTGTATTATTTGAACAGACTTTTAGTGATGATGAAGTCTTCTAAAACATATTTATTTGTTTTTAATTCATTTTATTCAAATTTTTAAACCATATTGTGTCAATACAAACAACAATATACAATTTGTCTGCTCATAAACGCATAATAAAAATATCGTCTTTTTGAAGCGCTTAAGCTTCTGAATTGAACAGTTTTCATACATGTGTATGTAAATGTAGAAAAATCTAATTCGACCAATTTTCTTATGATAAAATTGGAACAGTAGACAGAAGTTCGAAAGTCGCAAAAAGCGTTGCTTTCGGCTGAGCCAATTGGCAATAAAACTTGTTTTCGGTCGAACGTCAACATTAACGACAGTAAGAAGGAGGGTAATTTCCGAATGTTCGTTTCTTAATCGTTTTGAAAAGTGACTGAAGATATTAGATATCAGTCGAAATTAATAATAAACCTTATCGATATTGAGCCCACCACAACATTTAAAAATTAATTACTGTTCCACTTCATAGACAATTTCTACGGCATGTCTGGTACTTTCGACCAATATTTTGTAAATATTTATTTGAAATTTTAAGTTGTTCCAATTTCTTTTTTAATAACAAAGGAAAGACAAATATTATATCTTTCACCACTCAATTTGCTTGTAGAATACATACATATGCATGTATGTATGTATATATTATTAAAAAAGGCAAGAAATAGTTAGGACCTATTTGTGGAAACAACCTATTTCACAACACAAACAAGCGTCTTTTCAAGAAAACGTACATATTTGTGTGTACATATATATGACAAACGGTCATTTTTTTAATAAATTTTAGAAAAATTTTCAAGACAAGGCTCGTGATTGTGTTCCGGTTTGATAGTGAAGTGTAAACCGCCTTTTTTATTGCTGTCCGGAATACATGCGAACGTTGGCATCCCGAATCTCACAGAGTCCATACAAACTTTTAATAAAATTAAAACAACTGTTACAATTTTTAATTTATTTAATTTGAGTTTATTTTTATAATTGTAAAATGAGCTTTGCAAACTGTTTACAAAACAAGAAAACTTAATAAATAAATAAAATGTATTAAAAGCTGATTTTTTGTATGTGAATATATTCGAGTTATTGAACTTTAATAAATCAAATCGGTTAATTTACACACAGACAGACAGTTACACATTTATACATACAAGAGTTGTATGCAGAAAATGCCAAGTCAAAAAAATCTAACTTTACGGTGGAACGAAAATATGTAGTTCACATATCGGCATTTTGCGCAAATGTCTTGCGAAATAGGAAATGCTTAAATCTTTTTGCATTTAAACAAAATAAAATTGCGAACTAGTTACATATTTATTTCGAAAACGAAACATACAAGTAGTTGCACTTATTGGCATTTAAAACAATATTAAAACAGGATTTGTTTATTCTAATTGATACAAAGAAATAGGGAGTTTTTGGAATCTGCAACCCCGTCATTAAGGCGTGGTAAGTGAATCCTTTGTGTTGAAACTAAAGTTTGGAGCGGAGTTTCACTCTCCGTAAGAAATTGTTTGTATGGGCCAAAACAACCGGTAGGACAGTTTTTTTTTTATACATAAAAGTACATTTGTAATAATATGGCTTCCTCCAATTGAACATCTCACTATTACTGAATGCAGTTCCGTCTCGCCGGGTGGGGCTCATGTTTGTTTATTTATCTGCATATGCATACGCCGTCTTCTGTATCAGACCTTTGAATAAAGTTGAATAAAATGTTCCGCTCTAAGCCACCGTTTGTAAAATTTAAAGGCTGCACTTTCCGCTCCTTTGGTTTACTGCAATACTATTTGCAACGACTGTCTGGTGTGATGACACCCATTTTAAGCTGGTCACACCTTGGACAATAATTTACTGCGTCTAAACTGGGGATTTTCATATTAGGGACCTGTCACACGTTGAGTAAAATTGTTAGCAAGTCTCCCTGTCGCCATCTTCACACAATTTAAATTCGTATTTCACCGTTTGCCTGAAATGGAGAAATAAATCACTGAAATAAGAAAAACAACCAAAAATATGATTTTCATTATTTGAGAAATAAAATTATTTACATACGTACACACAAATTATATGTAAAAGGTATTCTCTTCGCTACTGATATCGATTTCACATATTCTGCAGCTGAATGCGGTGAGCAGACGTCGCCATGTTGGGTACACACGAGAATCGGAACTATCGCTGCCCAAATAATTGCTCGACTACTTCAAAACAAACAAAACAGATTATTTTTTGTCGCACAACTTGAATTTTTTCGAAAAGATAAGAGTACGTTTTTGCCAAGGAGCTAAACGTCCACCAAACGAGTCATGTCAAATATACCGAGTATTGTTGTAGGATGGTTTAGAGTGTGAACAGTTTTAATGGTGGCTGTGTGAGAAGAAGAAGAAGAGAGCAACATTTAGTTTCAGGTGTCAGTTTTTGTTGGGCTCCAGCCGCTCGCCTACTTCTTCTATAGCACAAATATCGAAGTGCACGTCAAATACAATTAAACTGCTGCAGTCTGTTTGACTTGAAATCAAATCAACGGCATCATTTAATCGTCTGGATCTAAAGCTCCCGGGTGTAGCTGTTAGTGGTGGTGCTTCCTATGAAATATATGAAGTTTGTTATTAATAAACAATTTCTCTTTTTAGGGTGAATAGAAAGAAACACTTTGCAGTGGCTTAATAAATTTAGTTTTTATAAGTTTTATTTTCCACTTACGCGGTTTTGAAGCAGCGACTCAAAAATCAAGAATATCCTCGTGGAAACCAGCCAGATTGCCCCGTAACATTTTCCTTGGAGTTGGCAGATTGACGCCTCCCCGACATGCAGTTCAGTGTGCCTTGAGATCCTCATCGCACATCCAGGGATGTTGATTTATGTACATTATTTGATTTTATCTCTTGTATTTGCAGTGTTTGAAACAATTTTCGATCTCTTTTTGAAAATATTTGGCGGGTGAGGTTTTGTGCGGTACTTCTTCTTATGAGAAATACCTTTTCTAAAAAAGCAGCTCTGTGAAAGGCAAACCTCACCCTTGAAGATGTTTACGAGTTTAATGCATTAAACTTGGTGGAGAGAGCGGACACAAAGGGACTAACGGACAGAAGGAATTCATTTTAAAATAAACTTTGTGTGATACGTGGGTGGATGTGTTTTCTTTTTGATAGGACAACAATGAAAAGGGGGTAAAATGGTGGCCATAATGGAGGATGCTTGCGAGTGTAAGACAAAAATTTGCGTATTTCCATATTAATAGTTATAAATAAAACATAAAATGTGTGTGGATGGTGTGTAGTAGAAATGAAGTGAAGGACAGAGCTATTATTATCATTTCAAAGGTACTTAAAGTCTTCTTTAAGGAACTTATTGGCTTTGAAGTTTAAAATAAATCATATATTTGGATATTAATAATTACGCTTTAGTCAAACAATATTTACTGAGACGAATAGAGAAATAAGCAAGTAGTTATAAATAAAATACATACATCTGTATTCAAAAGTCGATACAAAATATAAAAATGTCAACAATATTTCTTTATCATACGTGCGTTTCAAGAACATGTCCACATGCTACATACAAACATTTTTAGTAATGCTTTGCTTTTGGTTATAGTATTGCGTAAAAGATTTCAAATTTCTCCAGCTGGTTGGTTGGTTAAAGGCGTTGTTTTTAAAACAAAATTCTAACCCAACACCAAAATGATAAATAAACTTTACAAATAACGAAATAAGTTTTTAGCATACAAGTACAAAACAAACGGGTTTTTCTAATTTAAGAAGTTTCAATATTTTAAAAGAAGTTTTTAATTGAAATATGTTTTTGTAATTTAGAAGGGGGATCATCAAAGTAATGATTTTCGATTTTTCTGTCTTGTTTTCGATTCGTTTGAAACTAAAATGTTTTTTTTTTCCGTAAGATCAGTATTTTTGTTGTTGTCAAGTTTTATACTTTTATGTTCATGCATGTTCCCCCCCTCTCGTTCGATTTTTGGGCTAATTTAGTAAAACAAAAATTAGTGTCACCTACTGCGGCTTGAAGTAGAATATTTAAACGAAAAACGCCTAAAGATGTTGTTATATAAATTTTTTTCATTTCGAAATTAACTTTAAAGCCAACGGTTGAGAGATTTCACAGGCGATTGTTTCAGGCTTTTTGCTGACTATCGTTGCAAATACTTTCGAGGCGTGAAATAAAATAAATAATGAGACGTATTTGTTCCTAAACTCTTAAAAAGAATGTAATAGTGTCACAGGACTAAAATAGAACCCTTATTTCGTAGCGCAGTGGTTAGACTTTTACAGGGAACTTCTAGACGAATTTCAAAAATTTTTCACATTTTTGACGTTAATGTTCAACTTTTTTTTTCAAGTGAATTAGAAGAAGTCGTGTTATATTTTCTTTTAGGTTTTTATTTGTTTTTCAATGTTTTGTAGAGGTTTTTGAGAATTTTCAGGCAGCAGATTCGCTCGCTTTCATTTAGCCCATTTGAAGACATGTAATTGTGTTTCAATTTGATTCATTATGATTGAATTATATTTTTATCTGATATTTATTTATTTCGCAACAAACTTTCTTGAGGGTAAAATTTCTTTAGTTTTGACGCATGTAAAATTAAGTAGTTTTTATCTATTCATTTAATATTTTGTCTTTTAGTTACTGATTTTAAAACGCTTTATTTATAATTCTTAGAATCCGAATGGCAGAAATGTGCAAACAACGTTATCGTTTCAAACATCACGTTTAAATCATAATTTTTAATACATTAGTGGGAAAATCATGACATTTCTGAAGGGACAAATAACGCAAACAAACTTTAACAAAGTTGTTGTAACCGATTTTTTTTATATATAATAATTACACATAAATTGGAACACTTCGTTCAAGGTAATTTAAGGCTTATAATTCGCTTTTCGCAACTCTTGACTCGAAACAATTATGGGATATTTCGTTCTGCTTTTAATTTCTTATTCTTACATTTTAATAAAAAAAATCGTACTACTAAATGTTATGCTTAAAAAAAAATTTAAGAACCTTTTTAACAATTTAATGGAGAAAATCATTGTTTTCATATTCGAACTTTTGGATTTTTTTTTCAGAAGTTCCCGTTATTTGTGCAATTAAAAATTGTTTTTTTTTTTGTCGAGTTTCCAGACAAGATTTTTAAATATTGCCATCAGTTTTTAGATAAATTCATATACACAATTGATAACAATTTTAATTAAGGCAATCAATTTGTTAATAATAAAATATACATTAAATAGTATTCGTAAAGTGTAATTTAATTAACAATCTCGCTTTAGACTATCTGTTGCTTAATCTCGGACTTAAGTAATCAGATAAATCAGGCAAACTTAAAGGAATAAAACTTTTGGTTTTCTTTTAAATTAATCATTTTTTTAAACTAAAAATGTGGAAGTTAAACTTCTTTATCGTACTTAAAATTCTCTTAATTGTTGATTTTAGTTGATTAGCATTAAATATTTTTAATCATCAGATAATTGATATTCCCAGCTATGAAATTATAACTTGATACTTTCTTATACTTTTTGTGTTTTTTATAGTGAAATTATTTTAGGTCACCTTTTTGTGTTCCTATTCACTTTCGCAAATTCTTAGATTTAGTACGTATTTCATATTTAATAAAGTTTTGTTTCTTCTTGCTTATGGTTTTGTGATGTGTTTATTAAGACGTCTTTTTCTCAACTATTTGAGGGAATGCAAGAAAAGAAATACTCTGCTCTAGTAAATGAACAAATTGCTTTATCAATACGAGTACTTTCAGAGATTTTCTTTTAATCTTTTTTCGTTCATTTAAAATAAAATAAAAAAAAACTGTATTTCATGTCGTGGTAGTATTGATTAGATATTTCATAAAAATCATATTTTAGTTCATTAAAAATATTATAAAGCAAATTGTATGGATTAAAAACATTATAAAGAAATTAAATAATTTATATATGTATTAAATGTCATAAAAGAAACGAATGCATCAAAACATGTTATTAATTCATACCCTGAACATATTTTTATATATGATGCTTAAGGATCTCAAGCAGTGGGAATTTTTATTCGATTAATCAAACGCATTGTTAAATTTCTTAATTATTGTGATTAAATATTTCATCAAAATTATACAGTTCGGTCAATTTGTTAAATCGCTCGTTTGTTGCACGCTATGGGCCATTTATAATGGGTTGTACATATACGCAAATTTAATACTTTTGCAGTATTTCCGTTATAAGTCAAGCAGCAAATATTTTCGATTTTATTAATTATTTAAAATGTTTACCTAAAAAACAACTATCGCTGTTCTCTTAGTAGCAGAAAGAAACCGCTGATTTCTCAATATCGAAGGTGTGTCAATTTTTAATTAGAGTATTTACCGAATACGGAAACAATTCATTATCGTTTTAATACCGCTTTCGAAAAAGGGAGGCGGGTTGAAAACCGCATTTTATATTTGTTAGCTTTCTGTACTCGCAACTGATTACAAAACATTTTCGGATTCGGTTTAGAACGCTTTTTAGCCGCAGAACCGTTTGCTAACAACAATCGAATGTTGTGGATTTTCTAGTCTAGAAATTTGCCAGTGCCTTTAAAAAAATTAATTACAGCCGGAAACCACCACCAGTTTATTCATGTCAATACAGACTTTCGCAATAAGGGTACTTTTCTGCGATTTTGGAATTACTCCATTAACGGTTTTATGGCATGTCATTTTTTTTCTGCTAATATTTTAAATGCAAATCTTTGGCTGCTTAAATTGCTTGGTCAAATAAATTAAGACATTTATGAGAGTTATTTGTGTGTAAAAGTTATTAAATAATTGATTTCAAATGTCATTATATAAACCAAATAAACCATTTCAAAAAACATTACCATTAAAAGAAGTTGAAAAGCTAAAATAATTAAAAAGATAGTTCGTTGCAAACTTTATAGGTGAAGATTAATATACAAAATTATTAAAAATTTGTTCCGTTATAGTATATACTAAATATACGGATTTGTTTATCGGCTACAAAGTAGAATAAAGGGCGTTAAGAGAGAATTTAAATTGCCTGAAATTTCTCGGGTATAATAAAAGATTATTACAGCTAAAACCAAAATTTAAAAAGGGGTTTATTTTAATAAAATTAAAAATAAATGTGAATAAAATAAAATGTTTAAATTTCAGAATCAAGTTTAGCAAAATACATATGGCTTTTATTGTATAGTGGTTAGATGTTTTTCGCTGTTTTTTTTTAATAGTTTTAAATAGTTGTACGTGCAACACAAGCTTGACACTCGCCTGAAACAAAAATATTTTATAGTGTAAGAAACGTCGCTTTGACAAAAAATAACGCTTGTAAATGTTTAAAATACTTTCTACAGATTTTAACAATTTTCTTATTTCTGTCACAACCCTTTAGAGATTAAAAGTGAAATTAAGACAACAGGTTTCACAACGCATAGGCGAACGTCGAAAGAAGCCGTAACACTGCGCAGACTATGACTTTTGTTTCCAAACGTGTGGATAGTTTTTGCATCATTTTTAAAATCATTAAAATAATTATATTTTTAATATTAAATATTTAAAATATATCAATTTTGAATTTTATAATTGTAGGAAGATGAAGGTTTCTAAAAGTAAAAAATTTCTGTTGTATAACAAACTGCTGATTTTTAAGTTGAGAGATAAAAGCCGGTTTCTGTAAAAATCTTGAAATCGGTGATAAAATTGGATTGAAAATAAATAATTTGGCGTATGTTGATTGATGCAATCGGGTGTTTGGTGCTTTCTGCAAATTGTATTGTTGAAATGTTGTTCATTTATAAAACATAATTTTTCTTTTTTTTTTCTAATTTATAAGTCTGTTATATACTTATATATATATAAAGAAAACAAAGAAGAGTTTTAATTGTTTTGAATTTATACTCTTAAACATTTTTAAGATTTTACATTTTTAATAATCCTTAAACGCATTTTAAATCATTTGAAATTTCAGTTCATTTCGTAAGATTTAGATTTTGTTTAATTCGTAATCAATCTGTTTCAATTTTAAGTTTGATTAATAGAATTTTTAATTATTTAATTTTTTTTTGTCTTTAATTTAGATTTCATGAACAATTTTAAATAATTATGTTATTTATTGATATGATTTTCATACGCATTTCGTAGAGTGGAGATTTTGATCATGTTCCTGAGTATTTTAATAATTTTTCTATTCAATAAAGAATAAACCCGAGCATTTTTAATAAGAATACCTTTATTTTACAGAGTTTCATACAATCTAGCCTTGGTTTTACGGTTTTTTTTAATATTAATATTTAAAAAAAAATTGATCTTTTGCTCGATGTTAAATTTCAAGAATGTGTATTTTTACTTTGTAGGCTACACGTTATATAAAATTGTCGCGTAACGTTTTATTCAAATTCTTTTATGAAAAATTAAGAATTGCTTGTTGCGTTAATTAAGTTAATTCGATAAAATTTAGTCTTTCCTTTATTTTGGAGACTTGTACGTCACGTCATATTACGTTTTCTTTTTATAATTTTATTATTAAAAAACCCCGTGTTGTTCAACAATGAGTCTTTTTGGTTTGGGGACTCTACGCAAGGTTGTTTGGGGGAAATTTTCTTAGTTAAAATTATCAAGAATAGTTTATTGTATCATCAACACATTAAAGTTTATTGGCCGAACACCGCGTTTTCTGCTCGTTTTTAAAATTTTGAAGACTTGTGCGTTTTTACTTATTTTTAACGTGTTAAAATTGAAGAATATTTTGTTGTGTTGTTAATTCCTAAACATTTAATTTTTTTTTTTTTTTTTTTAATTTCAACAATATTTGTTTTGTTGTTGTATGTTTGTTTTGTGGAGACTTTCGTACAATTTTTTTTATTAATTTTCTTATGAGAGATGAAGAATCTCTTGGTATGGGTAAATTAAATTTGTTTTGCTCGTTTTGCAATTTTAATAATAATTTTGTTTAAAGGAATTTGGTTAACGCTGGGTCGTGTGAATTATGGGTAACGTTTTACGTTACTTTTGCCATATTATTATTAAAAGTTAAGAATCGTTTGTTGAATTTTTTATTTCCTCTTTTAAATTAGGTAAAAAAAAATATTACATTGTTTTTGGCGAGTGTAAATAAAATTATAATTAAAGCCAACTTAAAGCGAAATTATTCCCGTTGCTGCGTATGTATGTATGTAAATATATAAAAATCTTAATGTTATGTAGGAATTGGGTGATATTTTCAAGCTTCTTTCTTTGTTTTTGTATATTTGTACGCTTTTAAAATCATAAGTCTGGATTGACAGGAGGGCGCTTTTCCTGATTTGTTTATAATTATTCTATAGTTCTGAAATTTATTCCGTTGAAGAAAAAGTTTGCGCTTATAAGGATTGCTGTTTTGTTTTTATTTGTATAAATATCGGAAGATGTTGAAGAATAAGAATGACTACATATTTTGGCATGTGTTTCTTGGTTATCCTGGTTGTTTGAGAATCTTGTTTCTTTTTCTTATACTCTTAAGATCCTATAAATATGTTTACGCTTCAAAGTGTATTAAAATAAGGAAGAAAACTAAGTAGATTTATGTAACGTTCTTCATATTTTGACGCACATTAAATAACAACTGGTGGGTGAGGCTGAAAGCTGATTGTTTGAAAAAAATAACAAGTCGTTAGGAAATGAGTTTACAATGCACCCAAAATGTCGGAGTAGTAGGAACAAACAAAGATTTGTAGGAAGTAGGTTTTAGACATGTGGACAAGTTGCCAGTTTTTGTTGATTTTGATGTCAAATTTTAGTTCATTTTAAGGTGTTTTTTTGTTGACTCTGATGTAAAATTACGTTTTTGGCGCGTTAATTTTATTTGTAATTATACGGCAACATTGATTTCCTGTAGCATATTTTTCTAACTAAATTAATGAAATGTTAAGTGTAAGGCAGGCTTGAAGGATCACAGCTTCCATGTAGATGGGTATTGTAGAACATAATTGTAAATTTTTTAAATTAAACTTTAATTGTTCTGCTGATGTACGAACGAGTGTAGATTTTAGGCGGAGTTTGTTATTATATTGGTGCTATGAAGCGACTTCTTGTATACCATATTGAGTTCAAAATATTTTTTAAATTGACTTTCAAAGCGTCAACGATTTTGTGTTTGTGGAAATTATAATGGTTTAATGGACTTGGTATGAATGTATATATTTTTAAAACGTTTTCGACAAGTATTACAAATGCAGCTGGATACGCATTTTAAATTTGTTTTCAGTTTTGAAAATATATATTTTGCATCTAATGAGACGATGCCGTGTTTTTGAGAGAGGAATAAACATGTAACATGTTGAGGCAGACTATAAGTCTGAAAACTTTGGGCTCAGTGGAGTAGTTTAAGAACTTTCAAACTAATAATTTGGAGATACTACATCTTTGTACAATGCAAACCAAATCGTTGTCAAAAAGAAAAAAATTCAGCATTTAATCAAGTTACAGTGCGAATGTTGTTTAATCGCAGAGTTTGTAGTTTCTTGTATAGTCTGAAGTAGTTATTCCGGATGAAGTTCTTATTATGTGGAAACTGATGTACAAAAGTTCGCAAGTTCTGATGTTACAGGAGTTTGTAGCATGATTGCAAGTAATTGTTTTGTTTCAAATATTGTTGAAGTGTTCGATATGATGTTAGAAGGCAGATTATTGTCAATATGTTTAATATGATGTTCGAATAAAAATCCTGGTTGTTGGACTGAAGTTGGAGTGCTGCAGTTTTCCTATATGAGTTAAAGGTTTGTTGTTGTATACGTGTATGTATGTTACATTTGAAGTGAAAAAGTTTAATTTATGTATGTCGTTGTTAATTTATTTCTGACTGAGTTGTTGCTGGTGTTATGTTGTAAAATTTAACTGAAATGTGCGAATTTTTCAGAAGCCCTTCTTTATATGTAGATGAGTATAAGATTTTGTTTAAATTTTAGCAGGAGCAGTTCGACGAAGCAGCTTAGAATGTACAGTGGAGTGGATTGGATAAGTGAGCAACGAAGAATCAGTAAATTTGTTCGCTAAACATGTGTATAAGTTTTGTAGAAAGTGGACGAATTTATGTTGAACGTTGTCGGTGCTGACGCTGATGTTCGATATGTTCGTTGAATTGCGAACTCGAGAAGAATTTCTGTGTGTTGAAAAGTTGCGTAAAGGAATATAGATTTTTTATATTTTTCTTAAAGATGACGATTTCATGTTCAATGCGGATTTAGGTTTTTTATTTTTGGTATGTTGAAATGTTGACTGCGAGTTTTGGGTTAAGAAGTTTCTCAGACTGTGATGTCATTATAGTTCTGAATAGCAATAGCCCATATTAAATATTTCAGATTATTGCAGAGATTACGCTTGTTATGTATGTATGTATGTACATTAACAGTTATTTGTGTATGTATGTATGTATGTTCTCTTGTAGCAGTTATTTTTAATATGGCGTTGGCAAACAATGAGGGCTTAAAATAAAGAATTATGTTCAGTTCGAAAGAATACATATTTTTCCAGTTATAAATAATGGCTGATAAAGCCGTTGAAATAGAAGCTTAAATTGATAAGTATGTATCGAATATTTGAGAAACAAATTGAAAAAAATGCAACGCTGTTTTTCGTGTGATGGGCATGAACTGGACTGTGACCCTGATGAGAATGTTCCTGATGTTAAATATTTTCGATTAGAATAAATTTTTATTATATAAAATGATTCAATTTGTTGCTGCGTTAAGTTGCTGTAATCTTTGTGGTAAAAACTAAATTTTTGGACTAAACGTAAGAGTTTAAAATGGTATCAAAGAATTATATTAAATTTCTGCAACGAATAAAACTTGTAGTAAAATTTGCCGTCCGATATAGTTGATGCTAGTGGAAACTTGATTCAAAATATAAAAAATACATCTAATTTAAATACAATGATGGAGGAGGACTCCCTTGTTTATAGTGGATATATCTTATTTTTCCATCGTTAATCAATATACAGGCATATATTATATTTTTCATGTGTGGATGGATTGTTACGTTTTTTAAGTTTTGCTAAGTAAAAGATTTATTCTTAAACACTGTCTTAGACGAGCTGAGAGTTGTAAATTATGTCCAATGTCGTATTTTCCTGAGCAAGAACACATTTTGACGTTTTAGAAAAATTTCGTTTTGTTCAGATGAATAAAAAAACACAAGTGGGGTTTTAAGTTTTATCGATGTAACGTTTATTTCCTGAGCCTTGAGTAGTTGTGGCGTTATACCAATTTGGGCAGAGGAATATGAGTATTATCTCAATTTCCGTAGTCAACCAATTTAAACAGTGTACTTTTTATGCGCAAGTTTGTTTGTTTAGGGGCACGCATTTTATGTTAATCGGTCAAAATCCTAATTGTATTGAGAAGAAAATTTTGGTGTGCAAAAACATCTTTGAAATCGACGAATAGTGAGAAAAAAGTAAAGGCGATGGTGCGTGTGTCGACCTTGGAAGGAAGCGTGCGTGTTGATGGAATATCAAGAATTGTTTTTAATTTTGCGGCTTAAAGGTTTTCAAACGAGTGAATTTTTTCCAGTGAAGGGGAGTTTGAAATAAACAACTGTTTATGATCTACATATATATTTTTGGTACAGGTATTGCAGTAGTTTTGAAGATAAAGTGTGATTGTAATACAAGTATACAGTATTGTTTAATATTAATTATTACTTTTGGGAGACATAATTTGGTGTTATAAGAGAGCAGTTTTTGCTGAGGAGTCAATTTCCATTGTGAGATTTATGTATTATTTCTTATTTGCTTTGTTGTCTGGTTTATAAGCCGCTCTTTAAAAATTAAATGTTTTGCTATGATTGTAGATTGCTTAGATTTGTTTGTTGAACATGTTTGTTGAATCCACCTATAAATTTCGTCATTTAAAAACAAACGTTACTATAAATAATGGTTGAAGTACATAAATTCGTTAAATTTTTGCTTGATCGTGTACTAGTGGTGCTAATATTTTTATGTTGATTTGGATCCCAGAATGTGGGAAATTTCGGTGTCGTTATTGATGGCTACAAGAGAAAACAGGCAGAGCGGAGTCTATACTTGAATGTTGACTGGGAACTCAGGTGTGGAAAAGTCGGAAGGTTTCTGTGTTAGATAATAAGTTTGAAATATTATGACTGTTGGTACGATTGTAGAGTTTACAGTTTGTACGGCCGTGATATTTTTATCAAAAATATATACATATGTAGGTTTCTTGCATGTTTTTATATGTCAGATGTGTTTTTCAGTTACTTTCAGTTAATACGCAGTTTTTAAGTGAACAATCCTGTTGACGCAAAATGAATATTTATTCTTCTTCGGTGCTTAAGATGTTTAAGAAATTTATTAATTTTGGGACAATTTAGTATACATATAAATCAGTTTCCTTAAATTCAAGACCCTTTCTGGCCAATATATTTCGATTCAATGTAAAGAAGATTCGTTTGTTGTTCGGCGGCGATGTTTTAAAAGAGCGTAGAGTTGTAAACTCCAAACCTGTTATACGATCTTACGCACGAGATCAGAGTTTGATAAACGAATTAATTAATTTTTAAGCATATTTAGATTTCTGATTAATTGCGATTAGATATGTACATATGTCGGCAAACAAAATAATAAAAATTGGGTATAGCGTTCGAAGGACCAGTTATGTAGTTTCTCGTAATGCATCCTTATACTTTATGTTTAAAAAATAACTTTGTACAGATGAAGTCAATTTGCTGAAGCTTTTGTTACATTTTAAAAGGAAAATGTGTTAAATAAATATTAAATTTTGATCGGTGTAGTGCTTGTGTGAACCCTGCTAATGCTGCAGATTTTTGTTTTTCAGTTTTGGCTGTTGTGCACACGACATGATTTACTATATAGTTTTCTCAATGATGAAGACGCAAAATAATACTTGTGATGTGGGCGAGTGTTATACATGACATTTAGTTTTTGGGAAAGAGTACACGAGCATTGTGTTATAAGGCCTTTTGAAAATATAAATAAGATCCTTTATTTTTTAATCTGCGCGGGCTTGGGTAGAGTATTCTACGCGTATATTTCCAATCGGTAGAAGTATTGATTTTCGGGTTTATTACTCAAAAGCTGTGTGATGTAAAATAAAAATATACAGACATATGAATCTATGGACTTTTGTTGGAAAGAAAACGTGTTGATAGATTGTCAAGGACTTCATTTGCTTTGGTAGCAGTATGAATGTTGGTTGTATTTGTATATTATGTACGAGCAAGTATTTTGTAGATTTCGAGTCTGTTGCAAGATGTGGTTTAGTTTGCGGTTTTGTTAGATAATTCCGATTTACGTAATTTCTCTTTTGTTGATGTTAAAACGAAGATTGTTGAATGGTTAAATTTTATTATATATGTATGTATATAAAACGCAATGTTTAAGTTTTGTCATGTGACTTTACATGTTGTTTAATTTTGTTGATCGGTCTGATTCCCTTTTTAAAGAACATGTGACGTTTACATTCGTGAAATTTCTATAATAAACTCTTTGAATACAAAACGCAATTAATTTGGATAAACGACTCACTTTTGTGTGATGAATATTTTTTTCCCTTAATTTAAAAAGTATGCATCGATGCTTAAATTATATTTTAATTATTGTATACAAAATAATAAGAGATTGAATAATTCGTTTAAGTATTGAGAAATTGGCGGAGTTATTTGATATGCTGTTAAATTGCTGTGTTGCAATTGATAAATTTGGGCAGGATTATGTTGAAGGTGGACTGTCCTCGGTAAACTTGATATGTTGTTGGCTGGGGTAATTCAAAACGCAGGGAAATTGTGAAATGTTTCTGTTGAAATTGGAAATTTTCTACGATGAATTCAACGTTTACGTTTTACGTTTACGTCATTATTGTTATGAAGAAGTTTTGAAGGTTTTTTATGTTCAGCAAATTTACAAAAAAAAAAAACTTAAAAGCCCTGTTGTATATTTTATTAACGTAAAAGTAATTGTTTATAACCCATTGAAATGGAATGTCAGAATTTGTGAGTAGTATGTTTAGAGTTGGAAAGCGGTCGGCTTCAAAAAACCAAGTGGAAGGAAGGCTTTTATTGTAGTTTGTGGCTTAATAAAAATGTTGCGTGATAGTGTAAAACAACAGGTCACAGGCGCCGTTGAAGGTGTTTAATATTTTTGAGAATATTTTTTGCTAAAGAGGTGTAAAGTTATATAATATCATAAAATTGTTAAGGTTTTTTTACAACATAATAACTTAAGTTGTATAAAAGGAAGAGCAATTATTAAAATTTCTGTTTCTGATGTTTGTAGATTAAGTTGATAGGAGTTGATTTTTATATTAAACTGAAGAATAAAATTACATGAAGTTCTAAATATTCGCTGAAGAGTTTTGCAATGTTATTCGATTTAGCTGCGAAGGTATTATGTTATTATTGACTTTTTAACGAATTTTATAATTCGTGATTTTAAGGAATCACATTTCAAAAGTGCAATAAAACCTGTTGTTGCAGACAGTCAGACAGACTTGTATGTATTTATATAATATTAAAACTTATTCATATTAATAATAAAACAACATGGAATTTTGTAATAAAAGCAATTCGAAACCATTCAAAAAACCACACTTTTGTTTTGAAAATTGTATTCAATTTATTCTTGTTTCTATGTAAATTTTACGTGATGAGAGGTGTATTAAATTTAAACCCAGTGTGCGAACGGTACGGATATAGAAAAACACACAATAATAGACCTTTAATAAACTTTTCATTCGTACGTTCTCTTTTAAGTATAAGAGCTGCGCAAATAAAGTTTTATCAAGCGAATGACAAATTTAAAATCATTGTAAATTTACTACAATTTCTTAAGTGTTTCTTTTTCGTACAATAATATCCGTTTTTTAATATTTGGTGATTATTTAAAAATCGTTATTTTTCTATAATTCGCATTTTTTCTATAATTCGCATTTTTCCTTAATTAAAATTTTGCGAAACTTCTTACAAACCGCAACCGCATCCTGCTAAATAAACTCTTCATTCTTTTCAAAAAGTCAATAATGCCAAAGGAACGATGGAGAGAATTGTTTCTATTGGCTCTGGCGAAGAAGCCGCTTCATTTATTCATACGCCAGTTAAAGGAGAAGATATTTACAATATTTGTATTCATTAGTAGTTAAAGAATAACTTTTCAATCATAATTTTTATTATTATTATTAGACCTTTACAATAGTCTTGTTATTTCGAAGTATTTTAATTAAATTTTTACCTCACAAACTAGATTTTTTACGAAAAGTCGTGATATGAGACCGCAAGTTAAATTTTCAAAACATATGTAGTATTTTTCAACTCTATATTTTTACCGGCTATACGTATGTACATATTTTTGCCTATACTTTTATATTACCCAATGAAAATTTCCGCAAGCCTTCGAAATAAAACCAGCCCTCAAGCACTGTTGTACTTGTAAGCTTACAAGGGCTTTTTTGGTGTATCATTTCATGCATAAAATAACGCAATAAATACATATAGATTGTGATTTGTTGTTGAGGAAATCTATAGTTTGGTTTTAAAAGGAATTAATCCATTTTACTCTAGAGAACTTACGTATTTCACAATTTCAGTATGTTTTGCAATGGTACATATTATTTTTTCGACTGTATTTTTTAAGTGTTGAAAATCTTAGTTTTGTGTTTTAGGGTCTTACAAAACATAATATTTCTTAGTTTTTGCTTTCCTTAAAGCTGCAAATGTTTGCAAGGGTGTTTTGAATAAATACCGATTCCTCATCAAAAAGAAATGGATTTCAAAACATATATGTATGTGTGTACTTATATACTTTAAGATAAAATATGAAATTTCTTTTAGTAGACGTAGTTCTATGCATATATCTACATACATGTTTCTTATTAAAGTAAATAAATTTATTTAATAAATTATTGCAGAAACATTTTTGTTTGGTATACTTTAAGCTGAAACTTTTAGGAAATTTTACTTTTCGGTTACTACGAGCATAAGTTTTAATATTTTAGACTGAAAGTAAGTTCGGGTATGGCAATAATTTTTTATAGCATATAAACATTTACTTACAAATGACTCTTGTATATGAATAATATATTTCTTTTTAGAACTAAAATTTCAACATTTTTAATTAATTATTTTTTAATCGGTTTTGGTACACAAAATTAGAATTATAGAAAATGATAAATAAATAATTTTTTTTTTTTTTGGATTATTAACCAAGTAAATAGTAATTGATTGTAAAGCAAAAGTGGCGTCAATATTTTAAATAAATCTTGTAAAATTAGTATTGGATAAAACTACATAGATATACATATGTATAATATATTAAATATTAATGGTTTTTACAACACCTATTGTAGTATACTAAGAACGGCCCACCCATAGGTCAACAATTTCTCTAACCACAACATTAAATTAAAATTTAATTTCGTGGCGTAAAACTATTTAGGCATGTCTATAATAGTTAAAATAGAAATTAGAAATATTTCAAATTGTAATTATTGAGTTAAGAATTATAGAGCGCTTTTTGGTCTTTTTATAGCAGGCATCAAATTGCGTAAATATATTTTTTATAATAGTACAATAAAATAAGAACTATATTTGGAGCGAAAGTGCCAGTGTTATTAAAATTAGTACGCTAAATCAATAAAAGTACTTTTTAGAAAATGAATTGTTTAGCACAATATTTAAAGGAATTTAGATAATAAAACATAAATGAATGCATATGTAAGATTTCAAAAAGAAGTTAAAATTGAATGTGATTTGCAATTTAAAATTTAATTACAATATTTTATATATAAAAAAAAACTAATTTAATTTGCTCAAATAAAAAATATTATTTGAAACTTTTAAACATTAATTTTTGCTTTCAACTATCGTTTAATATTTAAGTTTTCAACTTACTACAAGGATTTTTAACAACTGAGTGTGAAAGTTTTAAGTATAAGTAAGTTTTTTGTCAGAATAATTATTGTAAAAGTGACATGTCGTTAAATATAAGCCAAAGTCTAAACGAATTTATAACAGATGCCACCAATTTCTCTTGCCTTAATAAGTTTCACAGTTTCTTCTTATGTAAAATTTCGTTAAATTTAGAACAAAACAATTTTCCCTAAGTGTAAAATATATCAGAACGCGCATCGAACATTTTCTTAAGATTTAAATAAATATAGCGAAACAAGGCGTACAGAGGATAATTTTAACAAACACCAGAATAGAAATATGATCATTTATACACTTGTATAATTTAATTTAAATGTATTTTAATTGGCATACATCAGTTTATTTTATACTATACATATAAGAAATTAATAAGTACAAGATGCTGCTTTTCGTAAAACAGAAGACATTTTTTGGTAACTCTTTTCTCAACAAAATTATTTGGAGTAGACGTTTTTGTGTATAAAAATTTTCTTATGTTTTAGAAAAAATGTGCCTGTCGAAATAAGTGCATAACTGGAATTGGTCGCGTGAGTTAAAGGCCTCCACCAACCCAATGGCAACGCATGTCAAGGTATTTGTATGTGGTATGAAGTAATAGAAACTTGGAGCCCTTGTTTCTGATAAAACGGGTGAGGGGACTTTAATGGTGAAAAAAATGTACTCGAGAAAATTAAAAATGTTGCATATATGTTATTAAAGTGATACATATGTATGTATGTAGATATACAAAATAGTGTTGTAAGAAATTTGTCGGTGCCGAAACCATTCAAAAAATTTAATGTGGATGGCCGTGGACGAGTTGCTCATGGCAAAATGTTGGATACATATTTGCATTTAACAGTGATAATGAAGGTCAATTGAATGAACTTTTTCGAAACCAGTTCCTTTGTTTTTAATATTAGTCAAAATATAAAAAGACTTTATTCAAATAGAGAAAGGGAGAGAGAGAGATAAAGAGAGGGATATAATGAAAACAGAAGTGTTAAAAAACTAAATGCTTAACAGACATTTTATACACAGAATCATAAAACATATTAAGACCTCTTCTATAAATAAGCATATTATTTGTTTTAATTTGTTAAAAACTACAGTTTCTTTTACTCATTAACAACAATTATTATTAATAACAATCTAATTCAGTTATATTTAATTGTAAAAACAGCCATATTAAGCGGACGCATATGATTTGATATCGTGAGTATTTATTTCTTTAACAAACAACAAATTAAATGTATTTTAATCGTTTTAGAAGAAATTAAATTTTCAATTGTGCTTTTAATATACATACATACGAGGGCTAAGAAATCGTTATGCTTTTACAAAATTTCAATTTAAAAAAAGAAAATTTAAATACATACATATACAGAAGTACAACTTTTTTACATGTCCTAGATTCACAAGCTCATTCATATCTCGCATAATTCTTATAAAATTAATGAATTCAATGTAGTTTTCAAAATAGAATGACAGAGAGAAACTGTCGCTTAGAAAAAATATACACATATGTATGTATATGGAAAAAAAATTTAATATTTTAACTGGCGTATTTTCAATTCTTATAGGCCACATTATAGCATTCTTGCAGAATAGCTACCAAAGAGGTAGATTAAAAAATTTTGAAAATTATATTATTTATTCAATATGTATGTAATTACAAAAACTAGAAATTAATATATGTACATGTGTATGTAACTAATCTGAAATGAAAAATCTGTTTTCTTTAACATTTCCAGCATCTATTAAACTTATTATCGCATAATATTATCTACTTTACTTTTAATTTCAGTTATTTAAAATAAGAATTGTTTGCTCTTATAGTGGCTCATCATTAATCTATTACAAAACTATTGCCGTTTGTGAAATTCGCAAATAACGATTAGTAGCTTTGTATTTGTAAATACATGTATAGAGGCAAAGGTTTCAGAAACCAGTTCTCAATATAATTGTATATTGGTAATTCGTTCTCAACAAATAAATAACAATAAGGACACATCACGTGACAAAAAGTTTAGCTTTTGTGAACATGGCGATAAAGGTATACACATGGATACGTTTATTTGTAAAACAGGTGTTTGGACTGTAATTCCCAAATAAAATACATAATGGTAGTAATAAAATGGAACCACCCTAATGGCGTAAAGCGTTCATAAATTAAGACAAGTTTGTACCAGTTTAAATAATTTTTTAAAAAAAATTTAATTTAGTGCAATTTATGCAGCTTTAATAAATGGCAGCACTTTACACACAGTGAAAGGAGTTGTAAAGCAGAACGTACGTTTCATTTTTCATTTATGTACCATTAATGGTACGTACTATTGCTTGGCATTATACTCGTAATTATGTATTAGTTCACATTCTGAAATTAAGAAAAACATCGTTTGCACATTATGGCTGATCTCAATAGTTCTTAAAGACAAAAAAAAAATATTTAAAGCAGAAGCCAAATTAAGTACAAATGAACTTAAAATCTGTTTTTCCAGCCACAAGTTTCGAAGTGATTAACGAGCAGGGAAAAGAGATCAGAACTGAGGTATATGTCTATGCATTGCTTTCTTCAGTTCCCTTATCCAATAGACGACTTGTAGGCGCCAAAGATACATGTAGGGGGTAATTCGCAAAATTTCAGAACAAAAAGCCACGTTTTGCTATGCAACTCCTCAACTGGTATACATCATGCATGTACTCGTGATAGATATTCTTCAACAAAAACGGTTACGTTATTTTCTATAACAAAAATTTGAAAATCTATACAGAGTTGCTTCCCTTTAACAATACAAATTTTCAAATTTTAATTGCAATAAAAAAATAACAAATAAAATTTCAAATGTAACAACTCATTAAAGCGCTCTTGTTATACAAAAGTTGTGACGTGTGTTATACAAGGTATGGATTTGGTATTCAAATGAAACTTACGAAAGCAGTACATGAAATATTTATGTATGTATATTTAAATAGACATTAAACACGACACCTCTTGCTCCTAACTCCAGGGGTAAAAGGACATTGACTAGTGTTTTACTGCTAAACAGAATTGTTATTTAAGTGGTACTTTTAATAAGTGCGTATAACTGGTATAAGTGTCGTAACAAAATAGTTTTTATATGATACATTTATTTGCCATTTACTCTATTAAAAAATAATAAAAATTATATCTATTTAAAATTAGTTGGGTCATGCAACAAATCATTTCGCAATAAAATAGAATATTTTAAACATCATAGGAACTTTTGTCTTGCGTTTAGATTAATGGAGCAAAAATATTAAGAAATGTTATCGTTTTAGATTTTCGCTTAAAACTCATACAACAACTCTAAACAAACATTTTCATAAGTTTCTAAAGATAAGAAAATTTTTACAAAATAAATAGTACAAAAAGATGTGTTATAAAATAAAGTTTTTACAAACGAAACAAATAAATAGAGGTAAAATATTTGTGAAAGAATACAATTCAAAGGATTTTTTGTTTTATTTGAAAAAAAAAAATATAATTATTTTTTTTTTTAAATCTTTCAAATGAATAAAAATTAACGTGTCAAGCCTGTGCTGCAAAGTAATTGATTAAAGATCGTTTCGTTTATTTATTGCACGCTATATTGCAACTACGTAACTCTTTAAAATCACACGCTTTCAATTCACACAATTAGCAGCACATGTAAGATCATCTACAATATTATTTAAATAGAACTTTCTTTAAATATTTTATGGTTATTAATGTTTAACACCCGCTTATATAGGAGTATGTTGTAGTAAAATTAAAGTTTTTTCTCAGTATTTGGTGTTGCTTATAATATTTGGTTTCCATATCTGCATATTAATATATTATAGCAAACCCTAGAGAGCTTGCAATTCATTCGAAATTCAGAGCAGACAAATTTTACTAAGGATAGAGCAGAAAAGCCTGAAACAGCTGTGTTTTCACATAGAACTAACTTTAAGTTTAGCCAAGCTTAAAAAAATTATATACTAAAGAAGTTAAGCTTACAGAGAAGCTGTTTTATAAAAAAAAGTATATATGTACATAAATATGTATGTGTGTAGCTTAAAGTGTTGTGAAGCTTAATGCAGCCCATCATCACATAGAAATAATAAAAGAAATTTAGCAAGAAATAGAAATTCGCTTTTTCCTGCAACAAATTCCCCGCTATAGTCACATTTTTTCAACAAAATTGCTTAGAACATATTCAAGAAAACATGGCATTTTTCAGACGCACAATTTAGTTGCTTTCATCTGTAAATTAGTGTATGTACGAGTATGTGACACATAACAATATATTTGTGGTTTAAAGCTTTTTTAAATCTAGATATTATCTTGCAGACTTATTTATTTATACAAGTGTTTTTCTGTATTAACTTTTTAAACATGCTTCAGGTGAGGACGATTTAAAATTTTACAAACATTTACAAATCTATAAAATCGTGATCGATTGACCCCCTAAAGCTTAAAGTGTTCTTAAAGTAGATTTAATTTCTGGGTCGATATTAAATAATTTTAGCTCATACGTTTCATAAATTTGGATTTTTAAATTTAAAATTGATTAATTAATGCTTAAAATGAGTTTTACGCGTAACTAAATTTGAAAAAAGGTTGTTTGCAGTAGTTTGAAAAAGTTTTATTAATTTTTCCGTGGAGGTCGCCTTTTCCGCACTTGCCAGTTTAAAATTTATCGGGTGGATAAAAATGTATTAATTTGTGTTGTCTAAAAAATATAACAGTAGCAAAAATAACAAATTTTTGTATTTAACAAAACATAAACTGATTTAAATCGGTGCAAAACTTAATACCGTTTATGAAAACACCAATAACAACTTTGAAGGAGTTATACCGCATCTGGAAAATATTATACTCTCGCATATTTCTGACAAGGGTAACTTACAATTATACTACAATATTATAGTCGAAGCGGTTTACAGTTTTTAGAGATTTTATTTATCGTATATTTCATATAAAAAGGGAAATAGTTTTAAGACAAATTAAATCATTTTATCGCCTTGTTTTTTATACTAAAAGTGTTATCGGATTGAGTCTTCCGAAAGATTTATTATCTTATGTTTTGTTTAAAAAAAATGTGTTTAATTACGAATTTAGTTCTTCATTCATTCAAAACCAAAGGCAAGTTTTGCTGTTGTCAGTTTGATTAAGATAAACGTTTCATTTCATTCCACGTTTTGTAGTGCATTCGTTTATAGAAGAGTAATTAAAATTTTACACAAGCGTTTCACGTACTTAATAAATTAATTATTTCTTCAGTAACATTTTGTACTAGCTGTTCGTTTTCAAGAACATTTCGTGCCTTTTTCGAAATTATTATAAAGTATTATGCAATTTTTATACTTGAAAAGCTGCTCTACGAAAGAAAAAAAAATATTAAACATTAAAATCGCTTCGAATTGAAAAATTTGCGTAAAAACATACTCCTACTCATGTTGGGAACAGTGTTCTTTCACAATCGGTTGGGTTTTTTCAATGTTTGTAACATTCATTTGCCAGTGTTTTATTTCAATTTCAAAATTACATAAATTTGTCAAAAATTTTACATAAAAAATAAGGTAAATTATTTTAAAGTTTAAATAAATCAAACGTTCATAAAACATAAAAACCATTCATAAGTAAATAACTGAAATTGTTAATTTTAGATACGCTACACATTTTCAGAAACAGGACTTTTAAGACTTTCATGCCGTTTCGCTATTGTGAAATCATTTTTTATGCGAGAGCAAAATTAGCAACTATTCGTTGCGTTTCAGTGGTAACGAAAAAAAATTTATGTATTAAAACCAATTACTTGTTGATTGAGTTCTGCTGTAAAAACAATATTGAATTAGAACCTCAATGTATATAAATTTTTCATATTTCCATAACTCTAGAGATTAAAACTTATAAAAAAAAATTATTCATATATATTATGCAATATTAATTTTTTTCTGGGAATCATATAATTTCTTTATGTCTAGTATTTCAGTCAAATGAATTGTTGCACTAAACAATAGATTTATAAAAAAAAAAAAAAAATATATTATAAATACCATTCTTCTGTGAAATTTTAAATATTAATGTTAATATTAAATTTAAGATCTTCTTTCATATAATTAATATTATTTAATAAATGTAGTATGTGCATATACATACATACATACATATATTTTACAATTGATTTTCACATATATATACATATTACAATTTCTTGTTGTTAGAAATTCTTATGCGATTTTAATAAATTGTTTGAAATTGAAGAATATATTTTAAATTTTAAAGAGTTTTATGTTTCTTAAAAAAAAAAAAATTGTCCCACCTCCCACCACTTTATACGTTATTCGCTTCAAAAATGTGGTGTTATTTTTTCTATTTTATTTATAGGTTCGCAAACAGACAAAGTAAAATATTTTATAGTACTGTTTTATACTTCGTGATTGTTAGTTTATAGAAACGCTTTTCTAATATTTACTTTACTCAAAAATTAAAATGCTACTTTTGCATTAAAGTCGCTCATGTGTTGATTATCGCAACTAATAGTTCAGAGGTTGAATTTTGTACATATGTATGTATGTACACGTCTATACTTTTTCCAACTTTAGATTCGAAGAAAGGAAATATCCCACCACCCACCACTTTTCCATTAACGCATTAATTTGTAAAATTTTCCAGTTTTTTAACAAAATGGTTATTAGGATCATTTATTTAAATCATCAGAACGCATAAAGCAAATAATAAATACCGTTCGATGTATTTGGTCAGGTTTTTATATTTACTAATCAACGGATTTCAAATTATTTTTTTCAACGATCGCCTTCTAAAGCATATAACGTTCGCTCGTTATAAAATCGCTGGTTATTTAGCGGGGGAGATTCGTCGTACCATGCAATTTACGTTCATTTTTTTTCATATCGTAAAACCTTTACTGCTATTTTAGGCTTTTACAATAAATTATATTGTGTGTGATTTCAGAACTATGTATGTATGTACTCTGCGCAACAATAAGTTTGTTCTAATCATTGTAATGTTTGTTCAACCATTCAAAACCAAATCCCAACAATTCCACTCAAAGAAAATTCTGAAAAAATGCATTTAACTTTAAATTTTCATTCACTTTTCCAAGCCTGTTATCCTTTTTCAAACAATCACACTGCTACATTCGTGCATTAAGACATGCGTTATTTCCCAAAATTCTATGCATTCTCTGGCAGTTTCTCATTAATCACACATACTTCTTCCGAAATTATTTTGCTTATCACATTTTTAATTCACTTTAGTTTCTTTTTTAGTCAATCTCACTCACAGGACCGCAAAGACTTTCTCTCACAGCTACAAAATGAAACAAACAAAACTATTGCATTCCAACAACATGCAACCAACTTTTTCTCTCACAGATTTTTTAAAGATTTATGTATTCTTCACTCACATACACGTAAACAAACTGTCACCACCCATCATCACCCATCACCAAACCAATGGTTTGTGTACAAGCTCTCGTATTTATCACAAATTCACTCTAGCACTGTCAACACTAGACATTCTGTTTTACTATCATCATTAAATGCCCAAACAATCAAAAGAAAGGCAAACAACTAGTCCAGGAGTTCGTTACACCATTGAATTTGGTAAACATTTTAAAACATGTGGCGGCACATTCTTGATTGTTGCCAGGTAGACACCCTTAACAATGTTGTTTATTACATAAAACGACCTACTCCCTACTGCGCACTCCAAAACTTCAAGCACTCTTGGCTCCCTTTTGTTTCAAAACCACGCTTTTTCACAATCACTAACATTTCATACCACGCTTAAATTTACAATTCTACCATTCAAATCATCACAAAGTAAATTTACTTCCATACACTCTTTCAGTCTAGTCTTGCACCATTATTACAAAATACCTTATCATGGTTGGCGATTCAAAAAAAAATCCGACGACGGTTTGCGTATCTATCCTTATAATTTGGTGCAAAAATTATTATTTAATTAATATTTTATATGCCCAAACGAGAATTTCTCTACTTAGTTGACTCACAAAAGGAGAGTTCAGTTCACTCTATTCCTCATAAATCAAAATACCACTATTTTAGACAAAGATATCCTAAATTTTGTGTTGTAGTTGTAATGTTCGTTTTTTTCGAAATGAAACAGACGAAAGTGGATTCGTGTTTATTAACAATAAATTGCTTACAGCGTTAAAATATATTTTTTGTCGCATTTTTAAACCCTACCAAAGAATATAATTTTTAAAATTAAACGCAACATGTTATTGAATATTATTTTTAAGCGCATTGTTGTGTGATTTTCGTTTATCTTTCGATATAGAATACTTTTGCAGCATTTCTGTTAAAACTGTTATACTCTAAACTATTAAACGCGTTTTAGTACCTTAAAAACTCTTAAAATAGCATTAAGAATTTATTAACGCATTTTAAAACTCATATCAATAACGAAACGTATATAGTCGAGCAATATAAAAACATGCAAAGATTTTAAAACTCTTATACTGAAATAAATAAAATATTTGTATTAACTGAAGTTTCGCTCAGCAGAAAATAGCCATTGTCAATTAATTTTAACTATGTAAAGCTTTGAAGTCTTAGAAAGTTTTCCATGTATTATATTGTTTACTTTTTCTACTCTTATGCTTTAAGTTCTTATGGAAACGGGGCCACTTTCAGAGTTATTTAAATTTTGACGCATTTTAAAAAATATTTTTATATATCAGTAATGAATATGAATAATAACGAGGTGCTTTAATTATTGCCGCTTTTAGAAATTTTATACTTTTGCTTTAAGTAAAGTTGGGCTCAGTACTAATTAACTTCCGCAAAGCATTTTGAAGCTGCACAGCTTGTAATCAATAAAAACGAACCGATATATGTATGTATGTAGAATATTGGCAGTGCTTAAAAATCTTTTTCAGGCGGTAAAAAGTGCCGCAGTTTAAAACTCATATATAAGTAAAACTCGTGTATTTTTCTAAAATTTTACCGCATTGAAAATGTGAAAATGCACATTAAACATTTTTCAAATGAGATAACATCTCATAAGGACAATAGTTTTGCTTATACGTAAACTATTTCCGCAAATTTTCAACTTTTGTCTTATATTCATAAATATATGATGTTATATGAAGTGACGCTTGGAAGAAAATTACCCTCATAAATTATCTTCAATTGAATTGAATTTTTAAACTGTTTAATCAATCGAAATGAATTAAAATCCTTAGTAAGGCTCTCTCGATTGACAGCAACTTTCACATTTAACTTTTCGATTTGTTTTTTTCATAAACGACACAATGGGACGAAATTCAGATTATCGCAAAATTGACATGCTTTAAAATGAAGCTTTTCCAAAATTTCAATATAATTTTTATAAGCCAGTCTTGCTCTATCGGAATAAGCAGAGTTAATTATTTTTTAACGCTCTTTTATGTCAATCAATTTAATTTTCGAAAAATTATATTAATAATGAAATGAGTAATTGTTGTACATAAATGCGAGTACATACATATTTTAATATTTTTAAGCAAATTATTTTTCCATTTTCAACGAAGTTTTTTCTCGGACGGAGATATAAACACATTCTATAAATCCATTACACTTCTGATATTCAATTTCTCTAAGCAGGATTATGAAACTCTATACCAGTTATTTGAACATACAAATCAATATCGTTTTTAGTTCCAACAGATGTTTTGCGCGAACATAAAAAATAGTGTTCGTATTTAATAAGTTTTATTTAACAAATCTAAACCATATTTGCAAATTTTGTTGCCGTCCCGTAAAATCTTCCTCAACACTTTTTCAAACTTCAATCCTACTTGAATTTAAGAGTTTTACATTTGATTTCTATTTTTTTAGTTTACAGTGTATTTATAAACTCTTATACCAATGCATTCAAATTTTCGTTATGCAAAACAAACATTCGTTAACAAAAACGTTTTGTTTAGACTTCATGACACAACATACATAAGTACGTATATTTAGTCTTATACGAAATAGCATAATTTGGGATTCTACATAAAAGAAGCGTTCGTAGATTTATTTCATTAATTGTTTCAAATTATTAAAATGCGTCAGTGCTTTTCGGGCGCTTTTATACTTTGAATTCTTACAACTCTGCGCTGATCTAAACCCATCTATTCTCATTATATTCACCGTTATGAATTCGCATGAAATTTCAACATGTATGATTTTATTTATTTCTCATGGCAAATCTTTCTAATACAATAAATACTCTTTTTAAATGGGTCAGCTGTTTGTTAATGACACCAACTTTTATACGAGTTTACTCGAAATTTGTTTCTACTATAACTTTGTTTATTTATGACAATTTTATATTTTCTGCGCATTGTAAGTCTTATACTTTCAACATGGCACTTTTCTTTACTCTTATAAAAATCAAAATATTAAACACAAAGTTAACTTGGTATACTCTTTAACGTAAAATTCAGTTTCCTTTCTAGGGTTGCAGCAGCGTGTGGCAAATCGACAATATTATTAACAGTTTCAATGTGTCGCTTTATATTTTTGAATTTGTATACTTAATAAAACTCTTATACTTGAAATTTCACTATTGAAGCTTTCTTTAACCAAAAACCGCGCTTAATTAAGATTTAATTACTTTTTGTCTTTTTATTACATTGTTGATCTCTTATATTTTTCAATAAGGAATTTATTTTAAAATCTTGCACTTATTTTCGCAAAAACTATTGCATCGAATTTTGATGTATTGCACATATAATATGTACGACGCTCTAATCTTATCCTATTCTGACATTATCATTTCTATATGAATTCTTAGATATTGTAACGTTTAAATAATGAAAGTCGCATCACTTTTTAACACAGTATTAAGTATTAAGACATACCAGTTGTGAATTGAAATTGTCATCCTCATTGAGTGCATAATAAGCGGGAGAAAAAATTCAATAGTTACCATTTTACTCAGTTGAGTCACATTTTTACGAAAGAAAATATTTTTATTTATCTTCATCGTCATTTTATTTTACAAAATTTTATACTCTTAAGCCTTTTATATATAAAAAAAAGTTCTCTCATCACTCTGTAACACCGCATTGTTTCAATCGCATTTTAGTGTGTTCGGCTCCTTCATCGCTTAAAACTGTTTACTTTTATACAATTTATAAATTCTCGCATTCAACTTTCGTTTATTATTTTTGAATTTAGTTCAGAAACGTGTGTTTCTTATTCTTTAAAAAAAAAATCTTGCTTAAACAAAAAAAATCTGTTTTTTTTTAGTTACATTACGAATGTATTAAATTTAAGTTATTTTAGCCGCATAGTATCACTCTTACACAAATCAATTCATTTTAAAGGCATTGTAAATTTTTTTATCTCTGTAAAGCAACAGTTCCCATAACCATTTTTAAACAAGTATTTTTATGGCATTTCAATATCTACAGTTTGCATTTGTTAACATTTTTAGGCCTTATAGCTTAATTTTCATCCGCACACTTTTACCATGATATACTCAAAAAGTTCGTTCATTACTTTTATGGGCATTCATTTTACTTTATAATTCAGAAGTATTACAACATTCTTCAAATCAAATACGATCAATTTATTCAGTTTTATGGCCGGCGTGGGTTTTAATATTTTCGGCAAAAAAAATATATATGTTACGCCTTTTGCCTTTGTTATACTCAATGTTTATTTATATTTTCGGTCGCATTTTCAATTCGTTGTAAATTTTATAAGTTTCGGAAAAGCCTTAATAGAACTTAAACCAGTACCATAATTCATAATTTTCAATCAAATAAAATATCGTTTTTATACACCCCTATTTCCATTTTTTTAACATCGGTAAATCATTTTTATTTAATGGCTTTATTTAGTTTTTATCAACCGCATTATAATCTTTCTCTTTTTGTAAAAGATTCACCAATAGCTCAATCTTTCATCATTTATCAAAACGACTCCTTATTTTACTAATTCTTTGATATTTATAAGTTTTACTTTGGTTTGAAAATCATTTTTATATTAAAATTTCGAAATGAATATTCTAATACACTTCTGATCGACCAGTTTCTTATAAGTTGATATAGATTAAATAAAAATATTCGCTTTAAACGCAATTATTGTTTCTTTTACGGTTTTACTCTACCAGTCAAAACTGTTTAAAATGATTTTTCTATTAATAACTCGTACATGTTCTTATTCTTCAATAAAAATAATAATTTTCCATAAATAACTCTTATATATTCTCTTACTCTTCCTTTTCTATACATATTTTTTTTTTTTTGCGCTATATTATAATAATTTTCAGAAAAACAAATCTACAACGCAAACGACTTTTTAGTGAATGTATAACGCACACTCTTGTACGTATAATTCGTTTTATTAAAACCGCATTTAACACTGACAATTTTACTTTAAAATTGTTCATCAAATATGCACACCTTTTGTCAATAAACTCATAAATCACTCCTATAGTGTTTACTCGCGCCTTGTCATTTAAGACAGATATATAAGTATGTACATATTACATTGCAACTTCTCTTGATTATCGCAACTTTATTAAGTTTATTCAACATTTTCTATTCTTGTTTCAATTTGTATTTCTTTCACTCATGGATTTGATATTCCAAGTTTAACACTTAGTTAAAACGTAATCCAATCCGATTATGAAGTATTTTAAAACTCTTATACGCTTTTGCCTTCTAAACACTTTTTTTTTAATTTTTCTCAAATAGCACGCATGGTATTATTAGATGGTTTAACATCAATATCATAAATTTTACGCCATAATACGTTCGCAACTCATTCTCAATTAAAATTTTTTGCATTCAAATCGTATTTAATTATACTTTTTACATTTAAAAAAACTTTTATTGTTGTACTTATTTGAAGGGCATTCCTACTTTTCTTATTTAAATTCATTTAAATTTCGTAACTCGTATACTACAATTATCGCTTTGTTTTGAAGACATCGCATTTATAATGGTTAACTGTCCAGAAGAGCTCTTATACGCATTTTATAATAAATGTGTTGTATTATTTAATTTTCGTAAGATTACGCTATTAACTGTTATAAATTCGACTGATTTTACCCAATCATTTTACAACATCAGAAACTCTTATACTCAAAGTTCTGTCCATACAAATTACGCTGTTCATCTTTTAATTTAACTTTTAATCCAGTCCGCATATTTTTGTTTTTACTTTGGCAGTTTTCTTTATCCGCAATAACTTCCATTTACATAAATTTGAAACCAATTATACTCAAACTCTTATATGCAATCGCGTTAATTGATTTTTTATTTTGTTCGCTGCAGTAATTTGTTAGTAAATTGTCGCTTTAATATCGTTTGGAGGAATGTAACGGGCGCGTCAAGGAAACAATTTTTATTGTGATGAAGTACTATATAGAATATACATACATTCATATCTATATAATTTAAAAAGAATTATAGACTTATAAACTTTTTTAATTTTCGAGGCTTTAGTTGTACGCAAACACTCGTTTATTTACTTTTTTACGCAAATGTTTTTGTTGTACAGCAGTTTTGTTGTAGTGTTGCTGAATCGTTTCAGAAAATTCACGTCAGTTCTAAAATTCTCACTTTCATTAGTTCCGCAACTCTTACCCGCAATAAATTTTGTTTAATTCCTCTTCGATATTATTCATTAAAAGATGTATTAACACTATTTCTGGAAACCTGAATAAATTACTCTTCGTCTTTTTTATATTCGCATTTATAGATTTTAATGAAAATCAACACTCTCATAGATCAAATTGTTTTATGCGCTTTTAATTTTTTGGGGTTTTTAAGTGACTTTTAATTTTTAACCGCAACGTATGTAATTAATTTGTCGCAGTTTTCAAGTCTTAATTTATCTTATTAAATTTATTTAAATCGTTCAAATTTATACATAAATATGTACAATATATATTACCCTGAAAATAACTTATATTTCATATAAAATATACTGAAACTATTTTATACGCAATTTAGGCCATTCTTCGCCACCGCGCCAGACCTTTATAATTCTTCTGATTTTTGTATATGTATATGTATGTATGTATGTATATATGTAATTTATCGTACGTAGAATGTACCACCTTTTTTCCTTCGATTAAATTAAACTTTTGGCATTTGATTTTTGGAAAATCGTATGGGCTTTCTTAATAAATGTACTTATTTACCGCAGGTAATTTTTTATGTTTGTTACTCGCAATTACATTCAATTAAAAATTAAACAAAGTATCTAATTTGAAATCTAAAATGTTCGTTCGCAATTCGACTTTTTGCGATTAATTTATTTTAACACTCGCAATAATTTCGCATATCGTTGTGCTCAGTAAGAAACTCTTATATGAAATTTTAAGAGTATTATTTTGATTATATACTCAAACTCTTACACGCAATTCATGATCAGGTTATGATTGATTTTTAGATTTTACTCCGCAATTAACAAATAACTATTTATTTTCAAATCGTTTTTAATGGCATTCTGTGAGCGCCATCGTTTCTTTCGTAACTAGATTTTTTTTTCTAAATTTTAAATAAAAAAGCTTCAAACTTAAATAATATAATAAACTATATATAATGGGACCGGAATTATACAAAAAAAATAGTGGTGGTGTCGATTTTTGTAGATTACAAGTCGTGTTTTAAAGAAAATAACCCTAAGCAGAGTTACGCCAAGTTGTGGAACTGAAAAGTTATTTACCCGCCAGTTGCTTGGTTAAGGGTCGAGATTTTAAAAAGTTGTAAATAAAATTGAGGACTTTTTTTTAGATGAGTTGCAAAATATATAGATTGTTTTAGAATGGTAGCGATTTCGAACAAAATCAAATTTAAACCTTTCAAACAATGGAGAAAATTTTGAACTACGCAGAGGAGTTTTTTTTTATCGTAACGTGTCATATCGAAATTTTTCAGATCGTAGCAGCTCACAATTCAAGACATATTCAAACGTAATTCATGGTTAAACGCCGTTTATATTCAATGGTTTATATGAAAACGTAGTTTTTATCTAAAAGTGGTACGTATTGGTACGTAGTGCATGATTATACGTGGCTTATTTCTTTACGTATGTAGTTGATGTTTATATGTATGTAAGTAGCTGATATTTACGTACGTGTTTTTATTAAAAGTTTTTACAAAACTCAATGTATGTACACATAAATGAATTACAAGTTATAAAGTAAATTTACGAGTCTCAAATAATTATGGGTTTCATCATAGTTTAATATATGATTGGTTTAAAGAACAGTGAACGTTAGTTACGTAATTCATAGTAAATTTATGTCGTTGGCCACAAATGTTAGTTAAATAATTATTAAAATTTTATTAACTCCATAGTATGTTTATGTACATATGTACGTATGTAGTTTACTTTAAAATTCGTTAATATAAATTGATTTTTTTCCAATTATATTAGTTCAAGTTTCTAATATATAGGTATTTATTTCTGAATATCACAAACACTTTATTGTGTACGTTTATTCAGCAAAACCTGCATCAAGGTTTATTTTTTTATAGGTATTGAAATAACATAAATGTTTAACGTTTTCAAGTAGTTTGGATTTTAATGTTATTTAGGCTTTATTAAACGGTGGTTAAATGTCGCTCAAGTAATCGAAAATACTGTTTGTCATTCCATAATATTGTTTTAAAATCTTAAGAGGATTCCTCCTTCTTACAGAAAATTAAGTTTTGCTTGATATTAATAGCAGAATATTTCCCTGTATGTGTCATAATTTTGCGTTATTGATATGAAAAATTTTTATTGCTCAACCTTAAATCATATCAGATTTCATTTATACATGAAACATTTTAATAAATAAATTGCATTTGCGTGTAAACAGATATGAATTCTTTTTTTTTTAAATTAAATACTAATCCATTTGAAAATTGTTATGAAGTTAGTTTTAGTTTTTCATCACGTGCGTAACCCCATTTACGGAACAAAAAAATAATAATTTATATTTTCATCCCTAGTTTATAAAAATATGTAGTTTTTACTACGTGTAAGTTCACATTTAAATGCAGTCTATATTTAAACGCAGCGTATATTTATACGCCATTTATATTGAACGCAGTTATTCTTAAACGCTGATTACACTCAAAAGGAGTTCAATATTGAAACGTTTCTATTGAACCGATGATTGTTGTAATCAAACTTAGTTTATACTAAAAAGCTCTTTATAATTAAACGCAGTACATGTTTCATAATTAAAATTATTTAATGTTTAAATGCCGTTTATATTTAAGGGAACTGTTTCTTACAGCAGTGGTTTAAGTATTGATTTCTATCATTTTAATTTTTATAATTTAAACACGTACTTGTATGTAATCAATGTAAATCGAAATTTCAATCCAAAAACCTTTTTCATTTTGTAATGAAAGTTAGTACATAAAATAAACTAGCCAAAAATTAAAAGAACTGAAGATTAAGAGCCGCATATTCATAATAAAATACTTAGAAAACAACGATTATGATCTTAACGCTGGTTTGATAAAGCGAAGTTACTTCAGCCTTTTTAAAGTTTAAAAGGAGACACCTGACTTGCTTTTCTCTTTTTGTGATATGCTTTCGAAGGTAAAATTTTGCAAATATTCTGGATAATTGGCAAATGAAAGCTTTGAATGTTATACAAAGCAGGTGCAATGCATAATTGTGGGATAGAATTGTTCGACTAGTAAATTATAATCGGCCGATTTGAAATTTTTGGAGAATTCATTGGTTCTCCTTTTCTAAGCACGAAGAGAATTATAGTTAATAAACAGAGATATTATAGATTAGATCGCACCAGAAGTTCATGTATTAAGTTTTACGCTGCTGGAAGTCGAAGAAAATAACATTATTTTATTAAATTCTGTTTTTCAACTGCTGCCAAAAAAAATTTTAAATTCAGAAATTTGCAACAAAACAAAACAATAATCGGTAAACGAGTAGTTAAAGCATTTTTAACAATTTAAGCATGTTAGTTAGTTTTCTCATTAAAATTACGCTTAGCATTCAGTTTTTCTAACAAATGTTTGCCATAATGTTTACTTTACGTTAAAGATCAAGTACGATAATTTTTGCATAAGGGTCTATAAAAAAAAACTATAAAAACATTGGGTATAAAAATATAAATCGTTAGTGGTATTATTTTGTATTTAGTGCGACTGTTAATTTAGTCACTTTTATATTTAAAAAGGTACGCGATTTACAATCACTTGCAATACACATAAAATCTAGTTTTAGTATTATACAGTTTAAGCAATTTGGTAGTTTAGATTGAGGGTTATATATTTACAGATATACATTTTAAATAGAATCCTAATTTTTCTTATAATCGATTTTTTATGTGACCTACACACACACACACACATACTGGAGCATTAATGTTTATACTTTGTATTTACCATAAATATGTTAATTCATTACACTATGCTTTTTTTAAACCTGCTTTAAATTAAGGCGCAGATCATCTACTTCATATACGTATGTACATACATACAGATTCGAAAGGTTTAGTTTAAAATTATGGATTTCGAAGTTTTTTGGGGAAAAAATTGTTTTAAAAATCAGACCATTAAAGAAATTACAACAAAATTCAGAAAATATAGTTATACAAGGTTTCTTCTGATTTGAAAGTACTAATATTTAATTCCCACTGTTTTATTAGGCAATTCGGAAAATAGCCCAAATAATAAAATTTAAACTAAGATTTCGAAGTGTTCACTTTTTTTGTTTTACGAAGTAATTTTCACGAAACTTGATCTTTAAAACAACTTAAATATGGTTTACGTAATTGTCAGTAGGACGTAAAATTTGGTTTAATGAGACTTGAATTTTGTTTATTCAAACATGACTTATGTAAAAGCTTAACTATTTTTCAATCAATTTTTGTTCTTATACCAAGAATTTCTTGTTCTTCTTTTGAAAAGTTTAATAATTGAATTGGACGAAGGAGGACTCTTTTTTGATGTATTATGTAATTTCTCTAATAGTTTTTCGAACGATACTATTACTGTTTTCTTATATTGTTGATACTGAATGTTTAAAATTTAAACATAATTTGTAATTGAAAACTATTACTGTTTGAATGTAGTTTTTATTTAAGGACTTTTTGCGTAATATATGTATAACATTTTTGAAATTCAAACGTGTGCATTTAGAAAAATTTAAGCATTTAGTTTATATTCGTACGTTTTATGCCTTTGAAATTTTTTAATTTAAATTGATTCTTTAAGCAACTTTTTTAGGAACGCAGCTTTATTTTTACGCAATTTCTATTAGAAACTTAAGCATCTAGTCATAGCTAAATTTAGCAACCGCATTTTAATTTATACACACAATTAACATTAAAACGTAAATTATTTAATCATTTCATATAAAATATTAAAATGGTACATGTAGTTGCGGAACGAAAGTACCGAAGTATAAAAATGGTAATATATCGCTGAACTCTTAAAATCAATCATGAATTTAACGACATTTTATTAAAACGCACTGCTTATATTGTACGGCTAAACGCAAGTATATTTAGGAGCAATTTATGGGTCTTATACAACTTGATTTAGATATCATATAAAAACGCAGCCGTTATTTAAACTCGCATTGATCACTTTTTGTTAAATTATGGTTTCATTAAAACGCGCACATCAATAATTTACTTTTTAAAGCGATGTGTTTTTAAAAGCTGTTTATATTTAAAACGAGTTTTTATTTATCCGCTATTTATATTTAAAGCTACATACATATATTTTATTTGAACGCCGTTCATATTTACACGCTGTTTTAAACGCATATTAAATTTAAAGGCCGTATATATTTAACCATAGTTTTTATTTAAACGCATCTTATATTTAAGTTTTGATTAAATATTTAAAAATTATGGCCTAGTAATATAGTGTATCCTTTTTCCTGATTTTGACTGGTTAAATAACATAAAAATAACTATTTTTCCCTCTTGGGCCATCTACAATTGTAGAAAATTTTGTTGAAAGTTTTGTTCTTGTTGTTGAAAAAAGACACTTTAGTGTTAAAAGAAACTGTTCGTTTAAAATGTGGAAATGCGTTTTCGAAACAATGAAATTTTTGCTCAGATTCCATTTTGAGATGGTTGAAATGCTCCACAGATTTGATCCGATTTTAAATGAACATTTAGAGTGAAAATGCGAGAAATAAATATTCCACACCATTGATTTAAAACTGATGTTTTTTTTTAAATACAATCATTGCAAAATTTATGCATTTGATTTTCTATCAGGGTGATGTCTAAAGTTCGCCAGGTACTTTCATCGGTTAAAAAAATCTCGACATCTTCGAAATAAGTACATCAAATACGTCCTGAAATTGCCAGATCTGAAAATTCTTACATTCTTGAAGCTACTTTTGCAGAATATAACAAATGGCCATATTAAAAATGTTCACCCAGAATTTCTCGACCTGGTTTAAATTTTAGGTGTATTACAGGACTAAATAAATTCATTTCTGATGATTGTGCTGAGCTTTTCGTTTTTTTACTTTGCAATATAAAAATCCCCGTATGGAAAATTTTCTTTGACATGTTTGAATTTTAAGATCTTTCCAAAACTTCATTGTATGAGCTGTTCCTTTTTTACTTTGCAGTATGAAAATCCCCAATGGAAAATTTTTAGTTTCTCAATCATGTTTGAATTTTAAGATCTTTCCAAATCTTCATTGTATCATGAGACATACTGTGACTGTACGGTCCATATTGAAAATTTCCTACTTCATTTCCCATCCAAATTTGAAAATCGCCATATTTATAAACGGTTTAGGATCCGTCAATTGTGCCAAACTTGTTTTTTAACTTTGTGCATAAAAACGTCAGTTTTAAAAATGCTCTCTGTTAATTTCCCGGCCATGTTTTAATTCACTCTAAATCATTTTTATCAGTTGAACTTTATCTGTATTTGGCCAAATAATAATAATGCACAATACGATGCTTTTTCAATTCCTTAACCATTTTTAGAACTTATTTAGTTCTCTTCTTTAGTCACCAGTAATGAATAGAATTTGCTTTTAGTTCTGTTGAGTATCGTTGTAAGTCATTTGCCGGTTTTCAGGTCCCACAAATCCAAATTTTAAACGAACATTTATGTATAATTTTAACACAAGAACAATGCAATTTTTAACTGAAATTAATATACTATGAAAACATTTACGCCACACAATGAAGCGCAGTCTCTGAAGGAAGAATTTTAAAACTACGTATTGCAATGCTACGTAAGAATAGTGTCCATATCTAATGCAATATAATTGTTATTAGAAATGTATACTACACATTTGCGATTTTCTATAAAAATATATGAAGATATTTTGAACCATTTAGTCATAAAGCTAAATCTAAAATAATAATTTGCCAATAGGTGACAAATCTTCTCAACTGCAAAGGAATGAAATGAAATAGTATTCAAAGCTTTCAACGCAATTCAAGTTCGTAACAGAAATAAATCTAAAGATAAATTGAATATAGAAATTTCTTTAATTTTATTATTCATTTATGTAGTGAACGTTTTAGTTTTGAAATGTATTTTTCTATAATTGAAATAAATTTTGTAAAAAAAAAGTTCTTAAAATACCATCAGACGTCACACATAAGTGAGATTTAAAATAGGTTTTACGCAATATGCAGGGTTATGTGTACATACGTATTATTAATGAAATTCTGTTTTTAGAAATGTACGTAATATTCCGGAATTCAACTTTTAATCATTTTTAAATTCACAATATTAATTTATATTAATTTTTTCCGCAAAATTTGTTTTACGTGACGTAAGATCGTTCTCAGGTTTGTTGCGCAATGATCACAAGCGTTCTTGTTTGTTGATTTTAAACTTTTGTCGGTAATTTTTTACAGTATTTGTTTTCCCATTTCGGTTCTCTTAATATTCGCAGCAGAAATTGACACCGATTTTTGCATGTTAATTTTACTTTACATAATTTTTAGTAAATGCCCTTATTAACACATTAATATGTAGGTAATTAAAAACCCAATTTTTTAAGCGAAATGTTAAGTTTTCCTCGACTCTTGGAATGCTATCTTTGTATCAGACTTTGAATATCCAGACCGCACTATATATGTATATACTAACAGGAAAGAAAGATAAATGAACTGAATGACATCCTTAAAAAAGCTTTAAAAAAAACGTGACCGACCAAATTTAGAACTATCGCTTCTATTTAACTATCAAGTTCTTAATATTTTCGAAAGCAAGGAAACAATTGCTACTGGAGAAGTCAGAAAACTGTAATATATACAATGAGGAAATATTCAACGATGACTAATAAGTAATTTCCAGTAGCTCTACACAAATAAATTAAAATGTTTAAGAATTCTCTTACTATATTTGTTCTACTCAAAATTCTTGTTGTTTTAGAACGGTAGCGATTTTTTTATAAAAACCAAAATTAAACCTTCCTGTACAACAGAGGATCTTAGATTTATTCTAATACAATTCACTACTACATATACCAACTAGTTCAAAATTCTTCAAAAGGTGCAAACACAAATGCAGTATATTTTTTAAATCTTTAGAACTTTAAAATCCCCTAAAACAAAAACAGATTGAATTCGTTGCAACCAAATGTTGCACACCAAAACCGATGGTGTAAAAATTGATATAATTTTGAAAATTAATTTTTTTGATTTCTCACTTGTTTTCCGTTTAAGTAGCTGTAATTTTTTCGTAAGCGTAATCTCTTTTCAAAATGTTATTGCGCTTTTAGTGGCGCTGCAAAAGGATTAAATTCGTAAATTTGTTACTGTCTCTTAAACGACCTAAATATATTAGTTATAGTCGTATTTAAACAAAACTTTCTACAACATCGGTTTACTATCTAATGTGTTCTCCTTCTCTTAACATATTTTCAGTATTTTCACTCTTTAACAACGTAGTCATCATCTTTCATCTTTACTTTACCCAAAATAGCCAACTCGAAATAGTTTAGTGTTGATTTTTTTAGTTATAATTTTTCTGTTTTTTAGACGTTATTTTTTCGTACTTTCATCATTCTCAAGATTTAAAGCGTTTTAATTGTTTAAAAATCCCAACTGTAATCGTTTAAACTTGACGTTACCATTATGCGTCACGTAGACACTACGTTTTCATTTGATGTCAGAGTACCATTAAGTATTGCAGGCTTGAAACTTTGATTTGCCTTTTTCAGCCTCAAATTTTATTTATACATATATGTATATAGATTTCCATCTTGCTTCGACGCTTCTTTTCAACTTTATATTGTTTTATTAGATGACAAAATTTTATGGAAATAAATTTTTCGTTCTCCATTTCTTAATCATTTTAAACGTACGTTTGCCGCATAAGTGAGTTTTTTTTCAACATTTTGGGTTTCTAAATTACGATTTGTACATTTTAACAGATAGAGAAAATGATCCATACGCATGTGTAAATGATTATAAAGTTCTGGATACACTTTCAAATAGTTTTCCGTGTTTATTACGCGCTATTTTTTTATTTTCCGCACACGTTTATACTGAAACTCTTATTAACTAGTATAATTTAAACCGCATCGGAGACTTTAAATCGTCACAAATTGCTTAATTGCATTAGCGAACTGCTTTGCCGCATCGCATTGCTTCTAAAGCTGTTAATCGCATACACATTTTTAAATGTCGTTTCAGTTACAAACTAATTATTTGATATATCGTTAACCGCATATTTTACTTTGAATTCTTGTAATATTCTACAAGTAATATTCTTAAAAAAAATTATATTAAAGAATTAAAAACATCTGCAAAGTTCGCTTTCAATTTGTTTCAGAAAATAATAATTTTTAATTGAATTTTGTACGGTTTCAAAAATTTGCTTTAATCCGCTTTTTAAGTTTGCAGTTTATCAAATTTGTTAACCGTGATGGCTGTTTCCTTTTCACTTCTTTCAAGTTTTTACGTCAATTATCGTGATTTAAAACTTCTAAATACATACTTTCTTATTTTATAATACACATACGTTAAGCTTATCTTGTTGTCAAGTCATTTCTCAATAGCTCTTTTAGTTCATGTTACATTTGATTATCCAGAACGAAAGTTTCGAACTTAAGACTTCAATTGTTTTTTTTTTCTTTTTTTAGTTGTTTCTATTTTTATTGTCTATCGCAGGTTTTAAATGTTTAAACAAGATAATGGAGTTTATTTAATTAGGAAATAACTCAATGTACTAGTTTTCTTCTGATCCATTCTTTGATGCGCAGTGCATTTTTGACTAATTTTTAGGCTTAATAAGGTTGGTTAATGTAGAAATAATTAAAAATGTATAAAAATCTACTCACTTTGAAAATTTTGGTTTAATTTTTAGGACTCAAAAAACGTTTACAAAGATGGTGTAGAAATAATTTAAAATATTTATTCATAATTGTTTAGCTTGTTTTGAATTTTTCTTTTTTCTTTTGTTCTTTAATTTTCGGCTTTAACAATTTTTATGGAAAACAAAAGAGGGGATTATTTTTTGTTTAGAAAACAGGAAATAAAAAAAAACAAATGCTTATAAATAAAAAAAATCAATTCCAGTAACATCTGCAAAAAAAAAACTTACAAGTAGATGATTTATTTTTGTTTAAATCTTTGCAATGATTTAAAAGAAACCTTACAACATAAAGTGAATGGTTAATTTAAGCGTGTTTTTCATATTTTTTTATTCTTTTTTTTTTTGTGGGGATTGTTTTTCAAGTGTTATGTATTAAGATGTTAAAATACAACACTATTGACCCTTAGATATAACGCTGTTGTTTTAAACAAATATAAAAACAAAAATAAAGTTAATGATAATTGTGAGTGACTTTCAATAAAACCCATTGTGGGCTTAAAACGCCTTAAAATATTACGTATAATATTTATTTATGTCCGCTGTTTTTATTTTATATAGGAGGAAGTAGTAGTCTTCTGTTTCGCAATCATCATCGCATGATTAGACCGATTTTAACTCTGTACGATCTCTCATACATACTGCCTGATTTTCTCTCATATAAACATTTGTTTCTTAATGCCGACCTGCCTGCCTGTCTTGTCTTCTCGATCTGTTGTTTCTTTTTTAGTTTTATTCTTTTTTTTGCCTTCTATTAATGATTTTTTGAATAACACTTTACGCTTTTAAAAGATTTTCAAATTGGAATCTGAACGCATTTGTGATTATATTTCGCTTAAGTATCTTTATTACGCTGGTAGTTTTCGTGGCTTTTTGTTACCCTTTTTATGGTTTACACATAAATATAATTGGTAGTACAGTTGTTTGTAATTCTTGTCGTCTTTTTTAAATTTTTAAACAAGATACGAGAGACGTGGACGAGACTGACTGAGCAAAATTGTTCAATGTTATACGAGAAATGGCCGCCCAAACACAATTTTTGCTATATGATTTAAGAAAAAGAAAGGTTGTTGTAAGTTTATAAAAAAAAATAAATTCTTAAATGTAAAAGTATTGCAATTCTTAAGAGCTAGAATGAGAACTTATAACAATTTGGTAACTACTGATTATATTCTGTAACTGCAATTCGTTCACTGTTAACATTTTAATACAGTGTTAAGTTATAGAATTCGGCCATTGAGGTACCAGGAAATAGTGAACATTTAATTATACATATTAGCAGAAAAAAAGAAACAGTTCAGTTATAACAACAGTTAAACAAAAAAAAAAAGTGAAAATAGGAAGATTATTTTGGTACTTTTACGGTTCGATACATTGGTTTACAAAAAAATTGTATTTTTAAACATTTAAAAAAAAGTTCCGTCTTTGCTATATTAAGTTTCAAATAATCAAATGAAGTGTGAAACACAACGGAAGGAAACATTTGTTTGTACCATTTTTTTTACGTTTACGTTATATTGGTTCTACAAAGACGTATCAGAAATAAATGTGAATTAAGAAAGCTACGTAAGTACGTAGTACACATATGTACATATGTATGTACATACAAGTGTAAGTATATACATACATAACTATGTAAGTGGCGTTAAAACAGTAAGAAATTTTTACATATGTAGTAACTGTTAATTAAAATTAATATTCAGTCTTTCTTTCAAATTACACATTGGCCATGGAATGTTGTGTTGTTATATTTGTGTTTAGGAATCTGCATTAATTTTTGGTTACATAGTTAATTTTTATTAGTTTCAAAAAATGGCGTAGATATTCGCCTATGCAACGCTTATTCAGTCACATAATCCAATGTTTAAGGAAGATTTTTAATACTGTAATTTCTGGAAAATTTCATATTAAATATACGGCGAACATTATTCGCATGCACATAATATACATACATATGTATGTATGTATATGAATATGTATAGATAATATATGTAACCCATACTTATACATGTATGTATGTATGCGTGAATAGATTGAACTGCGCAGTTACATAGAAATTTCTAGTCCCGGTTTTTACAGGGGCGTTTACAATAATCGATTTTTCCAGAAAGTTACTTATGTAGAAACCAATACAAAATATAATATGTACGTATTTAAGAATGAGAAATAAAAATGAAGAAAACATTTTTTTAATATTTACTTTAAAAAATGTTAAATACATCGCAAGCAACACAATCTCTTGCGCATGAAAGAGACAAACATAACAGCAATTGAAAAAGATTGTTGACGAATACACACACGAAGCTTTTGAACAGAAATTTGATGACTCATCATTGTATGTACATCTACTTGGTCGTAGAAACTAATTACGATTTTAACAAAAGTATGTCGCAATACGTTAATCTTAAATGCTATAAAACATTGCTTACGTTTTTTTTTCTTAAACAAATTTACCTAGTTCCTTTAGGAATTTCCTTAGCGCTCGTAAAGTTTTTTAAGACTACACCTCCAAAGTTATACCTCTTTTTAAAATACATTAGGAAAAATGCACATTTCCTCATCATAACCAGATATAACAGGAACTACCAAAATTGATCCATTTTCTAAGAACTTGGCCCTCATCTTATTTCCGCCTGAATTACCAAGATATTTCCAGCCCAAACCACAGCAAAAATTTTCTTTCAAAGCTCCAGCTTGCTTATGCATCTATAAATTTCACAATACTGCATTAATGCACTTTCTTAAGGCTTCCCTACTTTGGCCTTATACTCGATGAATAAGAACGCTTATTTCGCAATAATATAGTACACAGCCATGCCATTTGAATTGCAAAATTGTCCAAAATTGATACACAAAGACAATTTTATTTAAAATTGCACTTCTCCACTTCTATTCACACACTTTTAAATCACTATTTCTTCACAATAAACACATCAGTTAACTTATTCTTTACTAATGACTTGCCAGGTCTTCAGCCAGTCGTATTTATACTCGTAGAGTACGTGTGTACCACCGCATACATAGAATGTTCAGGAATTTTCCACTACCCCTTTCTAGCTTTATTGATTTTCGTTTGCTTTTGCCTTTTTGCCGTATATTAATGTAGTATTTGTCTCTCTTTTGAAAAGTGTTATACATATTTGTAATGAAATGGCGGTAGTGCCGGATGTATTATCTCTCATACATATATAATTCTTTGAGCAGGCTTGCCACTAAAAGGAATATAAATATGTATGAATGCTATGAACCTGTTTGCTCTAAAGCGACGTCAGCTATTTGGTTCAAAACGGATTGTAGTACCACTTATTTAAAAGGGGTCTTTTCAGACCTGCAATTTATTATGCTTGCTATAAACAAGCATAAAGTGAAATTCGTGTAATATATACCATGTATATATATAGTTATTTGACGGCTTTCCCCATTTTTAATGTATCATTTTTAGATATAAAAGTTTTAAGACTCTGGCATCTGCAAAATTTGTATACCAGTTTAAATCCAAAATATTTTTAGCAGATGTTTGCTCGCCTAGTTTGTAAGGGTGGATTGCAAGGAAATAATATGTATACACTTTATTGGATTGTTTGGTTTTCCAGAAAACTCTGGTGCATATTACTTTAATAAAAACTGTCATTAATATTTCGTCGACATGTCTGATATCAGACTTATTCTGATGTTTTGTCAGAGAACTACATAATGTAAATGTATAGCTGAATTGTCAAATCTTTTTCTCTAGACGATTTCAAAACAGTAAGAATTGGATCTTATACATATGTAAGTGTGTATGTAGCACATCAATATGCACATATACATACATACATACCTATGTATACATCATACATATACATACATTCATACATATATATGTATGTATGTTTATACTATTTGTACTTAGATATAGCAAAATTCGTAAATGCTTGAAATCGAACTATGTACATGCATACATATGTATGTATATGAAAGAAGATGTACGTACATACATACATGCATACATATGTATGTATGTATGTATTTATTGAAACAGCTTGTAGTTCTTGGGAACGTGCTAACGAGTTGAGGGTCTTATTCAGATACCAACGAAATTTTATCCAACAAACACACAACATAATCAAAAATAGTGACAATTTAAATCAGTGGCATTGCATCTTTGATTATTAATAAACAAGTACACACACATACTATGTATGTATGTATGCCCGTATGTACTACATTCATACATACATACTTATATACATATGTATGTATATAAGGAAATGGACGAACCAACAAGCAAAGGTAACTTATTTCGTATGTTAATTTAAATTTTAGTTGAGCTGCGAAACAAAAATATTTTAAGTAAAATTTCTCGAGCATCGAGTATTCTTATATGTATGTATGTATGTAAATCAGTATGTAGACACATATGTACATACATACATTTATTTATCGGATAATATGTACATTTCAGCAAGTTTCGTATGTATGTACATACATACATACATATATGTATATGTAGTTACATGCACATAGACATAGCATAGGTACATGGTACATAGAATACGTAGTATGTAGAAGTCCAACTTTTGATACAATAAGTATTTGTTATAAACATACCATACTGTACATTTTTCTATTTTAAATTAAAGCTCTAACGTGTTTGCTTAAATTGGCAATTACAAGAAAATTACTTTCAAATTTAAAACTGAAAACAAAAAGTAAAAAAAGATTTTAAAATCCATATGTAAATTCTCTTGAAAATGATTCGGTTGCGGAAAAAAACATTTATTTCAGTAATAGCAAAAGAAAACAAACTTCTTGTTAAATATAAATTGATTATTCGCATTATTGATTGAAATTCTTTATTCTTTTCAGAATTGCAAGATTTGCTTTACACCTTAATAGACCAAAGTACCCAAATATTGGTGGAAAATACACAAATAAAAAAATCATTGGAAGAAATTGTAAAAGTTAACAAGGACTTATTAGAAGAAAACACAAAACTAAAAACAAAACTAGAGGAAATCAATAAAAATTTGGAAAAAGAGAGTATTAACAGAAAAGAGGAGCATCGCAAATTGTTTTCTCACTTGACAGAGGAAATTAAACAACTGAAGACTTGCCATGAAAATGCTGGCAATATCACGACAAATGGAATTTTCATCATACCAAGATTTTCATCCGCCGAAGATATAATGGAATTTGATAGCAAAATAGAGCATGACGAAGACGTTAAGAACAAGCTGGTAAGTTGAAGGTCTTACAACCATTATTTCATACATGCAGACATACATACATATGCACATACTATCTATATATTCATATGTATGTATATATATATATACATATGTATGTATGTATGTGCGCAATATATATGTATGTATGTATGTATGTGCGTACATGCATGTATGTACATACTTACATACATGCATATGTATACTTGAAATAGAAAATTTGAAACCATGCATAGTTATTTTTTTATTTAAACACTTTTTTCAGATTAAACAATTTAAAACGCAACCAGCTGATGATGTGAAAAAATTTGTTTGTGAAAATTTGAAATTAATTTTTAAGGATGATTTGATTTCATCACAATTTTCTTGGCTGAGTGCCAACCGAAATATTTCCGCCAAGGACATGAACTTTGTTCAACTATTAAAAGGTATATAGTACACTATTTTTAAATCTGAATGAAGTATGTATGTACATACATATATATGTAGATACTTGTTTTTTTTCGTAGATGTAACCCAGCAGGAGATTCCATTGGCAACGGAATCAATAATAGAACAGCACATTAAAACGTTTTTTAACCTTGTTAAAGACCGCATAAATAAACGAAACAAAAGAAAGCGTGATCCACTTGATTAAGTATATATGTAATTATAGTTTGGTTTTAATTTAGATACATATGTATATATTGAAAACTTTTTAACGTCTATTTTAAGTTGTGTTTGTATTTATTAGTAAAATTATTTTTACTAAAAATAGGATTAAGAAAGATGTCGCGTCGACTGTCGGTTTCTGAAAGGTACAAACGTTATCATTCATAAATTTATGTCTAAAATAATAAAATATGAAAGAAAACTTGTTTTTGTTTTCAACAAGAAAAATGTTTTTTCAGAAAACAGTTGTTAGATTTTTTAGTGTAATTTGGAATATGTTTACTACACAATACTCTCCAAAATAGAAGTTAATTCGGTATATCTGCAAAAGAAATTGTTACATTTGGAATTTGTCCAAATACAAATGGTGGTTAAAAGTTAAACAAACAGATGCAAGTTAAAGTTATTGTGGCTTAAAACGATTTTATTTCATGTAGCAAATATGTCCGTTATTAAGAGAATACTATTTCATGCATGTGACTGACTTTAAAGTGCAGGTTTTCACAAATTTTAATAAATCAAAGGTACTTGTGTTAAATTGTGCAAAAAACTAGACTTTAAAATATGTACAATGGTTTTGCAATTGATTTGTGTCATGCTAAACTTTTTCAGTAATAATAAGACGGAGATTTTATTGCAACAGAAAAGTCTCTGTTTTATATTGTTGTAAACCATTTAAGTTAATATCAAAACTATAGATTTTCTTATTCAATATTCATAGTTGACCATATTCATTATTGTTAATTCAACTGCTAAAAAAATTTGAATTGAAACAGTTGAAGTTGACGGCTTAGCTGACAATTTATTGCTTCCCGCGGTTTTCTTAGGTAAAATCGCCTTATTTTGTTTTGCTTCTCCCGTTTTTCAGTTTTAGGTGTCAAGCTTTTTCTTAGTTTACAAAAGTATTTGCGGGAGTTCAGTCGTAAGATTTTTTGTGCGTAAAAATTTTATTTGTAAAAGAGTTAATAATTTTAAGGTTTTAAAACTTCAAAGTGTTGTGGTTGTGCATATGTAGATGTGTACAAGAAAGTTTTGTATGACGGTGTTTCCTTGTTCCATTCGCGTGGCAAAAGATTCATCAAGGAGCGATAAATAGATTTGTGGAGCGAAGCGAATCTAAAAAAGTGTACTGTGATCTTGAAAAGATGTGGTTTTTTGCCACAAGTTCTTTAAAATTCCAAGTCTATTCCTAAACCATTTGAATTGGCTTGGCTACTTAATGGAAAAGTGTTCGTGGTGAATTGGTTTTGGCATTTAATTTAACAGATGCACCACTTGTCTCTTAATATGAAATTGAATAGTAAGTATGCGGTAGTTAGTGAAACATTGAAAGTCAAATACACAATAATAACTACGAAAGTCTGCGTGTCGCTGCAATAAATACTACAAATTGTGAACGCAATATGGTGCTTGTATTAGCTATAAAATCCATACGTTTGTCCATACTTAGCATTGGCAGCTTAATTATTTTTTTTGTGTATATGTATATGAAATTGGTAGGTCCTGCCGTGAGTGTTTCAGAATAGTGTTGTTACATTGTAACAAACTGTCGCCACAGAAGTGCTCTAAAATTTGTTCACGTTATTTAAGTGTTTGCTCAAATTATTGTACAGACCAGCATTCCCTTTTTTTGCAAGTTTTTTGAGATGCCAAAGAGTTTTAAATTTATTGGATAACAAACAAGTTTTTTGAGCAATCAAAAGAAATGGTTTTAATTTTTAATAAAACTATGTACAACTAAGAAATTATTTATTGGTGTATGCGATATTTTTTTAAAGATCTCTAAATAGGAATTTTATTTTATGTTTTTTTTATTATATGTTATGTTTTTGTTTAAATACATAAATACAAATACATTTTATTGTTTTCCTTTAAAATTTAGGTACTTTTGTAGAAAAAAAGTTGTTTTTTCAGATATAAGAAGTTTTTTTAAAAAAATATGTGGTAACGCTGGTATAGACATACGTGCTTACATTAAAACATATCGTTACCTTAATATAGAAATGCCCTAAGTCACTATGTACAATTTTTGCAAAAATTAATTAATTTTTACATACATAAATATGCATTTTTGTATATCTACATATATCAAGTATATGTTAGCGCCCAGATGACTGGTGTTATTTAATATATTCTTATTTCAAAATTTGTTTACTTTTTCTTGCCCGCTATTTTGTAAAATAGTCGTTTGTTTTCAAGTGAAAAATTAACACAATGAAAAAGTCTTTTGATCATTTTAAAAGAAACAGGCTTGTAGAGTGCACAAATTTCCACCAGAAAATTAAAATATAAAACTGAAAATCGAACACGTATTTATAAATCCTGATTAATTATAAAATATGTTTCTTCGATGGCGAATGGTGTAGAGCAGCAACAGTCTTAAATAAAAATACGCGATTTGTGTTTTTTATGTTTATTTTTCATATTTCTCTGGACACTAATACATTGTGGAAAAAGTAGTAAAAGTAGCAGTTTTGAAAGAGAACTAAGCAGTCCATGAACACTCAGCTGGAGCGTTATCGTAATAGACAACTCAGTTGCGCAAGTCTCTTGTTCAGTACAAACATGTCTGCCCCCTTTAAGCCATTTTCACATCTACAAACAACAAGACTTGAACCAGAGACTTTGACTAAATGTGAAAGCGTTTTTTAATCTGTCTACACTTGCCAATTTGTTAGCATCTATGTATGTATGTGTGTATATGTGACACGCTTGCTGTCACACTTTGATGTGTATAAATTTTTAACCCACTTAACCCATCATTATGCATATTTTCGGTGTGAACAGTGTCGAAGTAAATCTGAATTTATACATATTTATGATATCAAACGGCGTTTTGCTAGTGTCCGCCCTTCTTAAATGAAAGTTTGAAACCTAAAATCTGCACACTGGTCCCAAAGTGTGAATGTTAATTTTTGCCAGGTAGCCAACCTGCTGTCGCCTTAAGCACATTTTTGCCAGTGTGTAATTGCATATAATATATCCAGAAAGCGCACAAAGGTATTTGAACTCTTGGCCGCATTTTAACTTTCGCACATACAGACACACTCGCTGCTTGAAGTGAAGAGAGCCAAACATTTTGTAAACAAAGCAAATGAAATAGATTTCTCTTAGAACAACAAGGACAAGAAACAAAGTGAAAAGAGAAAGTTCGACTTGTTTACGATTGAAATGGAAAAAACACACAAAAAACACAAAAACAAAAACAAAAAAGGAAACTATAAAAATATAACAGGGCCTGTGTTTGCGTGTGTGTGTGTGTGTGTGTGTGTGTTTATGTGCCTGCGTGTGTATGTGTTGTAAAAATGTTCTAACAGCAACTAGCAAATGTTTATTAGTTTTCCTCGGAAAAAAATTAAATGTTTTGATTTTCTTTTGTTGTTGTGTCTGCCCTGAAATGTGTGTCACTGCGAATGTGGGTTATTTCAGGAAACAAACATAAGACTTTTATTCATTAAAGGATGTACAACAATCTTGTCGCTAGATTAAAGGGAAATTAATGGAAATGAAAAAAAAATAGCATACAATAACAATTTGCCAAAGAAAATAAAAGCCTTGATAAAATGGTAACAAACCAAAGTGGAAAGGACAAGCAAATGCACACACACACACACACCCAAGCATACATACATATGTACATGTGTGTGTACAAGATGTATGTATATATGTATGTATGTATGTATGTAAAAAGGAAACCGGACAATTATGATGACAAAGTTGGTTCATGTTTAATTGTTTTGTTCACATGAAATATTTTTAAGGATCATTGAAATGCAAATGTAACGTTTTCGTATAGTGGAAAATTTCCATTTTATGGTCGGTTATAGAAAGAAAACTATGTAAAAACATATACATACGTACATACATATTAATTATTTCATTTGAGGGGGTTGGGCCACTATCGAGCCTAATAAAAGACACGAAAAAAAGAAATTTGCGGGTTAATGGAAAAGTTATTGGCTAAGTTTGTTTGTAGCTTAACATTTGGAGTCTTATTTACGTATAAAAAGTATTTTATGTCAGGAAAAATGACGTTCCACCACACACAGGAAAAGACCATTAACACTGAATCATGTTTCATTTGTTTGTAACCAGTTTTGGTTGTTCATTTTAACTGCCCCGTTCTGTTTTTAATGCTTATTTTAAATACAAAAGATAGATAATATTTACGCACATTTGATACTAAATTGGTCGCACTGAGACACAATAGACATGTTGGCTTTGTACCTGAAGTCGTGTTAAAGTTACATGAAATTGGCTTTAGCAAAATCATTAGCTTTATAGACATAAATTGAAATCAAATATTCTTCATCTAAAGCATTTTAACGAAAAGGCCAATTGCACCGGAAAACTAGAACATCGCATATATTCGTTAACTAAATGGTTCAAATGGCCAGTAGCTAAAGAAACTGGACGGGGCTTTGGATCTGAGAATTGGACTAGGTAGAGTGTAGCGTAATTGTATTGTTGAGCCTCGCATTTCTTTAGAATTGCTCAGTGAGACCAATTCTGGAATATGGCTCAATAATTTCTCAATCTCACACATACTGACACTCTTCAGCATAAGCAGTCCCTGGGAGTGAAGGTATATTCTTAACGTAATAGCAGAATTGTTTCTACCATTGAGCGCCGCAAAACTATTGTATGTTTAATAGATATGGGATTTAGGCTTAGAGGGCTGAGCAATTTAAATGATAGGCCGTAGAAGTTCAAATTGGTCGGAGCGAAAATTAAAATTACACCAATTCCAGCTGAGACAGTATTTCGTGCCATTAAGGAGTCTACCCATTTTTAGTTATTTTAAATGGCAGCTCATCACTGCAGTCATTTTAACGTGAATACATGAGTGTAAATATGTACTTATTTTTTGTGCTTTATCGAGTCTTGCTTGTTCACTGCTTCCAGAACTGATGAAGTAATTTCTAGCCCATGGAGTATGTGGTTTCCAAAAATACAATAATCAACTCCTACACACATCTTTGCAATTCGAATAATTATGATTCGAGTTGTGGAAGCTCTGCACTGTATTTCCAATAATATTGCTCGACATTACGGTTTATCATGCAGGTAAGCGCTGATTTACCGTGGGAGCAGCTGCAGCCCAAAAAGGGGGGAATTTCGAATGCAGCTGGAACAAAACTCTGACGTAAATTTTCAAAACGCGAAGGCTTGTTTCTTTGCTATACAGTGTTTTTTAATTTATTTTAATTTATGCCGACAATGGCGAAAAGCTCTAAATTCTTTGTCGCTTTAAGTGACTGATGCACACATTTTTAATTAGGTTTTGTCGTTCATACTTCAACTTTTGCTCAACAAATTGCTGGGGGGAACAATATTTCCTTAAAGGTGGCCATAAATTCGCTGGTATCAATTTTCTAAATCGTTTAATTTTGCCTTCCCCCCAAAATATCATAATTTCTTTATGCGTTGGAGGAAATTATTATTATTATGTAATTTATATTTATTATATAATGGATAATTTGTGTAAAGTTGTTATTTATTCTTCAAGTTTTTTTTTTTAAGTTACAACGACGACAACAACGACGACGCTGATAAGGAAATGTTCATTGTTTCGTTTACTTTGAAGGCCTCAAGTAACATTTTGTTGCTTTTGTTTTGTTTCGTATTTTCTACACCAACTATAAAACTAAAGTTTATTTTATGCTGTAACACACAAGCCGACACACATAAATTTGATGGTATGCACATATGTTTATCTGTGTGTGTGTGTGTGTGTGTGTGTGTGGCTGTGTTTCATAAATATAAGGAGCAAGGACAGCAGTCGTGGTCGTGCTAATTCGTACAATTCCAATATTTTTTTGTAAACACACACAAATGCACAAATGACCACCCAACACCCGTTAAGAAAACTCTCGCAGCCATAAAATACTCACCCTTTTGTTTACTGAATGTGAACCCAACCGAACTAAAGAGAGTGTGCTTGACATGAAGAGCAATGGAAGAGAGCACACAAAGGACCTACATTTTCAGTTATTCAAAGAAGAAAGAAGGAAACACCGCACGAAACGAACAAACGAAGTCGAAAAAGTACCAAATATGCAAAAAGGATGTAATGAAAGATGGAGCCAAGATTCTATTTCTTGTATGAAAACGTACTTGCACAGTGGGGCATTACATTCTAAAGCAAATATACCACCAGAAATGTGTCTTAATAACTAAAAGAACTGCTGCTTCTACAAATTTTTTTTTTCATTTTTTCTTCTCATTTTAAAAATTGCGATGACATGCGAATGAATCTCAATTGATTTTGTTGTTGTTGTAGATTTATAAAAAAAAATCGTATCTACTATTGCAAAAACTTTTTCAACACTTTGCATGCAGAGCGAAAATGTCCGCTTCTTCTTCGAGTTTTAGTTTTATGGCAATACAAATACACATGATGAAATGGTGCTAGAGAGGCCCCTGTTTTACCCTTCCACAATCATACCAAATTTCAAGAAGGTACCGAGTTTAGTTGTGCTCATCTCCTTCGACGAAGCAGAGCATCGTGCGTTCGCCCCAAACACAACCAGCTTTTCATTTGCTCCAGTATTGCTTGGCACGCGAAACTGTTCAGTTCGAATTTGATCAGCTGTGGCAGACAACCAAAGTATTGAACATACATACATACATACATGAACAGAAAATATAATGTAACGGCTGTTTTGATTTGAATTATTAAAAATATTAAAATCAAAAGTGTAGCTTTTAAGCAAAAAAAAAAAACAAGAAATTAAATCGTAAAAGCATGTGTGTGTGTGTTTGTTAACTGCTAAAATTTTAGAAAAGTTTCCAAAGTTATGAAAAAAGTAATAATAAAAAGTGTTTAGACTTTAGAAAACAAAAGAAATCAAAAAAAAAAAAAACAATTTTGTTTTAATTTTTTTAAGCAAACATTGAGGAATCATAATAATTGTAGTTGCACATGACACAAGTTGCCATTAAAGATGGTTTCACTTCATCGACACAGACGTACAAACTGGTACCGCGTTACAGTATTTTCAATAGGGGATTTCTCGTTTCGAAACTTTCTTTCGTTTAATGAAAATTCAGCTAGAAGAATACACGTACATACATACATACATACATACATATGTGTGTACATACATATATGTACATATATGTATGTATGTGTGTACACATGTATGTACATATATTTTTGTATGTGCAGCATGAAATTAGTGTGTGAAAAAATCCTTTAATTGATTCAGTTGTGTTTCAACACTTGTGGTCACATTTCCAACAGCTTGATAAAACATGTTCAAACATGCTTGCATATACATACATACATACATGTGTACATAAGTACGTATACATACATACATACATACTTTATGTACATATATTTACATAGACAAATGTGTATCCCATTCATGTGTGTGTTTGTTTGTGGGATTTGAATGTACGTATCAGATTTTATTTAATTGCGACAAAAGGATTTCATTTGTCACTTCTGCAATAAAATTAATATGTTTTTGTAATTAAAAAAACTAATTTTATTTAACATTTAATTATTTTGAACACAGAAAAGGCATTAGATGACTTTTAATTGAAATAAATGTCCTTAGATACGTACATATGTACGTATAAAAATAGATAGCCGAGAGCGATTTATTTTGGGCCTTAAGGCTCTGTAGTGTGTATTCTCAGTTCAAGTACTTTGCAGATTTCAAGGCAATGGAAACTGTAAATCAAGCGATTTCGACCTTTAACCTTGTCGCCGAAGTTTTGCTCTGTCAACATTGTTATTCGAACTGAACTTTAGAAAGAAAAAAAGTGGAAATACTAAAAATGATTAAATTCATTAAAAGCTTAATAAACTAGTTTTTGCATAACAATTTTCCTTTTTGACTATTTTGCTGGATTTATTTTACCCAAAAAAAAATCTGTTCCTTTATATCAGATTTATTTCGCCAATAAACATTTAAATAGTCATTTGGAAGACGCTTCTTGCTATGAAGCGAACCCAACTTAAGTCCCACCCAAGTCATAAAATTCACAAAAGAAAGGAGTAAATTAAGTGATTTAGGGAATAAAAGAACATTTGATTTGTAAATTGTACAGAAAAGAAATTTCATAGATGCACAACTTGCAGGAACACTTTTGTTTAGTAAAAACTTTTAAGGTTTTTGGAATTTTTTCTTTCTTTGTTAAAATGGGCATTAGTCTACGTTTACTTTTAATTAAAATGTTTTAAACTGTTTTGCCCTTTATCGGCATTCTTGATTAAACCAAGCAAGTGCGGAGTGATAAGTGGAGTTGGGAACGATGGCCTACAACCGCACAGAAAACGAATCGTTGAAGCGGAAATACATCGTTTTTCATGAAAACTTGATTGAACTAAAAACGAATTCTTACACTAAAGATACATTTATGCAAAAGTTGTCTGCCCACTTTAGTTTTAATTTGACCTCAAACTAGAGAAAGCGACATTTTTTTGCTTTTTTCAGAAAAATGAAAATTCTCGTCATTTGTTGAGCCGACTTCGTATCGACATAAGTGCAGAAGTAAAAAAGTTATAAATCAGTCTTTTTGCGTGAAATTTATACAGTCTAGTTTTTGACAGACCAGCTAAATTTTGTGCTATTGTTGTTTGTTGAGAATGTCGCCAAACAGCCAGACAAAAACGCTGATTTGCAGACATTTGCTAGAAAGAGAATATTTAAGATGGACATTGTTTAGATTTTTGTTATATAATAATAAAAAATCAACAACGTTGAACGTAACATCGCTGTATAAATGCGTAGAAAACTAGCGAGTTAAAGGCATTGCAGAGTGTAAAGCAGGAAATCACCACAAAAGAAATGTTTTAAAAAAAAAAAAAAAAATCATAAGGAATATTATTTGTTCATTTGGTATTTTAAAGCGCCCAACAAAATTACGTTCATGGGCCAACTTTACCAAGGAAAAAGAAATGTTATAACATATAAGAACTATTGGAAAGGATACATGCGCATTGATTTTGATTTATTTTTAAATAATTACAGCTCTTTAACCGATTTCAACAAAATATAAAATAACCAAAGAAAAATTGTGTCTCATAATCTACTTTGATCTTTGCGCCGAATTTATTAAATTATTTAGTATTTATCATTTTCATGAAATTATTATATTGCTCCAATGATTTCAAATTATGTTCACATGGATCAAGGAGCTGTAAAAATTAAAAATTTAAATATTAAGGGCATATAGTAATAGCAAACAAACTTTCTTACTTTCTTTTAGTCTGGAATTGTTTGGAACTTGTCTCCGTTCCTTATAAAAACCTTGCGGCAAATCGATTTTCAATTACTTATAAATATTAAGGGAAATCAGGTGTGTCGAGCTCTAGAATATTAGGGGCATAACCCATTTTTCGATCTTAGCATATATAAAAACGTCGTTAAGAATTTTTTGGGAAAAGAAAACTTTTATTGTATACAATTAAACTTAAGGTTGTTAAAGATTTAGGTTCTTTTACATAAATATGTTTCTGCCTACAAATCAAGACTTTAGGATAATTTCCGGACCAAACGTTTTCCTCTTGATATTGTAATATTTATAATTAAAGTTTATTGTTAGATATTGTTCTGTACAATATTAATAAGACGAAGAAGATAAGTTGTCATAAGAAACGAAAGTCTAAATCAAATAATAATTTAGTTATAATAATACAGTCCGACCAACAATTTAAATATTAATTTGTAAGCACGAAAAAAGCAGATTACAATTTAGTTTGACTGAAAACTAATCATTTAATCGTTTATAGGTATTTGAGCAAAAAGCTTTTTCGTTTCTTTAAATAAACACATTCAAACATAAATTATAGAAAAAACAGAAAAAAAAAAATTATATAAATTAATAGTTTATGTTTGTTCAGTAGTTTTTTAGGCAGTGTTAAAAATTTAGTTTTATAGGTAGAATTTTATCGGACGGATAAATTGTTGTTGGTCATTAGAACTTCAATCAACTGCAAAGTGAGCGTTGCTTTACTGCGAGGATAATCTAATTTTAAACCGGAGCTTTTATATTCTCTTATGCTACTTTCTAGTCTATCAAATTGTGTAAGATAATTTTTCGAAAGAACTTATTTTTTAATATATATGTATATATACAATATGATATACACGCACTTAAACACAGCACAACCAAAATATTTTCGTATGGCCAACTATGGAACGTCCTCCTACCGCTCGATTCTGCTATTACGTTTACGAATTACTCGTATTATAAATATATTATATAATATATAATTGTATGAAGTACGAGTGCACTGTTTAATAGGAAACATATTCCGTTTGCACTTTTTCCAAGTATAGAAACGAGAAATAAATTTTCCAAAGAAACTCCCGCCCCATAAAATAGTTCAATTCAATTTGAGAGTAGGAGTGTGGCCTTACGAAAATGTGCCAACTTCGAATATAAGGCCTGTCTTTGTTACATATATACAAACATATGTATATATGTATGTATGTATATAGCAGTGTTATTTACATATATTACTATGAGTATATAAACCCTATATTTTTTATTAACAAGCCATATTTTAAAGGTTGTGTAGAAAATGCTATTACCCGTAAAAGCTCAACTGCGCATCTCATTTTAAATATTTACAAACTTGGCAGACAACAATCAGTTTAGATCTCCAAAACAGCAAAATCTGTGAATTGGTTCAAAATCAATGAAGAATTTTTGAAATTGATGAGTTCGACGGCACAAGATCAAAATTCGGAATGTTGTTCAATTTAAAACCTTAAAAATTGTGCAGCAGTACTTTTAATACTTGAAGTGACTGATAAGCTTTTAAAGTTACGAAAATCTGAAATAGCTGAACATTTTTTAATGGATCTGCAAATTTGGCAATTTAGTTTATAACAATTTTTATTTTTGCAAATGCAAAGTTTTGTTTTATATTTACAAAATTTGTTCAACACATATAAGTTTGGTTGGCAAAAACCCCCTCCTTAGCGCATTCAAAACTATAATATGTATTCCGATTTGAGCGATTTTGGTAAACTAATCCGACCATAATTAAAATAAAATTGTATTTATGTATTTGTCTCAGAAAATGGTGTAATAGTTTTTACACTTTGGGTATTTTTTTTTTCGTTATTTTGCAAATACAAAGAAGCAGCTGAAGTTTTGCTACTCTGTTTTATTTGTATGAAGTCCTTTTATTTAACAACATGGGATGTCGTCATTTATGGAAGAAAATTTTAAGATTGTGGCTGATTTATGCGGGTTAATATGCCACTTGATGCCACAATGTCTGGCAGCTCGTGTGACACTCACTATTCTCCCAGCAAACAGCTAAACACCACACTACCATACAGACACACACTGACTAGTTGTATCCTGGTTGCCCTTTCTTGTGCCCCACCACTTCTGCAGACAGGCCAGCCAGCCATCCAGCCATCCAGCCATCCAGCCATCCAGGCAGCCAGTCATTTATTTGAAAAAGTTTTATTTTTTTCTGGCTGACTGAATGTGTGCAGGCCTTAATGGCAAGCTTTTACTTTTGCTTTTGCCCAAAGGATGAGGCCCTAACGCCCACACACATGTGTACTTAGATAATCACATATATACTCTTATGCAGACATACATTTAGGGACGCAGGGACGGGTTCGTTATGAGATGTGCTAAAAGTCTTATTTCCGTTTTCACTTCATTCAACCTTCTGCTATTTTTTTTTCCTTCATTATTATCATTAGAAATGCTGCGACAATTACACATGCTTTTGTCTTTTAATTGTCACTATTTGAGGGAGTGTTTTTTTAGGCAAACGAAACATGTTTTGGTATCCTTTTTTAAGACCTTTTTGATTGATGATAGACATTTTTCTTTAGTTTTCTTAAGAGTGTACACAATTAGTTGAGATACTTTCCAGTTTTCTTTATTCGGCTTCCAATGGACAAAGGCAAGGAGGCAAAGATTAGGAAAACAGATTATCTTTGGCATACTAATAAACCTTTTTAATGGCTTCATCCGGCCCTTAATGCACTCACATGCATGTGTGTGTCTGAGAGTTAAACATGTATGAATTTCAGTTAATGGATGCTTGGATGGGTCAAATGTTATAAACTTGAAAATCTTAAAATTAATTAATTCTAAAAAAACACTACCAAAAACAAATAGTGCATAATGTTGGTATTCTCGATGCCGCACAGCTTTTCATTTTCGTGTTGTAACAAGTTCGCATAAAAGCATTGGAGATACATTTGTATGACTTTTGCTTTTGTTGGCTTTTTAATAACATACAATCAAGGTTTTAACGATTCCCTTGTCAGCGGACAGACCAGACCAACTGTATTATTATCATCATATATTATTTAGAAATTATGCTGACATTTCATTAAAAAAAAGAAGGAAAGAAGCTTAAAAGCAAAAAACAAAGACGCCATAAAACACACAACAAAAGTGTTCAAGTGCCAGGAAAACGAAAAACTCTAATTTGTTAGTTTCTTTATCAACAAAACTGTGATAAAATATTTGAGTTCACTCACACACACACTCTTTGATTTTATGTCATACATTTTTTTAAGTCAGCAAATTTAGACGCAGTTCTAAATTTGTCATACTTATACTTGTCTCAAACGAAATCGGCTTTTAAAAACGAAAGACCATTAAAATAAATTGCACGCAAAAAATTAAATCTCAATATTAAACCTTTATGCCATTAGTTCGCTCCTCATATTACACTTAGCAAAATTTAGCTAAATAGACAGCTGGAAAACATACGAGAAACAGCTGTAATTTTTGTTTTTAAATCGTACAGAATGTTCTTGGCCGCTAAATTTTCATTTCACTATTTCTTATGTTTTGACAAAATTCACCGTCTCTGCTGTTTAGTGGCTTATTTTCAATTTAAACGTACAGCGAAAAAATTATAAGGAAAATACTTTGCAGTTCAACTACTCCAATAAAAAGTATGTAAATTAAACATGAGACAGAATGTAAAACAAGAGCTCGGTGCCCGTGTTTGGAGCTACCAGGAGTCAGCACAGTGACAGCTAACAACTTTTTGCTTTGCTTCTCTTGTTGTAAACATTTTTGACAAGCGTAGTACTTTTTTTTATTGTTGTAATTTTGATCTGACGCTGCCTCCCACCCCCTCCAAAAGTCTGCATCATTTTTGGAAAGATGAAGAAGAAGAATATTTTGCTCTTAATGGTTTTTGGTTGAGTTTGGCTTCGCTGGAAGCCCTATTAATTTCTGAGATCTACTCACTAAACACAAAAGATTTGAAAACTTTGCCACACGGTATACAAAAATTAGTGGCAAGGAATGTTTAATCCATAACTGGCAGCGGGTAATAGATTTAAATTGTGAAAATGATGCGCAATATTTTTTAGATAATTATTTCTAAATGCATATAGTTTAATGTCGTTATTAATTTTCTGGACTGTTAAAATGTTTCTCATTTGGACACACAATTTTATCAATTTTATTAATTTATACCATTAAGACACCTCATGAAACCAACAATAATTCCTGGCGTCTTCATAAAACATCAATGACATTTTTATTAGTTTTTGTTTCCATTGTCTGTGTTCATTTTTATCGTTTGTTTTTCTTTTGTTCTACATGAAATGTTCGATATTAAGGAATTTGTAATTGAATTTAAACAAACATTAATCAATCCTAAGACTAGAGCTTAAGACGTTTTTTTTTTTGCTACCTTCAATTTGTGTGTCAAAAACAAAAAGTTATCATCAATAAATCTCGATTGGAATGCCACAGAAATAAAATGCGAAACAATCAGCATTAAACTTAAAACGTAGTTATTTTTTATTAATGGTTGTTAGTTTGGCAGTAAATAATAAATTTATTAAAATTTGAATTTGAAAGCACAACAAGCTCCATTAAGAGATGCTATCCGCTGGTATTCATTTATTTTCTTATTGCAATTAATTGTTATCCTTTAACAACCAGATCATTAATAAATAATTTGTTACGGTTGGAAATATTGTAATGAATGGGAATTAGTTTTCAAGTTGTTAGTCATATCTAGTAACGCCTGTAAGCTGGAAAAGCTGTCAGTTACAGCAGTGTGAGCGCAGTTTAATGACACTGTATCAGAAGAAGGTGGCACCAACATTTGTAAAGCAGGTCTTTATTATTTATTTATTTATTTATTTAGTTTAAGAAATTCTAATGTTTCAATATTCGATGGCTTATTTATGCAAAATGCCACAACATTAGATGCATGCAAAATTAAATTTATAGCGATATCTTATTTTATTATGAAGAGTATTTGGAAAAATTATTTGAGCTCTTCTCAAACGCCTGCAAATGATTTCATCAATGCTTTTATGAAACGAATTAATGTTTTCAAACGAAATCTGCTTAATGCGAAAAATATCGCAAAGTCAAAAAAAAAAAAGAAATGGACTTTATATTCCCAAGAAGGACTTTCCAGCTCTTTTTATAACAAAAATTATAGTTTTCTTCCTCTGGATGCTGTTTTTGAGGAAAGTATGCAAATTACTTGTAATATTTTTTTTTCAATGAAAAGCAGAAAAATACTTTTTGTTATTCTTACACAACATTTTTAAATAAAAGGACGAAAATAAATGCGAAACAAATACTAAATATGGCATGGCATTGGATTGCTTATTACGGAGTTCAGCAATAATTTATGCATATAATATTTTGGTTGTCAGCAGGCAAGCAAATTAAATGAAACTTAAAATATAAATAAGCAGTAGACATCTGGAAGCACTAGTATGGGAATGTTTTATTTCAAAACACAACAAACATGTTATTTATGTCTTACATTTCTTTTAATTACAATAATTATTTGATTGAAGATAATTGGAGTGATAAAATATACGGTTATAGATATATCTGACCGCATATGCATTCGAAGAGGTATAGTTATTTGATTGCGTTATCTGTTGAAGGTAAATGAAATATTTGTTGGCTTGAACTTTCTAAAAATATAATTATTAACCCGATTTTTTTGTAAGACGATGTTTTCTCCATTTGTGAAAATAATTAATCAATTGGATTTTATACAGAAAACTATTAGAAATATTCAAACATATTGCTGTAAAAAAAATATTAAAAACTTAAGCAGTAAAGGGTTTTGTTAAAGCATCAAATTAAAATTTTTCTTTCTTAATATTATCTCTCAATATTATTCGAATATTTTAAATTTATATAGTCGAATAATTAGCATTTTATTCCTTATAACAGGGTTCATTCGATTTTGAATTTGTAAAATTTTTTTTGATAATTATTCCATTCATTATTCGAATAATTATTCGAATAATTATTCGAATATTTGTTAGACAAGTCAACCGAAAAAAACTTCAGTAGTAAAATATGACTGGGAATTTTATACGCATATATTTTATTCTTTTTATACATTTTAAAAAATTAAGAAAACGCTATTATTTTTTCCTTCCAAATATATTTTATTAAAATTACTCGAATAATTATCAAGAAAAAAGAATTTGCCATCAGAAGAGACAACTACAATTTGTATGATTTTTTTAATTTGCTTAAAATAAAAAAAACCGTTCATAAATCTGAAAATTATGTTAATTTAAGGTTGACTTTTTAAACGCACAAGCTGAGGAAAATTACTGTGTAAAAATATTAACAATTCTTAAAGAAAAGTTCAACATGTTCTGGCCACAACTGCCCACAAAAATACGCTTCTTTAAATCAATCGTTTAGATTTAAATAACTGTTCTTATTTGGCAAACAACAAATAAACAAATAAATCAATAACGCCTAAAAAGAAATTTAAAAAAAATTAATTTAAATTAAAATTTAAAGCAATTTTATACAGAAAACAATAATTTAAATTAATAAAAATAAATTAAATAAATTGAAGTAAAATGATTTAAATGGCCGATTCTGTTTTTTTGTTTTTTGGTAATTACAATTAAACACAGAAGAGGATATATCTTAAGAAATGGTGGCATTCCACACCCAAAAAGGAAAAGATTTGCATAAAACGGATATATCCTTAAAAGACCATAATGATCCTCTGGCCGCATCAAAAAAGAAAACGTACACCGAAACAAATCAATTGAAAATAATGGATGATTATTCTGAGGCACTTTTAGATTTCAATTTTGCTAAAGTGGGCGACAAGGGCATTGTTAATAATAATCATAATAATAACAATAACCAAAGCAGCAGTCAAACCAACGGTATCAGCGTTAGCAACAACATCAGCAGCAGCAGTAACGACACAAGCGACAACAATAACATTAACATAATGGACAATTTTAGCCACAATTCATTCGAGTTGCAACCTTTTTTGTCCAACGGCAATGAGTTTTTCGTTAATACGGTCAATGATTTCAATTCTACTGTATCAGTGGATTTTTATGATACAGCTTTTAGTCCCACAGTATTTTTAACGGACGCTACAACAGCTGCCGCAAATGCCGCCGTTACAGCGGCCGCCAATAATCGTGGTCTGCTAATGGACACTTTGTTGGGCTCCGTTATGACCACAGCCACTGCCACCGTTACGCCCTCGTCGTCGTCGTCGTCGTCGTCGTCGTCCTCATTTTACACCCCCTCAACTTTATCGCCGTCAGCATCTTTAATGTCTGCCGCTTCATCGGCTTCGGCAACATCAATATCATCTTTAAACGGATTACAGGAGAACTTCTATCAAACCACCGTTGTTGCTGTGAACACGATGAAGACATCAAACAATGAATCGGCCTACTGGGAGCTGGAAACGGCTGATTTTGATTTTTTCTACAGACACTCATTGACAATGACCATTGTCTATTGCGTCGCTTACGTGATTGTCTTTCTGGTCGGTCTGGTCGGCAATAGTTTTGTTATTGCTGTTGTCCTGCGCATGAGAAACATGCGAACGGTCACCAACTATTTTATTGTCAATTTGGCCATTGCCGATATCCTGGTCATTGTATTCTGTTTGCCAGCAACACTGATGAGCAATATATTTGTCCGTAAGTAATAACTGTTGATTTTCTATGATTTGTTTCTTTCTTCTTTTTGCATGTTTTACAATAGAATGATGAGAAAGGCTTAAGTAGACGCAACTCGAATGACACCAACAATATGTATCGGCTTTGGGTGTTTTCGATTGCCATTCGAAATAATAGCTTTTTAAAATTGGGAATTGTAAGTAATGGCAAAGCCAATTGCTTCACCATATCCACATAAGAGTGGGTGGATCCTAAAAATAAACATTTTAATTTTCGGCGAAAATGTTTTTTACTCTGATATGTGCGTGAGTGTGTGTATGTATGTGTACCTACGAGTACACATGTAGGCATGCACACATACATATATAGAAGCCCGCAAAACAGCTCTCAAGTCTTAATAAATATTTACTGCAAATTTATTTCCTGCAAAAATAAAAGAAACAAAGAACGTCGAAGGATACGAGACTCCTTTTGTGCTAATTAATTTCGAAAGTTGTTTCAGGGCTTGTGTCGCTTGCGTCAATTGTTATTCAAAATACGTACATGTTAAATAAATGAGAATTTGGCGGAAATATTTTTAAAAAATGCCAAAAGAAATTAAATTGTAATTAAGACAACGATAATTTATTTTTTTTTGCTCTGCTACCAAAATCATGCGAAACGGGTGTGTGAATGGAGGCCTAAACAATTCCTATCTTTGAACAACCTGCGTTTAAATTTGCTATTAGCGTTCATAAATTGTAATTAAAAGCTTCAAAATATATTTCTATGAAATTTTAAATTGCTTTCGCAAGGCAAACGTTTCTTCGCTTGGGCTGTATAGAAAGTCCTAATAAAGTTTTTTTCTTCAAAATAGAGCCTTTTTTACATGATTTTGCAGAAATTTTCTACCCATTAAAAATTTATATGTTCTCATGTTAATTTTACAATAAAATATAAAATTTTGTTTGTTGTAAAATTTGTTGTAAAAAAGATATTGTTTAGAGAATTAGTATCTGCTACTTTATGTGCTTGATGGAATACTATTATCGTAGTATTTTTTTAATAAACCGTGTTCATACTATTACAATAGTGCGTATTGCATACGTTTTTGTCTAGTCTTATTATGTTGTGGATTTTAAAAAAATTCTTCGACTGAAAATTTCTGGTATATTATTTGAAGAAATATATTTGTTGGATTGTTGTTTGAACGCACATGCTTCCTAATCGGCTCGGTTTACTTTACGGTCCACGGTATTTCACACAGTATAGAGAGTTTTACAAATGCAATCAAATGGCGTTTCACGTTTATAGCCAGTGTTTTCTATATTGAATTTGAAATTAAAGATTAGAAATTTAGTTTGATTTGCTTAAGTGCGATAAGAAAGGATTGTTGGGATGGCAAGGATCTTCAGAGCTAAATCTTCAGAGCTAATACAGTTAGAACTATATATTAAACTGAATAGTAGGCTGGTACGTTTTCGCTTTTGGCGTTTCTAAGGGAAAACAAGAATCTTTTTTTTTTTTGTTAAATTTAAATTAGATAAATGAATATTAACACAGTCAAATCTGATTATAACAAATACTAATTTTTACGAATTCGCGGTATGAGATAAGAACAATTTTTTGTTTTGATTGGCCGATGCAACACGTGAATGAAACCTGCAAAAGAAGGCAAGATTTGTTATACGAGTATATAGTATATCGTGCGATAGAATAAGTGTGTCTTCCTTGTCAGCTATTCATAATAAGTTTGGAACCTCAAAATCTTCCGTATGTGCATTAAGGAAATTGAAAAGAAAAATCTTTTCTAGGCTGGAAAAAGCAAACAATCGTACGAAAAGCTAGTGATCACTCCTGGCAGCGTAGAATTATGACCGAGTAAAACATATGCCGGTAAATTGAAAAGGTCTTCTTAAAAAAAAATAAGAGAACTACTAGAGGAAATTCTTCAAAAACGATTGCAAATCTTCCAGAAACGTGCTGCTATCGAAAACTTCTGCTTGTCAGATTAGTATTTATATGGCATTTTATTAATATTGAATTTAGTATTAGTGTATTTTTGAATAAAATTCCTTTCTGTTGGAATCAAGGAAACTTGATCAACAGACATGTTGCGAAAATCATGTACTAAAAACTTCGATATGCTGCGAATTTTTCATTTTAGCAAATGGCCAGATATATTATTTGACTGTATTTATCATTTGGCCGTTTTGGGAGAAAATTTTTCGTATTTTTTTCACATATTTTTTTTTTTATTTTTGCACAGCTGTTATATAAATGTGAGATGAAATAAATTAAACGGACCACAAAAGAAAGGTAACAACAGTGAAAAAGTTCGAATACAAAAAGCTTTTTGATTTATCTTTCTCCAAATTTTAAAGGGGCTTAACAAAGAAGCTGTTTAATGAATTTGAATTTTTTGTGTTAGGCCTTTTCTTGAATGCAATAATAAATTATGAATAGAATTTATTCGAAGCAATTGTTTTGTTCAAGTTCGGTTTTGTTTGACAAAAGAGTTTTCAAACGAAATCAACAAATTCAAATTCAATCTGCTAAAAAAGTGTTGATATCAAATAAATGAAGTGTTTGTCTGTGGGTATTTCTTTTATTGCTTGGCCCACACACATGCAAACACGAACATACATTTAATGGAGTGCCAATTGAAAAAAAGGCTCTTTGAAAATCCTCCTTTACAGCTCATCTGACTCACGTAAATATTTATAATGAGTTGGCATCCTACATACATATTGTCCGTAAATGGCAGTATTAACCCTTAGATATGATATATTTTTTGATTTTGGTCAAGATGAACATTTGTTCTGTTCCAATCAGGGTCAGTCAACTTTAGCAAACAAATAAGACTGGCAAAAAGTACTCTCCATAAAACACAATGCACATATTAAAATCTGAAGGATTTCATTTATGGTGTTTCTTTCGAATCGAGTGGGATCTAAAATACGTTATACACCATAGAAATTCAATTATGTCGACATAATCCTTTTAAATTTAGCTGGATAAGAGCGACATCAAGCGAAACCAACAAAGCAGAAAGGAAGCCTTACAGAAAACAATAACAACACTAAAGGCCTAAAAACGAACATATGCTCATGCTTCGGCAAGAAAACAGGGATAGGATGAGAAAACTCTTAATAAGATCATTTGGGTTTTGGTAATGAAATTCCTCAATGTTTTCCTGCAACCGTAAAAGCAAAGAAACAGTTGCCAAATAAAAAAGAAATAAAAATGAAAAACCAGGCAGGAAATGATTGAGGAGTAAGAGAGACAGAAAGCCAGCAGCAAAAAAATAAACTTATACAAAAGTAAACGATTTGTGGCAGGACTTAAATGAAAGCAATGTATAGAGTGATTTTATAAATTACAGCCAAGTATTTTTGTCTACAATGACGTCTTTTTAATGCTTGTTATATGTTTTTCGTTTTTTCGTTTCTTGGGGAGTTTCTGCCAATAACAAAATACCACTTCTCCGCAAAAGGCAAATTTACTCATACAATGACAGTGCCAGCCTGTTTGCTTTATCATAAGGCTTAGACGGTGCACAGTGGGCTTTAACTTAGCACCTGTACACAAGAACACAAAGGGACATAACCATTGCAAAACACTACAAACAAGTTCAGCTCTAACATCGGTTGCTGACTTCTTTTCTTTGGCTCTACGTTGAGTCGGCTTTAAATGGATGGCACATTAAGTATTCGAAAATTAAAAATTTTACTTAAGTTCCATCTCGATGTGTATGTGTTAGCAAGCACTTGTGAATGTGTGTATCAGCAAGAAATACAAAACATCAAGGCTAATTCAAAAACAGTGAACAGCTTTAAAAGGTTTTTGATAATAAGTTTGGTTTAAAAAGTCGTTAATTTGCATTTTTAATGGAAAAAGTTTTTCGCTGAAAAAATCTTATTCGTAGAAGTGACTTGTTAAATCACAGCTATTGTTAAATACCTTGAAAGCAACTTCAGTTCGTTCTAAGTTTAGAACAGACTTTTGCGGGTAAAGCCGCAATTATTTTCAATTCTGAAGCCTCCTTTGTCAGCAACAAAATGTCTCTTTTTTAGTCGGACTTACCTTGGTGCCGATCCACACAATAAATATATCCTCTTTAGCGTCTTAAGAGTGACTGCACATCTCTCATGCTGATGCTGGCAGGCTTATAATCGCAATTGCAGGTCCGTTTGCTGTTGTCATAACGTGCTACAACATTATTGTGTTCACCGCGTGTGAGACGTTGGAGTTTTTGAGCGATGTAACAGTGGCGTCAATCATAGCCTTCCAAGCAACTTGTGCAACTTTTGCTGCCTTTTTCTACATCTTTGATGTCTTCCCTCTCAATGTCTCAGAGGGGACCACCGGCGAGCGATAAGAGCGATATTTTTGTATTTTAACAAGTGTTTGTTTTTGCAAGAAACGAGATGGTAGGAGAACCTGGATAATTCGAGGGGTTTGTGATATGTGCCACAAAAAATCTCCACGCAAGTCTGCCTTGTAAGAAACGGGGCAGTGGCCGCTGTTCCATCATCAGACTAGGCACGCGCTGATGTGAATCAATTTCACAATCTGCCTTAGCGAGGACGATTTAATGTTCAGCTAATGAAATGCTCACGCATCTCGTCACCGCATTTTTCATCGTCGCGACGTATCTAGGGACAAGTTTTAGTCGGCTGTCGCTATGAAATATTGAAGTTTGTTTTATATTGTGTTATATGCCCACACAAACACACAAAACATATATAAAATCCCACCGTGCACCACTCACTAAAACGCAAATTCGTTCATACAGCAATATTTGTATTCTGTCGCTCACTTTTTTCTTGGCTAAGACGGCGCTTTTGGTTTTTCCTATTAAGTCCCTACACATTCATTGACAATTAACGAACGTATAGAAATAAACGAAACAAAAATAAAAACAAAACACGTAAAATAATATTATTTGTAAAGTTGCACTGGTCCGTATTAAGATATTATTTAGAGTGCTTGAAGAGCAAAACCTGTAGGTAGATGAGAAGGCGTGCAGATGGTGTTTTCAGACATTAAAAAGGGTGGCTTTTTTGATTTTTTTATATACCCAATGTGAGTTTTAAGATACTACAACAATAAATATATGGGTTGTTGTAAGTGTAAAAAATTGTTGCATGCCCTTTTTTCTGCCATTATTTTCTTTTTCGGTTACTCTTACTCTCTTCCAGACATAAAAATAGTGCCAAGAAAAAATACAATAGCCAAACAGAAACATGGTTAAATAAACCTCTAAATTTATAAATACATACATACATCACCACCAGTGGGTGATGTAAATTAAGTGACTTTTTTACAGGCTTGTAAATTGAATAGAAAAAGGCCATATTTCAATCATGCATTTTACATTTTGATTGAAATAATAATGCAGTGCTGTTACTCAAGGACTTTGAAATGGGAACAAATTTTGTTTGTTATTCATTTATTTTCCTTCATACGTGAGACTTTTGGAAAATGTTTTGAATTGATTTATTGTGATTTTCGTGCTTCATAAGGAGTTCTGAGAGTCCCATACATTTCTCCCAGGCTTTTATGATTTGCCAACTTTTTTCTATGAGGAACGTTATTGTTTACATTAAGGGTGTATGATACCTAACACTACTTTAATTTTTGTTATATTTCATCACTTTCACGCTAACGCTAATATTTATTTATACATTCCTCTGCTAATTTTAAACCAGATTTTGTGTATACTCGTAAAGAAAAGTTTTATATCACTTTGATTTGCGAATTTTCAAATGAAATCTTGTATTGACTACCCATGAACTCGGATAAGTGGGAAATTTTGTCCTGTACCGTTTGTGTGCTGGATTGAAATATTCTTGTGTTTAATGACGAACCCCAGAAGCAGACGATTTAGCCAAATCACGCATAACATTCATTGTTATGTTAGATGTGTCATGCTAAAACTTTGTTTGGTTCTAAGCCACCTTTTAAATCAATATATTGAGCAAAACTAACATTGAATGTCAAGAGCAGGGCTTCATTTCAAACTTATTTCTTTTAAGTTTCAAATACCAAAAAGTTAATATTCTAGAATTTTTAAGCAGCTTTATTTTTCTAAAACATTTATTATAAGAGTATCTGAACTTCCGTAAATAAATCAAATTATTTCCGAATCTTCTTTTTAAAAATGGAAGACAAATGTAGCCACGTCTCTAGTTTTGCGTTCTGTCAAAAATATATCAACCTGTTTACAAATAAAATAATTGAATAAAATATTGATTGTTGTGGCCCAATCCATAACGTATGAGTAGTACGAAATTATATTTATAAATCAATCATACGTCTGTTATTCTAAAATCGTGAGTCTGCTTGTGTGTGCATTCGAAGCTATTCAACTACGTACATACATATGTACATATGTATGTATGTATACATAGAATAATTTTTAATCGAAAAAAATTAAACAATGTATCTGAACAAAAATATCATATCAAATTTAGTTTTCGTATGTTTTTTTATTTTCATGTTGTTATTTCTTCTTAAATACATACATATGTACATACATACCGTGCCTGATTTAAGCTTACAGTTAAGAAGAACAAAGAACAACCACACACACACACACACACAGCCATTCAAACACAAACATTCAAACACAAACATTCATGCACTCGTTCACCGTTTTTTAACATTCTAGTTCTTGCTACTCTGGCTCTCCGTCTCTATCCCTTTTCATTTTGCGAACCAAAAATCAGCTCACATACAAAATGTTCTTTAAGAGACTTGCAAAAGTAAAAATACACAACATACCACAACTGTTTGTACACATAAGAAATGTTTGCAAGTTTCCATATACCCAACATATAAGTATGTATGTTTATACGTACGTACCAACACATACTGTAAAGGCACCAACATCCTCACATATAGAAATGTGTGTGCTGTGTGTTAAATGCCTTCACAAAATCCAAATGCAGGTCTTGTGAGCTGTTCGCTAGTTTGTGTACGTGTGTATGCACTCTCTAGTCTAAAGGATCATCGACACAAAACTGACCTAATTTCAATTCTCAGTCAACTTAGGCGCAAGGCTGGCGTAAACATTTCGTGTTGTTGTTTTCGTTTTCGTTTTGGTGCCGTGTTCTGTATACATACACACATCCATATGTACATACATACATACGTACATACATATAGACTTGTGTATATGGTATAATTTTCAATCTCCGTTTTGTTTTCGTTTTTTTATTTCATTTTGTAGTTTGTTGTTGCAAAAGTGAAAAAAAAATGTAAGAGTGTGTTAAAATAAGTAATAAAAAAGAGAAATATAGCGAGAGCATTAAGTACGAGAGCCATTCAAAGGTGAGGTGGTTGTTGGGTACTTGGTTCTAGAGCAGAGTTGAATTTTTAGTGGGTCAGTGGGTGAATTTAAAGGTGAATTAATATTTAACAAGTAACATATGTACATATGTATATATTTAAAATAAAAGAGGAATAACAAAAATAAAAAAGTACTGGCTTAAGAAACGTAACTGAATACATGTAATATGAGCACTTGCAGCAGGGATGCGTAACACAAATGTCAGATTTTGTATGTCAAACTATTTTTATATTATTGTTTTATTCATAGCCATCTAGTTGATAGACTACAAACGTAATTTAACATTAAAAGGCAGTACTGTAGACGGACTGGTACAAACGTATAGACATTTAATGGACAAAAGTCAAAACTTCGTTGTCAAAAATCGTTGAATTAGGCTACTTAAGAGGTTTTTCATTTAAGGATAATTAATTCAAAGACAAAGACAATCTTTAAATAAAATAAAGTGCGCTTGCGATATTAATGACATGACATTTTTTGTTCATCTGAATAGCTATTGTGGATGTTGGAATGTAAAGTCATGCAACTATTCGTTGCAGTTCCCTTGGTATATGATTTAGGCGAAATTTAACTCATAGATTTGTGTCTTAAGAAAATCTAACAGAATCATACGCCCTCATCTCTTCATCTCTTCTTAGTACACATCAGCTCTACGTGAGGTGGCCACGCCTCAATGTAGCATGAGCTGATTGGCATCACACGAGTTTGATGTCTATTTCATCCAATTCAAAATATACGCTATCCACTCTCAATTCCAATTCCAATTTAAATTACACACTGATAACATCGATTAGTCTCTCGATTATCTTAGTTAGCGATTCAAGACCATGAAAAGAGTTCATAATTTTCATCTTCACCTGCTCTATAATAAAGTTGTAGCAAAAATCCTTAAAACTTACTTACATCTGCATGTGTATTTGAAATATTTAACAGAATAATAAAGAATAATAACGAAATAAAAAAAAGTTTCATTAAAGAATTCACAAATTTTGTTGCATGAATAGAGTCACAGCTATAAAAGTACTTGTCGGCCATTCTACCGAGTTTTGGTATTGGGAGTTTGCGTGCTATTTTCAGTTCAGCCAAAAGTCAGTGTAATTTATTGCAAAAATTTTATTATTTTATTTTTTTCATTACAAAAATAAAAAGTAGAAAAGCTCAAATACATTTTAGCACGTTATTTCAATTCATTCGCACGTCTGTGAACTCTTATTTACAAACAAAATGCGGTCGTGGGTAACATTTTACTTATGACTTTTTACTACACACTGTTATTTTTAATAGTAAATAACAACAATTGGGATTCCTTTGCATAAGTTATTGCACAGATAATAAAGTTCAATGGCAGAGCTTTTGTAATTTGCTGCTATTCAAGTACTTATCAACAAATGCATCACGTTTTTCTTAATACGTATAAGAAATAAAATAAAATAATTATATTATCCTATCTTCAAGTATTTGCTTGAGCGAAAATGTGAATACTAAATTTTTGTTTAAAAAGTGTTTAACCTTTGTTTGTGCTTTCATCCTGGTATGCTCTCCTGGGTATGATCACACCATTAAACAACCCAGCTGCAAGTTTAAGCAGCATATTCCTATGCTGAGAGTCAGATTTATGGAAGTACTACATTGTAAGAGCAAGTCGGAAAATCAACATATATGTTTAATAAACTTGTTTTTTGATTCGTTTTACCTTAAGAGAATGTTTGTGAGGTGGCTGGCAAAAATTGCGATAAAAGATTACTTTTTTTTTTTGATACCATTAACTCTCTAAACTAAAATCCCATTATTTCAAGTAAAAATTTAAATTCTAAATGAAATCAGTTGATTTGCAAATAAAATGAAACTTAAACAATTTCATTGTTCGTTCATATATGTATGTTAAACATAATAAAAAATGTTTATTGCTTTCAATACAAATTTCCAAACACACGCATATAAACATTTTCCATGCGTAAACGGGCTTAAATGTTTCAATGACTTTCTTCAGTGCATAAAGTGAAAGAAAAATTAAATATTTTTTATGCTTTCGCTAAAGCAGACAATTATTAATCTATAACACTTAATCTTTAACAGCTGGACAATTTCTTAGAGCTCGAAACCTTCAAATTATTTGAAATCTCAAGTCAAACAAAAAATGCTACAGTATTTGGGCATTAAATTGTGAATACCATAAATTAAAAATTTTCCAACTTAATGTTTTTCTTTTCCGTTCATATTTAAGGTGGTAAATTTAAAATGATATCAAATAATTTGCTATTATTATTTTAATCTCGCATAAAAATGTTTTTCTTTACATTAAAAAAAAAATAAAATTTTGTTAAAAATATATGACGGTCGAGTGTTAACGACAATTAAACCTCCAACTCTGTTGCTCTAAACATTTTTTTAAAACTGAGGTAAGACGTGTGTGGTCAATTTACCAAGATATGAACGTTTGCTTTAAAATAATTTCTGAATTACAATACAAGCCTAGTTTAGAATTAAAGCTTGAACCTCTTGAGTAGCCGTGAATGGAACTGCTGTTGATCGATTCTTTGAAAAGTAAAAGCTGAAATTTGCTGAATTTTTCCCATTGCATATTTACACACAAAAGGCTTACGACGGTTTTGTAATAGATTAAAAGCAACTAATTACCTCATTCATCAGTCACAAAACTAGCTTTGGTCTTCTCAAACATACGTTTTAAAAAGAGCGGAGAAAGTTTAATAAATCCAGTTTTTAGACAGCATTAGTAAAATTTTAAATTGTTTAAAAGAAGAAGAATCTAAAGAATTTGTTTATGAATAGTGCTATTTATGGCCTTATTAACACAATTAAGTTAACACAGCATCAAAAAAGATTGATTTCATTTTGAGCACATTTTTGTTGATAATGGAAAGTCATTTATAATACAAACAAAAACTTTGCTCAAGCGAATATTTATTGTTATTTAATTATGAGAGTATTTCGGAATAACTTCAGTAATTATAAGCATAAAAATGTCATCAAGAAATTTTAAATTTTGTTTCTGTTAAATTTAAAATTGCCTGGAAATTGGCTGGAAAAGATGACTTTCATATGTTTGCAAGGTATTTATTTAGCAATAAGTGTGTGTCTCGGTTAAGTGTTCCTCGGCTTAGAATTTCTTTATAAATGGATATTATAAATCGTGTTTATTTTGTGTGTTTTAGTTCCTTTCAAACTTAGTTCTACCTTCTCGTGTAGTTCATTTCTTTCATTCTTTTTTTTTTTTTTTGTTACATTTTTCTTTTATTTTCCCTACAACGCAGGTGAACTTTTTATTATACTTGAGAGCTTTCCGATGATTTTTGCTTAATCTCTTGTGTGTTATACTAATATTAAGGGGGCATTCAAGGAGAAAAGCGATAACGACTAATGTGGCTTATTCACAAAAGTGTTTGTGTCTTACAAGAGGTTGTGAATTCCATTTCCATAAAATACAGCTGCCTAAGTCCTTAATATTCAAACTTTATTAAATTTTTTAAATGAAGTTGCCAAGTTTTTAAGTTCGGTAAAGCGTTCTACAAAATCGTTTAATACGAGTACTTACCCGCACTTAAATTTGAAGGCATTTTTGCAGCGTAAGTTTTGTTGAAAAATAAAGGAGCTTTCTAAAGGCTTACTTACTTTATAAAAACAGATTTAAGAAAATGTATTATTTGCGCTGAAGATTTTAATACTGCATGTCCCAGTAGTCACGGTAAAGGAACAAATGTAATTGCGTATTTTAATTTTTGTAAGAACAAAAAAAAACAGCTTCTTACATGGAATTCGCTTGTACAGTTGTTAGAAAAAGTAAAATGTTCATCTAGATAAATCCCGAACCATTTGCGCTTACACGGAAGCAAAACTGGATCGTGCAATAAATTGTTTGAATACGGCTACCGATTTTTCCCAATTTTATGATCTCAACAAATGATTTTATCTTAACGGGTCTAAGTATCAGAATATTATTGAAAAATAAAACTATTACTTAGAAATATTCCAAAATTCGAGAAAATTTTATACAAATTCTTTTATGTATATGAATTATGAAATAAAAACTAAAAACTAAAATACTAATAATTTACAATTTGCTTCATTGTAACAGTGAAAAAGTACAGTTACAATAAAACCCTTAATACCTTTATAACTTCAAATTCTTGTAACAAATTAAGTTGAGGCTGATCCCTTGAAGAAAAAGAAAAGAGAGAATTTTGAAATTACAAAAACTTTAACATCTACTCAAGGAGTAACCAACTGCTTAAAGTTTACTTAATTGTAATTAAAAGTGCTTGAAAAGACTTAATCACCTTCGGCATTATTAATCACTTTTAAGTTTTTTTTTTATTTCCATTTTGCCGAAAAACTTATAGATCACTGTTTACGAAATTTTGAAACCAAATGCACCTTTAGTGGCCGTGGAATGCCCCTCAACACGACCAAGGAAAACAAATCTAACATCTTCAGGTTTAAGCACCTTTTTATTCAATGCACGCATTCATTAACATTAATGTAATGTAAAACTGAGAGGAAAAAGAGGACTGAAATAAAAAAGAACCATGCAAAATACACAAAATTAAAATTTGCTCCTGTCATACAATGATTTTTATGCTCCGCACAATGGTTTATGTTTTATTTGCCACATTTGGCCTCTTTCGAAGCCTTCGAAAATGCTCCGAGTATTTGCAATTTGTTTTCGTTTCATTATTGTTTCTTGCTACTAATGTGCTTCTTGTTGTTGCTGTTGTTATTGTTTTTGTTGCTGCTGACAGTAACATAAACAGGCAAGGAGTCTGTTTTATATGTATTTCCAATATACGCCATTAATATTACGAGTGTACAATTTAAATGTTTGTGCAAAGATAACCAGCCTGCAGGCAAACCTTCTTGCTCCGGCCTTATTAAGGGGCCGCTTAGGCATTTCTTTTGCCATTCTTATCCAACTGGTAAGGAATGGCTTACGCAAGACTTGAAGAAGTAGTAAAACATTATTAATTTAGAAAATATTAATGTGTCCTCCAGCCTCAAGGCAAGAAAAACACCGTAGTGGGAACAGTGCTGCCCAAAATGGTGCCCCAGTAAAGAGGCCTTCAAGCAGGCACATATATGTATGTACTTCCCCTTTTTGCGTATATGGATGTGGGCAGGTGCGTATTTGTGTGTATATGAATTAATATGTGTGCTATTTTTACGAATGGATGTATGCGAGGCAGGAACCAAAGGTATTTTTATTTGATTTGTGTGGATTGCTTGTTGGCAGGGGGAAACCGGGAATTGCAAATAAAATGATTTCGATTATTTCAAGACGATTTATTTTAGACAAATGTCAACAAACTGACTGTTTTTTTTTTGCGTACTACCTGATGGCAAAGAAAGATAAAACAATTGTTTTTTTAAGTACGAATGTAACGTTTTTTGGTTTTCAGAAGATTAGAATTCAATTACATAATTATTTTAATGTGGCTTAAATTCAATAAATAAAAACAAGTAGAAAATATTCGTACCTTGCCATTTTTAGCTTGTTGCAGGTGGAAAGCACAAAAACGCAGAATCTGCTTAGAAAGTTTTAAAATACTTGCGAAATAGAGTTGCTTTTAATGAAGATTTTCAGTTTTGAATATTAAAAGCTCCTAAATATTGGTCTAACAAAAGTTTGATTTCACATAAAGTCGGAAAGAAAGTTGCTAAGCTATAAAATAATGTACAGGAATTGCCAGGTTTCCAGACAGAATTGCAATTTAACTGTTCTCTAAAATAATTCTAATCCAAAGAAACGTGTTCAACTTTTGATGCCTCAATGGCAACTGACATTTGACTTTACACCTTGAAAAAGGTTGTTACCTACCATGACAGCTTTATCTGATTGTGGACCAAATCCATGGATAAATTTGTCACCTCCGCCTCCAAGTGGTTTGGACCCACGCACAGATGTGCCAACAAAGTACACATCACAAACCCCTTGTCCGAGAGCACGTATTCTCTGGATAGTCAACCCCGTAGCCTGTAATCCTTAAAGAACAACAAATCTTCCCAGCATACAGCGTAGTACTAAAACACGTATCTGCCGCAAAACAACAACACATTGGGGACACTTGGAACTTCGAACATAGCGCCACACACCAAAGCTCTATAATTAGGCATTATAAACGACCCGCCGTGCGATTTTAGGTTTAAACCACAACCAGATTGTTTCAGCCAAGGATATGCCTCTTTAAATTAAATGTTATCCATAAAACACACTTAGTTCGATATTGCGATTACTGGTTCGCAATTGCCTCTCAAAACGGCTACTTGAGTATCTCTTATCACGTTTGATGTAAATAATCAAGGTGGATTTATTTACACAATGGTGGCAGCATAACAACTGTTAATGCCGCAACAGGCTGTTTGTTGAAACAAATAGATATTTGTATTGAAATGCGAACGTGACATTTTATTTTAAAATTTATGTAAGCAGCTTTGCGTCAGGCGTCAATTTTCTTAGATCGAAAATTTCAACAAGAACTGTTGCCAAGAAAAAACTTTTGTACAGAAAAGTGTTGTGTAGAAATCTTAAACAAAATATTGCTACTAAATGAACAATAAAATGATTGTCTCATTATTTGTATAATACAACTAAAGACAAACATAAAAGGGTAAAAAACATATTCAAACTTATTTGTAATCATTGTGATGATTTTAGTGAAAACTCTTGTTATGTGTAACATCGACGACACTGACCAGAATATCGACAAATTGTGATTTGTCTTCGAACACTTTCCGTGTGACAACACAAGCGAAGCTTTACTACTTCTAATAAAATGACTGAGGACTAAAGCCTCGAGCCTGCCGTGCTCGATATCTATATCGTGTTTCTTTGTGCTGAGTTTACAGTAAGAAAACTTTTAAGTTGTATTTTCACATGAAGAAGTTTGACGCATTTCTTCTGTGGAGAGCGAGAGAGAAATCAGAATAAATTATTTTGTTAAGATATTTTGTGTGTGTGGGTGTGTGTGTTCGGACTAGACTGAACTACGACGCTGCCGGTTATTTTTATATACTTCAGTCAAATTGAACTGATCTCTCACATACTTGTCAGCGTTTATTATTTTAGTGCCATTTTTTATTACAATAGAAATAACGAATAATTTTTTCAAATTTACAATTTGCTAAAAGTGTGTGCGTCTTCTTTGCTAATATATTTGTATATGTATGTATTTCATAGGCCAGCTTTGATTTTCCAAAAAAAAATTGTTTAAAAAGGGCGAGTCGTGTTGCAGAACTCTGCCAGTGGAAGTGGAAGTTGCTTTGGGCAAAAAATTTGCTTTCGAACTAAGGAATGAATCGAGCTTTACTATTGGTAAACGTTTCAATTCAGCGTCCTGTGCAAGTATAAATTCAAAGTTATGCAGTTGTAAAGCTTTACTACGTTGAAAGAAACTACTTTTTTTACTATTATAATGCAATGTTCGGAATGAAATATTTTCTCCGTCTCAAAGAGAGACACGTAAAACTACATACAATTTATAGGAAATTCTCTCCAGCTGTAAATTTGTTTTTGTGTAGTAAATATACTAGATATAAATACTAAACTATGCAGATTGTACGTCCTATGATGCACTAACTTGTTCTTGTAAATTGCTTTTAGGCTCTTGTTTTATTTTTAGATTGTTTTCAATTGAAATTTACAATTGTTTTCAGAAATAAAATGCGGGCAAGAATCTTTTAAAGTTACCCGCAGATGTTTGTTTTATTGTAAAAAATGATTTTGAATTCACCGGGGCGAAAAATAAGAGGCTTGTATAACCAAATCCCTTTTTTATGAAAAGTACATACAATCATTGACAAAAGTCAATGCCCTTGACTCTCACTTCGGCTTTTATAAGGATCCCTTATTGCTTTTGCATATGTATGTGTGTGTGTGTGTTTAACTCGTATGTATTCAATTCGGAAATCATCCCTTTAATTTCGCAGCCTCAGAATAATATAAAACTTTGTCTTCTTCGTTTTTCCATTTAACAACAATGAAATACTGCATTCTTTTATTAATCTCTTCAGTTTTATGGAGCCGTCCTTTTTTCATAAATTAACATTTTTTTTTCGTCTGTTTGTTTTTAATTTTCAAACAAAATTCATTGTTGCATGCAAACCATACCAAAACAAATATCGTGTGTAATATGTTGCCATTTATTGAACCCTACCCTGCTGGTGCTCCCCAACTATTGAAATTTCGTTTGAATTTTTTAAACTTTCTTTACGAACTGTCTATTTGTATTTGTATTTGAAATAAGCGATAAGTTTTGTTTCATTGTACTTGCTGCGCCTCTGAATGATTCGACTTGTGTTGTGTGTGCAACAACTTTTATAAAGTGCAAACGTGCTGCTTAACTTTCCAACATAATAATGACGTTGAATTCCATGTTGATGATGATGTTGGTAGTTGAAATACAACCAAGTTTAGTCGGTTGCTTGTTTGTAGTTCTGGCCTTTGTTGGGGTTTTTCTTGTTATTCTGTCTGTTATTAAATTTGGTTTTTGCCATTTGTTGGCATTTTGAAATAGTGTTCCTAAACGTACAAGGCGGCTTACAATCTTGGAAATAGTAGCAAATATTTGCAAGTAAGTATTTTATGCATGTGTGCAGTAATAACTAGTTAGACACATTAGTTCAAAACTGACACAACCCTACAGACGGGCTGATAGGATCTAGAAACTTTACACACAAACACTTAAAAATGCGCCCTCCTGCCAAGTATTCTGGCAAACAAAACAATGTTTTTGAAATTTTATATAAGTCTATACTATAGCTACTACTTACGTGTGTGTGTGTGTAGCTGCATTTGTATGTATGTATGTGTATGCTATAAAATATAGACAAAAAATGCAAGCGAAGCACACCTTCAGCCTTAAAGTGCATCGGAAGGTTGTTTGTTGTGCTCAAGGCTGCTTGCGGCTGGATGGATAAAAGTTGACCTAAATATTTTGCTCAACGACCTAATCATCAGGGTTACCACCACTCATATACATGAACGCTTTTGCAAATACACGCACACACATGCGCCCACCCATACACACGTAAATTTAAATTTTCTTCTAGTCTCAGGCGCACAAGTGTCAAACATTGCAAAAGTTCTTTACTTGTTTTCGTCTTCCAATCACTTGGCAAAGGTTTTGCATTTAAATTTAAATTTTCTATCATTATTTAGTTCAAATGAACTATTTTGTTGTTTATTCAGCGAAGGCGAAGCAGTTTGATTGGTTTTAACAAAACTAGTATTAAAAACGATTGATTTTTCTGTTCATCAGAGAGAGTGATGACATTCATAAATTTAAAAAAAAGGAATACACAAACGGGGAAAAATACAACTCGGCTATAAAATTGGATAACGCTTTTGCTTTTAAATATCAAAACCAAAAGCGAAACAACAGATTAAAAAATTTATTCACAAATGAAGAAAAAAATGTTTATCCGTAGAAAATTTTGCCGGTATTTAGTTTGGCGTTTCTCTTTTGGAGAGAAAGAAATATAAAAAATAATTTCCTCGCATGTATTGAATAAATTGAAACTTTTGTTGGCACAAAACTTGAACTGTGTTACCACTTATTTCAAAATTGGGTTCAACATTGAATTGAGCTTACAAATCATATTATATGAATAGTACAACCACAGTTCGATTTTCATCAAAATTAATTTTACATTTTTGTTTTAAATTTACGATTTGCCTCAAGATTGGAAAACTAATGCTGTCACCTTGTGAAACTAATACGTCGCGCTGACACGTCACGTGTGATTTAGATGGTAGCTCTGATTTTCCAGACAGATTGGTTGCAGAATACTATCAATATGAATTGATGAAGACAGCTTTGTGCCAGCTGTATCAGGAAAACGGCATGATTTATTGTAGTTGGCTGATATTTTACAAATATCAATAATCGAAATTCGATCTCAGCGTTGCCAACGAAAATTTTGTGAAAAATGCCAAATTACCAACTTAGCAAATGAAAAAATGCAATCCAATATTCTCATCACACCACAGAAACAGTTACATACACCATCAGCCATTTTTACACCACAGACTTTTGTTCTCTCCATTGAATTACTGCTACAGAATATTTTGCTTTTTTAAATCTAAGTACTTTGTATTGCCGTACGAAGGCACTTTCAAGATTACTGTAAGTCTGTCTTTGTAAAGCTTGTCAAGTTCATTTTTAATTTACATATGTAGTTGCAAGCTAAAAATAAATCCGTTAAAAGTAATGCTGCATTAAGACAGAGTAGTTAAACCTGTTTCGAGGCATTTAAGAAATTCACAAGGTATGCCTAGAGTTACATACATACATATGTTGTGGACTGGGTTCTGTAAAGAAAAAACTCAAACGCTATACCGTTTCTCTCCGTGTATGTTTGTGTCTTAAGCTGAAAATGGCATATTGATATATTTCATACCCGAATTAACGTAATTCTGCTTAATGGGCACACAAATTTTCAACCATGCCATCATTGTTTTATGACAATCTTAATCATTACTTATAAACATTTTCATAATAAATTCTATAATTTAATGTCGGAAATCCTTTGAAATCTGTAGCCAAGCTGTAATCGAGCGCTTTCCCAAACACGTATGTACATACATACATATGTATGTATGTGTATGGGCTCTTAAAAAGGAGTTCATAACAATCAGCAAAGAAAAGTTATGATTGTTTGTTAATGCTCCTCTTGTCCAAAACGTGTTTATCTTGAATTCAATGTATTAGAAGAATTTGGGAAGCCAAAAATTTGTTTAATTTATTAACCATAAAAACCACAATACTCGTATTCTGTTCGTTCTGTCTGTCTGTCTGTCCATCTGTCTGTCTGCTTATTTATTTAAAGCTATTGAATTTGATTTCATTATTTCTTTCCTATTCGGAAAAACTCCTTCTTCAGGTCTAGGATTAAATTTTTTGTTTTTATTTTATATACGTTTGGCTTGTTGACTGCCTGTCTGGCTGCTGCCTGCCTGCCTGCCTGCCTGGCTGCTTGCCTTCCTGCGTGCCTACATGTCCGCTATTTAAAAATAATTCAGCAGTTTTGTATGAGAACATATTAAATAAACATACATAATTACGTGATCTACATACAAAAGAAATAATAAAAGTAATACGAATGTCGATGCTAATGATGATAATATTTACTCGTACTCGTGAAAAGCGGAAAAATAACAAAAGAAAACACAAATTATATTACAAGTATTAATAAAGCATAGGTTTATTCACATGTCTGTAAGTGTATCAAAGTGGCCCTTAAATATTTTCCTCTTCTGATGCAACTTTCAGGATAAACAATGTTCCAAAGACACGCGCACGCACGCACACGCACGCACACGCACGACGGATGTCATCTATTTATGACGACCAACTTTAATGTTCATGATAAACGAGTCTGTATTCGATTCAATAAAAATGCTAATGGTTTCTTAACACAGTAAAATAAAAACACTATAAATAAAGTTGAAATAGTTTTGCCGTAAAACCACCACAAATCCGTCAAAATGTCAATCAAAGTGAAAGCTGCATTGTGGATGGTTGTAGTGTGTGTATTAATAAATTGCTGCTTTAATGCCAACTTGACCACAAGTGGAAAGGTCATGGCTTAAAGAAACAATCTTTTGATTTATTTTACTTATTTTTACTTGACACATGCAAAAAAAACTAACTGCTTTAAGAAATGCAGTTTCTTTTCGTTTTTGTTTTTGTTTTGCTTAATAAAAGTTCACTGGAGATTAAAAATCATGCTTGTGCAAGACTTATCACTTGCACAATCATGTGTTTCGGGCTAGTCGCATACTTTCATATTGTTTATAATGGACTTTGAAAAAGTAAGCAAATTTATAAACTGAATAAGAACTATTAATTGCACAGACTTGATTCAGTTAGAAAAGAATTTTCAAAAAAATATAGCAACTATAAATCGTGGAATTCCTAAGTAATAAAATATATCTCCTTTTACGCTGATGCGACAGTTGAGACTAAGAAAGTAGAAATAATAATAACGGTTGAAAAATAATTGTTATTAATGTGTACATAATTGTTAAGTAATTAAAATAAAATCCAATCAATCCACTGCTCTGTCAGTCGCGTGACTTACAACAGACACTTAATTTCGTTAATTGTGTCCGCATTAACATTTTCTTTTTTGTGTATTTAACATTAGTTTGCAATAATAATTAACACTGTAAATGCAACAATTTAAATATTCCACTAATTTAGACGTTGCATGCTAAGTGTCACGTGACGTATGTATGTATGTAAATTATGTTTCCATCTCCGTCTTCAGTGTTTTCAAAAGAATTAGTTTGATAAGGCCTTGAAAGCTTTTCAATTCCTCGCCGGTGAATTGCAGCATAGCGTGTAACTGTGTATATTCGAGACATCTTATTCTGACGTTTTTCCTTGCTGGCATGCAGAAGCAAGGACAGCAAGGAGCATTTGCTTAGTCCCCGAAAACTGGTGGTATTGGCAAACAAATTCATAAAATTATAGTGTTTAATTGTCAAATAGTCTTTTTAAATCTTAGCTAGTTTTGATCGGTTTTAGCGATATGTTTTGAGAAATAGTTGGCCACCTATTTGACAGACATAAAATTTTGCTAATCACTAGATTAGACGGGCAGCATGCAACGCCCAGAGTTCTTTAATTAGATGATGCGATTTTCGAAAGTTTTCTAATCCGAAATTCTACACAACCGACTGCATCAATGCCTGCGTACTTGAACATGATGACGATGTGCTTGAAAACGTATTCATAACACCACACCTTTACTCGCAAAAGCTACGAACTTACGAAACACAGTTTTGCCGAATGGTTTTACTGAACTATTTCTGTTTACGCAAAGAGTATTTTAAATACGTATAGTGTTTTATTTTCTTATCACAGTGCATAGAAGTAGAATTAAATGTTGTTCATTCCATATAAGGGGTTTATCGGCTTAACGCTTATAATAAATGGCCTAAAAAAAGAAAAGCGAAAGTCTTGAGCTTTTTGGCTGCTAAATTGTAAAACATTACGCTTTAGCAACGTTTACAATGTGCCTTTAATTCCTGCAAGATATTTGTGTCAATGTTTTCAATCAATAAAACAAGCCTCTATTAATCAAAATAACTCAAACTTGTATTCGTTCAAGTTGTTTAACAAATTTTAACAACATGTGGTCCGAGAAGGAAAAACTAATAAAACACAAACGAGTTTGACCGCCGTTGATGTTAATTAATATGTATGTATGTACGAGTATATTTTATGATTATGTACTTTAAGCACACGTATGTATGTTCATAAGTATATCTTAATGTCTTAATACATATAAACTGAAATAAATATTAGCCACATTGTCATTAACTAGTCCCAAATAAACAATGTATTTACTATGATTTAAAGAAAAGCATAAAAACACAAGAAAGCGTTGAACTTGAACTTTTGTTGGCGTGAAATAAATTTTTTTTGCTTATTCTTATGTTGGCTGATTCTTGTCTTATTTGCCTTTCTAAACTTCTCTTGTATTATTTGGTTATTTTTGTTATTGGCTTTAATTCGACTTTAATTAATATTTTTCTTATTTTTCATTTCTTGCAGTTTGGTTTTGTTTTCGTTGTCGAAACGTAGACAGTTTTCTGAACTAAAACAAACATTTTCTTTCCACTTGCAAATACCTTTTTGCTCGCTGTAGTCGAATTCAAAAACCCATCATTTTAAAAATGTCTTGACATGAGAGCAATAACTTTTGCAAGAATTTATAATGAAAGCAGAGTGTATAAGAAAAATAGCGTTAAATAAAAAGTTGTCATTCGTCAGTTTTCGTTGTCAAATTTCTTTTTCGTTGAGTTTTGGTGGGGTGGGCTGGAGATGACAAAGTAATTAATTCAATTTTGGTCTCACATTAAACTAAGAAAGCTAATTTAAAAAGATTATGTTATCTAAAGCGTTTTAAGCGTTTCTTTATAGATACATACATATATAAGGATACAGCAAAGTTAAACGGACACAGTGTCGGCAAATGTGGTGCAAGTAATTTGTTTTACTTCTTGTGCAACCACTGTTTGCCGCCAACTTTTTTAAAAAATACAGCCTTAATAAGTGTAACTTTTTTTTTACGCTCAGCACAATTAGCCGTCGCACAGTAATGGCCAATCCAAATTGATAGCAGGTAGCACCGCCTTAATCTGTTTTGAAAAGTATCTTGTTTGTAAGTCAAAATCGGTTGGACATACATATGATGGACACAAAACATGGCATCAATTTGTAAATTGTAGCAGAATAGCTTTAAACATACATACATGCATATGTACATATTTACATATACTATTGATCACTTTGAAATATACATACATACATACATATAAAACTTATTAAGAACAAATTTTAGCAAACTAATAAGATCAAAATGCAATCAACCAGAAATAGTCAGCAGAGCTGTCAAGGCCAGCTGTTATTATTTCGCCTTGAAAATGGTTGCCTTGTCAAAAATAGACAAAACTTTATAAAGTTCAAAGTTAACCAAGCTGTAAGCGCGTCAAAATTGTGTAATTTGTTCTATGATAAAAGACTAGTTCAACCTCTTTAACAGAAGTCACAGCGCAATCGAACACTAACGCCTGTTTTGTAGTTCTATCTTAAAAAATAGAAATGAACCCATTGCAGAATTTGCTGCCAACGTTCGCATGCCGAAGCTGATGAGTTTTATTCAGTTTAATCTCTTCACTTTTTATGTTCTCACGTAAGAGCGCAAAGTATTTCGATAACAATACGATTAGAAACGTTTCTTCCGTTTAGATCATATTGATTTCCAATCTTTTCAACGCTGTGACTAAGAACCCCAAAACTCAAACAGATTTCAACATTTCTTGCCTGAAACTTATGTATGTACATGAATACAACTCATTTACACACATATGTATGTATGTACATACATATAGTATATAGGGGTACACACATACATACATACAAATTATTTATAAGTTTTGCCTTTTATTTACAATAAGTACAAAGCAGTAGTTTTGTAACTTTATTTAATATATGAAAATTTCATGTTCAAATACTCGTAATGAGAATAAATCAATTAAAGTTAAATAGTGGTGTGAAGTTTAGTCGTATATTAAGTTTTCCTTTTGGAATTTGTAGAAACCCTTAAATTAGACTGAACAAAACCATATTGTACACACTGATGTTTGTTTGGCTAATAAAGGTACTTATTTATAATATGATGTAGAAACAAATTGTGATTAATACAAAACTTAAATTTTGTGTCCATTACCATCAATGAGCGTGCGGCACGTTCAAGGAATTAACATATTTGATAAGTGTTCTCCGATATAAGGGCCAAATATAAGAAAGTATTCATAAACTGTTAGGAAGAAAATTCCATGAATGAGCTACAAACTAAGTATTGACAAAGTGTTAAAAAACCGGAACTTTCTTGCTGAAAATTGAGGCCTGAAACTTTTAATTATTAGATACAACTTCAAAAGAAATCTTATAACCAAAAGCCAGCAAAAAAAAGAAGGGTTGAACTCGTAAAGTGTTTCGTTGTTTTTATTCTGCCAGAAATCTTTGTTAGTCAAAATAAAATTAAAAAAATTATAATTATTCTTTTAAGTTTGGAAGTAAGAAGCCAAAAACGAAATGAATTTGGGTTTTGAACTTTGTTAAAGATCATGCATTTTACTTAAATACTTATATAATTTTCTGCTAACATCATAAAAAATAATTGAATAAATAGTTTGGGGCATCTCGCGCAAATTAATATAATCTTTTGTAGTTTTGTGTAACCGCAGCGACTACAAATTCTTCGTTTTGAGTCTTGTTATATCACTTTATTCTTATCTTTTTTTATTATTACATCAATGAAGACGATGTCCATCGATCATTTAGGAGGCCAAACTGTTCAATGCGAATAGATATTTATGCATCTGAGTTCCCATGTATTTAAGTAATTTGTACAATATGAAATAGGTCTCAGATTTTCGACAATTAATGAGGCACCCCCGTTGTTGTACAAAACCAACTTTAGATTGCGGGACGTCTCAAGGTAAATCTTCTAGCAGCCATCATGAAATTTTTCTGTTGAATTCCAATATTTACTTTTCAATGAAATTTTTAATTGAATCGATGTATACATGCTTTGATTGTAGATTTAAATCCGGAGTTTTCCTTAAGGTCATTGGAAATTTTTACAATTAACAAAAAAAAAAACGAAACAGTCAGCCCAATTGGTGCGTTGTGCGTAGTTGTGGTAACGAAATAAAAGAAAAACAATTTGGCACCAGCGAGCCAAAGGGTGGCAGTTAATTTCTCGCTGCCCTCATATATGTACATACATTCGTTCACATTTTCTTAAGACTAGTATGTTGCTACGAGTATATTAATAATGTGACCATTTGTTCATGAAAGTTTGTGAAATGTTGGCTGTTTAGATGATTTTTCATTTTTTATTACAGCATCCATTGTTTTACTTAATCTATTCCAGGCTGACTAATACGCCCTTAACAGACTTGTAGTTATTTTTCACAATTTTTTTTGTGTTTCACAAACAACAAAGTGCTTTGCGCTGTGTCTAAATATTAAACATTTCGTTTTCCTTTGACTTCCTTTTCTTAAAGCATGGATGCTCGGCTGGCTAATGTGCAAAACGGTTCCCTACATACAGGGTGTGTCGGTGGCGGCATCTGTTTACAGTCTTATAGCCGTGTCATTGGACAGGTAAGTGTTATATTTAAATAAGAAAAAAGTTATCCTTGTTTTCGTTTTTTTCTCAATGTTCATTTTATTTAGAAAGTAATTTTTTTTTATTTTATGGTAAAGGGAGTCTTACAATCAGGATTAGGTGATAGGTTGTTGGGGCTTTATCGTGTTTGTTTTAGACTCAATGATGAGCTATGACAGCAGGATGAGCATGATGGACAGGCACAACAGGTACAACTGGCTTGACAACTGGCACAACTGGTACCACTGGCTTAACTACGGCTACTGGAACATGATGAACCACAGCCTTGACAGGTGCTGGATGTTGTATGACATGACTGAGAACACATTTGAAAGAAAACGATTAAATTTTATAATAAATTGTGTAAATCTCACGCAAAAGGAAACCTACGAATGCACAGCATGGGCGCCGTGATGATGTATGGCCGGACCGTGTGCCACAACCGGGTGGGCTACCACGGGGACAGGCGCAACAACTACGCTGGGCTCAGCAGCAGCAAAAGCGAAGACAGACAAAACCAATAACTGTGAATAAAGAAAGAAAGAAAAAATGCTTTAATGTTGCTAATAACCATTCAAAGGCGCCAAATTGCTGCAATCATTTTCGTTTTCCCCCTTTTCTTTTTTTTTTTTTTATTGTTGGTTTCTCGTAAATATTCAGACATTTTACCAGCTTAAACATGATGATGATGAGTTATCCTAGCGTTTGTTTTAACACAGTAAAAAGGCACAGAATGATGCTTAAATGTAGATTTTGATTGGCAAATAATTTGCTACTGATGACGAATCTTGAATTTGGTGGGGCTTTTATACTATTTAAAGTATGCACAAATTTTTAATAAATTCTAAATGAAAATATCAGTATTTTCGCTTGTGGAAGCACAGCAGACACATGACGCCTGTTTCGACTGGCAAAAAACTGGAATGAGCAAAAAATTAAACATTTGAAATAGTTGAAATTGAAACCAGATGACCGCCGGTTTTTGTTCAATATTTGTCGTCAAGTACGAGTACTATTTAATATGCAACCAACTTACTACCGGCGTGATAGTAGCCTGCCTTTAACTGGAGTCACTAGACAAACACGTCCTCCTTTCGCCTAATACTTCATGTTTACACCATTTACATCGAACTGAAAACGCTTTCATTCTTTGGGTGTACATATTAAGTTTAAAACCTTTTTAAATATACTACAATTTTAGGCATCTAAGCGTTGGCGATCTTTTTTCTATACTGTAAAGAGACAGCAGGGCGCCAAATAAGACAACGGCAAGTAATAAGGATCGGACTAAAACCGCCTGGGCTTTAAAGGCTGTTGAAGGCGGAATTATGTTTTGACGTTATTTTGAAGTCAAGAACCGTTTCATCGTCCAAAGCCGGTTATTAAAAAAAAACGCCATTTTAGAGGCCGAAGTCACCCGAAGTATGCCACAGAGTGTATGCCACAGTGTTTCAGTTTGAGGCAAAACCTGCTTCCCGATGAGTATTTCAACAGACAGATTGTCATCAGTTCATGCAACTGGCTGGTTTTATATAACATAAAAAACTACACCCATGTTATAAGGCTCGGCCTATTTTATTTCTCCCATCAGAAGAATTCTCTGTATAGTTCAAAAACCAGAGCATGAGAGTCCACTTTTACATCCTTAAATCACCTTAAAAACCCCTTGGTGGTCCGGATCGGACCAGAATAATTTTCTGCACAGCTGAAAAATCAGTGTATGCTGGATTAATAGAACGAAGTTATTTCAGAGAGACAGCGGCAGCCCTTCAACAAATCAGCCTACTGCTTTGCCATCTGGTTCCTCACTAAGGCAAGGCAATGGAGTCCGTAGAAACTCCATCAGCAACAATACTTCCTAAATATTCAAGGCCCACAACATTAAAGTAAGAAATCAAAAAACACCCACGAACTAAGGGACCGCCCGATTATGTTGAACGGACTAAACCCAAACTAACAGGCCTAATCACGAGATGTTGAAGTTCATAAGCAACATTTGATTTTTCGACAACAAAAAAAAAAAATCCGACATCATGGGACAGTCAATAATACTTATAAATTATAAGAAAAAACCTACTGTTTGCCTAAGAACTCTGATATGTATGTTTTTACTACTGGAAATAGTGCAAAAGTCATAACAACAGCTAAATTCATTCGCGTTTGCAAAAGGGAATTCAAGGAGACATCAAGTCTATCGTGAAGTAATTATTTTACATGCCAAACGCAAAAAACAAACAGCTGCCATAAAATGCAACTTAAATGATAATTTGTAAAATATAATTGTCGCAATTTACACACTTGGCAACAAAATAACGCAACTCCAGCAAAGTTGTACAAATGCTGTCACTTTTCATTAAGAACTTTGTGCGCTGACTTATTCTTCTAATAGAGAACTAAATGCCAATAAATCCCAACCATATGAGTGACTTTCATTTGCTGAGCGGTTTTTTTATTTAAAGCTATTTTTTTTCTAATCGTATTTAAGGCAAACAACGTAATGTTTATTAATATTATTGTAAAATGTGCGCCACACAATCAGCATTAGATCATTTGGTGTTGGAACTGATTTGGGTTTTTGCTGTGTTTCATTGCGAAAACAACTTCTATTGGCGCGCCAGAGCTCTGCTGCATAAACAGCAGCGAACTTGATTATAATTTATTTTTAGTTTTTTATGTTTCAGTTTTATGTTTAATCAAAACAGCCAAGAGATTAATTTTATTGAAAAATAAGATCAAGTTTACAGTTTGTCAAACTCCTTGACCACTTCTTAAGCCGCTAAAAAAAAAAATAGCCCACAGAATGCAAGCAAATTTGCGAACTTGTAACAACAAAAACATTCAATGTTTTATCTACAAATGAAATGAAAATCCTAAATTAAATAAAAAATAATTTATTAAGTAAGTTGTGCTTTAAAACACAAGGTGGAATTCAGTTTTAATCGAAGAGCGTTATCGAATAGCATGAACTCCTTTAACTGGGTCTAACATCAAGTTTTCCTAAATTTTGTATAATCATTAATATATTTTCAGACAGATAGGAATTGTGTTTGTTTAATAAAATGGAAAGGATCTTTGAATTGTAACTTATATTTAGGGCTCTGGCCGACTGGCCCACAATATGTATAAATGTGATGCCAGCAACCATACAAAGGCCGCAAAGGCTAAACGCTTAGCGCATTATATTTGCATAATAACAGTATTCACTAGTTCGGCTCTAGTGCAAATAGACCTGTTAAGACTAGAAAGAACGAAAATATATATTAACTGTAGGCACTGTAACAAGGAAGGAAGATCAAAGAAATGAGAGAAAATGCCAGAAACTGCATAAGAAACAGGGAAGGAATATTTTCTTTCGCAAACTATAACCAATCACGGCAACTTCAATAAATACCTGCATGGATTCAAGCCCAAAACCCAAGCACTCATGCGTGACTCATGCAACGCACTAGAGGCAGACGCAAACCACGTACTCTTCAAATGTGGCAAGTGAATAGAAGGCAGGCAATCAGATGCATGAGAAATGTACGACAACTATATTGATGAAATTATACTTTCAGAAAAAAACTTTTGCAGAAATTGCTTACACCGCCATTCTGAAAATGATTCTTCTTCATTACAATTTTCATTTTTGTTATGGATTTACATATGAACTCTTATAAACATATATATTTTTTATTTGCTTACAGATTTATTGCTATTTGGTGGCCCTTGCGTCAGCTCTCGAAGAGCCGCGCCCGTTTTATGATACTTTGTATTTGGATAATTGCCTTTGGCACTACCATTCCGTGGGCCTTATACTTTGATTTGGTGCCGGCAGCTGAAGCCTTCCCTTCGGCACCCGACATGTACCTGTGCCAGGAAGTTTGGCCTCCGGGCACGAGCGGTAATCTGTATTTCCTATTGGCTCATTTGTTGGCCTGTTATGTGTTGCCCATGGTGCTGATAACCTTGTGCTATGTTTTGATATGGATTAAGGTGTCAACGCGCTCTATACCAGGTGATACCAAGGATGCACAAATGGACCGCATGCAACAAAAGTCCAAAGTGAAGGTTATCAAAATGCTAGTGGCTGTGGTCATTCTGTTCGTCTTGTCCTGGCTGCCATTGTATGTAATATTTGCCAGAATTAAATTTGGTAAGTACGACAAATATCGAATGAAAAAGTATATTTATGTACATATATACATACATATGTATGTACATACGTATGTATGTATGTATGCATATGAATATGAAAACACTTGGCTTTAAAATGGCAAATGTTGGTTCAGTTGTTGTTGTTTCGTATTTGTTCTTTAATACTCTTTTCTTTTTGTGAAATTGTTTGTTTTTCTGGCTGAAGGTTGTTTGAAATACCTACATAAATGTGTGTGTGGCATTTTTATCTATAGGAAACAAACTACCCGAAACTTACAGACACATATTTGCAGTTTACCTTGTATATCTCTTGAACAAAGACACAAACGTACATGTGCATTTGCAATATACAAAATTCAATGTTAGGCCTTCTAAAAACAACTCCCACGCTCTGCTTCTCTCTCTCTCTCTCTTCCCTTCAAGCTTCAAACATTTTAAACTCAAAAAATTTAGCCTGACCTAAAACATACATACATATACATACATCATATATAAAATGTTGGGCTATTCGAAAACATATAAACATATTCCGTTTCTATAGAATTTCGACAGTAAAAAGAGGTGATGCTATTGAGGCTGCATCTGCTGTTCTGGCTGTCACTTATTCAGTCTGATTTACCAAAACGTGCACGTGAGAACACTTAAGTAGTTTTATTGCAAAGGGTGCGGCGTTCCGCTCATTTTTTTCGCAGTGTTGGATGAATTAAGTATTTGGCTCAATAAGCATTGAAATAACTCAGTGAGAGAAACTACTCACATAAAATTCAAGGTGGAAAACACACCAAAGAAAGGTGTGCGGTTCCAAAACTACGACCAGTTTGTTATAGAAAATATAGAACGGGTGCAAAAAAATGAGGTTCTTCTTCTTCTTCTTCTTTTGGCGCTACAGTCCGTGGTGAACCTGGGCCTCAACCAACAAAGTTTTGATTCTTTGTTGTTGTGTCGAAACTAGTGTGTTTTTACACGGTAGGGAAGTTACCCCCACGCACAACCCCCGAAACCTGGAGGACCGGGTCCTGGTTTAGACCCCTGGACAGAGGGGATTCGCTGCACACTTTGGTTCCCCTCTAAGCGGGTGCTGTAGGGGCTATCCAGGGGCGCCACGAGGAGGCAGTATGTCAGCTTGACCAGTCCATTTTCAGGGATCGCTGCTGGCTTCTCGCCAGGTTGAGAGCAATCAACAACTTTGCCCTGAGTGCACTGGCCCATTCAAAAAATGAGGTTAAGTTTAAAAAAAAAGCAATAAACCAGTATATAAACATTCAGCTGCTTTAAGGGGATTTCCCTTTAATCGTTTATAATGTGTGATCGTGCTAGAGCTAATCGACTTCGTACAAATACCATGTTATACAGGGTTTACCTACAGTGTGATGTTTTCTGGTTGTATTGGTCCATTTGCTTTGTGGTCTAATTGAGCTTCTAGTTAGTGTCTGTCCGAAGATTCATGTGAAACCCCTCTTTAGCCACAATATTTGAGTGTCTAGCGAAAACGTAATGATTTGAGAAGTTTGTTCATACATACATACATATGTACATACATACATACATAATTCAGTATTATGCTTTATGTAGCTACCAAAACTACTGCATAACTGCAAATAATTGATTTTAGACTCTGTTGGTATCAGTTCCAGAAAACAACAGTTTTGAACTGTACGCCGACTGCATATTTGTAAATTTTACTGAGATATTTAAAATGCATCATTTTCAATTCAAAAAATGAAAATTTTGTCGTTTCGGCCCCACTGTGCCATGCTGCTCAACAGAAATATCTTTCTTTGGCTGTCGACCTTTGAACAAAAGCATGATTTTCCCAGAGTTAACCTTAGATGACTATTCTTGTCACACAAATACTTGATGTGAATTGTTTTGCAGCATCAAGATCTTAAATACAATATATTGCATTTAATCAATCACTTTTTTACACACACACACGCACACGCATACATGTATGTGCATGCATTTTTATGCAGGAAGGTGTGTACGTGTGTGTAGTTTTCAAGCTACAACCTTCAACAACGAAAGCAGCATCACAAACTATAATGTGTTCATATTCTTACAGTTTTATGAATAAAATTTTTTTTTGGAGTGTAACACCAACAAACTTGAATACATTATTTGCATGTTTGTGAATATACATATACATATACATACATACATAGATATGTATGTATATGTGTGCATGAGTATTATTTTAATATTTGTGTTTGTTTGTGTGTTTTCTTTTTTTGTGTGTTTCTTCTTTTTCTGCAACATTTTTTATTTTCAATGTCAATCGCAAAAATTCTTCGTGCCAACAACTGCACACAACGCGTTCAAATGTTTAGGTGGCGAGATATCCATTGAGGAGAGCGAAATCTTGAACAAGGTCACACCGTTTGCTCAGTGGTTGGGCTCGTCCAATTCATGCATTAATCCCATATTGTATGCGTTCTTCAATAAGAAATATAGACGAGGTTTTGCCGCCATAATCAAATCACGCTCCTGTTGCGGCCGTTTGAGGTAAGTTTGAGTCTGTATACAACATTAACAAGTGTGTGTGTGTGTGTGTGCGTATGCGTGAATGTTAACATGAAAGTGCAAGAGTGCAAGTTGTGTTCAAGTTCATTCTAAAACAATTACAAGGTTATTTTTGGAGTGTTTTCATTTTTCTGTTTTAAATTAAACACTTTTTATTTAATTTTATTTTCCTGTCAGGTATTATGACAATGTTGCCATCGCCTCTTCTACAACCAGCACCAGCCGTCGCAAGTCATCCCATTATCAGCATGGCTCACGCAACAAAAGTCCCAGCAGTCCCGGTATACGTAAGAGCAATGCGGTATCATACATTTACGAGCACAACTCCTTGCGCCGTCATAATTTGATGTGCAAACAGGACAGCAATTTGTCTCAGCAAATGCTTTTGAAACAGGATTCACATGGTTCTCGTCAATATCTGATCAAACAGGAGAGTGCCTCCAGTGATGGTTCACGTCGTTTGTTGTGTCAGCAGGACAGCAACGGCTCGAAGGTGTCATTGTCAAAGCAGGATTCTGTTGTTTCCTACTACTTGGAAAACAAACGTGCTGGCCACAATCTCCAAGATTCGTTTTCCACACAGGATTCTATATCGGTTGATTCGCGACGCAACACTATGACGCGCTGCGTCGACAACAGTTCACCGTTGGCCGGTGGCGGCCCATCCCTGCTGGAGCACAAAAGACAGAAATTTGTTAAGCAAGATTCAGTTATATCGTTTGTTGATCAAAGGCCAGGTAAGTTATAACTGTTAACAGCGTATTTAAAGAAATAAAACTACAACACCTTTTATATTAAACGAAGAACAAAGCTACGAGTTGTGAATGCGAAGACATACATACATACATATGTTTTGGTGAATATTTTTAATAAAAGTTCAGTTCAGTTTGAAGGATGTTTTGCATCGAACATGAAATTGTAGGCACACAGAATTTTTAAGGACTTTTTTTTGAATGAAATCTCTTGGAACGTTCTTTATCGAACTTTTATTGAAACCAGCAGTTAATTTTGTTATAAAGTATCTAAAAAATCCAAAAGTAGACACAAATATTACGTTAAATCCAAATTGGATTTTGAGACAACATCAGAAAACCAGTTGGATTGAAAAAAATATTAAATAGAATTCGAAGAGGCACAGTTTCTGCCATTCTGAAAAAGATTATGTCACATTTATTTTCTCTAAATTTTTCAGAACCCCGACGCCACCAACTTGTCAAACAGGACTCGGTTATTTCGTTTGCCGATCAACGCCGCAGTTTATTAAATAAGCAAGATTCCATTGTCGGATGCTCCAGCCGGTCTGGGGAGGGTGCAGCTGGTCATCATGTCTCGATTTTAAAGAAAACCGACTCGCAGTTAAGCAGCGGAAGCTTCACATCACCACGTCGTAATGTTGAAATTTACGAATAAATATTGAAATGTTTGTATAGAAACACACCACTAAATGGATTTAAATCGATATGCAAATAAGCGAAAACAAAAGCACACAGTTATGAGCACACATATCCTTAAAAATATATAACGTCAGGCAACAACCCAAAACAAATAAATCTTTAAATTTAAATAAGAAAAGCGAACACAAGAATAAAGTTATAGAGGAAAGAAACAAAACAATCAAATTGTAGGCTCTTTTTTAAGTTTTAATTTAAAACAAATAATAACAAATATAAGAAAAAAAACTATTAGAAAAACAAAACAAGTCGTTGTCACATTTACTCCTTTTGAAATAAAAGTGATATTTTTTGTTTTAAGAAAGTTAAATTTGAATTGATTTGAACTAATTAGTTGAAACACTTTATTAGATTTAAAAAAAAAAATAATAAACTCCTTTAGTGAATATTGTTTTAACTAAATTGAATTGAAACAAAATAATAATAAATAAACAACATACTCGTACATATAAGAATAAAATACATATTAATGTTAACTGTTTGCTAGAATTTTATTATTTATTTTGTACCGAAATAATAAGTTAAGAAAACCATTAAAAGTAAAAGAAGAAAATTTGTAAAAGGCTTTTAAGGCGAAATGAAAATGTGTTGCAGGGCAGAGAACAAATATGTCAGATTAAAAAGGCGCCAGAGACCAAAGTCCCAAAGAGCAACCAACACAGTCACACACACACACACCGACACACAAACTTAAATTTTTGAGGAAATTATTGGCAAAAATTTGAAAGTGGAAAACTGGAGAACGAATCAAAAGGCGCTTGCTGTCTGCCCCCCGCAAAGCTCTAGAAGTTTGTATGGGTGTGAAATGTTTGTTCAAGGAATAAATCGTTCTTTCAGCACCGTTTCTATTCAAAGTAAAATATTAAAATAGTTTTATAAACAAAATAAAGTACCTTTACTAAAACAACAAACAAACAAACAAACAAACAAACCGGTTAAACATTAAAGACATAAAACCAAATTTTGTATTGTAATATTTCTAACAATTTATATACCATACAATTTGTATTGATATTTTTTTAAATAACAAAGCAATAATTCTACTTATATACTTACATATATATATAAATGAACATTATTATTATATGAACAAAAAATAGTTTATAAAACAAAGAAATATACTACAGAAAACAAACAAACAGTAAGAATGCAAGACAAACAAAGCAACAAAATACCAAAGAAACTAAATTTTATAAGCAAAAACGAAAGCAGCCTGAAATAAAGTCCTAAAACACTAAACATTTACCCTGGTGGACAATTATCTTAAAGTTTTCTCTCTTATTCCCAAAGTAGTCATCATTTCCGTTTCTTGATATTTCCGCTGAGTTTGGCACAGTGTCAGCGGTGTTGCCAAAAACTTACTATTTATACGCTTGCAAGGGTTGGCAGCACCAAACCCACAAATGTGTAACAGCCCAAGAACATAAACACGCAGCGCACGTTTGTTGGTCTCTTTCATTCATTTTCCAAACCCTTGACTTCGTTTGGGTACACACCTAAAGCGAAAACTTTGACATTTTTGTATAATACTCATTCACTATTTAATTTGTAATTATTTTAATTAGGTCACTAGTCCAATTTATTTGGCGATAAACAGGTTCACTTTTGCCTGCACTGTTCGAACACTAGTCTCAATATGCAATCGCCATAAGCTTGTCACGTATAAATTATTTGTTGTCACTTCAATTGTAAGGGTGTGCCGGTTTATTTATAATTTATCAATTCAATTTTTAGGGCTTGTAGCAAGTGCATATCGTCAGCTGAAATGCTAACATTTTTTGTATTTTACATTAGAAACAAAGTAACTGCATATGAAATTTGCATTAGGAGTTACGTACTCGTATTATACATTTGCGCTTATAAAATGTCAAGTGAACAATTGGAGAAGGTCTGGAGGTTGTCGATATGCATCTTAATCAATCTAAAAATAATTTTTTCTGTTTTTGTTCCGGTTTTTTTTTTTTTTTAATTAAAATAAATTTCTTGTTTATGTCTGCCATGTGGCAACACTACGGTAGCTGACAGTATTTTGACACTCTAAATTTCGTGTTGTAATTTTGCTCCATAGCTGCCACCTCTGTTCTCTCGGACTAATAACGTCACGAATGTGTTATTTATTGTTGATGTTTGTGACAAGCAATTCTTCTCCAATTTTTAAGTTTGAAAAACTACTTTTATGCGATTATAAGTGAAGAAGCTTTAAATTCTATTGTAATAAAAATTCTTTCTTCAATTCATCAATTTTATTTCATCTACTAAAAGCTTCGTTTTGCTGCATCTAACAATATTATTGAAGCAACTTTCATTAATATGTATGTATGTACATATATAAAAAATCGTCTAAAGCAAAAGAACGACCACCATCGTTGGGTCGCCAGCCATTGTTTGTTATTGTGAAAATCACTTCTTCTTTAAAGTCGTTTTTCTATTTTCTAGTTTCAAAAATGAAGAATGTTCACAGCAGACAATTTGAATCCTTTTGTTGCTTTCTAGTCACTATATAAATACATACATGAAATATTTCCAGGCTTTTGTACGCGATTTGATCAAGAGATTGATTGAGTTTACGTATGTAAGTAATTTTCTTCCCTTGAGCGTGCACGTAAATTTAGGGGACTATATTCTAGTTTCTGTTAAAAAAGACATCAAAAATCAACTTATTTCTTGTCCACTATGGGTATTTTGTTTTCAGTTTTGAGGATTTTCCGATTCCAAGTTTTTAAACAAATGAAATGATAAAAATTTTAATAACTTATTTTTTATACTAAATTAAAGAAAATATATAAACATATAAAATAATTAGAAATACTCCAAAAATTAAATTGTCATCTTCAGGTACTCAGCGCGTTTCAAAAGCTAGATAATTCAAGTGTATTTACTCTTCGAGCGCTTTGTGCGCCTGAACAATTTGTATACCTATTACTAACAACAATAATAACTAATTAATCAAAAACTAACAAAAGCATACAGCCATAAATAATAAAACTAAAGAGAAATAAAGCACAAAATATCATTAAAGAAAATCCATACGATAATGTAGTTTTATAATTATTTTTTATTATAAAAATTTGTATAGTTTTTAAATATTATAGACATTTATTTTGTTTACCTTTAATAAAGGGCAGAAAAACCAACTAATATACATAAATATAAGAAAAGAGTTTCATAATGCAAAAAAGAAGAAAGCTGTAAAAGCAAATGAAACCAAAAACCCTAACAAATTGTAAGCAAAACTCCACGAGTTAATATTACGCGAGCTTTAAGCTCTTTCCAAAACAAAAAAAGCTTAAACTGAAAAACAAACAAAATATATTTAGTAACTACAATGAAATGAAGCCCTCTTTAAGCAAGAACAAAAAAATATGTCAAACATAAATTTTGTAAAAAAATTAATTGTTTTTTATATTTATTTATTTTAGTTTACATACGTGCATACAATACATATAAAAAGAAATGTATTAAAATTAAATAATAATTAAACGAATAAATAAAATAAAAACTCTAAAGGACGCCTAACAAAATTCTCATTCTTCGCAAAAACATGTTCTTTTTCATGCCTGCAAATCAGTTCACAGAAATAAATTTAATCTACGAACAAACAAAATTTAAATTAATGTTTAATTCTGGGTTCGCTTAAACTTTAAAAGTTTCAATTTTTGTATTGAAAGATATTTTTTTCCAACCTTTTCGAATTTCGAACTTTTATCGGTAGATCAAAAATAAATTATTTTGCCTAAGGAGGTCCCACACACATTAAGTTGTTTGGGGCCTGTACGACGATGTCGAAAGTTAACGTGCACAAAATATTTTTAACAAAATAAAAATATATTGGCCACCTAAGAATTGAAGGTAAAGTTGAGGCTAAAAACTAGCAAAAATATTTTTGCATGAAAGCTTTTTAAGGGGCAAGATAACCGTTTTGTCTATTCAAAATAATTTCATAGGAATAATTAATGAAGTCTCTTTAATGATTACAAATACTAACAGAATATTGCTCGAAAATCATAAATAATTCTTTGTAATAGTTTACCTGTCGGCTACTATTTACCCACAACGAGAGAAACATTTACAATCGAAAAATAGATTCCATTCTAATAGGTACGACTGTACATTGTTGCACTTGTTTCGTAGGACAGGACAAAAAGTAGCATGAGAGGCAAAGCAATTTTTAAAAAGCTTAAACAGTACACATACGACGCACATATTTAAAGCACTACATAGTTTAGACTACAACTGATTTATTAATTATACAATTTATTTATTCACTGAATAAATAACTGGAAATGAAATGTTCGACCGCAGATTTGTGTAAAGAAGTGTTACCGCTTTTTGCAAAGATTATTGACACGGCTTAAACTTTCTTTAAAGATCGATTAAATTTCTTTAATACTATTCGTATTAATACAATTTTAAGGCGTTCTTGTTTAAAATTGAGTTAAAAACAAATTTTAATAAAACTGAAGATTTTTATAGTTATTTATATAGTATATGAATATACATACGTACATACTTATATGCAAATTCCCGATAAGCCACTAATTAACAACAACAAAAAAAAAGAATAATAATAATATATAAATATACAAAATATTTCCAAAATTAACGAAACTGCTTCAAACCAAACAATGCCACTAATTATAGAAAAACGCAACTGAAAATACATAGAAAAATAAAACTGTATTTAGCAAAAATATATTATACATACATACATACATACATATTATATACTATATATTTATTGTTTTTAAAGAAAATTAAAGTATAAATTATGAAACTACAAAAGAAAAAAGGCATAATCATAAATGTTTTTCGAAAACGATACCAAAGGATTAAAAGTACATGCAACACAAAAACACAATTTGAAATTAAAATAACTACCTACAACAATAAAATAACAAGTTAAACCAATAGCATAAAACAAACAAAAGCATATAATTTAACATATTAATTATTGTTATAAATAAAGAAATAGAAAAAAATCATTTTGAGTTTTACTTACATACTTACATATGTAAGTACATATTTGTCTAAAAAGTTAGGGGTGTGAACCAAGCCCAAAAACAAAAAGTTTTCTGATTTGGCGCAATCTAGTAATCATTGAAATTTCTATACTCTAATATACATACTTACATGTATTTTGTTTCAAATCGATTTATCACTGTTAAAAAGAGACAATCATCATCAGCAAACCCGATTTAGGATTTTTTTTTTATTTTAACAGGCAATTTCAAATACATACGTAAGTATATTTAAATACATGTAATGGATATTGAGATGTTTTCAATTGCAAATACCAAATGAATTGTAAAAGATTACAAACAAATAAAGTTGGGTTCTTAGAAATTTAAATTTCATTCATAAATACATATATGCTCGTAAATAATTAACGGATTTTACCAGCTGCAGCAGGTACTAACTGTATATGCACATACATACATACATGTGCTTAGTAGGTAGCCAGACGTTAAGATCACCTTTCCTTATTGAACATGAAGCGTAGCAGTTTTATGATACATCATTAGTCATTAAGTGTTGTCAGGTAAATTGCATTTTCTGTGATATCTAGTTATTCTATACTACTTTTAAGATTCTCATAAATAGCAGTCAAGGCAGGATTGCTTAAATGCAGATCAGTTTCTTAACGATATTCAAAGTGTAAAGATATTCAATAAGCCAAAATATTTTTCTAATTTTATTTAGCCATTTGATTTTGTCATTCGGAGTAAAAATTCCACCACTAAATTACAGTTTGCTTTAACAGGGTTGTTTTTGATTTCTTTTTGCGTGAATTTAGTACGAAAAGTATCAGCTAAGTGTGGTGTTGTCGGTTGTAATTGCAGCCAGTCAGTCGTGCGTATTTTGCTTAATTTTCTTGCAATAATATTTTTGGTTTAGAAATTGGAATAAACATATTAGAAGAAATATATTAAAATTCGGAATAAAATTATAATAACTTTCATCCATACAGATAGCTTAAATGCGCTCTCGGAAAATAATAAAACGAAGGTGCTTTTTCCTTGTGACGACATTGACACAATAATCATCGTACGCAACTATTTTGGTGTTCCTAATTCAATTACGTACTAATTAAAAATATATATTTAGTAGAGCATTAAGCAAAATTAATAAATTAGGGTAATTAAAAAAGAGAAAAAAAAACAGATTTAAGTCTCCATCCGTTGTACATAGCAAAATAATAATAATTTCGTCATTGCTATTTTCGTCAATTGAAATCAAGAAAATACTCAAAACAAAACTAAATCAAAACGCATTGAGAGTTCACAAGACTGAGCGAATAGAGTGAGATTGGTTACGTGCTGCTGAAAAGAAAAATACTAATAAAGAAATAGCGATTGTACACAAACAATCTATATTATTCAACAAACAAATTTGCAATACATATTACATCAAAGCAACGAAAGTAAAAAATTTTTACAAGCTATTCAACCATGGCCAAAGCAATGGCAACATCTACTGCAACGGCTGTTGAGGAGGTCTCATCACAATTGGGTGGCTTTAATATCGACGACATTAAACATTGTTTTGAGAATTTGATTGTTATTGATGCAGGAGCAAACCTTACTAATAAAAAATACAGTCGTGACCTGGACTCGGTCATACAAAGAGCTAAAGATGCCGGTAAGTAAAGACTGCCTACTTTGTAGCAGCTTCTTAATCAGAATTTGAAGTTGTGCAGAATCCGAAAATTGGTTTAGGATAAAGACGGGAAAAGTTTTAAAAATAGTTACATCTAGAGAACAGTTTTCCTCCCTCATCTTTTTAGTAATTTAAAGCTCATAATTTAGGCTAATTTTTTTGGTAAAATTCGAAGGCTTTTCTGAAGAGTCGTGTTTAGAAAATTGTTTTATATCAATAAAAACTTCTTAAAAGTCTAGGGCTAAAATCTAATCTATCATATCCTTTCCATATTAGTAATATGATTTGTAAAATGTATTTACATACACATTTGCATATACCAAATCTGCAGGTAAAAAAGATAGATTTTAAGTCTAAGTCTGGCAAAAAACTAAAAAAAAAAAATTATGCTCAGGTAGTGAAATATAAAAGGATTACGATTTTCGTCAAAAGTACGAGAACATATACAGTATTTTTATGTCATGAAAATATTTTCTTAAATTTTCAAGGAAAAATATTTGTTCACCTCATCTTTTCATTGTCTTACCTGCTTGCGTTTTTAAATACAATTTATAAATTTTCAATTTATTTTATTTCACCTTTAACTTAAGAAATTTATTGGTTTTTAATAAAAATATTTTTTTAATATAACATAATATGGTACAAAATGAAAAAAGTACCATTTCTGATACAATCTCAGCATCTCAAACAATCTTGGGTGAGGAGAAACACATTTGCATGTATAAAATCTATATTTTAGGGCGTCGTCTCTTATGTGTGGGCGACTATATGACCTCCTGTGTGTATTCATTTGTTTACTTGCCGATCAAATTGTTTGTTTTTCTTCTTTCTTTTCTTTACTCACTATAGTTTTTCATTTCAATCATATGCACATGTGTATGGACAATTGTGTGATCAAGTTAATTGATGTGTTATAATATTTTATTTGTATCGCTAATCTCTCTTTGTTTGTCTTTTTTCCAGGCGTTCAAAAATTAATGGTACCCGGCACTTCAGTAAAATCGAGCAAAGAAGCCCTTCGTCTCTCCCGCATTTATCCCGACTTTATTTACTCGACTGCTGGCATACATCCACACGATTCTAAATCAATCATCGAAGATCCGAGTAGTTGGTTTGAATTTCAAGAAATTGCTGCTTCTCAAGAGTGTGTAGCAATTGGTCCTTGCGGGCTGGACTATCAACGTGATTTTTCCGATCCCGAATCACAAAAAGAAATTTTCGAAAAACAACTTGTGTTGGCATGCAATTTGGGCAAATCCGTTCTAATACACGAACGTTCAGCCCAACAAGACGTACTCGATATATTAGACAAGTAATTCTTACAGATCTTTTTGTTTTAATGATTTTTCATTGTTAAAACGTGCTTTTCTTTTGCAAAATAGGTTTGAGAATTTGCCACCGGTCATTATTAGAAGTTTTATGGGCACTGCTGAAGAAGCTATCAAGTATTTGGACAGAAGGTTCTATATAAGTTTGACTGGTTATTTATGCAAGGTGAGCTATGATACCTGAAAGAAACTTAAATAAAAGTAATTGCTTCGGCAGTGGAATTACCTCATATGTTAGCTTTTTCCGCTCGTTATTTCACATTGAAAACAATAAATAACAAAGTGGTCAAACTTTTTAGTTTCCAAAGGAAAACTTTTTTTAATACGTAAAGAGTCTCAATAGTTAATATGAAACAGAAAAAAATCAGGCAGAACTTGTAAAAAAATATTTTTACTGACGGTTGAAAAGGCAAGATCAGAAAAATTAAATTGTAATTTCAGGACAAATCAGATACTGGCGTACGCCGCCTGTTGGATAATGGAACTTTACCTTTAGACCGTTTGTTGGTTGAAACAGACTCTCCATTTATGTATCCCAATACAAGGGCTTCAAAGCTTCCGCAACATGTTAAAACTGGCATTACAGAACGTTCTTTATTGTACTTACACAGGTAAGATTTCAAAAAAAAAAAAAAACTTTTCTAAATTAAATGTTAAAAGAAATAAAAAAATTTTCCTCTCTTTATTCGCAGATACTGTACATTTCAACGTAATGAACCATGCAGTTTGCCTGCTATAGTGGAAATGATAGCTGCTTTTATGAAGAAGACCCCAGATGAGGTGGCTTTAGCCACCGCATTTAACGCCTTAAAACTATTCGGTCTGTCTTAAACTTTCACTGCACTGTGAAGTTCATAACATTGTTTAAGATGATGCTCAGTTTTATCTCTTTCTTTAACCATTTAACATAAGTGCCAAAACACACACCACATAAACTTTTATATATACACACATATGTATAACGACAAAAATCCGCAGATATAAACTAATTAACGTTAAAAGTTTATTTGTAACTTGCCTGGCAGAAAAATTTGCAAAACACAACACAAAACGATTTATATAAACAAGAATTAACAAACTATCGAGACTTAAGAAAGTGCCTTAAAAAATAATGAAATCATATAAAATAATCAACTAACCACATAGAATTCTATTAATGAAGTTATGAAAAACTTAAACGACGTCTTAATGCATGCTAACTAAGACGATAATAATTTAAATATTTAGTTAACCAACCAATTATCAATTGAAAGTAAACATGTTTTGCTTTTCATTGATAATAAATAGAACCAATGAAATTTTGAGCCACATTTTCAAAAGCAAGCTTGACAATATTTTTGGAATAGGTAAGAATATGTTGAAGAACAAATCCTTCTTTGGAACAATTAATTTTGCTAAGCAATATTTATAATACTCTGAGTTTATGTATCTAATAGAAAAAGCTGTTAAATAAATGAATTCCTTTATTCTGCTATTTGTTAAAGGCCAGTTCAGTGTTAGATGTAAACGTTTTGCAAGAAAGTAAAGGCAAAACATCCTATTTGCATTTGTAGTAAACACCGAACTGGTCTTGTATATAATACAACAGTTTTATGAATTCAATTCGCTTTGAAAATGTGCCTTTCCTTAGCTTAGATATATGTACGTAATTATAGTTACTCTAGAAATTCGAATTTCTTCCTTTTTATTACTTTATTTATTTATTTAATTTTAGTAATTATGTAAAAGTATTGTTGAAATACTGGTAAAATGTTTCAAACTTGCGCAAAGCATAAGCACCGCCATCAACTGCTTTTTGTTGGCAAGTAATTGTTCAATTCTTTTTGGTGTCCCGACTCGGTATCATTCAGTTCCAGCTCATTCTGTTAATTTGCCAGAAACATGGCCGGAATGAAATTAAGTTCATACTTGTACTGGCTGGAAAAAATCTATATACTTGTAATCAGTCCATATACATTTAATTTTATTACAAGGCGCAGCGCGTCAGCCACTAGAGCATTCAGTTAAAGATTTCAAAGCATATTTAAGCATCGGCATAGGAAGTGGTGTTATTCAGTTCTGCTGATAAATATCCACCAAGGAAAATATTTTCTGTTGCCGAAAACACCAAGAAATTGGTTGTTTTAAAAAGTATAGCATCCGCAAGCGTTTGCTTTACTAGTGCTAATTAGCATATACAGCTTAGCTTTCTGCTTTCAAACGGTGCTGCTTGTTTGAACATTTTTTGTAAGCCGAGTTTTTCGGATTTTTTTTTTTTATAGTCATAATGATTTATACAACAAAATATTTTTGTTTTAATTATTTATGTAAATATTTTTTTTATTTTATATTACATTCTTTTCACCAATTTTCGTTGTGTTCTATTTTTTTTTCATAATAATAATATACGAAATTGAATGCTTATACTTGCAACTATAATATACATATAAAAAAATCTAAATATTTCTAGTGCTATATATAAACATACAATTATATATTTTTTATATACATATAAAAATCCAGATAAAATTAATTCTGGAAAAATATGCTTACGAGATTTAGTTATGTAAGTGACTCATTGATATCATGCCGCATGATTGATATGCAAATTGTGATCATAACCTAAAAAAGGAACAACTAAGAAAAGTGTTTTTTGTTCATGTATTATGCTAAGATTTCCCCTTTTATACATTTATTTTCTTGTTTTACACATATCATTTCAATGACATACATACATACATATGTACTTGTGTAAGAGAAAATATTTTTATACCACTATATATCGTTTGTTATATATTTTATATTTATTTATCACTACAATCATCTCTCATATAACTTAAGTTTTTAAATACATATACATATATATATATATGTATATTACAATTCTTGAATTGAATTTAACAATATGTTAAGAACATTTATTTTGTTACTATGAATAAAAATGCTGAAATAAAATATGGGTGTGCCTATTGAAAATTTTTACGGAAAATATTTTAAATTAAAACGATGCACGCTTATAATTTTTTTTATTAAAAATTATATGAATCTCGCAAAAATTCAGCTATTTATTTCTGTTTTGGCGTTATTAATACTTAATTATGTTAAGCCTAAACTATATCTTCAATTTAGTACTTCCATTTGTTAGGGACAAAATTTGTTTTACGGAAAGTTTCCCAATCAATCACAATGGAAAATTTTACTTAGCTATTTATTTATGGAGAATTGTTTTGAATTTTACCCCTTCTTAATTTCTTGTATTTTCAATCAATTTTTATATAAGAATGTTATGTTTTCTCCATCATTTTTTTTTTTCCTTTAGCCTATATTATTTTAAATTTTCTATTACGAGTTTTGAAATATTTTTGTGAAATACCGTAAACAAGTTTTAACTAATTTTAACTTCGATTTTAACATTAACTTGTTTTTAACTTTTTGCATCAATGCTACTCTTATGTTACTTAGATAAAATGTAAATGTTACTAAATATTTCATTCTGTTAAAATAACAGCTTAGGTACAAAAAACAGACAGTTAGTTACAAAACCAAGGATTTTAAAAAAGAAGTTGAGCAACGGAGTTAAGTGCTAACATAATCCCAATTGATGCTCTATTGGACTGGAATAAACAGCTCCATGTGAACTAGGACCTCACATTTTCATTCTCTTTTTTTCTAATCATGGTAAACAAGAGAAGAAAGAATGCTGCAAAATAATCTTAGGTGTTAAAACGGTCTAGTATAGGGTTCAGAAAACAGCTGAATGTCGTTGCCATTATGGAGTGCTCTCGTTCTTAACTTTGAAAATTTTATTTAAAATCACTTTTGCAATCCAAGTTTTGCTTATTTTCTCCGATTTAAACTCTTAACTATTGTAAATTTAAATTTCTATTAGAAAAATATATATTTTTGAATATAAAAAATATATGTATATGTAGGAGAAGATGTTTAGGTGATCCTGTTATATAATCGCGTCGATTTTGTAATAACAATAGCTTTTCATGGTAAACTTCAAAGTGGATATGCTTTTCGGGGTATTTACGGTCAGACTCTGTGTAAACCAAAATTCAGTTTTGTTTTCTATTTTGTAAAGCAAATTTTAACATAAAACTAAATATACTTTATGAGCCATAAGAGTAATTTTTATTTGCACAATGATCTTTAACCTTCATAAGTACATACATAATTTGTATATTATTAGACTTTGGAGTATGTGTTATCATTTGCTTAAAAGTAAAGATGCTTAACTATAAAAAATGTTTTTTACATTTAAACAAAACGTTGTATTTCGTTGTGCTCTTCAAACTTTTTCAATTGATGCAAATTAGCCCACCACAACATTAAGCGGTTTTGTAATATCAATTCAAACCAAGGGGTCAAAGGTGCATCAAATTTGCGTATCTCTTCATGAATAGAATCACGTTTTATGAAACGCACTTCACTGACCTCGTTCGAGTTTGGTTTGATGTCGACATCCTTCTGTAAGAACAGTATGTAGTCAATCTCATGTTCACCCCAAACACCATCGCCTGTATTGGCATAATGAATCCTGGTCAGATAATGAAAATATTCTGGTCTTATTTGGTTCGTAGGAATTCCCAATTCATAGCTAAGCCGACGCTGGGCAGCTTTTCGAATACCAAAGGCATTAAGTTCCTCACGTTCAACTTCAATGTCATATAAAGGATGACTGCAGCAGGCATTTGTATAAGTGTCAGGGAATGTGATCTAAGAGCAAACAAATGTCAATACATTGAATCCACATTAAACTGCCTGAACTACCTTATGTTCCGATCTCTTCTGTACAAGCATTTCGCCTTTCGTATTGAAGAGGAATACAGAAAATGCTCTGTGTAGTTTTACTTCTTTGGTTTGTTCATGCACACGATGGCAGTCAGCTTTTGTGGTAAACCCAATGGCTTTGTCATTTTTGTCTACCAATATACACTGTTCCTTGAGAGCACGTTCCTGCAACACATCGAATTGTTTGTGAAGGTTGTCCGTTTTCTTAACCGATGCAGAAGCAGCGCATGTCCGAATGTATGGATTGCTGTTTATTTGTTGGCCAACACTTCTAGACAATATTTTTAACATTTCACCGTTTGAACTATTGAATCAATTTTATGATTTTAACTTGAAATGACAAAATTGTTGGATCTACGAAAAAAAAACAACAAAAATAGAACTGTTTCAGCTGACGGTCGTGTAACACAGTTGCAGTAATGTGTACTTAATAGGGGTTTCGTGACCGACGGTTAATTATTTAACAATTTCCCTCCTACTGATCTAGTTCCGATGGACTAATTTCCTTAATTTCAGAATCAAAATATTATATATGATCACACCCAAGTCTCTTAAAAATCGGTGGAAAAATATGCTTTATAAGAAGAAACTTTTGCAAAAAAAGGTACCGTGACGTACATTTAGGTGTTGCATTATCTCACCATATTTTCTTAGCGAACTTTCATTTGTTTTCATTAAATTATTATAAGCAAACTAAAATTTTATTTGAATTTTGCCTATTTTAAAATAAAAAAAATTATACTGCTCTCTACTAACGCTTTTTGTTTTGTTGAAAGTCAGCTTTGGTATTACTGCTACGCCAGTCAGTACATTTTATAGCAACTCTGCATGAGTACAAAGATTTTTTATCAATTTTCAAAAGAGAGCAAGTGTAGTGCAATTTTTTCACAGGTCGAAAACAAAACAATATTCCTGTTAAAAATGGTATAATACGCCCTTTAAAATTGTTTGATTAATATATTTTGTTTTAATTTAATTGTTCCACTACAGATTCGCTTCATTTTAATACAAAATCGTGCAGGTAAAACTCGCTTAGCCAAATGGTACATGAACTTTGATGACGACGAAAAACAAAAACTCATCGAAGAGGTTCATGCAGTAGTTACAGTGAGGGATGCCAAACATACGAACTTTGTGGAGGTATAGGAAACGTGTCATTTAATACAGTTTGATATTTTTAACAATAATCATTTTTAGTTTCGCAACTTTAAAATTGTTTATCGTCGCTATGCGGGCCTTTACTTTTGCATATGTGTTGATGTCAATGATAACAATCTCTGCTATTTGGAGGCCATACACAATTTCGTAGAAGTCCTTAATGAATATTTCCACAATGTATGTGAGCTAGATTTAGTTTTTAACTTTTATAAAGTTTACACTGTGGTAGATGAAATGTTTCTCGCCGGCGAGATACGTGAAACGTCACAGACCAAAGTCTTAAAACAATTATTAACTTTAAATTCGTTGGAGTAAAAAGAAATCTTGCTTGCATAAGTAGTTCATCATTCCGTCGTGTATGCGAGTGTCATACACCTTTTTCTCTGTTTATTAAAACGACTAAACTAGGCCCAAATATCGAATCTTATTTTGCTCGAACTGTACACCTCTGGAAGAAGATATGTAATTATTTCTACCTTTACTTAAGAATATACTTTGTGAAAAATATTAGGAGAACTTATAAAGAGATAAAGTTGTCCCGAAATTGTTCAAATATCCAAATATGTATTAATTTTGTTAACTTATTGAAATATATGTATTATATTAAAATTATCCAGATCAAATTATTTAAATATATAACAAAAGTTAGGAAAGATTTTGTTTGATTTCAAAATAAACGACTAAATCCTACAAGCAAAAAAATAAAAGAATTTCGATAATTCTAATAAAATTGTACTACTGATTCTTTGAAAATCTGGATAAACATTGTCATACCTTTAGTTAATAGCACTGGTCATAATCGTGGTTGGTAGTAATTTAAAAAATTGAGGGGAACAAGTTTACCTATTCAATTATGTGTTACGAAACTGATGCGGACGTTATTTAAATTAAAAGATTGCAATAAATTTAGTATTTTTATACTGCCAGTTACATAATGATGTACAGGATTTTTTTCAGCGAATAGACGCCAAAGGTGAAATGAATTTTTATTTACATACATATTATGAAAGGGCTGGTCGAAGTTCGTAATACCGCCAACGGTACAATAAATTTTCACGACTGCAAATGTTTTAATTAATAAATAAATTTCTCTTAGTAAACATTTCATTTTATAGCAAGTTCAAGATAAAAATGCGTTTAAATTGTGCTTTTGGTAATGAATTATTTTAAAGTAAATTTTCTTACTTTGGTCACACTGACAGTAAACAATTTATATTATACTTCTTCTTCGAAATTGAATTTCATACAGAACAATAACGATGCTGCCAACTCGTACAAAGACCTGATAATGTTTTCAAGCGAAAATTTACCAATTTTTATTATTCGCCAGCCTAAGCTCGCGCTATCAATACTACCCTTGTTGTATTCATTTCCTTGTTGTTTAGAAGAATTTGCTATTCTTTTGATTACCTTAAAACTGTTATCGATTTAATGCTTGTGACTACCGACTACAGCTTGTACTGGCTACTTTTAAGTTTAACAACTCTATTGACGGTGATGTGTAAGTCGTCGCCATCTTTTGTTGGAAAAAATTTGCTTTCGACAAAACTTAATTTATTTTAATAATTACGTTTTAAATAAACAGAAAAAAACTATAAAATTTAGTAAATATAATTCAATTAGTTTATTGTAAGCGTCTTTCGCAATAATAAAAAAATTCTAAACGTAATAAAAAAATTGAGTATATAATTGTCCACGTCAAACTGGTGACAGAGGAAAAGCGAAAGAAAAAAGTGATTTGCTATACTTTCAAGCAGAAAAAAAGTGGACAAATATTGTGCCAGAACTTTCAGAAAAAAGGTTATAGTTATTCAAAAAGTCAATAAATAAAACAAACAACTCGCCAACTTTGAAAACATCCAACAGAAAAACAAAATGTCAGCTATTAATCCAGAATAGTAAGTTGATACTAAAAAAAGATAATAATGTTGATTGTGTAGTTTTCCTTAAAAAAAGGTATTTTGCGACGTCATTTTTGATATTCAAAGTGTTTTTTGTGTGTGATGCATGCTGATTTAAGAGTGTGTTTTACTTGCGACGGCCCACTCCCTTTTTCATCATGTGTAATAGAACAAAAACGACCCCTACAATTTTTAGACAAGTACCCAAGCTGAAAACACAAAGCGTTATCAATAAATTTAACAAAGGACTTATTAGTTTAAATGCGTTCTATGCTGAGAGCTTCGAAACATTCCTTTTGTTCGTATATGATTTCAGTGTTTCTGCTGTGACTGGCTTCGAAATACATACAAACATACATTTTTCTTGTACATAAATTTGATAGTACCAAAATCTTTATATTTTGCTTAGCATACAAGTTTAGTTCTCGCCAGCATTCATTGTGTTTTCCTCTTTTACATTGAACTAAAAACAAGTTGTAGTTATTTGCTAAAGAAAAATCAAAAATTATTAAAGGGGCGGATGAGTCACGAACTAAAGTTTTACTCTGTTTTACATATGTTTGTTTTCCCTGTTCGCCTGGTAATTGGTGTGTAGTTTTTTTCTTCTTTTTTCTCTGCTACATACATACATCATCACTCACATAGCCAGAAACGACGGACGGACGACAAAAGCATTCATTGGCTTTGTTGGTAAAATTCTTCTATGCATGTACCTACTTACATATATATGCATATGTACATATATATGTATATGTTTGCATATATGCATAGCTTTTCATTTTGTCTTTGATTCGTAATAGTTATTTTATTTTTGTTTTTCTATGATTGTTTAATTGTATGCAGTTCATTTTTATAAACGAAATTTTCTTCAGAATTTTATGTGTCCGTCCGTCCTTTTAATAACAACTCCATTTTGCCAAACCTTTTTAAAAATTTGAGTTGCAATAATTGCTGGAAAACTGTTTATCTTCCAATGTACATAAGTACATACATACATACATACTTTACTTAAGTAGGTATTACATGCTTCTTTTGTGTACGTCGTATACATATGCGTTTACATATATGTACTTGCTACATACAGATAAGCAGATGTTGGCATTAGATAAAAATTTAAATGTATGTATGAGAAAAATTTAAATGAACAAACAGTATAGACAAATTCCATTCTTTAAACAGCGTTAAAATTTCTGTTAACAGGTCACTGTTAACAACTTAAGAGTGGTTGGAGATATGAATTTTTGAAAACTAAATCAAGTCAGTAAACAAACTTCTATTAATTTCTATATACATAAAATCTGTACTATCATTTTGATTTGTCCAGATAAATACATATCGCTGGTATTTTATCATAACAGCTTAAGTCGTATTATAAAATTGCAAAAAGTGCCTCTAATTTTATTAATTTGAGGAAACTACATGTTTTCCGTATTATTGATAATTTTTTGTTGTAATTTTGGTTTAATAACATTTATTCTTGAATGCAGTGTTTCTTTGATGTACACATGACGGTATGTACATAATCTGCCAAAAATTTATTTTCGTCTTATCTTGACTTAATCTATTATGATAAAACTCCACAGGCACGTACATACGTATTTGCAATGTACTTATTTGCTTCATTAATTCTACAAGTCGGAAAAGAATTTGTCTTTTTAAGAAAAAGTTCAGAAATTTCTAAGCAAAACTTGAACCAGCAACTTTGTACAGATTGTTTTATTTGCCACGCCTTAATATACATATATGTATGTATTGTTATCTTAAATTGATTCGATATTATTTCCCACGTACACACTTTTCATCATAGTATTAATTTCCACCGTTTCCATTCTTTCCAATTTGAATTTTTTTATTAATATTTCCTAAATAAAGTTCGACAGTCTTGTTGTTTGAAGTGGTTCCATCCAGCATAGAGTTTAAATTTGACAATGTTTTCATGGCAATTGCCACCTTTCGCTAATGCATTCATGCTTTTTCAATTATCTGAATAGGAATAGCATAGTATAATAAAAATATGATACCTTTCTTAGCACACGAACATATAAGAATGGAAAAGGAAAAAAAAAAAAACTGGAGTAAACGGTGCAGCATTTCTCATTTTTTCCGATTTATTTTTTGGAGGAGAAGCTCTAGCAAACGCCGTATTGGCTCAATTTGTACCTCAACATTTAAATTTGTGCTAATTATTGTTTGATCTCCTATGCTACAATTTGCTACGTGTTTGACAACTAATACATACTCTTTATGGTCATGACAGCATTGCTGTTGTCTTGCAAATGATTTTTGTTCTTTCTAAGGAATGTGGTTGGATGTAGGTAGCGAGTTCTTAATGCCTTGACGTTCCTTGAGGATTTTGTGCTACCAAATCAGGTGCCTCACCTTCCTTCTTGCTTTCTAGGGAATTACTGGCAGAAGCTAGTACTATCGAGATAAGGTTTGTTGGTGTTATGTGCTTTGTAAGCCGCGTAGGGCCCTGTGGTAACCCGTTGACAAGTTCTCAAAGTGTAGTTGTAAGTCAATTTCACAATCTCTCATGTTCACATTGTCAGGCAAAACTTATTGTTTTAATTACTAATTCAGCAGTGAGCATAAATATCCTGTTGAAAATTAATTTCAATTTGTTGCAAACTATTCGATTCTGTAAAACAATGCAACTTTTATACTATATCAAATAATATTACTTAATTATTCATATTAGAACGTATACAGGTTGTATAAAAAAGGGCAGTACTTTTCTTCATCATCTATAAATGTTTTTGGCGAAGTAATTTAGTCATTGTGGTTTGAGAGTGGTTTAGAGCACCAGCGACAAATGCTTGTTTTTTAAACACGTTTTTAAAAGTTTCGAATAAAATGAGTTACAGAAAAGTAAAATCAACTGAATGAATTAAAATTATACGATGTTCACAAATAGCTTTAAAAAACCTGCCTTAACTTTAGTTAGGAATTATTAATTTTTTGCTTTTCAATCTAATGATGATTGTCTGGTTAATTACCATTTTCTTTTCGCAATTGAAGAGCAAAGAGCTCTGTTATTTCAATATTGTGTAGAATACTGATTATTTAACAGGTCTACAAATAAGTTTATCAAATGGCAAAAATGCAAGCAACGTGTTAGAAATGTTAATGGCTGACGACTGCGATGTCGTTTGTTATTCATTGAATAAAAGATTCAATCTATTTTGTTGCGAAATAGCACTATAAAAGAAAATAAGAATATTTGAAATGCTTCTCCATAACTGGAAACATTTTAACGAATACGAACTTATAACAATAATAATATATCAGTAATTATTAAAACCACGGGAACGTTTTAGGTTACTCAATAGAATTGAAGCATTAAAATGATTAATGATTAATTTGGAAGGAAATATAATTAAGATGTGTTTTTTCTCTGATTTACAAAGAATTCAAATAAATTAAGTTTATAAAAAGGACTATAAATATTTTATCTTTTGTTAGCGATTACCTATTCAAATTGCTTTTGATTGGTGATTCGGGTGTTGGAAAATCCTGTCTTTTATTGCGATTCGCCGATGATACATATACAGAAAGCTATATCAGCACAATTGGCGTGGATTTTGTAAGTTTATCTCTTATTCTTAACAAAAAAAATTTTAAGTTAATACAATTTTTGTACTTTGTTTTTTTTTTTAGAAAATAAGGACCATAGAATTGGATGGCAAAACTATAAAATTGCAAATCGTAAGTTTTTATTCGACAAAAATTTGTCTTTTACTAAAAATGATTGTATATTTTTCGTTCAGTGGGATACTGCTGGTCAAGAGCGTTTCCGCACCATCACATCTTCTTATTATAGAGGCGCCCATGGTATTATTGTTGTTTATGACTGTACGGATCAAGAATCATTTAATAATGTTAAGCAATGGCTGGAAGAAATTGAAAGATATGCCTGTGAAAACGTCAATAAGTTGTTGGTGGGCAACAAAAGCGATTTAACCACCAAAAAGGTGGTTGATCATACTACAGCTGCGGTAAGTATAAAAACCAATCTCTCAAGAATTACTCATACCTTCTTAAATGTATGCACTAATTGCACATCGTTTTCTACTATTGGTCGAAAAAGAAACGCAAGCAAAATGGGAAGTTATTAAATTTTTGGTCCAATTTAATTTTCTGTAGTGAATTCTATTCAATATTGCTGCGTTAAAACAATAACAAAACTATATAAATTTGAATTTACAGTTCTACACATATGCAAGATTCGTGCTTCTAAAAATATAAGAAATTAAACTGGAAAATAAAATGAAATTCAGGCTGTTGAGTTTAAATATAATTGTATATGAGTTTGTAAATAAAACACTGGTCGAATGTAAATCAAATGCGTTAATCTGGTCCAAAACAAAACGTCATGTGCTTGTTAATTTCTTCTATTAATAACTTACATTGATATTCAAGTTTGCCAATCGAATGAGACATTTTTAAAACAGTAGATATCTTTTTATAAAACAAGTCGCTTTAAAGAACAGATCGGAGATACCTTTTTTTTCAAAAATATATTTTATATTATTTAAAAAATAATTTTTTCTGGTTAATCAATTTCTTTCGTTCCATATTGTTGATGCAACTCTTATAGTTTGCAAGGAACTACATTTTCTAAATACTTTAAATTTGTTCTTCTTAAAAGCCTCGATGCATGATTTATCGGGACTTTCCTCCTGAAATATCCACGAAATGGTGGAAAAGCCTTATCAAATACGTCGTACTTGAAATCGCTTGGTAACACTCTCGCAGCAGCAAAGTTCTGGGCATAAATCATAAAAATGCAAATGATAACAATCTGGGCCTTATGTAATCCAAAAACAATACGTTAACATTTTATTTTCACTTTATTTTTGCTGTGCGGTTTATTTTATTTATAAACTTTTTAAGTGTCTTGTACATTAGCATTGCTATAATACCAATCTTTGGCCTTGTTTTGCTTTTTTGCTATGCACTAAGCACTAGTTTTTGGTTACCATTCATATTGAGTAACAACTACATATTTATTTTTATGCGTTTTCATCTACATATTATTTTTTTTTTAACTCTTTTCAGGAGTATGCAAATCAGTTGGGCATTCCATTCCTTGAAACTTCAGCCAAGAGTGCTACCAATGTGGAGCAGGCCTTCATGACAATGGCGGCTGAGATTAAGAACCGTGTTGGGCCGCCATCAAGCTCTACTGAGAATACAAGCAAAGTTAAAATCGATCCAGGGCGTCCAGTTGAGAATACCAAATCTGGTTGCTGCTGAACAATTACTCCCCAACTTTTGTGAATCATTATTTTATTATAATATAAAGAAACAAACAACCCATAAAAACAAATACAACAGTACATTTAAATAATAAATCTAAATTTAAACTACAAAAGAAATAACGAATGATATAAATATGATAAGATGAACATAAAATCAACTTAACAAAATTTTTAATTAAACTGTAGTTTTTAATGTCCTTCACAGACATTTTGCTAACAGAACTTATGAAGATGCGATGACGTTTGATTGATTGAACATTCATTCAATGTTTAACCAATCGATCCTACTTGTGGACACAACTTTTATTAGTATATATTGAAAACTAAAAGAAAACCAATAACATCAATAAATTATTTTTTATTTTGAAAATGTGCAGTAGCTAAATAAAAACTAACGAAAAAACACTAAAATACACCAATAAATAATGATTACAGACAGGTTACAATTTTAAGATGTGAAAAATAGCTGTAAGTTTCTGCGAATACGTATTTTTTTTAGCTTTTTCTGGGCATCCGATTTCATACTCTGTTTTCAATGTTCGAGCCAATTTCAACTCGATTTAATAGCAGCATATCTAATTTACCCCTCCTTCTTTTTACACATTCTGTAGTAATTGGTTAATCGAGTAAAACATACACAACTTGTACGAGTTCCGATTACGTACTTGGTCAATGAATTTGCAATCACATTCATTACTTTCCGTTTTTGTTTCGCTTTCTTCGTTTCATTCAATTTTTAGTTTTAATTATTCTCTTCAATTGTTTGTGATGTGTAACGAGTATTTTTAATAAATTCATATTAGTTTTAATTATATTTTTCTTAAATTCCAGTTTCTTTTCCAGGTTTTTAAGCACGTTTTTACTCGTATTAAAATAAAAATAACCGTTTACTAAATATAGACATAAAAAAGAGCAAACAAACAACAAAAGTATATATAATTAATACGAAAACATTAAATATAGGAACATCAACGTATGTAGTTTGAAAAGTAAAAATATACATTTATCTTAATATAGATCATAACAACTTATTTAAATATAATAAAACCAATATAGATTTCTTTTGCAAGTTTTACTTTTTTCTTTATTTTTTGTGTCTTCTTAAAAATATAATTTTTATAATTTTATATATTTAATAAGGGTTTAAATAACAATAAATAAAATATTTAAATAAAACATGTTTGAAATTTATTAAAAATATTAAAGATCGATTTTGGAGGTTAGTTTATCGGTACATATTGGAAAAGTAATATTTTATGTATGTACATAGTCGGTTAAAAATAGTTCTATTTGTTTGCTTGTTATTTAGGCGAAAAATAAGTGCATAGTACTCTCAAACATATAAAACAATAAATTATCTTAAGGTAATTTTGTCATCCTTTTTAACATTTGCTTATAGTTACATAAGTATATAGCTAAGCAATATGTTATTGCAGAAAAAAAAGTACCAATTGTTCCTCTTCCAACCAAGTGCCGCCAATCACGTAGTCTCATCTACATATGTATGTTGCGAGCTTGATTGCATTAATATAACCAATTAGTACAGTTTAAACACAAAAGGTACAGTTTTTTACCCGCTGTTCCCAATCCAAAAACCAAATACACATTTTTATATGTACACACACGTCGTTTTTATTTCGAAAACTTCTTCAAGAACAATTTTATGTAAATGTTTATGAACTAATTCAACATTTTTGTAAACAAATTTCCGTAAGAAAACGAGATGTCGATATCTTTTCAATAAATAAGGAATAAACCGATTAAAGCAGGTGAAGTTCGAGGCCCAGCTGATTACCGTTTTATGTTGGATTTTAACAGCTCTACAGTGTTTTTCTTTACTTCTGACATTGAACGAATGCTTAACAGGAACAAAGCGCGTATTTGGGATTTTTTGTTGTTGTAGTAGCGAGCTTACCTGCTATAAATTCACCTTAAGCAAGTTTTTCAGTTTGCACAATAACAATATCGTCGTTACATCGCCGCGCAGAAATGCTTAAAAATATAGTTGAATATTACATTTTTACGTGAAAGTTTTCTAATATTTAATATGTGCTGGAATGAAATCACATATTTTGTTTAGAGTTTGAAAAAAGTGCTTGATAATATTTCTTCTTAAAGAGTTTGGAAGAATGTTGCTGAAGCATACATTTAAAGTATTTTTATGTAGTGTCAGCATTCCGTTATTTATATTAACTGTGCAGCCAAGTTCATTTATTCTTCCGAAAGTTTCCACTAAGAAAGCGTACAAAAAAGTTATTTAATTTTAATCTCATTCAATTCATTATTTAAAGAAAGTGCCAATCATGTTTTGTGTGTTTTGTTTAATAAAAAAGCTCTTACCTTTGAATTTATTATTCTGCTCTGTTATCATGTTCATTTATTTTCAATAAAACCGGTAGATGGTGAATTAGCAAAGAATAACAGTGCAGCCAAGTGAATTTGTGCATATTTTTACAGTATATTAATTTTTATTAATTCTGGTGGGAATGTATAATAACCAGCATTTTTTTATTCAACAAATAAAACCGTTACTTTTATTTATTTCGCAGTTTTATGTGGATTACAACGATAATAAAGTAATAACAAATATAAGGTAAGCAATAAACAACGTAAAGTACATACATATACATAATATATTGCTATTATTAAGGTAGACATAATTGTTATATAAGTATACATATATTATTATCATTATTGTTGTTATTATTATTCTTTTTATATATTTAATATAATTTTATAGCTACAAAAATTTTTAAAATAAGAACATGTCGTGTTCTTTAAGGAAAAAAACAGTTTACAAATTTTAAATTAATATAGTGGACCAATTAAATAGTATTTCGAGGAGATAAAAGAGACGTTAACTAGATATTGCTCAAATATAAATTTCAAATCCACTTGAAAATCAGAATATCAATTTGATTAGCAAATTTTGAAAATGCTTTATTTTCTTCAATTTATTACCAAACTTTTTTCAACTCCTCAAGCCCGGCAAAGGGTTCCCATAACAGTTTTAGTTTTTATCTTGGCGTTTAATTTATTACCGCTTTTTTGTTATTAAAGTAGAAGTACATCTTAATGTTGTTATTGTTTTAGAACTCACTCTTCCTTTAATTTTGTAAGAATACTTGTTTTATGAGAATATAAGCCATTGGTCCAGTTGGGTTAGACTAAACGCCAAAAAAATATGAACAACTATTAAAAATTTTAGCACAAAAGCAATTAACTTCATTTTAAGTTTGGTATTTATTGGCGGGGTTTGAAAAAAGTTAGCTATATGCTAACCCGAAGTTTTACTTGTGACATCCCTCAGGAATTTAACTGCGCCTAGTTTAACTTCTACAACCGACAATAATGTCTGCAGAGCCGACTTCATGCCCTGCAGATGAAATTCGGACTATGTATATGATATAACCAATCGAGGCTTTGCTGGAAGGCGTCGGACTCTGCTCTTACGGGAAAGGTTTTCTCTACTAATGGCGTTTGGCTTAAAACTGAATTTTATGTTGATGGTTATCGAAACATTTTTAAACAACCGGACTAAAACTAAAAACCAGCATATCAAACTTTGGCTTCTTGCTTCGCCATTTTGCTTTCGCATTGTATTCTTTTAGAGTTGTAGTTGTGCTTCTGTGTGGAATATAGGAAACAATTACGTCAGTTTTGTAACAGATTATTCATTAACCAAACACGAAACGCGCCAACATTTAAAGTAGTGCCCTCAATTCTGAAGATTCCGTCAAAAATAAAGATGAACAAACTTATAATTTCGTATTTTGAAGAGTAAGAATTTCAATTTCTTCCTTTTTTTGTTCACTTAATTAAAGTACATAGTGGTTAATGCCGCTGTACTCATATCGGTTATAGCTGCAGCCAAGGAGCGCGATTCAGGCGGCTTTTTTATTCCAGTAACCGAAGTTGAAGCACTGCCACTGCGCCATGTGTTCGACGTGCGTTCTGTTCCTGACGACGTTGATATAGTGGAACTAACTAAAAATGTTGCCTCCCTTCGAAAGGGTCGCCGCGATCGCAAGCTGTTATTATTTGCGATAACATTTGTTTCACGTTTTGTGTTGGCGTTGAAATGACGACGTGCACAAGGATTTCGTTGCGGCTTGCGATGACAACAGCAGGTCACCAAAAGACGCCAAAAACCGCTGCGAAACTTAGATGACATTAAATTGTAAAGTATGGGATTGAGCGCTGAATTCAGGTATAGCATAATGCGAGAGAAATACAAGATATTGTAGTAGCCTTCCAAACCCAAAACGTTTATATCCTCAATGGAACTGATTATCACCCAAATGGTGAAAGCTCGAAAAGGTAAAAGGCAAACAAAGAAGCTCAGAACCACAGCAACCAGCATAAATATCACTTGTTTGCGATGTTTACGCAAACTACTATTTTGAGGATGAGTGTAGACCTGATTTCTGCGAGCGGTTTTTAGTTTCGATAGCAACTCTTTTGAGGGCACATTTGTTTCTGCTACCACCTCCATTGTGGATGTGGTCACTGCTTCGTTTATGTTGGGTGATGTGGGACGCTGAAACTCAGCGTGTCTCCTTAATAGTTTATAAGCGATAGCGGTGTAGAGCATAACCAATATGACAAATGGCATAAAGAAGAACAACGTTATGGTGGCCATGAAATAAAATGCACTCCAGAAGGTATCGGCCGCAGTAAAACAGACTGCTACGGAAGTGCCGTCATAGTAGGGCTCCAAGCGATAAGTGGCTATCAAAATGATGGGACTACAATGACACGTTTAGAATTAGCGTAATAGAATAGAAAAGAGAAATTAAATATTAGTATAATTGAACAAATTTTGTTTGATTTATTCTTTTACGAACATCACACAGTGCAACGAAAAACAGAACTGTCTATGCTACATGACACATGCGACTCTCTTGCGACTAAATAGTGGTCGCCACTAATTTTTTAAGTTTTATTACACACAAATACGAGTATGTCACGTGAGGATGTAGTCGTAACCAAACAAACATTTGTCCACCCTCATCGCGTTTAAGATTTAAGCTGTCCACTCATAAATAAATGCGATACTTTACGTCATATTTTTATAATTTATCTGTTACTTTCTTACGCAAAGAAAATAAATATATGTATTTTTTTGGAAAACCGGTCAGTTTTAAAAATGATTGCATTTTGGGAATATATTGCCGGAAACTTTTACTTGTAGGAAAATTGATAGTAATAGAATTTTCATACAGTTTTCAATAAGAACTCTGAATGAGACTACAGTTCCAGTGAGGTCCAATATTGCCTCATAATATAAAGGATGAGGATCTGTAGCTGCCAAGTAAATCTGAGTGCGCTATTAGAACCCGATTGATAAATTTGCGTAAACAATGCGTGCCAATTCCTCAACGTTTCCGGGCAATTACAATAATAAAAATGGCGAGTTTCAACTATGAAATGAATTTATAAACTACTTATTTTTGGACGGCGTACTAAATTTTCCAGAATTTTGCAGAACTTAAAATGAACACATTTATAAAAGAAGATGGACATCAACAAATATCGATTACAAGACTGTTATAAAATTACAATTAAAAATTCGGCCTATAAGTTAAATTGTTGGATATATAATAAAATTATAATTAAATCAAATGGTTAAATTGCTTTTGATTAGCTGTCTAATCAAGTTGGTTCTAAAGCTTTTTAACTTGTCAATGTTAGTCTAAAGGGCCGCAATTACAATTTCAAATAATCACATACGAGTACATATTTTATATGTACCATATAGAAATGTTTTCAATTAGTAATTTATTCCAAAGTATAGCCAATTAATTAAAGATAAACTTAATCAAATCGTTTTAATTGCTTCCTGGCTCCAAAATATTTCCTTCAAATGAAATCTTTTTAAATAATTCGTCATAAATAAGATTGAATAAATGGCGACTTTCAAGATTCAATGAACTTTCATTTTCTTAATAAAATTTCTCATAAGTTCGCTGTTGCTTTAGCTATAAAGTTCTGGTTTCATTTGGCAATGAAGTTCTAACTCGAGGATTATTCCAATAACGACGGTCAAACTTTGTCAGTTATAGCGACCATATTGAAGCTGATTCTGTTGAATTGGCTGCCATGAGAAAATTGTTTTATCAAAATGGGTCTACTGTTCCAGTTACGTTCCGCTCTTCCATAATCTTGCAATAGCACTACCGATGTACGTGAGAGACTGCAAGACAATTCAGGCTTAACATATACATACGCCCATTCATTGAATACGCTATTGAGTAGTTGCACCCTAAAATTCACCAAAAAAACGTCAAAAGGCAAAATTCTTTGATTTAGGACGATGCAAACCCAGAGTAGGTCCAAAAGCATAGCAGTGACCAGGATCTTTTATCCTCTGTAGGATGTTATGGTCAGCAACGGCATCTATGGTGTTAGTGTGTCACACATATAGTGCCAACTTGGTCACTCTGTTTTTAATATTAAATGCATTTTAAAGAACAACTCGCAATTATTTTGTAGGAAATGAATTTTTCTGCAGTCGAAACATTAGCAATTGAATTTCTTTGGTGGTTTTCTGCTATTTATGATTTACGGTGTTGCCAATTAGTTAAAAGTATAAATTAAAATAAATAAAATATGTCGCCAACAAACGAACAACTATTTTCCATTAACTCCTATTAAAATTTAAATGACTTATGTGCTAAGTTTTTAAATGACTATCGCAATTAAATGCCTAATTAATTTTCCATAAATCATAGCACATTTTTTTTTGCTGTTTAACAATTAACAGGTTTTGTGTTAAAAAATAAATGTGCTATAATGAGTTCTAATATTCTTCTTTAAGTGATTAGTAGGTTTACAGCATATTAGGGTCTGCGGGACCTTAAACGTTTTTGATATTTGCCCTAAAGCTGTTTAAGTTAAAACGACGTTGCACCAAGTGAACAATGTGTGATGATTTTTAAAGGGACTGTTCAACTTACTTTATAATATTTCACAAAGTTTAAAGATCTCAGAGTCCCAACAATCACCGCAAAAATAAACCACATCAGTGGCAGGTATCTCAACCGGCTTAGCTGTCATACCAACGGTCTCGCCATTAGTTTATTATACGATGCTTGGGAAACACGCAGACGAAAAGGAGGACATGCACTTGACCTTCCTCTAAGGAACTAGTAAAATGTAAATTTGTAGGTATTACTACTTCTGTAATTTTTATATTTTTTTTGTACCTGTGAAGATTGGTATTTTAGGTAAAACACTCTTAAAAGAATATTTAGCATACATATGTACATACATGCAAGTATGTACATACATACATATTTATATATAAAGAACACATAATAATTTTACATAAACATATGCAGAGCTTGTTGCTCACTCAGACATTTTCAGGTCGTGCATACTGTCACGCCTCCTCACAGTTAGTTGTCGTTAATATCGGAAGGGCTTCCTTCAACACGACTTTCCGTTCCACCACCAAGTGAATGGGTGTGCACCATGTGTATTGTACATTAGGCAGGCTCCAAAACAATGTCAAAACATTCCCATCCCATGTCTCAACCTCTTAAAACATTTGACTAGTTCATAACAAATTACATAAAACAAAATGTATCCGTGCGCCATTAAGAACGGTTTTCCCGAATTTGAAAGCAAATAAAAATAATACCATAATTGTGAACACAGTACAACGTACATATATAATATGCACTCCAGTTTGACTTCAGGTTATGAAAGTATAAAACACAATCCGTTTGGTGTTTACTGGCTTAGCTCGGCGTTATATTGTCTGAAACTTGGTTTTGGGAATTTTTTTTGTAAAGGAAAACATAAATTTCTCGTAAGTCGATTTGAATGTTGCTTTCCTGCCTTCAGGAAACAGACTAATTCGAAAAAACTGCATCTAAGGAAATTTGTTCACAAGATAAACAGTTTGCGTTCTTGTGGCTTGTTTCTACGAGTCTTAGTATTTTTGGTTCATACAATTTTATTTCTTACACAAGAATTTTTAATAGAATTTTTTTCATACAACTTTAAGGCTCAAGGATTCAATGAAGGCGCCACTTGTATGCCAAGAATGACCTCAATTGAGTATTCGATATGACTCATACGACTATGAGCTGTCTCCATACTGCCATAGGCTGTCAAAAAGTTGTCTCCATCTCCAATACTTCAAAAGACTATGAGAAATATGGTAGCGCTACTCGTCGCCAGCTGGCTTTGAGCCGTAAGCAAAATGATATTTCTTCAGGTAGTGCTCTATCGGGTAAAATTCTCTTATATGAACTTCGAGAGATTAATACCATCCATATGAGGGACCCAAAATATTTTTACAATATGATATTCGTTAAAAATCAAATCTCTCGCATTAATAATGAAGTGCATTTCTTCCGAGACGTCTTGGAATATGTGTATTTTTGTCTTGACACTGTATGTATTGGAGTTCCATATCCTGCGAAGTCGTGTAAATGCGCCTATTATTTTGTTTTCCATTTTCTAATGAATTTGAGAACTTTATTATACGTTTTGCTTGCCTGAGGAAAACAGTGGAAATCTTTAAAAATCAAGAGATTTGCAAAACTGAACGCCTACTCGAGATTTGCTTACTTGCAGTGGGCTGTCCTAATTCTTCACTTACACGCATACATTCATACTTGGTGAACATTTTTTAAGAAGCAATAACTTTTATTTGTATGAAGTTTTTTCATATTTTTCCTGCCTGATGTTTATGACGAAATTTGAGTTCAAGTTCCAAATGACTTAATTATGAGCGAATGACAACGTGCAAAAAGTTCTTAAGTTGTAAGTACGTAAAGTGGAAGTGTGTGTGCTTAAAATCAATACCGCCTTTTTTTAATGAGATTCAAAAGAATTTCTAAACTTTAAATAAGTTTTGAGTTAAGCCTTTATAGTGATTTGATTTCCCTTAAACGTTTGCTTTTATAAAGATTAATTTTGCAATTTTAAAAAGTGCTCAAGGCTGAACTTACAGATGTGTTTACTGAAGAAATTGGGCTATCTCATCTCTTCTACCAGCACCTGTCAAGTCGACTAGGGAAATCAGTGCTTAACCAACTTTCCTTAGGCCGCACTCCTAGTTGGTTACTAAAACAGGTTTCTACTTCAAGACAGCAGTAGGTCGCAGACTGATAGTAGTGAGTACATCAGGATCTGCCATAATGTCTAATATGATGACTGAACAATCCTCCAACACGGCTAAACTTGTCAACAGTTGGCCACCGGTTCGAACATCAGACCACAAACAGACTCGGCCGATGATACGTCACCAGGAGTTACCAAACTCCCCTCTTGAAATTTTAAATACAAATCGCACCCCGAACGATTCAACCAATATAGTCACCTCTATCAGATGATCAACACTGTCAACGTCTTCCGTGTAGTTTTTCGGCAATAGAAACTCCCCACAAAGCAGAGAGTGATGGCTTGAGAATATACAAAAAGAATATTGAAAATGCTTCTTAGTGCGTTTGAGACAATGTAGGCATCTGAACCTGTGAGGATCATCAAGATGCCCTGCTAACTACCTTGTGGTGAAGATTTCGGAATTTCCAGTCATGTATGTTCTCCCTATGGTTTTGATTCTGAAGACAGCCGAGGAGCCAATGCTTCTCTATATCTAAGTGAGCAGAGCTTCCAAGTTGGGAGTATGCCAAAGCAAAATCTGCTTTACGATGTAGGATTTTTTTTTATATTGTTAAATATGTCCTTAAATGTAGTTTTCCATTGAAATATCACTTAAAAACTTAGTTTGGTATTATCGCGACTTAAGCTGTTATGAAAAAACGCCAGTGATATGTTCATATGTGCGTATTTGTTTTACAGCCTCGGCCAACTGGGTTAATTGGCGTTGAAGTGTGAAATTTTAAACGTACGCATTTCTTGAACTGTCTGATTAGAGGTGCGTGTGGTTCGTTGGCCTCCTTTTAAAAGGTGACAAATAATTTTCATTTATGATTTATGGGTTTCTTTTAGCAGTTCGAAAATTAATTGTTTCACAGGTTGACTTTGAAAAAATAAATAAAACGTTTTAATTTCGCAATTTTCGTTTTTTCTGGCGTAAATTTACTTTAATAAGATTTGGGAAAGAGAAAATGCTCACGCGGATAATGGAACGAGAATACGAGTATTAAATGTGCATTAATTATGAAAAGCAGATAACGAGTTGGTGGGCAGGATGCGAAGCGAAGCGGTAATGACATCATTTGGGACCTTCTTTTCTCCCTCTTTTGGAAATTATCTACATATATATATTTTGTGTGTGTGCTGCTCTGCCTGATTGTGTTGTTGGTGAAAAGGTTCTTTAAGTATCTTTTTATATAGTGTGTGTATGTGTTTGCTTGTTTTTTTTTTTCTTTTGGAAATGTTATGGAAACTTGTGGAGTGCTCATGTTGTTTGCCAATTTGTTATTAAAACACATTAAATTCCTACGTTTTCAATATCCTTCCGTAATATTATCCCTTTTAAGTGCTTCAGAGAGTTGCTTTTGCGAGCACAAAAAGACAAACGTCCTTGTGATGTGATAAACTAACGTAAGTTTAATTTGGTTTAGCGTAAGAGATATGGATACGTTGTAATATCTGTGAGAAACAATAAATGTAAAATAAAAACGATTGACGTACTAAATTCAAGTGGTCGCTTCAATGCTAAACTACAAAATATTTTATTTGTTCTCGAAGACATAAACAATTTGTGAACAGTGACAAATTCAGCTGTTGAAAAAATGTAACTCCAGATTTCCAGAAATATTATTTTTTGGAAAATTCTCTTAAATCCTTAAAGTTTCTGAGTGACAAATTTTTCAGGCAAGCCAAAAAAAAAGGGAACTCAGTCTTTAGTATCAGGGGACACACCAGAGCCAACTCCACAGTTCAAGTGGGAAACAAATGCGAATATTCTGAAGTCGAAATTATCCTCATTTCCGGTTACATGTTTATGAATCAATATTTTTAGTTGAAAATTCAGTCCAAGTCAAGGAAATAGCATAAATGGATGCTATTGAATGTAGTGGCGTTCGCAAAATTTTTAGCTGCCCTCCCAGATTTTAATTTACTTTGTTGTCTTCCCTAAACAATTAACAACAGAATTAGTTTACAACTTTTCCTCCCTTAAAGAATCCACAAAAGCCTGACTGAGTAATTAGTTACGAGTTTGGCGTATTTAGCAGATGGTCAAAACTGATCGAACAGAATAAGTCTGCAACTTCAAGAAAAATCACTGTGAAATTAACAAAGTACATACAATAATAGTGACGGCACTGACTTCAAATCCTCCGTAATTATTATTTGCTTTCCTTTTAATTACTTTGTGCCTACAAAAAGTATGAACAAATTTTTGATTTTGTGCATTTCACGACCACTTTCTACGGTACTTTTTTTACCTCAATTTGTATGGAAAATGTGGTCACGACGCAGTTCTGTTTCAGCGATAAATGTGCATAAACTTGGAAAAGTATTTTGAACAGGATTTTAGCTACAACATTTCGCAGTTTGCAGGAACAACTATTGAATTTGGGAACATTTTAATCTAATTAAAAAGTTGTTTTGTGTAGTTTTAGGCCACATTTCTCGTCCCCGATACAAATCAAGTTGCGATAAGAAAACTAAAACTAAAGGCCAACTAAGAAAAGATTTCGTTTCCTTAAAATGTAACAAAGTTAATACTCACTGACAGATGGTTACAAATAAACACATCTCGTGTCTGTAAGAATATGTATGTTGTCACGAATACATACATGTAGTTTGACGATTTGTACACATTGAGACATCCTTTATCATGTCATTATTTTGTTCTTCTTTTTTTTGATTTGCTTGAGAGTTTCTCACATAAATGTAGTTAATTTTGGTTGCTGCTTTTATTAATCTTGACGCAAATGCTCCTTAAAGGTACATCCACATGCGTATTATGTACAGGAATACTTCGAAATGTACACACTCGTATGTACAAGTACTTAATAGATTAATCTAAAGTCAATCTGCCAGATTAACATCTAACCCAATTTGAAGACACGCCTGAAAATTAGAGCAACTAAGAGCCATAAGATATTAAATGTTGCAACTTTTTCTTAGATCCGCTGTTATTTCGCTCCCAGCTGTTTTAGTTGGAATCGTTGGTTGCGTCCAACATGGGCACAAACTATTTAGTTTAATTGTCCGAAAAATTGATTGCTTTTACTAAATAAAATAGTACTGAGCAAAACACACAAAAAATTTACTAAAATTAACGATGAGAAAAATGGAGAGCAAATGTTGGCCATTATTTTGTCTCTGATTTGGTTGCTTTTAAAGGTCTTAGTCACGGGGCCATTGAAGCTGGAGAAATAGATATTTATACAATATAAAAACAAATCCAAAGCAAAAATGAGCAGGAGCAGATAACAAAGGAATATATTATTTGTGTATAAAATATAGATTAGACAATAATAACACATTAAAAAAGTTTCGTCTTGTTGGTTATATTCAAAACAGTTTTGTATGTATAAGTTTATACGTTATTGTTCAGTCTTGCAAAATAAATCTGATATTTTGGTATTTAAATGGCTGGGTGAGCACAAACTGTATTAAAAGATAAAAATTTACCCACGTTTTTCCTCCACCATTTTCAAATGGTGAATAAAACGCTCCTTTACAAATTTTCTAGCAATTTTCCAGTGAAAAGATATCCTTTTTGGATGGTTAAAAGTTAAAATAAAATTAATCTCAGCATCTTAATTTGTTTTTCTACCAAATGGACCAATTTTATTGCAACACATTTTAGTCGATTGCAGCCTTTCTGCCTTGGAATTCAATTTGTGAACATAAATGATAAACTATCGTAAAATATTAGGTGAAGAAGCTAAACATTTCATACTTCTCCATCAGAAGCTGTTATTATTCATGACATTTTTTTATTACAACTTATCGCAACAAAAGTTACATTTTAGATTTTTAAAAACCTACTTTTAAAAATGAGCAAAAGAAACACACTTTATGTATTACGTACTTTAAAGTACTACTCATTAGCTTTTAATAAAAGAATTTTTGTAAGGAGCCATTTTCAAATATCAAAAGGGTACTTTTTTAAAAAGTTTCTTTCCAAAAAAGTATCTTTATAAAAATATGTTTGTTAAACGAGTGTAAAGACCGCAAAAAAGCCCTTAACGATGTAAAATGTAAAAAAGCATATTTAAAGGTAATTACTTTTTAAACAAACACTTTTTAAAAAGAGCATTTTAAAAAACAAATTTTTAAAACAGGACTTTTTAAATAAGTAACTTTTAAACAAACACATTTTTAAATATACTTTTCGAAAAGCATCCTTTTATAAAGATGCCTTTTAAAAAAGTACTTTCTTAAGAAAATGCGTTTTAAAAAGTTGGAACCCTTTAAAAGCACCTTTCAAAAGAATACCTTTCACAAAATGATTGTACTTTGCAAAAACGTTAACTTTTTATGTATCTAGAACTTCTTAAAATGAGTATATTTCTCCAAAATACCTTTCAAAAATGCACCTGCCAAAACAAAATAACTTTAAAAATAGTACTTCTGAAAAGGGCAGCCTTTGAATAATAGTGTCAGAAAATTAAAACAGAAGTGCGATGATGACAACATCTTGTTGTATGTACGAAAGTGTGAATGTGAATACTTGTTGTACATTTTGAATATGAAATAAGTATTTATTTGATAAACAAATAAAAAACTTTAAATTTGAAATGTTCAAGTCTCTGCAGCCGAGTATCGAAAACACGCATGAACAGCTTAATTTGAATTAATGGAATTAAGTTCTGTCAACATGTTTCAGTGTAACAAAATGGCAAATACGCACAAACATTTATTTCCTTTTTTTGTAATACTGCCAAGCTATAAGTAATCATTTTCTTGGAAAATATAAAATCGGATAATAAGATAAAAAAGTTTGACAAAAAAAATTTCAAAAAAAATTATGCATCTTTAAGAAAACATTTATTTATTAAAATGTGGCAGCCTCTTCTTCGAAACTTGTTTGTTGCAAACGACTGCCGGCAACGTGGTGGGTTGGAACGTGCTGATGACATACACACCGATTGTACAATTTACCGCTGCCACTTAAATGCTGCTGGTGCTGGTGTTGGTGTTGGTGATGGGGATGTGGATGTGGATGTTGATTGCTGGTTGCTATTACCTCTTTGTTTGTTACATCTGTGTTATTACTCTGCAGCATGACAACCATTTCACAGTCTTGACCATAAGGCATTTGCAATTGTATTTGAACTCTTGTACGTTGACTGGCCTCATCGCTGGAACGCCGATTAGAGCTGCGCGAGAGAATGCTGGATGATGTATTCGTTGTTGTGTTGGTGTTAGAGTTCGTTGTTGCTGTGGTGGGTACAACGTTGGTATCCAAACGGTTACGCCCTCTAGCCCAGTGGCAACACGACAATCCCGTCCAACTGTTCACAATTACCTTACAGAATCCCTTGCGAAACTTTGTTGACATTAAATTATAGAGTATGGGATTAATGGCCGAATTCAAGTAGAGCATTATGCGGCAAAAGTACAAAATACTGTAATAACGCTCCACCCCCAAATCATGTAATGTTTGTTCTTCACTCCATATGATGTACAAGGTCAACAAACGAAATGGCAGCAGGCAGAGAAAGAACGCCACAACCACAGCACCCAACATTAGGACAACTTGTTTGCGTGCTTTTAAGCTGAACTCTGGTTTAATCGGGCGTATACGCATCATGGGCCCTGTATTGGTAATCAAATTCTTCGCGATGATGCCATATAATACGATTAAAATAAAAAGCGGTAAAATGAAGAAGAGAAAAATTATCATCATATAAAATCCAATTATCCAGTTATCTTTGGCTTCAGTGAGACACACGGCCACTAAAGATCCGTCTATATAATCTGCCAACTTATATTCAGCCACCCATAAAATAGGACTAGAAATTTTGGAAGAAATGGTTTGTTGTGAACGAAAAAGCAAGGGGGAAGAGAAAAAGAAAATGGCCGTTAAGCAATCGTTATCGATAACTTCAGGTTAAAACGGTAATAAAGTGCAAGAGTGGCGTGGTTACAAAACACTTTAAGCAGAATTAATATAATCACAGATCCACACACACACACACACACACACACACACACAGAATGTGCAGATAAAAGAACTTGTATCTTGATTGGAGTCAATGATTGCAATGATGCGATACATGTATGTATGCAGGAAAAAAAATTATAAAGAAGTTATAAACAGAAAAGAAATAAATGTTAATAGCGAAAGAAATAGATGCAGGGAGAATAATATAAACCCGTAGATAAATTTATGTTAGTACAATATAAGTAAGAAAGTATGTATGTATGTATGTATATTTGTACAGATGTGCGCGTAATGCATTTCAGAAGTGGTCTCTGCTTATTCGCCATTCAGATGGAAATCCATTTAATAACCACATAAATACCACAAGACCAGTCGATTTTATTTCGTTTTAATTTTTTATGTAAATACCACCACAAACAGTCTGCAAATATTTTCCCAATGCAGCTAATGAAAACTTAGTTTATTTAAAAACAGTTGCACTATATATTGATATTATAAGTGACAAACTGTTGGCCGCTCACTGAGCGCCAGGACCGACAACTAGTCAATCAATCGTGAAAACCTAAATAACAACTTCAACGCGCAGCAAAAAATTTCCTTCTTGATCATTTAAAACCCATTCTCTGTTATTGTAAGATCCGTTGGCAGAACTATTTTATTGAAAATGATTTAAATTCATCCATCAGGCTCGCTATTCGCCATAGTCCGAATATCCCTCAAAATTAAATGAAAAGCCTAGCAGAGTTGTGCTCAGTGCCGCTATCGAAGAAACTGATCGTAAATATTGTCAGGAATCAAGAGTTGTACTAAACTTGCTGGCACAGCGATGGAGTCCAAACAATTTTTTCTTCCAACGGAAGATATGATTCCATAAAACTGTTTCACATCTACAAAATAGGTGTTGATGAATTTATATGTACTTCATCTTAAACAATGCAACTCGTTCAACCCGTTAATAAGATGTTTGAAAACAAACCTGTAGAGAAACTCGGGGAAATAAACAACAATTTGGTCACAACAGCTCTTGAGCAAAAAGAAAATATGCGGGATTATTTATATTCTAGACTGTGTTTGTTTCTTTGCAGAGAAAAGACAAGATACTTCAGATAAATACACAGAAAAATTGCAAATTCCAAGCAATTTGAGGAAAAGTTTAAACTTTTATACTTATTTTCATCTCCTCACCGCCAATTTGATTAAATTATTACTTAAAAAAGTAAACACATTTATATTATAGGCCCATTTAGTGTAACATGTTCTGTAATAGACGAGCATGTTTGGCTTGCTGTGCTGAAGCCCAGGGGTGTGGGTTTCTCAAACGTTGAACAAGCCTATTATAATTCTGCCTCCTCCTTCCCTTGTTCTGGCCAGAACGAAACAATAATTTTAATACGCACTGAAACACAGCAAATAATTGAAGTGTGTGGTGTAAATGAACGCGTGTTTGTCTCGTGAAAGAATTGTTTTCAAACTGAAGTGACAGTTTTTGATTTACGCATTTGAATGGCTTTCGGGAAATAAAGATTTAACTAAAAGATATAAAATGAAATAAGTGGCCTTCTGTTATATTGATTCCTTAACAAAGTTTTTTAATTTAAAAACAAAAATTGTACAAGTTTGAACCTTTTCCAACTACAAAGTTTTGTAGATCCAACAACCTGTCTGTAAGTTTATCTATCTATCGTTACGGATTCTAAATTTAAAAATTTCTTTTTCAAAACAAGTGTCACAATTTATTTGCTCTATTTATTCTTAACTGTAAAACTCTGAAAATCAGGAACTTCAATAATATATACGAAGCCGTAAGCAAAACTGATATTTAAAATATATATTAAAATAACATCTTTTGAATAATTTTATTTGCTTTTGCATTCGGCTGCTAAATTTTAGAAATACATATTTACTGGCAATACACATTTCTCACATCTGTTTTGAAGTTTTTTTTATTACAGCAAAAAAAAGTCATATGGAACCACCCTATTATTTTCCATTGCTATAAAAGTTCTTTTACTTTTTCCATCATATTGTTTAAATAATATGTAAATAGAGACATTTTCAAATTTATTTTTGTTTGTTCAAAACTTATTAATATCTTGAACAATGTTTTTATGATTTACTTTTTTATTATTACTTTTTTTCTATTTTGCAATAAACAGGTCAATATGAAACAGTAAGTAAATAGAAAATATATAAAAACAGCCCTCATTACGCGTGTATTCTTTTGTATATATTTACAAATGTATGTAATATGTACTTATTTATCTTAAATAAAATGTCCTTTTTCTGTTTCCATTATATTAGAAAAGTCCAAGTCTTTGCAATTCAGATGTTTGTTTATATGGGTGTTTTCAATGAAATCAAAAGCAGCTGAACAGTTGTCGGTCCTTGCGAGGAAAGAGGATGCCCACATTTAATTTGTTTTTAACTACTTTTTTCATAAATTTCGAATTTTCTTAAGTTTTCTGGAAGGCTGGAAGTAGTTAAAGGACTACATTGAGGCCAACAAAGAGGATAAATCAGAAAATATTTTTGTTATGAATAGACATACCTTGTATTTTCACGGACTCGCATACAAAACAAATTGTTTTTTTTTTAAATTTCAGCTCAATGTGTAGGAATATCCCTCTCGTCATTTCCCTAGACGCATAAATTTCGGAAAAAACAGGAAACTGAAAATGTTTAACTTCCATATAAGCTGTTTCCATACTATTTATTTATTTACAATATATGAAAAGGATTTAATTTGCTCAAACCAGCCGCTTGCTTGTATTGTGGAAAAATCGTATTAATTTATTTGGCAATTTTATTTCACATAAAAGCAAATTATGTATGCATTTGTTTTTTATTGCTTTCCAGCTGTCTATAGGCACATGCCGACACCAACATTTCGTAGGTTGTTATGAAAACTAAAATGTAAAGAGAAGACTACATCTGTTTGAAGGTATTTTTTAAGAAATTATATTATAACGCTCTTCTTTTAATTCTCATTGTCTTTTAGAGACAACTTAACATATAAAGCTGAATGTTTGAACATATTTTTCAAAGTCTACTGACGAATTATCGGCATATAGACAGCTAGAAAGCATAAAAAGCAGCTTCATATATTTTGTGTTTAAATTGTATGGCTTTGTTTGATTAAGAAAGTTGTATACTCGTAACTAGTTTTTGTTTAGATAATATTTATAAAATAAAAGTTATTGCTTTTATGGTGGCTGGATTTGATATCTTTTTAAATGTGTTTGCGCTTTAACGAATGGCTGCGGGATTACAATCTAATTACTAATCTGCTGTAACAGGATTACCTTGTTTGCGCCATATATATATAATATCTTAAGTTCAAGTTCCTAATTTAATCTTGTGCTATTTGAAATTAAAACCGGACTAAACGATTGAAGTTTCTTGCATTAGAAATAAATAATAAATACTCATTGCAAATGCAAACTTTTAATTAATTGTGCCATAAAATTGAAGAAAAACGTTCAGCCAATAAAATGCAGCTACTGTGGCGCATTTCTAATAACCGGCTCACATTTACAAATGGTTAGAAAAGCAAAATAGTTAAACGCAGCCAACATGTGTATGAAGAAAATAAAACAAAATTAAACTATATTTAATGACTTGTAGCGATCAAGAAAAGAAAATTTCACAGCAACTTGTTAATGAGCCTGACTACTTTTAATTGAAAAGAGTTCTTGCATTTAAGTTGCCAAGAAGCAGCCACAAAATTCAGCCATAAGTTCCTAAATCATCGTCTGCGTTGTGAAACTTTTGACGCTCTACAGAATAGAAACTGACAGGGATGTATTATTTGCATTACTATTAATTATTATATTATTATTTGCATTAATACTAGTGTATTATTTGCATTAGAATACAACGTAATCTATAGTCTTTACATGCAGTTGTGGAAACAGATGAACTTCAGAAACGTTTTACTGGACAAAGTGAGGCGTAATTCGTGTTGAATTTATATGTAACACCTTTAAATGAATAATTTCTTAACCGATTTTGGTGAACATTACTGTCCTTAAAAACTGAAATGGATATGATTTTTTTTTGAATGGTGCCGGTAAAAACCCATTTATCTTTGTTTTCATATCTCTCTAAATAACTGTCGAAATAACTCAAGACGTCGTTAGGTTTTTCTTTGGTTCCATTTGTATTAATTCCGAATATGGAAGTGTATAGACTTTTACCTTGTTTAAAGTATTTAGATATGAATTCCCCAAAATGTCTTTTAATCGAATATAAACAAATGAAAGGGAAACTACACTAAACATTTTAACAATAAAATGTACAATCAAACAAATAAAAGTACAATAAAAAAGTACAATCATGGAGAATGGGAAAGAAGTCCAAAAAGGGGCCATTTTCCCTTTAAGAGCTGAAATAAATCTAAATTTTAATATATTTTACATTTATGTAAATAGACAAATCGAAAGCTAAAATGGGAAAGATTTAAGTGTGCCAGGACTTTCTCACCAGTTCCTTAGGGGTGACACTTTATGACACTTAACACATCTTAGTTAAAAGCTTGAGGAGTTTCGTGTGAGCACTGTATTGCTATAAAGCTAATTCAATGAAAAAAGAGCACGCATTAGAGCAAACCATGGTTTAAGTCTGTGTCATAAAACACGGCCCATTAGGGGCCTTTTCAAACCTAACCTATACCCTGTCTGGCAAATCTGCTTTAGGAATAGGACACTACATAAACCATTTAAAGTCTCTGGGTTCAATCGCTTGCACTGGACTCCCTGGTGCAGTCAATTGCTGTTAGTAATGTTGTAAGACATACCAAGATTATATGTATCCATTAGGGAATTCGAATACTTCATGCGGTCTTGACAGTATGAATTAGATTTTTAACAAGTGCTTAGATTTAAATGGAGAAAATAAATAGACACATTTAAAATAATATTTATATATATGTATAATAGAATAGCATGCATGAGAATAACAACACCGCTTTGAATAATTCGGCGTAAAATGTTTTTGTCTACTTCTATGAATGTTCATGGGATTTGTTAATGAATATAAAGAAATTAAATCACAAATATAGACACCAACACAATTTAAGGAAGCAAATAATATTATGACTCAAATGGAAAAAAGGAAGGACAACTCACCTGGTAAAAAGAGCAGCAATGCCCCAGGCCAAGCAACAAATTAATATGGCTCGGGTCTTGGTACAGACATATCCAGCTTTTAAAGGTTCACAGATGGCATAATAACGCTCGAACGAGATGGCCAAAATGGTCAAAACGCTGGCGTGGGCTACGGTTAATTCAACAAATGGAACAGCTTTACCTTTAAAACAAAACGCAAGATGCGCACATCAATAACTTAATAGTTTTAGAAAATCATGCGGCAGACTTAAATAGACAAAGAAACATCAACAACATATTGAGAAATTATTCCCTAATATTTTTTGATTACGAAATTAAGAATTGACCTAAAGCTTAAATAAGTTAAATCATTCAAATAGAAACTTGTGTATATTTGCTTCGGCTCAATACTTACACATCTCATGACCCAAAATCCAAGTTTCCGGTTTCGTATTCAATTCGACTAAGACCGTTGGTGTACAAATTAGTAAAACTAGAAGATCAGCAATACTGAGATTCGTTAAAAATATATTTGTGGAATTACGCATGTCTTTCGTCCGAACGATAACAATTGGAACCTGTAAGAGTATTAAAAGAATTTATATTAATCTATAAATATTAATTGTGTTATAAATATAGCGGAAAAAGTAAATACTCTTAAATAAAAGAATCAGTATCGCTTTGTAGTTGTAGTTGTGTTGTGTTTTTTGTTGTGTGAAAGCAGTTAGTTTTTCTTTTTTTCAGCAATCACAAATATCTATTATTTTTCGGCGTTCAGGGGGCTTTCATGGCTTTAGTCTATATTATAGCGTTGGTCATTTTAATCATCATGAGTTTATGTTTAAAGAACAGTGACCTTCCTACCTGGCAAACAGCCCACGGAGGAGGTTTTACCTCAGCATATTCTTAACTTAGATACTCTGCTTTCTAGGTTATAGACGGGTGCTGGTAGCTCTATAGGCTTGGGTTCAAAACCGGAGGAAATCTCTGCATGACTATTCTTGTATAGAATTTCGTTAGCGCTTCAAGAAAGTTTAATTAATAGAACGAGGATCAGCGAGGCGCCAGAATGTCTGCCTTGCAGACCACCATGATTAAAGTATCTATCTCCTCTGATACCTAATTTTCAGGGCTCCAAAAGTCTCTAGAGTTGCTAATGTCTGGCAATAAATTGCTGTCGCAGTAAGGAACTAGATGGTAAGGCGTGTCTTACGAGTTGGGTGAAGCTTGATGTTCCTTAACGTCAGGTCTTTGACTTGCAAGCTATACACTGAACTGCGTGAGAGCATTAGATAGCCTGAGCGGCTGGTGCTGACGTAAATAAAGTCTGCATATACATACAAACATCTTTTATGACTTTTATTTGCAAATTTCTATGCTGCCCTTACGTTGCGTAAATAATAGTTGGTGAGCTGGTTTATGATACCTCTAATTAGTGACATGTCTGAAATTTGGGTCAAATGGTAACATGCGTCGACAACGCACCATATACAGATGGATCCAACAAGCCTTCCTTATGGTACTCGTGTGCAGGATACCTAAAGGGATTTTGCAACTAAAAAAAAAACAACAAAAATGTTGTTTTGCTGCTTGTCACATTTATTTCAAAATTTGCTTTTACAATTTTCCGTTTGTTTTGTAAACCTTTTTACTATAAAATTGATTAATTATGAAAATGTGAACACCAACTCGTTTTACTTAATAGACACAGTTCGAAATCGTTTGTGTAAAACTTAAGTTTTCTTGTCACGATATTTTCTTGTGAAATCGAAATTGGCTGTTGATTTCGGTTCTGGCAGCCGCAGCTTTCCACGACCTTGTTACTTTCACCAAATCACTCAGTTGAAAGTATTCATTGGTCATCGGCGGAGCATGAAATAAGAAATACATACTTTTTCAGGTTCTAATTTCGTTTTGTAGTAATTATCTTGTGGCGGATTAATTAAAAGACATTGCAAAGCAAATCTGAAATAAGGCCGTTTTGAGAAGTAGAATAGAGAGAAGACAAATAATAACTTAATTACGAATACCAAGAAAAATAACTTGTGTCAGCGGAACAATAAATCATTTGAAAATACCTGGTAATAATGTTAACAATTTAAACTTAAACTTTCGGTGGCAACTTACCATTATGTTTCCAATGACGCCCATTAACATTATAAGGATGCAAAAGAACATGGCAGTGGTGCGAATGTACGAAGGAATTTCTGGTACTTCATCATCGTTGTCGTCGTCATGAAAATCAGTACCGTTATTTGTGTCATTAAGGGGCGCTTCACTTGAACTAGATGTTGTGGCATTAAGAGTGGAACTTGTTGAATAGAGAGCAGAAGTAGTGGTGGCAGTGAATGAGAGTGTGGCAGCATAAATGACTTCATTTTTCCAATTATTTTTGGCATTTTTCTTAGCGTCAACGTTATTTCTCTTGGATGTACTTATTGAATTAGCCAGCGTTGGCAACGAAGTCTTTTGCGGCCTAGTGGTAGCATTGGGAGAAAAAGTTGATTGACTGTGAGCGGTTACCGTCGTTGGTGGTATTTGTTCGGCCAGCAAAGTGACCTTGGAGTGAAGACGGTAGTACAGACGGTCACTTGCAGGTGTGGCAGCAGATGTTTTTGTGAAAAAAAAGAAAAGCAGCAAAACGATTATGATTATAATTTCGAATATGGCAAACTTTGTTGCTTTGAAGGATGTGGGGTAGTACTTCTTGATTTGCTTTCTGGTTTCTGTTGGAGAGTTTTCATTTTGAGGGCGTTTGATGCGGTGGCTAAAGACTACATCAGTCTTGCACGCGCTCAATATCGCCTCTACAAACGCCTTTTTACTATACGTGGTACAGACTCAAGTGGCTACTTTGAGAGCGTTTGTTGTGTCTTCATTAACTTATTTATGCTTTAATATGGTAACACTTGTGCTTAACAACATTATAATCACCATTATTGTTGTTGCTGTTGTATAATACTGTTCAATTACAAGTAATCACATTATTTTCAACTTTGGACAAACCTCTTTTTGGTTTATTTTCTATTTGAGGGAGGATATTATCCTGCTGTGATGATGCTGTGGACCACAGGTTGCTTATCGGTTTGTTTATTCTTGCTCACTTTTACTTTCCTTTGTATTCTTGTAGCATGTTTGAAGTAATTTTGTTGTTATTATTGCATCGACAAGTGTAACAGCTTTAAGTTGTTGTTTTCATTTTGGTTTAACATATTCTCACCTCAATCCTTGAATTGTGTTTTATTGTCCTGTACCAATTAAATCGCTTTAATTTAATTTGTGGCCATTTTCAATTAAGTAACAATTGTATGAGGAAACAATTCATCAATTACAACAATAACCGCAGGGTTTACTTAGCCCGGGTAAGTGCTGTAAACAAAAAAAGTGGGTAGAAGAGAAAATCAGTATCAGAATCAGTTAAAGGCATAAGTTTTAAGAAAAATCTACAGTAAATCTATCCAAATCAAAGAATTAAAAAAAAGTTCAGCACATACATACATATATAAGTAATTGAATCAAAACAGATTTCAGAAATGTTCGATTAATCTCCATGATCAAAACGGTGCGTAAAAGCAGTGCGTACACATGAACTCTGGCGAAGGCGAATTTTTTAATAAATTCCAATTTCAGTCTTATTTATATAATAATTGAATTGATTAATTGTTTGTACTGAGTTGATAAGAAAGAACAGTAAATCGTTTCCGACACAAAAGGTTATTAGACGTTACGCAGCCATATCATCATATTACATCCATCTCGTAATGAGGAAAATGTTTCGGATGTTCTGGATGAATAATTCGGTGTATAGTTTAATAGATTACGATGTGCACGGTCTAACGTTGACGGAATACTCTCTATTATCGGCCTTCTACCAGGCGAAATAAGTTTAACCTCTCTAGCTGGACAAATTTCTGTTTCTGCTACACCAACTTTTCCTATTGCTGGCGGCCTTTGCAAGCTGAAGCTTAAAGTTAAGGTCACAGAACAAATATTTTTGTGGAGACTACAGAAAAATCTGTTAAAATTGACCGGCATCACTCGGCATCTTATTTTTAAGTTTTAATTTTTAGTTCTTCAGTAAATCAAAGGCCAAAATTGAGTATCGGGGTTTCGTAAGCGTTTGCGAAACAAATGCTTTTATAATTAATTAAAAATAATCGAGAGTAAAATGCTCGTATCGTAAGAACAGATCACACTGTTCACACTTGTTCGTGATTCATTCAAATTCGTGTTCGGTAAACTGCCATTTACACGACCATCTAATGGAACACTTACTTTAATCGTCGTCGTCGAAAGTTGTAGAAAAGTCTGCTGTGCGCGTCTGTCGTCTATCTTGTTTTTTGCAAAACCGATAGAAAATTAAAATATTGAGTTCTCATATCTTCTAACTGTTTTTATTGTTTTGTTTTTGCAATATTAGATCCATTTTTCACTTCTAATTACACTTAATTTTTGTTTCTGTTTATTATTCTGTGGCAAAACACAAAAAAAAAAAGAACTGAACGTTTAGTGTTGCTCTTAAAAGATTATTTTGTTCCATATATTTTTCTTGTTTGGCCATGTTTGCTTTAGAAACTTGTAAGTTATCATTTTGATTAATGAAATTAATCCATAATGTGCGCCATATGCTCACAGAAACGTTCTTCCAGTGCAAAAGTAACAAAATTATTAATAACAGCATCTACGTCCGCGCTACTAAGAGGAAAAGCTTTGCACTTATGGTGATGATTTTGACAGTGGGCCAGAAAAGTTGACGGTGGTAGTTAAAATGTTGTAACTTCAATCAGACTTAGCGAGAATGAGTTTCATGTTTTTAGACATCTTGACGCTCTTAATATATTCGATTGTGGACATTTTATTAAAGGTATTTGCAATGTATTTGAAGTTAAAAATTTCCCTTAAAGGGCAATATTTACTGAGTGTAATTAAAAACTGTGTACAAAATTAAAATAACTTTTGGTAAGGAAATACCACTATCGGTTAAGCAATAAAAATTTAAATTGGAAAAAGAAACAAATCATCGTATGAATTGGCTGTAAACTACTAAAATTTTTAAGTCGATTAAAAATTTCAAGTCTATCCAATTGCTCGTAAAATTGTCTTTTTGATAACAGAAAGCAAAAAACTTAATTAAAAAAAAAAAAACGTTTCTATAGTGAAAACATTTGAAAATAATTTTCTATTAAAAATAAAAATGAAATTTGCCGAGAAACAGTTTTATATTAATTTCGTGTTGAATACTTCCTTTGTCAAGGAATTTTTGTTTTAGCAAATAACATTGACCTTAAGATTATAAAGCAATTTACTTAAAACTTAAAAGATTGTTGTTTGAAAAATGTGTCTTGTGTTAGTTTTGACTAAAATGCTTCAAAAAGCTATAGAAAAAATTTGAAGAGACAATAAATATACCAGCAGGAGGTACAAAAAACTATATAACAGAGTTTGCACTATCACCCACCTACACTAAAAAAAATTAACTGAAATTTATTTCGTATAGTGTCAAGAATACGTGCAACGGAATTTTAAGGCAAAATTTTAAAAATGTTCCTAAATTTTAATTGACTTTTATAAAGTACTAGATTAAACCGTTGTTCTTTGCTGCCGCCCCTCTTCCATATGCAAATTGGAATTTTGAAAATAGGTCCAAAAATGGCGAAGTTATGCTCGTTTATATTATAAACCAGGCTAAAAATTATGTGGAAGGTGTATTATAATATAAAAAAATGGGCGTGGTTGAAAAAAAGAGTGCTATAATTCATTCGAGAGTTCGAGTTAAATGTTGTGAATATTTCAAGAAGATCGGTCCAGCGATCTGGTCTGCTATAATTTTGAAAAGTTAAAATTTCTCGTACAATACCTGCATATTTTTATACTTTCTTCGCCACTGGGGCTTTAAGAAATGTGTTTTTTTAAGGGTTTTAAGCTGAAAATTTCCTCTGAATAATAAGTACTACTATTACCCATACCAGCGCTTAAAACGTCTTTTTAAGTTAAAATATTTACCTTAAGTGTTTCTTTAGCTTTCTATATACTTTTCTGAATATACATTTTCTAAGAGTTACAACTCTTTTTGCCTCCACTGTTTCAGTTTCATTAAATTAATAATATTGTTTTAATCTCGAAGAAAAAGTATCCATGACTGGCAAAAAAATCTCAGCGCAATTTTTATGAGTAGCGTGGTATTGATGGTCTCATTTAAATTAATTAATTCCACAAGGAATTTTTGAAAATTTCTATCAGCAATTTGGCTAATTGTCAAAAACTATGAAAACAAAGAAAAGCAAAGGCCGGCCAGAAAGCGATGGACATTTCCAGCTGGCTCCAACCGAACGCAGAGCGAAAATTCAATAGAAGATGTCAGTAGTTTAATAAACAATTGTAAAGTTTTCCTTTCTGCTATTTGACTATGCCTTATTTTTATATGGTGACCCAAATTTTATTGCCAAATTTAATGTGGCAAAGTGTTTGTTTGTCTGTCCGCATGTAAATTGAGTAAATATTTGCTAAAGATTTAAAATGGGAAACCATAAATTTTCCTTTGGTTTTTAGCAAATTGCCAATTAAAGTCGAAATGAAATGAAAAAATTAGCAAATTTAAATAAAAGCTTCAGATTTTTTATGAAAGCCAACACTTTTTAAAAAAGGTACAGTAAATAAATGTTTTTATTTCCCAACACGTCTTTTATGTCAACATATAAAAAGTGGAAGGTGGCAGTATGAGAATGCCTTAAAATTTGCCTGACATACGTCACGAATTAAAAATTGTTTGCTATTCCATAACACAAGTGGAGGCACTTTTGGTCAGAGTATTTTTGGTTTGCGTCGTCATCAGTTGGTATGAATTTCTGTGACAACAAGAGTCTTGTGCCTCGTGTTCTGAATTTGATATCTACAATATGTTTGCAGTAAAAAACGACAGAATAATCAAATTTATTTACCAGATCTAAACCAACCATTTCCAGTATAAAAAAAAAAAAACAGAAGGCACAGCTTTCAGTTGCAACAGCTGTAAAATGTGGACTGAAATCTCCCGACATTTTATAATTGACACTGCGCAACGTCCACTGTATACTGACAAAAACGCGCGATTTCGAAACCACCAGTATAACCTTGCCGCTGCTAATTAAGATTTCGGTTTTCCATTGCAACTCACACAACAAACAATTAAACAAACAGAAATATTCTCACAAACATTAAACGTCAAGCTTTTCCTTTTTCCTCCATTTGCGTACAAGTGCGGCATTAGATGCTTTTTAGTTGTCCGTAGATTTATAAAAAGTGGGTGTTGAATTAAATGTTGGAAAACAGGCTGTTGGTTTCGGTTTTCAAATCTACAGAAATAGATAAAATAATATATGGCATAAAAAAACCTCAGCTTAAAAAATGGAACAAGTAGGAAATCTTAAACACATTAAAGATTGTGTGAAAATTTATGGCCAAAGCAGTAATAAAATTAACATTGAAATGGCAACTATCAGGCCAAGTCAGCAAAGTACAGGCGTCTTCTTTGGGACACTTTTCTTCCAAACACATGCCCATGTGTATTTTCCATTGCCATTAATCCAGTGTTTTTTTTTCGATTTTCTTTATTCGTAACACAATAATTTACAGTTAGACAAACCACTTTACACAGATGTAAGAGACAAATACACAGGCACGCACAAACACTCTCAAATAGTTTGCAAAATACGAGCAGTTGTTAAGAAACGTGTGTAAGTGTTTAAAAACTAAAAGATCTTATCAATTTATCAGCCAATAATGGCTAGAACGGATTTTCCATTTTACGCTTTCCGGGGGGTGTGTATGTGTATGAGTGCGGTTGTTTGTTTTTATTTGTAAAAACAAGTATTTTTATGGTTTAATTCATATTTCAAACTCACAGTTATTTATATGCTTTTCGCTCACATTCTGGAGCTGTTTTTATTTCAATAAACGGAAAAACTATTTGTGCATTTTCCATACTACAGAACACAATGCTAAAAAAAAAATAATTTCTACAAGTCAAGAATTTATTTGTTAAGAAAATTTTTCAATATCACATGGGCCAACAAGATATTGTTATGAAAATTTCTAAAAATAGTTCACTGTCAGTCTGTGTGCTATTTGGTGAAAAAGAATAATAAAACCAAACATCTATTGAGGGTCATGCATGCGTTGGCACTTCGCAACTGAATTTTTATTACTATTTGCAATACAGGCGAGTCCCGGCATAAAGAACTTGTGTCAAAAATTTCTTTATATCGCGTTGTATTTCTTAACCTTTCCTTTTTATCACAATAACAAACAAAATTTCAGTGAACTCATATTAGTAAAATAATATTTTTAAGTATCTCAGAAAACATACAAAACCATATTATATAGTCAAAGCTTGGTATAATGAATTGAGGGACAAATATTTTATGTCGGCAGCAAACTGCAGTAGACTCGCAGGTGGACAAAACCAGGATGGAAGGAACTACTCGATAGAGCGAATAGACAATTTTATTGCGAAAGTTGAAGTTTATTTTTATATATTTATGTATGTTAATAATCTTTTCTCCTTTTTTGATATTTGTTTCAGTCAGACTATTTTAAGTTTGTCGTTTTATATGATTTTCTGTGCTTTCTTTTAATTTATAAACAGGAATTTAAAAACAAAAATATTGCCTCAATAACGTTAATTTGTTATTAAAAACTAGACCCTAGACCAACTTGACTTAAAGAAAATTATTATATTTTACTGTATAAATGTCACACAGTTGCAATTATGGCAAAATATTATTTGAAATATTGGTTCAGTAAATAAAGAACCAACACTTCTTATATGACGGTGAAACGCCAAATCTGGCTGTCGGTGAGAAAATTTATTGTCGAAAAAAATTGAATCAGAATTAGTTTGGAAATATGTTTTTTCTTGGTGTAGTCGTACGTGCGTCACTGATTTATTAATGCCATTGTAAATATACTTTGCGTATTCCCTTAAAACTTTACCGGCAATAGAAAAAATAAATACATATGTATGTAAGTATGTATGTATGCATGTATTTATGTATGTATATAAGTTTGATATTTTGATTGATATGACAACCTTGAGCGCAACATTCAATGGATTACTCGTATAGAGCAGAGTGTACGAGTATAAATTTCTTTTACCTGGCAAAACGAACCTGTAACACAGTCTAAGAAAATTGTACTTAAAACGTCCACCGCTATTACTCATTATGCGCACGAGAAGTGCAATTACAATCAATTACTCCATATGTCAAATTTAAAGTGGATATCTGCAGGGTTGTTTTATACCAACGACGAATGAACGAATGAATGGATGAATGGATGAATTCATTAGAAACTTAAACCGAGCCAATTTGCATAGAATTGTGCACAAACAAACAATAATTGAAAACTAAATGCACGATTAAGGCATTATTGGCATTTCATTGAATATTTATTGCTCCATTTAATTTGAAACATTTCACTAAGAAAATACACAAAAACTAATCCATTTACGAATTTGGGGAAGGTAAAACATTTAGGCACCCATACATTTAAACAGTTACATATCCCCAATGGTGACGTCTTTACGGCATCTTGCAAGACGGTTTGATGACCTTTAGGCGACACCCATTAAGATAGTGAACGACTCCTTTTGTGCGATTCTTTTAGCTATTTTGCTGCCAGCGGGTATAATGCCGTAATGCTTTTGTTTAATACCCAATGATTTGTGGGTTTAGTGTGCGCCTGAAGAAACTGCTTGTTTCTAGAAAATAAAATTCGAAACTATTTACATACTCTTATTTATATCGCTAATTTCTATTCAAATTTATAAAAAAAAATATGTAGAAAGAGCAAATTTGCTCATCCTTGCTTTAAATTAATTAGTGTATTCAAAAAAGAACATTAAGCGGCAAAGCCTAAACGTCACTTTACAGTATCAAAGCAGAGCGCAAATCGAATGTATTTTGTTTATAAAGAGCATTGGCTGCTCCCTCGCCTCGCCAGTTCTCATCGCAGTTAAAGCTTTTAAGGATTTGATTAACAAACAGGGTGGCGCAGTTCTGTTTAAAACATTACTGTTATATCATGCAAAAATTACCTGTCTGTTGAGCAGGTTGTACATGGTTTAGTCTTTACGCCATATAATAACTTTTGTTTTATAACAAAACTCTGTTATTGTTTACTGGGTTGCATGCCTTTATATGAATTATGTATACATATGTATGTGTGTGTGTAAGCATGTTTAAACCTGCACATGTTTGTATTTCAAAGTCTGCTACTTATTAAAGGAAAAGATCCTCTACGACATGACGTACACATTTGATTAGTTGTAATTGGATTTGAGCTTGTGGCTGATTGTCAATACGTTTTGTACGATATATTCAGTATGAACGTAAAAGAGATAAATCCCATTGACTTAAATTAAACCAAAAAGGACGTAGAAAGAAAGAACTCAATACAAATATTTGCACAAACTCTTCTAAAAGGCGACAAACTGACATACACTCTTGCGTTTAAAGCTTTTCTAAGCAGTATTGAATTCAACTTCTTTCGTTTTTGTTCATCGCTGAAGTGAACAGCAGTCATTTGAACGCCACTAAATTACTATAAAACTAAAAGAATAATAATGTTGGTGGGTGATGAGGGTTTGTTTAACTTACAAAATCTTTACCAAAAAAAAAAAAAAAAAAAATGAACTCTAAAAGTTTCTGAAGAGTTATTTTTAACATTTTAGACTTTAGTTAATAGTTCGTAAGCCACGCAGTGGTCTGGTAAACTAATCTATTTTCATCAAACGGGGAGAGGACTTAATGAACATTGCTTGGCATACACAGAGAAAAACATGCCCAACATTCTCAAATTTTCGACAAAAAATAAGTACTTTTAAAGACCTCCAAATAACACTTGGGTGTGTGTGAAAAGTTTTTGTGGTGGTGTGGATGGTGTAAAATTACATGTATGCAAAATTCGCAAATTTCCATAATAATAGAGGCGTATGGAAGTGGGAAATACATATTTTAAGAAAATTATTTGTATTTTCTATTCATTCTCTTACAACTTCCATACACATAATCATGTATACACTTGTATTTGATGATAATGACTTACTTCTAATTTTGTAAAGCAATAAATATTGGCAAATTGATTGCAATAAATATACGAATACGACTGAATTTCGAATAATAGATAATTTGATTAGATTTTCCATATATATATTTTCGATTGATTAATCGAACAATTATTATTTGGTTTGCAAAACAAATAATATTTCGGTTATTTGTTTTTTTAACTTTAGGTTTAAAAGAGTTGATTTAGTCGCACGACTGCTTTAATAAAAAAAATTTCTTCTACTTTTCACGCGGTTTGTACTTCTCCAAACTATTTCTGTTATAGAAAAACGTAATTGAATGTTTGACCCAACGACTTTGGGTTGGAGAAACCCGGAATTGCTTTGAAATATTTTTTCCATGTATTTACGCCAGCGAATCGATTTCACTTTGTCAACTCAACTATAAGCATATTCCAAAATTATTAGTTATTCTTGTCATTAAATGTTCAGATTAATTGTAGATTCTTGAAAGGAGGGACGAATAAAGTTTTGCGCACAGGAACTATTTTAAGAACAAAGCAATGGCTACAGCTTTCCAGGGTAATATGATATATTTGGGTGTCGTCAGATTAGTACCAATGTCCGATTTTAGCAGGGCTATCCTTAAACCAAAAGAAATGTATATATTTTAAACAATGCACGATATCAGCAGAACTGCACCGATATAATTTCGAGTTTCCTTTCCTTTTAGTTTTTAAGAATAATCCCTTCAATTCGAAACATATTCGTTTGTTCGATGTGAGTATTAAGTACTTTCATATTTTATTTGAACAATTTATAGTACCAACAGATACTCCCTTAGAGACTTATAATGCCAGTTTTTAAGATATCCCGCATGTCCAATCCAAACGATAAACCACTTATTCTGAATAATCTGTACAAAATTTTATCAGTTCTATAATCTCCGTTGTTGGAGTATTAAATATTTTTTATTTATGAATAGTGCCACGCCCCCTTGAAATATAGAAAAATTACTAATAAACCGCATTTTACGGGAAATATTAAAGTGAATAAATTTTGTTGCGTGTATTTCTTTCTTCAGCGATGTGCTTTCGGCTGGCTCTCGAATATCTGTTAAGACAAATTATTATTTACCCTTTAATGTCGTAAAAAGGGTTTATGCTTCCACGCTCAATTTCACAAAATAACCAACTCAATAAAAAGAATTCTAAAACGTGTATTAGTGAAATTTTAAGCTTTTTTCAAATTTTCTTTACGCTGACCCCTTCCTCAAACTCAAACTCCCCTCATGGAAATGTAAATAATGCAAAGAATAGAAAAAATATCAAATACTCGTAATGAAATTACAATCGATATTATCTCAAAGCACTTGGAGTCTTTATTTATGTGGATTTCTACAAATTCTACACTTTTTTAGATTTGGAAAAATAAGTCCCCTGTGAATTCGAACAGCTGTTGCCAACTGAAAGAGAAGCATCGGTAACGAGTTAATGTTAATTCAATAAGCCATTCTATTCATTACTCACTTACTGCTTCCATTGTATGCACGTATGTATGTATTTGTGTTCGTTTGATTTTGTTATTGTTATTGTTCAAAACACTTACAAATACGTCACTTCAAGTTTATACTCAAATTGTTATAAAATAAGAATTATGATGACGAACCATTTATTTATAATTGTTATTTTTGACAAAATACTCGTACACTCGTTATTTAGTGTCGACCAGACAAAAACAAACATCCCTCCCATCCATCTGCTTCAAACAGACCAACGAAGTTGAAGGAAATCAAGGCCAATCGAAGTAAGTTGCTGCTGTGGAAGTGATAAGAATTAAGGATTAAATTTGCTAACAAATAACTTTTAAATAAAATCAATTTTGCCGCAGCTTTGCCAAAGTTAATAAAAGGTAGTTTCAGACGACAATAAAAGAGGCAATTTGGCCACCCAATAACAATAGCAGGGAGCGAGAAAGATAAAGACAAAAATATAGAAAGAGAAGAAGTAAGAATATTGAACTTAAAAGCAAATATTCTGGGCGTATGAAGAAAAACTAGAAGAGTGGAACGCACCTATTGTTAACAATTTTTAAACTAAAAATAATGTTGAGATTAAAAATGATTTGGGGAGAATTGTTTTAAATGAGACTGTGATTGTTTTTTTTTTTTTGATTAGTTAAAGTAATTGATTGTGTCCATGAAACTCATCATTCTGTAAAAATGCAAACAAAGTTGTAACTTGATGAGTAGTAATTCATGAAAATGAATATTAGTTTAAAGCTGTTAGTTGGCCGATATACGCAAAAACCAATCCTTGGAATATTTTCCAGAAAGCTGAATTTTTCTACAGTTTCCTTGTTTAATTTGTATTATATAATTTGAATCTTTTACGATCATACATTTTATATTTTAAATCATTCAACAGAGTGTCTACTGTGTGTTATAACATTTTAATAGATTTTTTCCAAAAACTACGATTTTATGACGATTTTATAAAATAAAAAAAAGCCAACAAAAAATTCTAAATTAATTTAAAAAGAAAAGTTTTCTCTTTTTGTGTCACATACGAGTACAGACATACATACATATGTATATGTATAAATATGAAATAAAGTTTTTGTAAATTCCAGAATAATCTTTCTGATAATTTTTTCTGTGCAACAAATATGTTTTTTTTTTTGTATTTTATTTATTTTGCAATCTATCTTATATTGAGATAATAAGCAAAATTATTCACATTTATGTTGACATTTAGAGTTACACATATAAAAACGTATAAAACTATAGAAATATTCCAAATTTAATAGAAAAAAAAAATACAGATTTAGTCCATCTTACAATAACAACAACTTAAGTTTTAGTAATTATTAAATTTAAAGTTTTAGCATTAAGTTAAAAGAAAACAATAAAAAAACGAAAGATATTAACAAGAAAAAGATTGATTTACATAAAAAAAAATTAACTTCTGAAAGGTAGATCTAAACAAATATGTAGCTAACATTTATCATCCCCGGCACTGCCTTTGCGAAAGATTTTATAAATTTTTTTTTTCAATCATGTTTGAATTCCACATAATGTATTACCTCATTTTTAAAAACACTTCCTCGATTTAAATGAAGTTAAAAGAAATTAAATCCGGAATCGCTTAAAAAATAAAATTTTTTTATAAACAAGTAAGTTCAGATTACGAGTACGTACGTGTTTTTGAGTGACAAAAATATTTATTACACCTGTTTGTGTGTTACACCCCCTTTGACGTTCACAATTAAAGCCAGAATATTAAAATTCGACAGGTTTGTCAAACTCAGTTATTTTTGTACATGTGAGCTGGTAAATTTTAATTTATTTTTTATTTTATGCAAAATATCAACAAAATGCTACTTTTGCCAAAACTGCTTATGCCGAAATTTTTATTGTAAATATGTACGTATGTGTAAAAATCTTTGTTCTTTTCCTTAAATGCCAAACTTTTGTGTTTCCATTGTTTTATTAACAAATGAAATTAAGAATCTTGCAAAAGTTGATAAAAATATTTCACATCAAGTTGTTACTCAAGCACTTGTGACATTCATTCAATCAATCAAGCATTTTTGTATTCGCTTTTCTTCGTCTTTATTTTTTTTTAAATAAAACTTAAAAAAATTTCGTCAAATTACTTATTGATTGCTTTAATGGTTTTTGGTTTGTTTTGTTTTGAAAATAGAAAATAGATAATTAAAAATTTCACATATTTAAAAAAAGAAAAATAAAGGTGAGATTAAAAGGGTTGTCATTAAACACCAAGAACATTCGTAACAAAACAACTTTTAACTCTTTGTGAATTGTCAAAATCTGGACAAAGTAAAACTTGCAAAGTTCTCACACTGAACTCTGTACATTTCATGCAACATTTCTTCAATTTTTATATCTCTAAAAAGATTAAAATCATTTTATTGTGTGTAAACCTTTCACCTTTTATTCATCATTCTATTGCCAAAAAGCACCGTACCCCACCACAATCACCACCACCACAAGTCTAATGACCCAACTGCTAATGTTTTCCCTTTCGGCGAGAAATCGTTAAAAAAAAACTTATACCAAAGTCTCACAAACGACGTATTTCATAGTATCAATTGACATGGCGTTCAAATGCTGAACATTCATCAAATCAAATGTAATGTTTAGATTATGACACGACTGGCCATCATTTACAAACTCGTCGTATTTATTGATGAATTTCCAGTTCGTGGTCAGCGACAAAAGACCATCAATAAATATCATGTCGGCTTTTTTATTAAATAACAGCATAAAGTATTATGAAAAAACAACAAAATAAAGTAAGAAAAGAAATAAAGCAGTTGGAATATTAATGTCCTTATTTGCTCCACAAAATGTAGGTTTATGGCCACAAATCAATTTAAAGCACTGAATGTTAAGTTTCTTTGGTTTTGTTCGAACTCGTAATAAAAGCTGAAGTAAATGAAAATCAATTACCAATTTTCTCCCTTTCGGTTTTATATCTACAGTAAAGTTAAGTAAATAGTTTGCAGGTGGGTGTAATTAAAAACAATATACAATATAAATACAGCCGATTCCAATAGAAACTTTCGAACGCTGATAGTTGATTGCCGTCACAGTGCTGGAGGCACATATATTATGCCTTGGTAAGATGCAAGGTGGATGGGTGTATGGTGCCAAGGGGGTTTCTCGGTTAAACAGGCAACCAAAACTCTAGGAAAGGAATGTATGACTGTAGTTGTGCAGAAACTTCCGAAACCTTCACCAATCGTTAAGTGGGAGATCAAAGACTCCTCTCGGAACTAGTCTTTAACTGAACTGAACTTGTGCCGTAAACCTAAAACAGCAGTATAGCGATAAGTGGATAAGTTGTTGGTTCAAAAACATTAAAGCTGGCCGTGAAAAGATGACAGATATTAAGAAGACAGCTGATTTAGTGTCGCATTTCGACATTTTCGTGACTTGTTCCTGCTCCCGCACATTTTCAACTGGTTTAAGATATGAGAATTAAAAACCAGACGTGTGTTTGCTATATAGACCTCAATTCAAAACTGATCACAATTTTTAACAAATGATTGTGTTCACGGTTGAAACCCATTTCTTGCTGAATGCGTACGTCAAACAAATAAAATTGTTGAACATGGGAAGATACAGCTTCACATGACATTCAAACTTTTATGAACTGCTTTATAGTCTATGGCATCAATAGGCTTTATTTGAAATTAATTATATGAAGCGGTTAATGAAGGATCTTTTATATACGAATTAAGGGAACTCTCCTTTAGTACAATAGAACAAAAACTGACTTTTCAGGGAAAAGAATTTCGAAAATATGTGTAGCACGCCTCGAGCGATTCTTTCACAAGTCATGTTTATTCTTAATTTTAATACTCGAATACTTTTGCCTTTCACCACAAAGTCTAGACTCCGATATTACTTATTTGTTTAAACAGCAAATTAAATCAAAAATGCTCGAATTGTTCATTAAACTTGATGGTACTTAAAAAGAAGCAACAACATTTTGCACCCGTTCTAAGGAAATATAAAAAACACAAGATGCTGTTTTTATCTTCAATTCTCAATTAATCTGGTGGTTGAGGTCAAACCAGAAATATTGAAAAGAAAATCTCAAATTACTTGCATATTTCAAAAACAACTACAACGAACAAAGGGAAAGCAGGCAACACCATCAAACAAACCAACCAAAAGACAAGGAAACAACAACCAGCCAACAATCGATACTCCTCCAACTGAAATTGAAAATCATTTGTAACATTTTATTACATATTCGGTGTTCATTGAAACATTTTTAAAGCGAAGCATTTAAGAGTGAACATTTTAAGGTTAGGCGAATGACTTGCAAAATAGTCTGGTTATTTTTAGAATTAAAACAAATAACTTTTGAACAGTAATGCTTTTATTACCAATAAATTGTAACAATTTGTAGTTATAACTACATAGATGGAAATATGGCAAATGAAATAAATGTTAATTGGTTCGCTTTCCAGTTGCTAAGAGAATTTTCTTATACAGATTTGATAAGACTTTTTATTGACAGAAAATTCACGACAATATACCATATTAATCTTTTCTGTGTTGCCATTTCTAAAGTGGTTGGAAAACGGCGTTGGCGTTCGAAGTTTGAATAAAAATGGTGTGAAAAGACGCCGGCTTAAACGTTAGCGCTAGCCCACGTTTTGACTTGGCGACAATTTATGATGTAAATGTTTAGGCCTCAAGCGATTTGGTGTCTCCTTCGTCGTTTCTGTTATTTGCTCTTAATCAGTTGCTAACATTCGACAACGTGGAACAGACTGTAAATATTTTTTCTGGCGCAAAAATGATTTCCGCCAAAACAGCATATTTCCTCTTCCCAACAACAGCGACGACTTAAAGTTGTCTTCATTGTTATGTGCAGCATTCAAGGCAGCAATAAAAATATTGTTTACATATGAACTCAATGAATATCAATGTATACATTTTTGTTTGTGTGTGCGTATATACATACATACATACATACATACATACATACATACATACATACATACATACATACGTTTAAATATGCAGCAAGCCCTTGTGTTTGGCAAAATCTATGAGTTATTGGAAAATCGAGAGAACGAAACGTACTCGTCGTGGTTGCTGCACTTGTTTTGTCACATTTTGCACGTCGCAGACATTTCTTTTACTAATGTGACACATTTGAACCATTCATTTCGTATATTTGTGGATAAGTGCAATGTGTATTAGTGTGCGATTGCTAGTCATATATTGATCTTAATACTCGTTATTAAATTCTAGTTTTCACTTTTTTTGGTTTTCGTTTGTTTGCTGTGCTTGCACTGTATTAAAGTTAAGAACTACTTGACGTATACGCAACATTAAATGTGTTTATTGCTCAGTGTTGGCGTGTGTGCGCACGTGAACTGAAATATAATTGTCAAGTTTGAGTTTATTGTAAAAGATATCGAATGACTTTCAGTGGGTGAACATTTAACCGCAAATTGTAAAACAACATCTGCTTCCAGATGACATTTGGAGACCCTGAAGTTTTGAAATTGGCTATGGCATTTGTTTCGGAGGGGACGGGTAATAACCGTTAAAAAAAAACAGATAAAGAAATGTATCGAAGACTAAAGCATCTTGTGCCTAATTCCACGGGTGTTGCGTCTCTTTATAAAAAGTATTACTGACCGTTTACGGGGGTTTTGACCATATTTTAGGGAATGTTTAAGGAGTTGGTCGATATGCTTTAGGTTGCATGTTATAATCAAGTAATTGTTTGTTGATTAACTTTGAAAATAAGCTGGAAAAGTTGAAGTTTTTCGTTTAATCGAAGAAAAAATTATTCGACTAAAATATTAAATTAATTATTTAAATTAAAAGTTAATCGATTAATAGGAATATAATTAGTCAATAAAAATTATAAAAAAATCGTTCGATTAATAAAAAAGGCTTCATAAAAAATTAGCAATGCATTTTCCAATGATTTTTTCATTAATTACATATTTTTCTTTTTACTAATTCTCCTCAACCCCGAAAACTGGATGGTTATAATGTTTGCAGAACATTTGGCTCTCTGGCCACAATAACAATTTGTCCCGTAATAGATATACACCTAAGAATTTTGTACAGTAGTTCCACAGCTGCTCAAAAAGTGTGAACTTACAATAAAATTAATAACAAACTCAACAGTTTCAACATGATTGATTGTAGTGTTTTGAATAAAGACACCTGCTGAATTTAAATGTTGCTCAAATCTGAGCACAGAACTTAAGGGCTTTTTCCGCAAAATACTTGCAATGGATGTAGATGTTTATTTATTTCCTTTTCTGAGCAAAAAAGTTTAAACAATTGTTCTGTTTCAAATTGCTTATTGTGTGCGAAGGTGGATTGAAATCGAAAAGCAAAGTTCAATATCAATATCCCAGCAACTCCAGAATTTATTAACCAACCCTCGATAATTGCATTTGTCTCTTTTGCTTTGTTTGGAAAGGATAAATATGAATGTGTGTGTGTGTGTGTGTGTGTGTGTGTGTGTGTGTGTGTGTGTGTGTGTGTAACTGTTGCTGTGAAACTTCAAGAAGGGTGAAAGTAGAAACAAATAACAATTTTTCAATAAAAATTGCTTTCAATTGTGCTTTTAAAATTTATTTCAATTTCCAAGAAGGTGTTCGAGATAAAAGTGCTGTTGGCGTTGACATTTGCCAGCATGGAATTAACTTTATTTGCCGCTGCTTAAACAAAGTGATAAGTTGTCAATATCTGAGCAATAAATAAAGTATTTTCTGCTGTTCTCTAATAACTAATACGTTTTAGTGTCACTTATTTTTAAGGACATTTCTAATATTATTTAATTTAAGGTTCGAAAAAGTTTCATATCGTTTATCTTATTGTTTTCAAGAGAGCAACTGCAAACCTTATAGTATGTTTTGAAAACTTATTTCTTATTTATTTAATTTGTTTACTTATTCCATAAAAAATACTGAAAGTTCTTATTTGCATATTAAATAAAAAAAAGTATATGTTGAAGGCGACCTTAAGACAAATATGAGTTACAATTAGATTAATCAATTGAAATATTTTGTTTGATGAAAAATTTAATTGAATTGACTAAAGATTTGCAACAAAACTTAATTTTATTAGTAACCATTTGACAATATAATGAATAGCCAAATCTGTAAATTACTCTCTTTTCGGCCATGAGATTCAGGCTTTACTAGGCTGGAAGACATAGAACTTAATGTTTGATTTAAAATATTAAACTAAGTTCTGTTTTAGAAATGAGGGAAATAATTTGAATTCGATTTTAGATTAATTTCATAATCAAATTGTTGGTAAAAGATATTTTATAAATAAAACATCCAACTTAACATGTTTTTGAACCCAGCTAATTTTGTAGGCCTTGAGGGAATAAATACACAAAACTAAGTTTATTTTTATAATAACTGCGAACATTACAGATAATATTTGGACAAATTCTAAGTAAAATTAAGAAAAAATAGAAATGAAATGCATAAATTTTTTTGGTTCACTTCAAGTTATCATCACTTTTGATCAGTTTGCTAGACAATGTTATGCCTTTTAAAGTGCAAGTGCGAAAAAGTACAATAAAACAACAACGCTTGGGATTTGCTTAAACTTTTTTGTTTAGAACTTAACTTAGTCACAGAAGCGTTTGTAACGCTTTTTGCTTTTTGAAGCACAATGAAAAATAAAAATAGTAAATAACACTCCCATGTATTTGTTTAAGAATTGGGCTCTAATCTAAATAGGTCTTTCGTTTATTTAATACAAAAATAAGGCCAAAGTTACTAAAAGCTATTGCTCTTCAGTATTTCTACTTTCAAACGGTCGGTCGGTGCTTGGCTATTTTTCAATACGCTGCTTTTGTACTCAATTGGTTTTAAGTTGATTACATAATTATGCAAATGCGGTGAAAAATGCGTAAAGAAAAATAAAACAAAACAAAAGCATATAATTAAGTCTGCCAACACAAATTAAATACTTAATTAAGAAAAAAAGAAGAGCGCCAAAACGAAAAAATACCACCCACAATTATTATCAACCAAAGCATGATTAATATTGTAATTTATTCCCAGACATGGCCATGATTAGTAGTGGCTTTCGGCTAAACTTATTGTAGAACTAATAACAAAAGTTTACAAAATTATTGCGTAAGGCAGACTTATGGCATTTAGGATCCTTTAAAAAAATAACATTAAATAAGTTAAACCATAAAAATTATCGAAAACCTAAAATGTTAATAAATTTATTAATGGGCTGTCTGACGATGGCGAACGTTAACGATTGTCAATATTCTGAACAACAACAGCAGATTAAGAGCGTACCAACCGATTCTGTTGTCACATTTAAGAACAGATAAACACGAACGCTAAATAGTCTTGACGGACCAAAGCTAACAATTAGTCTCCAAATAAGTTGTTTGACCCTTGAATATATTTAACGAATATTAGTGTTCGATACTCTGTGGAAGGTGGAAAAATAAAAAAAAAACCAGCAATAAATTTCAATTTTTTTAGACAGAACACTTCTAATTGAAAATATTAAAGAAAATAAAAATAAGTAAATTACAGGAATTTGTTTCCCTTATTGATTAATCTCATGAATCACTGAAGTTGTGAGCCAAACAAGACAAACACATGAACGCGGATGAGGGGAACGATGATAAGACATCAATGAAACGTCACAAATGTGTGGTCTTTTGGACCACACGTTGTTTTGTTTGTACAACATTATGTTTCAGTCTGTAGGTTTCACACTCCATAACCAACAGATTTGTTACAGCTGATATCGGTTGCTAAATTGACGATTCTCATTATAGGTCGGCTTAAACGACATAATTCTTAATATGAAAATTAAAATTTTTGACTACTCGAGTAGTCTTGGCTCAACTTCCCTTGTAAGGGATCAACAACTCACTGAAATTAGGAAGTTTCACGACAAATATTAAACCAAAAAGTTTCTATGTGTTAAATACCACCATAAACACATTTTTTATACTTTCTTAAAGTCCAGTCCAGTTTGCACTATAATCCAAGTCTTAACACTTTCGTCAGATTCTGTAGACAAAAGTCTTCTGAAATTTGTTTTGATTGTCGAAAACCTTTACATTCCCACAAAAATAATTGAAATACTATAAAAAATGGACATTTAGAGAATGTCAAAAGTCTCATATGTATGAAGTCGTAATAGTATGTTTTGAATCTTAATTGAGACAATTAAATTTTAAATTGACTTCCTTCCGCATTAATGTTTACACTCGCCAACTATTATTAAAACCTTTCAAGAAAGAAAAAGCAGGCTACAACTCCCTTAGTAGTTTAGAGTCTAATGGATTACCCGAAAGTATAAAAACTTGTGGGGATGTTTTTATGAATTTTTTTATTTATATATGGTTTCAATGTTATTGTAATTTACCACTTTTATTATGTGATTGTATTTTTGCGAAATCGTCCGATTATGCTTCTACGGCGCAAGTTAGTTTTTAATACTGCTAATAATAAAATTATAATAAAGAAAAAAATTATTGTAAAATCACTTTTTCTCCATATTGTGTAGTTATTCAGCATTTTCTTGCCTCATTCTCTTCTATTGAGGTGAGTAAGTCTGTTTAGTAAATTCTACTCAATTTACAATGTAATTATGTTCTAATTGCCCAATTAGTTAATTGAATTCTTGTGTGCTGCTAATTGCTTCACTGCTCCATGAAGATGCATGTCGGAACTGGCCTTAAAACTCGTTATGGTGCGAGTGACATTTGCAGCTTAAGTAAAATATGTACCTCTCGCGCACAATGCGAGTACTATAAGCTGAAGTGGCTTCGAACATTAGCATTAGCAAACATGTACTTATGTCTAGCAAAAGTTTCTGTCAATAAAAGTTTCTTACAATTAAAAAAGGGGAACATTTTAAAACGTTTGCAAAATGTATCAGTCGAGAAAACATTAAAACAAACAAAACAAACCATAAATTTGACAAATAAAATTTCAATTATGACTAAATGGGTCGTGACAATCCCGCCATCAACTCCAGTACAAAGAAGGCCAATAAAAGAGCATGTTGTTTCCTTGAGCTAATGGGGGCAGAATCTCATCTTTGAATCTTTGAATATTTTTTGTAATAAGCTGCGTTTTATTTACATATTTAAATGTATATTTCAACCAGGCATGATGATTTCTTAAATTATTTTAAAAAAATACTTGAGTGGAGGGGGTGTAAGCATAAACAAGGGCCAGAAAGTTTTATTAAAAATAAAAAAGGAAGCAAAAATCAACAATGAAATGTTAACAATGTTTAACAAATTATATTAGTAAACAAAAAGGAACAATACTTTGCAGTTTTATGACGGCAGTAAAAAGTAAATTGTTCAAAATTGTTTAATTAAAAAAATTAAAATACCACTCTGCTACAGGAAAGGCAAGAAAGCATTATTTTTCGATCCAATAACACATTGGGCGTAGTGCATGAGCATGAACGCTATAGGTCCAAATAAAAACTTCGGGTCCAAGTATACTCGTACTCCAATCTATATCAAGTACTTGCAGCTGGAGAATGTATGCATTTATTATGTTTATAAATTAGCAGGTATCTGACTTGTGGAAAAATATTACTTTTGTGTGAAACCGAATTATTTTGTCACTGCTTTAATTAATGATCGAACAGAATAAGTCTGCAACTTCCAGAAAAGTCGCTGTCAGGTCAACTAATTCCATAATAACAGTGACGCAAGTAAATTCAAATGCTCTCTAATTTCATCCTTCATGTTGGAAACTTTTTCCTCTATCTTTTGTTCTAACTAAAGCTTGCGGCTAAAAATGCGGCAGAGAAAAAGAAAAAGCGCTGTCAAAATCAAGCAGATTTTGATCCACATCAAATTTGCATAACAATTTGTATGGAAAATGTGGTCACGATTCATTTCTGTTTGATCATCTACTGTTTATGTCTCTTATAAATTTAATATCTTATAACTAAGTAGGCTTCAATAAATACTTGTAGAAGTATCAGAAACCTTTTCCAATGCTTTACTTTTCATTCGAAAAAATGTATGTATGTATGTGTTGCATTATGGCAGCCAACAAAAAGAAACATGAAAAACATGTTCAAACATTTACTTTCATTCAGTTGGTTTTAAAACGATAATGACAATTAAAAAAGAAAAACATTCTAATAAAGAAAACATTCTAAGTCGCATTGAGTTTTCGAGCAATTAACATGCCCACACTATCACTCTAAATGCAATGTCTAATTGGAATGATAATATGATTATGGTTTTGCCCCAAAGCACATTTAAGTAAAATTTAGTTACGAACTTATTTACAAAATGTGAATCAATTCTGCCGCCCTGAAGTATATGAAAATATCAGTAAAATTTTCAAATCCGAAAACAATTTCTTAAGAAGCTGCGCTTTAACATCATTCGGTATTTGTTATGAGTCAATATTGGTTAAGTAATTATTGAATGCATTTCGCTGTTACTAATTTATTTTATTTCCATTTTATTCGTTAAAAAATTATCAAGACTTTACAAGAATTGCTTAAATAAAAAACTTAATACTTTATTTTTAAAACCATTTTTTTATTATATCTCAAAATTTTTATTGAAACGAAAATTAATATTTATATTTCTCTCTGCCTGCAAAACGTAAAGAAACGTTTCATAGAATTAGACTTTTAATCAACAAATTAGATACAATTTCCATTTTAAGATATTTGTTCATTGGCCTATTAAATTAAAGAAGTTACATATTTTTTCTAATACTGGAAACGCAAAAAATTCTTATAACACTCACACAATAATTATTATCGCATAATTAAGACACGATGTTGTTTTCGATATCACATCATTTGGTTTGGTTTGGCTCATTGGGATAAAAAAATAACATCAAAATTACATTTTCTTAATTTATATTTGGCTCTGAATTTAAATAAAACATAACCAATTATTATTTATTGGTGTTTGATTAATTTTTGGCTTATTAGCAGACATTTGATCTGATTAGCCGAAGTCAATTGACACAATCTAATGCCAGCAAATTTCAAATAGTTGTTTCCATTTGTCTGTGACATTCATTAATATTCCGCATCAGCACTCGCATTGGATCATAACTCGGGCGCAAACTTGCTGGTATGTCATTTACGTTGAACACGGGTTACCGAAACACATGACCGGAATTTAAATCGACTTCGTCTTATTTAAATCACTTCTATTTGAACATTCGAAGCGATTCAAAGCCACAGTGCATGTTAAATACATATATAATTTCCCTTCCTTTCTTTTTTTTTTCTTTCTTTCTTAAACAGTTATTGATCGTAAATTTTTTACGAGCCCGTTTTTATTTCCAAATATATTTTCATACATCATTTAAATTTGTTCAGTTTTTTCTTATTAAAAATTTGCAAATTAATTTTATTTCTTTTGCAGCCAAAACATTGAAAATGGTTTAAAGTGGTTTTATTTTGGATAGAAATTTTGAAATATTGATGAAGATCTTCAAAATGGTACATTAAAAATTTGTGTACTAACGGGGTTTTCAATAAGGGAGGAGGTTAGATGTAGAACTGGAATAAAGTAATAAAGCATTCCATATGCCAGGTGTATTAACGAAATTCTGATTTTATTTATTTGTACGGAATAAAAAGTTCCGCCGGGCTGCAGAGATGCGATAGAATGGCTTGGTTGATGTTAACTTTAAGGACATTGACAGTAGGCCTGCGTCATGAGGAGGGAATTCACACTAGAAAATGTACGTACACGTCACCTCTTTGAAAGACAACCACACAATCAACTCGTGCATGCACAAAAGAAATGATTCCGTAGCGTTTGTGGTTGATGGTGACAACCAACATCGTTTTCGCAGAAGTTCGTATCAATGACGCCGCCGGCTATAAGACCGGGCTGACGTCGTCCCCAAGTACAAGGGGCGCAATGTTGCAGAAACGAACACTCATTTTAATCATTTTCAACTGCTATTCAATCGTGTAACCTGTCATGGTGCTTTGGCATCAGCAACTGAATAATAAACAACAGTGGCGGTCAAAACCCGTCCACATCTTACCGCGCCAACAGAAGAGCCAAGGGACCAAAAGTGTGAATAAAACCTCTTAAATGAAATCTAGACGTTAAACTTTAGAATGCTGACATATGACTGCATTTTATGGTCTCCTAAATCAACGTTTATGACATTTTTTTTGCTTCTTCGAACAACAACAATAAACATATTTCTCCCGAGATATAGAAAACAACCGGTTCACAAAGACATTTCACAACGATTTGTTCATCTTATCCCCTGCTTTTCCATTTTCCACTGAGGCTGCAATAAACAGACATCATAATTTTTCTTCGACGACATTTGAAAGTCTGGCACTCTTGCGGTATCACAATTATTAATCCCATTTCGTGCTTTTAAAAATGTGCGGACACGTGTGTGTCTGTGCGCGTATAAAAAAATCTCTTGTGTCTGTACATAAGTGTTTGTTTTCTATCATAATTTGGTGACACTTGTTTAAGATTTTGTATGAATCTTTCGTAAATCTGTTTTTAGTCTACTTTTCCTATAGAACATTTTGTTATTGTGACTAATAGCAAAATGCCGGTAAATCAATATATTAATTATTCTGGAAACGTTTTCTGACAGAAATAAAAAAAAAACAAAATCGCACATATTACTGTTGTTTTCTGTTAAAAGTTTTTGTTAAAAAAAACATTAAAGCTGTTTATTACACTGAAAGAAAGCAAGAGATATTTAATTGTCATAGATAAGTTTTTTTAACATTTGAGGATGTGACTGAATTGTTTATAACGTGAAATGTTTGAATTCTTCTTTTTATTTGACGATAAAAGCGATCGGAAGATTTTTGAAGCTGCTTCTTGCGATTGTCAAAAAGTCAAGTAATCTAAAATCCAATTAAAACTATGAGTACAAAATTTCTAAAAATGATTAAGTCTTTGACATGCCAAATCATGTCATTTATATATTTTATTACACTTTGCTTTCACACTATCATAATTGCTCGTATTATTTGAGCTTCTGACAAGTCTTAAGACTAAACTGCTTTTAGACAAAGGCGCAAAGTCCAAACCCTCGCTGCACCTGCAACAAACATCGCTTATTCTGGCAATTTATATATATTTTTCCATCGTTATCTGCAGCTACACACAATTTGTCGAAGAACTAAAAACCTTTCAAATTTGCCCACAAGCAGCTTGAGAAACTGATGCACTTACTGTATCCCAAAAGCGCTGAAACAGTGCAATTGACAGTTTGCGTGTCAAACGTCAAAGTCATGCTTCACGAATTGCTAACTGATGGCTTTTTTCAAACCTTGTAAGAACACTCTCCAATCGGCACTTGCTTCCAATCACAAGACTCTCACTTTTTTTTAAACAAGTGTTTTAAATTTGCAATAGTTTCAACATTTAAATCAATATATAATATTTCAAACATAACATTATTATGTTCTTTTATTGAAGTCAAGTGTGTAAATGACTTAGAAGAAAATATTTTTATACGTGAAAAAGTCAAGTGTTTTGAAAGACATACACTTGTTAGTTGTTATTTTTTTTTTGATACTTAAAGTGTCAACTAAATTATTAAGGCCTCACTCAACTTGTTCCAAAACATGAAACCTTTAAGAAAAATATTTAGTGAAGAGCCTGAATGTTTATTTAATACAAGTCTATCGCTTTAAAGACAAGATCAACAATATACACTTGTAATGATAAATAAATTGTGTTTTATTAGTTGTTGTTTTTGCTGCCAGTTAGTATTTGCTTAAGTTATTATTTAATAATTAATTGTGCATTTTTGAACAAGGTTACTAGAAGTACTACTGCTTGCCATATCTTATTCGTTGCAGATTCTAGTATCAGTCGTTTGTAATCAAACATTGTTAGCGCTACGCTTTGAATTATTTATCATCCCCAATAGTTTCAAGTGGGTAGAAGAATATATTTAAATAATTCTTTGCAGTAAATGATTTATTTATTCTTTTGAATCTTTAAATAGAAGTGTTACTTTTTCTGTTAGTAATCATTGAGTAGTTAAAATTTGCATTTACAGAAAACTAAGATCAATTAAATATTTATTTGAAACAGTTAATTATAATAGTTTATTTTATTAAATCTGTTGGATCAATACACGTAAAGAAATTGTTTTCATGCACAACAAAAATATACAATGAATCTGAAAAAAATCCGTTAGTACCAGTAAAAATTTTCGTTTTAAATATTTTTTGCAAAAGAAAGAAATTGGAAATTTTTGTCAAAAAAATAACCAAGTCACATTAAGACGTTTCAGACAGAAAATTGTTTCCCAGAGTCAGTCCACAATTGCGAGTACTTTGAACCTGAATTCGGTTAGATTTTATCTTACTGCCAAATTATATAAAAACCTGCACTAATATACTATCATTTTTCAATCAATATCTGCCCTGCTTAAATTTTTAGCGCTTTAAATGCTGATAAGAATCGGATTTGCACATTCTTCAGTTCTTACAGCAAATGTTTCAATGATATTTAAACACACTTATTTGAAATCGTAAACGAAATAACTTTTCTTTCAACCCAATGTTGCAAAACTCAGATAAATAATAAATTATAATTGTAAATAATCTTCATTATTACAGTCGTAAATTTTTTATATGAAATATTTAACGCAAAGTTTCATTAAAAGATATAGCAACAAAATCAATGTTTTCTAAGTTATTTTCAGCCAGTTCTCAGCGAATTATTTGTGTTTACAACAAAGAAGTTGCTTTAAGACTTAAAGTTTAAGTAAAAGTGTCGGACTTACATTTATTGCATACAGCGTCTCACACTAGTTCGCGCATATTGGCGTGAGAAAATCTTATATTTGAATATATGAAAATACATACAGTATGTATTTGTTTGAGTTTATAAATAAAATAAACGAAAATACGAATTGGTTTTTTCCAAAAGCAAACTGATTGGAATGTATTTTAAAAACTATCTTCAGGTTTTGATTTGAATTGCTCGTGCGGCAATCGCGGCGAATACACAAACAACAAATGCAACCCTGGTGCGGCAATCGCTTTATAGGAATTGTTTGCAATTTGTGCAGCATTTGTTAATGCACTTTTTCACGCGCTTTTTCCACTACAGAACCTCTCAGTGTCAGGAAACTATTGTGTTTTATTTATATGCCCCCACAGTACTCTTAAGATAAATGTTGTTCAGTTTTTTATCTCTCCTTTTAGGAGCCTTTTGTTGAAGCGAAAGGACGGAGTGGGCTAGTAAAAATCCCGAAAGTCCACCTTTCGGCGGAGATATCTGCCGTTTTAATATGCCTTTGACACTCGTTTCCTATCACCCAAATTATATTAAGCTGATTCTGAGTCATAACCCGTTCAGCCCGTTATGACACTCCCTTCTTTGACTATACCAGAGTATCTTAAGTCCCGTTAAAATATATTTCCTTTTGAATTGGATTTCCATAGTTTCACTATGAAAAAATTGCATTTAAACAAGTTTGATCCAAAACGGTTTAAGCCATATTTGTTTTGAAAACTAAATTATGCAAAACCGGTTCTTTTCTCTGCAATAAGGAAAGCCGAATGATGAGTCTTCTTTTAGGATTTGTGTACCCAACTAACCTAAACTATTTTCTTCGAACAGTTAAATTTTCACAGAAAATAAAATTTAATATTTGCAAAATTACTTTAGTCATAAAAGTACTTTACCCGCAATAGTGGTTTGTGACATCCAAATTTTAAAATTTATTATGATAAATACTTGTGGCGGATACTGTAAGCATGCTTACATTTGTACATACTTACATGCACATATTTAAACCATTAACCAAAACAAAAGAAGACAAATTGTTTAACTAAATATTTGTTAAAATAGTGAACAAAAGAAACCACAACAACAAGAATGCATTTAACATTTTTTTGGAATTTGACAACTACTTACATTAAAATAAATAATAAAACCGCAAGTTGAAAAAACCTATAAAAATCATAGTTTGTGAACTTGTCAAATTTTACATGGCACGTAATAAACAACTTCTTTTTACTTACCACATTTAACAAGTGACGAGACGCTGCTGCGTGAGAGCCATATGATTGGCTGTTTTTTAATTATTGGCTTACAAATTTCGAAATTTTACAGTTCAAACTGCCACAAAAATCATAAATTCCATAAGCAAAGTTGCAATAAAAATAATTAATTTTTGTTTAGCCCTTTCGTTTTTATGTCAAACAAGTAAATTTATTAATATTGCTAAATTTAAAGTTAAATGCAATAATTAAAATTGGTTTTTGTGGTTTATTCATACAATTTGCATTGAATGCACGCGTTAAACTTGCAATTCAAGTGCGTGTTTATTTGTTTTGAGTGTTAATTTCTTCTTTCTTTTTTAACATAAAATGCGGTTAAGGCGGTGTGCTTTGAATTCAAATTAACCGAAATTTATTTTGTGCTTAATTTGCGCATCTTTGAGATGATATTTAACTAGATACTAAGAACAAAGTTTCATCATAAAACAATAAAATTAAGAATTTTAACTTTGTACTTAATTTTTTTAAAAGTGCGTTAAAAAAACAATAAGAATTATTTATCGCTTTTATTTAAGAACTTTTTCCGCTTTTAGAAACTACTATCGACCGCTTAATGTTGCGATTTCCATTAAACTGAATGATTATTTTGCCGAAAAAAATTACTCGTCTGTTGGCAAATAATTTGATACTATTTTTATGTTTCTTCAACATACAAAGTGCTTAGCAGACTTTGTAGACATGTTGCGGCCTCATTATCACTCTAAACATGTATCTTTGAAGCAACGAAAAGCCGGCATAAATAAACATAGCACGTGCAAACATGTATGTATATACATGTATGTATGTATGTGCATACAAAAACAGCTTTAAAAGCTTTAATGTAGCTGTTACAGCAACAAAATTATTTTTATGATTTTACGGTAATTTTTAAAGGCTGTTTTGTTTGTGTACGAAAATTTAACGGCTGCTTGAGAGAAGCTTTTTTGTCTTCTGTTTTATTTTGCCGGCACTCGATTCGGTTGTTTACACTAAAAAAGCTCTTTTAAATAATTCGTGGACAAACGACAGATTCTCCAAGAATAATTTAATGTTTACTTGACTTCTATACTCCCCTTTAAAAGTACAGAAAGTTGTGTGATTGATGGTTATATTGTATGTACGTACATGCATATGTATGTATGTATATAAAAAGTCAATTATGTACTATAGTATATAATAGTATGTATGTGCATAAAACATAAAATAAATTTCTTTTTATTTATTGTTAATTATCTTCTTGAATTTTTGTAATTGCATATTAAACTCGTAAATAAATTAAAATATCTCACATCGACAAAACCCAGGAAACAAAATTTTTGCGGTAAAAATACGTGAATTTTAATTTAAAAAAATCCCAATGAAACTGGATTTAGCCATAAAATCCAAAGTTCTTACGGAATTCCAAGACGAGAAGAAAACAAAAACGAAAACATTTTTATTAAATAACGATTGTATTCATATTTGCATACCACGTTGCAATGACGTTGCAAAGTTGCAATAATTTAATTTCTGCAAATTCGTTGAATATATCATAATGAGATTTTAAAAATCATGTAGAGAAACGCGAGCCCACAGAAAAAAAATTGCAAAAGGGCATTTTTATATTTTATAGAGAGACAGAAATTTAAACAAACAATTGTTAAAATATTATTTTTGCTACTCCTCAGTACAAACACACTTATGTAAAAAAGTATAACTTTTAAACGAACAAAAAAAAAATATGACTGATTTTCGTGGATTCAATTACTATTTTTGTTCTGAAAACGCATTTCACAGCACATTAAGCTTAAACACTAAATTTGTATTTCCTTCCTGAACAAAAACTTTCAATCAAATAATTCGCTGAATCAGCGAATTTTTCTGTTTTAATACATAAGCAAACATTTTTTTTTTGTAAAAAGAATATCTCTTTTGTTTTTGTTTCACATAGACATAAAACATTGTTCGTTATATCCGAAAGTAAACTTGGTGAAATTCTGCTTTTCTGGAAATATTTTTGTGATTAAGTTGTCTGTTTACATAATTTCAGTTTTTAATTTGCAATAATTGTCCGACATACTCGTAAGTTGAAAAAATTAAAAATCACTCAAAATTTGTTTTTGCAGTGAAAAAAATATGTGTTTACGGGAGGTGTCCGTTATGAGAGAGCGCACTGTAATTAATTTAGAAAATTATTTAAGTGTCATAATAGTTTTTGTTTTGGTTCTAGTTCTTTTTTGTAGTAAGTTCTTTGAATGAAAGCATTAAAAAAAAGCAAATTACCTGCAGTAAAGTAAAATTAATGAGTTTGTGTGAAATTTATAGCTGTCTTTAGAAGTCAAATAAGACTTAGATTTGAATCATTAAATGAGTTTTTCTCTTTAAAAAAAATGTATACAGAAAAAAAAAATAAAAACAAAGCTTTTGTCAACGCTATTATTTCTAAAAGCGATTTGCAGCAGAAAAAAAGAAAAAAAAAACAACAATTACGATTTGAGAAGAAAATACACCACTGTAAACATTTTTGAAAAGATGTTTGTGGCAATTTGTGAAAATAAATTTTAGATTTTTCTAAAAACAATTGGAATCTAGAAAATATATTTGTTTTTGCAAATAAATTTTGTAGAAAAACAATGTTAAAATAAGTCGATTACTTTTTGTAGGCAAAAATTTGCGTTATCACGTTTAAAAACCAAACGAAAAAAAAACAGATTTATTACAGAACCAGTCTTATGACAAACTTTAATTATTAATCAAATAGATTTTTAACAGCAATTATTAAGCACTTTCGTTTATTAATTCTTCTTTTTCTAATCAGAAAATGTTGTCACACAAACAGTCGTAAAAATTTATATTTTTATTACATGTTTTCTTGTTTTTTTTTCATGAAACTGGTTTTTCAAAATACTTACCTTGAGTTGTGAATTTTATTAGTATTTCGTTAAAAAACAACGCAAGTTTTTCTAAAACTTATGTACAGTTGGGAAGATATTGAGCAAATTTTTGGCCATAGTTAAAGAAATAAATATGTAAAAGAAAAAACATTGTACTATTTAAGCATGTACGAGTATGTATGTGTATTAAACCGAAATAAAATAATATAAAATTAGATAATTAGTGGCAGCTCTTCTGATGTTCAACTGAAAACAAAAACAAATCTCCTCGTCATGGTTGGCGAATTGAATCTACGACTGGACAGTTTCGTAATAGAATAATGAACAATTAAACGTGGTTTTATTTAATCTATTACAAAATTTATTGCTGCTCGCTCATACATCACGCACTCTCTTAGCAGAAAAACGAAGGAAAAATACAATAATAACAAACTAGGAATATATCAAAATGTGATCAACCGTCCAGATATTGTAGACTTAATTCCTATCAACGTCTCTGGTCGTTTTTACAAAAGAGCAAAGACTTTTCAGGCTTGTATTCTTTATTGCAAACAAAACGCTAATAAATCAGACACTAGTAAATCTCTAGCGGTTTTCACACTTCTTATTAAAGTACAATTGTAGAGCTTGTTCTTATTGTAGATTTAGTGAATCTTGATAAATTTAAACCCAGATAGCAACAAAATTTATACATTCTTAATTTACTAAATTAACAACCTCTGCAGTACCAAAATCAGTAATAGATTTAGTAAACGTGTTAAGTTCATTTATTTGCAAGTGTGAAACAGCTGGCAGATTTGGCGCCACACTGTTTTTTTTTTTTTTGCTGTTAATAAAGTAAATGTATATACATAAATATTTCTTAAAGTTAAAAAATGGAAAACATCAGAAAAATCCAAAGTACTAAACAATTAGTTAAAAGAAGACGTGAAAAAGTTCCAATAAAAGATGGGCTGCTGAGGAAGTAAAGAAAAAATGCTCGAATTTTTACAGCAGCATCCAGAATTAGCATTATTAACAAATAAATATGTATATGTACCTTCGCACTTCATCATTTCACCAACTTCGATTTGATCAATTGCATTTGGCACCAAATGGTTAATTTTTTCGTTTGCGGTTTCTTCAGGCCTTTTTTCAACACCAACCGAAAAATTCTTCTATTTATCTAAACAGAAGTCAGCTGTTTCGGATTGTTTACAATACCACAGAAAAAGTCGCTCACACTTTTAAATGCTTTTAAATATAATACAAAGAGTGAGAACCGCTACTACTTTGTTTCTGTTTTCCCTGTAAAAGTTCACTTTTCGTCGAGTATTTCAATTAATTTATTAATACGGCTTTCGTGTTGCTTTTTCTTTCATGATTTTACGAACAAAGCAAATGTTTGTTAATTATTATTACTATTTGTAATTTGGTTAAAACTCTTAATTGAAGTAAAAGTACGTCACGTTTATGATTTATTTAGAAGCAAAAAAAAGTCTCGTCTTTGTGCTTCAGCAACGGGTGTCCGAAAACTAATATATATAGGATTAAGCAGTTGACAAAATAATCACGAATCAAGAGAATTAAAAGAACGCACATCAACAGGAAGTAGCATTTTCGGATACATTAAAAAATGCTACAACTCAGAAAAAAGTATGGAAAATTCTAACAAAGTTCTACATGAAGTGCCGTTCTATTAAAGCAACATGTCTTTGATGTCCATATCATTCAATTTACGCCAACAGAAAGGAGTAGGTAATCGTCCAACTGCAGCGCAGTTTTATATTATAGAAAGTTATATCTGTCTGGTCCATATTAGTATGGAAAATTCTACAGATTTAGCTTAATTGATATGCCCGCTCTCGACAAGGTTTTAAAGTTAAAGTTAAAAAATTTCTGCCTCAATTTTAGAAAACCCTTTAATATTAATCTAATAAATTATAAAACAAAAGCATTAACTGATAATAATAATGTACAGAACATTGTAAGTATAATTAGACATTTATGATATATAATTAAATATGTTTACACAGCCATTCACTTTCGTTTCGTCAAAAAACAAATCAAATGAATGAATGGATGAACATTTCTCTCGGACTTAATTATTCAATTAGTTGGAATTGGAAACTGGAACAACTGCGAGCAGAACATTTGAAAGTAACGTCTGATTTGCAATGATTGTTCTAGATCTGAAAATAAATAGTGTAAAAACAATGAATTTAAAATTAAGTTGCCAAAGGAATTTTCCCACGAATCAGTTTTAAATCTAATAATAAAGGTTTAATTGAACTTAAGGAAAGCATGCATTTGCAAAAGAACCCAATAATGATTTTTTGTTATTGTTAACTTTAGCAATTTTAGGAATACAATCGTATTATTAACACACCTCTACTATTTTTGTAGTTTTTATTTTCAAGGGATCAGGCATTAGGACCTGTCCCACGATGTGCAGCGTGGATGTTCGTCCACATTTTGAACAACAGCAAACTGATCCAAAACAAAATATCTGATCTATTAATGAAAGCGATAGATGAACTTGGCAATTTAAAATTCCAGGAAAGTCCAAAAATTAGAGTTTTGCTCTGCAAAATGATGGCGAACGTTAAGGATTGACAATAAAAAAAATGTTTATCTTCAGTTTTGGCCGATGGCACTTCTTTTCTCGACTAAATTAATAATTCAATTATTAATTTTTAAAATAAATCTCATCAGCTAAAGTTTTCTTTTTTAACAATAGAAATTTTCACACAAATAAATTTCCTTTTATCTGTTTCTAGTTTCTTTTGCATAGACGGCCGACAGCTTTTGCTGCACTTATTTGCAAAACAATAAATAGCTGATCATATAAAACTTTAAAAACAAAAAATATTAAAAAATCTACATGTACAGAAAAATGAATATATTATAACTACAGCCTGCATTTGAAAAGGTTGTTTGCTAAAACGATAAATTTGAATTCTAAATAAATTGTAAACGGTTGCTTTAACGAATCGTAAATTATTTTTAAAGTGAGGGGTGCAGCAGATTTTAAATACTTTGTTTTTGTTTGTAAAACGAATTATTTAAAAATATTTTTATAATTTAAAGCAAGAATTAATAGTTTTTAATGTTTCATACCGCAAGAGTTATAAAAGGTATTCGCCATAGAGTCCATGCATCCTTAGAGAATCCGGGTCAACAGGTTTTAAACGGAATATTGTTTCTTTTTCAGCCTATTTTGCTCGTTCTGCATAAAAGCTCAGCGAATGCCATTTTGACCCCACATGTACATACATACATAGGAGTACAACATTTATTAGGCGGCTACAACAAACTCTTCAATTATCACTAAACTCATAATTGAGAGATGTCCCCATGCAATAACTTTTCTTTGTCGGCTTGTAATTTTTGAATCGTATAGAAGAACATTTTCAGAGTTCGTAGTCAGTTTGCTTCCAGTAATAAAAATGGGGGAAGAAACAACAAATAATGGATATACGGGACCCCTTTACTTAAACATATTATTCAATATTTGTAGGCATGTTTTTGCGCCCAGAGGCTGAACCGTTTCCAATCAAATTTTATATATTCATAAACATTTATGTTAAGTAAAAAATGGCTGATGTATAACTAAAAAAGGAAGATCTGGCGGGAGCCATTTACTCCTCTGAGAAAAACGGTTCTAAAGACTACGTCTTCTCGTTACAAAATCATCACCAATTTAAGTGAATGATTGCCAAGTATGAGTCATGACTTTTTGAAAAATATCATAAGAAGTCCCCTAACAAGGTACGAAATGTCGGTACGTTGACACAAACAAAAAACTGCTTTAATTTCCGTAATTTTTTGAAAAACCATCCAATTACAAAATTTCATTAATTATAATTTGCTCTCCGCTAAGAAAAACTTACTTTTACAAGGCAAATTTTAGTGGATACTTTTTTGATAGTATGAAATACGCATAATTCTTGAGCTTAGAATTGTGTTGTGATTAACGCCATTTATATCGCATGCCCCACTGTAACATGTACTTCAACCTTTCATTTATAAAACATACTTTGCAACAATTAAATTCAGTTGCAGAAAAGGCGTCAAAAATTCCCAACAACTCATTCATTAATGAGATGATGAGTCTAGAATCGTTTACTATTTATAATTCTTTATTAATTCAAAATGAAATATCTGTGACTTGTAATTAAAAACTCACTTTTCTTTGTGCATTTTTCTAATAACTGGTATTCGCTTGCACAGGTTTTTCGAAAGCATTTTCATTTAAAAGATCCCACAATTAATTTATTGTATATTTCAGTCGCAGTTCGTACATGATTCTAACATTGTTGAGATTATTGTTATCAACGCAATTGGAAAACAATAACAACAACTACAACAAATAGTAGGCACACTTTCAATGTAAAAGTTTAAATCTCTAATATATTCAATTTAAAGTGCCCTATACGAGTACTCAGTGAATGGAAACAAATTACTTTTAATTCGTTGAAGGTGAGATAAATTTTTAATATTTCCATTATCTACAAAAACTACCGACTTAGAATATGTAGAACCTATTTGGATCGTTTTTCTGGTGTGGACCGTTAGAAGGGAGAGAAATTTAAACTGAATTAAAAGTAAACTCTGAATCCAAAAGCTTAAAACGAGGCATCTTTGGCAGATCCCTTTAAATGGAATTAATTACTATATCTATACATTCCAAGTCAAAAACTTTATTGTAAACTGAATTGTTTTCAAGGGAACGAGACGCATGTGAAAACGAAGAAATGAGTCCTGTGTTAGATGAAGTAAACATTTTAATTGAAGCAATGACTATAAGTGTAACTTGTTTAAATACCTTTCACATATATTCACTATGTCCATAAATTTCCCGTTGCTTATGCTTTTTTCTTACAAAACCCCAGCCAGACCACTAATTACCTACTTCGGCTAATTGTAAAAACTGTTAATTCCCCGAAACACTGGCTTAGAAGTTCCTCCAGAATAGGGTTTTACTGTCCCCAACTCAAAAGGCGAAGAGAGTCTAAATGCGGTATTTGAACAACTGATTGCTTTTTAATGTTTTAGCCTGCCCGAGATGTCAAAAGTTCAGGAACAAAATTTTGTTTTTAACATTTCACGAATATTTAACAAAAACAAATACATACCGGCGATTTCGCCGAATTTTGGTGAGGCATCGCCAATTTTGCCTTCCGCTTGTGTAGAAGTGAACTTAAAATTATTTTGATTTCATTTAAATGTTTAAATTTATGTAAAATAATTTCATTGCACTAAAAAAGATACTTTGTAAAGAATCGTGTTTAATCAATAAGTAATTTGTTAAACAATATTAACATAATTGTAGTTGTAATAATTAATTATTTAGTAAGAATATATTTTTTTTTTTTTGTTAAACATGTAATAAATCTTTTTAAAGGGGCGTTTGCCAAGAATTTTCCCTGAGGAAGTGAAAACTTTAATTGAAAATGCAAATAATTGAGAGCTTGAATTAGAGAAATGGGGTCAAGTCGCAGACCATTTTATTAATGATGAAACATCAAACATTTTAAAATTCATAGGGTTAAAGTCATTATAAAAATCAGATTAGTACTGATAAGACAATTCATTGCCATTAAAATTTCGGTTAGTATTACTGGAGTATTTGCGTTGTGATTATTTTAAATATGAAGTATTTTCAGAATTTCTTTGATTTTTAATGAGAAAATCTGCCTATTTTTTAATGGAAAATATGATGAAACGCAACTAATAAAAAGCGCGTTTATTATGGTTTACAACGCAACTTACAACTTAAATTGAAACGACCGAACTTAAGATACCTCTTTTTGGTGCTGCCAACTGCAATTTATTTCAATTCATATTGCATTAATGTTGCCACCCTGAACTTCGATTCGAAAGCAAAACTGCTTAAATGTGAATGTTTTTAGATAGCAATTCGAAAGCTGATATTAAAAGCAATCACATGGATGTTTTGATTTATTTTATATAACTAAAATATATATTGATATATTGCGCTTAAGAAAAACACTTAAAGCATTCACCACACCGCTGTCATCATTAATTACCAATGCTTCTTTCAACTCACGCCGCTTGCTGCAGAATATTCCAAACAAGTATAGGATCTGCAACCGAATGACCAACATCAAGATACCCATTTCAAGGCAACCCTGGGGAATGTTGTTCCCCGTTTTAACAATTAACTTTTGAAAGAACCTGTGCAATGAAAGTTTTCGAAGTTTTGATTGCGGTTCCAACAGTTGCGGCGATGTCCTATTTTCATCTCTGTTGCCATTGCCATTTTATAAATTATTAGTTTATGAGCCAATCACCCACCTGCCTATTAAAACCCAATTAAAGTCTACAAAACTGTCCGGTATCATTGTTGTTGCTCTTAATAACTCAATTTGCAAAAAATGCAAATACAAAAATTTCACAAATTTCTAAATTGTATTTTTTTAGTTTCCCAAGCTCTAGACATTGATTCCATAACGCTCAGACTGTAAACGTTTGAAAAAAAGCACCTATGACACACGAACTTAGTATGTACGTAAGGCATTCGCTTAAAGTTAAATAGTTCCCATGTTGATAATAAAATTTTATGTGAAAATTTGAGACAAGACTATTTTCCCTTTCATTTAATTGTTGGGTAGCAAAGTCATAAGTATAGAAAAAACACATGTACGAAAAATTATTTAATCAACCTATTTGTACCACTATAATTAAATAGCTTCTTATATTATATATTCTGCTACCTTTTTAAAAACACCGATTAAATAACACTGCACAACAAAATTAGAATGTCTTCCAAACAAGACAGTTTTTAAAGTTTGTGTTTTTGAAGTTCACTTTTGACGACCGTGAAAACGATGCAATGTGTTGCAAACTCATGTTACGCGTTAAAGACAGCATTTTCCTTTTAAAATTTTCCACAGGATTGTCCCAGTATTTTAATTCTGGATATATGTATGTATGTATGTATGTATGTATGTACATGCATTTAATGTAACTTTGCCGAGGATATGATGTGATGGAAAACTAAATGTAAATGACACAGTTTGGTTTGCGAAATATTACAAAAATTTACATGTCATACCTATTCTTCTATGACCAAAACCAAAATTCGAGTGTACCTACATACATACATATGTATATATGCATATACATATGTATGTACATACATATGTACATACATAAGTATATAAATCAGTCCATGTAACATACTACAAACTTTCTTTATTATCTTTGAGTTAAACCTAAACTGGTTTTTCAAAATTAAAACAATAAAATATATCTGATATTAATCCCAACCAGTCCAACAACAAATTAAAAAGGGAAAACTTTCGATTAAACTTTATTGAATGCTTAAACAACAACATTCACCCGAACACACACCTGTTAAAATGACATGTGTGTTTCAAAAGAACTGTAAAAAAATTAAAAGAAAGAATAAAAAAATCAGAATGCACTTCAAATGAAATGTGTCATCGAACAGATGCAAAATGAATTTTGTGATTTTAATTTTTTAAAGGTTAACCTAAAACTGATGGGGGACTTTCCCAAAAACCCTTAAGAAACAAATGAGAAATTCATAAGAATTGTAAAAACAAGAATCTTTCTATAAAATTACAAAGCCGTGAAAAGTATAGCATCAATACACCAAAACACAGTGTAAAACAACAATCACACAACCAAACACACAGCTTTGCATACTGTGTTTGTTTTTCTAGTTGTTAAAGTTGATAATGAATAAAAAGGAACACCGTTACTGTGTGTGTTGATAAAAAAAAAGAGATAAACTAACATCTCTACTCATTATAATTAACATGCTAGTAACAATCCCACAATTACACATACTCAATATTCTCAATTTATTATAACTGTTTACGCTCTTTTATTATGTTAATATTCCATTAATTAAACATGTGTATGTTCGAGAGTATTTTGTTTTCAGTTCTTAATACACTTGACATGCATCAGTCAGACAGCTTTGGTAATTTGATTTAAGCAATTTTCTATTTTATGTAACCCAACAAACAATTGTGACGTATTGAAAAATTGTTTCCACTGCAGACGTGTTACGTATTAAAAATAATACTTTTCACTGCTGCTTCCACTACTCATACGTACTGTTTGCATTTGTTTTCTTCTCAGCTACATATGTATGTACATGCTGCTTGTAATATTTGTTTTTTGTGCTCTCTGCTCGTGTTTGTTGTTGTTTATATTGTTATTTCCATTAAATTTGCTTTTGCTGCGTTTAATTTATTTGCTTTTGTTACTCAAGTCTCGTGCAGTATGTGGTTATTGCTTGTTCGTTTGCTAGATGGTTACTTGTTTGTTTATTTTTTTAAAATGTTGATTATTGTTGCATGCTGTAAAACACAGTCCACACTTACACACCTTTACACACACTCAAAGTCATGAATGTACCGGAGGAACATTATATTGTTTTTGATTTTATTTGAACTAAGTTTAGTTTTGTAAAATTTTTCGCATATAAAAGTAAGTCTTCGACAAAGGTTCTGATTAGTGTTTAATACGTCGTTTAGTTTAAAACGTTTGCATTAATTGCGCGCTTGTGTGTGTATGTGAGCTTAAAGATAAAGTGAGATAACTTTCAAAAGGATAACGGATTACAACAGTTTAAATCAAAGTTGTACTTTAAAAAAAAAACCAAGTCTTTAGAGAAAAAAATTATTTACCTAAAAACATTGCAACTAAGAAATTGTTAGAGTTGAAACTCAAAGAAAACAGTAATTTTGTGATTACCATTCCAGCAAATAAACGTATTATATATACATACATCATATATTTATAAAAACAAAGTACGTAAAAAATTTACAAACATTTTATTTGTCATAAAAATGGTCGTAAGCTTTTAAAATTAGTATAGACTAAAGGACCATAAAATAATAAAAGTTATATGAGTACACATATCTTATTCACAATTTTTCATAAAATTATCAATTATGTTTATGACATGATTTTTATTAAATTATATTCTAGAATGTCGTGTTGAAAAATAGCTTAAACTTATAAAGAAAAATTACTTATTTTCTTCAAAACATGGAAAAAAAAAAGAATGCAATTTGTGTAATAATATTTTTTTAAAGATTTTTGTTAAAAAATAAAAAAATATGCCCATGGACTTTATAAAAAAGGGCTCTAAATATTATAATAGCTTTTCATTCAATTCTTAACTGTATTCAAATTAAATTTTAAAAATCTTAGCCAAATTAATATCTATTCCTGTTCCTGAAAACACTGAAACAAATAAAAAAATAGTTAAAATTTTTCTTCAAAAAACAAAAAAAAGGAGTGGGATCAAGAACTCAAATTATGGACCAAAATACTTAAGATTGTGTAATTAGAAAATTTTATTAATTTTAAAGAATGTTGTCTTCAGAAAAAAAATAATTTAAAAAAAAAGAATATATTAAAATGACGTAAATTGTTTTGTTTAAAACAGCTGCATATATTGAATTGTAAAGTAAACAAATCTCAAGATCAAGATTCGTTTATGTTTTCTATACAAATTAGCATTCGAGAATGCGCAAAATGTTGGTCCGAAGATTTTTTTACACATAACTCTGATTTTTTCAAAAATCTATTTTCCTGATCTAAATAGATTCACTTGCTGCAGCTTGATGTAAGAAATAATATATTTCTACACAACTTTATCATTCGAGGACCAATTTCTAAAATTAAAGGACACGCCTTGTGAGCGTGCATTTCTCATATACAATAATAAGGTATTTTATTTTCATTTCACGGAAAATGTCAGAATTTTAGAGTTTCTTTGAACAGTTGAACTTTCTCAATTCCTGATTAACATTATCATAATTAAATTGAATTTTTTTTCGTATGCAAATATTTGCATGCATTTGAACTTTTTGTTGGAATGAATTTACTATCAAACTTCTAATTCATTATAAATGCGTCGTCATATTTTCGTCGAATTTTTCCAATTCCTAGTGAGTTTAGAAGCAAATATGAACAATTCTTGCTTTCATAATAGTACGAGTACTTAATAAGAATGTACCTATACATATATATTTTAAATAAAATTAAATTTAAAAGAGAAGTATTTTAGTTTTGCAATCGCCAAACATAAAATTGCTGAGCGGCTTTCCATAAGAGGCGTTTTTAAAAATCTACGCTGATATTCCAAAAAATTGCGAAAATTTTAATTTAGCTTAGCCTGCATTCAGTTTTATTTCAAAAACTAAGCAGAAGAACAGATTCCCGAAAGCTCTACCTGTCGAAAGTTATTGTCATTTCTCTTAGCACGAGTTTTTATTTTTTATTAAGAAATTATGAAATTCGATGTAAACATCTTTTTCTTCTCGTTTCGTTCCAGTAAATTGATTTATTTTTATAGTTTTGATTTGTGTAAAATAAATTTAATGATTCCAAAAGAAACAAAAATTGTTTGGTAAATAAAAAATAACGTCAACAGTGTTGTCCAGTTAAAACGACAGGGCAGTTGATTTGAAATGTTGGACAGTATCTCTGCTTCAAATACGCCTTAAATACGAGTGAATAGAATTTATTGCCAACTTAAATAAAAGTCTTTGTACTAATTGTTTTCAATTAATCCACTAGCTTTTGTTTAACCAAGAAACAATTAACGAAATATTTCGCCACAAACAAACAATTGGGAAATTTTCCACTTCTAGTCAAGATTCGAAACTCAAACAATTCCATTTCAGAAAACTTGAATTGCAAAATTTAATCGTAATTGTGCGGGAATGAACATAAAAACTTGAAAGTTCTGAAATTTTTGAGCATAAATAAAATGATAATTTGCTTTAAAATGTAAGCGCGCTTAAATGATACGATACGAATAATTGCTGACAATCTGACAAGATAATTAAGCAGATTAAATTTCTTAAACAAAACGTCAACTCAATGAAAACAAAAAGTATTTGCAACAAATTCATGCATGACATTCAATTGTCGAGTGGAAGACAAAAGAAAAATTAATCATGAGTTCGATTTAAATCAGAAGAACGATCAGCTTCTTTTTTTTTCATTTAGTTCAGTGTAGTCATATATATGTATGTATGTACATTGTACACACATTTCTAAGGAAGTTTAATAATTGTTCTTTTAATAAAAAGAAACTATTGTTTTGTTGAGCTAAAAAAAGCAAAAACAAAAAATATAAAAACTGCAATTGTGTTAAACAACTACAAAATGTTGCACTTGCGCAATAAGCCACCAGCAGCAAGTAGCACGTTGCTTATGCACCACAGATATTCGTAGCTAAAGTTCATTAACTTTTTAGCAAACGGAAAAAAACATAAACACACGTTTGCCAAGTCAGTCGCTAACTTTGGCTTAAGCTTAAAAGTAAACTTCTTAAGCTCACTTGAATTTTTTACACAAACAAGTTGCCACTGATTGACTGAAATAGGTATTATACATTATTTATGGGAATTTTGAATAGAAAATATAATTTTTACTGGCTTTTATTAAAGATATGTTTTCCAATCTATTTTTAAAGCCACTCTTCTTAAAACATAACTTTTCGAAATGTACTTTTTTGGAAGATATTTTTTTCCAATAATATATTTGCTAAGAACAGAATAAGAACATGTTAAAGGATACTTTAATTGCTATTTTTTAAACATACTTTTATTAAAAGCTTGTAAGTATGTAGTACTTTTACAAAAGTTTTTAAATATAATTTAAAATTTTAATTTATATTATTTATATACTATATCAAAGAAAACCTTGTAAAGTCTACTTTTCTGAAAACTATACTTTTTATGAAGTATTTAAGTTTAAGAGATACTTTTTGAAAACAAGAGCTAAAAAAGTACTTTTCTGTGCCTTTTTTTAAATTGTCTTTTTTTTTTTTGTTGGAAAAGTAATTTTTAAAAATTAAATTCTTAAAATCGAATTTTTTCAAGTAAAATTTTTTATAAGGGAACTTTTTTAAACGGCTCTTTCTAAAATAAGATTAAGCGTGTAAGAACTAAGAGTTAATTTTTAACAAGAATTTTTTTTCATATTTTTTGGAAAGAACTCCTTTTAGATAGTACTTTATTGAGACACTTTTCTTATATAGTACTTGTTAAGAAATAGTTTCTTAAATCAAATTTTTTAAAGTAATTTTTTAGAAAGAGCCATAATCAAGGATAATTATAAAATACACCGTTTTTAAAACGTTATTTTTGAAAGGACAGTTTTTTGAAGGGCCTTTTTTACAAATACATATGTATCTTATTGGCAGATGTATTGTTTTAAGTTGTTTTTAATGGTAACTTTCTCATGTTTCGTTTTCTTTTATTCTCGCAACATGGCAGCACTAAATTGCTTATATCAAACATATCGATGAATATGCAAAGATTTATAGCGCTTACAATTGCAGACTTTCAATTTTCATAAAAACAATAGTAATAATAATAGTGATCAACAAGCATTAACAATAGTATTTCTTTTTTTTTCATTTTGTCGAAATTTAAAATCGTTGCTGCAAATTTTTCTATTGTACAAAATTTAGTTCAAATGGTTATTAATTTTTGTTAGCAGAAACCAAAGAGTTGAAGAAAAAACATTATCAAACTATAGTTGATTTAATGTACCGCAACAAGCAAAACGTTTGGAAAATCAAAATTTATTTAATGTTCACCTTCGCTTGCTTGGATGATGAGGAGAAATCTTCAATATTATAATTGTATGTTATTGTTGCTGCCAACGCTATTGTTTTTGTAAGTGCAACTATGTTAAGTCAAGGTCAATGGATACTTTTCGATTTGTTTTTCCAATTTGCTCTTCAAGAATCCAAACAATTCTAATTTCAAGCTTGGAAAATTTGATGCAACAATATAATTATTGGGTTTTACGATGTGCTTTGTTTGTATACTGAGTGTATGTGTGTTTTCAATTTGTGTTACAAAAACAAACAAAGAAAAAAACTCAAAAAACAAAATCTTGCATAATTTTTAAATTAGTAAATGTCGTTGTTACATGTTCAGAGCGGTTGAATCTGGTGACTGCAGAAATGACGCCGTACGAAAAATCAAAAAGGGGATGTTAAATACATATGTATATAACTGCTACAAACATGACTATTTATATTCGATGTAGGAAATTCCAAAAAATAGAGTGTTGTAACCTCGTCTCGAAATTTCGCAACAAAAACATATACAAATACGTGGAAAAGCACGACACAAATGTTCAAAAGGCTGATTGAAAAATCATCCGAAATCAAAATTTTGGTGCCATTAAAAGTAAAGTTTTGGTACAAAATAAATACATGCATATGTACATATATACAAAAGTTATCGACCGAGCACAGGCCACCGGTGTAGTTCTGTTCCTGACACTACACAAAGTAAACTTTACTGAATTCACCCAATTGTTTAGTTCAGACAAAATTTTATTTTACAAGCAGTATGATGGCACTCTTTATAAGAAATATTTTACAAACTGAGATACCAATAGGCTAAATCGTTAAATTGAGTTGACCATTATATAACATTTGCATACTTATTTGTCTTTGTTAAATTAAGTTGTTTGAAAATCTAAGAAAGGAAAAGTAAAATGGGGCTACAGCAAAAGTAATGGATTTGGTTCACATACGGCAACTTTGAATGTCCAGACAGATGACTCGAATTCAGTGAACATTGTCATTAAAACAATGTTTGTCCTGACAACATTTGGCTGATACATTTACTTCTATCTGACAACTGGCAACTTAGTTTGCTTGAATAATACTAATAGATATCCTCATGAATGTCCAAAAAATTATTTTAGTTTATATTAAAATAAATTAGTAATTCGTCTGCAAAAAAGTGGCTTCCACGTGCTACACCAACTTTGGGTAAAAGTAAACAGAAAGGCAACGCTGCGCATGAGTATAGTTCTATAAAACAAAAAACCTATTTTTCTGGATTAACAAACATCAAATTATCCCACAGCTTCAAAGTCTCTTGCTTTTTCTCTTGCTTTTCTGAAATTTTGTTAAATGAAGTTGTGGCGAAAGTAAAGAAAGTTATGGCTCTTGATATATCAGAGTGCAGCACGTTTCACTTCTCTCAAAACTTATTGATTTTTGGTGTCAGTGAACACTTCCAACGGTTCAACGAAATTTTGTTACTCGTATGAAGATTGGATCTCATCAAGTCACTTTAAGATGAATCCACAAGTTCCGCAAGGCACCGCTCTTGATTTTACCCTTTTTCTCATTTTTCTAAAAGTATCCAGCCCAAGTGTTTGCTTCATCTGCTAGAATGTGTACTATAAGTATCCAGAAATCACAAGGTCTAAATGTGGTTCTTGGCATAAATATTTTCTACGATTTTGAAATAATTTTGATTTAATCTATTTTGATTATATTTTTTTTCTTCAACTTGCAAAATTTGTTTCCTAAACGAAACGTAATTTTTTGTTCAACTTAATTATATTTATGTATGTATGTATGTAGTCCCAATTCATTCATGATTCTAAAAGTATTTTTTATTTATAGCCACGAGTTGATCTTTTATCTAGTTAATGATGGCACAAAAAACATAGAAAAGACGCAAAAAATCCAATCACTCATTCATGTTTCGCTATTCTTCATGTGAGCGACAAAAAAATTATTACGTTCGAGCGTTACACTTGACTCAATTAAATAAATCAAAACAAATTGCATTTCAGTCAGCACTTAATAAACTTTTAAATGTGACTGAAAATGACTGACTAATAAACAAAACAAGAAACAACAAAGTGACGACAGGAGCTCATGAAAAAATAGCATATATGTATGTTCATATGTATGTATGTATGTATATACCATACGTATGTGTATGTACGAGTCTGCGAATTATCACAGGCACAAAAAAGAGCAAAATAAAGAAAGTCTTATTTATGAGTATTTCTCGTGTTTTTTTCTTCGTTTTCATTCGGAAGTAAATATTTAATTTGTCATTGTTTGTGTTGTCGCACGAACAGTGCAGGCGTTAAATTGATCAGACAAATACATGTGTACACCCATCCATATGTATTCAAGATAACAACAACAACGGCTGCATTAAACTGGTAGAAGATTTATTAGAAATTTATGTATGTATGTATTTCTGGTCATGAGAGGGCTCTCAGTGAAATTTACAAACATAATTATGTATGTATGCATGTATTTAGGTTGGTTGTCTGAACTCTTTAATTAAAACTTGAAACACGCTCGTAGGATAATTATCCTAGTAGGATAATTATCCTAGTAGGATAATTATCCTACGAGCGTGTTTAAGCAAACTTGAAATAAGCCATACCTCGTGTATCGGCTTCAGTTAAAAAGAATTTAAATGAAGGACGGACGAAGGATCAAAAACACTGAAACTGTCATGATCCTTCAAAAAGACTTTTTTAAACTATAATTTCATCGGCTATAAAATTAGTTTATTGCAAATGCAATGCGTTGCATTGCCCACTGTTGTAAACATTGATTACTGCCATTGATTTTAGCCATCATTACGTCTTTAATTAGTTTTTTGATGACACATTTTAAGGCCAACCGTCACTTGGTTGCACTCACTTAGAAAAGTTTGTGATTGCTGCAGATTACTGCTGGTGACCAATTGAAATGGGCATTATCACATCGAGCATGACTGCGAATTCTAAATTTCAACATTTAATTTAACAAATCGGCATGATTAAAGAAACATTACCTGCCACCCATCTCTTTGTTTCTCTGTCATTCGGTGTTTATGCTATTCTTAATTGCAATATTTTTTTTTTTTTTTGGTTTTACAATAGAACGCGAATTGCAGATTAAAACAATGTTTGTGTTTTTTAAAATTGAAACTATAAACAGTTCTTAAATATAATTAGAAATGATAAATTAACTTGATTATGGCAAATACGAAGAGAACGAACGTATGGGCTATATGGGCTGGATTTTATGTCAATTTTGTTCAAACTTTTTATTCTACTCGTATTATACAATCAGACAGTCAATCATTTAGGCCATCAAGCCAATGAACGTTTAAGTTGTTTTATTTTACATAGAAATTGCTTTTAAAATTTATTTTGGGTGTTAATCCGTTCATTTTCGTTGTTGAACGTTTCAATTTTGATATATTGAAAATCTGTAAACAGTACTATTTGTCCTGCTGTTTGCAGCAGTTTTATTAAATGTATGTTCAAATCAAAAAACAAGATTTTACAATACTTAAATTTAACTGTAGTTTTCGTTGTATAACTTTGCGGCACTGGAAATTGTTCTGAAAAAAAGCATGTGGTAATTTTCGGTTGTTGCACTTAAAAAACTAATCTTTTCCCACAGAACAAGAGAACTTGTGTGCCTGTCTTGTGCAACACGTTAACACCCTACTTTTTGTTGGAGGTGTATGTTGTAATTTTGTTTCAAGTTAAACAATTTTAATGGATTCTTTGTTTCTACAAAAGTGATCGTAAGTTGCTTGAGCTTTACAAACAGCTACATAACCTCAATTTGGAAAAACAAACACCTGATATTTCATGTTGAAAATAAAAAGCTGGTACTGTACTTTTTTTTTGTATTCTGGTATTTTCAATCCAGCGTTGCTATATTGCAGGCGTACACCTTGAGTAAGCACATTTTGTCCAGGCGAGTTCGTAGCCGGTAAACTGGCCAATACAAACGTGGCGAAATCCGAAGTATGTATTTTGTTTTTGTTATATGTATGTATATTCGTGAAATGTCAAAAACAACAATTGAAATGTCAAAAGGACTATTGACATCCAAGTAAGACTAACTTAATTCCACCTGTCACCTTCATGAAGTCGCTTTGATATACATCTGTACGTTTTTAAAAAAGCTGAAATAAATTTACAAAGACTTTCTTTTTAATGTTTAATTTGAAATCCTAAATTGAGTTTAAAATAGATTTTTTGTCAAAACAGCTTGTTTTAGCATTTCCTTTACACTTCGTTTCCAAAAAATAAATTTTCCGCTTGAAAATTTTTATAACAAAAACTCATCAGACATGATGATTCTTTCCAGACACACAATTCGTTTATTCTTCGTAATATTTCCAGTCACTACAGTTCTTGCAAACTAGTTTAAGACTGTAAAGCTTAAAATAACATTTTGAAAAAATTTAAAAAAAAAAACATTTAATTGTCAGGCAGTTTCAGAAAAAAAATCTGGTTTTTGGTATTTTTAACTTTTTGATTTTCGCTTAAAAGACGTTTTAAGAATTGCTTCCGATATCAAGAAGGAAATTCATATACAATTACAGCTGTTAATAATAAAAGCAAAATATTAAGCTAAAAAAATACTTGTTTCCACCCAAGAATTTTTATTTGTATGGAAAGATTTTTTCCAAGTCTTAAAGCAAGAGATAAAAAATTAAAAAAACCAAATGGAACGAATCTGTTCATATTTAATTACGTGCTCTGAAAAATATTAAATTAAGTTTCCTTAAACGTTTTAATTTTTGAAAATTAGCACAAATGTTGGAAATAAATTACAAAAATTAACTTAACTAATTATAATTGGTATTTATTAAAAGATAGTATAACACAGGGTATTTTTCAAGAGGAAACGATTTATAAAAAGGAAAAAATGAAGAGGGGTCTTTATTTGAAAGAGGGGTCTTTATTTGAAAGACCGCTCTGCGTCATTATGCTTGTGATATAATATGACGAAGTTTCTGCCGCGGCTTCTTGCTGTGGCATGGAGCAGAGTGTTCCGATTTTCAATGGCTATGCTTGACAGATCTGTGCCGTTATTTTAGCTATAACCTTGGTTAGATTAACTGAATGAAAACCACTAAAAAATTTTTATGAAAAAGCCAAACATACCGGCACGACATGTTATCACAACCATACAAGTTTTATTGAATTAATGCGAAATACGTATCCTTCTTCTCTCTAGGACTGTTCGGTAGTGCAAGGTATTGCACATGAACACTAATAGGGGGCAGTTTGGGTAGTGTCTCTGAATGCAGCATTGTGATCTCATTTATGCCACTAATTAATTGGAAAAGGAAGAAGCTAATTAATGATTCATTTTTAAAATTAATTTTTTTGTACATATGTATGTATGTATGTATGTGTACATACATATATGTATATTTAAGTGATTTATCAAAAAAATATATAATAAATTGATAGTTTGTAGAAAAAAGTAAAGTAAACAATAGTCCTGAGCAATTTTGCAATTAATTAAACTGCAAAAATTTTTTAATTTTTTTGCATGGAACTAATATTATTGCGAAATTCAATTACTTTGTATAATCGAATACTTAGTAAATGACTTTACACGTCAGACATTTGACTCAGCGGTTTCTCATCAGGTAATTTCACACATTTTTGTGCTCAGGGTACTTTTCCGTTGACTTCGAATCACTTTCCTACAAAGAGATGTACAGAACGGCCTTTTAACATATCACACCCTAAATACAAAAGGGTCACAACTCAAAATTATCCAAAACTAACTTTTTTCCATAAATTAATTCAGAGTACACATCTCTAACTACTGCAAACATTTCTTTCACATCACTATCTCCTTTAACTGGAAAAATACAGTTATGTTTAAATGTGTTGCTTCTGCACGACGAACTAAACATAAACAGTTTTTTCCCTCTGCTGAAAATTTTAGTATTTTGAGTTGTGCCCCTTTTGTATTTAGGGTGCGATATGTAAATATTCCTTTAAAGCGTCTAATAGCTTTGTGCCTCAATGGATGAGCTTCCAACAATGTGATTCACGTCTGTTAATATATTTTATTTACAGCTTTAAAGCGAATAAAAAGCTTCTGTCTCGATGAAAGAGTTGCAGGACTTTTGGACCAACAGTACGATTCCTACCAAAAACTCGGTGTGTTGCTGGAAACAAGCAACAGCCTTTGGCTTTTGAAGTTTGTTGTTAAATTTAAATTGAAAAGAAACAAACATTAACATTTTTGACTTTTCATTTATTATAACTTAAAACCATATGCGTTTTGAAACGATTAATTGATTTGATCGATGCAATTAACTGCTTTCAAAAAATTACGTCAGAAATGTGCATTTTTAAAACGCCAGTTAGCCTTTGCCGCAATTCTTCATCTGTCTGTGTAAGTACGCCTTGAGATTATCAAGCTGCAGGTATTTGAATTAAAAAGCATTTTTTGAATTGCCCAAAAACAGTAATAGGTACAAAATACCAGCATTTAATAAGTTTTATTTTATTGAAAATTCCAAGTTGTCATTTTTTTTGGACTACAATGTTGCAATGATTGTAGATCAACATGACTTGTGGCCAGTAAGCACGTACATACATATATGTATGTATGTATGTACACATTGGAGCTCACGCGTTTAAATTTATTAAAAATAATTTAAATTTGAATGCCTCAAAATGAAAATAATTACTTGCGTGATCTTGATTTTTACATAAAAACTAATTAAATTTTAATTATATTACAATAAAAACAACAACTTAAAACAAACTTCAAGTCTTTTTTTTTTTGTAAGCGGGTCCGTCTGTCTGTCTGTCTTTTCAAGTTGAATAAGAATGGCCTTCTTGCAATGTTAGATTTGTTTTCTTTTCGGCAAGGCCATTTTCAGCAAATTACTTTTTTTCATAAAATTAAAATTTATGACCAAAACAAGATGTGCAAAACATGGACTGGCGGTTTTGATATTTTTAACATTTTTTATATCATTGACATCAATTTTTTTCCAAAACAAAAAATGTTATTAGTTGAGTTGTTTTCTTTCAAATCAATTTGCATGTATATTTTAAAAGCGGCTCAGAGGGAAGAGGAAAAAATATTGGATATTTAATTAAAAATTAAACCAACTCACCGGCATACTTTCTTGGTATTTGCAAATGCTCTTTTTAATTAGCAATATCAAGTGGCAAATGTCCATCACGTCTTCCTACGGTGGCACGGTGGCATTGCCATTTATCATGCGTTTTTAGCAAAATCCGTTTCAACATTCGACAATTTTACTTCTTCAAACAAAAATACAGAAGTTGTGATTGTGAGCACTCATTTTCACTTACTGCAGAACCGTGTAACTGAAGAACACGGCGGTCACAGGCCGCGCTAATTTAAAAACCCTTCAAAATAAATGATCGCAAAACCAATGATCTCTTATAAACCGTTTGTAAGTCATTATTATGATAGAAAACTTAAGTTTTTATGCAAAACAAGAAAAAAAACTAGTCGTTCTTCAACATAAAATATCATGTCTGCAATGACTAATATTTATGAACCTTGAACTTGAAAACATTTAATGTGAAATAAAAAAACGCCAAATTGTAGCTCGTATAATAAATTTATTATTATTTTTTATTAAAAGTACTCCACAGTACACAGGTAATTTGTAGGAATTCATAAAATATTTAATGCTACTGAAACAACAAACAAATTCCTGGCCATCCATCATGATCGCATGTTAACAACAACAAAAAAACACAAATACATACACACACATATATATCTATATATTCTAAAGAAGAAAACAATAACAATTTTATTATTTAATGAAGATAATTAAGCCAAAAATTTGACAGCTTTAACAGTAATAATGTTGAACAGCAACAACAAACATTTGAGATGCATAATTTTGTGATAATTTAAAATAGGAAATGAATTTAAGCACAATTGCAAATATTTTTCTCATCCCTTGTGTGTTTGACTTTAATTTTTTTTTTTCTTTTATTATTTTATACATGAAATTTAACAAGCTTTATTCGTCAGTCATCATTTAAATCACGAAAAACTACAAATTACAAACTGAAATTGCTGACAAGAACATACAGAGGTATACAGCTGTGGACAAGACAATAGAATCGATATTTTGCATGTGAAAGTTTTGTGTCCAGCCCCATCTACAAACAACGAGTTTCGACGTTAAATGACGAACAGTGCTGCTCTCCTTCAGGCTTTTAAGTTCGCTTTTTGCTTCTCTATTAACAAAGAAAATAATTAATTGCTGCGATTATTATTTATTATTATTTTAGATGAGGTACAAAGAAATTTAATCAGATACATCTAAAACAAGAAAAAAATATTTTGTAACCAATAATAGTCTCCCTGAATTTTCGTACGCTGCGAATGATTTGGTAACTACAGGGGGTGTCGTTCTAACGACTGATAGTTCTTGATCTCGAACTTCAACGCTCGGAAGCGTATCCTGATAATACACTTTTACTTCAATTTCACTCACATTATTAAAATAAAAAAAACCAACATTTACAGCCTTATTCATAAAAAAATATATTCGACAAATTTCTGTACAAAATAATTAAATAAACCTTCGACAAATTAGGTTTTCCGATGCCATTCGTTTTTCAAACCGCAAAAAAACTTTCTCCGTGTAACACCCATGACTACGACAGACCCTGAAATAAATGCCAATTTTAAGTTTTTTACTAACAACAAACTAACATTATAGATTAGCAATTAAAAGAAAGTTGTAATCTTTTGTTTGGCACCTTTTAGTCCCATTGTGTTAGAGAAAAAGTGAAATTTTATTCAATCACTTTTTATTTTAAAACATCATCTTGATCCTAGTTTTTGGTTTGCTTTTACTTTAGATATTTTCAATAGGTTTTAAAAATAAAAAAGAGGTCTGAAGCACGATAATTATTAACAGAAATAATATCAGTGTGTGGAGGGGGCAGCGCCGGAATAATATTACAACAATATAATAAAAAAGGAATAATGATTTTCAAATTCACAGATGTGACGTTAATGGCCCGCGAGAATAAGAGTAGCAAGAAATTTGTGAGCGGGTGTAATGCAGCCACATCTACAGTCAATACAGACATCTTGAGAAATATAATCAATTATTTTTGTAACTCGAACTGAATGTTATAACTGATTTCCTGCAAAAACGTAGCATAACAAATTTGAATAGATATTGACATAAGAATTGATCCTGTCTATTTACATACAAATTTATGAACATACATACAGATACTGTAATAAGAAATCTATTTTCAATATGATACAAGAGTTTTAACATTTTTTAGCTCTTAAGGATGTTAAAATAATTTATCTTTCCGTACATCAAGTAAATAAACGTGGTGATGAAACTTGTACAATCCATGAATAAATTTCAATTTTAAAAACACTCTGAATTTTTTTATAACCAAAACCAAATGATTTATTTTGCGTTGTTAGTGCAAATAGAACAGGAGAAATATTTAATGAATTGTGTTTCCATTGATTGACAACTGTTTGATTTGCTTAATGCCGCCAAAAGTGTTAAACACTTTTAAATCTAAAAATAATATATTGATATTATCCAAATCCCTAGAGACTTCTAATAAATTAATTTTAACTACACTGCGGCACAATGGCTTCGAATTGACAAAATTGTGAAATAGTACATTCGCAACAATTAATCAATCAACCGAATGAGCAAAAGTACCCAACGCTTAAGTGCACGCTGTCGAACCGAATACAACCTGAAGCCAAACTTTGTACGAACAATTTAAAGTTGCTATAGACTCACTAAACTGTCGTACTATATGAAAAAAAAACTAAAGAATGGCTCGAGAAGAGAATCTCGAGCAAACTTTCAAACACATATCCTTTAAAAATGGTCGCCAGTTGGCATCTTTTTGTGCAAAATTTCTCTATTTGCATCGCAGACTTGCATGTGTTTTGGACGAACCAGCAATTTTTAGCAAAATACATGCCATATAAAACGCATTTTTGACCTATTGCACGAACGAATCGGTGGATCAAATACAAATGTTCGCCCCGAACATGATCGTATCTTAATTTCGTAACAATCTGTTGTGGCACACAGACTTCGAGTTAATAAGCAAAAAGTGTTTTCCATCCCTGACCAAATAGTAGCTTTTACTTCAGCAGTTTCATGTCATTTTTTTCCCAACAGTATAATTTTTTATTACATCTAAAAAATGTCATTCATCGCTCTGTTGCTTAAGCTTTTTAAGTTAATCATTTCATTTCAAAACAGCAATAATTTAGTGGCGTTATAAAAGTCAAAAAATATTAAAAAGAACATTTATCCATTATCTTGTTAAGAACAGCGAACTTTAACGTCTGTATTTCAGCATTTTATGGTGTCTTGGGGGGAAGAAGCTGAAAAGATCTCAAAAGATTTACAATTTCACATAAATATGTCTGCCTTTTGTCTCATTTTTATTAGAATAATTTATTTTTATTGAATTTGTGATTTTCTCTGAGACGTTATTGGTTTAAATTAGCCAAAGCAGGTGCTGCTGTTACTTTTTTCATTAAAACTATTTAAAATATTAAAAATTGTTTATGATTTATAGCCATTACCGTCATTATGTCGAATAAAAATTATTTTTTATGAGCCTTATTAAGTTGGCCATTATTTTCAAATACATAATCTGCTCATTGTCATTTAGCAGTCGCTAAGCGGCGGCACTCACCACGTCTGGCACATGTATTTCACTGAAGCGTTTGAATTGATTTTCAGAACACCCCAAATGGGCGGTGTTCTTCCTCAGAGCATAGAAGAGCGCAGTGTGACCATGTGCACCTTTTAAAATGCTTAATGAACTTATTTTTACTTAAATCTATGAACATTTTTCTTTCAAATCACAGCCTTGAATTTTAATATTTCACATGCCACAAGAAGGCATTAATTATATGCAAAACGAAACAGCCTACACCAGCATGACAAGAAAGTATTAGTGTGGAAATCCCCGTCTTAAAGCAACAGAATCAAAAACTTTTACGAACCATGTGTCGGCATTTTTCAGCTGATGTGAAAGCGGTTTTTTTTTTTAAATTGAAAACAAATTTCATCACAACGAGTTCGAAGACTCGAAGCATCTTTTGTTTTCCTTTCGTTATAAGATTCTTGTGTGTTTGATATGTACAAAAAAACGTCTCCACTTCTTTCTTTTCTTCTGCCCAGTTTTCTTCACGACTAGAAGGGAGACTTGAAATGAAATAATCATGCAATAGTTTTAAGAATTGCATCAGTTGATTCGTGTGTATGTATGTGTATGTGTACGAGTATATGCAAATGTATTTAATGGTTTTCTTAAAGTAATAATATTGTAAGACTCTTGAAATTGCAACTCTGGCCTTGACAGGTACTCATAGAACGTATAATTAGCGGACTGAAAGTGTTGAAGAACGCCATTTGCAACACTCTCCAGGGTCTCTGGTTTCCGTAGAATCCATCCGCCGCATCAAAACTAATTCGTCCGTTGAGCAAAAAGTTTCCAATCGAAGCAAGTCTTTTGCATGAAATATGAAATTTGTATCTTTGACGTTAAATCTGATCGATATTTAAATGTACAAAATTAGTAATAACGTGTTGCTGTTTTTCTCTTAATCAAAACATTTAAATCTTGCAAATAGTTAAACACGCTTATACTCGCATTATTGCTTATTATTAATTATAGCATTTAAAAAAGCAATCAATTTACAAGCAAAATAATTATTAATACATAAATATAACACTTTATTGCAGATTCAAATGAATTTAGTTCTCAATAAACAATCCCTCTATTAAAAATAATATTTTTTTTTTTTTTGTAATATTAATATGATTTTGAAAAACCAGATGATTTAATCGCAACTGTTTAATTCAGTTTAGATAAAATAGAATGTTATTAGAGAAACAGATTTATGTTTAAATTAAAAGTGTGATACACTTTTCATAAAATATGACAACATTATGACTACGAATCCGTAGACGGAGTAAAAAAATTGCCTTCAACAAAAACCAATAATACTTTTAAAACAATATTGTAAAGATTAAATGGACCGAATCTGAATTCCCCTTCATTTGTCTGTTTGTTTGTAACGCTGTAACAATTTTTGGCAGTTATTTTCAATTTCGTATTAGAACACCTGAGTCACGGCTGCGAGTTTAACTGCAACTTTATTTTAAAGTTATAATAATTATTTGGTCCATAACTTCAGATAAATGAAGTTTATTGCTCTGGCACATGCCTGCGAACATACATATGTAAAGGGTTTTGCAACAAGGTCGGGCAGTTGGTGCACTGGAATAAAACTATACATATGTGACGCTTTTTTGCTTGGAATAGAAGATCGGTGCTACGGACCCGAGTGGTGCAGTTTTCAAAGAATCTGACGTACAGATCAGGCTAAATTTGAGCCAGGGCCTAGGCTATGTTGACATCGCAACGTGCTGTCTGCTGTGCGGCATGCAGCGCCATTGGGCTGGAACAACATGTCATCTACGTCTATATCGTTCAATTCGGGCCAAAAGAAATCTGTTCTGGAGCGCTCGCCGTTGACGGAGACGGCCTCACCGAAATGGTTTCAACTTTTTGTAGATGCATTCGAAGCTGGTGGCGTCATCTCGAATTTGGCCACTAAACTAAACGTTGTAGGGTCGGCTGTGAAGGGCCAAAGCGGCTTGACAAAAAATGGCCACAAAATTTATGGCAACGACAACTTTTCGGAATTTTAAAGTTTTGTCATTCGGGGTTTTCTCATCACATAGATGTCACCAAAACAACATGGCGGTCACAGGTCGCGCAAATCACTAGAATAACATGACAAATTGTTAATGAAATATAAAAAATAACAAGCAAAATTATAAAATACGCACAACTTATTTATTATTTCTTTACATTTAGTGCTGCTTCTTATTGCCCACCTAAAGTTGACATCACCACGCATTCCACTTCATTCATAATAAAATAAGTTGAGACCAAATATTAAGTTGTGTTCAAATGAATCAAACGCCTGATTGAACACAATACACATTTAATTAGTCGTATTAATACACTAAAGACACATTAAACATGTTTAAATTTTAAAATAACGCAGCGTGAGAAAATAGTGTCGATAATGTATGTACAGGGTGTTTTTTTTAGAGGTATAGAACTTCGAATTGAAATAAAACACAAGAAAATCGTTTTAATGTCCATCAATTTGGCTTTATTGGAAGGATAATTTTATGCCATTGATGTTTAAATATGATTTCGGGCATGTGGCCGCCGCGGCTGGCTCGAATAAAGCCAATTCTACAGGTCCAATTTTTGATGGACAAAAGTTGATGGACAAAGCTCCAATTGCTGTGCACGGTGGCGAATCGATTCATTCGGGTCCTCTTCAACACTTTGCTCTACAGCGGCAATTGTTTCTTCGGTGCGCACTGTTCGACGTCTCTGCGGATGCGTATTATCACATAGAGTAAACGTAGTGCGAAAACGATCCATGGTTAACCGAATTAATTGCTCTGATGACCATAAAATGGACGGAGCTTGCGGTAAACTTCGCGAACTGAACCATTATTTTCGAAATAAATTTGCACGATTTGCAAGCGTTGTTCTTTTGTCAACCTGTTCATGATGAAATGGCAAACCAAACTAAATATTAATCACTTGACAGCTGACAAAATGGCCGCCAGTTAAAAAAGTGATGCCAACTTAAAGTTCTATACCTCAATAAAAAATACCCTTTTGGGTGGGTACATACGAGTACATGGATAAAAAAGTAATGAATCCAAAATTGTGGTCAGCCAAGCTGGAGCAATTGAACTCGTTTGCGTGCGTGTAACCTACACAAGCGTCTGATATCGTTTTTATTCTTCTGCCCTCCCCCAACAGATGTCTTAAATACGACTTTCTACGAAGGATCCTTAATGAGAAAATTGAAAGAATTTTTAAAGGTCCAGAACTCAATTGTTACAATTTTTAAGTTATAACCACGCTGCCAAGGCGTCCTCAAGTAGGTAAAATTGGCAGCGCTTTAGGCTTTTTGTTTTGGAAATTTGGCGAATATTTCTGAAATTTTGTTGTTAAAGTAAATAAAATCGGAGAGATCGAATAACGAAGTTGTTGTTGTTGGGAAAGCTGGGTGCCTAAAAGTCGATAACTAACGGGCCTATGAAAACAATGTAAAGAGATGCAGTGCACCGTGAGTGGTCACCAAAGGCGGCCATGGAGCGAAATCAAGATGTTGTGGCAGTTAAGAAAGTTGGGTCTAGATTGATTTAACATTTTTTTTTAGCGAATTCTCGGTTAGCGCAACAATTAGGCCTCTGGTGATACAACATTCTTACCCAGTCTTTGGTAGAAATCGAGCCTACAATTTCAGGGTACTCGTCCATCGCAACATTCACGATATTTTGTCCCATGCATTTACCGGCGAAGTTGGAAACAGAAACATTTAATGTACGAACTGACGTGTGGCAAGTCTTCGAAGGTTGTCCCTAGGATCCCAGGGTTCGCACAATCGGTCGGCCTTACTTTGATTGTAATGTCTGATTCTATTGGAGACGAAGAGGTTCATCTGTGGCTTCAAAATTATTAGTGTGGTTTGGCTTCCGAAATGGAATTTTGTGCTGCCCCCCCCCAGGTACACGTGGGTTTATTCTGACATTTTTACGAGCAATAAAAAGATAAAGATTTCGCCAGTCTTTGTTGGGTTTGATCTCACAAAATATGTATGTATGTACGTGTGTCGTTGTTATATTTTGGATGATGCATCCTACTTCCTGCTGCGGTCATCCTTGTTTATTGGTTTTAGCTCCACAACTTTTTTCTTTTCTTAATTTATAAACATTAAAAGTATTAAGCTTCTGCATTCATACATGAATATGTATGTATGTATGTGTGTCAATACTTGATTAGTCGTTTAACCTTATGTAGAGTTTTCTTCGTTTTTTGTTTGTTTTTGAATAAATTAATAGACAAACGCCTTTCGTAATTAAAACAAAAGAATACTTGTTTCAAATAGAATTGTTTCAAAATAGCTACATATGTATGTATGTATGTATGTATGTATGTATGTATGTATGTACTGTTTCACACAATCAGTACACGTATGTGCACACATGCAAACATACAGACAGACAGACATACATACATACATATTACTGGAATCCTCGGGGCGAAGTTTTCTATTAAATTGAGGGAAAAAAATGCTAAATTAAACAGAATAAACATCGTTGAATTTATAATAAATCAAGTGCGGTGGCAAATAAATTGTTATATCACTGACAAAATAATTGCGATTGTTTTTATTTTTTCATATATATATTTTTTTTTGTGAAAGAAAAACAAGGTTTCGAATGTAATTGATATTTCAGCAATTACATTGTTGCAACTTTCAAATATGGATGGATGCAGGCAGATTTTTCCAGAAACAAATTGCTCAGTGGTTATTTAATTTATGGTAAAAAAGGAAGAGTAAATAAATAGAGGAATTTAAGGACATCTGCAAACATACGATCCCATACATACGAGTGAGTATATGGCTTCTAAATGTAATTTGTGCAGGAGTTTCATAAAATAAATGGGCCAAATTCTAAAAAAAAGACATGTAAATGCTGCTACGGCTGACTTCACTGCAGCGTATTCTGTCAGTGTAGTTCTCCTTGACGTTTCTTGGTTTTATGCGGCGAATGTTTGCGCCGATATTAGCCTCAAGTGTGTACATAGTTCCTTATGTTTTGGCATACAGTTTGCCAGCATCCCACAACAACAAAAAAGTCTGAAGGAACCAAAAAGCCTCGCTGGATTAGTTGGTAGAGTATTCGACCAGCAGTCCAGAGGTCATAGGTTCGATTCCTACCAGCGACTCTGGTGAAAAAAACAATAACAAAAACCACGAATATAGCACAGAAGCAGGCAATGTTGGGCTAACTGAGGTTTAATTGTGCATTGTCGAAGGTATGTCTGTATGTACACTGGACACTGGACACTGAACAGTCAAAACAGCATCAGTTAAATTCTGACATACGCATCCAATATAGAATCCTGCAATATAGAATAAAAACCAACCTAGTAACGAAGCATTACTCCTACTTTCCTCCTCGCCAACCCAGTTCTGGTGCAATGCACTGCCCTGCCCATGTAGGCGTTGACCGCTGAGTACTGATCCCAAAAAAAAAAAAAAACAAAAAGCAGCACCGAACCCGTCAAGATGACTAAAAACGATTTATCCGGTTGTTTGGCGAACTCTGTATGGCATGATGCGCTGTGTTCGCCAAGTTCTTGTTTACCTTGTCAGACCATGAAATATAAGGATATTTCTAAGGACAAACAGGATCACAAACCAAGGATTTTGAATAAATTTTCTCCTAAGCTCCAACCAAAGGCTAACGACATGTTCTGCACGTGCTTCAAAACTCTGCTCAAAATAAATATAGAATTAGCCAGCATTTGGCTCGTAAATAGAGCTTTGCTGTTTGCTGAGGTGACCCAGCCCTCTTTCTATTAACGGATACGTGCTTGTTCGCATCGTTTAAGTAACGATGTCCAGTATACGATGTCCAGGGTTTTCAGGCTGGGTGCTGAAAGCTTCGATTCGTTCGAAACTGTAACATTTGCAATCAGGCTCGATGGCATTAAGTTTTCGTTCAAGTGTGAAACCACTCGTTGTCCGTATCAAAATTGCACTTGACCGCCCTCGCATTCGCCCTTCTTTAAATCAAAATTTTGTGTTGCTAATTAGATATTATTTTTAATTAAATACGTTGTTTGATTCATTAATCAAATCGGAAATACTATAATTGTATAAAACATGACACAAACATTAATAATATTTGTTGCAACATGCGCGTTAACTAAATAAATCATTTGTTTTAAATAACTTTTTTTAGTTAATATTTCCACAGGTTGTGCATAAAAGCAACTTATAAAATTGTGTTTTTTAAATTTCATTGCAGTTCCAACTAAAGCCAAAGCCAAACTACCACAACCATGGGTACCATTGCCAAACTCTCGATCGTTAAAGGCCAGCAACTGGAACTCGTGCCCAGACCTTTGCACAGAGTTTTCGAAGAAAATCTACTGCGTCATGCCCATAAGGCCGCTTTAATTTACAATCAAGACAATAAGTTTGAGGCACAAACAGCCAGACAAACAACATATTTGCACTTGAATCAAAGGGCCAATCAATGCGCCCGTCTGCTGGTGCGTGAAGCCACACAGCGCTTCGCCCAAGCCAATGGGGATGGCGATTTCATTGTGGCCGTGTGTATGCAGCCGTCAGATGCTCTGGTCACTACTCTGTTGGCCATTTGGAAGGCAGGCGCTTCCTACCTGCCCATAGATCCCACCTTTCCCGCTAATCGTGTTCAGCACATTTTGAAGGAATCATGCCCAATCATGGTGATACACGACGACGGTGTGGAAAGTTCACGTTTTGGTGCTGTGCCCACCTTGGCCATATCAGAGCTAAGCATGAACTCGTCGCAACTAAACGAGGAAAATCTAAGAGCTGAAGAAATGTTGAGCAGCTGCGAAACAAGTTTGGCCCTTGTTTTGTACACCTCCGGCAGCACTGGCATCCCAAAAGGTGTGCGACTGCCCCACGATGTGATATTAAACCGCTTGCAGTGGCAGTGGACCACATTTCCTTATGCGGCTCACGAAACTGTCGGCGTCTTTAAGACGGCTTTGACGTTCGTCGATTCAGTCGCCGAATTGTGGGGACCGCTCTTGTGTGGTAAGTAGAGGAGTTTGAAATGGAAATGAGAAAACACAGCGCCTAATTAAACCAATCAAAGTTGATAATATTGAGCGCACAGACGCTTGTTCGTTGGGTTTTCCTGGCTTATCTCAGTTTTGAAGGCAAAATCTACTCTCGAAATCGACGGCCAGGATTCAACAACGAATCAGTTGTATTTTACACGACTTTTCATTTAAATCATAAAAACATAAAAAAAGGCTGCAGCTTTCATGAAAACCCGAAAGCAAATCGATGCTACGCGTCAATAGTTCAACGTGTATGACGTCAGTAATCAGTCATTTGTTTGCTCAGATTTTAGGCAAACGAGATTTACAGATCGGATACGTTCGCAAATGTCGTTTGTAGAATCTCTTTTAGACAGAGTTGCAGTAATTATTGCGCCAATTAGTTTATTTTTCAATAAATTTTTAAGTTTCATTTTGCTGTTTCTGCTTTTTCTTATACGAGCAATTTATAAGAAAACTGTCGCTTTTCGCTTCAACATTTTCGATAAAATTTATTATCGCTTTTGTTAATGTTTTCCTTACCGGTATAAGACAGCTTGTGTTCAGCAGCACAATTCCAACGCTTATGTCGTCTTCTACGAACATCCAGGATTAAATTGTTATCTGCCGTTTTGTAATGACGTGTTTAATTGTGTTCCTTTTCAGGCCTAGCAATTCTTGTTGTGCCCAAAGCCATCACGAAGGATCCGCAGCGTTTGGTCGAAGTATTGGAGCAATATAAAATTCGTCGTTTGGTCTTAGTGCCGACCCTGTTGCGTTCTCTTCTCATGTATTTGAAACTGGATGGGACTAACAATCGAGCAGCCGCCGGCAATTCGGACAGCAAACTTTTGCACAATTTACAAATTTGGGTATGTTCGGGGGAACCCCTGCCTGTTACGCTTGCAATGCATTTCTATGACTATTTTGAAGAAGGAACACATACCCTGTATAATTTCTATGGCTCCACTGAAGTAATGGGCGATGTAACGTATTTTAAGTGTGAGAGCCAAAAGAAATTGCAACACTTGGAGCGCGTTCCAATCGGTATGCCAGTAAGTAACACAGTAATATATCTATTGGACTCGGACTATAGGCCAGTAAAGAATGGAGAGATTGGTGAAATTTTCGTTTCGGGCCTAAATTTGGCCAATGGTTATGTTAGTGGCAGAGATCCAGAGAAGTTCTTGGAAAATCCTCTGGCCGTGGAATTAAGTAAGTAACAAAGTTGTTGTTGCTGCAGGTGCAGGTGCAGGTGCAGGTGCTAGAAAGTTTCTAAAATTTGTACATTTGAATTTTTCAGAATACTCCCGAATTTATCGTACTGGCGATTATGGTTCTCTTTTTGATGGCTTCATTATGTACGAGGGCCGCACCGATTCCCAAATCAAAATACGCGGTCATCGGGTAGATCTCTCTGAAGTTGAGAAAAATGTGGCTGAGCTGGCCGAAGTGGAGAAGGCCATTGTCTTGTGCTATCATGCCGGCTTAGTGGACCAAGCCCTATTGGCTTTTGTCAAATTGCGCGACGATTCGCCACTTATAACAGAACTGCAATTAGAAGGCAAATTGAAAGATAAACTGGCCGATTACATGATACCGCAAGTGGTATTAGTAGAACAAGTACCTTTGCTGGTTAATGGCAAAGTCGATCGTCAGACGTTGTTGAAACTTTATGAAACCGCCAACAACAACGAGGGGGATTCGAGCATAGTCTTGGACTTTGATTATTCTCAAATTCCCGACGAGCTGAGGGCAGTGGCTGAGGATTTATTTGAAACCGTAGGAAGTGTTATCGGTCGTTCGACTAGAGCTACGCTGGCGCCCTACAGCAATTTCTACGAGTTGGGTGGTAATTCCTTGAATTCCATTTACACTGTGACTCTGCTGAGAGAAAAAGGTTACAGCATTGGCATATCGGAGTTCATAGCGGCCAAAAATTTAGGCGAAATATTACACAGCATGACCAAAGATCGTGAAATTAATATGGTAGAAGACACCGAGGTTTGGATCAGTGCTTGCCCTCATCTGGACCTGGAAGCCATACCATTGCAGTATTCGCATAAAAATGATGTTATCGAGTAAGCAAACAAGGCGTATTCACAGCAGGCGAAACTGAAAGCGCTGCTGATGGCTTTTTGTGTTGTCATTGCGATTTCATGTCAAAGTTTCCAAAGCAAAATTGTTATATTTGACATTTGGGAATGATTTAGCAGCTACAAGTTACATACATAAATACTTGGCGAGTTCGCCTGTTATGAATTCGCCTTAGTAAATCCAATACAAGTCATCCAAAACTCCGCTTGTAGGAAATAGTAATAAATTTAAACAAAAAATACAACTTTTTCGCTAAAAATAAATCTTTTTGTTCAAATTTCAGGATTATTGTGAATAGTTTTTATGGCAAGGCTGATTTGGAACAATGGCTTAAACCCGATATCTTCCGCACAGATTACAGTGACTTAATTTCGGTAGGTTTTTATGTTTTCTCCTCTACATATTTACATATATCTACAGACATGCGTACCTCCTCGTCATCGAACTTAAAACTTTTTAATTTTCCATAAAAATTCCCACGCGACCAGCGATATTTTTAAAAACTAAAAAGCTTGTCAAAGCACATATTTGACGCAATTTACAAAGAATATGTACTGCATTTTGTGACTCTCTTTTCTCTATGTCTCTCTCTCTCACTCTCTCCGTGTGTTTATATTGTGGAAAAAACTGCTGTTTATCACGTTTGTCAAGCGGGGTGTACAGAGATATATGTACTTGGTACAAGCTTGCGTGTCCCTATCTTGACTCCACGTTCCGTTCGGCTGGCTGAACTTGATATGAGTTCAGACTATTAACGCCGGCACGTCAGTACAGCAATCACAAATAACTTCCTTGCTCCTGATGAGAACTTCCACACCAACGTAAATTTATAAAAACATTGAAGCATTAAAAAATGTTTAAATTAAGTTTTTTAAGCAACACGATTAATTATACATATACATATATGTGTGTATATTTGTTTCTTTTACTATATAATAGGACATTTGGAATGATTTGGTTGAAAAGGACATAAGTTTTGTAGTCTATGATAGAAATACCAACAGAGTTATTGGTACCGCCTTAAATTTCGATGCCCGTAATGAGCCTGAAGTTGATGTCAAATCCAAACTAATAATTGTTTTTGAATTTTTGGAATACGTTGAAGGCCCCATCAGGTAACATCCTCACAAACAAATAATGTTTTGCCATTTTTATTTATTTTGAAAACCATCCAATTTATTGTTTATTTCACAGAGATAATTATTTGCCCCAGGGTCTGAATAAGATATTGCACTCATTCATGATGGGCACGCAGGCCGATTTAAATCCTCAAGAAAATATAGCCTGCATGCATTTCATGGAAAATGAGGTATTAAAATTGGCCAAAGCCAAGCAATTTGCTGGAATTTTAACCACCAATACCAGTCCGCTAACGCAGGTTTGTCGTCTTTCGAGATCAGTATTTGACATTTTTATTTACGAGTACTTGGGTTTTACTTTTCTTTAGCAACTGGGCAATGACGTCTACAATTATAAAACCCTTTTGGACTACCAGGTGAATGAGTATGTGTATAGCGATGGCACCAAACCCTTCCGCAAGGCTCCCGATTCCCAGCGTGCTATTGTTCATTGGAAGGAAGTTTCGTCTTAAAAGAACGTGTATTGCTTTTGTTAAATTAACAATAATTCTTAAAACGTTGTTCAGTATTTACCAATTAACGCAAACTGTCTGTTACATAAACTTCTTCTTCTTCACAATCTCATCTCCGAAACCCCAAATCATTACAACTTTTAGTATTTAAATTTTTAGGTCTTTTAGGCTTTTAAGCGAATACCCCTTTAAAAACATTTTCATAAAATCGTTTATTTTTTTCCAATGTGTCGCATGAATACTTTTTTTTTAGCGTTTTGTAGATTTTCATTAGCATTGATTTTGATGTTAATTAGACTGTAAGTTAATCGTATTGAATTTCATGTATGACTTTTTATTGTTCTTAAGCCTAATTTTAGTTGAATATTATTATACCTGAAACATACATACATATAAAAATGTGTATGCAGACGTATTAAGATTTTTTCTAAATCAAATTTAACTTGTTTTCTTTTTACATTAAAATAAAAGAAAATTACAACTTCATTTAGAATTATTTTTGCTTAAATTTCTCAATAAACAAACATGATACGTCTTTTTTAAACTTAGAAACTTTTGTTTTAAAATAAATAAACATAAAACCATAAACAAATTTTATATTTTTTAATTGAAACAAATGGCACCAGTGCTGCCAGATTAACCCACCATATACGAAGATATTCTTTATTTCCTTTTGAAATGTTTGCATATGTATATTGTACATTAGATCCCAAGGCATTAATGCATTTAAAAAAACTCTTTGGGATCATAATATAGAAGTTTGTTCCAGTTACATAAAATAGCGAGAGGACCCCACATCATCATTGAACCTTTGCCATTTTCAACAGTAACAAATAAGTAAATGATGTTGTTAGTGATTTTGTATATTTATCAAGCTGTATACAGGCAGTTGTCAGGTCTTATAATATTGCCAGTAAAATGTGCCTACAGCGTGAAATGACAATTTTTGTCTTACAACGTTGTCAGAAGAAGTATTTTCGGACATCTGACAGCCGTCAGAACACTTTTCGTTGCCATTCTCAGATAATTTGGAGCTCAACTTCCTTGCGATCATTTAAAGAAATATGACATTGAAAGATTGCGCTGACGTTGTTGTTATTGGCTACAGTGTTTCTATGAAAGAAATTTAAAAAGTTAAATTGTGTTGATAACTGAACAAATTGCATTTGTTTGATGAGATTTTCCCAAATCTGAAGGTTATTGGAGGACAATAAAGATATGACGAAAAGCGAAGCATCATCTCGACTTATTCATTCGTCTTGGAATAAATTCATAATTAACACAAACCTTAATAGAGAGCATTAAGTTGAGATTTTGCGAGAAAACCTTGGCAGTAGTGCTATGCAAATGTGATTGGGGGATGCCGCGATCAAGGTCGTAAGGAACTTTTTGTAAGAAAACGATATCGAAACACTGTAATGGTCGGCCCAAAGCTCCGACATGTACCCTTAGAGCATTTTTCACCATACTAGATGACAAAATTCCAATAGAATCTCGTACCAACCTTTCATGACTTTGGGAAAAATGCAAGTTAAAATTTTGAAAAACTCCGCTCTGAAATTTTACATTATTAATTCACATTTCTGCAGTTATCATTCATTATTTTACGTTTACACTTTGTTTTGTCCAGCCGTAAGCAGGGAGTAGTTTAATTTCAATTATTTTATAGAAAATGTTAATTAATGTTTAATTTAGTGTATGAAAAACGAATAAATTCAGTTAAGTTTATATGTATGTATATACATATGTATGTATGTTAATAGTGAGTTTGACTATTTTTTGTATGATAGAGCGTAACAAAAGTATATGCAAAACACTTTCTTCTGTCATTCAACAAGATTTAATGGTTTCTATGTTCTTGGTATCTTGCGTCCCCACGACGTGACACGTATTTCCTCATTTCTTGCCGTTGTCTTGCTTTATGAATTTTTATACTGCAGCGTCTTTCCTTTTAATTACCTTTATGGATTATATTTTATTGAGGACAAAAATAGATTTTTAACGAGAAACTCTAAAGTAAAATCACTTGATTTTTTTAATATTTTTTTTAACATGTAAGCCAAATTATAATGGATTTTATATTATTACATAATTTTATTTATGTATTGTTATATTATTTTAAACTCTCTCTCTTGGTTGCATTCTTATTTTAGTTTTTAGATTTAGATTCTTTGACCAAAAAACTCGTTAAAAAGAGGTTTATCAGCATTTTTTTTTTTTTTTTTTTTTGCAAAATAGTGATTGGTTTTGGAAATATGAAATATGTTAGTACATGTGTGTGTTGCAAACAAGTATTTAAATGAAATTATAATCGACTTACAAAAAAAAAAAAAAAAACTAACTTGAAAAGAATTAAAAAAAGACTAATACGAGTTTTGGGTAAAAATTTAAAAAGAATGTCTAGGAAGGAAAGAACATTAAATAGATTTTAGATTAAATGTATATTCTGATTTCTTATCACTTAATTTATATATAGAATTTTTAATATTTATATAAATCTAAGCGTTACGAATAAACTACCAGGGTTTATTTATTTACTTTTTTATATATTTTCTTTTGTACAGCTAAATTATTAATAAATGTTTTACATTATAATTATTATGGTTTTTTTTTTCCTTTCATTAATTTTTATATAAAGAGAAATTTGAATTATTAAAATTGCAAAAAATTCAAGATCGGAAAAATGTTTAATTTTTGTTATATTTCATATAATTCCTATTTATTTCCAAAATATATTTGAACATATATTTGCATTTAAAACACCTAAAAAGTTCAACTTATTCCTTTAAGCATTTCCTTAATTAAATGGTACAAAGGCAAAGTAATGATAATTGGATGCTGATGTTACACAAAAGTAGCGTATGAATAATACAGGGAAGTCCGAAAATCAAATCAGGAAAATATATGGCGAACTACTTACCAAAATTCACAATAAAACTCTATTGGTAATTATTATGTTGATGTTGGTTAAAGCTGTTTGTTAACAGGCTGATTTTATCCTTCGTATTTTACATAAAGCGGCCAAATCGTTATTCGTTACTCCTATCGGTGAAGATGTTTGGGTAAGTAGTGGTCGAATGCCGTTAATAATAGTGATGATGACGGTGATTACAATGAGTAAAGAAAGATTCACACACCAAAGTGGTGTTCACACAAAGTGTTTCCTGTCAAAAAGTTGTGAAGCAAATGGCTGTCTGGCAATGAGTGCGTGTGGATGTGTGCATGTGTGGATGTGTGTATGTGTGTATTTGTATGTTGCATAATGGTGTTGAACATTTTTCAGCGTTTAATGAGATACGTGTATTAAGCGCTTTTTATTAAGCTTTCCCTATGATGAGTGTTGTGTTGTGTTGTGTTGTGTTGTGTTCAATATAAAATATTAATTTTTAGTATTATTGTTTTCATTTCTTTAAAGATCTCTTTGATGTTGAAGGGCCCGTTGTGGAACCGGGCCTTATTCATTATATCACCACGGAATTTTGTGTTTGCATAACATTACCAGCACCTCCGCCACCACCACCGCCACTATCGCCAGAACTTTGATTACTCTGATCAGGACGTTTGTAATTTTGGAATGTTTTCCATTCGCCTGTGTTGTAATCTAAGCGTATATTAGACTCAACTATACACAACACAGTCTGACCATCTTCTTGTTGCACTTTTTCCTGAAATCAAATTGGAATTGGCAATTAATTGAATTTAACGGTATCAGGCATCACTACATTTCAGAGCCAAAACACTACTGTTGAAGCATTGAAGCCCCACAAACTTGAAAACACGCCTCCTGACATTTAAATATTAAAATACGTTGTTCAAAATAAAATATGCAAAATGGGCACAAATCAATGCCAAGTGATAGTATTACGAATCTGTGTGTTGGTCAAGAACACAACCGAGAACCAGACGACTGAACATGCAGGTCAGAATGTGACATACAACAGAGCTCAAAAACCCATCACATGGACAATGACTGGTTATTCGAGAAGCGCTCTTAAACGATTTGCGCACACCACCCGTCGCAAGTGACGCCAGCTTTCCATAATCACCTGGTTAAAGTGCGCAGAGCGATTCAACAGAGTCAAAACTAGTTTTGCCGGCCAAACACCGGACATTCGAGACACTATCGTAAACGAAGCAATAATTTGGGGGGGCAATAATTTGTGGGTTCGCTCACGACAGCTTTCCAAATAACAAAAAATTGCATACTGCTTTAAAAAATATTAAGTTGTTTTACTTTTTGTTTCGTTTTGCACAAAATTAAAAATGGCAACAAACTGAAAATGAAAAATGGGAACTCTTTCGATGGACAACCAAAAAATAATACTAGAAATCTAATCGAAAAAGACACCAACGTGTAAGTAGTCGTTCGAGTGATTTTACTACGTCAGTTCAGGAACTGCACTAGTTTTGATAGAAAAATACTAACTGCTCGAAAATCAATCATTTGTTCATAAACACTCACCTCTGTTTCACCCAATTTAATGACAATCACATTATCTGAATTTGGCCTGGGATTTTCACGCAAACCGGCCATAAAGCCCAGAATCAAGGCTTTATCAGGGCGAGAGACTTTATTTGCTTTACGGAACATCTCGTGGGCTTTGTGAACGTGTTCATTCTGAAAAACAAATGGAAATATTGAAGTGAATCCATTTCCGTGGGAAGCTGATTTGAAGAAATGAAAATGTTAACGTGTCTCACCGATAATGATAATCCTTTGCGTTGAGGCGCAGCTTGTGTGTGCTGCGGCTGTTGTTGCTGCAGCTGTTGCTGGGGCACTTGTATAATATGGGTACGTTGCAGCTGAATTTGTTGCGTACCTGATGTAGTCATACCACCGGTAGTTGTTATTAACCGTTGTTGTGCTGGTGGCTTTTGTTGCAGCACGATTTGTTGAGGTCGCAACTGTGTCTGCTGTTGCATGGCTGGTTGCGTTACAATAGTACGTTGTATTTGTGTTTGATGCTGTTGCTGCTGCTGCTGCTGCTGCTGCTGTACCGGAGTTGTCTGAACTTGCACCAATTGTGGCTGCTGTCCAGGTCTCTGAATTAAAGTTAGACCACTTGGCAGCGTAGTCAGTCCACTCTGGACATTCGTCATCACCGGTCGTATTATGGTTTGTTGTGAAGGTTGCTGTAGTAAACGAAACAATATAAGTCTTAAGATATTTGTAATAATTGCAACACTTACGTTTGAAATTATACTGGTAGTGGCCTGTGGTTGTTGCTGCACAATCAAATGCTGTTGTTGCGGTATTATGGTGGTCAGCTGTTTTGAGGGCTGTGCATTCTGCTGTTGTTGCAATGTTATTGTCGGAGCTGCATGTTGTTGCATTGTGGTTGCAGTTGTTGTTTTTACAAGTCCAGGCGGGCCAGCCGCAGTTGTCATAAGTGTAGTGGCACCAGTGCCAAGTGATTGCAAACCGCTTACGTTGCTAATGGGAATCTGTTGGTACATATCTCCGCCAATATTGCGCAAAATTACACCCTTCTGAGTTAAAATTATGGTTTTGTTTTTGACACTCGCATTGCCACCGGCAGCAGCAGCAGCTTGAGCTGAGACCGTGGTGGCGCTACCCGAACCAGGCTGCATGAGAACTTGTGTCAGTTTTGGCTGTTGCGTGGCGGTGTTGTTTGAGACCAGGGTGTGTTGTTGCTGCTGCTGCTGTTGCAATTGAGCTTGTATATGCTGCTGTTGAGCAGCTTGGGATGCCGGTTGTATTGTAACTGGTCTATTCGGCAACTGAACATTCTGAATATTTAAGAGCGATGGTTGTGTCGTAGTGGTTGCGGAAGATGATGCTATTAGAGGTGGTGGATTACCGGTGCCCATACTAATTGTCTGCTGTTGGGGATGTTGTTGGCGGATGACCACCGAGGAGCTGGGTGAAGTTTTTAATAATATTTTCGTGGATGTTGGCGTTTGGGGTGTTGATGAGGTGGTTTGATACGAGGTTTGATGTTGACGATTTGGTGTAAATGTTGTTAATGTAGGTAAAGACTGTTGTTGTTGTTGCTGTTGTTGTTGTGCTAAAATATATTGCGTTGTTGTGGCAGGCTTCTGCTGCTGCGTTTGTATTATTTGAGTTTTCTGTTGTTGGTTGGATGAATGTTGCTGTTGCTGCTGCTGCTGCTGCTGTGCTCTTTTAGCTGGCTGTATGATGGTTTGTGAGATGATTACCGGACCACTATTGGTGGCATTCTTTAGTTGGCTCAATGGCATTGACTTGATAGCCTGGGCAGTTTGCGGAGTAGCATTCTGTGTGGAAGCCGTGGCCGATGCCAATTGCTTTTGCCTAAGGGCTGCTGTTTGAGACGGTGTTGAAGCCAATATTACTGGAGTGGAGCTGTTAATCAGAATAGGTTGCTGTTGTTGTTGCTGTTGTGATTGTGATTGGGTTACTTTTCCAGTTTTTGTCGAAGTTATTTTTACCGAAATATTATTTGGCAAATTGGCCAAAGGATTAGTAGTTGTAGAATTTGTGGCAGGACGCACGGGCTGTTGCTGTGTTATTATTGTACCTGGTTGAGTTGTTGAACGAACAAGAGGCTTGATTTCCAACTTTTCCATTTTTATTGGTGTTGTTGTTGCATTTTGTTGACGTACTGTCATTGTTTGCTTTTGTTGTTGAGGCGACGTACGTATTATAACATGCTGAGTTGTTTGTTGCTGCTGCTGAGATGTTGCTGTTTGTATTTGATGCAATGTTGGCAAAGCCTGTTGTTGGATAATAACTCTTTGCTTACTTTGTTGCGGCACTTGCTGCGTCTGTTGTTGCACCTGCTGTTGAATGCGCTGACCAAACGTTTGTGTTTTTTGAGTCAAAGTTGTCTGTTCTATTTTTTCAACTTTGATGTTAGGAGGTACCAATATCTCTTCGCTCTCAATTTTGATTTCTTGTTTAATGCGCTTACTAACATGATTTAAATTAATATTGTTGCTACCGACCGATTGCTGTTGTTTTTGCTGTTGTATCTGTGAAGCTGGTTTTTCTGGTGATTGGCTTGACATCATGGTCTTAATTAACGTCTGGGCATTTGGTTTTGTATCCTCCAGCTGCGAGTTAGATACAGTTTCCAAAATACCAGATGTATTTTGTGTATAACTTAGCGATGGTGGTGCATACTCAGGAGTTAAAGCTGTTTTTTCATCCTCCTTTACTGCAACTGTAGTCGAATTAATAATAGGTTTTATGTCTTCCTTGGAGTCGGCACCCTGACCTTCATCGACACTGTTATTAAGATTTTGAACATTAGTTTCAGTTTTGATTTCAATTGTAGGTGTCGTTGATGCATTTGCTTCTTTTCCGCCAAGGGAATTACTGTTAGCTGGTGAATTACTTCCAACAGCGGAAGCTGCAGCCGCTGCAGCTGCTGCTTTTTGTTCCTGTTTTCTGGCTTGTTCTTCAAGCTGCTGTTCGCGTTTGCGTTTTTTAGCGGCCGCATAACCCAGTGGTTGTTCAGACAACTCAATCAATTTTATGCCACCGTCTTTGCGCCCTGCCGGTGTACGACTTAAATTTGGTCGCTGTGCATTTGCAGCATTAATGCTGGGACTGCGAAACCCAGAAGTGGGCACTCTGGATGGTATACCTTTAAGTGGAGTAGTGTCTGTCATTTTACGAGGCATACCACGGGATCTTAAAGGTATAGTTGGGGCTGAAGCCTTTTTTAAGGAGGATTGGGCATCCGCTGATTTGTGAAGAAGTTCCGTACGCAACGTAGTACTTTTTGGTTTGCGTTTTATTGTGAAGTGCTTAACAGTATTTGGTTGTTGACCCACCTGCAAACAAATCATAAAAACAAATTTGAATTAAAATTAGTTAGACATATGCATGTATGTATGTACATTACTAAAGCATATGTATATTAAGCAATTAAGAATACATACATATGTATAAATTTAAGCGAGTATAACAAATAACAATATTTCTGAAATACAGTATTCAACTCACCACTGATATCAAAGCACTTTTATTGAGATATTGGCATTCCAAGGGCAACATGCCTAAATCACTGTGCTTTGAAACTAGTTTTCTTAAGTCGTTGACCATTTCGGTAAATATCGGACGAGTGTCCTCATAATCCGAGATCTCTGTGTTGAGCGAGCTTGTCGCAGGAAAGGTTTTCATACTCTCTGCTAACATAGAAACCCATAACTCGGAGTCTAGTCCGGCCACTTCGATGACCTCCTCTAATTCAGTTTTCCACTACAAGAAAATTAAAAACGTTTCAAATGTACACATAAACAAACAAAATTTATATACAAAAATAAACAATAATAATGATTAAATGTGGGTGTTAGAGCAGGTATGCATATCCTCATAAGACTAAATTCAAATGGCGGGAAAATACAACACTGGCTTATTCGTCAGCAAAACGATCCAATAAAAATCGTTTCATGCTGCTTTATTTACACTTTTTTCCGAAAATTATTTCTGATAAGATGCTTTAACTAGTTTGTTAAAAGTTAAGCACAAAATATCCATTTCAGATCCCTTTTCATCACAGATTAAAAAACAAACAATAGATTTTTTGTTAAGCACTGGCACTTTTATTTATATTTACACCACCACACATTTTGCATTGCTTTTCTTGATTTTCTTTTGTTTTTTTATTTTACCAACATCTTGTGTTTTGTTGCTGTAATTTACTGTGGTGTTGGTAAATTTGGTTTATGGGAGAGTATGTATGGGTTTGTGTGAGAGTTGTTGAAACCGAAACTTGATTTTTTTCACTATTTCACCAACATGAAAATTTTTTTACCTCTTCCACAAGACGACGAGGAATATGGAAAAAACTTAATAATAATTTTAATTTCACTTGAGTCTGAAGATCGGGAAAGCATTCCTTTATGTTGCGCAACACTTCCTTGTTCAATTGGGAGCATATTGAACCACTTATCCACGAATCATTTGATGTCCCGAGCTTATTATGCAGCCACAGTGATGTGTCGCTGTCTCGCGTCGTCATTTTTTCCACCTCTTTTTTGCAATAGTTTTATTCACAATGACTTAATTAATGTAATTAATATTAAAATGGCGTCTAGCGTCACTAATTTTAACTTTGTAATTGTAATTATTTGTAGAAAATTATGTTTTATTTTCTTCTACTTTTGTTAATCGTCCCTCTTTGCATGACGTTTTTTCACTTTTTTTGGAAAAGATAAGAATACGAAATTAATTCAACACACTCGTGAATAGTTGCAAAAAGTAGTAGGAAATTAAATTATTTTTAAAAACTAGATTGTGGTGATATTTTTGTTACTGCCATTTTAAACTAAACAAAAATTTATAATGAATGGAATGGAAGAGCAATACCATTAATATAACAAATTATTAACGACTTTGTTTTGTAAGAAGAATATCCTCTTTATAATTGCTACAGTAATTGTTCTGCTTAGAAATCATGCTTTTTCATTTATAACCGAAAATGATGACTATTTTCATATGTAAAACATTAGATTAAACCTTAATTAAGATGTGAACAGAATTGCCGTCACTGCAGCACAATCAAAATTAATGAATTTAATTGCTTAAAACTAATTTACTTAATTGGCAGTCTATAATTTTTTTAAATTCAGCAGACTTTCGTTAAATTTTTTTGCCAGCACAACTTAATTGAGCACCTATCGAAAATATGACCATCTCTAATACAAAATGAAAACAAAAATTTTTGGGTTAAATGTTCCAAAACAAGAGAATTTGTTAAAGAATTTTTTAACCCACGCAAACGCACCGAAATATGGAATTTTCTGTTTCGGAAAGAAAGCAAAGTCAGCCCAAACTTGTGTCTAAAGCTGCCAAGTTCTTTATCTTTGCAACTGGAGGTGTGGGCATTGGTTTGTCGGTAGTATGTTTCAGTTTTGTTGCTCCAGCTTTTCGCCGCATTTGTCTACCCTATGTTCCGGCAACAACTGAGCAAGTCAGTAATGTGCTTCAATTTTTACCACGTTGTAGTTCAAAACGGTTACTGGATATTGGGTCTGGTGACGGAAGAATTGTTCTGGGTTTGTTGCAAAATGTTCGCAGCGTAAAATTTAGGTAAATTCTTATATAATAATTTGTATATTCTTCCTGGTTGCAGCTTCAGCTCAGCAAGGACTTCAATCTGATGGGGTTGAGTTAAACCCATGGCTCGTGTGGTGGTCTCGTATTTCAGCTTTAAGACAAGGTCTGGGATCTAAGACAAAATTTTTTTGCAGAGATTTATGGAAGTTTGATCTAAAGGCTTACGATTATGTTGTTATATTCGGAGTTGAACAAATGGTGAGTAAAAAAAGCTAATAAAATGATTTTTAATCATATTGTAAAGCGACGAAAATAACATGTTCTTTTATAATTTGTTTATGTTTTGCATTTCCTTAATATGAAAATATTAAATCTTTAATTTCTTTTCTTTGCAGATGAAGGATTTAGAAACAAAACTCATTACTGAAGCTCCAAATTCTAAAGTTATTGCATGCCGATTTCCGCTGCCTAACTTAGTGCCTTTAAAAACCATTGATGACGGCGTTAACACAGTTTGGTTCTATGATCTTAGTAAAACTGTTCCAAAACAAAACCTAGATATGTACACAAGTAGTTAGATCACATAGTAAATAAAAATTTTGATTTAGATTTTTAAACTTTTATTTTTTGAAAAAATAAAAAAGTAAATGCATAATTATTTGTGGCTGACAAAAGACTGCAAAAAATGTATAAGTTTGAAAATTTATTTTATAAATATAAAGTGTAAAAAGGTTGAGTCCAAGAAGGAATAACAATATCTGAAGTTAAATTTTATAAATACTAGCGTTCAAAAATTTCTTTCCAATGAATAATACACTGTTCAAAATTAGAAGCTTTTTGTTTTACTTCCCTATTAAAAATACACCAGACAAATAAAAAATTAAACGAAACACTAATGCTTCAAAGACAAAGCAAAATTTAGCTTTCTAGAGAATCGCAAATTCTTTTAAGATCAGCTAAATAACCAATTTCGTGTGTATTTAAGTTCTAAAATCTATTCAAATTTTGTGAGTAGGCAAACCAAAGATCTGTATATACTAAAAACGTCTGCCAAAATAAATAAAGTTGTCGAAATCATCTCGGTAAATCTCTCCAAAGCCCAATTTCATGTAATATTGCACCAGGGGCTGGCTACAGTCTCTAGCTGATAAGCGCACATGAACACCAAAGCAACCATTCGCTCGTAGTGTGGCCAACAATACTGTTATCAATCGTTTACCAACACCATAGTCTGGTGTTACCAAGTTAGATAACACAGACGAAGTAATGACCGCTGGATAAGAACCAACTACTACTGGAGGATGCACTAGTTCTTCGCCGTGAAACTCTATCATCATAGCGTTCAGTATCTCGGTTAGTTTATCAGATTTCGTGAATGCCTTAATTTCACTTAAAATGGTTTTCGGATACTTCTCTTTCATTTCTGGTATCCAACACATGGCGTTGTTGCGGCAAAAAGTATTATAATCCAAAGCAGCTGCAGCATAGCCTACAATTTTGTTTGCATTGTCGGTCGCGACAATACAAAACTCTGGACTCAATGTAATAAAAGGTCCCACCAAAAAATCGGCTATTAAGTTTCTTATTTTGTCAGGCAATTCTAATTGAGAGTCATTACTGTCAACTACTGGTGATATTAACGATAAGAAACAATCAGTAGTCACTTGAAAAAGCGAAGATTCATCCTGCGGACTAAAAGGACGCATTGCATAATAGTCGGTTGTAGGTAGTTCTGGAAGTTTATACAAAAACAAATCATTGCCTTGATCAACGGGCATAAGACGCTGCAAATCTGCTATAAGACCACCGCGAAAGACCCAAGGTTCTTGATCTCCGGACATAAAAGCTTCTTTCCAACCTTTGCTAAACCCTAAAGTAAATAAATTGTTTTGAATAGAAAAATATTCAGAACTTTTTGCATCTTACATGTATAGGTGCCCTGTGTATAACTGTAGAAATTTGGCGGAAAGTGTCCCAAACGCAACCACTTAACAAAAGCATTTAGCAATGACAAAGCTCCGGATATGTCCCAAACGTAGCTAAACAAATCGTGGCATATTTCTTTGTTGTCACACAATGCAATTTTGCGCAATAAATCTTGTACACAATGGCACAATTTGGAAAAGTATTCTGCTCTTTGTATCCACTCGACCACTTCCGGCTTCGTGTGTATGACATCTTCTACGTCTGATTTTTTACACTTTGGTTCCTCTAAAAGCACATGAGCATTGGCTTTGAGCCAATTAAACTCATTCAGTAATTTTAAACCACGTGTGCCATGTTCAAAAGGTAAATAGAAGAGATCACACAGCAAATAGATATCTTCTCGACTTATTTTATTAGATTCAGCTGATATTCTGCAAAAAAATAATTTTTTTGTTAAATTTCAATTAAACGAATTTTAATGATAACGCACTTTTCCAATTCCGTCATTTCAGCGTTTGATATGGGAGAAGATCCAGGGCTTTCCACTTGCATTGTATTCTATAAATCATATTGTTTATGAAAAAGAAAAAAACCATGCTAAATACTTACGTTCACTTCATTTATAGAACATGTTTCGGCCATTACAATGTCTTCGTGTGGGCTTGATGGCAAAACTTTGACGGAGTCCTCTTTTGGCGATATAAGTGAAGTTACACTACTGCTGCATTCCATTGGCTCATTGCCTGTGCTTATAGGACTCAAGTTATTATCATCAACCATGGCATCCAACGCCAAACCAGAGCTGTCGCCTTCTGCAGGTTTATCTGCTATGGTTGCATCTTCCGATTTGTTTTCTGCTTCAGTCGATTCTTGGCTGCCTGCCTCACGCAATATCTCCTTATCGTTATCACCTATAAGCTTTTGAATCTCGGATTTTTTTATTATATCGACAGGCTTTATGGGTAAAACTTCATTATCTGTATCGCGCATATCTTCACTTTCAGTATCAGATACTTCCTTCGCGGCCATAATTGGAACAGAAACAATAGATATGGGTATCTTTTTAGGAAGTTCGATATTTGATGTAATATTTGTAGATATTGGGTTCAATATGTCTTCGTTGGTAACAACTTTTGTAGGCGAAACTAGCGAGTTCATGACGGCATTTGATATAGGGTTCACAGATGAAGAGTTTACAGTGCTGCAGACATCGGCCAATGCTTGCAGTTGTGTTGTGTTTACCTGCGGTACAGTTGCAGTCTTAGAATTCGTCGATGTCGTCGTTGTCGTAGTCAAACTCATGCATGTGTTTATTGAAGGTATAATGGGTATAATTGGCATGACCACTAAGAGAGCGCCACATATTTAGTAATTTAAGCTAAAAGAAAAACTTGTTTGATCAACTTACTTGTTACTGCCGGCTGAGGCTTTGTAATTGGTCCCCAAGCTTCTTTTTCTATGAAAAACTCAGGCAGCCACTCGCTAATAGCATTTCTGAAACAAATTTTTTTTTATATGAACGTTCACAGTTTATAATTCCATTAGCTTTTACTTAAGAGCCATGCGTGGATGATAGATGTTCTTGGACAAGCAGCATTCAATTGGTAGATTATCTGCTCCGATTTCATCATCGTTTTCCGTCTCCAGTTTTATGTCCGCTGATATCGAACCTTCAAAACATTTGTTTCTTAAGTATTTTCTAGCTAATAACTTAACAACCAACTTACTATTGACCTTTGAATCCAAGCTGCACCTTGACCAGTAGGCTAAAGTGTAAATTGCCATGGTATTCGCATGAAATTCGCAATTTGGATTTGTCATCACGCCACGCAAGTGCGGTATTAATTTGGGTGAACGGCCCGAATAAGGACCTAAAAACACACGTTTTTGGTCGTAATCATTGGCGTGCAAATTATCCCATATAACTGGTGGTCGTCTTAGAATTTCTGTAATCTCTTGTATAGACTCCAAAGTAATTATTTTTGATATAACTTTGTTGCCTGTCCACATGATATCAATTTCCTGATTAAGTTTTGAACCTAATGTAATTAAATACTCTGAATCGTGAACAGAAGGCACAGCTCTTGTACTGCAATATTGGGTGGGGCAAAAGAGAAACTTTGGATTGCCAAGGTGAGTAAATATTTCATTGGTAACAGAAACTTGAGCATTCCCAAAAGTTTGGAAAACTTCCTTGTCCGATTTTGAGAGCTCGGATTCTATATCGTCAAAAAGTAAAGCAAATGCTTCGCAGCCGAACTGGCTTACCTGGTCCAATTTCCGTTTAAGGGTTTGCAGTTCCTTTTGACTGCTATAAGTCATATCTAGGCCAGGTGAGAGTGCATAGTAAAAGGTTATGTCATGTTCCTTAGCAGCCGATATCAAACCTATTAAATAACAAAACAGGAAAAAAAAAATATTCATTCGTAATTATTTTTTTTTGGTTTTAATATTAACCTGACAAATGATCAGCCTCTTCGACAGTGTATAGTTCCCGCCAATAAGCCCGATGCTTATAATCATCTTTTGGGGCGTAAACATAAGAATCCATACCCCATTTCTTTAATCTTTTTTCGGCAGTAGAATTTTTTTATTATTGGGAGTTTTCTTATTATTATCTTCTACTCACTTTCGGAATAAGTCTTTTCTTTGCTCCGTTGTCCAGGGTCTTCCATAAAAACCTTCAATTACTCCACATATAAATGAAGGTTTCTTCTGTTCAGTTTTGGTCAGCTCCTTAGTTCTATTGTTAGTATCACTGTCTCTACTGCACTCTTGCGCATTCGTTGACGTAGTTGCCTTAGTTTCATCAACCTCTTCCATATTCAATGCTTTAATAGACTCTTGCCGCACTAGAGTTTTTACAAAATTACAAATGCTTTCGAAGCACACTTTAAAAAAAATCGGTTTTTTTTTAAACCAAATGAATGTAAATACTAATAATTTTCTATACTAATGTATTTAAAAAAATTTAATTTCCATTAAAGAAATGAATGTGTGCAAAAAATTTTCGGCAAAACATAACTATTACTGCAGGGTGTGAAGTTAACAACAAACTTACGTACATTATTATTTAGTCAAATTGCGGGAATTTCAAAGGCATATAACAGTTATGGCGTTCGGCTTTTAACATATCAGCACAAAAGTGAGCGGAACAGGCTCTTAAGCTACTAAAGATTTTTGCATGAATCTCGTTAAAAAACTTAGTATTTATTTATTCATTTATTCCGAAATATAAGTCATTTTTATACTAAAAGTGATGCAGCAACTGCAAATTCAGAAAAAAATAATAACTTTATACTTATTGTTATTTACAATTTATAAAAAATGCACTATTAAACATAGAAAAACCTGTACAAAATCGTAAAATGTGAAAAAATTTCGATTCAAAATAGATTTAATATGTTTTGACTGTCTGCTGTGCTGTCAAAATCTAAATCCGAAATCTTACATCAGCTGTTCGCTGCACAGTATAACAAATTTACTTTCCCTTTGATTATTGTACTGATTCTTCGTGGTTTAAAGACTATGCAGTTGCCAACTATAAATTATTCTTCGTAATTTGTCTCAACCTCAATTCGTAAACAAAAATTTTTATTTCACTGCAATTTACTTTTATAGTTTAATTGAAACTAAAAGTTGGTAAATAACGAGCTTGAGAATCAAATAAAAATTTTACCAACGGTTATTTTGGACTGCTTCTAGAAATTGCCGTCTTTTAGAAATAATATGTATCTTTGAGATTTTTTGTGATTCAAAATTAGATAAACCATAAATGCAACCATTTGTAGTAATACGGAACTATAGGGAAGATGATGAGCTTAAATGTCAGCAGCTGGTACGTGACTACATTATGTCTTTTGCTACGAAATCATTTTTTTGCTTCTGTTTCCGTGAGGTATCAAAATACAAAATGCGCTCCATACAATTTATCATTGTTAATTATTATTGGACGGTCTTACAGATAACATTACAGTTCATAGTAATAACATGGGCCATTCTATTCATCTTTCTGGGAGTTCCTTTGATATTTTGCTCCATAACTATACCTGGATGCATATTTTTCTTATTTTCAGGAACGTATTTTTCTTTCTATGCCAAAGCTGTCGAATTGATGAGGGTGAGGTTCTTATAGATTTTTGACTTAATACTAAATTATTTTATAATCACTTTTGCAGACCAAACCCAATCAATCTTTGGTTGCTGAATGTTATGAACCATTTATAATGCGCTTAAAACCGAGGGAGTGCACATATCAAATATTTTTAGATGATGCGCCATATGAACAATCTTTCAAAAATAAGTTTCGCAAAAAGGTAAAAATGTTTTGTGTTTTAAAGACTGCTTTCATAAAGAAAATTTCTTTCCTAGATAGTTGCTTGTCTTAGTGTCAAAAATCATAAAGATGTTTATAATGCGGCATGGATTTATAGATTTGCTGTTGCTCCCGGTTATCACCTGCCAAAAATAGCTGAACCCATGATAAGTCTAGTGTCCAAGATGTGTGTTCAGCAAGGTTACAGTACATTGGAATGCACCATGTCAGAGTGGCAAGAGGAAGAACGCGATTTCTACGACAGTTTAGGGTAATATTGCAGATAATTCGTCTTCTTGCGGTGTTATAAGCCATAACGTATTAATGTTTTCAGCTTCTTAACCCGTCAAATATATCACAAACAGATTATTGGTAGCAGCTTAACAGTGATGAAAACCCAATTCACTTACGACTTGAGATTGGACGATACCTTGCAGAAACAAAATTAATAACATGAAACGTTTTGCCCACATAGAACACTAATATGCAAAATTGATGCATACGGAAGGACTAAAGAACAGCACGAATTTAAAGAATCTTTTTTAATCATTCCAGTTTTTTAGAAATTTAAACTATATTTTTGCTACGCTTCTACTTTTTACTACTCACACTGTTTTGAATATAAAACATATTACAAATAGAATGACACACAAAATCACGAGCAATCTTCCTATCGAGTAAAACAGTTTTTTTTCTGTAAATACAAAACAATGAGCTTCTTTTTAACAATTTTATTGTAATTCGCCCTACTTGGGAGCCACATTCTTTTATTAATATACTTCCAGATTTATCATTTCATATCACAATTATTTTATAACATTTTTCGACTTATATTTTAAACGTAATGTTTTTAATGCAGAAAATGGCTCTCGTAACTGACCCTCTTCTGAATAAGACAATTCGGACGGTCGCTGTAGAGTAATTTTCTTTTATATTTGTAGTCCACAAACATGTCCAAGGCATTGTATTTTGTATTGATTAATGACTGAATATTTTTTGTTGCCTACGAAAATGCTGGACAATATGTAAATACATGTGTAAGAAAATGTAAATTATTATTAATATTATAACCGATATTTTAAATAAACTTTTGTAATTAAAGAAAAGTATTTAAAACAAGTGTGATTTAAAAACGGTTTGTCATTATTAATCAGTGTGATTTCAAAAATAAAAACGAGATTTAAAAAAATCGGGATATGTTAAGCCAACGATAGATACTTCTATTGTTAACCATTCGTAATTGTAAACAGAACTTAAAATTGTAGCCATTAAGCTTTTAACTTCAGTGTGTGAGTTTAATTGGGAATTCGCATTGGCTGTACAACTTTTCAAGAAACTGTAAACATCTACTGACAAAATTCCCTTGAGACATACTCGTACGCACAAACATGCTTAATCAGTGCCGATATTTCTTAATGTTGATTTTATGAAAAAACATGTGCCAAAATCTGGGAGCTTGAAATAAAACTACTAGATTCTATAGTACGCTTGCGTGTCATTGCGTTCCTATTCACTTTTGTTGTAATTTTGTTACTCCTCCTCGTTGTGTTGCCATCAATTTGTTTTAGTGTCTTTAATGTGGAATGTACATAACAGATGTGTACGTATCGTTGCCTTAATATGGAAGTGTCGAGATTGTTGCCTACTTTACAATGATATGTGCAAAAAATCTCAACTTTGCAAAGATATGCATATTGTATGTATATATTATGCAGTTCTATTTCTTTTTTCTCAAAATTTTGCTTCTTAAGTTACTTTTTTAGTTCAAGCGATTAACTTACCACTTGCCATTGAAATCTATACAACAAAAAAGACAAAATGATAAAAATTTAATAAATATTTTTGAAACAAACCATACGTACCTACACACATACATATGTATGTACATATATTGAATTCTAACAGCTTAACAACAACAAAAAAGACTCTTTCATCAGCCGTTCAAATTGAATTTTATTATTTTATTTTTCATATCATTTCTATTTAAGCTTATTTAGAATAAATTTCTCCTTTAATTTAGTTTAAATATATCTTTGTTTAATATATATGTATCTTTAATTAATAAATAAATAAAATATATTTATATATTCATACAGTTTTTCTTTCTTTGTTTTATATATGTAATTTAGTTTTACCATTTGACATTTAAGAAGATTCTTCTTTTGCGAAACTTTAAGAAAAATGTATGCAATTATGTATATTTTTTTGCAAAATACTAAAATAACAAAAAAAAAAAAAAATAAATGAAAAATTACAACAAATTTATAGTAGTTGGATTTAATAAATTAAAACTCGATTAATGAAGCAAAATGGCAATAAAATAGTTGTTATTTTTCAAAGTCTTGCAACGCGTGTAACAAATGGCTGTCAAAATTTTATCTGGACTCTAATTAGGGTAGTGTGAGCAAAATTGTATCGTATTGAAGTCCGAAACATATCGTTGCATTCACCTTTTAGCAAATATGTACATATTAGTGCAATAGTAATATGACAAGCAAAAGTGTCAATTGTTACCAGCCCCCTCTAAACATGCAATTTTTGTTTCAGCAATTCTGAATTTTTTGTGAGGAAAAATATGTTAAGAAGTACTCACGTTCACATTATCTGAAGTTGTTCGTTTTTTATACAAAATATTTATTTGTCTTAAAAAAGAAATACGAAAAAATCAAAGTGTATTTATTTATGTTCACAACGGTTGGCAGCTGCTTCAAATACGGAATTACACCTGCCACAATGTTCTCGTAGACTTGCAAACACTTTGAAAAACGAAAAGTAAAATTGCGAAAACAGAGTTCCACTGTGTGGTCTTAGTGAACAGAGTTTTAAAAATTGCGCTTGTAGACCGGGAATACTTGCAACTAATTCATACATTTTTCTAGCATTGTACTATTTACGGACCGCATTTTCTGTAGGCTTCTACTTTTTTTTTGAATAACAGCAATTTAAGTTGCCTCTCTGCGTCGCGTGGGAAAAGACGCCTTAAACCTTTTCTATGTTGTAGAAACCTAATTTCAAAGAAAAACACATACATACATGTGTGAGTAGCAAGTAATAAGTAAACATGAACTATTTAAATATTTTAAGAACATAATGAGTAAAAAAGCCTTTTAAAAATGCCATGCGTTGCTAAAAATAAGTCGGCTGCTGAAGGCTTCATTTGTATATTGGGAACTAGATGACTTTTAAATTGCTTTCTTTTCTTAATCATAGAAACAGAACAAAACTTAATAATTAGCTGCATAAGTCAATTTATTATATATGTATGTAAAGGGCTTTTCTTTTTGGGACTTTTATTTTAAATTATAAAGTTTATTAATTACTTTTCATTTAAATTGCATTATTTTGTGGGTTTTTGTAGATTTTAAATATTTAAGATTTCGATTTTAATTTTTGTTCTCATTTTTTTGGTTGTAGTTTTTCTTACTAAAGCTGTATAACATTAAATGTGATTTTCTTTTGTTTATTACTATTTTGTTGTTAATTAAGGAATTTTTGCAAAAAATAGTTTTTAGAAAAAATATATGTATGTATCTTTGATTTGGTATCAATTTACACAGTTTCGTTTTGAAAACTGCTTTTAGGCTAATAAAAAAAAAACTTAAAACCATTTTTGCCGATCGACCTGTGGATGTGGCTTTTTACAATTGATTTAAAACAGTTTAGCGCGTCGTTTCAATTCATTTCGTCGCCATTGGGGGAATCTATAGAAATCGGCTCGTGCACATTGCAAAATGTGTTCGAATTCCACATCCGATAAATGGCGCTGAAAGGAAAGAAGAAAAAACAATTCTTTATTTTAAGCAGCAAAACTTTTTTCATGTAAGAAATATTGCATTTCTTTCAGAATCAGAAGCCCAATCAACAAAATCTGATTTTCAGGTCTTCTAACTACACAACATACATATTTGTTTTACGGACTGACTACAATGTAAAGTGATCGGTCATTCCAACAATGACATCATATCAAAATATCTTATCATTGTTTGTTTATTCGGAACTCTACAATTCTTTCTGTTACATGAGTGGATGCCGCCAGTGTTGATACACTTTCACTAACTTTAGCATATTCCCGCTAAGTGCTGTGATTGTCCGGTGCTTGTTGGCATTAGCTCGCTACTTAGTAAGCCCTAACAAAGAAGTCTGGGGTACTGTCTTGTGCAAATCATATGTATGTGGCATCCGCCAGTAACAGTAATCGCATTGCCGATGGCGTCCTCCAAGAAATACCGCCCATTCAATTCTCCCTTGTTTGTTGACGTAACCGTTGAAATGAAAGTGGGCGCCGTTGTTCACTGTACAGCTGGTGCGTCACGATTAGAAAATCGACGTCAAAGCTGCAACATCTTTCGATGGAGCGATTAAGTTTGCGCCAGCCTGCATGAAACACCCTTTTCAAAAACTTTTTATAACTTTTATAACGTTTTTTTGTTCTTCAGCAAAGAGGGAGATTTAATATTTATCTCATTTAGCATTTTCTACATACATACATATATTAATTTATTTTGCTCACCTCTAAATTGCAGCGATCAACATCTGAAGGCAAACGATAATTTGTGATAACAAGCAAGTGATAGGGATAAATTTTAGCCGGCTCATGGACCAACATCGAATGTGCCATATTTGGCAAGCTGCGACGTATTAAGCCAGCCTGGGGATAATGATAGGACAAAGCTCCTGAATATGTGCTGGATGCAGGTATATCACCACCCATTAATGCGCGTCTATCACCTTCGGTTATAGAATCAACTGAGGCTGAATTGAAGAAAAATCGTGCAAAGAAAATATTAAATTTTTTATAAGCCGGTTCAGTTAATAACTATGACGTACCTTCGGATTTGCCACAACTCAAATCTGTACTGTGCGTTTTGTCACCAAGACCTCCATATGAAAAATCCTTTTTTTTCGGTTTTGAAGAGGAAAAACAAATTATTTTTTAATTGATTTTAAAGTAATTACAATGTTCTACTTAAATATTATATTAAACAAAAAGTGAAATAATAATTTTAATTTCATGCTTAAAATTAAAATGTGCGTGCTTTTAAAGCGTGATTTTTTAATAAAACAAAAAGGAGAAAAAAACAAAAACAAAAATGCAAGTGTGTGCGGGTTTTTTTTTTGCTCAAGATACGGCCTATATCTCCAAAATAAAAAAGCTATTTAAGCAGCAAAGAAACTTTAACTAAAAAGGTTTTTAAGATTTAAATTGACGCTGAAATTGTTCTACGATTATTGTTTCTTTTTCATGTCATATATAAAAAAGAAACTGAAATATCAATGTATGTTTAGATTCAAACATGTCTAAATCCATTTCTTTACCGTCGCTTATACATACTTGGTCTTTGCACGAAAAGTGTACCATTTCCATAAACAAATGAGAATTGCTAAACTTACAATTTGTAAGTTCTTTAGATAGAAAACGCAACATAAGTTAAAAAATGTGAATATGAGACAGAATTATAGCTATAAATAATTGAGGTTATTCACATTATAAATTGGTTCCAAATGTGAAGTACCCAGCCGATAATTTAATATTGTTTTCTTTATTGTTAATCTCTCTTAAAACTGCCACAAAGCAGCAATAACTAGTGAAAGATTTGCCTAGACATGCATTCCTAAAACGTGGAACTAAACAGGCACTAGCACAAGCAAGGCAAGGTTCCACGGAGAAAAACACTAAATTGAAAACAAGTACAAAATTTTCTTTTCATGATAACCTCTTGAAAACTTAACCCGGCTAACCAGACGCAAGTTATTTCGAAAAACCATTCAGTCAGTTTTGAGTGTCTGCCGGTTTTAGGAGCTTCTAAGCCACGCTAAAGTTTCTTTTGCTAAACACGGACGCACAACAATAAACTGAAGGTAAAAGCTGGGGGAAAAGTTTATTCGTTCGTGTAATCGTTAGCTGTACAACTAATCACTCAACAACAAACGATATTGTAGGCTATAATTAGCATTATCCGAAGAAAACCAAATTAAATCATAAAAATATTGCATATTGTGTAAAGAAATAGAGAGGGAGAGAGAGAGAGAGAAAATACAAATGACTTAATGCAAAGAAAATTACAAAGTAAATCAAAATCAAATTAAAAAGCTACAAATATTTAAATAGAATTGCATGTAACTATTAAATAAAGGAAATATTATTGTGAAAGCATGAATGAATGAATGAATGTATTATTTAAGACTGAATGAAATTAAAAGCGCTTACGGTGACGCCGTGCATTATGGCGCCGGCCGATGTGGTTGAACTAAAAGTGTGGGAACGTGGAGCTAAGCCGTATCCAGGTTTAGGAACATGACGCAGAGAGCTCACCACTGTAAGTGATGGCGGTGTAGATGTGTTTTTATATAATCAGGCAAATGGACACAAAATAAGGTGTCGCTTAAGTTACATAAACAGCGACAGATACAAATATAAAGAGAGGCCGTGATAGAGCGAGAGTAATAAAAAAACATCAAGTAGATGGCGGGCATGCAATGAATTTAGTTTTGTTGGATGTGTGATAAGTGATGTTGTTATTGTTGTTGTTGTTGTTGATGATGATGTTGTGATGAAAGTTGTCCATAAATTAAGAATCATTTCAACTTAAACATATTGTTTGTAATATTTATTTCGTCGTTTGCCAATAATGATGATAGTTTTTTTTTTTGGTTTTATTTGGTGTGAAAATGTGTTAACGATCATAGTGATGAACGAGTGACATTGTTATAATTTAATGATGTTCATGATGTTTGTGTTTATGATGTGGGTTGTAGTTTCATAACATTTCATTTTGTCAAAAGAGGGGGAAAAATTTTTAACGAAATATGTAGTTAAAAATTGTTTTTTTAAGTGCATTCATTACATAAATATTTTATTCACCAAAGCACCCATTTTTAGTAAATTGTAAAAACACATTGCGATGTATAAGCAAACGTTTTTGTTGATGTTGTTGCCGTAGTTATGTTGGTCCATTGTATTGTAGTTATAAGTTTAATCGATGGAAAAATGTTGATGATTTTGATTAGTTACACAGTGGAACAGACGGCGGGCAGGCAGGCAGGTTGTGTACAAATTACGATTATGCAGACGTTTCAGTTTGGTGTTTGTTTTTAATGTGTTGATCCATAAGTATTACATTTTTTAAAGTAGCGTTTTTTAAACGTTAGTCAGCATTGAATTAAAGACAAGAGGAGAAAACAAGTCAGAGTAGGAAAAAAGAGACAAAAAGAGAAAATAAGTGAAGATGATAGGAAACAATTGCCTTAATTAATACCATTTTACAATTGCTAAAGAAGAAGCGGTTCACGTAAAATTTGGTTAACATGAAAAATTATACTAATTTCAGGTATTTATTGTCTATCTAATAGTCTCTTTAAGTCCTCATTAGGATTAATTTCACACGTAATTTGAGACGACAGCTTCTTTCTTCATGGCCGATTCTACGCGCAGTCCGCTCACTAACGCCTTCGTTAAATACACAGCTGTATAAAAAATATAAAAATTCTTAGGAACACTAAAATGAACAAATGCCCTGTACACTTATTGAAACCCTTGTTGGAAGTGTGCCCAAATGTTTTAAAAGCATAGAAAAATTAAAGGCTGATCGATAAAATAGAACATATGTATAGATGTATATAAAAATTGTTTATTAATTACCGAACTGCACTATTTGGGAATCTACTTCTTAAAGACAAACTTTGCAATGCTGATACCAAGAACTTGTCTAACATTTCCACGTAAAATTGTGAATTTACAGTAACGCACGTCCGTCTCCATCCTCAAATTATTTTTCGCACCGGCAGCGTGAGCGGATTGCCCGCTATATAAATATAGGTTCTAAGCACTTCTCTATGTTTGCAAAAAGCTTTCAAAAACTAAACAATGATTAAATATATAACTTTTGATAGCTGGCAATTAAATACGTATTTCAAACTTTATACTTTAAACTTAAAAAATCTTCATACGGTCGTTTTTAAGAAGGCCAACTCCTTCCGTTCGCTTAGGATAAAACATGTACATACATATGTTAGTAAAACAGATGAGAGGTTTCCAAATTTGTATAAGAAGAGCTTTTCTAAGCGTCTGCCAGCCAGCTAGACCGAGAATTTTTCAATATTTTGCGTGAACCCTTCTTTAACAGCCGCATTGTGGAAACCTTTACAAGTTTTGCAATTGTTGTTAATCGCTAAATGAACATGATTGCAAATGAGTGAACGTGAGAATATACATATGTTTGAATTAAGTGTGTGAAAGAAAGAGTGGATGGCAGTTGATGATTGAATGTGTTGTTCTGCAACCAGATGAGACATAGAATATGTTTATGGTGAATTTGAGAGTTTTAAGTTCGATGATGTAATTTAACCATTAAACATTATAAACATTATTACTAAAGTTGCATTAATGCTATTATCAACATAATCTAAGCCGCAAAGAGCTTAGAGTTAATATTCTATTAAAATACCAACAACCGAAATAAGTTCTTTTGCTTTATCGTTTAAATTGAACAAAACACAGCATTTACAAAAAATCAATTGAAAGCGATAAGTTTCAGTTATTAATTGCCTTAGCCTCCAAAATTTTACTTGACAGTCAGTAGCTTAAGAGGGTTGAAAGATTTGTTTTGCACACTTACTGAACTATAGCCATTGCGCATATACGGCGGCAAAGTTGAAGTTTTAAATCCATATCCAGGTTTTGGTGGTGATCGGTAGGAATGTATAGCTGTGTTTTATTTTTTTATATTTATTTTGTTGGAAGTTTACAGTTGGATATTTGTTTTCAAAGTTGAGAGTAGAAACAAGTTTGTTTCAAGTATTTATCAGAACAAAACACCCGAAAATAAATTTGTTTTTGTAAAATAATATGTAAACCAAAAGAAAGTAAATATTAAAATATATAAAACAAATAAGAATTATAACTAAAGAAACGTTTTAAATTATAAGTATGTAGATTTATAAAAGTTAATCCCATAACCAAAAGCTTCATTAATATACGATACTTATGTGAGAACCTATGTAGGATTTTAAAATTGATTTTAGTTGGTAGGAGTATTTTTTCCGGCTTTTTCTTATTCGCAATATAAAAGTTCAAGGACTTGTATACTTAATATTCCAAAGAACAATTTATGTATTTATATTGAGACTGTGGCATACACGTAATAGAACTTACCGTTGTAACTGGGCGCATTTCCCAATGATTTTCCAAGTGATCCTCTATAGCTCGTCGAACGATCGAACATTTCGTCATCGTAGAAAGGCTTTTGATGATCCAAATTACGTGACGGCGAGGCACCAATTGGCGACTCGTATCTAAAATATCAAAAGCCTAGTTAATATAGTGAAAAACTTGATGATTCTTCAATTTTAAAGTTTATTGGTCGCATATTTTGAGGAAATGCCGCCAAGGTTTGCTTAAGTTGAAACAGGTCTGGCAGTGAAGTTTCCGTTCTTTTTCTTGGGATTAAAGAAACTGCAATTTCACCTTTAAAGATGTTAAAATGTTCCTTTTGAAGCATTAATTTGCTCCGATGCGCAACATTTCGAGCGTGATATTATTTCCATAATGATTCAATTACACTAAAACTAAAGAAATTTATTCTTATGGGTCGAAGATGGAAATATATACATGAGTTAAATTAATTTCTAGAGTGAATATGCAGTCTGAGCTGAATTTATTTCATCATTATGGCATGGAAAAGGGCGCAGTTTTTGGATAAAAGGAATTAAAGAAAACATGCATTAAGAACACAAAAATATGCAACTTAACAATCTGCTTTTTCATCTTAGCGAATGCGTTTAACCTTTAAGTTCTAAATACCATAAAACAGTCAGCTTTTCTTATTTGGTCATGGCGGACTTTTTATATGATTTTCTTTTTCGTTATTTCTAAACAGGTAAAATTTTAGAGTTATTCCGACATTTACTAAAGTGGACTAAACATTTTTAACTAATACTCATATACATAAATACACGTATCGTGCAACTTAATCACGCTAATGATTTCGGAGATCAGCCAAATTAAAAAGTTTCATATATAAAATCAAGGTGAATGAAAAGTTTCTGAAGTAAAACTAAAAAGTTCCATAGGTAAGACCAAGGTGAATTTAATAAAAGCAAAAGAGATCGTTTTGAGAAGGTTTGATAGTTTTTTATATTTTTAAGGTTCAATTATTATAAAAATATTATAAGCAGATTACAAAAAAAAAAAAAAAAAACAATTATATCAAATGATGGTGACAAATTTTTGCTTATTTTTATACTTTACCCCGATTATTTTCCAAAATCATTTCACATCTCAAAGTTAAAAGTTCGAAAAGTGAATGTTTTGTTGCAGTGCTTATAAATTCTGATAATTTTTGAAAAAGCGTTTAGAACTTTAGTAAATGCTCAGTTAAATTATCTAATTTTTAAAGATTTAACATGGGTAAACATGCGCACCCACTCTTGTTATTTTAAAGCAAGAAATAAAAGAATTATGAGTTTTAATTTATATAATAACACTTTACCAATAAGTTGTTATTAGTAGCTAATCAAATAAAAGTCTCTCCTTTTGAGTTTCCTTCGTAATAGTCGCATCAACGACTTGCAAATTTCCGCATGTTTCGAAAATCGATAAACGACAACTTCATTAGCGAAAATAATTTGTCTCATTTACCTTAATTTATAGATTGGTTCTTTTGATGCTGATGGTGTACGAGATGCATTTCTGGGATCAAGGTTTTGTTGCTTCCATTTGCGGTATTTTGCGGTTTCTTTCAAGTCTTTAGCAATAGCTGAACCAATGCCAGAATTCAATTTCTCCAATTCTTTAGCTTCGCGTTGTAGACGTCTACAAAATCGAGTTCATCACAATCGAATACTTTTAGAACGAAACATTAAGCTTTAAACTTACGAATCTGTTTCACCATTTTTAGTTTCGGTATCTTCTTCATCATCTGAGACGGGTACACCTTTATATGAATCGCTATAGCGCCGCCTTCGCTCTGGATCCGTGTAAGGATAAGGAGGTGCAGGAAAATCATCACGTTCGATTTTAGGTTTTTCCCCTGGTTGTGGCTTCTTGGCACCCGGATAATGTGACAATTCTATGGGTTCTTCGTTGTTCATGGCAGGACTTTTAGGTCTAGGTGTTTCGGAACGTATAGCGTCCACTAAAACTTTCATAGCGCTTCGTGTGCGTGAGTTTGGTCGCGATGGTGGCCGGCTGCCAGCCAACGAGCCCGCATTACTGGTTGCATACGACGACGGCCTGTGGAAGTGTGGCGAAAGAGCAGTTTTATCATACGGATCGATTGGCTTCCGCAAATAGTTGGGAGCATCTGTCAAATAGCTGTAGGTGTAAATTCGGGAAATGTCTTCACCACCATGACGGCCATATTCACGTAGTAATAAACCTGGACTTACTGTACGGAAATGCTGTAATATATTATAATTTACACAGATATGAATTAATTTAAATACAAACTCAAAACATATTAAATTATCATGAAAACTCTCTTCTTCTTCATTACAGTGATATTAAAATTGATTTGAGTTAGTAAAAGTGAGAGAAAGAGAGAGAGAGAGAGCAAGAAAATCAAATGCATTAAAAGCAAAAAATAAATGATAAAAAGTCTATCGAATAAAAATTAAAATTTTAAAACAAACCTTTCGGCTAGAGGCATAAACGGAACCATTAAAGCTCGGCGTTCGGGATCGTATGTACTGTAAACAATAAAAACAAAAAAGAAAATCTTGCAAGCTCAGAAAATGGTGTGAATTAAAATAAAAATTTCCAAATTAAATGATAGGAAATAAATGTGTTTAATGGAAAATAAAATACAAGTGTATGCACATATTTATGTATAATAACTTATTTGCATTAAGGGAATTATGTACGTGTCTCGGTTTATCTGGGTGGTTGAAGATTAATCGAGGGTCTGTGGTGATGGATTAGTACTTAATTAAATGTGAAGTTATTTTTGTCTTTGCTACAGCCAGCTGTTACTTTATGTGGGTGGGGTTTACAAAAGAGACCAATAAATAAATATTTTATTTCATACGGTGTCCTTTTTAGCAGTGTAATTTTTTTTAATTTTATAAAAACCAAACAACCAAAAATTCTGTTTACAATCTGAAACTGTGCCCAGATTTTTCTTACCATATCACTTAAAGCACTCGAACTCATACGATCGCATTCAGTATCGGTGAAATTTCCATTCGAAACGCCTACACCACTGCCACCATTTAATATCAGACCAGATTCATTAGGCCCTGGACCACAACGTGGATGCCATATTGCACTACCTTGCAAATACATCTCCTCACCATCACCAAATGGATCACCACATTTCGTGCAGCGAGCACACGTTGGATGGAAATGGTGATTTTCTCCTGCCTGTAAAACTTTGCCGCTAATAAACCGATTGCAGTATGCACATTTGACACCGAATGACTTCTGGTAGCATTTTTCGCAATACGGAACACCGTCTTTACCCATGTATTCACCATTTAGAACAGCTGTACACGATTTACAACGGAAGCACCAAACATGCCATTGACGATCTAATGCTACTAATGCTTGACCTTCTTTCAACATCTCTCCACAGCCTGCACAATCATTGGGATCGTAGTCCTCCTTTAAATGCGCTTTGTCTGATAAAACACCAGTTGTCATTTGTTGATGGGCCGTTGCTCGGGTCGGTGACTCGGCAACTGGAGTTGGTGAGACAGTACCATCTTTGGTTGTTTGCTGCGATAGTTGTTGTTGGCGTGAGGGTGATGTAGCACCAGGACCAGCAACGCAATTTTCACAGAGCACCTCTTTGCCAGTGTTAGTTACCTACAAGAAAGATATTTTCTAAATCATGGATCACAATATGTATTGGGAAGGCAATATTTTTAATTTGTATATGTCGTCGCCATAATACAAGCGAGCGAAAACATAGAAATCATTCAAAATATTTGGTCCTTTAGATAACAATTTTCTAGGAAATCCACTCGCTTTAAGTCTGGAGGCAGTAGAATAATTTGTGCCAACAAAATGCAGTTTAGAGGAACTTTGAAGATCATTTAAATATACATATAAGATTTTGAAGTTCAAATAAACATCTCCTACGTTGCCTTCAACATTCAATTATATCTATTTTTAAGTAAGAGAATGATTTTTAATGACTTTAGTGCAAACACGATTGGCAAAGGATTGCAATTTTGGCCGAAATCATCCTTAGCGACCAGGTTATGTCGCGCAAATGTGACGTGCTTTGACCAACCCACTAGACATTGTCTTGTGGGGTTTATTGACAGAGCAGCTTTAATCGCTCTTATTGAAAACCCTTTTATATACAAGTAGATGTATGTGACTTTGAATTTAATATCAAACGCATTTGAAAAATGTCCTTATTTAATACTTGTATTCGGTTAACCGACAATCGCTTTAGACGTACATATGTACATATATAGCTGGTTGCGTTTGTTACGGTCACTGGTTTAAGCCTTTTAAGTTTAAGTTAGGACATATTTATATGTACACACATACATGTGTATGTATGTATGTATGTACGTGTGTGTGTACATTCGATTGAAATTTAAAAGTGCAACTATTTGCCATTGTTTTAATAACAATTCAAAATGATAATTATTTTTTGCTTTTACAGAAATAACATAAAAAGAAAACATGTTTTGCCCATGTGTATAGATCGTACATTTAACAAACGTTTGTATATTTACGCGTACGTGTATTTTATGGATACCATAATTAAATACGAATTAATAAATACCAATCACATTTACGGACGAAACAAATAAAATAACATTTAAAATATTTTCTTACCTTACTACCAGATTTAAATGGATGTTTACATTTGGAACATGTGAAACACTTTTGGTGATAAGTTTTACCCATTGTTGAAACCACCTCCCCTTCCACATAATTCGAGCAGGCAGCACATTTTGTACCATATAAGCGCTGGTAATCGGGTATACAGTAGTAAGCACCATCTTTAGTGAAGAAACCACCCGTGGCTAATGACTTCTTACACTGACAACATTGGAAACAGGCTTTGTGGAAATGTTTATCAGCAACACGTAATACTTCACCGGAACATTTTTTGTCGCATTTGGCGCAATAGATTTTTTGCTTGCCTGCAATTAAATGTCATATTATCACAAAGGAAAGAAAATTATTTTTCAAATTAAATGTCATAACAAAATGAAAGAAGTAACACCTCAGAGTAGCGCAGACAAGCCCCCGCTCAAGACAGACACTCGTAGATTAACAGTGAGGATTGTCGAATTGTGCATCTTGCTGCACAATTTCTTCACAGCACGTGAAGTTCTCTAGTCGCAGTTAAAAAAAAAATTTAATAAACTTTTCAACAAAAGAAAGTTTAACGAAATAACTATCAAATCACTTTATCACAAATACAAATTTAAACCTGATATTTTCTGTTCGGAAATTACGTTTCTGTTGTGCGAGTTCCAAAATGGTTTTACAATTTTTATATTTTTCGCGTTTGATCTCCTAAACATGTTTAAGAAACTTTTAAAGAAATTTACAACTAAATTATTTTGTTGTTGTAATATATAGCGATTTTTAACTAATGTGATCTATTAGAGCGATATAAGGTGTTAACAATGACAAATATGCTCGGGAAAAATGTGAGATAAGCGCCTATTATGGACTTTCAGGCAAAAATTTGTCACGTAATTTAAAACAGGAAATTGATTGCGACTGCACTCCTGATTCAGGTGAGCGATATTTCAAATTTTTTTTTCAAGATTTCACTCATTTGATGATCAAATCATTCTTTCTAAAAATTATTCTAAAAACAAATGTGCTATTGTACAAATTAAACTTTTATTGCATTTTTTTCAATTAACGCGTTTGTTAAATGATATTGTTTGTAAATTTTGATGATTTTTATTTGTTTATGTTTTTTTCAAGATATTATTTCAAACATCGACAGAAAAAGTGTGTAATTTATTACTTTCTCCCCTTCACTAAAACATAAAAAAATTGTTTTTCCTACGTCTTTAAAGAAAACATGCATTTAAAACATTTCTCCATAAAACGCTTTCTTTTATAAACTCCCAATTTAAAATTCATAAATCATTCATTCATTCATTCATATAGAAATAATCATGAGTTATTTTTATCACAAAAGGGAAACATTTGTTGCTTATCACTTAACTTAAAGCCCTTGAAGTTCTTAGCAACGAAAAGATAAACAAATAAAAGTTTAACCTATTTTTTCTATATATATTTTCAATATCATAATTTCTAAAAGGCATTTAGGATTTCACAGTTTTTATAATAGTAACCAAACTTTAAAAATATGTTCATATCGTAGAGCAAACAGATTAGTTTAAATAAAGAAATTTGTAAAACAAAACAACAAACGGAAGAGAACCTCAATTGCGTTGGGAGACACACCGCCTATAAAATCATTCAAAATTTATTTCAACCTGAAAACTCCTTTTAAATTCTAATTTTAATAAATATTTAAGTGAGTCATGTGCAGTGTTGCCAGAACTAATATTTTATGTACGTACGTAATGTAGACATTATTATTTCATAAATTTTACTGGCTTTATGCGTTTTGAAAAAATTAAATCATGTATTAAAAACAAGTGTGCAATTCTTTTTAATTGAAAAAAATTATGTACATTTCGTTTTAATCGCCGTATAAAAATGAGCTCAACTGCTGATTTTCTTGACATTTCTCTTCCGTCTTTTTAAGGAATTTAAAATAATTTCCAAATTGATGAACATTAAAATTTTTCTTAAGAAAGCTGTTAGAAAAATTGTCGCACTGTTTGCGAGCAAGACTCAAGCATCGGTAATAACAAAGAATTATTATTTTTTTAATATGCTAATACTAAAACTAGACTAACCCGGCGTGCTTTCCTGCACCCGTCGCCCAACCGTATAAAAAAACCTAGACCGAACTCTTCCATATGAAAAACGAGTTTTGAAAATTGATTCACAATTGACGACGTTATTTGATAATCAATTATTGGAGCGAGCAATTCCACATTCTTCCCTATTTCCAAAAAAATATTAGTGGACCTTTTCCATATGCAAAAAGAACTTTTAAACTTTATCCGCAAATAACAAAGTAATGGGATAGTCCATTTTTGGGGGCACATTTTGCCCCCTCCTTACTTTACGAAAACAATTTAGTGACCCTCTTCCATATGCGAACAGAATTTTGAAAATTGGTCCACATATGGCGAAGTTAGGCTTGTTTACATTATAAAAGTTGTTAAAAACTAAGTGGAAGGAGTAACATAATTTAAAAGAAATGGGCGTAAAAGTAGGCGTGCTTGAAAAACAGTAGCCTATAATTCATTCGAGAGTTAAATGTTGTGAAAATTTCAGCAAGATCGGTCCAGCGGTCTGGTCTCCTATAAAGTACAAATAAACAAATAGACACACATTTTACTTCATATATACATACATACATATGTAGATCCATTATATTAATTAATTAATACTAATACAAACAGATGTGGACAGTTGGACAGTTTTTAAACAGTTTTCTGTTATTCAATATGCAGACGTTTACGTACGATATCGAGGTTCTAGTGGCCTTAATATTCTTGGAAATTATTCCCTTCACTTCTATTAGAAATTTTTTGTTTAAATTTGTTGTACAATACCAACTTGATCTGGTAACTTCCTACTTACATATGTAATTTGTGAGAGAAAAATGTCTGGTTTTAAGTAAGATCTTTTTAAATATATGTATGCAACAAAATAAAAAAGCATCCAATTATGAGCAAATAAAAATAAAATGTGTGTAAGCGGTAGATGTTTTATTTTTTTTATTTACTTAAATGCACATTCTGAAATTATTGTGCAACAAAAATAGCTGCAGAACAGAACAAAAGCCGCAAATGATTAGATGAACTTTACTAATTGAACAAACAAAATAGTCAAATTTACATACAGACCCACACACATATTTGTGTATATGTATGTATGTATGTATATGTACGTATAAAAGTATGCAAATATATGAAAAATTTTGTAGAGTGGTTTACGGTGCGTTGGTTGGATACCACTGTTTGATCAATGTTGCCAATCTCGCTTTAATTTATTATGGTAACTAGTGGTACCATAATAAACTTAAGCTACAAATTGCTTACAACTTAAATTACAAAATGTTCAAATTAAGTGTGAAAATTGTAATAATCATTTAACGGTAAACAACAAAATAATTATAGCAATTGATCGTGTTTGTGTGAAAAATATCAAAAACTATCGATATTTAAATTACTATTTGGGAGTTGGCAGCCAGTGGCCGCCAAAACATTATAAAAAGTTACACAACTGAGCAGCACGTCCAAATCATAGATAAAACTTTATTATGAAAATTATTGGTTGTTAGAGCAAACTTTACGGTCGTAAACAGTTACGGATTTTGCACCGGCGGCTTAACAAAATAACAACAGATTTCTCGTGTCCCAAATTGAACCCTGCGTACGGAGACGATATGTGGTTTGAGCAGGACGTCGCTACGGACATGCTGTATGAACGATTTGTATATATTTATGCCGATCTTTCGCCGAGGCGTGATCTCAAGATTTTTGGTTCAAGTTAAAATATACCTAAAAGCAGCGTATGACCTTAAAGTCAACATATACGCCAGGCCATTGTTGCTGAAATTTGGGCAACATTTAAGAATGTATGTATTAAAATTATAGAAATTAAATAATAAATGGTAATCTTAACCAATAGTTTTAGTTTAATTTCTTTAATTGTAGTTAAAACTACATTGAAATTGTTGAAAAACAATCAAAAGTAATAGACAAACTTTTAATGTTTTTTGATTATTTTAATACTTTTTTTTTCGTAATATTTGCTTAAGGCAAATTGAAGTCTTATGATATTGTTTCATTTATGTAATAATTTTAGCTTTTGTACATTCAAGTTTTTAAGACTGCAGCAGTCTTGCTCCAATAATGCCTCTCGAGGCGCTGGGGATGTTACAAAATGAACTACTTTTTATTTTAAATTGTACTGAAATAATAAAAAAATAACTCGTTTTTTCAGACTAGTTCTTTAAAACACTTCACAATAATTTCCATTACTTTTAAATTCTTTGTCATCGTAATCGATTACAAATCAGAAACTGTCTGCAAATACATATGAACCAGTTATCATAACGATTCTTTTTGAAATATAATTTCATTAATCGTCAACCGTAATGGAGATTTAACGGCTGTGATTTAAATGGTACTGTTCCGGCAGTATATCAATAGTTTTAAAAATATCGATATATTGATACATATGTACATATGTATGTACATTATACATACGCACATACATAAATATAATATTTTTATTTGTCCAGTCCTTTAACCTGGCAGGATTGACGAACCATATTTATTATTTTGCAGAGCCGTCATACTAATTGTTTCATTTAAAAATAAAAGTAACAACAACAAAATAATTGACCCTATGCCCACGTGTTAGTGACCTCTACTCTCTTTTTAAGTCTTAAAAGTTTTCAGTGAGTTGAGTGAAAAACATATTAAGAGAACAATAAAAAAAGTTCTCTATAAATTTAGTAAAAGTCACGCATTTGTATTATTTTATATACATACATACATACATGCATACATACTTACATATGTACATATACATATGTATGTACTATGTAAAAATGAACATTGATTTTAAAGAATACATACATACATACATATGTATATGTACATACATATATGCATGTATTTATGTACATATATGTATGCATGTAGTTATATATGTATGTATGTACATATGTAGTACATTGGAATGTGTTATATTTTTTTAATTTCTCATGTTTATGTGTGCACATAAATGTATGTTCTATAATTTATATGTATGTATGTATATTTTTGTTTTTCTCTTTAATTCAAACAAATGACATCATCAGCGGAGCCGATTTTTGTTGTCGACACCGCGTCGCAATTAAAAGAAAATATTCACTTTTATGTACATACTTACTTATGTAAGTATGTATAAATGTATGTATGTACATTCGCACAGTAAGTTTATGTTCAAACATACGTACATAGTATGTAGTACGCATGTAAGTATGTATGTATGTATATATGTATGTATGTTCCTGTGTAAAAACACGTTCAGACATTATAGAACCAATTTATACAGAGTTTATTTGCTAAAGAATTAGTGAATCTATTTTAGAACGAGAATTTGAAAAAAATCTGAATAGTTGACATGGTGATTGAATACATACATACATACATATCTACATACATACATAGTACATACACATACATACATATACATACATATGTATGTATCTTAGAATTTGTTCATGTTAGTACATGCATACATACATACATAAGTATGTATGTATGTACATATGTCGTGTGCCATGACGTTGTTTGATTATACACATGCATGTGTATGCGTACACAGATGTGCATATGTATGTACCTACTTATATACATATGTACATATGTATATGTACATATGTATGTATAAACTTTAAATATAGGGGCACTCCATACTGACATCCGTGACACTTGATTGTAGGAAATAAAATTTATGTATGTATTTATGTGTATGTACACTTTGTTTCATACAGTTAAGCGAAGTTTTAACATCAATATCACAAATAATGTATGTATGTATGTAAATCATGTTAGCTGAGATACTACAGAGTATGTGTTGACACTAGAGCATGGCTGTATGTACATACGTTTTCTTGCAAGTGACTTTACGGTGCATGACAGTTCATCTGTTTGTTCGGTTGTTTAATTTTAAAACAGTTTTGTCATAAACCAAAGATAATTTGGTTTTTAAGGGAAACTCGTTTTCGTTATACACTGTATTAACAACTACCAAGAAAAGAATATGCAATTTGTTTACAGATGTACTCAAAATGTTTATTAAAACTCAATTAATCTCTACAAAACTTGTTATGAGCAAACTTCAATTTTCATTTGACCTTCAGTAAGTGTCAAAATATTACAGCCTTCTTAAATCTTTTGGACGTTTGTATTTTTGTAAATATGTACATATGTATGTATGTATATGTACACACATACATATGTATATATGTATGTATATGTACATACATACATACTTGTTTTTATTACCTTCAACCAACGTGCATACATACATACATATGTATGTATGCTTTCGATTGTCTTGTCCATAAAATTTACTTTTCATACCGCTTGGGAAACTGCCAGTATTGAAAGATTGGCCAACATTTGTATGTATGTACATGTGTACATGTATATGTACTTTTACATTCATATGTATGTTTGAAATCCAATTTAAAGTAGAGCTACAATGAATATATGTACATATGCATTTATGTATATTATGTATATATATACGGACACTTTAGATATACATACATACATATGTGGATCAAACTGTGATCAAATATGTAAATTTTACTAAGCTGAGAAAGTTATTAATAAGATATTTTCAAAAAACTAAAGCAAAGTTTTTCCAAACTTAGTCACTGAACTCTCCTTGGTAGCAGGTCACGGCCTAGAACAAAAATTCGATTGTCCCTGGCTTAAGTTTAACAGTAACTTAAAATAAGAAAAAGTATGCCAAGTGCTCAAACAACTCAAAAGAGCCATTTCGATGACGTATTTAAGTAAACTTTCAAACTATATGCAACGATTTTACACATTTAACACTGATTTAGTTTTTAAAGGATGCCATGGGATAAAAAATAAATTTCCTTTTGTATTTCCTTAGCCCATCGATTATTTGACAAAATTTGATTTAGACTCTACAACTTATATATGTACATACATACATATGTATGTAAATTTATAAAGCAAAGATGATGACCGATCTTTTGCTCCAAACACGTCGTGTGATTTGTCCATCACGATCACGATCGAGATCAAGATTTGATTTCACTAATCTTTTTTTTTGTGGGACAGAATCACTGAACATTTGAAGATGAAGGGGTTTTCGCACAAAAAAAGAATTTCGTTAATGGATCATACAGAACTTGTTCAACTCCATTTCCACATCTACGCGCGCTTACTCAAAGCCCTTTTACAATATTGCGCAACTACATTGACAGTTTTTTTAATACAGATAATAATACTTAGTATATATGTATGTATATGTGCAATGCATGAATACATACACACATACACTCACATATGTATGCATATCCAGATACATACTTTTAGTGTTTCATTCAATCTAAATTTTTATTTTTAATCACTTGGGAGTGTATTTTGTGTTCAGCTTTAAATCAAAATATACATATATTTTTTATTTTGTTTATTTTTTACTTTTATTATCTTATCGATAAAGAAAACTTTTGTTGACGCACTATCAGCGAAATGCAAGATAATTAAGATATCAAAAATAAATTTTAGTGGACGAACAATTAACTACCGACCGCACTTGAACTAAAGCTTGAGCTGTGCGGCTTTAGGGAAATACATACATACATACACACACACACACACACATGTAATGTTAATCCAAACAAATTGAATTTTCAAACTTGGGTCAATCTATAACATTTCTATCAGAAATGGTTATAACTAGCCAAAAGATTAAGTAATAGACCAGTATGGACATGGGTTTCATTTATTGGAAACATATTGTACAAATTTACAACGATAGCAAACTCATTGTTAATGTTCCATGGCTCGTAGGTACAAAAGAAAAACTCATGATCTGTGTGTACATAAAATATGAAAAAGGCTCAATTCTGGTTATCTTGAGTGTTTGACTAATTTTAGTTTTAATTGTTTCAAGAATCTCCAAGGGAACCACTATTTAGTTTTCATGCAACCCTCTTCGAAATTTTGTCATTGAATTGATTGATTTGTTTCTCAATAAACACGCAACGAAAATGTATGCATTCATTTTTATAGGTAAACGAGAGAAAGAAAAGCAAAATTTCGCACGACTTTTTTCATTTCACTTGAATATCATAACTTTAAATGTTGACGTCATGGTTTTAATTAAGTTATTTTTTTGTCGTTGTGTTTTTGTTTTTGCATTCTTATTTCTCAAACATTCTTATTTGTTTATTTAAAGCAAACATTTAAGTGTAAAATAAAACATTTGCGTATTCAATTTATTTTTTTTATTTTCGGGATTGTTTATATTTTTTTCCTACTTTTGTTTTTGTCGGCACAGATTTTATAACATACACATACATAGTATGTATGTACATATGTATGTATGTACTTTTACAAACGGGTAGAAATTAATTCTAATTAACAAGTTAATTGAATCAGTAACACAGCAAATAAAACAAACCACATACGATTTTTATGAATAGTTTAATAACTGTTGATAGAAAAATATTATTATTTCCATTAAAAATGCAAAATACAAAATTAGAAAGGAGCTTTAGTAACAAAAAATACGTATTATTATTTGTTTTAGTGCAATACATAAACGCGTTCAGGACTAATTTACAAGAATACACGCATTTTCATAAATACAGCAAAGCTCGATACACAACGAACCTCGCTTTGACGAAAATCAGATATAATGAACGGTATGTTTCACATAGCAAATTGGAAAAAAATCATCAAAATATCGAATCAAATACATACTCGTATATTCAATCAAAAGTTGTCTCGAATTTGGTTGAAAAGATCCTCGTACTAACCTAACCTAACAAACGCTGAGAATGGCATAAGAGCTAACCGGAAAAATATTTGCCAATAACCGAAATTGCATAGATATAGAAATAGAGAAAAAAGGAATTGGAATGGAGATTTCCATGCAGGCGAAGGATGGTTGTCTAGACCTAAAAAAAGATGCTGATTTAAACTTCTTAACGAATCAGGAGATCGGTTGTCATTAGACCTTAGGAATTACTTGCTGCCCATTTATACAACTTCTGGAGGAGATATAATTTGAAAGTTTTTATGTGACAGTGCCCCGTCAGGACAGTGGGTATGGTACACTTAAGAGAGATCTTGCTCCCCCTAAAAACTTGTTTGCCTTTAAAATTTAAAGCAAGTACTAAAAAATGTTTAAAATTGTTTTGGAAAAACAGTTCCGGGCATCAGCTCTTAAGCATTCAAAAATGCTTTATATGTATATTAAAACAAATGCTCTCAATGTGCTCCGAAGACTGAAGTATGAAAAACAACGACATAAAAAGTAGAACTTTGCCAAAATATGCGGTTACAAATCGACCCTAAATTTATAAACGCTGATGATACAAAACCAAGAAACGTATGTTTCCAGAACCAGTACTTCTACTTGTTTACATAAACAGACGTACCGAAAAAAATATTCTCTCCATTTAACAAGTATTTTATTCAAAGGTATGAACGAAAGTCTTTCGTTATTTGAAAATGTTTCTCATTAAGAGCGCTTAGAGTGAAGCGGAATAAATCAAACTCTATGTACTTATGTAGGTTATTAACGAAATTCATCCTATTATGTTTGGATGCATTAGGGAGAATACACCTTTGCGATCTATAATCACACCCTCAAATCGTGTGTGCGGCGCTTAAGCGATAACATGATGAATTTGAGCCAAACGAAATCGGTTATCGGTATTCTAGGGCGTTCGATGTCGGCGGCGACATAATCATTCACCGAAATTTTAGTCCTCTTCCAAAACGCAGCGGAGTCCAGTCTGTTTTACCGCTTGAAGATGTCAGGTGCTTTAGCATAAGCAACAGACTACACAGACGCCTGCCAACATCTAACCGCGTCAATTGAAAAACCCTTTAAAAATGTACAATATATTATAAATTATTCATCAAATACTTTTTTTTAAAGATACTCGTAGCATTTGATTACATTTTAAAAAATTTTCTTTTTGCATTGAGAAAAGTAATAAGTGATGGATATACATATATTTTGTTCCGAATGTTTTTTTTTTTATTAATAAAAAAAACCAAATTAATGTGTGTCATTTTCAGCATGTTTATTTTAATTTCTTCTTCCTTTTGTTTTTAATTGTGTGTTTTATTGAATTAAAAGAAGAAAATCATGAGAGCATCATGTCGGTGACGAGCATTTTTATGAAATTTAAATTTAATGCGAATTTACTTAATAGCCTTTTGTATTGTATTTAAAAATATTTGAATTGAAAAATTTCGCAGAAATATCTTTATGTGCATATTTGAATTTTTGTACATATTAAAAATACATACATTCATACATGTATACATATGTATGTATGTATGTATGTATACTTATATGTTTGTGTACATATGTATGTATGTAGTATTAGCTTTTTTATTACTTAGTTATTATTATTCTTTAATTACTATTATGTTAATTACCTTTATCCTAAATTTCAATGATAATTAATCATTTTCTTTCTTTATATTGTATTGCCGTTGTTTTGTTAAATATTTCGTTTTCCTTTGGAAAACTTTTTTATCTTTTCCGGAAGGAGTTTTACAAACGAAAAAGAAATTCTGACTAATCGGACGTTAATTTTTAAAAATAGAAACAAAAAGATCCCTAACCCAACTATATAACTTTTTTTAATTATAACATATTCATTTATATCTTTTATTATTTTAATTTATAAAAAAATATTTTAATTTGTTACTTTTTATCTTATTTAACTTTCGTTATTATTATATTTTTTTACTATATTTTACTATTATTTTTAGTAAAAATTAAAAATTAGTTATTTTCGCGAAAGGAAAAGTGTTATATTTTAGCGTTATTTCCCATAATTATTGTAATAAATATTATTTCAGTTACTGTTTGAAATTCGAAAAATTTCCCCACAGAGAAACCGAAATTTGTTTGAACTTTCCAAATTCCAGTAAAGCCATTTAACAATATAGTAAAGAACACAATTGTTTTTCTGTACAATTAAATTAATATTTAACACAAAAAAGGAAAGGAAGGAAATTGTAAAAACCGTTTACGAAGCATTCCAGTAAGAGATTTAGTTCCAAACTAATTTTAAATTCTAAGAATAGCTAAAATTAACAAACGCAACGTCGATGACAAAAATTAAATCCTTTCAAAAATTATGATTCCCAAACAGACACCAGTAATTTCTATGCTAAAACACGTACATGTACAAAATATTTTGCAATATTCAGTACTTTCTCTAAATAAAATTTAGTCATTCAGTCAGCATCAATTTTTTTCGTTGGCTGTATTAATGTTTATCGTTAAAGGTGTGGGCGGTTTCGAAATACATCAAGAAAAAAAATCATATTAAACCGTTGTATAACTCGGGCAGTAATAAATTAAACCGCATGAAATTAAATAAATAATAACAATAATAATCTTACGTAGGTTCCCAAAAAAGTTAAAAAATCTTGACGAACTGCTCTTTTTCATAATCTCTTTGTTTATGTTACTTGAGAAAGATGAAGATGAGATGATGGTTTTTTACACAATTTTATTTTGGAAAATAACACAAAATTTTATTTATTTAAAATAAACCGAGTTTATTTTTATTTTAAATTTTCAAATATTTCATTTAAATATCACACACGATAAAACCGCAGACAATAGAGTAAAAAATTGAACTAAAATCGAATCTCAACCAGAGGCGATGGCAAAAATTAACAGCGAAGAGATTTGAGAATTTTCTAAAATTGATTTTTTTTTTAATTATAGATTCAGTTTATTTGAAATTCGTAAGAGTAAAGCCAAATATACATCCGAAATGAACTCAACGATATTAAGAGAATATGTGAGAATATTAAAATACCAAACCTGAAGAAGAAAAACATTCATACAAGTGCAGCAAGCACTAAATGATTATTAACTTAAAATAGATTATCATTAAGTGGAGATTCATCAAGTGTATGTGACCCATATTACTGGACACCCTTTTTTTTTTTAAGTGCTTTTGCTCTCCAGCCCCAGCAAAATTTCCGAAAAAAACCAAGAAGTTTATTGTTAAACGGGGATAAAGCACTTGGGCACGTTTACATGGTTGTTGCCATGTACTACATACAAGTTGAAGAATGTAATAAACAAAACACATTTTAATTTAAACGAAAAGATTTCTAGTTAATGTCATTCCAACAACAACTATTTATGATAAAAAAAATGAGAGTGCGAGAATTGAAACGCAAACAAGACAAGGAAACACTTGATTTTCTTTACAACAGTTTATCCTCGAATCGAAATTCAGATCGCAGTGATTTCGTGTAACTTTTATATTTTCTTTATTTTTTAATTAACCAATATTTGAATAAAACAAATTGTACAATTTATAATAAAACTATATATTACCCGAAACCATATTTCTGCCGACCATTCAAATCAAAATATGTATATGTGATCCTGCATATGAAAACCTACCTAGTGGGTTAAAACAACTTTTTGAGTAAGTTCTCATTCCATTTTTACATTACTTTCCAATGTTTTCGGGACTTGCGAACGGTTTCATATGCAAAAAAAATGGTTTTTTTACATACAAATGCAAAAAAAGGGAATTCATGAATTTTGACACACTAGATGGGGTTTATTAATCGGGGTCACACATATGTACATGGTTTGCAGAGTGAACTTTTTTTTATTGATCTCTTACTGAATTGAAAATCGTACATGTATATATTAACACTTTGTAAATATCATTTGTGGTCTTGTTACTAATTTTTTGTTTCGATATTAAGTAATATTTTAAATACTACACAATATCTTTACATTTCATTAAAACTAAATTTATTAAAGTTTTATGTATTCTGGACTAAATTGTTTTTTTTCTCTAATTTAAAACTTTACCTCTAAGCAATTGCAGATTTTGTGGTTTTTAATTACATTCGGGATACTGTTATACACCCCTCCACCCCTTACGACATAGTGTTATCTGCATGGTATTAGTATGTGCCTGTTGTAGTCTAAAAGCAGTAGCATTTCTGAGATTATATGACTGAACTTCTCCTGCATACACATGTATTTTATCTGTTCTATTAAGCAGTCTGGTCTAGTGCTTAGCTGAAGTCTTTGCTTAATATTTAACTAATTTAACGGATTGAGCATATGATTAATTGATATACAACGGCTGCCTTTTGATATTTCCCGTATAGCCTTATTTTGCAGTTTTTGGTGAAGTTGCAAGTCTTTGGACAGTCCGCTCGAGTATAAAACATATGCCAACAAATGCTTCATGATCGTGTTATATATGTATGTATATAAGGCAAATGTATAATTATATTGACACTTAAGTATATAATTAAAATCAATAGTCTAATAGTCTACACTTACGTGTAACAACGTTGTACGAAGTTTTTGGGTCATACTGCTTATTTATTGAGAGCAAAAATCTCTCATTATTTGCTTTTAAAATGCTGATTTTCTCCTTCGACATCATCCTAAGCCTCAATTTCTATATGGTATGGTATTGTTCAAGCAAATCAGCTCTTACCAATATGACCTCACTTGCCCACCCAACAAACGCTAATTTTCCAATCCATCATCTGTTGTATTTTCAACAGCTGGAATATACAATGTACACATTTAGCCTCTCTAAATTAAAACATTAAATTTGCAATCAAATTTGACTCTAAAATCGTTGACCGAATTTAACTAAAATAGTAGTTTCTTGCGTACGCTTTTCGAATACGAAACAAAATAAATTAAAATAAAAACAAAATCACAATTATAATGATTTGAAATATATTAAATTTTATATTAAATCAAGCACGCAGCTCGATAATGTACTTTCAATTTGTGTCTTTAAGTTAGAAGAGAAAGCTGCATTTGAGGAACATTTAAGAAAAACGATAAAAGCCCTTTCCAACTTAAGCTATCGATATGCACCAATTCATGCAAACAAACTGACATACATACATACATACAGTAGATATGTAGTACATACTTACACACATGTCTACAATACAACAATCTTTGAATGACATTAAATGACATTTTTACACTATACAATACAAAAGCAAATGGTAAATAGATAATGAAAATGACATATAAGGGGAATCCTTTCGCTTTTATTTGCGTGACAATTTCATATTTAATGAATAATTAATATAAATAGTTTTACATTCTTTTTTTGCCAACTATTTTAATTTTTATTTTATTTTTTTGTTGTTGCAAATTTTGTTTTCTTTTGTAAACTATCGGCAGATATACAACAAATAATGTTTGTGTAGATAAATATGTACATATATTATGAAAGCAGATTTGTTAAGATGCGAAATCCCCACCGAAGTCATTGTACATCAACAACAAGTGCTTCAAATAATAAAGAAATCAAAAGTAGAAAAAAATTAAAAATTTTTTATTCAAGACACGTTTCCAAACCGTATGATAACTTTTAGTTCAATTTATGAATCTGCACATGGAAATGGAGAACCGTACAAATCAGCAACAAAATATAATCGTACATACTTTGGTACTTTTTTTTATAAATAGTATTTAAGAATAAACTTTAAGGTGTAAATAAATCGAATATAATCTAAAGATTAGAAAATTTCTTTATGGAAGAACTGCCGCACGGATAAAGTGCGGTTGCAAATCTTTTAGTTTTAATATATCTTAGTATATAGTAAAAATGTCAAGCAAAAACTAATATGCGGTCATTTATGTACAATTTACTAGAATAACAGCTGGCAAATATTAACAAAAGTAAAAAGATTTATTAAATTCAATATTAAATAAAAAAAAAAGTATAATTTATAAAATATTATTACAAAGAGAATGCGTTAACACGTTCAAGCAAACGACGACCTGAAGAGAATATTTAGCGATAACAGAGCTGAGTTCTATTAATTCGTAATATTTGCAACGATCTGTTGTACTGCACTTAGGATAAGACATCTAAGCGTCACATTTCATGCACTTCGCAATTGTTTTTAACGACGGACTGCGATTGGTCCACAACAATATCCAGTTTGCAGAGAGGTCTTTTCTTAAAGTTGTCTTAAAAAGTTGCAAAAGTTCATCTGTATGTAGTATGTATGGGTATAAAATTTATTCTTTGGTACTTTCTGAGTTTTCCGTAAATTGTTTAGCATGATCAGATGGTCCAACATGATTAATTTTTTTTAAGAAAACCAGAGAACGGGTTAAATACAAATTTGCTTTTGGAGCATGTAAGGCACGTTGCCGCTAAATAAAGAAACAGTAATAACAACAATGGCGATAAATAAAATGCAACATACAATAAGGCAAGTATACGCATACGTATGTATGTATGTGCGTATGTATGTATGGACGAACATATGAAATAAAAATCGTGATGATGAAAACGAATATGGCCAAACAGAAAACTAACATCAAGCACAAGACGCGTTCATTCATACATAGAAGTGTAAGTTTATTATAATTTATTTTGTCAATACCAAATTAAAAATTAGAAATACAGCATGTTACGAGTATGTAAGCAATTTATTCAATTTAACTAAAGCCATCCAACAAGCCGGCCGTCTCCAAGCCCAGCAATCAGCCAAACAAACATTAAACACATTCAACGGCCGTCATCGCATGAAGGAAAAACGGAATATATATATACATACATATATGTGTATATATGTGTGTGTATGATTGGAGCTTACATACATATGTAGATTTTTTTAGAAAAATAAAATCCACTAAATGAAAGGCCGAGGACAGACAGACACTTATGCAAACATTTTTTCGGACAGTAGAATATGAAAGAAAAAAGCGGAATTTGAAAAGGGGAAAATAATACGAACGTTCGTTCGTTGGTTCTGCTAAAACTCAGACTCAAGTAAAACAAAAAAAATATCCAAAAACACACATTGTTGATTAAAATAATATTGTAATTAATATAGAACTAAACACTGTTACGGTTTACAATAAATTCGATAACTTCTTCGAAAGGAATTTTAATAATCGCCTCAACAAGTTCAGGGCAATTTTGATTTCCGTTTCTTTGGATTCAAATGCATCAAATCAGTTTGAAAACAAATGTTATTGCCAGACACTACAATTAGCCAGATATCCACTCAATTTAAACAAATCTGGAATGAGAAAAAGATATCCAAAATCACCTTTATTTTAAAATATATAAAGGAATTCAAGTTTCTTGGTGATAATTTTTGACCTTAATTACTTAATTAATGGTTTAAGCACGGAGTCGCCTCAAAGGACTCATAACTGTGGAAATTAAAGCACACTCTTTATTATTTTTATTTTAACACCCTTGGATGTCATGAGATTTCTTTCAAACAAAAAGGATTTCGCCGAGTTTTGTTGTTGTTCTAGTTAGCAATGAATTGGCCTTGCAAAGAAGTATCCAAATATGGGCGTTACAAGAATAAATGTTTAAAATTCCAGCCAAGCTTAAATAGGCAAGCAAACGTCGCAGAGCAATTATGTTTCTGTGTTTTTGTCTCCTTTTAATATTTACATGCATTTATCGAAATTCAATAATATTTTACACAGCAGTAACTTAAATACAAAATGTATTGTCAGCTGTTTTGTCATTTTCATTTGTTATGAATTCGCCTGAGTTTTGAAGTAAACAAAAAAAGCTTGGGACAGATAAACATTCGACAAGAAAAATTTAGTGCAGCTCACGAATTTAAATTGGAACAGAAATTTTGCTATTTCCAATATATGTATGTACATACTTATACTTATGTACATACATATGCATGTTAACAAAAACCATTAAATAAGAAAGAAATAAAAATATGTCTAATTACAGACTGGCTGACAGCATGTTCACTGTATTGACAGCGATGATGTGCACACATTGACGTTCTTTAATTGAATATTGTACACTCTTATTGCATAAGAAAAATTAACTCCATAGAACATTTGTTTACAGATATACAACATATATTTACGTATGTACATACATATGTACATATTTTTAGTATATTACGAACAAAAACCATTGGGGCTCATGCAAATCTGCATTTAGAAATGTGTGTATATGCACAATTGTTTAACTTCTTTTTGTGCATTAACGTTTGAACGTTCCCATTTGTAATTAAAAACCATTTACATACATCCAACATTTCTTCAAGTAGTGGTTTCAAATTATTAAATATTTATTTCCGTACGGGTCACAGCCTGGTGATATCATACTTTTCGAATTCGATTATACATTGCAGAAAGTTCTAATTCGAAACAGACACAAAAAAAAAACACAAACAGAAGAGAGAATGTCTCAAGTTGGCCTCTCTCTCTTCAAATATTTGTTTCTCTTGGCTTGTTTTTTTCTGCTTATTTTTTTTTCTTTTTTTGTTTTAATTTTTACGCCAACCAAAATAGGGAGTGTACAAAATCATTTGAACCGCACTCGGCATATTTTTTTAATCCAAAAAAAGAAATAACTTCGAAAGACAATTAACACAATTATAAAAAATTCAAGCACATATTTATTAACACCTCCATTTTACATATATTTTTCTGCTGCAGCAAAGCGTTTTCTAAGCCGATTGTTCCTTTAAATGTGAAAAAAAATTAACAACCCCAAAAATGTTGCTTCTTTCATGTTTTCCATCTCTTCACTCAATTGCAAACTCACCCATTACACTATTTATTCCTTTTTCTTCCCCTTTTGTTGCTTTATTTGAATGATTTTCTTGTCTTTTTCTTCTAATCTTTTTATATTGCTTTTTCAGCTACGTTTTTATTAACTTTTTACAAATTAGTTTCGTTTTGTTTGGGTGTATGTTAACTTCCATCAACTTTTGTTCAGCACTTGTTAATTAAGAAAAACTTCGGCCGTTATTTTTTATATATTTTGTAAGAATAAATGCATTTCTTTTTTAAAATTTTTTCGCAAAAAAATTCAAAGAATTGTTATAAAAAGAAATAGTACCAAGAAGTCACAATGTTAGTTATGGGAAAATAATTAGTGAATTTCAATACAACTGCGAACCGCACAAAAACACCAAACGACAAACAACCACGACGACCACTTTGAAACTGAGGTAAGAAAAGGTTAACCCGCTCGCTGCAAACTCCATAAAATAAAAGTAAGAGAAAAACAGTGCTGTTAATTTTACGTTGTAAACTGAGATTTCAACGCTTTTGTACTAATAAATAACAGCATAGTCCAACTAAGACGAATGCATATCAGATGCACTTGCTAGAGCAACAAAACTGGGCGGGCGGACAGTATGTAATTTGTTTTTGTTAAATATCACAACAAACAACAATTTTATTCTTGGAGTGAAGAAACACTTAAACATAAACAAATAACAAACTGAGATCTGAAATTCTGCTGTAAAGAAATGTGTTTAAAAATTGTTTACCAAAAATTTCTGTGGAATGAACAAATTTGTCGTAAAAAATCAAATACTGAAATACATACGTACATACATATATTTAGCAGAAGAGAATATGTATGCAAAATTTTTGCATCATCGCTCCAGTTATATATTTCAAAGCACCAGTGATTTATTAAAGCAACCGAACCTACATACATATATTATGCTTTGCTGTTTTTAATATTTTATACTTGGAAATGGGACTAAATTGCTATAAAATCGTTAAAGATTCCGGATAACAAATAACATTTTTCTTCATTGACTTGGCGATTTTGCAAAAATGGAAATGCCAGCCCTGCGATTTATTCTATATATTTAAATATGAAATTTCGTAATATTTAACTTCTACAAAATCAAAGCACTATTCAGTACCATTTAAAGGTTCGTTTAATGTTTATTAAGCACTTTTATATTAAATATTTTCTAGTTAATTTTGTGGAGGGGAATTTATACACTTTTATAGCTGTTTCTTTTAAAATTATCTAAAGCCTGTTTACTGTTTTATGCGTACTTTTGCAACTTGTATAATGGCGGGCAATAAAAAGTAAAATGGTTGTAATCAGTGCCAGTCAACTGAGTTATACTTTGGAGTAAATGTCGTTTTGGAGCTAAATTTTACAAAACGGTCGATGCTTTGTATTCGTAAGATGTTAAAATTCTAAATTTTACTCTGTAGTTGTTGGCATTGCAGGGAGACTAAAACTTAATGACTGTAATCAGGGTGCCATCTCAGCGAAGCCGCTTACTTATTTTACATCATGCTTACGGCTATTCTTTGAAAATTGACAAATGTATTTTGTAAAATTTTTAATTATTTTTATTTCAATAGTTTTTTGTTTTAATTTTGCATAATTATAAGTATTTATTGTTTTTATATTTTTTATTATTAATAACATTACCAACAAAAAATTCAGTTTAATTGTTTTTTTTTATCTTATATGCAGTTATACATAATTATTAATATAAATCTTTAAAAATCTAAAAAGAAAAAATATATAATAAACTGTATTAAAACCACTATCTTTAATACCATTCACAATGAAGTATTAATGTATTTAAATTGTTTTTCTAATTTCTTAAAAATTTATTTTTAATTTAATTCAATTCAAAAAAAAAAAAAAACAATAAACTATTTTATTAAAATTATCGACACTGGGAAATATAATAAATATTTTAGTATATTAGTACACTTTTCGTTTTTTATTATTTCTGATAATGAAAAGAAAAATTAGGTGTAATCAATTTTTTTAAACAATAACCTTGACGGTGAAATTCCATCAGGCAAATATAGTGCTGACTTCCTTTTTCTTTCCATTAAATCAACATACATACATACATGTTTGACAATTGCTTGTTCGTTTTTAACTCATAATCCCTTGTTTATTATCTACATATAAATTTATTTCATTATCCAGCTTCACATTCAGTTTTCAATAGTTTAACATAATCATACAATTCTTTACATTTAGATATATTTATGCTGATTCCATTTTTAATAAAAATTTTAGCTAATACAAATTGTTTTGTTTTTTCTGGGAATTCTTTAAAAGAAGTTTTGTTTGTTTTGTTTTCTTTTTAACATTTAACACGTTTTATTCAATTTTATTATTTCAGCTTTTATTTATTATTAATAAGTTATTTTTCAACTATTTCAAAAATAATCATCAAATTAAATATTTTTTTTTTTATCAAATTAAATATGAAAATAATTCCACTACTTAACTTTCAAATTTATATCAAATATATCATTGTAGACGTTTTAAAACAAATTAAAAATAACATTGTGTTAGAGACTTACTCTTCATCGGAGTCACCATCACTCGAATAGCCAATTTGTTGTTGAGCTCTTCTAACAAATGGCGCCGTAATCACTTGTCTGCACAAAAAATTCGACTTAAAATAATTCGACTTAAAAAAAAAAGAAGAAAGTATTGCTTACGCTATTCTACGATAATGGTTCAGCCACTCCTCTAGCATTTGGGCTACTAAAAGCGGACGTTTGCGTAGTTTTTGTTGGGCCACTAACAAGCCCCCTTCCGTGACACACACATCAAGCCATTGTCGCATAATGGCCTCTTCGCGACCCATCTTTTAAAATAAGAATAAATTCGATATTTGTTTTCTTTTTATTACTCAAACATATGTATGTACCTCAGCTTGAGTCAAAAAATGTATGGGCAATAATTTTGACTCACAATCCATAAGAGGCAAATATGTTACGTCTTCTGGTTCGTCGCGCCGCAAATCGATACGTGTATAAGGTTCCATTGGTACAAGAGCACTAAAATGTCCACGTGTATAACCTAAAGCTATTGGAGATTTTATGCAAAAATTTTGATCCCAAAACAAAGGCAAATAAAGACCTACAAAAATAAACGCTAACAATCACGCCTTACTAAAAATTTAGAGCCAAACCTTCAAATCTTGCATATCCAATATCTTCTCCGCGAAAACTTTTAACATATTTGACACCATAGACTACTATGGGTCTTCTTAGTATGTGAGCCAAAGCAAATATATGCAATTGTTCAAGAGAAGCGCCCGGTTGACTGGCCAGTGATAGAAGCGTGGTCCAATCCTCCTGCCATTGGGCTTCTTCTAAAGTGAAATGAAGCATAGAGGCCTGTACCATTTCATATTCTTTCCAGCGCGAATAGAAACTTAAGTGAGAAGAAGTTTTCAATTATTAAAAAAAGTAATCTTGAAATTTTATCTTACATGGGAGCGCATTGATGTAAGCTGTCAGCCAAAGCCCTTCTCAGTATGTTATCTCGATCGAAAACTCCCCAGGTAGCCTGCATCGCCGAATCGAGTAAACAATCACCTGCGCTGCGATTCCACAATACCACCAGCCTGGAACCCAAACGAGCAGTGATTTCTAATGACCAGTTTAGCGCTGGTGGTGGATTTTCTAATTGTTTTTGGGCATCACGGTCTAACAATTCATCATATAGTTGCTCTTGTATAGGCAAAGGTAACTCCTCAATTTCGGCCGGCAGAGAAAATGTAGCATGTTCATGTACATAAGTGCAGGAAAACATTGACTTTCGCATACGTAGTATATTGGCAAAATGGCGACGAATATCGGCAGCTAAGTCAGGTGCCACATAGGATGGTACTCTCTTAATACCTGGGCCTGAACCAGAGATTTGTGCCAACAGCATGGGTAACATTTCATCTCGATGAAATCGTATGGCCAAGTGTATCAGAGTATGCCCAACATCAAAGGCAGAATTTCTATTAAGAGCTGCTATTTCAGTACTTGTTAAGGAACGGGCTGGATTGCCCCCGCACGACAAATAGCCTTCTACAGCACTAAAGTTATTCTCTACCACACCTTCAAAATGAAAGGTAATAAATGTTTTGAAATATTATCACAGCAATGAAATAGTACCTAAACACGCGTTTAGCCACTGCCAGTCTACTTGGCGTCGTATTTGACGTATTCGACGCTCTTGTCTCTCCTGCATCGTATCACAGTTGTTAATAGTATCTGAACCTGAAAGTGGTGTACATTAAGGAAAATTGTACGAAAAAGATTCATCAAAACAGTTTTAGGGTTTTGAAGTTTACATTATTTTCAACAAAAGAGTTATTGACGCCCTACGTTGCCCAATTTGAGGAGGGATATTTTAAGATATAATAGTTTTAAGAGGAAAGTTATCGGTAATTATATTTATTATATTTTTTTCAAATATAACCTACCCAGTTGGTATATATTTTGCTGTTTATTGAAAGAATTATTCGATGAGACGGTATCATTCAATTTATCACTACAGGTAACATTCGTTTGATTGTTACTAATGCCGCTGGCGTTGTTCTCAATGCTATGAGCGGAGTTGCCTCCAGAGGTGTTGCTGTCTCGGGGATTGCCGCACATTGAACATTTGAGACTTTTTGGAAAATTTTCATAAGTACATGTCTAGAGCAAACAATAAGTGTTTTAGCAGCGGTTTGAAAAGTAAATATACAATATAAATCCTAACTTACATTGCAAGCCCACTTTTTAGTGCAATTTGCTTGTTGTGGGTTAGAGGATGTTGTAGCGGATGTTGTGGAGGTGGTGTGAGAAGTTAGTTGCTGCTGGGTTTGTGAACTATTGGCGAGATTGTTGAGATGTGTAGTTGAATTTTCTAGAGGGCTAAGACGTTGGGCGGCAGCTCCAATAGAGGCAGCATAAGCACTGGCTGCATTGTTACTAGCATTCATTTCCGCATCAATATTAGCAGTTATATGCAATTTGCTTAGCCTCTCCTGTATCTGTTGGGGGTTATGGACATGATGCTGACAACTATTTATGATTTCTTCGGACATAGTGCCACAATCAATTATTGATTTCGGATCAAGGTTTTCACATAAAAGTTTATGTTTTTGTATAGCAAAAGTGGCATTGTGCTCTAACTCAAACTGTGGCTGTTGCTTGAAGCATGCCACGGAAGTAGCACCAGTATCTTGCGAGGGACTGGTATCTGCAGCTACGCTTTTTTTCGTATAACACTGAACACAGCGTAAACTGCGCGGCCAATTCAAATAAGTACACATTTTACAAGACCATTTTGAGTCACTGCCCTTAATCGCTCCGTCTGGGTTTTGTGCATCTTGAGAGCGCGAACAAGCAGTTAAAGTTGATGGTTCAACGTCTGCTACTTCGGCTACCGCACCTCCGGCTTCGCCATCGGTCTCATACGATATTTGAGGAGGGCTAAGTCTAAAAAGGCATTAAACTCATTTAGCAAAATGTGTAATGTTAATTTTAAAGTTAAACGAAACCTGAAGATGTCCTCATTAACCATCGGTTTAACACCTTTACACATGGTGCACTTTATAGCGGAGGGAAAGTTTTCGTAGGTGCAATAATCGCATGTCCATTTTTGTTGCTTTGAACTAGAATCGCACATATTTATTTGTGTTTTCCTATAGAAAGGAAAGGCTGCTTTACAATGTTAACAGCAACCGCGACAACAGTAAAGCCAACTGACGTCCCGAGGTACTGTTCGAATTGTAATCCGTAGGTATGAAAAAAAAAACTTGAAAAGCTGTTCAGTAGTTTTGTCCTATCGCGTTCAAGTTATTGGTGTTACTTCAAAATGTTTAAAGTGTGTATAAGTGCACAAAACTGCAAATTAAACAAATAATGTAATATATTTCTATGAAATTAAGTCAAAAACATAAGTGGCTATGAAATGCATCACAGAAAATAGGCTTAATAATTTCAGTCATAAGCTGTAAGGGGAATAATCCCTAAATTTTATTAACAAATTTCTTGAAGACCTCAGCCCACTGCTTTTGTATTCACTTACTCTGTTTTTCAACGTCAAATTGAATGCTTATCTAAATCTGTTTGTATTTTCTACAACTTCACCTACTTTCAAAATGTGTTTAAATTTTAAAATAAACAGACAAGTATTAGAATGGACATACATAGATTATTTACATAGTTTTAGTAATATTCAATATTAAGGCAGAAGTTGAAAGTAATCATAATAATTTAAACTAAGATACTAATTCAAAGTTGGATTGCCAAGAGATTTTATAAAAATAGTATCCTAATTTTATTTTTAGCATCGACTTGGTCTTTTTTACAAAAGTATAACCACAATTGTTTCATAAAATTTCTTCGAACAAAGGTGTACAACAATTAAATATATGGGACGAAACTCTTGTCTAATGCTATATCATGTTTGTATATATGTATCAATCCTTTGAGTGTTGATAGATTATTAAATATATGTTTTTTTTATCTAACAAAATATTATTTGATTAATATGCATATAAGCATGGAAAAACGCGTGTGTACTTGTGACAACTGGAAAGCGGTGCTTTTTGTTTATTTATGGTGGAATCTTGACTTTTGCGTTTCCGATCTTTTAGACTTATGGGCGTACAAGGGAGACCAATTTTTGCTTATTCTCTTCACGTCCATGTTTGCCCAGAAAGTGACTAATATATGAATATATACATATTAGCAATTGACCATTACTGGGGCTTTAATATTTAACCTGTACATAAAAAATTCTCCGATTAATTGGGCAAATATGTTTTTTACAAAAGTTTACCAACAACAACTCAAACATTTTACTTTTCAATACAAACAAACAACATATTGAACGAAATATTGTAATTCAAATATATTGGCGATTATTGAAATTGTAAAATATGTATGTATGTAGACGTCACATTTGGCCTTCGTCACAAATATGGCAAACAATTTTTAGCCATCAGCCAGAAATAGAAGAAAGCCAATATGTACAATCTTTACAAACAGTTATTCAATTGTGTCTTGATTTTTATGTAAATATCTTCATATATTGTACATGCATACGTATGTATATATACATACATATGTATGTATATATTACATTAAAATTGCATTGACTTCCTGGTCATCTGCTAATAGTTATTAAATAATCAGAGTTCACCAACAAAGACACTTTAAACAAAAAGGTGTAATTAAAATAAAAATACCAGCTCATACTTTGTGCTTTTAGTCTCAAATACAGAGAAGACCAGCAGGCAAATAATTTCAATCTGATTTATTTGTTGACCATCAGCACCCATTAACATTCTTTGCATTTCTTTCTGCTTCTGCTTCTTCTTCTTTGTTTTTTTTTTTGTTGTGCAGTAATATTTATTTAATGTATTGGCAGAATCACATCGTTTAATTAATTTGTGCTTATTTCACAAAAAGGGAAAACACGTAACAATGAAATATGAATATTAAAAAGTGGCTGTTTGGTGGGGCAAAACTAATCAAACGTCAATCAAAACAATCAAAGCACTTGTGTATAGAAGAAACATCATATAATTATTTACAAAATCCCATCTACATCAAAACTACACCTCACTTCCAACCAACTAAATGTCCACATTCATACATTATCACCGTCCACTCTCATCTTTGCTCTCGTCGTACATATACATACATACATACATGTGTACATTTTTCAATTATTATTTGAAATTTTCGTCAAAAATACACTTAAAATTTTAATTTTTATTGCTAAAAGCCCTCGAAATACTTTGCAACTTTCACTTTGACGTTGATTAGGTCTTCTACATTTAGTGTGATTATTTATTAAAATTTTCCTACTGCACTTTTCCTATTTACATTAAGCAATGTATAATATTTTCTTTTGTTTACCCGCTCTGTGTTATTTAGTGAGGCATGATTTGATTTATTTAGTATTTTTGAATCTGATAGTTGTCTTTTGTTTTAATAATTCACAGATATCACTAATTTTATCGTTAATTTACAAAACGAAAAATTTTTATACCGATATTTTCTTTTAACTAAATTTTGCTGTTATGTTTTGTGTTTTCGTTTCTTGCAAAATAAATGAAGAAACACTGCCTTATCGATGTGTCAAATATTTGTGGAAGAGACAAATTTAAGAATGCAGTTCGACAACTGAGTTACCGCATCTTAATTCATTATAAAAACCATATACTTAATTTGTAATGGAAGTACAAAAACTCTAATAGCCAGCACTTCGCCACCAATTCTAAATTTTCGTTCTTCTGCTAAACTATTTGTTGTGTTTTAAATTGGTTTAAATTTCCAATTTGTTTAAATTTTACGTAGTTTGAGCAACATACAAAGTTTTAGTTTTGTTTCTACTTTAGATTAAGTGGCTGAGACGCAACACTTGGCGAACACCCTTGACTTTCGTTAAGCATTATACGTTGAGGCTATATATAAAAATAAAATTAAGCTTCCATTTGTCGAATGATCTTTTTTTTTAAGTTCTTGGTAACTCTTGTCTACAACAATTCACAATAGTGTAACACAAATTAAGCAGTGCATAAGTACTTCATTATTACTAACTAAATCATACATTTCAAACAAAGAAAACAATTTGAAGTGTGCTGTATAAAGATTTTACTTAATATATACATACATATGTATGAATGTAAATGTAAGCAAAAATGTAAATTATTCAACGCAAAAATTAATACAAGCAAATAAAGTGATCACGATAAATCGTGCAAACAAAAAACTTCATGTCAGACAAACAATAAACACAAAGAAAAACAGTGTAATTAACTCAATCTGAACAGAGATCGCCCAGCGCATCATGATAATTTTGTGAAAAAAGCATATCAAATATAAAAGTATATTATGAAATTTCTTCCGAAAATATTCTCTGGCTTAAGTTAAATTATGAACTAAACCCTAAATTTTCCCAACATATTTTGGGAAAAATTAAAATATCTTGGATGAAGTTTAAAAAAAAATTCCAAAATTTTCTACGGCTTCATGAAAGTTTGTGAAAGCATTACAAAACAAAAAAAAAATCAAATGCTGAGCATAAAATAGTTTTGCTTGCATTGCAGGAGTACGAAGAAAAAACTAATTTTATGATTTTTTTCCATTCCCAACTAGTAAACAAACAAGTTTGTTTCTTAAGTCTTTTCATAAAAAGTGTTTGTTGTTTTTATGTTCGCACCATTTTTGGTGACACTAGTTTGTGACCTTTAAAACAGCAACATTAAGCTGGTAAACAAGGTGTTTGGAATTTCTTTGAAATAAAAGTAATAAAATATAAGTAATATAGTAAAACGGTGTGTAAAGTCGTTTGCGAAATGACTTTAAGAACGCGGGCTTTGGTGTTCTCTACATTTTTTGGCAGTTGCCTTGCCATTGGCCTGTTACTTGTCAGCTTGACTACAAACAGTTGGGTAAAGGCGGCTCCAAAGAAACGTAATTCTGTGGTAAGTAAAATCTGAAATGAAAAAAAAGAACTAGGAAATACATTAAGAGTTAAAACTTTAATAAGTTATTTTTAGATGAGGTTTTGGTTTGTATTCGAGTATATGAGTTTGTACATTATGTACGCATGCGTATGAACGTAGATAAATAAAGGAAAAAACAGTTACATACATATATTGCTGTCTATGGCCGCAAATTGTATTTGTAGTCGAAACAGTTTCTATATAACAAATATTTACTGAACCTAAAATTGTTTCTTAAAAACAGACATTATTTTAAAAATGGAAATTTCGAACAATTTATTCTCAGAAAAAAACTTTATACATTTAAATGTGCAAATACATACATATGTATGTATTTATGTATGTACAATATTGGTTAATGAGAGGCAATGAAGTAGGTTTCAGTGCATACTTTCAACGACGGTGTTTTATACTGCCAAATTGATGATAGGTAAAATTTTACAACATACGGCGCTGGCGTATTTGGATCGGCTCGAAACTTCCTTCCAATTGTGTAAACATTTTAACAAAATTATTTTAGACACAGTCGTGCAGCAGCTATAGGCTGAAGAACTGCTCCCGCGTCATCGTAATTATTTTTTAAGTGCGGTCAATCTTGTTTGGCCTTCGCGAGTTTTGTGTTTCAATCGCACTGGTTGAATGATTTGCCTCGGATATAAATGAGATACAGATCCATTTTTAAAAGTCTATTAAATCCATTGTGGGCATGTAATGTTCGCTATATCTTGTCATGAAAAATTAAACCAATCTCGATTTGAAAGAAAACCAAACAGGAAATCGCAATATATGTAGGTGTTCAACACAAACAAGTTCTATGAATTAAAAAAATAATTTACATTCGAAGTCGATTTCTAAAACAAAGTTTATATAATATAAATATTAAGTTTATTTGAACATTTATTGGCAAATGTCGGATTCTGTACGTACAAACAAATAGCAATGTGTGCAGTGCAAAAATATCTGCATATGTACTACATACATACGTGTACAAAAAGTATTGATATTTACTAAGCATTGCTGGTTCAAACGCAGACAGGTTGGAAGTCATGTGTCTCGTGGATCAGATTTTTCATAGAGCTGAAAACGAATTGAATTTTTGTAATGCGTAAGACCTCAAGGTTATAACAAACTTTGGATGCTTATAGCTTGCTGAGACTATTTTCCGCTTTTTAACAGCAAATATGTTGGCATACTTGATTGCAAAAGCTGGGATTTAGTGTTTAATTTAATTAAATATTTTTCTATGTAAAACTAAATATGAATGTGTTGCTTAATTCTAGGAATCTAGTGGAGACGTCAATTATGGATTATTTTATGGTAATAAAGACCTAGACTATGGTTTCGGAGTACGCAGTAGTCCAGTTGAAGGTATACTATGACCTAATTTAACTAAGTCCATTAATGCCAAAAAAAACTTCTTTTTTCCGATAAGTTTATACATTTATTCAAACGCAACCAGAGAGCATGAACTTTTGGCTTTGGCTCATAACAGCTTTAGGCACTGGATTCGGCTTGCTAAGCTGTGCCATTTCAGCCATCGCTGCCGTACTTAAAGCTGCCTCGGCTTCGAAAAAACCTGGCACTATGCTTGTGCTAATTGCCTCAAATATATCTTCGGCTGCCAGCCAATTAATTGCATTTATCTGTTGGCTGGTACAATTCTTCCAATATTTACAGCACAATGTGTTGGCCGTAGAGGATCATAAGAATAACTGGTATAGTCATGGCTTGGCCTCACTGGGTTATAGCTTTTACCTGGTCATTGTATCAACTCTAGTCGTTGTAATTAATTTAACCATTCTTCTATATGCCAGACACTGTGAACATCGAGAACGTCAACGCTTCGAACCACCCAGTGAAGAGAAAAATCAAACTGCAATTATGCTGTACTGAAGGCCAGATTTAATGTTCTTTGATTTCTTTCTTCATTGCTTTTCGTTACATGATATTATTTTAATCAAAAATTAATTTTGTGATTAAAAAACAAAAGGAATCTCTTTTCTAGTACTAACAGCTACTTTTGTATTGCTTAAACTTAAGCATTTTTTTAATCTTTAAAGCAAGTATTAAACTATTACTTAATTTACTATAAGATACAATTTGATTCTTATATTCTTAAACGTATTTTTGTTATTAAGTGAATTTATGGAAATATTTTTTTATGAAGACTCTGGGTAGTCTTTGTTTAATTGCTACTTTCTTTCCTCTTGTGCATTTATTATTCATACTATTTTCTTAAGTACATTAGATATATAATCTTAACTAATGAATTAATGTAATCTTATTATAAACAGCACCATTGAAAATTTTTAAACACAGTGGTACTGAAGTCACTTTAAAATGTTAAGTTTTGATTAGTATGTGTATTTTAATAAACTGAAAAAACAAGATTTTACTAACTCTTTTTACTATCGACAAGAAACCCCCGGCCACTTTGCTGGGCCTAAAACCAAAGGATTGAAAATGGTGCTATCCATTCTTTGCCCGGATAGTACAGTTTGCCAATGGTTTCTAAGCCTTTTATATGGGTTCTTTCATGGTGCCGAACGTGACTGACGATTGTTTATGTTTAATTAAAATAAAGAACAAAAAATGTTTTCAGATCCTGTTTTAATTTAAATTATAGTTCATATGAAAGCACTGTGTAATTAGGGATCAGATAAAATGGCAACAGAAAACGAATGTGACAAAAATGGAAGTAGTTTTCGCACTGTCGCATAAAAAGAGGAAATTCAGTGAAAGTAATTCAATCCAGTTTAGTAATTCAATTAATTTTGCGCTTTTACTTAACAATTCTGTGCTACAATAATGTCTTTCGTTTAACTGTTACATATTGCATTTAAAGCCATAATATGGGTTGATGCGTGACATTTCAAATGTGACATTATTTTCTTAATGATTCAACTGCATGACGGTAAGTAAATTTTAAAAATTTTTTTTGTTGAAATTAGTTACTATTAATATGAATTCAAGTTCTTGAGTGAATATGCAGTGGGACCAGCTTTTATTTGACCATCTCCACATAAAAGCGGGTGTACTTCTTGGAAATAGGAATTAAAGAAAAGATGCAATAAAAAATTTTCATAAATAGGCAAACTGCATTCGTGCAACTTGACAGTCCACTTGCCTATCTCAGTGCATAAGTTGATGGTTAAATTAATTGAATTAGTGAATCTATAACAATATCGCAAATGAGCATTATTTAATAATCTTTTCAGTGAGCGAAGAAATTCATATGGTGGTAAGTCTCGCCTTAGTAAAATTCTACCGATATTTAATATTTCGCCATCTGCAATGCAAAAGCACTTCCCCCCAGCATTTTTGCTATTTTACAGGAGCAGCAAAATAGTAGCTTCATGTACATTCTAGCATTAAATACTTTTGGTTTTGTTAGTTAATTAGTTCAGCTAACGATTTATAGCGCTACGCTTTTAACGTTCGTTACACAACTTGGCCTCTTTCCGACTTAAATACAAAACTAAATCAATTGTTAAAAATGTACTCAAGAAAATCGATACAACTTGATCAAATGTTGTATAATATAGTAAGTTGTTTAGTTTGTTCTTTTAGCAAATGAAATTTTTAAAAGCATCTTCTGCTAACGACTGCTGTCGTTATGAGAAAAAGAAAATAAATGTGTATCATATTTCGCCAACGGAAAAAGATATGATGTTTTCAGAAATATTTTATCTTGGCAATACAGTGACCTATTGCAGACAGATAAGATACTGTGTCGTATCGATTGATTGCAGAACCTGTTTCAAACTTGAAATGATTTCATTTTTAAAAGCATGTTTAAAGAGGCAGCATACAATTTAGTTGTTAAGAATATAACACCGAAAGTTATTGCATTTTAAACATGAATCAACACAGATTTGTTGCATCCGTTGCACTTGTGTCCCTGCTGACATGTGTTTTATATGTTGTGTCTTTAACCACCGAACATTGGGTGAGTAAATGTGGACTTCTGATACTATAATATAAAATCACTCATGACTCTAAGCAAATTAGAAACAATTTGACTGCTCCATCGTCAAAAACAAAAAAAACAAAAATTATAAATTTTGAACAATTATTTTTCCAGTTGGATGCTACTGCCGTTTTAACAGATCGTTTGCGGAGTAACGTCAGTTACGGTCTATTTAGTGGTTTTGTGGAGCGACAACAGTTGGCATCGACTTTGAAGTTCAGCTTAGCAGGTAAATTTAGCTGTCACACACACTTAACTTTCAGACAAAAGCAGAGTTTTAGAGGACAATGTAAACAAAAATGAGACCAGGGAGTGAGAAAACTCACACAAATTGAGTTAAACGCAGCCCATTATGAGTAGTAATTCCTCGTATTATCAATGAAAATTTCTATGAAAATAATGTTCTGGGAAAAAAATATGTTTTTACATGTTATTAATTGTACACATTTTTAGAATTTCTCTTTGTTTTTGACGGAAGACAATGAAAAAATGTATGAAAAATAGTACAAAAACTTTTTTCCTGGCCTAAAAGTTTTAAATTGTAAATGGCATAAAGGGAAGCTTGTGGGACGAACTTCCCGATATCTTTCGTTTATGGGAACTCAGTTTTGCTTAAGCATAGGGTATGGGTAAATGTGGAATGCCAGAAATATGACTTCATCACGGCTGGTGAAGATATTTTCGACTGTGAGGGAAACTGTCATTTTGAATTTCTAGTTTAGATCATTTGCATTTGGGCGTGTTGCCAAGGCGAACCTGAAAGTGGCCGACCTGACCTGGTTTGTGTCAGCACATGTCTTATGGCCTTATCTGACAGTGGACCGCTCGTTCTTACTTCCTTACATAAACAGAATCTGTTGCAATCACCATCATAAAAATTTACCTTAATATCACTAAAAATCTTGGTGAAAAGTCTAAATGTTTCCAAACGTGCTAGTATTTACCTTCTTTTTAAGACGTCTTATTTTTCCTCTCCTAGTTGTCTGCAATGTGGATACAAATGTCTGCATGTTCAGCTGTCAAAGTGACTGGTATGATAGAAAGGATGAGCTAAGGCGTGTCATACAGGGCCAAGACTTGAATCCTTGCGAACAAAACTCGTTTCATAAAAATAAACGGAACCATTTGGAACTTCTAAGCGCCAAGCAAAACTTTAACACCGCATACGGTGCTGCTGCAAGTTTCGTCAGAACCCAACACTACATTTCAGCTTCTTTGTACATTTGTTGCGTCATGTTTCTTTGTCTGGCGTTTGCTTTTTCCTTGATGGCCTGCTTTTGCTCTGCCATTAATCTAAAATGGCATCCTATTGAACGCATTTTCAACGTATGCGGTCTCTTTGTGTGGAATGGAATCGCAGTGATTTGTTGCTTTTGGTCACTGGCGTTTTGGAGCGCATTGTTTGCCAGCGAATTGCGTTACAACATCGCCATTACAGACACGCTGCGCCAACAACTGAAATTTACATCTGAAGGATATGCCAGCTTAGGATACTCTTACTATTTGGTAGTTGTCATCATGGTCCTGCACATCATTAATATTGTTTTGTTGTTTGTGCGCAACTACAGCATCGACAAGGAACCACATCAGCTTCCAAATAATTTATCAATCGATGACACTGATGCAAGGCTGGAATTTTATTAAGAGAAAATCTGGTTAACTTTAAGCAGATGCATACTCGTATATTTGTACATACACAAGTACATACATATGTACGTACATACATACATATGAAATAATGTTTTTTTTAGCTTGACAAGAGCCAAATGATGTTCATTCATTACGCTGTGGTACATGACTACTAAATAAATTTCATAACATTTAAGAAACCCTCAGAAACTTATTTACTTTTTCTAACTAAAGGTCAATATTTCGGGAAGGAAATTAATTTATTTGCATATAGACCAATTTTTTCGCATATAATAAAAAGAAGGTACATTTAAATGGGCCCGATTTGGATGAAAACTTTAAAGAAAATATAATATATGTACGTATGTGTGTTATTAAGCTGGTGGTCTTAAAAAACATCAAATAAAATTGAACAAAATTGTGCCCGCTATACTATACAGCAGGAATCGTGTTTGAGAATCTTGTACTTATATCTATGATTAGATATACAAGATCGTTGGTTCCGTTTCGTAGATTCAATTAAGATTTTTATTGACATGGAAGTTTTAATGAAAACAAACGTTTTATAAAAGTAGACTTCGGGTATTCCGAACTGTGCCACTTTGGTTTCTGTGGTGTAGACGCGAAACGGTCTCTCAGTTGGCACGGCAACCAAACCTCTAAGAAGGGACTGCATGACTTTTGTTATGGCGAGGATCAGCACTCCCGCTAAGACAAATTCTAGATTGGCTGAGGTGACCATTTTAGTAAAACCGCTTACGTTTAAATCTAAAGCCGTAGAAAGTGGCATTGGCAATTCCTGACGATGCAGAGCCACATAGTTAAGATCTAGATGATATAGGCGAAGGTAGCTTGGTTAAAGATTTATGCCCTGAATGGACTTAGATCTACCAAGTTTGAAAACTTGATTCTGGGCTGTCTCGGAAATTGCCGGCAAGAAAGTAACCGGATAGCTGAAGTTGACGAACTTGCCCTTAACATATACAAGAAATTGTCACCTGTGGAATTGGTCTACCCTGAGCTTAGGCCGCAAGGCAGGCACTCAATATTACATCTGCTTAACTAAAGATTATAAAATTTCTTCACAAACTAATGGCGAATCATCCAACTAATCTCATCGTGACATTGTCGGAATTAATTGATGCAATCGATAGATGAAAATTTCAATCAATATCTGGACGTTTGGTCCAAATTTGATTGATATGTATAGCCAGTCGTGGGATGCCAGTCGTGGGACTGGCTATACATCAAAATTAACTACAAATAAAGATATTTAACAAAATTATGTGATAAAACTGCGAGTAAGTTTATATTTTAAAATATTTAATTTATTACGATTCTAAAATATTGCATGAGCTTTAAATTTTTGCAAATGTTTATCTGTGAATTTTGTTATTGTGGATCCAGAGATGTGCTAGACTAGTTTGCAGATGCTACAATATAAAATGGCGATCTGAACAGTTTTATCATTGCAAATAATTAAGGCAAAATAAACTTAGCGACACGAGCTCTATTGTAGCTTGACTAATAAATAGCACATACTACACCAACGAAATCCTTAAGCAATTCATCAAAAATGTCTTGGGTTCCTCGATAAAATGTCAAAACAATTACAAGAGATACTTCCCAAAAAACAAGAACACCTAAAACTACACAATTTCACAACAATTGCAAACGACTATATCAGAACTCACAAGTTGATGTCACAAGTCATGAAAATAATAATAATAATAGTAAGAAAAACAACAAAGTCATTTTAAATAAATCTAATATTTTGCAAACAAATCAATTATCCTGTTTGGACATAAAAAAGAGGATGCTAAAGAAAAAACCTACTCATTACATTCATCTTGAAGACAATGTTAAAAAAATAAGAAAGATAAAGAAAAAAAAAATGATAATGTCAACATTTAATTCTTCATCCATCAAATTCACGACTTCCTTTTTCTTTCATTCTTTCCAAGTAATTGCCAGTTACTTCCTAATTTAGTCATTTCTTCCTTTCAAATCCTTAAGGGATTCAACGTGTTTGGTCCGATTGTGTCTTCTGGGCGAAGGAAAAACTATGACAATTTTATTTCTGTTCGTCTGCAGTTGGGTTTGTTGTGAAACAAATTACAACATCATTATTTGTTCTGGGTTTTGGCTGCACTGCTTTTTGCCTGAAAGTTGGCCCAATTGTCTGCTATCACTTGATGGGAATGTATTCGATGAAACTGGCACAGACATACATAGATTTGTTGTTGGTTGCGTTTTACAGTTGGTTTTGTTAACCGCAGCAGTGAATCGATCACTTCCGTTTCTGGCATTGATCGTTTACCACCCACTGTTCCCATTTGTCCAAAATCCGTCGGAATCATTCACATAAATTTTCGTTTGCTTGCCTTTTCTGCAACCATCTCTTACTCAATATGGAAGCTGTCGTTTTTGTTCGCCTTGCTGTTGTTGTTGTTGTTGTTGCTAATAATACCCGCAGTGTGAGTGACATTTCAATTTAATTTGGTTACTGCGCTGCTTGCAACTGTTCGGAATTTATACATATTAATGTATTTACAGTACGTGCTCGATTTGAGCAACCGAATATCAATTGATGTTGTCGCTTTTACCGAAAAGTTGCAATAACTTAATAGAAAGAAATGCACCTCCTCATTTTTGAACTCAAATTCATTAATTTTTATTATTTTAACAAATAAGAAGTCACTCATTAACCTGAATTAGAAATTTACCTTTCTAAGCAAATAAATGAGAAAATTACTTTGAATGCCGGTTGCGTTAATCGGGTTGTTGCCATAATCTTTAGTTGCACAAATCGCGGTCGCACTGCCGCACATATATACAAAGTTGCATAATTATTGCTGGATTTAAATGGATTTATGATACATTCCCAAGATAGTTTTCAAAGTAAGATTTTGCTTAAAATCTCCTTTTATTGTTTTAAAAGAAATATGAAATCAGTTCATAAAATTATTAGCAGGACGAATTCATAGCAGGTACGATCGATAATATAACGAAATCCAACCTATATTTGTTAAATGTTCGAAAAATTACAAAAAACCAAAATTTGCTCTTGAGTTCTTGTCATCCTGGCTGAGAAGGCTATTCAATTTCAACTGCTATGAGAAGTCGCCTTGTTTAGGCAGATGGCATTTTCCGGTTCGGGATTGGTGACCCCAATTCTTTTACAATTTACTGTCATCTTTGTTTTATTCAAGTCTTCTTAAAACTGCTGAAGAAGTATTTATCGTACGAAGGAGTATTTATCGGGGAGTACGAAATGTCGGCATATGGGCAGCTAGAAAACACACAAAACCAACTATATTTTTGTTTTTTAATTACATACATACGAGTATATAGCATTGAAGCGATTAAATATACTCAGTTTTATGAAGTAAAATTTGAATTGTATGAGGAAGTTTTTGCATTTTATGAGTAAATTGATAATAAATCAAGATTCTAGATACGGAAACATTATAATTAATATATTAATTTTTTTCAAATGACATTGCACATGATGCACATTCGCTACTAGAATCAACATTTTGCCAAACAAACCTTAACAAAAACTTAATATTTTAATTTGAAACACATTCTTCCAAATCTAAAACAGTCACAAATAGGTAAGAATCTAACTTCGCTTCTAGCAATGTTTCAATGGAAAGAGAACGAACGAATGATGCAAAGTTACAATTATGTTATTTCTATATCAGCCAGCAAACAATGACAAAACCTTCCAGCACAACATTCGGAAACCCCACAAAGTTATTCATTCATTGGCAATGATGACACCACAAAAGGTAAACAAACAACTGTTGGTGGTCCAAGAAATCTATCTTTCAATTCTAAATGTAACAAAATCAAAAACCTTAATACCAAATGAATTTGACCATTTTTATACACATTATTTCTATTTCTCATTACAATACACTGCCATTGTTGTTATTTTTGCAACCAAACGACATAATTAATAAAGTACCACACACAAACATGGACTGGCCAACCTTTTTCAGCAAAGATTCTTACGGCAATTACGACAAAGAATTGCAAATACACTTGTCAAAAAAACAAAACAGAGAAAGGAAAAAAGATGCAGAAATCGGAATCCAGCTGTGAATTAATTTAGCAGTAGTTTAGACATAAATGCAAATAAGCAATTTATTTCAAAAAAAAATATTTATTATTCAACAATTTCATTTTGCATTATTCAAAACAAGATGGGCATTTGGAGGTGTAGCAACTGACATTTCGAGTTCACATTTCCAAATCAAACGCGAGTATTTTATATATACAAGAGTTCCAATAAAATGGTGCAGTTAAGGCCCTTTGTGGCTAAAGAGTGGTTCATAATTTGAAATATTTGTGTGTGTGTGTGTGTGTGTGTTCAATAACAATAAAAAAAAAAAAGTGCGATGGAAGTAGAAGCCAAACTCGTAAGAAACGCAAGAGATGATATAAAACAATTTGAGTGGAAAATGCAATATTTAAGGGTAGTAGCTTTTTCTCTTTCTCTCACGTTATGCACACTCGTAGTTGTTTGTGCGCCACCCAACCAACACCTTCATCCAATTAAGGAAATGCTTTTCAAAAATCTTTAGTTAATACAATATCGAATCGGCTGAATATAGAAAAGGCATTTTTCATTTCTCTTAAATAGTTATAGAAAACGAAAGAAACTAAAGAAATTTAAAAAAAACAAAATGCTTGTCTCCTACACATATTTACATATTCAGGCATCTAATTTAGATGGGGATTTTTTAAAAGCAATATTTTATTAATAACGGTTTCATTAAAGAAGTTTTAATTGTGCCATTTGCAGAGTTGTATCACGGAATTTTGTAGGAAGTTGTGTTTGGAGGCAGATTTCAGGATAAAGTTAGAAACGAAATTTTGAGAAAAATCCGAAATGCGGCCTTGCTATATATAGTTTAGATTAGAACCAACGATATATAGTTTAGATATTACTTGAAACCTAAAGCACTCACAACAAAACCAGAGATCACAATATCAGCGATGGTGTATTTATGTAAGTCCACAAGATATGGCAGCGTTAGGGCAGCAGCGCTTGTATCTAATGCTTGTCAAAAATACTTGAAGAAACTTCCATTTCCTTTACCTCATCTTTTTTTGTATACAATATACAACATTTGCAGGTTTAGAAACAAATTGTCATAATTTTTCGGTGGGTAAATTATGCTTGGCCTCAATGAAAACCCTCAGCTTTATGTTCGTTGGGTATATGCGATCCTACAAATTGAATTGCATTTGTGTGTGTTTGTAAATGTACAATTGCATGTAGCCCTAACGAAAACCGTAGAAATGTCAAGTCCTTTTTTAATTTTGGAAATTTATTGGCTGAAGAAAAAAGAAAGTGGAACAGAAAATCAACAGTTCATCTTGAGGATGTTTGCTGCTATTGTTTCATTTTTGTTGTTTATTTTGAGAATCAGAATCTGTAACAATGAATTTATTGACTGCATCGCCAGACATAATGGCAGCGTGATGGTTAAAAAGGGCCAATTTCTGTTTTACTCTTTTGTTTATATCAGTATTTTAGTTTTAATCAGAAAAATCATACAACTCGTAATCATATGAAATATTTCTGCTTAAAAACCTAATAAAATTCTTAAATTTCTTGTTAAATGTTCAGAAATCGAACTAGTTCGATTTACGAACACATACATACTACATACATATTTGTTTATCATGCCAGATAAATACTTGTTACAAGTCGCAGTAATACGATTATTCTAGTGCTTTACGTGCTAACAAGAGATTAGTTTTTGTCCTTCTGGTTTTTTTTTTTTTTTTCTTTTTGGTATTTGTTACTTTTATAAATAAATTTTTTTTAAGAATGAACACAATTTAACTCGTGTATAAAATTTTAGTGTGACTAAAATATAATAGGGAATAATGGGAATTTTTAGGGTTTACTAAGGCTAACAACTTGTGTGGCTTCGTTCTGATGACGAACAAAAAAATATGAAGCTGATTTATGACAATGGCAGACATATTGCATTGCTCGCTTACGAAGTGATGCTTTAGTTTTTATATCTGTCCAAAAATTATGGTATTTGTAAAAATACAGGGCCGCAGCATATTTGTTTTTAACATTTTTCGTTTTTGCTCCTTAAGCTGGGATTACACGATTGTCGCACAAGCACCACTACAAACCGAATTTTCGTTGTGCTAAAATGCTATACAATAATAAATTTACCCCAATCAAATACTCTGCAGTGGCCTGATTGCACTATTTTAACGTATTAACTTATTTGCCGCAAAATTATGGAAAAGGATTTTATGGCAATAAATGAAGCAGCCCAGCACAAGATTCTTCTAGCTTGCGGTAACACTAAGAATCAGCTGTGCCAACTAGTGGTTAAAAAATTTGCTTCTTTCTTATACATGTGTAAGTATATTTAGAAATAAAATCAAACAAATTAACAAATAAGTAAGAAATAAGTAAGAAAGTGATTAAAAAAGCGTTACCGATCATCTGTTCACTTAAGAAAAAACTCGAGGACTAAATGTTTTGTGGCAGACGTTGTCGCAGAGCAGATTTCAACTTCACTTTCGATGAATGTGAAACGGATTCCAAGTTTTTGTAAAACTACAGCCAAATTGTAAACCGATATACAGTCATCGTTGATAATATGAACAATTTTGTTCTGTTCCTAACTGCTGCCAATTTCAAATATATATTATTACATATGTATTTCACATGTTATTATCGATACTCAAACACAGCTGTATGTCCGGGTTTGTAATTAAGTTCGAATAGTTTCCCAATATGCATAAAAAATATTAGTTTTTAACAATAACGAAAAAGTCAGATATTTTAGAACATTTGCGAAATAGTATAAGTTTTGGCAATTTAGCGAAGGAATTGTTTTTGAGACATTACAGAAAGGAACACAACTTTTCAGGAAAAGTCATCATGAATAGTATGGCCCATTTGCAGCTCTGTGAATAAGCAGAATTAAGGCTCCCGATACGAACAGATATTACACTGGCACAAATCTACCCGTCAGGAGTGATGAAATCACCAGAATTAATGGTGTTTGTCCCACTTGTGCGATAAAAATATAGATTTAACTATTTAGCGAGAAAAGAAAATTTTCAGACATAAAATAAATAAAGCCATTTTGGCGCTGAGGGGCATATAATTTATGTAACAATTAAATATTGAAATAATAAAAATAAATAAAAATTAACACACTGCCAATTTTTGCGCCTCCTTTCACACATACATAAATAAATGAAAAACATTGATCATTGGATCGTCAACTAATGTCAAGAATTTGAATGGCAGCTTGTCCGAAGTAAAACTTCTCTGCGCTATTAACGATCAGGCTGTTTAAGCCGCAGTTGTTGTTAAAAAGCGTGCTGAGATTCTTATGTTTTTGTAGATCTAATGACGTGTTTTCGAAATCAATTTGGGGACATGAACGCACCATAAAATTAAAGAAATTGAAAAGTTGTGTAAAGGTATTGAGATTAAAATGTAAATGTTTACGTCTTGCATATCCTGAAAACCAACCCGTCGTATCACTTTCAAACACATGTAAAGAATTATTATTGCGATAAAATAGCTCGACATACATACACCCAAAAAAACCCGTAGTGCCAGATTCGTGTGCACTGGGCACAAGAAAACAGCAACAATAACACACATATGTATGTATGTTGTTGCAATACTTGCATAATTTTACTAACAAGCGCTTATGCATTTTACCTACACACACACACACACAGACACAGGTATATACTTCAGCAGGCAGTTATTGCATATTATCCTGTTTACACATCCCGTCTCTTCGTTAATATCTGAAAATTCTTTTTGTCTTGTCTGGCTGGCGTCAGGATTTATATTGCAAACAAACTTGCTTGCTTACTTGCTTGCTTGCTTGCTTACGAGTAAAATACAGATAAAGGCCTCATTAGTCAGGATGATACAGCGGGCTGTAATCGCAACCAACAGAAACTAGAGAAAAAGAAAACAAACAAAGGAAAACCACCAAACATTTGGAAATTTTTATGTTATTTTAGGATTATGAGCAATCAACAGAACACATTGTTTATTTAAAGGATGTTTAAACAGATAATGACATCGTTTAGCGGTTTCTTGGACATACCCACTGTCTTTGTTGAAGTGTGGGCAGAAACCAAAACCACAAGGTTGCATCCACAAATACATTTTCGAAATACTCGTATGTATGTATGTATGTAAGTAACTTTTATAATCGCACATGTGTTTCAGTTTTAATGTATTCAAAATTCTAAGCAAATTCCCTGCGATTCGATTTTTTATTGAGCGCTGAATAATATTTTTGTTACTTTCGGCGCACCACGGAAATAGCGTTTCGAAACTTCCCACATGGTCGATATAATCGACTGGCTGAAATTTTAATGCTTTTTATATTTGCAAACAACAACAAAATATCTATGACGAAATAGGAAAACTAAAGCAGTCAAGGACCTGTACAGTTTGCAAAATAAGTTAAAGCGTAAAATTGTGAGTGCATAGAAAAATATTGAATTTTAAAACGAGTTCGAATTGAATTAAATAAATTCACATACTTTGTTTAACTATAACTGTGTTAAAACTTAGTTCACTTTCAGCTAAAATCATATGACGGCAAAATTTAATTAAGTTGTTGGAAAATATGTACCAGAACAGTTCATTTTTCTCAAATTTTTTTCTTCCTCTGTATGCAACGAAAGAAAATGAATGAACACGATACTGAAGGCCTATGAAATGTGGGTCTAACATTCTACCAACTCATCCATCTACATATTAAATAAAATACACTACTGCTAAATAAAAACTAACTACTACAAAAACTAGGATTGTGTTTAACTTTAACTCTATTCTTGAGAGACGAACCGAATAGTTTTTTCAATGTAGCAGTCGAAAAGATTGAGGCCCAGGCTTAGTTTTTTTAATTGCTTAAATAAATGTTATTAACTTTATAGAAATTTGTTGACCGCTTATGTTTCTTAATATTCTTTTTATATTCTTCAGTCCGGCTTTAGCTCAAATAATCAAGAAAATGCAATGATTTTTTCCTTACATTTTGTTTATTTGCCACCAATATTTCGAGCAACGTCGTTGATCATTCTCAGGGATTATCAAAATATTTCAATTTATGTCAAAATTTAAAAGTGTTCAAAACTCCTCTATTTGTGTCAAAAATTTCTCCCAGGACAACAATCCTTTGTCGGCCCTTTACATTTCAGCCCAACGAATTTATCATACAATGAAAGCTCATGCATTTGCAGCAGACACTGAGAAAAAACGACGACAACAATTACAAACAACTGGACTGCCAATGATATTTATGTGCAAATCATAAAACTGGTAACAATAAAGCGACAAAAACTACCAGCGTAACAAAAATATTTAACCGAAAAATAATCACAAATGCGTTCACAGACTCCAATTTGAAAATCTTTTATAAGCGTCAAGTGTTATTCCAAAAAGTCATTAATAGAAGGCGCAAAAAAAAGTTAAAAAATAGAAAGAAACAAACAAAACGAACAGAACAGAACAGAACAGACAGGTCAGCAATAGGAAACAAATGTTGAGAGAAAAACAGTCAATATGTATGAGAGATCGTACAGAGTTAAAATCGGTGAAATCATGCCATGATGACTGCGAAATAGAAGACTACTACAACTTCTCCTCCATAAAATAAAAACAGCGGACATAAACAAATATTATATGTAAGATTTTAAGCCCCGAATGGGTTTCATTGAAAGTCACTCACTTTACTTTTGTTTTTATAGTTGCTGAAGACAACAGCGTTATATCTGCGGGTCAATAGTGTTGCATTTTAACACTTTGCCCTAAACTATAACAACAAAGCAGTTCTAACTAAAATAACATTAAATGGCGGTAAAAGATTAATTCTTAAGAATTTTTCATCCAAAATACTTGAGTTTGTCCAACTGTTCTGCGGAAATTTTGCCATAATATTTGGAAATTAAATTATTAAAAATTATTTGTTACCCACAAACTGAAACCGTTTTTAAATACAACTTAAACTTAAATGAAAATTAACTAATTTGGAAATACAACATTAAAAACTGGCCTTAAAGTATGATTTGGTTATATTCTATAAGGATTTTCTCACACTTTCCCAGCCAGAGACATGATGTCTGGCAGGGAGCTGCTGGCATTGCAACAAATGTTTTAAGATATTCCAGCAATTACTTTAAAATATCCCCAGAGTCATTCATTAAGACGAGTATTGGCCAAAACCAAATAAATTTAAGACGAACAATATCGGCTGTCAGAGGCTTAAAATTAAACAATTGGATTGTATCACCTTGTCATAGAAAAAACAACAGAAAAATAGCAAAGAACTGGCTTTTCTTTGCTTGACTAAAAAATAAATTGGCCAATTCTGCAGACACAAAAGAGAGGTGATGCACTAAACTGGTTTCTTAACACCGAACAATTGACTTAGCAGTCTATTGGACTTAAGAGACAACTTAACAAACGTATCATATGAAATTGCGGCGATAGTTGTTGCTGTATTGTCTCCTTCTGGTCTATTCATTTCAATACAAGACAAACTATAAAATCTTTTGGCTCAACAGTCAGCATATTTCCCATTGTCCGACAGAGGGATTCACTCGGTTGATAGGGGCGTGTAAAAAAATCACCTACCTGTTAGTTGAGGTGTATTATTGTTGCAATCAAATGTTGCTTCTGCTGCAAAGTGTGAGAATGTTTCCAGACACAGTGACGTCTGGTTCAGTCTCATAAAACAGCCAGCAATTGTTCTTGTTTTATGCTTTTATCTTCCTTCTTCTTTCAAACATCGACAGGTTGTATTGATTTATCGCTGCGGGGGCTTCAACTATTACCGAAAATCAACCTCGTTAAGAGGACCAAAAATTCGTAACCTGATTATTGACTTTTTTGTCAAGTATTTGTGTTATTAATAACCATTATTAATTTCAGTTTCATTTTGATTTATATGTCACTATTTGTCAAGCGGATTTGTATCGTTCAATTTTCGTTACGAAAATCAAATAATTGTCACCTTTACCGGTATGAGTTCGACTGACTTCAAGTGTAACGAACTGGAATTGTTTTATTGATTTAATGTCCACCAAATATTTGATTGTTACTATTCTTGTGCTGAAGTGTATTAATTATTTTGCATTAATCATGTGAAATTGAAAACAAGTTGTTGAAATTAAATTCAGCGTTTTTCTGAAGGGTACTTTGAAGATCGAGATAAATTAACGTCAATTTGATCGTGACGTGATGATCGTGCTTATCTAATGCTTTCGTTTTCTAAAAATATACCTCAATGACTCGTTTAAAGCCGTCTATTTTCTTTCTTTAAAAATTCATAAAGTTTACGCTTCTAATCCACTTAAGAATTCAGGTAATCTTATAGTATATGTACATACATATGAAACCATGACAAGTAGTAATAAATTGTTTGTGTCATGAAATGTTCCACAACTGCCAACTCGGTAATTTGTAACTTTTTCGCAATTCGAAGTCTTCAAAAATTCTTAGAAATCGCCATAAATTGTTAAAAACGACTCATATGTTTGTAATAAAAATATTTAAAATGTTGTGGATATTTTTTCATCGAGTATTTTGTCTCTTACCCTCGTCCAAAACGAGAAAAAATTTTGTCATGACAAACGACATCGAAATCCTTTCGTCACTGGTAAACTAGTCGATAAACATATGTACATAAATAGGATTGCAGTTATGGGCAGGACCCATTCAGCAAAACAGGTCTTTGCCTCCCCAACACACAATGCAGAATTTGTGGTCTGTGAAGGTCCAAAATCGATTAATAACGCCCTTTATTTTATAATTGACTGACACTCACATTGAGAAACATGTTTTGAGAAGAAGTAAGTGATAAAGAAATACTTCCATTATTAAAAAAAATCAGCCCCATTTGTTCTCCACTGTAAGTTTGCCTGGGAAAATTACTAAAAAAAATAGTTTACATATTGATTTTGTTTGTCAAAACAATTATACAAGTGGCCCAAAAGATATTAGATTTCTTTTTTTTTATCTAAAAAAATATAAATTAAGAATTGGAATTTTACATTTTTCCTCAAAAAAGAGGGTGGCATCATCGAAATTTATTAAATTAAAAACCAAACGTTTCAACTGAAGAACAGCTCTCGTGTTATTTTAATTATTCCTTCCATGCGCGCCAGATTTATGGTTGTTGTTGTTTGGTTAACCAATTTGCGTCAGATAGTTGCATTGTGTTTGTGGAATTTCGTGTTGGCCACGTTGCAACGTGCCACGACATGTCATCTTAGTCACAGGTAAATCTAGAAAACTATTATTGGCCATGTGATCGTCGTTAACCCGCACATTCTGTGCAGTATTAAGAAGTGTATTGCAAAATTTGTACCTGTGTCGTCCTGGCGCCATAAAATAACTCTAGCAAATGGCTCTTCTGAACCAATTCAAATACTATTATCATCAGCACTAGTATTTTTGCATAAAAACTATCATGACTCTATTTCTAGTATATCCGTTTCAACTTTGAGAATTTACTTTTGACTTTTTCTAACTGGACAAATTGGACACATGCATATTCTGAAGTACTCTTCTCTTTGGCATTTTTTATGTCTGTTATATATTTTCGTTCCCAGGACTAACAAATCAACAATTGAATGTTGCTTAGGACCAATAAGAACCCAAGCAAGTTTCCGTAACTGCAACGAAGCAAGTCAATGGAAAACTTACCTGCAGAGTTTTGAAGGGTGTTTTACTTAGATTTTCTATTATCGGCGAGTTGATAATCAGTATGATTTTGATAATAATGCAAACATTTTTGCTATCGGAAAAAATGTTTGATCGCTCCAAGTGGTCATTTCGCTTGATTTGTAGTGACAAAGGGTGCGTTTAGACTTAGTTGTGCGTTGGCGTACTGAAAAGATTGATCCATGCAACATAATTAAGCCGTTCTAAAATATCAGATCTGTTTGCAATAGTCATTTTGCCATTATTGTCATTATGAAGAAAAATTTAATGGTTTTTTTTTTGTGCCAGTTTTGGCATGATGTCATTCATTTCATGAATGAAAGTCGCAAATAATCAAAAGAATGTTTTTAATTGTTTCGAAAAAATTAACAAAAGGCTGGCAAATTTCGTATATTTTGGCTCCTTAAAAGTTGCAGCCACTAAAACTGCATTAATCATCACAAATTGGCAGAAAATTTTCCAAGACAATTTAGCAGCGGAAAACAATAACAGCTGGAGTTAATAACAATCATCTATGCAAAATACTCGTATAGCCAGAAATAATTTAGGAAGGCTGATTTAACTAATTTACCAAGAATATAAAACAATGTCAACGCCTACAAAAAAAACGTACATTTCACAGTTGGCATGACGTGGCAAAAACCTGATTTGCAACCGATATGTATGTACGTACGTAATTAGCATTAAATATAAAATCAGAGAACCAATCAGCAACTTAATCATATGCATGTACATATATATGTTCAATAAATGTATCGATACATCTCAATATGCAAAAAAGCACCTGAAAAAAGAGTACCACTAACACCAACCAACCGCCTTTTATCCAAAAATTTATTAAGAAGCGAAAAATTGTCGCTGTGCATTTTAAGCGGCTTCTGCATATAGTGGAATACACATCAAATCAAAAACTTTAAAATTAACGCACGTACATTCGTAATATTGGCACCTGCTTACATACGTACATTTATACACACAGAGAAATGCCAACAACAATTGAACTATATATCTACTACTGTCTTTCTAAGGCCTGCTGTAGCCTCTTAAGTTTGGTCTAAGTTTTAAGGACACTGTGAGAAGGATTGCCGAAAAACTACTTAGTCTCTTTGGGGACAGGGAAAGGTACCTGAATACTTCTTAACACACTGAAAACAATGATTAGAAATTAAACTTCTATTCTTTTATTACACAACAATAGTAAAAAAAATTAACGCAAAAAAGTAATATTAAAACAAAATCTTATTTGAAATTTTCATTAATTTCAAAATCAAAAATGGCGGCAAACTTTTACAACGTAAAATGGCTTTTAATTCGGTATCAGAAATACACACAGATGATTGCAGAGATTCATAAATACTCGAAGGAAAGAAATCTATCTTCCACGTACATATAACAATTTTCTCGAAACAAGATTCCTCCAATTATACATTCTGCGCGAACAGTTGGCAACGCTGATGCCAGCCATTTTGATTGTTTAAAGTCAATTGGATTTATTTGTTGTCTGTGCGAATATAAAATCATTTTTGTGCGAAATCTTAATTCACTTAAATAAACTTTCATAAAAGAATGCCGGTTCAATGTACCCGCTTCCGTTTTTCTTACTATTTTAATTAAGTCTGCTTCACACTCTGAAAAGAACATTTTCCATCTTTTGATGTTTGGCTTTTTTGTTAAGGCAAATAATTCTTTTTTAATATTTCTCATGTTTTTTAATGTGATTTGCACTTTTTTTTATTATATCGCGTTTGAAGAGCTGGAGAAAAAACTCATGAAATTATACATATTTTTCGCCAAGGAAATTTGTATTCGTAACAGGATATAATATAACAGGGGATTTTCTTTCAACTGTCTTATAATTCCGTAAGGCGCAATTCAATAGAAATCAAAAGGTGTAGGAAATTATGTACATGCATACATACATAAATATATGTAAATGAATGTAAAATTAAACAAACATTTTATCAGCTCCGGCTCTTCTAAAATCACCTGGGTAAGCGGATTGTAATCACGTGATTTGTAGAACAGGCCCAATAGTACGCCAAATTCGACGAGTGCATAAAATTGATAGGCAGCATCGTTTTAAACGCATAATAGTCCTGTTTTTGCATCTACTTCAAGCCGCCATATTTTGTTTTTGGCTTTAAAATGCGTAAATTAAAACAGTTTTGAGTTTTTTTTTCTCATCATTTTCTATTTTTCAAAAAAAGTCGTCAATTTACAAAACAATATATATACATGTATATATATAATCCATTATACAAAAAGAAGTTCTTATGATCTAAGCATATATCTATATACAATATTTGAAAACGAAAGTAAATGTATCCAAAAAAGATACAGATACGAACACACACGTTCGTGTGAGTGTTATATTTGTTTTTTCTCTTAAGGAATGCACAGGTTTTAAACGCAATTGTTTACTTAAAAAATATGTTACAAAAAGGTGTTTACACACACGTACACATGTGAAGATAAAGCAATACGATATTATTGACACATACAAACATATACAATTCTTGATTTTTTTTATTTTGATATTTTTTTTTTATATAAAAAGATACTTTAGAATACACTTTAGATGCGCAAACACCCAGGTCTTTGCTGACGATATTTAACTTGACAGGCATCGTAGAGATGACTTGTGTTTAACGAATCGAAGGGTTTTCGGTTTCCTTCGGAACTATTTTTAATTAAAAATATATACAATATAAAACGAATTTTTTCATCATTTAATTGATCTTCTTCTGAATGTTGTTTTGCTACGACAACATTTGCGTTTATTACGGACAGAAGTTGCTTTAAAAACGAAAGCTACGAAGTTTCTTTGTTTAGGAATTTGTTTTAGTTAAAAATATATAAATTTTGTTTCTTCAAAATAAACAAAAACAACGAATTTGACTTTTCTTCGGCGCCAACAACGATTCTTTTTAGTTAAAATTAATTTAAATATATTAAACGAATTCCTTTTAGGCTTAACCGTTTTTTAGGGGTTTCTTCTTTAGCGCGTTAACAAAGAGTTGGGTGTGTATTAACAAAAAATATAGGTATATTCCTTGTAGATATACATATGTATGTATTTAACTTGTACTCGATTCAATATTTGTTAGTTTTCCTTTTGGTTCTGCTTTTCGTCTATTTTAAAATAAATTTTTTAGCCAGGTACAGATTTCTAGACCTTAAATGTGGTCCTTCCTTATCGTTATGAGGTAATAGACGTTAAAGTTGGTTTTCGTTGTGGTTATTTTTTTTTAGTAATTGCAGTATTAGAGGCAGCACTAGAAAGTCCTTGCCCAGCTTCGCGAAAGGGTTAAGGAAGAGAGGAAAAGAGAGAGGGAGTGGGAGTGGGAAAAGAGGGAAAGAGAGAGGAGTTTTTTCTAGAGGCCAAAGAAATCCGGGTACATGGATAAATACATGGTTGCGGTGGCCTTGGGCAAATGTGTTTTCAGGTGTTTACTGAGATGATCACGACGGCCGAAGCACTTGCCGCAAACTGGGCAAGGATACGGCTTCAAGCCAGTGTGTATGCGCTTGTGGCGGGTTAACTCTTCGTTGCGCGTAAAAGTTTTATCGCACGTTTCAAAGTCGCATTTGAAAGGCCTTTCTCCAGTATGAATGCGTATATGACCCTTGAGCTGGCCGTTGTTGGAAAATGCCACATCGCAGAGAGTACATTTGAATTTTTTTGGCCGTTGCTTGCGCGCATTGGCAGCTTTGAGTTGGGCGTCTTCAACCATGACACGGGCATATTCGCGATCCATAAAATTAAAGGCGTAGGAGTTTAAAGCGTAGGCTGCAGAGCTCGTGGAAGGCATGTCATTGTTGGCCGCAGCAGCAGCTGCTGCAGCATAATAAAAGTTACCGGATATTGGCACGGTAGGCACCATATACGACATGCTCGACGAATTGGGAGTAGGCTGAAAGTGTGTAGCAAAGCGGGGAGGAAACTGAGGCGCAGGACCTTCCAAAGAGCCATAGAAATAGGGGCTTGTGTAAGGAACTTGTACTGCCGGATGAATTTTTACGGGCGATGAGTTAGAGGAGGATGCCATTGACTGGCTGTTGTGATTGTTGTTAAAACTCTCGTCATAGGTGGAAGATTTGGAGCAGGAGCTGCCGGAGGAAGCACATTCACGATCACTTTCGTTTTCACTACAGGTGGATGATGAAGCATCAGGCATGTTGCCATTGTAAGAACTTGTTTCGCTTTTCACTATAGAATTGTTGGCACGAGCTTCGTCTTCAGGCGGCTTCGGAGGCTGTTCAGTCGCTGCAAAGTTATCACTTTCCCAAGGACGGAAGAGACGAATAAAAGTTTGTGGTGGGTTGTTATTAAAGTTTGACATGATATTTTTCTTATAAATGTCAGATACAATATTTTTGCATATAAAATTTATTTTTATATTTATTTATCACTTGCACTTCAAACGGTTTTTCAAGAAGTTTATCGATAAGACGACTTTAGAATGTTTATTCGTTAAGAAACGTAGTGCTACTGATTGACAAGCCGAAATACGCAGCGTTTATAAACGAAATTTGAGAAGAGAGCATCAGAATCTCTTAGAAAAGGTCCTTTTTGTTTCACAAACAGTTTGCCTATCTACTTGCAACACATATGTATCATACCTTTTTGCACAAACAGCCACAGCCACAAACACACCAACAACAACAATGCACACTCATTTATTTATTCTAAGATACACTTTCATTTTTCAACGTTCGCACGCACGTGTGTGTGTGTGTGTGTGTGTGTGTGTAATTGTGGGAAAATGAAAATCGCCTTTGGCTGCCTGCAATTCAGGAATTTGTTTTTAATCTACGAGAGCGAGAGAAAGAGAGCATAAGCGTGTGTGTGCGTGCGTGCGTGTGTTTGCCTGTGAGTGCGAGTGTGAAAAACAGTCCCCCTTCATGTTTAAGGGTGCGTTGTCGCGCCTAATAAAGTATCGTATTTGCCAGCTTTTTGTTGTTGTGTGTGTTCGCTTATCTCAATAATAAACTTTTATAATGGCTTCTCAGTTTAAGCAGCCACACACAACACCATGTTCTTGTTTTTGCCCAAATTATACATTTTTTTCTTGTGGTTTTTTATTGTTGATATTCTGGCACTACTTGTCTTATTGCGGAAGTTTTTGAAAACAGCTTCAAATTCAAATACGCAAAATATCACAGTGTATACCGATTTTTATCATGCTAAATCGGAGCACACTTCTTCTTCTTCTTCTTTTGGCGCTACAGTCCGTGGTGAACCTGGGCCTCAACCAACAAAGTTTTCCAGCTGGCACGGTCTTTAGCCAGCGTTCTCCAATTTTGCACACCAAGTTGGTTGAGGTCCCTCTCCACTTGTGTGCGCCATCGGTTCCGTGGGCGTCCTCTACTGCGTTGTATTCTCCATGCGCTCTACATGGCCCAACCATCTTGGCCGTTGGATCCGTAGGCGCCTGGTTAGGCTCATGTCGCTGTACAACCCGTACAGTTCATGATTGAATCTTCTTCTCCAGAAACCATCAACGCAAACAGGGCCGAAGATTGAACGCAGAACTTTTCTCTCGAAAATACCAAGGACTTCCTCATCCGCCTTCGAGCACACTCTAAATTTTCCCCAATTTCAAATTTTGCCTTGGAGTATATCAAAATATCAAGAGGGAAAGGGGTACCTCCGTTGGCACGGCAACCAAACCTTAGGAACTTGTTTTGCACAGCACATATGGAAAAATGAAGTGTCTAGATAAATGTAATGTTGAATTATATAAATCTTCGCAAGACCTTTTTTGAACGCTTATGCCATTATTTTGCTATTTTCTCTGCGAATAATCAATTTCTTGATTCAGGTGAATCGCGTATTAAATTCACTTTGCCTCTGGCTAGAGAATGGACAAAAACTGCAAAAACTAACGCGATAACTTTTTGCACTTCAAAGCGGTTCAATGTTCCACTTGTGTGATTTTCCACAAGCTATCACGATTCTTGCAGTTTCGCATCTTGATTCAAAAATTAACTCTCAAGCTGTATATTGCTAAATTCATAGAAATAAGTATTGGATATAAATAGAATGGTGACAAAAGAATACGACAGTTTTGTTTAAATTGTTAGAAAGAGGACAATCTGTACGCAGAGCTGTAAGTATTTAAGAATCGCCAAAGCTTTTGTTCATAAACTTATAGATATGAATTCGGAATGTATCGACTACTTAACAACTATCGATTTAGTTCATTCGCCAGCTCGTCTCAATCCCAGCGTGCCCTCCTATGCCTAAATTTAGCAATTAATATCTGTTGTAAAATTTAATAAAACGAGCAAAGCAGTGCCTTTTTCCTTTACTTTACAAAACGCTGTTGTTCGCTCAAACATTTTTAAAACAGTTCACAAATGTCTTGCTCCTTAATGTCTGTATGTTTTCGAGTGTTCTCGTGTTTAGAAGAAAAATTCTTTATGAGACATCAACTTTTGCTTTCATCTTAAGACCGCAATATCTTAATGACTTTCCTGGTGATACATATTGGCCTTTTCATGCCATTTGTATTTCACATTAAATGAAGGAACGAAAAAGCCGAATAAAACACCCAAAATGAAAAAGAGAAACAACAAAAAAGGAAAACTTTACCACAAACCACCCCATTTCAAAGATGAGCAGAACGTTCAGGACGAAGGCAGTTGTTATTTATTATGGCCCTCAAAACAATTTTTAGGGCTTTGATTTCTGTCTCATTTATAATAAAATTTAGTAACGAAAAAACAATGTCAGTAAAGGGTTTTTCAATAAGGGCGGTTAGATGTAGAAGTGAAAAAAGCTATGTGGACGATATTGACAAATTTTTTGTTTATTATTTGGCTCATAACATCGTTCAAAGACCGCACGATCTTCGCATACCGTCAAACCCTTTGCGAAGAAGGTGTGTGGCAATTCACCATCCGGCTGGAACTACATGTCGTATACGTGCCTATGCTTCAGTTTAGGCCAATTGAAATCGGTTATCATCATTCTGCAGTGCTCGCCGTTGACGGTGACGGTGACGCTGACGGTCTCACCAACGTCGTCCGTGAGGTTTGGCTTTGTAGCATTTAAGGAAATTTCTCTTGTTAGCCATTTTTCGTATAAAGTGCCACGTTGCTAAAATTTAGTTTTCGACCAAAAAGAGGCTTCTATTTCAAACGCTCCAGAGTCCAGCCAGTCTTACCAGCTAAATTCGGTAACTTTTGTATCAGCAACCGAATAATAAACAATACATGAGATAGAAGCAGCCAAAAAACAATATGACGGTCACAGGCAGCCAATATCTACACGCCCCAATTGAAAGACCATTTATCCACGTATGTACATATGTGTGTAAATTTGTGTATCTGTGCAGATGCAGACTGTGGTAGTATCTCTGTTTAATACGTACTTATCTGTTCGCAAGTGTATGATACGAATCTGTGTAGCAGAGTGTATTGTAATCGTGAATTTAACGCTTACCTTCCAGCAAACCCCCAAAATGAAAAGTTTGTTTTTTTCTACAGCAAATTTTCTAAATGCTGAAAATAATAAAAGAGCAGCCAAAAAGTTGTTACAGAAGGCAACATGGAAGGCCTTTAATATTTTGTGATGTTAAAAATAAACTTATTGTTAAATTTAATCATGGCAGGATGGAGGGATATTCCGTGCGCTTTTGATGATGTCTAAAGGAATGAAGACATTGAAATGCATTTGGTGCCAGTTAAATACTTTACATGGAAAAAGAGCGTTTCAACATAAAGAACAGCGTATCAACTTCTTTGATTTACTACGAGCAGTAGGACCTTCTTTGCATGTGACACTTACTCTTAGTACCTGCAGGCGCGAATTTTGCGATTTTTATACAATAGTTAGTAACTTATTTCATTTCGAGACGATTATGTCCAAATAAAAAAGTCGAAAAAATATTAAAAAATGTATGACTTTCTTAGATATTTTATAGATTGAAGACAAAAAAGTGATTCGTTAATTTGGTGCGCACTTCAAATTACCAAGTAATCACCCTTTGCAAAATATGTTGGCGGCCTGTGATCGACATATCGTTTTGGTGGCGTCCGCCAAATGATACAACTTGATAATAGTCTAAAATATGAAGGAAATTTTGTATTCTAGTGAATAGTTTCTGCATTTATACGATAAAACTTTCTTCATTCTACACAAATTTTTGATAAGTCTAAGCAAGCACTTGTAGTATCGTGTAAATGCACCTCAACACACCTGCACTTAATAGAGCTTAAAATTCGTATTCAAGTGATGTTTAGCGAGGACGTTAACAGTGTATCCCAAATAATGTTGAATGCACTGGGAAAAGTACCGGGAATCGCTTGTACTTTCTGTCTGTAATACCTTCACACATACAAATTTGGATATTGTAGCTTTTTTAAATCTTAAAAATACTGAACAAACTACAACATACACTTCCAAAAACCAAAAAGTGTGCCCACCTCAATTAGCTGTTACATATTATCAGGTAGTTTTGCTGACCGAAATTACCCAGAAAATCGAAAGATGAGCAAAATTGTAGTTATCAACTTTTCAGAGGTTTCTTTTGATTGAAAACTTTGATGATTCTCTAGAAAATTTGTGTTTTTTGAAGGAACGAACTTTGGAAAAAAAAATGGGACCGACTGTTTGACGGATTGTCGCATATCAGTAGTAAATATTTCGGAGAAGAGAACAGTTTCTAAAATGATTGCATTCTGCTGCCTGAAATTTAAGCAGATTACGATACGAAATCAGAAATGAACAAATTCATTTGAACCAAAATTGATGTTTACGATTTCTTATGAAGTTCATAAAAAATATGTACATATGTATTGCACACATGTATGTATGTTTAATATATGTATTTCAGTGGCGAAACAAATATGTAATACCTTGAATTGTTTCGTTGCAAAAACTTTCAAACTTTGTTTCTATTATCACTGCAGGAGCAAATGTTTGGCAACAATTAAGAGGTAGTCCCATACAAGAAATAATTTTTGTGTGGAATTACTTTTAATATTAAAGTTAATTAAATAAAAATGCACACAGTTTAACTATTTTATTCGTCCTCACGAATTTTTCAATATATCTTTTCTTTGGCGGGCTTAAGATTAACTCTTTCCTTCGACTATGGATGTTATAAATCTTTCGGCGTCCGGGAAAAACTAAAGTTAAGCCGTCAAGTGTCCGCCTTTGGCTAGAGTATAATACTAATTAAATTAAAATCTAAATTAGTTATCTTTGCAGCGGCGGCAAAGCGACACTTTCACTTTAAAAACAATTGCTTTTGGAATTCCGATAAGTTGCCAAAATACCTATAATTTTATTTCTTCAACTATATATGATATTTATATTATTTTGGAATTTCCACACATACGACAGAAATGAGTGAACAAATGTTTGTCCGGACAACATTCGTGAATCTACCTTTAAAGTTTATGTCGTTTAAAAGCTCTGCATTTCTGTTCTGTGGCAAGTATTAAATAAATAAATACTTAAATATATACTTAGAAATATACCGACATATATATATATATATGTGTGTATGTGTGTGTGTGTGTGTTCAAATGGGTGATTGAATATTAACGTGAGTGTATTTTTGTATTTAAGAAACGCGCCCTTATCGCTTTGCGGGTTTTTGATGATTTTTCTTCTACATGAGTGGCATCAGAGCGTATTTGTGTGGCTGCTGGAATCATTGGGGTTTGTTCAATTTTCTTCATCATTTTCGTTTTTTGCCCAGTTGCTTTATCATTTTATTTGGGGGAACAACAACAGCAACAATAAAAAAGGAATTAAGCGCAGAAATATCATCATGGAGGTAAATTGCTTTGTTTTATGCCACAGAAAGAAAATGTTTGTATGTATGTAAACTTTTTTGAGGGGAGGGGGTCTTTGTTTTTTTGTTTGTTCATTTGGTGGGTTTTATTTTGCTTTGAGTATTTTAGCTTTTATGTTGCTTTTGTTAGTGATTCTTTTTTTTTCTTCTTTGCTGCCATTTTGGAGGCTTTTAATGTGATTATCTCAGGCGCGTATCTGTTGTGAATTTAAAACAAATGATGGCACCACCTTCGCCGAAGATAAGAGCTTAATTTAAAAAGATTAAGTTTATTCAATCCCTAACGATGTGGAAATTAGTACAAAGGCAAAGTGAAGACGCAGAATTTGTTTGTGGTAATTTAAAATTATTGATGTGAAAGTTGATTCAATTGCCTTCTGAACTTTACAGAAAATGGAAGTTCTATGTGTATCTGGTAAGCTGCCTGAAGGCAGCCGTGAGGCGGTGTGAACTTCGCCAAGTGGAGTTGGTCCACCATATTATTAGGTAATGAAGGCTTCTCTTTCTTTTTTGTTTTGCCTAATTAAAATACGAAAAATATAGAAAATAAAAAAGATTTTTATTATAACTTTAAAATTGAAGACGAAATTAATTAAAGCACAGAAAGGGCAACTACTATTACAAACTATTAGAATCTTGTCGCGAATTTCGTCCGTCAAGAGGATATGGTGATGACCTAACACACATATATGTACATATTTAAGGAGTAATTTATGAGACGGTAGAAAATATTATTGAGCTCTTCATTCATTGAAGCGTGTCGCCAGTGCTTTACTAGCCTTTATGTATGTAGATTTGAAAGGGAAGTAAAGAATGTCCAAATGAATTTTTAAAACGTATAGAAAATATTTTCCTGACATTCTAAAACGCCAGCCAAACAAAAAAGTTCTAGTCGAGATTAAAAATCGCCAATTTGAAAAACATTAACGTTTCTTCGCCAATACGAAACAAGTCGTGTCCTGATAACAAGCCGCAAGGCAAGATTCTGCAGGTTTAAATTCCCATGTATCTTTTCAAAACTTTCTAATTTTGTTGTCTGATTATTTTCTTTTTGAAGCAAACAAATTTTTGTTTGTTATTAAAGCCGTCATTTTCCATCTCGACATTTACAACTTCAAAACAAAACATCACATATAAAATAAAGTCATGCTATTCCAAGAAGTGAAGCAGAAATATATGTATGAAATTTTTACAAACTCTGTAGAAATAAAAAAGTTAAGGTTAAAAATGATTAATTAGATCACTAGGATGCAGTTTCACTGGCAATAAAACTTCGCACTTAAGGTCGCTCGACCAACAGGTAAATCAAGCAATAAATTTGTGTTTTTGAATAGATTTTCCCAGATCACAAAACAGTTTGCACGCCGTGACAGTGGCATGCCACTCGTGTTCAGTAATTATTTTATGATTTTCTTACTATCAAATTTCTCATAAGTGTTTCTATTGTATTGCCAATTTATGGAATTTTTGTTGTTCGCAACATCCGCCGAAAAAACCCAGAATGCACAGTGCAACAAGCGCATCTGCATAATACTTTATCCAAATACAACACAAACGAAATGACGGCAACAGACACACAAAAAACCCGTCTCATTAGCCAACAAACAAGTAGATAAGTATGTGTGTACTTCAGGGCGCGCAGACACCATTATTTGTGTCTAATCGAGGAAGCGGAATTCCCACCATTTACCACAAATTAACATATGGCAGCACTTATTTTGAGCCTTTCGTGGGTTTCCCCAACTTCAGGTTATGCTCGTGGTTAAGAGTTCACATGCACGTTCATGGCACTTTAGAGGGATTTAACTTAAGCCTTGTACGCAGCACTGCTAGTGTTTTTAGCCTAAAATCAAGTTGCACAAGCATTTAAGTGCTCATTACAATAATTTTAATCACACTTACTAAGACACTCTTTTAGTCGACGGCAGCCAGCAGCAGGTACTTGTTTGTCGCACCTCCGCTACTCGACAGTTGAAAAGCAGTCTGTATGTCCTACTCATCTTTAGAACAATCAACTAGTGTTTTAATTTCTGTGATTTTCTTTTGTGTTAAGGTAGGCCACACTAGGGACACACGTAACAAAAAGGTGTTAGCGGCACCATGTTATTGCGGTCGGTTCGAAAGTGTTGCGTTTGTATTAAATCTTCAAAATTGTTTCAGTCTAATCCCATTGAGACACATATACATATGTATTGACTGTCTAGATATTGAATAATAAGGCAGCAAAATGGTACCACTTTGCATTTCATATCGAATGAAAGTTTTTCGTAAAGTTTTACTTTGTAAATCTGACAGGATTTTATTTATAATATTATACCACAAAATATGAAGTAAATTGAAAAAAATACTTTAAGCGCGAATAAAATATTTCACATACAAAACAGCTGTAGGGATTGATACTTTCTGACACGTCGTCAGCGAAACCTGACCAATTTTTTTTAGTACAATTAACCAAAAAAAAATACAGAAAAAACAAAGTCTTTTCAAAGTTACTTTTCCAAAACCATAATCACATACGTGACATTATTTGTATAATGATTAAACTGGCTAACGACATTTAAACAAATTTATGTTTAAAAGTAAAAAAAATGTTTTATAGACAGAAATTAACTTCTAGTGTGAATATGTAGCATGAACTAGTTTTTTCGTATCACCATCCAGGTCGATATGTCACATTTCAAGCGCGACATTGTTTCCATTACGATTCAATTAGGCAAAACTCAACAACCTTAAAATAAATTATTTGTCAAAATATGAAATATATATTATTAATATAAATTAAAGGGATCTCTGGCGTGAATATGCAGTCCGACCTGCTTTTATTTGATTACCATTTCATGAAAATGAGAGCAACTTTTATATGTCAGGAATTAAAGAAAGCGCCCAGTAAAACATAATCACAAATTAGAAACTGCGTTTGTAAAACTTGACAGTCTCCATCTTAATTTAACGAGTTTAAGGTTAAACTGTTTGAACAAGTAAAATCTAAATACTTCACTATAACAGCACAAGAATTAGAACTGTCCGAAATTGGATTTGGTACTTGCAATATATTTAGTAACGTTTTTTCCTCATCTTCAGAAACACCCAAAGTCTTGTGTAGGAAGAGTCGAACTCTCTACCAACTCAGCCAACGAGAATGTAAAAAACAAGAAGGGGAACCACCAAATAGCGGCTGTTCGTTCAGTGTTTCTCGGTGTTCTTAGTTTTTTACTATTGGATTGCAGTTTGATAAATATGTGAATACTACAATATATCGCCTATATTGAAGTTTATCTTTAAACGGCAAAGTAAAATATTGGAGAAGACTGAACAAAACTAAATGAAAACAAAAACATTATATTTACATACGTAATATCGTAATTATGCAAGTTACTAATGTAGTTCGTTTTTAACCAATTGCTCGTTGATCAAAACATTGGCGTACGTTTTCGTTCGACATTGAGGGTTAGGCACTTAAATTTGTCTTTATATACTTCAAGTTGAACACTATATTAAACTTGGGGACTTGGGGAAAAAATTGCTGTTTTCACGGCCAGCTGTACGAGATTTGCCAAAATTTCGCAAAAACAACTTTATATGATTAAGGAACATATTAGCTTTCACCTAATTTAAGAAAGCCCCAACATAAATGTAAAATAAATAAGTATGATGGCCGTATTGTTTTACACCAACATGGCGAAGCCGGATACAAAATCTACATACATAAGCACTAATAAATTCAATTATAAAAATCAGCATGTTATGCCACAAAAAGCTCCTGCTGCGGCCATCATATTTGCTTAAACTTCCGGCCAAATGCAAATGAAAAAGCGGCGTTTTACCACCAGTGTGCGTTCACCAAGTGTAAACTTAATGAGGTTTTCCCAGGGCGTTACAACCGTCTTCCTTAAAGCAAAATAAAATGCATTAAAAGGCATAAATTTTGATTTCAAAAAACAAGAAATCACTGCTGACATCATCGTAAATCAAATTTTCAAATGAGTGAACACAGAACACAGCAGAAAATAAAAATTTCAAATGCCCCTGTTTGGTAAAGAGGCTTTTATTTCCACGGTGGTGAAATAAAACATTGTTTAATAAATGCGGTTGGCTAAACTTTCAATGTGATCTGCAGAAAAATTTCATCTTTCGAATACACAATTTTATGCGACGAAAAAAACGAAGCAAAAACAACCCCGCTCTGCTTGTTATAAACATGTTTCAATAAATAAATATGAAATGAAAATACAAAAGAAGTCAAGTATTATTTATATTCTATTTGCTACAAAAAAAAAGAGAGAGCACAGAACAATAAAATTTGTTAAACAATCAAAAAGAATACATATGTATGTATGTATAGTATTGAAACAGACAGACATTTTTTTTTTTTTGGTAAACAATGTGGTGAAAAGTAAATAACAATTGAAACCCACGCGTGTTTGTTACGAGTGCATACAAGCACATACATATGTACATACGTATGTGTGTATGTATAAAATGGAAATCCCTTGAACATTTGGCGCGTTGAACGCATGATCTTCAAAAAGCGGAAACCTAAAACAAAACAAGAACGACAAATCGAAAAATTTTTAATGGCCTACAGAGATCCTAAGGGCTTAATAATACATTGACACACACGAACGAGTGGCTCGTGGTTGAGCCACTGGTTTTTCGTTACAAATGCATCTCTATTCATGAGTGTGGCAGCACCGATGATTCGCGTTTTAATATCAAAAACAACGACAAATCCATAAATCATTTATGCATTTCTTTTAAAACTCCAAAAAAAAAAAAAAAATTAACGAATGGGGATGAAAGAAATTCACCATAAACTCGTGTTGAATTTCATTGGAATGTTTGTGTGTGTGAGTGAACGTATTTGTTGTTTGCAAAGCAGATGTGTATTTACAGTTGTGTGTTGTAAAACGAATAGAAATTTACAAATGGCGAAATTTAAGACTCCGCCTATAAGAAATTATTTGCTGTCGGGATTAGACGATCGTTAAGAATTTTAATTCGAAAATTCTACAATAATTTTCTACATTCCTTAAAGCACAGGCGCACTATACTTTGGATGTGCATCATAAAGCAGCAAAATAAGAGTAAGTGTTGTGGAACGATACCGACAGCGAAAACTTTGATCGATAATCTGGCTATTTTATGGTTTTATCGTTACTAGAACGGATTGCGAAATCAGCGGGTTTGTTGCCGAAACTCATTGTCCAACACTCAGCCACATTCGTAGTCGATTGGCCAGTTAATCGAGCAACACATTACAAGGAGAATTCGTTCTTCAGCCTGTAGATGCATTTGCTGTCCCCTACAATGCCTGAAATGCCGAGTTCTGGAATCCGGGATTATGGCTATTTCAAGATATATCAGACATTGTGATGTTACTACCTTGAATGCGAAAGTCGAGTCTTCGAAGTACGAACCCTAAATTCAACAATATGTTTTAAAAAGTAAGAAGTTCCGCGCGTGCCTTAAAACATTAAAAACCTTAAAACCTTCACAATTCAATTGATTCGATTATAGTACAAAATCACTCTACTCGTAAAAGATTTATGTACATTTTTTAAAATTTTTTTCAACGAATTTTATGCCGACAAACACGACTGAATTTAAAGAAATGTCCGTGCTGACCTGATAAAAAAAATTCCATTCAAAAATTAAGGCAATTTTTTTTGTTTTTGTTCAGTCTATCTGAATGTGTGTTAAGCCCTTAATCCCTAAAGGCGATCAGTTCATTATTTTGTCTTCTTATTCATTTTAAACAATGTCTTGTCAATTTTAACCACTGTTTGGAAATCCTGATGTCAACTACTGGCCTGTCAACTGGACTGCTTTCCTGCAGAGTTATTGTTTGTAAGGGGCTTTTAAAGTGTTTGTTATTGCTGCATTTTAACGCGTTAAATTTACAAAAATGTTAAACACGATTCCGGTTTATTAAAATCAATTTACAGTGGGCGACGTTTTGATGCCGGGGAGAAAAATTATGGAACTAAAAAACTCAATAAAAGATGAGTTCGCCACTTTAAAGCCAACTCAAGATAAACGGAGATTTTTCGTCCGACGGAATTCTTTAAAAAATGCAGAAAAAGGCTTTAAGCAAATCTGTGGAATGAAATATTAATTTCACCAGAATTCAAGTACCACTTCTCCTTCCAAATAATATTTTTCACTTTCTATATTTAACACCCACTACATAAACTTTTTCGCTATAGGGTTTTACAATTTTTTTGGAAACACTAAAAGATGACAATTCGTGTAGAATAACATTGTGATGTTTTGTTTTATATGTATGAACACTTTTTAAAAAATACTATATTTTGCGGCACAAAAGAAACTAGAATTTTACGCAGCGCTGGTCTTTACGATTGCGGAACAAATGTATCGTTTTGTAGACAAACATTTTAGCTATTAAAACAGCGGCAGAGATGCAATGATTCCGAACCTGTGGGACAACGCATTAGAAGACGTCCACGGAACCGATGGCGCACACAAGTGGAGAGGGACCTCAACCAACTTGGTGTGCACAATTGGAGAACGCTGGCTAAAGACCGTGCCAGCTGGAAAACTTTGTTGGTTGAGGCCCAGGTTCACCACGGACTGTAGCGCCAAAAGAAGAAGAAGAAGCGATGCAATGATCATACTTGTAATATATAACCAAGCCCCTATGAATTGTATGTAGATCTAATTCAACATTATGCAGGTATGGCGTTGTGTAAGAAGGCAACAGACATTCTAATTATAACTTAAAATAGGAGCCCAGAGAAGTAGCAACATTGCAACGATCTAGTAGAAGCCAGGACATACATACATACATAAATCCCATTTCGCCCGTCAAGAGCAGATCGAACTCTCTTCGAACACAAAGATCCCGCCCCACCCTGCTGCGTTATGAGGACCTTGTGGTCTCGATTAGACCCAAAACCCCTAAAATACAAATACACAAACAATTTTTCTTCTCTTTTGTCGCAAATAAAGACTATATTTTTTCGCCACTGTTGTGTAATTTTCCGCCACTGTTGTGTAAAAAAAACTTTACAACTTTTTTTTTTAATTTATCGGCTTTAACATATTAAAGCAATTGATGTTTAAAACGTTTTACAGTTTATGCTGACCTACAACTATTTACAGACTCAACTCTATTCAATTTGGCATATAACACGCTTTAAGGATTATAACAGATTTAAACAGGACATGATGAAATCTACTTTCCTAACAAAATGTCATTGGCACACGAAAAAACGAAAGCGCACAGACAAGCTGTACAACAAAAAAAGAAAATCTCAAATTTTAACAGAATACCTGGCAAGGATACGTTTATCTGTGTCCATTGTTTAAACTGAATGAATTTGAGGCAACTGAAGTGGTTCGGCAGCTTGACAATGGAATAGGAGGACACAATATAAACACATTTTCAAAAGAGAATACGAAAATATTGAACAAATGTTGCGTTCCAGCAAAGTCAAATGCAAATTTGCAAAGGTTAAGTTCTCCATTGGCAGACAGCAAGCCCTTTCACACTTTTTTACTCAATGAATGCAGGAATTAATGGACGAGTCACAAAAAGTATGAAGAATCAGAAAAATTGCATACATCATTCGGGGCTACCGACTGCAACAATTACCTTTGGCCAGACAAAGCCTGGCCGGATAACAACTCTACTTATAGGAGACGAGTAGTATTTTGCACCCGAAATACTTCCTACTGTGTAATTATTCTCAGAAGAAGATGAATGCAAAGCCTTCAATTTCTCCAAAGGTGCAAATAATAACCGATAAATTCCTGTTTAAACAAACAACAAAACAACATGTAACATGACCAAAAACAAAAAACAAATAATATTAGATACGAGTAAAGAAAATTGCGAAATCCATCATCAACGACATCTTAATACAAATTTTTGGAGTTTTTGTTTTTTTTCTTTTATTATTAAAAAATAATAATTTTCCGGTACAACTTTTGCTTAAAACACAAATTTTACTTTCAGCGTCATTAAAATGCTGGAACTTTTAGCACGTTTTTAGCAAAAAAAAAAAAAAAAACAGAAAAAGAAAAGAACTTCTCTGTCAAAGTATCTTGATTGATGCGTTTTTTATAATGTCTCCATTTTCATGTGCCACACACTGACATAACTACTTGCGTAGGCACGTATGTATTTGCCACATTGGTCGAACAGTTTTTACGCTCGTGTGGTTTTAATTGTATTTTGTAGCATCAAAGGTAATGTGAAATTCGCTACATTTTGAGTTAATTTTTCTGGGTTTTGGCATTAAATAAAAAAAGACAAAATAAAAATCGAAATATTTGATTTATGGGAAGTCAACATAGAGACAATGTAAATATTGATGGATGGCTGGAAGCATGTTTGACAATTACGAAAGAAAACAGCTAAAATAGTTTCGACACCGGCGCAAATGTTTGCTGCCGATCGCTTTTTTTTTTTTTTTTTTGAAAAACAAATTTACGTCATCAAAGTGAATACACTTAATGCATTTTATATACATATATTTTAGGCGACCCTTTGTTTTAATGTTCTTGTACAGAATGTACAACTTTAAGACCTACTAATTTAGTCTGCAAGACTTAAGGTGAGCAGAATCAAAGAGAAAATAACACGGTTTTTTTCACTTTTGTTCGTAAATAGTTTTGCAGTAGAATGTTCTGAACTATTATTTACAACGCTGTGGTTAAAAAACCACACACAAAAAGCTGCGGCAAAAACACTCTTGTTAAATATAAATACCAGAATAAATAGTCAATCGTTTGGTTTTTTAATTTTCTTTATACATATTCGTAAAAATTCATATTAATGGCATTACAATTTGTTGGTTTGGAGTTTATACACTTAACAGGGCTATGTTAAGGCATTAGCAGAGCCTGTTAAGTACTCGTAAGTTGGTTTCTGCGTCTGGTTATACAGGGTGTTTTTTTTAGAGGTATAGAACTTCGAATTGAAATAAAACACAAGAAAATCGTTTTAATGTCCATCAATTTGGCTTTATTGGAAGGATAATTTTATGCCATTAATGTTTAAATATGATTTCGGGCATGTGGCCGCCGCGGCTGGCTCGAATAAAGCCAATTCTACAGGTCCAATTTTTGATGGACAAAAGTTGATGGACAAAGCTCCAATTGCTGTGCACGGTGGCGAATCGATTCATTCGGGTCCTCTTCAACACTTTGCTCTACAGCGGCAATTGTTTCTTCGGTGCGCACTGTTCGACGTCTCTGCGGATGCGTATTATCACATAGAGTAAACGTAGTGCGAAAACGATCCATGGTTAACCGAATTAATTGCTCTGATGACCATAAAATGGACGGAGCTTGCGGTAAACTTCGCGAACTGAACCATTATTTTCGAAATAAATTTGCACGATTTGCAAGCGTTGTTCTTTTGTCAACCTGTTCATGATGAAATGGCAAACCAAACTAAATATTAATCACTTGATAGCTGACAAAATGGCCGCCAGTTAAAAAAGTGATGCCAACTTAAAGTTCTATACCTCAATAAAAAACACCCAATATGTACATATGTATGTTAAAATTTATCTGCACACTCATCTTCGAATGAAAGGTTTCCAAAATATTATGGCGCTTCTTCTTACAATTCAGTTTTCGCCTGGAACACCTTTTGCATAAATGAGCCCGAAAACTGCACCGAAACGTAGAAAAAGAGTGATTGAATTCTTGAAAAATCTTAAGCCGCCCAGTGCCACACGAATAACGGACCGGACTCCGCCCAGAATCGGAAGAATAAAACATATGTATATTTTTTACACGGCCCGACTGCTTTGGATTCATCTGCAAACTCTAATGGTCATCTTCGTACGGGCAGGTGCTGATTCATTGTTGACCGACCCAGTGAAAGCAAATGACGACCGGTTTTTTTGTCCCAAATTGAATGATATGGATGTAGACGATGTGTAGTTTTAGCAAAGTTGGCGCTACGTGCCAAGATCTTGCGATTTGACCCTTCAAATCAACGTATTTGAAACGATTGCTCAAATTCAGTCAGAGCCATTAAGCACTTGTACCACTCGGAAGAAGCGGACATTTATGTATATTCGACACATAAATAAGAACTTCGTTAATACTAGTTTATACCCACCCCTATTGGATAAGTCTTTAGTACATTAAATACTAGATCGATCTTCGACAATGAAGATTTAAAGAACAACAACAATTACAATATTTCGTACGAAGATTTCCGAACATTTCATAAATAATATTTATAATATCAAACAAAATTTTTGTTTAATTCTTAGTACAAAAGTTCTTAATGTATTCGGAATTATAAAGGCATTGAAACAGAAAAACACAGGAGGAGTTTTATTGCAGTTGAACAAGTGACAGGTCATCACTGTTATTACTATCACTTAAATTAATTTTCCTTATAGGAAAACACTTGTCTAAAAATTTGATTTTGTATAATTTTGAAACTGCCTGAAAAATATAAATTTTTTTTTATTATACCAACAAAACACATGTTTGAGTTGTTGCAGGGAGTGCTTTTTTCACACCAAAATAAACAACTTCAAATCGTTAAGAGTGGTATAATAAATTACCAGGCAATTTATATTAAATTCTCTATTAAAAAGGTTGACAATTGATAATTCTTTGGCAGAGACTGAAATTCAAAGAATTCTTTTACATCAAAAACTGAAAAAATTGCTGGCGATTGTTTTGAGTTGTTGACTTTTTTTTTTTTTTTGTTAGAGCAGTCCTCAACTTGACAAACACTTTTTAGTTGTTCCATTCAAAGAGCCCTAAATTATTGTTGTACAAAAGGATTTTCTTGTACCTCGTGAGCGAAATCATGTTCGAATTCATTGAAATTAAAACCTGTTGGTATGCGAAAGTAGCTGACATTTTCAAAAGTGACTTTTTACCTTCATTTCATTCTACCGTTTCAAGAGTTTTATATTTTTATTTTTATACCCAGTTTCATCAATTAAACGCTTTGTTTCGTTTGCAGAAGGTGTCAAGAGGTATTCATCATTGAAATGAAGTAAAACTCATAAAACATTCGAAAAAAATTAGTTATTTGTGTGTGTCTTTATTTTTTGTCGCGTTTTGTGAAAGTGATTAGTAGTTTTTAGTGCTGATGCGGCATAAACAAATAGTGGAAGGGAGAAGAGAGAGCCCTGTCGGCATCCTTCTTAAGGACATGCTGTGTCACATTTATTTTCTCTTTCAACACAAGCGAACTATCAAAAGATTGTCACAAATGCCGGCTGCGTCAATGGCTTTCAAAGGATAATTTAGCACAATCTCTGCAAACACATCTGACCTCTACGTTGGTGTGGGTGTGTTTTTGTCGGTGTGTTTGTGTAAGTGAGCACAATTATGGGGTTTTGTAAATGATACTTAAAGAACAGGACACAATCGTTTGCCAAACCAACTTGTTTTTCAATGATAATAATCAAACGCCGCCGCCACCAAAAAAATATGATTGATTCAGGGTTTTTTTTGTAAATTTTTCAGTTTATTCAAGTTGCTGCAAAGGCCAATACGAAGTTGCAAATTTCAATTCTTTTTCGGCTTAAATAAACAAACAATGAAGAATATTTGATAACTTCATTGCTTGATTAAAAATTGTATAAAAATTGTAAATTCCATCAATATTCCTCACAGGGTCACACGCCATATGAATGACCAAAATTGCTGTTGTTGTATTTTAGTAGAATACGACGCAATCTGGATTACATGCCTCTGCTTCATTTAGCCTCTAAGACCAAAATCCTTCCCAGGGATTTGTGGCTGACCAGCTACATATAGGTGGCAACTTCATAACACAAACCCCTTGCTCTAAAGCTCAAGTTATCTAATCCCTACTACCAATAATTACCTGGACAGCAAAAGGAAGACGAATTGATAGCGCGAAATCCTCAAGTTACATCAGGCCTTAATCAGAGTCGCCTGTACATTCCCCATCATCTAGTTCCTTACGAAAAACAAAAAGTCTGGCGCAACCTGTTACCTGTTACCAGTACAAGGATGCCTGAAGGCATTCGAGGGGCACTTACCTTTGTCGAAGGCTTCTACAGCACCTGCATAACCGAAGTCACACATCAACTTCCTAGAGTTTTGGTTAACGTGCTATTCGAGAGACCCCTCCTCCTTTATATCCCGAAGAGTAGAGTATCGAACTTTGATATAAGTCAAGATGAGAAGTGCTCTGCTGGGGATTTTAGCCAGTCGGTAAGACCAAAATATAAACGGACGATAACAAAACCTCACATGAAAATAACACTTCACACCGCGTCACCTTCTTCAGTTATTTGTTTTTGAAATCCTCTTAAGTCACAACTTAATTCTATAAACAGCATCTTTGAAACAAATTTGCTCCACCTTGCAATTGCAAGCCTCTAATGAAAACATTTTTCTCAATTAGATAAATCCATAATTAAATCAATTTAATATGCTTAATGCCAAATATATGTACATGTTTCGTATTTCAGCAAAAGGGCGTCGAACAGTCTACGGGCGAAAAAGATTCTAACACCACAAAATTTATATTGCAATCTTATTTTTTTATTGTGATTTTTATTTACGGGAATCCCTGAACAAAAGACTGCCATCATCAGGCTCATCATTGTGATCATCTGATCTGATCTTCGAAATGTAACCATAAATAATATTGAAACAAAACCAATTTGTGGCAATGAAAGTGTAGCAGCATGTGTGATGTGGTGAAAAAGAAGCCAACAATGAAAGGAAATATCCACTTGGATGTGATACTTTTGAAAGCAGTTGACTTTCCTTTTGTTTCAATAGTTCTGTTCTTTGATTTGAAAAGATGTTTAATAAAAATTATACAATATATGATCATTTTTCTTATGTTGCTGTTGTTGTTGTTTATTTTTCATTCTGATGGGTTTTAATACACTACGATATGACACAGTGTTACTGATCGTAGTTCATACAATCATATTTGTGGACTGGAATTATGAGAATAGGGGAAGTGAGAAAATAATAAAAGCAGCAGTTAAAGGCAAGTATTTGAAAGTCCGCCTGTAGCGCAAGCATCTTTAAAGAGCTTCTGATTCATTGCAATCTTATTGCATGTCGGTTGTCATTGGTTGGCGCAGCCACTCTTTTATAAATCACTAACTGGTGGCGTTATCGGTCCAAATTGTGTTGAGGACGATGTTGGCCATGCGGTTTCATTAAAACGACAAATTCTGCATGAGGGATTTGAAGACACGGCCATCTCCGATTTGCAATCTTTGTACTTTTTTCGTAGACAGCTGAAATTCAGCCTCATTTATATATGACCTTAAGTGATAGAAATTGGGACATTTTGAGACGTTGCAACAAGGGAAGGAAGTCTCGGCGTGAAATGTGGAAGCTCATCATCTGTATTTCACGATAACATTAAATCAAATTGGATAGCTTTATACGGACACGTATGTCAAGTATCTACGAAGGCAATAAATCCAAAGTTAGTAACAACATGTTGTTGTGTCGGGCAAAAACGTATTATTGTCTTAACCAAACTTGTTATTATTGCGGTCATTCATGTTATTGGCTCGATCGACCATATTATTTATTATTATTATTACTGTCAATCGCATTATTGCCATGCCCAACCATGCTATTGAATGATTGAATTGTGGTAGAAGAAGCATGTTCATCATTTCGTTTGACTTGCTTCCAGTCATACTGTTTACAGATGTAACATCTACAATAGTTAATAACTTTTTGCTTTTCCTATCACCGGTCTCATACTTGTTGTTATAAATCTTCCTCTTCAATTCCTCTTCAAACCCGGTTTGTATTCTTTGTAGTCGTGGCATCATCATTATCATCGTCACAATTGTAGAACGTGATAAAAGGTCGATCTCATTGTGGACAAATTTCCTACGATCGTAGTCCTTCTTGGCAGTTTTGTTTGCTCTGTTTCTGTATTTTGAAAACTTTTGTATTAGAATTTGTATTGATGTCACTTTTTTCTTCTCTCTTCAAACAAATACTGCGAGTGGTGCTCGCCGTAATATTGCGAGCACGAATTGTTTGTTAGAAAATAAATTTGGTGGTTTCATTTCGTATTCTATTATCTATGTATGTTTGTACATATGTATGTTTGTTTGTCAACTTCTAGCTGAACTAAAGCATTTGCTTTTAAAATTCCTTGTTAGCCTTAGATTTTTATTATACTATTTTCTAACCGCCTGTCTGTTTTGTCTGTCTGCCTATCGGAGTATCTGTCCCATTGTTTGTGTGACTTTTAGCGAGAATTAATTTAATTTTTTATGCGAAATAATCTTGTTGATGGTTGCGTCTCGCCCCTTTCCTTATTTTCCATTTCATGAATGTCCTTTTATTTGTATGCGAGTGGTTGTGTGTTTGTGTGTGTGTGTGTGTGTGTGTGTGTGTCAGTGGAGTTTCATTTTGGAACAATAGCTGAAATGTCTCCTTCCTACCTCATCACCTTTTTTTCTGCTGAGGTTTTAAGGGTTTGTTTTAGTGGTTTGAAGTGTAGAGGGATGGAAATAATTTTAATTTATGATGTCAATTTTAGGTTTGTGGTTTTTATTTCATGCCGTTTAACATTAACGTTTTGTCATTCGAATTATTTTGCCAAAAGTTTGTGAATCTTCGACAAGAAGATGAGTTAATTTGTACAAATTAATTCGAAATACGAACAATTTTTCTGCGACGACTGCAAATATTCAAAAAACCATCGTTGTTACTATAACAAGAGCAATTTTGTTGATAATTTGTTCAAAACAGTTCGATTTATATATGAAAATTATTAAATAACGCATAATGAGCCATCGCTCAAATTTAGTCGGATCTGTGCACCAGAGCCATTGACTCGCATCCATGTTACCGCAACATGTGCCGGACATTTGAAATACGAAAATAGTCTGGTCAATGCCCAACACGTAGTTTGTTTTATTCCGTTTCAGCGCTTACCCGCCCTTACAGGAAACCCCTGTAGACTTTAAGCTGAAGATCTGCACTTAAGCTCTCTTAGCACCTGTGACCTTAATACAAAAAGTTTGTGTTCAAAATGCAAAAAAGCCAAAGCGATACAAAACGAAAAGCCTTCACGCTTCTAAAAAGTACAATAGCAAAAAAAACAAACATTGAGGTAAATTTGATCATATCACGCATTTTCAGACGTGCAGGCTCAAAAAAATCTGGTAGAACACTGATAAGAGAAACTATTTACAAATTTTTATAAAAATGTCCACCTTAATACTTCGTGTTTACATGTGGAATTATATACAAATAGCCATAATATTATTTAATGCATTCCTTTAATTACGTTCGAATTAATCGAATTGAAGCAATGCATCGCAAAATAAGGCTTTAAGTTTAAAAGAAAAACTGTGATCTCAAAAGTGAATGAAGAAAAGATGAAGCAACAATATCGGCCGTACAGTCTAAATTTGACATTTTAACATACGATATAAAGTGTAATTTTTTATTAAAAAAAACAGAAATTAACAACATGTTCACATGACAGCCTTGCAACACAAAAATTGCAAGTTCAAATAGTTTTAGGCATATTTTACTGACAATATTTTCATATTTTACTTCCATTTTTTTGCTTATATTTTCAAGTTAAAAACCAAAGACAAATATCAAAATCTTATTTTAAAAAAACTTGCTTTTTCTGGCAAAATATAGAGTACATAGTAAGTATATACATACGATCATAAGGACGTAGATACATATACATATATATATATATATATATATATATATATATAAATAAATATTTTATATATATAAATATATTAAAATATATTAATATATATATAAATATATTAAAAATATTTTGCGAACTTATGTATATATATATATATATATATATATATATATATATATATATATATATATATATATATACATAAGTTCGCAAAATATTTTTAAGAGTGAAAAGTATTTCAAGTTTTACTTTATATTTGTTTAATATTGACTATATTTAATTAAAATATTATGAAATAAATGAATATTTACTTTGTTTTATAAAAAAAAATTGAGTATGTTTTTTTCAATAGAAGCGTTTCTAATTAGCTGTCAACCAGTGTGTATATATATATATATATATATATATATATATATATATATATATATATATATATATATATATATATATATATATATATATGTATATATATCAGAATCAGAGTAAGAAATGATGTACATAACTGAAAAAATAAAAATTTTCTTATTTTGGCTTAAAACGGCACAGATACGCTTTAGATATGTATGTAATTTTTGTTTTCAATTTAACGAAAGAAAAAAACAAGTTTTTTCCGCCGTACTGTATAAATCAAATTGTAAATTTAATATGCAGCGTGGTAAGTTTGAAGTTGCTTAGTTAATATTCAAACCACAAATTCAAACATAAATAATGTACCAACCACCACCCTTCATAAAAACAAACAACACACAACAGAATTCCAATACAAATTTTCAGTTGTAAACACGCACAAGCACACACTCAAGTTCTAATTGCTTATCATAAAAAAGCCGATGAATGAATCAGAGAGATGCCACTCCTGTTAGAACATTCGAACAGTATGTTATTTACCGTTATTGTTCTCTCACTTATGTATTTTTACATAGATTGTATTTAGTAACGGTTTCTTTAAAGCAACAAAAAATGTGTGTTGGTTTGCTTGTGGTTACTCATCTGTTAAACAACCAACACATTAAGGTTTTAGTCGTATCGTTACTATTTTTAAGGCCATGCAATAACAGTTTGCTCTGAGAGTCGCAAGTGCACGTAACGTTCAGCTTTTTAGAACGGAATACTTTTACATCAAATTTACTGAAAAAAGAAGAGAAAAAACATGAAAGAAAAAATCCTTAAAAAAGTATAAAATTTAAGAATTAAGAACGTTACAGACTTGGCGACGACAACGAAGAGTATAGAAAAAATAATTACACGAGTAATGCGTAAGAGCTGGTCTTCCGAAATTTGCAATCACATAATTATTATTTAAAAACATTTTATAATAAACAAAATTCTAATACATATAAATCGATGTCATAAGAATTTCTTAAATTTTTCAATAAAAATGAAATAAAATAGAAAATATAAGCAAAAAAAATATAGCAAATTAACAAAAAGAGAATAGTGAATAGTGTAAAAAATGAAAAGAAAATAATGCAAGAAATTGACTACGCAGTGAAAAAAGTAAAGTTTTTCTCAAACGTATGTAAAAGTTCCCAAAAAGAAAAGCATTTTTCAATCAACACATTAATTAAGTTCCCTTTAACGATTTCTCTGATTTTTATTTAAAAACAAGAACTTTTGCTTCTTGAGCAGCAGCCAGCACAACAACAACAGCATACCTAAGCAACGTAACTAAATACTCTATTACATACATACATATGTACATATACACACATATGCATACATTTTCGTCTGTATCCATTTTCAAAAAAGAAAAAAGTTTTCCCCAAAAATAAGAAAATAATCGAAAAGGCAAGATCCACAAGGAAAAATACCACCTACTGTTTTAGCAACGGCAGTCCGCGTGAAAAAATTATTAAATTTGTTAAGAGTTTATTCCGACTAGCCTGCTGGTGACGCTGCTCCAATACTAATCTAATCTACCAGCAAGCACTACTGCCTCTCGTTCAGCACTCAACAACTTAAGGACAAAATGGTAAATGTCACTTCACTGGCCACACTTCTTTTATATAATTTATAATTTGTCATGTTTCCATCTTAAAAGACATTTACAAACCAGAATTGTTATACAACTACATATCGTATCGTACAAAGCCTTAAGGATATTAATTACATTTCAATTCAATTGCATTTATATTTCCTTTAGACTTTCTTTGCTTTATTTCCTTTTTCAGCATTTTTTGTTTGCCATTTTCTTTATCTTGTTCTTCTTGAACCAGCGACCTAGAATAAATACATTTCCATTATTATTGTTTTTTTATCTTGAAATTTTTTCACTTTTCCAATGCTCTTGAGAGGGCCAAGCGTCGTCTACCTTTTCCCTTTTTTTTTTTGTTATTAATTACAACAGCAACAACATTATTCAAAACTGAACAGAAGAAGAAAGCCAAAGAGTAATAATAAATAAAAACATTTAAAACGACAATTGCATTTCCTCAATAAAAACTAAAACAACCAAGAGAAAAGAACCTGGTGAAATAAGGCAATTGTTGGGAAATTAAAAGCAACAAAACAAAAGGATTTTAATGACTGCGGTCTAATGGCACAATAGGAACGGCATAAATGAAAAAATACAAAAAAAAATATACATCCAACACTATAAATGTTGAAATTTTCACTTACAGGAAAAACATTCCTATTCAAACACACACACTAGCATTCAAACAATTTCCATGCAAATACACGAACATGCACATGCATGCATGCGAAATGATGCCACCCGCACGTACAAAAAGATTGCTTTGATTAAGTCATGTCAAAAACGATGCACAGCAATTAAACAAGTAAAAAGATGATATTAAATTCATTAAAAGATCTAGCCTAGAATTAAGATCTTTAGGAAAAACTAAAAAAAATAGTGCCTAAAAAAGGTACACAGATTTCGATATCTGTTGTTCGTTTGCATAATTAGAGTTAAAACAAGTACAATATTTTGAATGGCGCTGTTGTCTTAAATAGAATTATGAGATCGAACGAACAGGTTCGATATCCGCAAGCTGGGACTAATACTGAAACTTAAAAAAAAAATAAAAATAGGTATAAAAAATAGAGAAAGTACTTTTAGGAAACGTGCTTAAGCAGTACCTTTTAAAACAGTACCTCTAAAAGTAAATGCTGTTTGAAAAAAAAACACTTCTTACAGATCATTTTGTAAAACAGCGCCTTTAAGAAAAAACTTTAATATTAAGTGGCCTGTCTTTCAATAAAAAAAGTACCTATAAAATTTTAACCAGCCATTTTCTACATACATTTTGAAAAAGTATCTGTCACAAAATGTATTTTTATAAAATATAAAAAATATAAAATATAATTTATAAAGAATACTCTTTAAAAAAGTATATACCTCTTAAAAAAGTACAATGTAAAAATGGCACTGTACAGAAAAATTGCCCTTTAAGAAAAGTATCTTTTAAAAAACCATCTTATCATTTAAAAAGAGTACGATTTAAAAATGGTATGTACTTCTGAAATGAAGAAAGTGCCAGTTTACACACATCAGCTTTAAGTCCTCAGGCAGAATATGCAGATTTGCAAACTTGTTCGTACCGTAAGTTTAGAAACTTGATGAAAAGTTAAAATGAAACTTGACGAAACCAAATTTTCGTGGAAGTTCAAAAGAACTGATCCAGAAATTTACAAAAAGTACTATTTCTTTTCTTTAAAAAATATCTTTTAAGCAAACTATCTTGCAGATAAAACTCCGTTGCCCTTTTGACAAACGATGAGCAGATTTCCTTAGAAAGAAAATATTCTATTTTGCTGGATCAAAAAAAAAATATTTAGTGAAAACTAAAAACTCAATTAAGCGCGTCATTTAATCGGACTGCGTAAATTGAGATTTTTGTGTTACTTTCGTCAAGACGAATTCACGGCAAATTCCCAAATATTTATTTTATTTTCATTGAATATTCTTGAGATGTCAGAAACAAAAATTTTGCTCTTCAACAGTTGACATCCAGGGGAGGGTAAAACGAAAAAAATGTTATCAGCTGCGTTCCCAATTTCACTTCGCTTTTACTTTGGCTATGAAAAATGTTGTTCTCTTTTATTTTTGAAATTAAAAATAATTACGTTTTATATCTTAAAAAAAATCAAATATTTTGAAAAAAAATTTCAATTATTGAGCACTAAAATTTTATCGGATTATGGACCCAGGCTATTTTTGAGTTAAGGAGAAAAAAACTGCGCGTAAAATCGGTATAAGAGCTTCTATTCAATGCATCTCATCGGCAATCTGTTTCCACATGCCTTTTGCAACCAAAAAGATTTAGCCAAAGTAGCAAACAAGTGTTTGCCGAATCTGAGCTACTCGTATAACGTTTAATTTGGTCGCCACAACAAATCTGTTTTCTTCAAATAGATTCACCATTTATGAGTATTTTGCGTTATTGTTGTAGAAAAGTTTAATGAAACAATTCTAACAGCACGTATTTCAGTTTTACAACAATTTAGCAAAATTTATAAAATTTTTGGTTTTCCGTCATTATTTACGTTCGACATACTTTTTACGGAGAAGACACTTAAAACTTTAATCAGTTCTTCAAATTTGTCATTTATAATTACACACTGAACAATACTTTTTAATGGCTTGAATATCAATCAATATTTTCCAAAAAAAATTAAAAAACTTATTTATTGTAAATCTGCTTAAATGACACTTTTGAACTTTATTAAGGGCACATAAAAAGTTGAGAAGCCTTTTTGTTGCTTTTTTTTTTTTGTTAACTTGCCAAAAGTGGATTAAATTTTGTGCGTAGCCGGTGAGGCACATAAAAAGTGAAGTAAAAATAGAGAACTTGCTTTATGAAGTTTAAGCAGAATTCTTTTGTCAAACTTTACAGTGACCGATAAAAGTTTCCAAAAAATGGCTTCTTATTTTTTTATAAGAATCAGGCGATTTCCTAACAAAATCTTTAAAAATTAAAAACAATATATTTAAGTCATATCAAGATTATTGTTGGGCACTGTATATAAATGCACGCGTTCAAAACATTCAAGTCCCACAATTGCACATGGAGAAAGAAATGACTCATAGAAAAATGGAGACGCTGCTCAGGGTTGTTCTTACAGAAATGTTTATATTTGACTGAATGATTTTATTGAAGTGTAAAAAAATCGATTATAAGAAACCAAATCAGGAAGCACTGGAATTCAAAGTTTCTCCGTAGCTGGTCACCTTTTAAGCTGTTGTTATAACAGCGTTACAGTTTAAAGTCTTTAAGAAATACCGGCGGGGACCTTATGGCCATAAAAGTTGTTAGTGCTTGATAGCACTTATCCACAGCAATATTAATATGATCCGGACGTATCAAAACATTAGGAGTTTTCGTTAAAAAACTAAAAAAGAAATTAAAAAAAAGTAGTGTTTGGCAGGTTTAACTTCACTACCGCTCTCGAATAATGCATTACGCATTTCGGTCACTTTTATCAGTTTGCACAAAGTGTTTATATTGTTTTGTTTGTTTGTTTGTTTGTTTGGTCCTTGTGTGGTTAACATAAGAATCATAAGTTTCCAGTTCAGGATTTAGGTCGAGTGAGATGCCACTGAAGGTAGCAGCCTTTAAACATCTTACTTTAGCCGCTCGCCATTTCGTCACTAAGGCCGTATTCTGCACTGAAACAAAAATATCACCAAAAACGTGTGTCGATTAGATCGTAACCTGGCATTATGACCTAGTCTAATGGTGGCCAAAAACCACTAGTAAACTTGACACAACCCCACCCATTAAAGTATTGTAGTCTGAACCGCCTTCAAGAAAATTTACAACAGTTCAATAAACCCTTATTTTATTCATGGTAATATTGTGCAAAAAATAAAAATAATAAGAATTGCAGAATCTTGGGTTTTTCAATATACGCTGATTTTTCTTTGAAATGTTCTTAGAGCATCAGACAACCATATAAACTCTGAAAATTGCGCATAAGATTCCTAATCCTGGCAGAAAAGAATTGTTACAGCAACACATTTGGCAATGTCGTTTTACATGGCTTTTGTTTTGCTCTATTACCACACTATAATGATGTAACCCTCCCCAATACACTCCTCCCCAAAAAAAGAAGAGGAAATATGTATGTGTGTATGTATGTACAGAAAAGCCTTTATTACATTCACATTTCAACATTTTTCTCAGTAAATACTTTTTTTCTTTGCCAAGAAAAGCCAAACTGTTGAGGATTGCAAAGCAAACCACATTATATGAATGTATAAGTACATACATATGTACATTCATACATACGTATGTATATAATACCATTTGTATGGTATGTGTATGTGTGTGGGTGTGTGTGTGTGTGTGTCGGTGTGTGTGCGCGTTTGTAAGCTTGCAAAGATGTATGTATGTAGGTATGTGCTATATATGCACCATAATATTGGTTGTACTTCTTTTATCTCAATTGCTTTTATTTTTAATATTAAAAAATCATTCGTAGCAAGTTAAAATATTAAATGCTTTTTTTGTAATTGCACTTAAAAAGATTTGTCTTTGACTACCCGGACACCAAAACACTTGTCATTCACTCATTCATTGAACCAAACATCGAACCACTCATCCAGTCATGCATACTTACGGCCCCAACCCTAGTCACTTCCCACTCCCATCTTCCCCCACCATCATTAGTTTATTTTTAAGCTCCTTCTGTTATCTATTTCTCGCAGTCCAACGGTAATAACAACAACCTAACAAAAATGTTGCTGTTATCTCTATAAAAGCATGCATTCAACATTAAATACATACATACATATATACATACATACGTACATAGTTGAACTTTTAAAAACACAAATATTGACACATGGATACATATGTATGTATGTATGCATGCATTTGCATGCTCATGCATGAGTATTTACTCGCCTGTATGTAGATATGTATGCATGCATTTGCATGCTCATGCATGTGTATTTACTCGCCTGTATGTATGCATATATGTATGTATGTATGTATGTATGTATATTCTGACGACAGACAAGCAGGCACTTCCATGCGTTTCTGCAGTCATCGTTTAGGTCGGTGTATACTAGAGCAAACAAGAAATCGTAAATCGATAATATGAGACATGTTAAACTCAGTTTACACACACAAACAAACACACTATCACACGATGCAATGAAACAATGAAACGAACCAAGGAGAGTGAGTGGGCTTAAAGCCGAGAGTGTTAGACTCACCAGATGTCACTTACACCATGACCGAGTGGCCCACTCACATTGAACGCAGAGAAGATGAAGGCAGCAAAAGAAGCACGTACGAGTACAAAGTATACAAAACCTAAAAAGACAGTGGTGCGAATGTGGCAAAAGAATGTCAAATAGATTTGGAAGAACTGCTCCACACTCTTGTTTTAATGTTTCAATAATGAAACAGACGGTGAGGGCTTTATGGCACGCGATTATTTCGTTCCAGTGAAGGAATTTTACCACGCACATATGCATATACTAATACAAGAGCAAACTAAATACAAAAATAAAATTATCCTCGATCTAAACCAAATTGAAACAGCTGTTATTTGCATATTAAGCCGTATTGATTTTAAGTTTGGAAGATTGAGTATAAAAAGTTGAAAGAAGTAAAAGAGAAGAAGTGAGAGGAAGAAATCTCACAGCCATTGAAATTGAGTGAAGGCTGTTTTATCACTTCAAGCATTTCAAAAGCTTGGCTAACCTACCTACGTACCTGAATAGGACTGATACATTTTTTGCTTTATTTTGTATAGCAATTTCAGTTTAGTCACATAATTCCTTTATACCTTGAAATGAAACGCGTTTAAAAGAGCAAAAATTCACTAGCATCTTTCTAGCAAATTCTTTTCCAATCGCAACACTGTTTGTCTATATGCGGTGGTCTTTTCAACCCGCCCCAATTATTTGCTCGCAAAGTGAAACATGAAAACAAATGTTAATTTAACAGTGTGATAAGAGTTTGAAAGCATGTGATGTAAAGTTATGTTTGTTTGGCAGTGGTTTATTTTTCAACTAAAACTCCCCATTCTCACCACTCGCTCTTAAACTCACACCAACAGAAAACTCTGTTTGCAAGACCTCACAAGGGAAGACAACAATCTGTTGTGTTGATTTATGGTCTTTTGCTTTTTGTCGATAAATTGGTTATTTTTGTCATTTTGATGCCACCAAAGAAAGCGACGAGGTAATATACATACATGCATATATAGGACATACATACATACATATAAACGAGTGAACGTATACATACATATCTATATATGCACACTTTTTTCAATGAAACATGATATGAAAGTGTGAAAAGTTGAGTGTATTAAGAAAATGTTTGTGTGTTGGGTGTGTAAATATGCAATCGTTATCACCACAAAAGTTTTGTTGTTTTTCTTTTGGATTTGTTTTCTACATGAACTTTATTATTCTCAACACTATTTGATGCTCTTCTCATTTAAAAATACATATTGTATGTATGTATGTGCATAGTATGTACTAGTTCACTAACTTACAATTTTAACGATTTTTTGTTTTTGCCTTGATTATGGCCCCATATGAAGAGTATGTGAGGACGAACGCATGCATGGATAAAAGGTTGTTGTCATGTGATGTCATCTCTACTGTGGAAATCATATTTATATTTCCAAATTATAGCTTCTAGTTTGTCTTTTAGTGCCCTTTTATATTTTATTTCAATTACATTTACTTATATGTATTTTGACGTCATCTTATCCCAAAACCAAATAAATCCGTTTTTGCGAGTCCTCAAGACTAATTTCACAAGCGTTTGGTTTGTTTGCAACAGGGCAATATAAAAATGCTTGTCTGTGGTTTTCCAATACTTGAAGTTTATTGACATGGAACGGTTGGTTGTAAGTCTCTTTGGAATCAAATTTCATTTAAGTGATGGAACATTTTTTTATTTTGATTTAACCGGTTTTGTTTTCGTTTTCATTGAGATCTTTTACTGGTTTCAAAACAAAATTGCAAGAAATATAGTTTGGTTTATAATTATAAAATAATTTTTATTGTAATGAGCGAAGTGTAACAGCAAAACTGTGGCAGGTTTTACAATGGGTATTATGTATATATTCTTGATAATTTTTATAAGAAATAAGAAATTGCAATGCAGCAACACAGAAAAAAATCGGTTATTCGGTTGTGAACCGATTGGCCGGTTTCAAATAGTTTTATATAAACAATAAATCGAGAGAATGTTCAAGGTAAATGTTCAAAAAAGGTTTTCTTTACCAAAGTTGACTAGTTATTATAAGAATGTGTTTCCATACAAATACAGTGAAGTCGCGGTAATGAAATTTTTCCCTGCAGGGAATAGTTTGTACAGCACTAAAAATTTAATTGTAATTTTGGAAATTCCCAGCTTCCTAATAGAAAGGAAAAATAGAACGAAAATAAATGTTTTTTAGTCACAGCTGCCTACGCATTGCTGTTTGTTTAATAACAGGCAAGCATTTTTAAGAATAAACGAAAAATGGAAAATTAATGGAATTTTTTAGCATTAAATATTTTCCAATCGAAAATAAAAACAGCTGCGATGTGAACGGGAGTTGACGGCACAGTGAAACCTTCCTTAACGGGCATCTCCTATAACCGAACAAGTTCGTAGATCCAAAATAAACATAAAGAATGTATTCCTCTCTCATAACCAGACACACTATTATAATATTTCATATATGTGTGGCCTGTTATGGGAAGTTTCACTGCGTTGACTTTGCACATTTATCGTATCTGTTTCTTTTGCCAAAAACCAAAGTATAATCCATGACAAAATACCTCGTATTTAGTTATTGCAGGCAACAATGACGAAACTACAGCACATTTCTGCTGAAAACATAAAAGATTTTTGTTGTTGTTGTTGCTGCTGCTGCTGCATAGTTATTAATACAGTTTCCAAGTAAAAGTTTCCATTTGCAGTGTTATTTATCAGAGTTTCAATGACATTGTTTTTTACTATTTTATTTCTATTCTTCACTCCTAACATTCACAACAGATTTTTTGACGAATTATCGATTTTTTCTTATAAAAGAAACTTAAAATACTGGCAAATGTTTTAGTCATCTCTTTTGTTTGATGAGTTTAAGTTTTATTGCGTGCAGAAAAGTTTAAAAAAAGATATATAGTCAGTTTTTTGCATGTACTTCAATCATGTTTCAGGTTTAACCTTAGAACGCTGTTTTTAACTCTAGTTAGAGCTGGTTCAAGTGTTAAAAATTGTCTATCCTAAAATTAATTGAAATAAAAAATTATAACTAGATTTTCCTTCGAATATTAAATAAAGCTATAGCTTTTTTCACTTTTTCATGTAGAGTCTGCGGATGTGTCTCGCCTAGGCAACGTTTAAGTAATAAAATATTTAAAAAACAGAAATCTTTAAAATACATTTGTATCATAAACAAACTAACAAATATTTTTATTTAGCGCTAAACTAGTCTTTGAGTTTCAAATAGTACCCGTAACTCAAAAAGGTAAAAATATGTACATACATACATAGATGTAATGAAATTTGGTGTATGAATTCTACTTTAGAGCAAAAGCAATAGCTGAACATTGAAAAGGTTGTCTTATCCCAGATTCTAAACTAAATTATTTACTGCTTCGATGATGCTCCCACAATATAGTAACCGTCAATTATTATTCCTGAATAATTCCTTTAAAAGTTTTCTGATTTTCACTTGAAAAATAAAATTAAATTAAATACTCAAACTTAAATTTAACATAAAATACTTTGAACGTCTCGGTGATTTTAGGAATTTTGCTAAGAAAAAATTAGATTTGCATTAAAGTATCACCAAGCCAGCACTGTGAGGAGTAATAACAATTGGAATTTGGATTTAAATTATTCAAATTGAAGAGTAAAAATTTTATTCAAATAAGTCAAAACATTTTCTAAGGCTGGAGAAAAACACTTGTGCATCACAAACACCGGAGAAAGACAACAAGTCGCTATTTAATGGCCTTAGAAGTACATATGTTCAACGTATGGAAGTACAAAATCTCTATAACAGCATTTAAAGTTTTCAATGAATTTGCTGGCAATCTTTAAAACTTTAATTATATCAATTAAATTGTTTAATTCGATCAAATACAATTAGTTTTCTTGAACTCAAATAAGATATACTATATACTAACTTTCAATTATAACGATTAAAAATTCTATTAAATGTTAATACCATTCCAATAAACAATACCCGTTAAGTCTTTCATTGTAATGATTAAAAGTTTAATTATATTTATTATATTATTATGTATGTATGTATGTATATGGACGTTTTCTTTTTTGCAGTACAAAACTTAAATCCATTCTTAACAAAATATCTTGTACTACATTTGTTTTTTGAAAACAATTTTTCTTACTGCTAAACACTTATTTCAGAAAAAACTCAAACTGCTCTTAATTATTTGAAAAATGTTTGAGAAAAAAATGTATTAACAAGCAAAGAGTCATCATTTTCATTAAAGCAAATGTCATTTGAAATCAAAAGGCCTCAAAGGTCTGTGCATACTTTGTGCCCGTTGCTTACCAGCTGTCATTCTCTACTTACACACACATAAGCGTGCCAACACACACACATACATACATACTAACGTATCGTATCTGTATTTGCCGTTACTCGGTTTGTTTTCGTTGTTCTGTTTCAAATTTTCTTTATAAAAGTCGTTTAGTATGATGAGTGAAATGAAGCGATTCTAAGCCAATTCTTAATAATGTTAGCACGTATTTGGCAATTTGCAACCAACAAAATTCGATTACAAAAAATTCAATAATCAATTTTGATTTTGATTTTAACATATAAAATGAGATTACATTACACAAAAAGCGAAGTAAAAATATGCAAATTTAATTTTGTTTTAAGTGTTGAAATAAGAAATATGTACATATTTATACATACATATGTATGTGTATAATAGATAGATTTTCTAATCAAATACTCTTCAATAAGTTTCATATACTTATTTATGGGCTTCAAGTTAAGAAACTTTATGTCGTAAGTTTCTTCCGACAATGTTTCTTATAGAGAAGTCCTTTTTGGTGGTTTTATCGCGCTTGAACATTCTACTAACAGTGGCATTTTTGGCATTCGTGGTCTAATTATTTATGTTTGATTTTATGAATCATACGCTACCCTGCACCAATACCAATTCTGCTCTTTTCGGTGCTGGCAATTCGAACAAAATTTTGTTATCTCTTAACTGAAAACCACACAAATTTAAGTCTTTTTGTAATTAGTTTTAATCCTTTTAACACATTTTTGAATTTGGTTCGATATTTATTTAGCTTTGTTCATGTCATTTACATTTCATGTCATTTACACAGAACGCCGATTTTATAAGAAGTTTTAGCACCATAAATTTATTTCGAAATAAAATTAGAAATGCTTATATAGACAACAGCTTAAGTCATATTAATCTCGCTAACTGATGAAGATTCCTGTAAAATTCATTCCAACCAAACTCATACAATAAGTCACAATACTATATTCATAGAATGCGGATTCATTCAATATTACCCAAAATTAAAAGTGTACCTAAATTCAGTTGGAATCTAAATTGTCCTCATTATTAATAAAAAATGGGTTTCTTTAAAATTGTGCTTGTTTCACTTAAAGGCAACAATTTTAGCTTCCTTTGCGCATTTGCTTAAAAATATGACTTGTTATTCTACTGAAACTGTCAAATTTTCGTCTTCCTGTATTGTGGCGCTTCGTGAACACGCAAGAACTGGCATCCTTGCTACCATGCTTGACATATCTTAATGTTTCCTACGAACTTACTAACAAGCAATACGTCTTTTTCAGTTCGATTTAATGATTTAATGATTAACCACCTGTTGATGAAATATCAAAAAAGATGTTGTTTTTTTTAATATTTTGGTAATTAATTTTACTTTCATCACTTTCTAGAAAAGGTGATGTTGAAAAATGCTTAAATACTGTTTTTAAAGAAGTTTTGAAATCAAGATGTGGCCATGTTAATTTTACACTTGGGTTTTTTCCATATGCAATAATTAGGGTTTCCCGCTTCAATTAAAAAAAAAAAACAATACAGATTCTTATGATTTCAGTAGAATGTTGTCTCTGGTAATAGTGCTGTATTTTTGTATGGAAGTCTGTAATACAAAACAAAAACACAAAATCGCACGTTTGGAAGATTTCGTTAATCTGTCAAGTATTATTTTCCTTAGAACAACTGTAGTGAATATGTAGTTGTATGTGTGCATATCGTTTTGTTTACATAAGTAATAACAGTTACACATACACACACACACATGAGTGATATGCATGCCAGTATGTAACTGTGGTATGCATGTGTGCGTATGCCTGTGCATACATATATACATATTTTTGTTAAAAATAAATAATCAAAAAGGCAAACAAACAGCTTTTGGCGCCAATCAGACTAACAGAGCATGTACTTAATCATCATCATCAACATCATCATCATCGTCATCATCGTCATCAGCTTTTCCAACGTAATCGTTTCAACATCGACATACTCGCTGTCTTCGTCACAGTCATTTCGTTACTTAAAATTGTAACCATGAATTTATGCTCATCACCATCAACTTTGTTTCTTTATTCTCACCAAATCCATATCAACCAACATCCTATTTAATTCCCTACACTAAGCGCAAACACAAGAGAGGCGGAAAAAAACAATGGGTTTTCACTTAAAATACAACCCGAGTGATGGGTGGCTTTTTCAATTCTTGTTTTTTTAAACAATATTTTTTTTTGGTTGGGCCAAAACGTACTCGTACAAGAAAGACTATTATGTTGTCTTAAGTGGAATGACTGAATAAAATTAAATATACGAGCACACTCGAGTGTTTACATTTGAATTAAGACACATTTTTCGAACAAAAGAAACCTAAAACAAAAAAAATTAAAGTGAAGGCAATTGTCTAGTATGGTTGCTGGCGAAAAGTGGATAAAACTGATTCCTTAAAGGATTTTACACAATACTAAAGATAGACTTGCGAAGAATTTAGTTGTTTATAAATAGAAATTAAGAAATCAAAAACAAAATAAAATTTCTTATTCATTGTAACAGCAGCTCCAAATGATATTCAATAATTATTTCAAAACAACAATGATTTCGATATACATAGAACACTAAGGGGCTGAGTTTCATACTAAAAAACAACAAAAATCTAGAATCCAAATAAAAATACAGTTCGATTCGGAAGCATAATAATATGGCAATTTCGAAGCTTTTTATTTCGAATCGAATTTTGCCACAAACGTTTTATTCGGCTGATGTCCACTATTTTTTTTTGTTGTAGCCAAAGTGCAAGTGAGTTCGTATATCCTTTACTAGGTATTCCTACACTATTTTGCTCTCAAGTTTAAAAGGGGAATAAAAAAATTACAACCCTTCTCTCTTGCACACAATTAAATAACTTTAAGCAACTGTTTATAGTTTTTACGAAAAAAAAATATTGACACATTTTAATACGACACGATCAGGGAAAAAACCGGACAAGATTGGAGATGTTCAATAATTTTTAATCTCGCAATCCTTCATTGAAGAATTTTAAGCCAGAGTCTGCATTTACGCTTTAATTTCTCCAATGAGAGTCGCTATTTTAGTGCTGGCAACTGGACGACTTTTAGCCGCTGAAAAGGAACTTACACTCTTTATGATCGGTCAATTGAGATCCTCTGATTAAATGCATCAAAACCGAGCGTTGAGCAGACATTTTTCCGGCTGCCATAACACGAATTACTCTAGCTAATATTTCTTTCCTTCATATTATACATTTGTTAAATTTGTCTCCCCATTCTTCTTTCACAGATAAACCGCAGAAGAACGAGAAGATCTCGATTCTGGAATATGGGAATCCTTTTCATGATCTACTATTGCGTTTCGGTGTATTCGGCAGCCAAAAGTGATGACAAAACGGAGAAACCTTTCGATATTGGAAGCTTGGAAACGGAAAACAATGAAGAGAAATTTGATAAGTCGATTGAAACTGCAACAGAATTAAATGAAGAAGTAACGGAGGTAAACAGTTCTTGTTAACAGTGTTTGGATCGGGCTTCTTTTTTAACTAAATATCTCTACAGATAAATTTTGAAACCACCCAGGCTACACATCATATGGGCCATGGAGCAGTTCCTACTTGGCGTCCCAGACGGGAAAATTGTACACCACCAGCAATAGAACAATTTCCCAGACCCTTAATGAGTAAATGGCTGCGACAACATGGCGGTCTCATCATTCATGTTCTGGTTGCCGTATTCACGTTTTTCGGTTTGGCCATTGTATGTGATGATTACTTTGTGGCCAGCATGGACAGATTGTGTGAAGGTTTGAGAGATTGATTTGAGAGAATTAATAACTTTTTTATACTTTTCATTAAGAGCTCAAATTATCTCCTGATGTGGCTGGTGCCACGTTTATGGCTGCTGGCAGTTCCGCTCCTGAATTGGCTACCGTTGTCATTGGTGTGTTCTTTGCCAAAGACGATATTGGCATCAGTGGCGTGATCGGTTCAGCCGTATTCAACATAATGTTTGTCATATCCGTGTGTGCTTTATGTTCTGGCACCGTTTGCCAACTCAATTGGTGGCCCCTGGTGCGAGATTGCTTCTTTTATTGTGTATCTATATTGGTCATGCTGATTATTATATTTAATGATGTCATTTCCTGTGTAAGTTACACTTTGTAAATGTGCAAAACCGCTGAACTAGTGGACATCTCTTTATTTTGCAGTTCGAATCTGTTGTAATGCTGCTATTTTATGTCGTATACTGTGTTGCTTTGTGCTTCAATACTCAACTCGAACGCTGGGCCTTATCTTTGAATCTTCCCTTCAAACTTCCAACTAAAGAAGAACAATCATCGCTGGTTACCTACAAAAATGTTCAGGATAACAATTACACTCAAGGCACTCAACAGCAGACTAATTTGTCACAAGAGCCTAACGCCGCATCCTCGTCAGGAAACCAGCAGCAACAACAAGATTATCAAAATTATTCTGATCCAAATGGCAGTTGGGATCCAAACGCGGCATGGGGTGATACCTCCGATCCTGTTGGCGTCAGTGCTAGATCCTCCGTTCAACCGGCTGCTGTAGATGATTGGGGCACGAGCCAGTTTACAGCCGGCCAAGGACAAGAAAACATTGGCTATAATCCAGATCAGCCCGATTCAGTGGTTACACAATCGCCTACCGGTGACAATACTGGAAAACCTGTTGTGGGCAAACCGCAACCGGCCGGAGGAGATTATTACAAGTCCAATGAAAAATCAAAAGAAGCAAGACCCAATCCTCTGGAACGTCCCACAACGGGTGGCTTGCCAGCACTGGTCTCTTGGTATGTTGTTTATCCCATACATTTTCTCTGCCAGAAAACAATGCCAGACTGCCGCACGGAAAAATATCGCAATTGGTATCCGTTCACTTTTCTGATCTCCATGATCTGGATATCATTCTATTCATACTTTATGGTTTGGATGATCACAGTTATTGGCTCGACTTTGGCCATACCGGATACGGTAATGGGCCTAACATTTGTTGCTGCTGGTGTTTCCGTTCCCGATGCCCTAAGCTCAATAGCCGTTATCAAAGAGGGTTACGGCGATATGGCCGTTTCAAATGCAATCGGCTCGAATGTCTTTGATATACTAGTGTGCTTAGGTCTTCCGTGGTTCATACAAACTGCTATTATTAAGCCAGGCTCTCATGTCAATGTCATTTCAAAAGGTAAGTTTAAAATGCTCAACAGGCACTACTTCTTATGGAGGGCTTAAGAACAGCTAAGGATTACATAAAACCAACAAGTAAAGTTCCCACTAAATACAAATACATCCTTAAGTGTGTATTTGTGTAGTTTTGAACAAGGACGAATTTCGATTTAAACTATTTTTTTTGTTTTTGTGTAAGAAAAATTCTTTGACCGAGGTAACATAAGTTTATAATGTTATAACACGAACTAATCTTTCACTCTGTTGCACTGCTGTTAATTAAAGTATACTTTTCACGTTAGATCACTCGTTAATTTTATAACCACCACTGTTAACTGTACGCATCAGAGCGGGTCAATTTATTGGGTAGTAAACACCGTAAACAGCGGACTCTTGTTGTACGCGGGGTTCCTCAATATCATTCACAAAACAATATGTTTTTAACGCCACCCATTTCCAAATGCATAAAAGTACATAAAATTACATAATTAGCTCGGATAGGAAATGTATACAAGTACTAAGCCAGGGTGATATGCGGCACTACTATGCACTGACAATTTAAAGTTGTCTTCGCTTACAATTGTATCAAATTTATATGTAATATGTAACTTGTTCTTTTGCCTAGTGAAGAACGCACTGGCAGAAGCAAATCGATCTAAGGCAGAGCAACCTCTTGTTAAACATTTCAGTCTCTCTTATCCCTCCCATCAGAGCAATTTAACGACATCAGTCCTTAAATAATTCACTACGATCGCTCTGCCACCCATCATCTGTTTTAAGACAACACCATCTCGAAAAACATTTGGACTCCTGAAAATGGAGCAGCTGGTGGGAGTTAGCAACTTTTTCTTAGCAAGATTTAGGTCTTAATCGCTTCAGCCACCTCAATCATGATCAGAACAAGATGCTTTGCAGACAAAAAGAGCTGGACCTGAGTAATTCGTATTGTATCAAGTATCCTCCATGATCAAAATGTTATACTGGTTTGTGTCGTCAATTCATTGCATTTACCGGTGCTTGCTCTATCCCTGGTTTAAAGTACTCTATGGGCAACCCGACTGCCCAAGAGAAGCAACGTCTCTACACTGGGCGGCTAACATTAATCGTTTAAGCCGAATGCTAATACTCACAACTTTGAAAAGAGGGACCCAAAAGTAGAATAACACTTGAATGAAATTATTAAAATATATTAAAGACTATTCTTTCGGATCGTAGTATTGTCACTCATAACAGTGGCACAGTTCCCAAATTAAGTCTTAATGAACAAAGAAAAAATACAAATACGATTACTTTTAATTGATAGTAACACAAATAATTTCCAATTGAATACTGATTACATTGAAATGTAGTCTTGATTTTCCTCAATCAATGATTTTGTAATAGTAAATGGGGAACTTGATGTCGACATTTTTCCTTATAAAAAGCTTTCAAAATACGGATAATTGTTTGTGGTGTGTGCCCTTGACAGACATACAAACAAGTTCAAAATTTATAATCAAAAAAGTTGGCAGGATCGATGCTTTTAACATACATACATACATTTTTAAGTAGTTAAACTGTTTTTCCTATTAATATTCAATATTTAAAAATTAATATAACATATAAATATCTGTTTCTCTTACATATATCATTAGATTATTTAAAGTTGAACTTTTAAGACCACACCAAGACGTGGTAATGAATGAGCTGCATGAAGTACATGCCAAAATTATTTCAAAAACTTGAAACACAAATTTCAAACATGCACTTAAAAAATTCCACAAATAAATTAAAGCTTTTGTAAACGTCTTGGTCGATGCCGTAACTTTATATTGTTTATTTGCTGCAACGTCGTCCTATTACGAAATGTAATAATGTAAATTGTGTTTCTAGGGATCGTTATTATAACTTGGCGTTAATTAAACTTCCCTTTAACCTTTAAAACTGCGAACTCAGTTAACGGAGAGATCATCCTGCCGGTAATTTTCGACAGGAGGATTTGCATATCTACGACATAACAGTTTCTTTTTTTACCTTTACCTTCTGCAAACTCTTAAAAAAATTGCCGTTAACTGGGTTCTTATTCCAAACCCCGGATTTTATCTGTTGAGACAACGTTGCTGCAGGTGAACCATATATCAAGTACGTCATAATAAAGAAATAATTGCACTCGCTTCAAAAAGAATATTTAAACCAACAATGGAGTCTACGAGTAATATGAATAGCTAAAGATTTAAACTATTTTCAAAAAAAGCACCTCGTCACAGCTTCTTATCAATGGCCCATGTCTAATGCAATAGAATAGAACATTTCGCCAAGCCACTGGCGCATAAATCAGATCGATGACAAGAGCTTTGTTATTCTTGAGGGCTTCGGGTTAGTGGCTTATTCACACACTCTCCAAGAGAAATTGTAACAGGCACAAAATCACATGATTTCGGTGGAGGTGGTAGGAACTGGCAGAATGTCAAGTGTGGCATGAGCCGTGTGATATATTGCGCTGTCTTTTTCAGCCGTTGCTGCTAATAATCGTGAAAGATGTTTGCAACGAGTTTTTTTTTGTGCCCCTTTATAAATGAAGCCATTTTACGGCGAAAAAAGCTTCCACTGATCGTTTTCTTCCATGGCGTATTAAACAAAATGTTCGATAGTTCTTAATCAAATAAAGTCCTAAAAATTATTTTTTCTCTCTCCCAAAATCGTGAGAGCTTTTATCGCCGGTATCTGACGCATAGAGCCTAAAAATTTCAGATAACAAGTGATTGAGTTCTTTTCTGAATGACAAATTTACTCCGGGAATAAATACAAACGCGTCCTATTGTTTTGTTGTTCTGCAAATCGTTTGTTGGCTGCAAAGACATAAAAAAATCGCCTGCAAAGTCGCTCAACACAAATATTATTGCTCGTAGACTTCCTTAGTTTTTGCTAAATATCTCAAATGAAACATCCTGTTTTTGTAGTTACAAGTTATTGTACTTTTATTTATTTTGTAGTGTAGATATATTTTATCTAGACGTGTCCAATTGGACAAATTATTTTGAATTATTATTTAAAAAAATTCGCTTTAGGCCATATTTTAAACAAATGAAACACTCCTTTTCCCGTCTCAGGTTTAACATATTCCACATTGTCGCTGTTCTCAACCGTCTTATTTTTAATACTATCAACCCATTTGAACGGCTGGAAACTGGACAAGCGCCTGGGCATTATACTGATGGTATGGTACTTATTATTTATAACTTTAGCCTCACTGTACGAACTGAATGTGTTTGGTAACATGAATCCACCAGAATGTCCAAGTAAGTGGAAATCTTTGAAATGAAAACGTAGCTTTATGTGGTATGTAATATGGGTATTTACAATGGTTTGTGTATTGGTAGCAAGAGTGCTGTGTATTTAATGACCTTATTTAAAAATAGGCCATGCCTTCACTACTAGAGTAAATTTCTTGTGAAAATTGGTTTCTCAAAAAGAGAGCACAAACAATCCTCTTTTCCAGCATTTTACTCATTTCTGATATACGGCTTTCAAATGACAGACCGGACGAATATAAGCATGACGTGACTCGATTTACCTGAAAAAGTGCGAATTGATACAAAAAATTATGGCTGTTTTTCATGCATGCAATTGAGAATTTTGTTAAATGCGGACCTGTAAGTGGATTTTCCACATTCAACGAATTTTTGTCTTATATTTATCATATTTTTATGAAGAAAAAAAAACTTCAGTAACAGCTTTTGCATATTCAACAAATATTGTTCACTGAAACAGCCAAATCAAGGCGCACACTAACTAACTCGCTGAGCATAAAACTTTCCTGCATATTTTGAATCAAATAATTCGCTGATTCAACGAAATTTTTGTCTAAATGCAGAAGGGATTTCACTGAACCAACAATCACGTCTGTGCGCAAAAGGGAATAATTTTTGTTATTGTTTAACAAACGAGAAAAAATGTTACCTGGAAAGCATTAAATACTAATACCTTTCTCAGATATATATGTTTCTATATACATATACTAAAATAGAGAAGTTTTGATATCGGAACTTCCATTGGTTGATTCGCTTTCGAACAGAAATCATGTGCTTATATAGAGTATATGTATGTATAAACACTTTGTACTCCCATCCCCGTCAATCTCAATAGATTAAGGACTTTCAAACTTTAGACTATTGGTAGCGGTCGCATTGTTAAAGTCACGCGTATTGAATTGGCTCCCATTTATAACTTGTGTTTTGTCACACAGCACTTCCCCCTTTCTAATCGACTAATCGTAGTACACTAGATAAATTTTACTTCAAAAGATCAGTAGCACTGAATCAACCAAGAATCCAAAGCAGTTGATAGGCGCTGGACAAGTTTTTCACAAAAACTAAATTGTCAGCAAATACAATTGTCGAAATTTGGACGATACCACAATATGTGTAACTGAACGACGCACGAAACAGACTATTTTAGCCCTGAATTGAATTAAATGGACACAAAGAACATGTGGTCGTGATCAGGACAGCACTACGTGCCACATAGCTTCGAACATGCTACATGAGAGACATACATATGTTTGTACTGTCATCCCTTTTTTTGCACATTTTAAAATTTATATTCAAAAATAGATACATACATATATCTGTATTTCTGCCAGTTTTGTCACATTTCACAGCTCCTTATTTTCTGGCAATAGCAAATATTAAGAGCAGAGCTGTGCGTCATCATGCTGATTTACATAATCAAAGTTGCAGCTCAAACCCACCCAGTATTAAAATCATATGTAAAACGAGCCCACATTTTAGATACATATTAACAACATATTGTACATAATTATGAATTATTTAAAAAAATAATGAATTTTCTTTCAGGTAATTATTAATTTCAAGAAACTCAAAGCAAGAACAATAACATGTATACCAGAGCATCCCACAAGTATTTAAACTAAAACAAAAAGAAATTATTTTTTAAAATATTAATTTGAAAGGAACCAGTAATAAGTAGATATAATTCGGACGCTGTGTTTAAAAAATGCTTATAAAAATTATATACATACATATTTATTTTTTTTAACTATTAAAGAATATAAATAGAAAACTGCGTTTATTAAAATTAAATTCTATAGAATTAAAGGCACATAAATTATTTTAAGTTTTAATTAAATAAAAACGTATGAAAAATCCACTTCAGCAGCAGCCCACGAAATTCAAACTTACGACCTTAACGACCATGTGAAAAAGTTAAACAATGTTATATATTTAATAAGTAGAAAAAAAGATATTCGGGCTTTTGCTAAAAGTGTCGTTACAACGGGTTTCCGACTCAGGGATGGGCAATTGATTGCTTAGTCTTAGAGTTCCAATAAATAAAGTCTGCAAACTATACGACAATTACAAAAGGATAGTCCATTCGCAAATCTATCAGAAGCTTTTACATAACTAAAACGCTTACATGCATATGTATGTATATAAGCCGTACGGCGATAAATGTTAAGCGTGTTCTAGGACTCTATAGGTTTGGTTGTTAAATTTGGCGTAGTACCCTGGGACAATAGGCCGGTGCACGACTGTAGTATCAAAATATATTTGGTTGGTCTTGGGCTCAAAGTCAGACTGCTGTTCTATAGGGCCTCTCGAAGCCTTCACCTAAGCTTAATTGGTAGAAGACACTTGGCATAATTAAAGTGCCTATCTCGGCTGGAGCTTTTGACAATAGTTTCCATCTAAAAACGTAGGACGCGTGCACTTTAAATGAGTTTTCCTTTTTTGGAACTTTGCGTTTCCTTTTTGTTGCCCCTTTTGAGTAACTTTCGAGCGTGATATGTCCACGTTTAAGAAATGCGCCAAATGTCATCGTAACGACACGTCTAACAAACAGCCTGAATTAAGCATTCATAATCCTGCATTTACACGTACTAATTTCAGTTCAGAAAACTAAAAAAAAAATCACAGCACTCATTCATAGCAGAAACTCCTTCGAAATTACCGACAGTAGGGTATTTAAAGAACAAACAAAATAACATAAATTATTTAGAAAAATCAAAAAGAAAAAACAAAAAGATCGTAGCATATTTTACATTTTTACAACGCACCGTACAACAACAATAAAATAATGTTTAAAAAAAGTTAATAAAATAGAAGAATAATAACAAAAACTGAGACAAAATTGAGAATAAGAAACACATAATTACTATAAAGACATGTTAGTTAGGTAATTAATTTACATACATACATACAGACAAACATACAGACATAAAACACGCCTCCCTCGATTAAATGCGAAATATAAAAGGAAATCTAAAAGTTAATATGTGTATATTAATTTTTAATTATTTTACAATACCAATTGAATATATTGTTGAAACTATTTAAATCTTATTTATTTATGTAATAATTAATTTAAATATTTTGAAAATTTTTTAAACTTATAACTCCGAAAGCAAAATAACTAATTGAATTTATAAACCAGAAATTAAAAGCTTTACGATTGCAAAAACAAAATACATAATACAAATTATAATTATTATTTAATAATTAATGGCAGACGGTTTTAATAGGAGTGTATTAAACAAACAATTGACGCGATTAAATTGTAACAAATTTTTGTAGTTTATAAAAGCATTATAAAAAGAATTCACTATTAGAAATTGTTTTATAAAGATTTGATAAATCAAAAATATTTTCTATAAATATGGGTCTTAGGTACAGCTTTAAGCTTCAAGATTAATATCATTTTAGAAATGTTTCAAGCAGTTTTAAGCCGAGCAACCCAAAACATGTATTTTCAGCACTTTCTGCGCAATAATCATCATCCAGTATCAACCCATAAACGAAACATAATATGAACATTTGTTTTTATTCCATTACAACACATTTTATTATATACAATTTTATAGTGGCACTAAACTTTGTCAATTGTTTTTAAGTCCTGTGGCATCTCGTTGAAATTTTTATTGCAAAGACCTGGCCACATTTTTTTCCTACTCTCTACGGCCCAGTACTCTGTTCGAATTTGTGGAATGTGGCGAACAACATTGACCATTTCAAATTTAAAATGTGATGCCTGCCTGCCTGCCTATGCCATGATTTGGACCCGTTGTTTTCTTCTTGTGAAACAGAAATGGTTTCGTTGTTACAAAAACAAAATATAAATTAGGCCCCAACAACACAATTTAACCCAGAAATCAATTAAATAACAACATGGTAAAAAAAATGCAACGAATTTTTTGTTAACAATATAATATAAAATACTTGCATATACATACATACATACATATGTATGTATAACAAAAAATAATATATTTGTTAAGAATAATTAAGAAAAAGAAAATATTACGCCAGTCTTAGACTTAAACTATAGTTTATACTATAATTTATGTAGAAATCAAAAAAAGCTTCACTTTTATGATCGACTAACAATCAAAGTATTTGGTTTAACCAGATCGTCATAAAATAAGTGACTAGTGCACATTGCAACAAATGCTATGAATGTGAAGTTTTCCAATTGTTAAACAATGAGTTAAGCAAAGTCCACTGGAAGTGGTGAGTTTGGCTAAATTTTCCACCAACACCGAATACACCCTTTTGAAAAACTTCCAACTAAGATCCCACTGTTCTCCCTATTTCAAGATCTCGAACGTTAACGTTCGCAAGCAATTGGCAAAGGGACTAAATGTTCACGTTTAGTTTAAGAGTGGGCCAGAAACACAGTCCAGATACTTTCTGCATACCTCCAATTCCTGTAAGAATGCATCTTTTCGCCACAAAAAATTTTTATTTTTCACAAAATTGTTCCAGCAAAAAAATTCGCCTAATTTGGGATCAAACCCTCAAATTTGGCAGTCCCCGAAACAGTGTTGCCACTCAACAGGATAAATGTCGCTTACTTTATTCTTCACATTCATGCTGTGTTGCTCTTTAGTAAAAATAATTGTTTTTAACAAAAATATAGTATAAATTAAAGTTTTCATGCTAAACGAATAAATTGTGTCAATTTTTCTTCTATGCATCCAAAATACAAATTTAATTTCCTAAAAACCCCAAATTCTTTATAATTTTCGTTTCTGTTTTGGCAATTTTTTATTCCAATTTAAAATCGTTTCTTTTAATTTTCTTATCGAATAAGTAGTATAAATTGTGTATGTTAAAACTTTATATATGTATTAAATGTTGAATTGTTTTAACTTCCTGTAAAGAAAATCAAACTTTTAAAAATGAAATGAAACCCCTCTGTGTCTATTAAATATTTTTGAAACCCCAAATTAAAAAAAGAAATTAATAAAAAGAGTTAATTATTATTATAAACTAAACTCAACACAATAATTACTATTAAAAAATTTAAATCTTAATGAATTATATATGTATACATATATATATATCTACTATATATATTTAAATACTATATTTACTTAATAAAGTTTTATTTAAATGTGTTAAACTATAAACAAATACTTTTACATAAATAATTTTATGTGTTTCCCCATTTAAAAAAAAAAAATTATACATATATACATACATACATATTTTTAAGAGTTTAGTTTTAAACCCAAAGAGAAACAAATTAGTTTTAAATGCTACGTTATTTGCTAATCAACAATATTAAAAGAATTATGGAATTTGTAAAAAGAAATATTTTTTTAAAAATTTTAAATTTCTTGCGCCAAACACGAAAGATTTTCTGATTAACTGAACAGAAAGAATTCTTTACAAGTCAAAGTTGAAGAAACTTTTGAAACTACCTACCAAAACAAAATGTTTTAACTTCCCTCTGTTACAATAACTTGAAACTCTTTACGCCTAGAATGTCTTTCTTCGTTTCCACTAATCATTTACAAAAACAAAACTAACAAAAATAAAAAAAAATATTGTGTAATTCCATCGGTCAATTTATTGTTTCAATTATTTACACAGCATCAAAAATAATGTTAAATACTAATTAAATAAATACTAATAATTATGTACAATATATTAAAAATACTTAACAATAAATAAAACAAAAAGAGAGAACTTGCACCACATTGACATCTATTGAAATATTAAACTGCAATAACAAATAACTCATATACAATACAAACATACATACATAAACATTCAAGCATAAAATTAATTATAAAAACAATAAAAATAATCAAAAAAAAAAAAACCAAAAAGAACTTAAAAAATTATAATAAACAAATATACCAGTTACATCTTACAAATGTTAACAATGTGTTTCAATTGTTATGCCACAAGGAAGCGTAGCTCGTAGCGCAATGAATATTGATTTTTAGGGCTGGTAGTCACACTATTGTCCCACACTATGGTGACGCTTTTCGGTTCATATACATATGTATGTATATCAGATCAAAAATGCCACTGGGTTTTTCAGTTGATGCTGGTAGCTGTCGGCGTCATGTGACCGCCGTGCTGTTTTGATGGCGTCTTTCTAATCTGCAGTTTATGATTCAGTCACTGATGTCAAAGTACAATGACAAGCCGCACGATTCAGCTGGAAGTGGCTGATAATAATAAAACTTTTTTTAATCAAAATTAATGTGTGTTTGTGCAAAATTTCCAAGTTGCGTCCAGACGACCTTGCCACGTTGGTGGCCGAATTAGGCACGACCGTTTCGGTAAACCATATACCGTAAACCGCATTCCGTAATTTACAGGAGATTCGGAGGCACTCAATCCCTTGGGCAAGTGGGTAGGTGTGTAGATACTGAGCGGTAACATTGCATTTTAAAAACGGCTACAAGAACCCGCTGCAAGATATATGTATGTACATATGTATGTACTCCTTTATTTGTTTTTAAAAAAATATTCCCCATATGTTTGCTAGTATGTGGATATATTATAACGAGAAATTTCGTTGGGATATATTCTTAACTAGCACGGCCTGTTCTGTTTTGCTAGCCCCAGGAATAAAACAATAAATTGTTTTGGGTCATTTTAAACATCTGTCAGAATTAATTACGACTCACGGTACATACATAGATGATACGTTTTAATTTTTGTCAAAAATTCGTCTCTGAATTTAGCACTTACATATGTACATACAAACATGTCTCTTTTATGTACTCTGTTGAGAGATTTTTGCTGGAACTTTGTTTTTGTAACCATCTGGTAACTTTTATATTTTTACGAGAGAGTGTTTCAACAGCAACAATTACACTCACATTAACTTTAAGCTTTTTCATATAGAATGACGGAAAAAAACCAACAAAATAAAAATTTGTGGAAGGAACAACAACAATTTTTCCATGAAAACAATAAATACACTGTATTTGTGCTTTAGTTTAGCATTCTGTTAAGAGTACGACAGTTATTTTGCCATGAGACGCAAATCAGTTTTCACTCTACTGCCAAACCGGCCAAACTGAAAAATCCGACAGAGACTTTGAATACGCCAGAATCAGAAAACGGCGCGCACAAAATAAAAGTTGATTGTGATTAGCAAGGAAGGTAAAAATTTTAAGGCAAAAAATTGCCAACAATTTTACCAGCGGAGAAAGGTGTTGTCTACACTAGTTTAAACAAACAAAAATTAAACAACTGGTTTTTAAAACATTAAATAAGACTAATTACACAAAGAAAAACAGTTGAAGAACAACCTTAACTAAATTTCAATGATGTTAAACAATAAATTTTCTAATGCAAATTATATAACAAGTGATTTTTGCACTACCCAGTTAAAAAAAATCCATAAAAATTATATGATAATGAGCATTTAATCAGGCTTTCAATGGGTCTGTCTCCTTTCAAACAATTTATTTTAATTTAAAAAAACCGAAAACAAAACTATTAAATAATAAATAAGTTTTATGTACTTTTAATAGCATTAACAATACACGAAAATCAACATTATTTGTTGCTTTAATAGACTTCAAATGAATATGTGTGTATGTATGTATGTATGTATGTACGTCTGTGAATAGTTGTTGGTGCGTCTAGTTTTGTACATATGTACATATAAATAAATATTCTGGTTTTGAGTTTTCGGTATCAATTATTTGACATTGGTATTGAGAACAAAAAAGAAAAATAGCTGTGCCTGTATTTTGTGAAAAATCGTTATCAGCAATTGTGTTCCTCTGCCTCCGTTTGACAGCCGGTTGCTGGAGAAACCACCACCGAAAATGAATTGATTCTGTACATATTTGCTGAATATGCTCAATAAGCAAATATGCTGACCTTAAACAAATACATACATACATATATACATACATATGTACATACATACGTCTTGCTTAAAATGTTCATTTGAATTCTGAACTTGTCATTCAAAAAATCTGCGTTAAAACAAAATTTCAAAGTGAAAAAAACTGTTCGAATTATAATAAGAAGAAAGTTTTGTTTGTTTGCCACTGAAATGATAAGTTTGATGAAGTAGAAATACTTTATTGCGGCGGGTGGATGTTGAAATGGTATAAAACACGATACATATTAACAAAATAAAGTTCACAAATACTTATTCGAGTCTTTTAGCTGACAGTTAAGGAAACTATTATTTTTTTCGAAATACTGGTCAAGGTGCATTCACATGAGATGTGTTTTCGACACCGCAAAACGATTTAACAATAAACATAATACTCGTACATACATACATACATAGTTGAGGATTTGGATCAGACTATAAGTACTCGCCTTACATCTGAATAACTAAATGTTCATATATTAAGTTTTTCAAATGATTTCGAAATGGCTAAACGGTTCGTTATCGTTGGACGATGGTTTTACATTATAAGTTGTTGAGCATGAATGACACTTTAGTTAAAGAATTCAGCCATTAAACAAATATAAAGTAAAATGTTCAACTGATAACCCCTCTAAAACCAACATTAATGAATCGTTTGTATTAAATGCACATAAATTTGTTTTATTTTGGTATTTATTTAAACATGCGGGCAAAATATTTAAAATTTAGAGGTATATTGCAATATTTAGAGGTCCCTCAAATTGTGATAATGATATTTAAAAAATTGATTTCTTCAAAGACTACTTGTTTTAAGAACAAAAATACAAATATGTATATGTAATTGATTTTAGTTTAATTTGTTCGTTAGAGTTCATTAGTCTAATCAATGTCCACGCTTTAACAATTCTCATTAAAAATAATTTAATTGTTTGCATTTCAGTGATATGATAAGCTTTGAATTATAATAAAATAATTTTCATTCCATATACATACATACATATGTAGATTGAAGTGCGTAATTGGCAATTCGTTATCACCATTTGGAAACTCACTAAATAAATATTCAACATGGATGCAACACTACCAAAAGTTGATATCGATCAGCCCAAATATGATCAGAGCACTTATATGAATCGGGCCAAGCATTTTTTCCTTTTGACGAACCCCTTAAATCTTTTGGCATCGCATGAAGAATTGGAGAGAGCTAAACGAATTGTCAATGATTATCGAGCCGGCAAACCAGTATCGGATGTCAAAAATGTTGAAGACTTGTGGCGTGCCAAATATTTATATGATTCCGCGTTCCATCCAGAGACAGGAGAAAAATCATTGATAATTGGTCGCATGTCAGCTCAAGTACCCATGAATACGTTGATTACAGGATGTAAGTAAAAGAGTAAAGGAATTTGTTTTTTTATCTATTTCTTCGTAATTTTATAGAATAAAAAATTAAAAATGGTAGGGGAATTGCAGATATTCCCGAAATGGAAAACTATTTAAAAAAATATTAAGTGTTTTAGTTTTGAACTTTTTTTTGGAAGAAGAGATTTGAGTATAAATATGCGACAGATTATCTTTGTTCTTAACGTTAAGAAGTGATATAATACCAAAAGTCGCCAGTAGTTAGTTGACAACGTATTGTCATAAAATCATTGGCAAATCTGCACTAAATTTTATTTTCTTTTCGTGTACATACATTTAAATTTTAAATTCGGTATTTAAAAGTAACAAAAGCCACATATTTTGGAGATATTGAAAGCAGTTAAAATAAAATGATCGTTCAATTGTAATATATGTACATACATACACAAATTTACTCCAAAGAAAAAAATTATAAATTGCTTTTTTATGATTTCTGTTGAAAAATCTAATAGAAAAAAATTTCCAAAACGAAAATGTTCAATTTAATTTGCAGACAGCATTTGCAAAGGATTTTTTACTTCAAAGCTTTTACAAAATTTAAAATAAATATTAATGTACGTGCATTACACTTCAGATTCTACTACAATATTTTTAAAATATTTTCGTTAGTTTTTCATCATAAATTTATTTTCATATACATATATTTTTCATTTAAGTATTCTTGAAAAAAATCTAATTTTCAGGATTATTATAGGGCACAAATATTCCAAGGGAGAAATTTTCTATTTAAATTCCATTGCAGTATTTTTTATGATTCATTTTGCATTAGCAATTTACTTTAATAGAGAGTTTTGAAATCATACACCAAATAAAAATGTCTCTCTCTTGCTCTCTCTTATGGTTTAAAATAAAATAAACTTCAGAGCACTTACATACATATATATGTATGTAAATAGTTCTACCGCATTATTTAAAATATTTTGATAATATATGTATATGTATAGGTATATACATACATATGTATATAGAAATAAATATTGAAAGAGTTTAATTGCGCCAAATAAATTTTCTTACATCACTAAAAATGCCCCAGGAAGATTTTCAAAATTAAATAAATTGAAACAAGTATCAGTGCAATCTTAAATAGGAAGTACATATGTACATACTATATAACATTTTATCACTTTTATGGTAAAAAACACCTTTTGAAAAAATACGAAAGGTTCCTTCAAATGTATATGTAAACAATAACTTCTTTGACGTTTCAAAATTACGTATATTTTAATCAATTCTTTTATCACTTACCCAAGATGTACCTCTCGGCTTCCTTCCGCGCTGAAAAGAAACAAAAGTGGCGAATTCAATAAAAGCAATTTATAACAAAATGTCAAGTTCATTGAACGAATTTCAAATGCATTTAGCACGTGCTTAGACACACTTTAATTGGAAATATCAATATAAAAATAAATGAATAAATTGCAAAACGTTTTACCGTTTTACTGTTTCCTGTACACTTTATTGTAATTTTATAGAATTCTTAATTGTATGCATTAAATATCTTCAATTCTTTTTATTTTTACATTAAGGCATGCTTTCGTTTTACAAAACAACACCGGCTGTTGTTTTCTGGCAGTGGGTTAACCAAACGTTCAACGCAGTTGTCAATTACACAAATCGCTCCGGCTCTACTCCCATATCCAATGAGTAGGTTCTTACTTAAATTTAAGGCCAGTTCCACAATGTTGAACGATAGCGTTCGCTTGTATTTGGATCAACAAATGAGTGATTCAGAATCAACCAACAAACCAAAGACAAGCGATGCAAAATTTTCGTCAAATAAATCTTAAAAATATTGTCTAAATCAGTTGTTTGACGTCCAAAATGCTGGCCAACGTTATTGTCGGATAAATATGGTGGTGCGGGCGATAAATTTCCTTAAATAATGACGATTGTGTTATTTTAGGCAATTATTGACTTCATACGTTTTGGCTACTGGTGGTGCTTTGACCACAGCATTATCTTTGAACAGACTGGTTAAGGTGAGTGAGTTTGGGTGCACTTTATAATGAAATAATAGTAAAATAAAATGTTCCTTATAACTATACATACGTATGTATGTCTTAAAAAATATTATTTTAAATGCGTACTTTTTGATCACGTGAAATGAAGTACTTTTCCAAATAAGTACTTTATATAAAAATTCTTTCTGAAAAACTACCTTCTGAAAACTAATTCTTAAAAAAGGTCTTTTAAAAATATACCTTCTAAAAAAGTTCTTTTTAAAAAGTAACTGTCAAAAATTACATTTTAAAAAAGTAACTTTTAAAAAACTACTATTAATATTTTGAAAAAACTACTATTAATATTTTTAAAAAAATTAAAAAATATCTCAACAAAGTACCATTGAAAAAATGTACTTTTTTTTATAAAAAAAAAGTATATTTCAAAAAAGTTTCCTTCAAAAAAAGCGTATTTTTTAACAAAAGTGCATTTTAAAATAAGTATTTTTTAGAATAATTACTAAAGTAATTTTTATTATAATTTGCTTTGAAAATAGTTTCCTTTAAAAAGCACTTTATTTAGAAATAACTTTTAAAGCAGTAGCTTTTAGCAAAACAGATTTTAAAAAGCAGCTGTTAAAAAAGGTACCTTTAAAAAGTACTCAAAACAAATGCTTTTCGGAAAAGAGCATTTTAAAAACCAAGTTTGTACCAAAAAAATCATAAAAACGCACATTGAAACTATTTTTCTTTTTTAAAAACACTCTTTAAAGACAGTATCTTCTTAGTAAAATAGTTTAGCGAAGAAGCTTACAAAAAACTTAAAAAGAAAAGATAACACAGAGTTCTTGTTCTGAACTCGAATTAAACGTTTTGACGCCTAAAGTAAACTGATATTTTTTATCTAAGAATTTAAACCCACTGATCGGTCGTCTGGTACCTCTGGCTGCTGTAGCTGCTGCTAATTGCATCAATGTGCCCATGATGCGCCTGCAGTAAGTCACCATCATTATTAGTAACTTAAAAACAGAAATATGGCTACCATTTCGTCTTGTTTCTTTTAGGGAACTGAAAAATGGAGTTACTCTATTAGATGAACAGAACAACGAAATGGGTATTTCTAAGAAGGCAGCAGCTGTCGGTATTTCCGCTGTTGTAGCAAGTAGAATTGCAATGGCCACTCCCGGCATGGGTAATACAAAACACTCATACTTTTAAAGAATACTTTTTATAAAATTTTATTATTTTCAGTGCTAACTCCTCTTTTGATAAACAAGTTGGAAAAGGGTGGCTTCCTTAAGCGCTTCCCCAAAGCTAGTGCACCTATACAAACGCTTTTCTGTGGTTTTGTTTTAATCTTTGCTACACCCTTAGGCTGTGCATTCTTTAGCCAAAGAGCTGCCATAGATGTGAGTATAAAAGAGCTTTCGTGGAAAAACATAATTGTTGAATTTATAAGTTCGTTTAAAAGACGATTTTTGTTGTTAATAACAGTGGATCTGGTTAGTTAAACTTGACGGAAAATAGTTCTGTGTCCATTATAATGGTACTGTACTTTGTTTAGAAAACGCCACTACCCGTTGCGAATTTGCTTTTACCGTTATTTTATTGTATTTTGAGTATCAAAAATGGCAAATGCCAGCTCTGGAGGTTTCAACACAAGGCGAAATCAGTTTTAAATTTCTGTTATTAGTTAAAAAGACTTACAAAAAGAAAATTTGCAGGCCTGGTCTAAATTAAAGGTCTCCCAAATAAGACGGGTAGATTTTGAAATGAAATAAACCACGCTTTATGAATGATATATTAACGAAATGTGTTTCTTTATTTGAATAGTCAATACATCGTTCAAATGTCCACCGTTATTATGCGAGTGGTCCAATTTTCAATGACTTCCGCACAGATCCCACTGAATTTAGCAATGGATAGCAAATGCAATTGCAAGTAGAAGAGTTTTAGTCAAGGGACAAACCGCAAGTTCTTGTAGCCAACTCATATCACTTCTGCAAGCGACAACTATACCCCAAATCGTTCATGCAAAATGTGCATTGTGACTTCCATCATCCTGCTGTAGCCAGCCACACTTCGTTCACGTCCATTCTTCCAAAAATGCCCCTCACCGCTAAAAATAATTTTTCGACCAAAATTTCTAGTCCATTTTATCATTTGGAAGTGTAATTTTTCATGGTGTCTTGGTATCAGTAACTGAATGACAATTGATTACAAACAACATGGCGCGCGGATTTGCACATGACCTTTAAAACATTTTTTAAACCCTAAAACAAGTAGGCGTACCACAATAACACGATTTCATAAATGCGAGCTTATAAGTTGAATAAATATAAAAAAGTTATCATTTCTCTGTTTTATTTTAACAGGTTAAGAGTTTAGAAACCGAAGTACAAGATTCTATAAAACAGAAAAACCCGGAACTGACAGAAGTTTGGTTCAACAAAGGATTGTAAACTAATGCATGTACATTTGGATATACAGTTTCCAAAACCTTACGCCAGCCACAAATATTATAAATAAGAGCTTAGCAGGCCTACAATCCTAAATATAAACTGAATATTGATTAATATTATTAAATTTACAAACTATCCATTAATGGACTACATGTGTTTGACAATAAAATTAAAAAAAAAAAACAATTTTGTTATACAAATAAGTTTAATATGTAACTGAATTTAGATCCGAGTAGTGTGATACAAAAAAATATACTAATGTATGTAGATACGTATGTATGTATATGTATAGTATATGTGTTTTTAATTTATATTATTTGTTAACAATATTTTTGATTGCATTTATACATTTGTGTTCTTTTAATGCTCTATGTTCAATGATTCCAAATCTTTAATGAAACAAAAAAATACCTCAATCAAGTTATATCTATAATGATAATTATGCCTTGAATTAGATCTTATAAATAGTTGATATTATTGTAAGTGATCATCACGACTAAGACCGTAGTTTTTTGTGGAGTTTGTTTCTTAAAATGTCATCAGTTAGTTTCATTTAAGGCTATAAAAGTCAGTTCGTTAAATTAAGAATTTTATCCCATATTTTAATAAACAAGTTAATTTATAAATAAAAGATTTTTTTTTTTAATTCAAAATAAACTGTTGCATAAAAAATTACCTCTAACAAAAAATATACATTTAGCGAAAATTAAGATAATCTTTAAATCTTCTTCACTGCGTTACTGATAACTAATTATATGAGAATTGCTGATTTTTGGGCACGGGTATGTTCGATGAATGGATAATTTATTTGGTTTTGCAATACTACGCTTAAAATAACAGGTTTACTCGTGTAAAATAAATGAAAAGATCTTTGTTTGCAACCAAAAAAGAAGTACGCTAGAGAGTAGCAATGTAATAGTGACACACAACTTAATAAGTACAATATAAGATATACATATGTAGATAAGAGGATTTCGAAATTCACTTGTATGTAGGCCATATTAGTAACATACTGAAGTCTCGATTTTTCCCTTTATATCGATTAATCGTGATTAGCTCTATTAATCTTGACTATCAGCATATTTGTTTTATTGCAGATTGAACCATTAAATGCAATTCCCATATGTATATATAGGGTGAATCAGAAGCCTATAATCTGATGTGTTAGGTTTGGTTTAATTTTAAAACTCAAGTGAAAATCAATCAAAAAAATATAAAAAAACTATTCAAAATTCGAATTATCACTATATTTGATTTCATTACAATTGCTTGAGAGTTGTGTGGCTGGTTTTTTGGATATACAATACTTGGATAGGGTTCTTTTACATATATGTATGATTAAACAAAAATAATAAAAAATTATTTTAAATAAAATTTTCTTTTTCTTAGGACTAAATATAGTTTTTAGTGAAGATTCAAAAATTAGGGCGATTGACGAACAGTGCAGGCAAATGGTATGTGATTTTTAAATTCTACAACAATAACTGATGATTTGAATGCCAAAATGCGACGCACTAAAACCGTTATTGTCGGTAAGGCGAAATGTCGTAGGCCATATGCCAGCAATTATCTTCAAACACTAACATTTTAGCCATTTTTTTTATTTGATTACATACATACATATGCATATACATACTTACATACATGCAGAATTCTCTTAAATATATGGTTTTAAAAAAATGAATATGTATCTAACGAAAATGTTTCTAAAAACAATTTACTTACAACTTTAGTTAGATGCAGTCGGATATATTTATATACATACATATGTACATATATAATGTATTATATATATGTATGTAAGTAAAAGGTTTTACAGAATTCAAGTTGGATACACTTTCCGTGCCGCCATATTTTTCTTATTGCAAATACATACAGCAGTTTAGCCGATTCTTAACAAATAACAGCTCTTAAATTATATCTTAAACAATTTATGTACAAAACTTTACACTTTATATTCTTAATTTTGTTTTTTTTAACCAACAAACACATTTTTCACTTTACGCATTCAACTAGATCCCAACTTTTTAATTTAACGGTTAAACACACCACTCTAGTGGTGGATATTTTTTATCTTCACTGCGTTGTACGTATAGGGCATATTATTTCCTGATTAAAATATACAACGCAAATTTAGGCAAACTAAACTTTGAATTTGTCTACAACATAAGAAAAATATTAATATTAATAACTAATTAGCTGATAAGAATATGAGAGTTAAAATGTACAAACGCAATGAAAATCAATGTCAATAGCATTTTTAAATACCACACGGCATGTTTGTTGGGTTCAAGCGTAATGTTTATATGACAACTGAAATTCACCACTCATTAAGAAAAGCTTGCCACATACACAAAACTTTCTTGTACATTATTTTGACTTCTACTTTAATTTCAATTTTTTGGATTGTCATTTTCAAGCAAACCTCATTCACGTTTCCTAACAGAATAGATAGATATAAACGCAAGAGAGAACACTTGTGAATTTTCGTGCGAGAATTTAGACTAACAAGTTTTACGCGTGTTAGTTTTGACTTTTAACTAAAACTTATTTTATTGCCAAAAATAAAAACGCGTTCAACATTTTCAGCAGCTCAAAAATATCTTACGCAAAAGACACTAGCCAAGTCGCCTCTGTTAAAACTAAATGCAAGTCTCAAGCAGCACTGATAAATAAGTATTTAAACAAAGTTTAGTAGTTTTTATGATCTTAATTACTGGTTTGTTGCATTCTTCAGTTTTCGATTGTATAAATCTTTTGATTGTTTCACAAAAAATTGTTGTCAGCCAACCGGACTTTGTTCCATATTCCAACAGGCCAATAAACACAATATCCAAAAGAAGCCATCAACAAAAAAGGAAGAAAAAAGTAAACAAAATTTGTCAAACCATTAAGAAACAACTACTTAATCAACATTATCAATAAAAGGAAAACGAACAACGAAACAAAGAATAAGATAAAAATTTGTAACAAACGCACATACCAAAAACAAAGTGAATCTAAAAAATACTAAAGCGAAAGAAAAATTATACCATAGAATTGAACGTCACAATAAAAACAAATAAAAAAATTACCAGAGAGTGGGGAAAACATGCGAAAGCGCAATTTAGCAACAAAACACTGACAATTTGCAAAACTTGTTCAGTAGCAAGACATTAGGCAGCCTATTTAAAACACCTCCAATAGCTTGTGAAGAGAGCTGCCAGCGGAAAAGCTAGAAAGCCTTTTTACTTTTATTTTAATAACAAATACTATACTTGCATATGTGCACTACTGAGCGATAAACAAAACCGTTATAGCAACTAAAACAACTTTAATAATATAACCAAATTGAGAAGTTGTTAACGAAGGAGAAACTCAATTCTTTGGGTTTTGCATAATTCAAATCAGCTGTTGAAGTCAACTTTTAATTTAAAACTTAAAACAAAAAGAATAAGAAAAATTTAACTGCAAAATGAACATTGACGATTATGAATCTTTGCCCACCACAAGTGTGAGTGTTAACATGACAGCGGGAGCCATAGCCGGTGTGTTGGAACACATTGTTATGTATCCCATGGACTCAGTAAAGGTATGTTTGAAGAATTTTGTTAAGAGCAAATATTAAATAAAATTCTTATTTTCACAATTACCTAACCTAACATTTGTGTGTGAAGTGCGTTTAGTGATGTAATTGACCATTTTTTCTTATACATTTTTTATACTAGTGCTCTTTCTCGCGTGCTTTCATTCTCTTTTGGTTTATAAAAGTGTTTACACTTTTTTGCTCTCTAGTTATTCTTAAAGTTTGTTTTTATATTCCATTTCGGCATTTTTGACTGCCACATGTGATACTTGCATACAATAAACAAGAAAAGAGATAAAATAAATTTAATCTAATTTTTAGAATTTAAAACTTAATTAAATTTTTGTTTGCAGATTTTTAAAATTTTATAGCTCAGCTGCTTCTTTTTCACTACGAAAAATTTAAATATGGTTTCTTCTTTCTTTATGCAATTTGATGTGGATAATTATTATCAATATGTTTGTTATTGGGAAATGAAATGAAATTTTAACATTATAATAATATATAATGGCGAAATCAGGAGTAAAGTTTAAAAGCTGATTTTTATGTTAACCATTGCCCGTTTGGAAACGGCTTTAGATAGTTAAGTAGTCTAGAATGACAAAATGGGCTGGACAGTACTTACATTTGTAAGCGTTTTATAATTTTGTCAAAATGTCTCTTCACAACACACTTGAATACAAGAATACTTAATGCTAGTAAAGTGATTTGCTAAATGTATAGATCCCAAACTCAACAGCTATTGTCGGAGAATAGTGAAGAAAAAACTCCTTCGGATTGAGTTGTTTTCGAAAAGTTTCGTTTTATTATTTAATATATAAGTAAATAAATAAATAATCAAATTACTTTTATTTGCATACCTGCTTATATAACTTTAAGAACACTTGCCAAACTTAAATCTTATACATATCTATTTGACTCAAAAAGGCGATCAAATTAAATTTTTTACTTAATTATATAGAGGGAATTTTGTATTTTTAAAATTCATTTTAAATGCATTTTTCAAAATCTTGTAGAATTTGCAATCAAACAAAATGGTAGCTCACCACACTTTTTAGTAAAGAAGTATGTTAGAAGGAATAAGATGGCGCTTAACTCAGACCGGCGCTCAGTTCAATTGTAGGATGATATGGAAATCAGCGGAACACTAAATTATGTACATATGTCATATCTAATATTTAAACAGTTCTATTTTTAGACTTTTTTACACAAAATTTGAAAAATTCTGATATTCCTTTGGATCTGTTTCTTAAAATCAAACAATTTAATTAGAATGTGTTTTTTAATCCGAAGTACTCGTATTGTCTTCGTGTAACATCATTTACAATTAAGTGCACAATTAAAAACCATATGTCAAGTTTTCTACTTGCAAAAGCTATTGAATTTCCTACTAAATGATAAATTTTAAATGAATTACAATGATGTCACTAATTAAAAATGTATTCCGTTTCAATGCGATACGTTGTTGTTTAGTTCAAGCTTTAGCTTATATGTTTTCTTTATTATTTTCAAGAAAACAAGATTTTTCTAAAGTTATGTTTTTTTAGTTTCGAAAGGCACCACATCGCAATTTTAACAAAACAAAACACATGTTTCGCGGAAACCTAGCCAACTACAACTACTGTAATGAGTCTGTACTTACAGCTCTAGATTACGGAAAATAATTTTAGAGGTGCAACGGGTTAAATGGTAATTTTTCCATAACTGAACTTTATTTAGTTTTGAATCTGATGTCAAAAGAAAAAATATTTTTTTAATAACAAAATGTTCGTTTTTAATATGATATTCTAATACCTTCATTCGGAAACAAAATTTCCTTGCCATTTTCAAGATCTATTTATAAATTTGCTGATCTATTTACGTATATATGTATGTATAACACATTTTAAGCTTGCACTGAAGTATTGAATTTTCGAAGATCAATTTTGAGGAATTTGAGAGTTTTGTAATCGATTAAGGACAAAAACTCTCCTTTTCATTAATCTATTACAAAATTATTCTATCTGCGTTTTTTTTTTTTAAATATTCAAACACTAGCCTATACTCTTTGCCAAAAAAAAAGCATGCCCTTTACAACATTATTGACTTGTGGATTAAAACTGTGCATAGAATAGCGTTTGTATTTAATAGAATGAACTTTACTCGTCATTTGCAAATATTTATATTTTTAATTTTATTTAATGAATTCAATAAAATACGGAAATGAAGAATTGGAATGACAAAGACATTTGAAAAGTGGGGAAGGGGAATCCGCACCAAAAACAGAATGGCTTTTGTTTCCGTTATGTAAAGATGGAAACGAAAAAAAATTTAAATATTTTCACTACGCGAAACTTACTGGCGTGCCATCCATCGTGGTCATAATGTGTTAACAAAAAGATCATTCAAACACTTAGATTTCTTTTGTAAAATCATTTCAGTTTCATGTTTACCTTCAGGCTGTAAAATGTCTTAAACTATTTACGAAAATCTGCGTAAGTAAGTTCATTCTGTGTGTCACTCTGTCACATGATATTGTATAATAAGAGTGGCGTGATTATTTGAAAAAGTGCAATAAAATTAAATAGTTTTACAAATTCTAGATCATATTTTGTAATCACACAATATAAACATACTTACATACATTTATTTGTTTATTTATTTACATATGTATATACATTACTTCAAAAGAAAGCTAAAAAAATTTGTTTTCTCTTTCGATAAATTATTAAAAATCTTAACACTATAGCTGCTCTATGTATAGGGTGTTTTTTATTGAGGTATAGAACTTTAAGTTGGCATCACTTTTTTAACTGGCGGCCATTTTGTCAGCTGTCAAGTGATTAATATTTAGTTTGGTTTGCCATTTCATCATGAACAGGTTGACAAAAGAACAACGCTTGCAAATCGTGCAAATTTATTTCGAAAATAATGGTTCAGTTCGCGAAGTTTACCGCAAGCTCCGTCCATTTTATGGTCATCAGAGCAATTAATTCGGTTAACCATGGATCGTTTTCGCACTACGTTTACTCTATGTGATAATACGCATCCGCAGAGACGTCGAACAGTGCGCACCGAAGAAACAATTGCCGCTGTAGAGCAAAGTGTTGAAGAGGACCCGAATGAATCGATTCGCCACCGTGCACAGCAATTGGAGCTTTGTCCATCAAAAATTGGACCTGTAGAATTGGCTTTATTCGAGCCAGCCGCGGCGTCCACATGCCCGAAATCATATTTAAACATTAATGGCATAAAATTATCCTTCCAATAAAGCCAAATTGATGGACATTAAAACGATTTTCTTGTGTTTTATTTCAATTCGAAGTTCTATACCTCTAAAAAAACACCCTGTACTACATACGTAAATGTGTTTTAGCAAGCTTTATAATAATAAAAAAATGCTGCATACATATATTTATTAATTTATGTATGTAAACAAAGGAAAAAATACTTTATCATATCACGTTTTGTGTACGTTTCTCTTAGAAGAAATGCAGATAAGATTACAGAAATTTATAGCACATCTACTTGTTTTTCTTTCTTTCGGAGATGTCAGAAGAGAATTAATTTTAAAAAAGCAACAACCTGACAATTACTTGAATTGTATAAACAATTTTACAATTTTTTTTGGCAATAGTAGGCTCATAAATTTGTCGGTATTATTCCCCTATGTTGCTTTTAGTAGTTTGTGTTCTAGTAGATACGCTGGCTAACTTGAACAAAACTAAATTTGTATATCCTGTTATTTTATTAAGCTAGATAAACAATAAAACTCGATTAACCACATTGAATTATTAATTTTTTATATAATAATCGCAAAATAGGAAAAGTGATTTGAAATCTGTAGTGACTCGTGCTGACAAAAAACGACAATTTTGCGATCCATTTGTAGGTTTTTACTATCTTATCGCATTTAAAAGTGATTGGTAGGAGAGTGTAAAGTGGTCATTGAAATGAGATTTGTTAAAAGTAAAATTAATTTAAATAAAATTTCGATTCGTTTAATATGTATTTTTTGTACAGATTTGATTTGCTCATTTGTCAGTGTACAAGATTGAGATCAAAATTTTATGAAATATATATTGATGATCTTATATTGAAATAAAAGCTGATTTTTGTGAAATTTATTGTCTTTGAATAATAAAGAAGATGTTTATAGTTAATTTAGATTTAGATTTTTGAAATCATGCTTCATATCACCAGACCAAGGTATTCTTTATGTATGTATGTATGTATATATTAAATGTTCTTGTAATGAAACATTGTTCTTAGAGTTATTAGTACATGCAAACTTTTCTGTTTTAACTAGAAATCATGTTAAGTTAACATGATATGGCAATAAAACATTATCAATAACAGCATGACTGAGATTAGGCTGCATTAGGCATTTCATATCAATTAAAAACTTTAAATGAAACCTTCTCTAGACATATTTTAGTACTAGAAATAAATATGTACATACATAGAATTTGTTCAATGACATTTTGAATTGATTTTTAAATTGCAAGCGAATTTGTTTGATGGATTAAATGCAAGTTTTTATTAATTAATTTAGTTATTTAATAGATATAATAATTAAATTGAATATCAAAATACAAAGGTCCTTATCGTGGTTGACTTACAATAGTTTTGTATCAGAGTAATGAGAACAAATTCAATTATCAATTATGCTATTACAAAGCTGACTGACTGGCCAATAATGGGAAATATTTTTCAGCCATAAATGCAAAAGTGATTCTTCCGTAAATATATAGTGCCATTCATAAAAGCAAGGACTGACTATATGTTAGATATTTCATATAGGGAATTATAAGATATATTTTGCTATCCTTGTAGACATCCGGTAAAATCTTAATTTAATATTCGTATTCGCTTTTGTCAGTATGAGTTTCGCTCTCGTACTACCGTAAACTGCTTGGCAGTCTTAAAGTTCATATATTATAATTCAAAGCAACAATAAATTGTCAAATCAATTAGAGAATATTTAAATGCGACTACTTTGTATCAGCAACATGCAGCATTTGATATAAAACACTCTTATAAATTCGTGGAAATTTGAAATTAATTGAAATATACATACAATACAAACAAACTAAACAAAAACATGTGCATTAAACAGTTTTTATTATAATAATAGAAAACATGTATAAAAATTAACTTAAAGGTTTTTCCAGTAGTGTACGTTAGTACATAACATGAATGAAACTACATATAACAAACTACATATATATACAACAGATTTGTACATAAATATTGCTCAGTTTTCAATAAACCCAATTAAGCAAGCGCTTAGCGTATAGTGTCGGTGTTATAAACTTTAAAGATTGTTAATCAAACAATGTTAATGCTCTATCAAAATATTTTGCTACCTTAGTTTGGATAACATTAATTAAACGAAAGCTCTTTTTTAATAACAAATTGCCACCACAACATTACATAACATGAAAAACTTAAAGATCTCTTATCGCATCTTCACTAAACTAATTCCCAGTTCAGACGCAGCGGTATGATTTATTTAAAAATTTCTACATTCAAATTGCTTTCTTCTTCAGGGAACATTATCATTTCAACCCTGTAAAATGTAAAAAAGTTATTTCAATCTCAAAAATATTCAATGCTTAAGACAAGAACGAACAACCTATTTAATTGTCGTATCGATATAAAATGAACGCAAAAGAAAAAAAAAAGAAATGTGCTTTTTGTTGAAATTAACACGGTTTCTTGTTGTTTTGACAATGTTTGTGTTTTGTTATAAATTCCGCAGTTTTGTTATGTAGGTCTACTATATTTATTTTTACAACTAATATTAGTTGTTGAATAAGAATAGTGTTTATTTTTTATAACTTTAATATCATAATATTTGCTATTCTCTCATCACATACTTATACATACATACAGATCTAGAATTTTATCATAACAGCTCAACAGGTCAAGATAAGGTGAAAATAAATTTTTGGCAGATATTTCAATGAAAACCGCATTATTAAACCAAGGTGGCAAAAAAAAAAAAGATCATCAATAGTACGAAAAAGAATGGAACCAAACCGGGCAAAATTTTCTGAAATTTACAAAATTGCTATTTTAAAATTCGACTTTTAGCTGTTATGATAAATAGCCACAGATATAAACATACGAGTTCAGTGAAACTTCATTTAAACGGGCACTCGCGGTCCCGCTTCTTAGAGGTGTTTGCTTATGAAAATTGTAATTTTTGGAGCTACAAAATTTATACGTCCGCTATATATTATTATTAAACCAACTGACTAGTTAGAGAATCAAAATCCAAACATAAATAATTAAAAACATCCAAGTACTTATTTTGTCTTACTTGACATCTTTAGTTGATACATTTTTATGTGGTTTTTATTAAAAAAAAAAAAAAAAAACCAAACACACACACATTTGCACACATTCATTTACATACATATGTACCCACAATTGTCATCAAATGTCGCGTGTTATCTATCATATTCTACTTTTACACCCGCAATTTTAATGAATTAAATCGCAAAACAATTGTTGTTTTTAAGATTTTCGAAAACGTTTTGAAACATCTAAGCTTAAGCTGTTTAATAATTTTTGTATTAGGGGGCTAATAAAACAACCTAATAAATCAGCAAAAGAAAAAATACTACTACAACATGACAATAATTTGCAGTTTTCAAAACTTGTATATATGTATGTTGTATTTTTTTGAATCAAATATTAGAATCGTTTATATTATATTTTTCAACGCATGCGAATATGTATTTACTTTTACGAAAATATTGTAAGTACGTTAATTGTCCAGCAGAATCTAAAATGGATGTAGACCAAGATTTCTCCTAAAAATTTTACAGTAATCGCGTTGCTGAGTACGGCGACAAATCGATAAATTCGAATCGTCTGTTACACTAACTGCTGAAGCGGTGATGACTTTTTCTGTAAGCACGTTACGGGCTCGATTTGGATGACTGTTGTTACCCAAATAACTAAATATGTATTGCGTATTAGATGCTCACGGGGATATGATTATGCGAACCATAAATAAAGACTGCTCTCTAGATCATGGAAATAAATTTGTAAATTTTGTTCTGTAACAGTGATTTGTAAAAGTGTACACAGATCTAAAATTCTTTTTGAACTCTCACGTCCTTTAGTATCATTCCAATGTATCATCACACTTTTATGGTATTCGCTTAGTTATCACTATGTCTGGGCGTAGATGTATACCATCTAGTTATTGTAGGTGTAGATATATGTACATATGTATATATAAAAATATATTGGTCGTTAACTCTGTGAATTCTTTTACTTGCCTTTTTTCATAGTATTCTATTTTCCATCACTTAGGCAATAAAATAGGATTTTTTTAAATACCCAATAAATTTAAGACAATTTTGTGTCCTTATTTCGATTACAAGTTATAAAAAGCTTTAATAATTGTGTTTTAATAAACGGATGTTCCTTTTTTATTTTTGTTAGTTTGGAAAATTTATGTTTCAATTGCCGCTAGCACTGAAAAAACAGCTTCCGCCCATTATACATATGTATAAGTCAATCTGAACAGCGATCATTAGAATTAGCAGAGGCAATTTGTTTTTGTTTCTTTAAAAATAAAATGACGTAAAATTACGGGAAAATTTATTTTTACGCTAAATGTGTGTCAAGTTCGAAAGCTAACAGATGTCCTAAAATATAAAAAAAGCAACGTCGCATTGATAGAATTCTGCCAACTAAAACAAATTCGATGATAAGTGCAAAATTATACATTTTGAATGAAGAATAACTATTCTTGTGCAAAAATTACACAACTGTTACCGAAAGCACTTTTTGTACGTTAAGAATGTTGACAAAATTTTAAAAAAGAATATCATTAAAATATTATAGTTATTGTTTCTCGCTGGTTAAAGAGTTTCAAACTCCACCTCGTTCCTGCGTCTGATGTAACTATTTTCAGGACTTTAGGTCAAAGCATCATGAGTAGGATCCGCCGTTATGCATCGACATCAGTTTGTTAGCACAGACATGCGGTGTCAGTCACTTTGTGACAAAATCGCTTAAAATTAATTTTATGGTTATTAACACGCCACTCGCTCAATCATCATTTTGATTATTTTTTATCTCTTTTGCGTTGATAAGATATATAAATTCCTTTTAATTAACCTGAACTTTTTGTTGGAGCTTTTTCTCAATTTGTAGACGCGCTTTTGAGATTTTTTCAGTGTGTATAAATTCATTTATTGCTCGTTTTAAATTTGTAGTTTTGTAGATAAGTAATTTGGACAATTTTTCTGGAAACATGTTATTTGTTAGATACAAAATAACTCTTGAAGAAAAAACAACACCCACGACAGTTTTGTAATAGATTAATCAATAAGTACAACGGCTCTTTAATCTAGTATCAAACTATCGGGGGGGTTTTTTAAGTTCGCTAATATTGATAAGAACATTTATTTTCAGACAATGAAATGTGATGTGTGATGTGAGATTAGATATTTTGTGAAAGCCAGAGAGCACAATTTCCGATTTATAGCAGTGTTACAACGCTTTTAGTGTTAAGCATGCCCGCGAGTCTGTTTACTGTTTTGCCTCACCTTAATGGGCATAGTAAATTATAATGGATACAAATAAATAACTGACGCTTAGCTTTCCGAGAATATAGCGATGGCTTGGCTCTCCTAAAGAGAGAATGTTTTACTATTTTGACGTATAAGAACTTCCGGGCTCATCCCCAATTGTTAATTTGCCAAAGTGCGATCAGAAGTCATCGGTTTCTTTTATTTTCTTCAAACTCAAATTGAAAATGCTTACTTACTCTGGATAAAGGGGCTTTGCATGCCTCTTTCCCATTCCTCATAGAGCTTTGGTCATTCAATAGCACGACGTAAGATATTTAAAAAAGTAGAATATTTGAAAAGTTGTTTGTTATTAAGAAAGTCTATCAATCATAAAAATAATTAATGATTTAAATAATTTGCATTTATTTAAAGCAATTTATAATTTTGTTTGTTTAAGTTGCTCCTCTAAGAACACTTTGAATAGCAAAAGTTGGTATTTAAATGAATGTAGGGAGAGTTGCATTTGTTATATCATCAGTTGTTACGAAACAAAATACAATAGATACACATTTGCTGTTTGTGAATTAATACTATTATAAATAAATAATTTTAGCTTGATAAAATTTATTTATGCACATTTTTTTGAATATTAATTAAGTAACAGTAAAAAAACTACGCATTTCAAATTTAAATAAATTGCTTATAACAAGAAATTGAAAAAAAAGATATGCATTTGTATAATGGAACACCTTAAAAGCATTTTTTGGTGAAATAAACTTTAAATTAAGTCTGGTTATGAAGGGAAGGAAAAAATTGCATGCACTTTTATGCCCCGTTTAGGTGCACTTGTATGCATGTACATACATACATATTTACTACAATCAAAAACGCATGTGTACATACATATATTGTAAGATTATATTCGTTTGCATATACATACATATGGACAGTGCCGGCCAACGCTCAAGTACGCGTATCAGCCCATTTTTACTTCAATGTGATTGAAATATCTTAGCTTTTCCTCCCCCTCCGTTTAGAATTCATGACTAAGAATATAAGAACTTTTTGAAACACATTTTGTTTTCGAAAAACGCTTCAGGCTGTACTTTAGTTTTAGCCATTTCTGTGCGTACGTACAAACACATTCATGTTATTACTGTATATATAGAAAATGATTTCGTGATATACCATATATTCGCTTTTATTGATTTTTTTACTGTGACTTTTTATAATTGCGGTTTGTAAAAAAGATAAAAAAAATAAACGTATGTATATGCACAAGCTACTTATTTACATGCTTATATATGAAACAATTATTGAAATAATTGTTTATAATTTCCTTACGTTTTATAAATATATTATTTATCTATCTCTTGTTGTATTGTTATACAACAACTACTTATTTACATACATACATGCATACATACATACATACAATATATAACACAAAGTCATCGCTTGTTTTTATAAAAAATAAATGACCTCAACTATTGATTTACTGCTTATAAAATAAAAGTGTAACTGAAAACTAAAAATTTTGGCGTAAAATCGATAAGCGGCAGGCAGGACGTTCATCTATCAAGTTTTCGCCTCCATAATTTCATTGCATTCCATGACAACTTTTAAGGCTTGACAGACAACATTTACTTTTTTGTTTTTTGATATTTTAAATTTCCACCTTCTTTCCTTCTTTCCTTCCTTCCTTCCTTTATATAAATCAAAAAGTTCTAATACAAGTCCTTTTTAAATATAGATAATTCCACATTTAAACAGTCTAGTTTATTATTCGCTTTAAAATTTATACTAAATCGGAAAATATACAAAAATTTATTTCACAACAGATGAAATTGAGATTTTTTATGTATGTTTCTTTCCAGTTTCCATTGGTCGTCAACAGTTCCAAAGTAAAATGTTTGTTTTTGACAGACTAGGTCGGTTTGTGATGACTGAATTACGTCCGCATCTGGGTTGAATAAGGCCGGTTCCCACAAATTCTGTTTCTCATTTTTATTTTTTGGTTCCTTTTTAATTTCTGTGAAACAAGTACATATGTATGTATGTATGTACATATATAGCGTGATTACATTATATATACACATGCACACACATACATAATATGTATGTATGTACATATCATTTTATACTTCAATAAAGTAATTTGCTAATTTACTTTCAAGGATATATCTTCAATTGAAGAAAATATCTTTTTGTAAAATCAATATGTTGGCGTTGTACGACTACAGGTTGCGCGAGCCAGAGTACGCAAAACAAACACAATGTGTTGTAAGTATATACATATGTATGTATGTATATCAGTGTAAAAACACACCTTGAGATGAATTATTGTTTATTTTCTCTGCATGTGATTTATTTGCGGGGAATATCTCGACTTCTTTAATTACGTATCATCCAACAGTGGTTACTTAGATTGAATTTGGTAAATATTCCCCATTAGTAGTACTTTCGGGAGGTTGATAGTAGTGCACACAAAATCTGGCTTGAATTGCAAAAAATTACTTTTTGGCATTTGCTTTGATCCGAAATTCCAATTGTAATCAGCTTTAATCCCACAAGCTATAACTAAAATGAAAACTTAACTTGGGTTTTTCTTTATTTCATTTTAAACGTATGTGATCGTCACGTTTGAGACCCATATTTGTTTACTACAGTTGTTAAAGTACAGACCACTCAACATTTGTGTGTCCTTTTTTCCTTTCTTAACATGAATTTGCGTTGTTTAACTTTATTGTTAACATATATGTACATTTCCTCTGAATGTAAACGACCACAGAAACTATGCTGAAATTCCTGCAGAACATTGTAAAATGTTTTCCGGCCAAGGCGTTTCAAGATTGCCGTACATTTTCTGGAATAAAAATCCCTTAAACCTAACAACCTGCCTCATATCCGAATATAGTACTCACGCACAAAAGTATAATGTGTTTCAATTTAACATAAATAGGTGGTTGCAAAGAAATTTCTTTCCAATAATTATTTTACCTGCCAACGGAATATTTTAATTAGCATTTAAAACGTTTATTATTACAGACACGTATGCAAAGTTTACTACCAGCCACATCAAAATACAATATAACAGCCACTTTTACAAATATGGTGAAAACGGAGGGACTGCTGAGGTAAAACTTAACAAAAAACAATCTACTCTATATGATTTGAATTCAATGGATTAAAACGCAATTTAATGTTTTAGGCCTATAAGAGGTGTAACAGCTGTTGTTGCTGGAGCTGGTCCAGCGCATGCTTTATATTTTGGTTCCTACGAAATGTCTAAAGAGTTCATGACTAAACTAACCACACACAATCATATAAATTACAGTAAGTATATAAAAATTTTGTTAAATACGAAACGCCAAACAACAAGAATAATTACGTATGTATATTGATTTATATACAAGTGGCTTCCGGTGTTATTGCTACTCTAATACACGATGCCGTTTCAAATCCTGCTGAAGTCATAAAACAACGCTTGCAAATGTACAATTCGCCCTATAAATCGGTGGTGGCCTGCATGCGCGGCATTTATCAAAACGAGGGTATTAAGGCTTTTTATCGTTCATATTCAACACAGTTGGTAATGAATATACCAAACCAAACGATACATTTTTCAACTTATGAGTTTTTCCAAAATATGGTTAGTAAATCTGTCACAGCTATTGGACGGATGATTTAACAACTTTCGTTTTTTGCCAGCTCAATCATGAACGCAAATACAATCCACCGGTGCATGTTATAGCTGGAGGCGCGGCCGGTGCTTGTGCGGCTGCAATTACTACACCTTTGGATGTTGTAAAAACACTGCTGAATACTCAGGAAACTGGTTTGGTTAAGGGCATGATGGAAGCCATTAGAAAGGTTTGTAAACAAAAATTTTATAAACAAATTTTCAAAATTTTATAAAATACCCAAAAATTAAAGCAAACATTTTTTGTCTTAACATTATGATAAATCGAGCGAAAAAAGGCACTTTGCCATCTGAAATCTCAAATATAAATTACCCTCTAGAGTGTATTTTTTCCGACTGGGCAAAGTTTTCGAAATGTAAAATTTTTCACAACAATCAAGTTGTGCTCCATGGATTCCTATTGATTCCAAAAGAGCGGTCCTTTAAGAGTATAAAGAGGCTTATGGTCCCAGGCGTGAATTATATATATATGTACATATATATAAACTTTTTAACGCATCTGGTTGTCTGAAAGGCGGTATTAAAAGTTTGAGCTGAAAACGGATGGAGTAAATATTGCTTTTATATTAAAGCTTTATTATTGACAGGGATTTGAATCAAAGGCCTTGTACTTTACACAGCTGGTTTTAGCTAGTAAATTATAGATTAGATAGTAAATAAATAGATTGTTATAATTTGGTACATTTACCATGTGTTTACTACAGGTATTGTTGTTGCTTTTTAAACACAGTTTTGTTGCTAAAAAAAACACCTCAACCAGATCTACTTCATTAACGAGATTTATAAGGGTGAAAACCGTCAATATTTTATTATTATTTTTATAAGTCATGTATTGCACTAGAATTTCTGTTTCTGGTGATTCAAATTAAAAAAAATCTATATTCGGATATAACAGAGGTTTTTTAAATGTTGTGTCTCTTGTTTAGAGTGTGGAAAATAGCTACTGAAACATACATACGTACGTAATTTCAGTTGTATACTTTTTATTGTGTACCACTGGGTTCAATCACCCAAAATGTTTCGTTGCGATTTCGTAATTGCCGTTTACCATCATTGTTTAATATGTATATTCGATTGCAAATTTTGCCACATTCAGCATAATAATATTGTTCCATTTGCAATGTTCCGAGTTTTATCTCCACAGTAATTGAAGAAATAATTAATACTTTTACATTGGCTTGCCTTTCAGATCTATTCAGTGGCTGGTCCTCTGGGTTTCTTCAAAGGTTTAACTGCTCGCGTCCTTTATTCAATGCCAGCGACTGCTATTTGTTGGTCCACTTACGAATTCTTTAAATTCTATTTATGTGGCATCGATCGTGATTCTTACAAATCGACTATAACGGGTAAAAATATGCTGCAGCCACGAAAAACCGCCACATCGGATGTTGTAGACGATATACACATACCCACTGCATACCTGATGGTGCCGGCGCCCGAAACGAGCGAAGAACTAAAAAATCCCAAAGAATCGTCGACAGCGGTGACAATACCACATTCTCCTCCACCACCATCAGTCATACCAACTGGTCCCATTAAAACGGTTTGTGAACTGTCCACCAGCGTTACATCTCCTACCCTCAATTTGACCACAAGACATACAGATGTTAAAAATCCCTTTGATAGGGGATTTTCGAGTCCATAAGCACAAACAAGAGTGTTGAAAAAGACAAAAAATATATATATTCACATCGTATGTATGTTTATATTTGCGCGCGTTCTTAATACTTACACACATGCAACTGTTCAGCCAATACTGTGAAACTATTCGAGTTCGAGGCCCATTTCAGCGGCAAGATGACTCGCCTGTGAGTTCCAGCAGCATCTTGCGCTGTCGTTAAGAAAAGAATACGCAACTCTTCAGACACCATATAGTGAGCGCTCGCGCAATATGAATGTGATATCTGATGAGTGTATGTGTGTGTAAATGTATAAGCAAAACAACATCTTAAGCGTGTGTTTATTGTAAATTATTTTATCTGAAAAACAAAAAAACGACCCGTTTTTCCTTTGGCTTTGCATTTCAAAGTATATTGTTAAATTTCCTCCTGAAAACAAATTATCCCGCTCAGTTCCTTATCCTTTTCCTGCTCCTTCTCTTGTTTGCCTTTTGAATGCATAGTCACAAGCCTGGTGATTTTTTAATTATTATATTTTTTAAAAAGCTAAAACTATTCATGTAATATAGTATGTTAAAGAAAACCAACCTAATAATAATAATAATAATAAAAAATCAAACCATTATCGTTATTACATACTTTAATTTTTATTTTTTTAATTCATTTACTATATACGATAATAAAAACAAATGTATGTAAATGTATGTTATATTATTAGAGATAAACAAAGAACCCAATAATAATTTAAACATATAAAAAAAAACTCAATTTTGTAATTTAATTACACAAAAACAAAACAATAAAATAAAATATGAAATTGCAAAAAAAAAAAAAAACAAGAAATTATAAATTTTTTAAACAACCGAAAACGTTAAAGGTAAAACGTGAGGAAATATTAATTGTTTTATTGCTTATTTTTAAATAGTCAATAAGTCGTTTTAATAATTTAAGTTGTTTCCTGTTCATTGAAATACATTTTGTAATTAATATGTACATATAAACAGTAGAACAATCAGTACGTCCTTGCGAGTTTCCTTGTTTTTTTTTCTGTTATTTTTTATTGTTAAATATCTACACTTTCCCTGTGAGTTTTTTTAATGCAAAAATTGTCTAAAAAGGAATTTAAATGTTGAAAGCATAACTTTTTCTCAACAAATTACCACATTAAAACTTTGAAAAAGGCGAAATTAAATTTTTAAATAATTTGTTTAAAAAAAGCAAACATTTTATCCGTTTTCGAAATATTTAAAAATTCGTAATTAGTCAATTTTTTTTTTGATAGTCTTGATTACAAAATTTTTTCCAAATCAATCGTTTTCCATAAAATTTCTAAAAGCTACGTATGTACGTACATCAGAAGCTTGGCTTAATTTAATTGTTCAACTAATAATGTTGTGATGGAAATTCCCGTCACTATACAAAGTTGTGAATTTTGCAGATTTCGAAAGCCAAATGTGTAATAAAACGAAACACTAACTGAATGAAAATGTTGACATTTCTGGTTAATATCATAAACTTGATTAAAAGAAAGGAAGTCACTCACTTTTTATTTTTAACAATTCTTTAGTTTTGTGTTGGCAAAAGTGTTCTTGTTGTTTTAAAGTGGCACAAAGTTGACTCAACGTCAAAACTGTACAATCTCAATAATTTCGCTTCAAGTCAAGGCACAATTAAGAATTTATTTTATTTAAATATTAATAGACGAAACATACTCTTCACTGACTTTCCACTACTGCTAAACGTGAAATAAAACATTACGTCAAATATACTTATGTAGCAATTTTTCACGTTTTCCAGCTGTCTGTGTGCTGACATTCCGAATTAGCTCCCTAACAAAAATGTTCAAACATTCGACTTGTCGGCTGATACATACTTTATTGTTTTTGGATATTGCTTTTGAATATATATGTATTTGTGCGTTTTCCAAACTCTTAAAAGCGATTTGCTCCTTTTTGAAAACAATTCGGCTTACAGTCCTGCATGTATTATTGTTAAGTTTGTTCACTTTTCTTTAAACATTTTTTCATTGAATTTTGATTTCGATTCTGCTCAACAGAAGTTTTGTAACGAATATTTTATTGATTTATTGGATATGTTTAAATTTAATTACATCGCTTAATCATTTAATGTTGGAACAATTTGTTATTATTTAAAAATGCCGCAAATAGAATATACATGTATATATATTTATATACATTCGTATTTCTATACATCAACCAATCAATAGTCGTACATAAATCATAGAGTACTAATTTGAACCAAATTGTTTATAACGAAAGGTATTGCGAGTGCCGAAAAATTCGATCAAACAAAGTACGAATATTTTTGCTTTAATCTTGTGACAACATTTCGCCGTATCTTTTGGCATTCGCAAGCGGTGAATGAGTTTTTGTAGAAATACGAACACAAAATAACTATTTTTAAATACATTCTTACATGGTAATTTTAATGATAAGCAGAATAATTATAAGAAAGAAAGCATATAGTACATAGATAATAACGATATACATAAATACTAACTTATGTAATTCAAAAGCATGAAATTGTTATCGCAAAACACAACACAAGAAACAAAAAAGGAGAAGAAAAAGCTGTTAAATATAAAAAGTAACAAAATTAAATAAATAAATATTGTTTTTATGTCAATTATAAGTGATGAACTGTTTAAAAGGCTTTTATTTATTACAGCACTGAGAACGTAATTTATTAATGTATGTAATTATATTTTTAAAATCAGCAAGCAAACGATGTGGCCAAGAGAGTATACCGAACATTTTCTGAAATTCTTAATTATTTAATGCAACAAAACAGTCACAGCTACATCCCAGATGTACGACTTATAGTGCACAATATTTCAATATCACTGTGGGGTACTCGAAATATTCGGGAGCTTATGAAAGATTATAGAAAGATACATTCGAATTTTCTTTGATCTACTACTTAAATCTTATACGTTAAATTGTCTTCTTTTTCTTTTTACATAAAACATACGCTGGCGGAACCTTTCGCAACAATTCCGATGAGTTACTGGTCACATCGCCAGTAGTAAGTAAGTCATGGCCGGTAACATGATGGCGACATACCATCTATATATTATTTCTGTTAATTTTCGTGAAATATCAAAAACAAAAATTTTACTCTGGACGCGCATTATTGAGAACTGTAATTTGTGAATTAAATTTGTTTGCCAAAAATAATCCTAAAGATTAAAAACTTATTAGTATATTTTACAAAACGAGACCGGACCGGAGGTTCAAATGCGACTTCGCACCGGTGGTTTTGTGTTTTGTGTGCGGAAAAAGTGAAATAGCACTATGTCGGTGGTTACTTCACATCACCACCACTTGAAATGTCCAAATTATCCAACACAGCAATATTTCTGAAGTTGACTGTATGACAGTCTACTACATTGATGGTGATAGCCTAAAAAATAGGTATAAGTCAAGCCCACACACTTTCATTATTGAAAATTTTGGTTGGTTTTGAAAAACGATTCCTTTTTAAAGCCACTTGGCGATAAAGTCAATTGGCTTAATAGTAATTTTTTAAGGCTTTTAACAAAACGCGTTTTCTTCTTTGCGATGGAAACCGATCGCTCTGACAAATATTATTTCCAGAAGGTGCGATGAAAAATAACCGATTTTAAAAATATTTTAAAGACTATTTTTGGGGAATTAAATTCAAAATCAAAAATATGTATCACAATTGAAGAAGAGAGATTTTTAACAAATATAATACGAATTTTTGTATCGCATCTTCCACTTTTTCCAAAAGGTAATCGCTTTCAAAATCGATTTCCACCCCACTTTATTTATTTATAGAAGAATTTTAGCAAATAAACAAAATGATAAACATTGCAAAAACGTTTTGTGTGGAAATAATCAAAATATAAATTCACACGGTTTGTATAATTAATGTAAAAATTATTGTATTTAAAACTTCAACAATTCATACTAAGGAATCCATGCCCCTGCGACGTGAACGTTGACCCAAAACTGGTCTTGGTTTGTATAAATCTTCGCTGGAATAGCGTTGCTGCTGCGAGAGTTTTTGAATTGTCTTTGTAGGGTCTAGCAAAGATTTTTTGGCGCGATCTATGGAAAGCAAAACGGAAATAATCAAAAACTGTCAACAAGGAAATTCTGAAATTTGTTTAAAAAGAAATATTAAGTTATTGGTTAGCAAGAGCAGTAGCAAGTTCAAAGTAAAGTAAAAAGTAAAACATAAATTGCTTACCCCAATTCAAAGTTTCTTTGTTAAAAGATATTACTGAAGCAAATTTGCTTTTTAGGACTATATTTAACAAGCTGTTGTATGAGATGTGTGTGATTGAATATATATTTTTCTTTTTGCTTTTGTTTTGATATGGTTTTTTGGAAATACGAGTTTTATTTGCGACTGCTTTGCATCTTACAACTATGTAGTTATTTCAATGCTTAACATGTTCATATTGATGGTTTTGATCGAAACTGAAAACTGTTTTCTTAACCGTTAAGCTAAAAATAGGAAAGTTAATATTTGACTCAATTGAAATTTATATTCTTACACAATATAAATTCAGAATAATGAAAAAATTTAAATAAAAATTTGTCGAAAACAATAACAACAATTTAAGGTATGTAATTAAAAAAAAAATGAGGATCTCACCCACATCTTGAGAAATCGAAAACTGATTCGAGTATATATGAAATTGGAAAAAAATTTTATAAATACATAATCTCCAAATCAGTTTTTTGACTTTAGTAATAGTGACGAACTGTAACGTTCGACATCGTGGGACAGACCCTAAATGAAATAAAATAATTCCACAAAAAACTCTTAATAAAGTTTAGCAGCGTGAATTTGTTGTAAAATTGAAAAAAAAAAATAATTTCATTTGCAAAGTTTGTACTTGAAACAAATCGTTAATGATACAACACAAAACTACGAAAAAAAACTGAAGAAAGAAACATTAAACCTTACGACTTACTTGTATTTTTGCCGATGTCCTCATTCTCTTTTGAGTTGACACTGCTGGTGTCTGAAGGCGTGGGTGATGCTTTCGACTGAGAACTTTCACTTTCGTTTGAAATAAAGCGTTTGCGTGGAGTTTTCGCAAACTCTTCGAAGCTGTGTTCAGACTTTCTTTTCAAAGTTTCTGTCAACTTAGTTTTATTATCGCTATTGACATCCTCCTCATTGGACAGTTCTATACCTTCATCACTTAGCGAATCGAAACGTAAGCTATTAACAGCACAGCGACACAAGTCCATGGTAGCATTAATCACATCCAATCGGTCTTTAATATTGAAATGAATTTGTTCAAAATACAGCAAATTGTTACAATTTGGTTCGCTTTCTTCTATTCTGTTTTTCCCCGCGGACTTCTCATGGACTTCTAAAAAGCATGATGTCTTTAAGTCTAACTTGTGCTTTTCGTCAAATGAATGAAGTCCTACATTATTGTTAAATTCAGCCGGCAGAATTTCATTTCTCTCAGCTTCAATTACAGAAGACTTGTGCTGTTGGGGCATTTCCACTAGGTGGCCTTTACTATTAAGTTGAATAAATTGCGTTTGGGGATTTTCCAATAAGTCATTTAAAATCACAACATTGTTCATAGGCTGTATTTTGTCATAAGGTTCAGTAATGTATTCTTTATTTTCCATTTGACCTTTTTGATGTTCTAAGACAAAAATATGTTCAAACTGAAATCAACTTATTCAAAAGAAATAAACTTCTTACCATTCGTTCTACAAGTGGATGATTTATTATCAGCACCGCTAGATTTTGAGGACTTGGATACGTGAGATGAACCACTGGATTTGTAATGAGAAACAGATTTGCCACCTCCCACGCTTTTGTTTCCATTATCGTCGTCATCATCATTTGAGTCTGTTGTTCTACGCCTGTGCAGTTTCTGCTTAGCCTCGGCGTGATCGTCTTTTCTTTCACTTCGCTTCGAAGAAGAAGAGGAGGAATGATGACGCCTATCTGAATCTCGTTTGGATTTTTTATACTCCTGATTTTCAGTCGACGATGAAGAGGAATGTGAGCTTGAATGCTTTGTATGTTTCGACGAGGAATGTGCAGAGGATGAGGAAGACTTTTCATTATCTTTTTCGGTGTTTTTACTATTAGAAGAATGAAATTTAGTGGAGGAGGATGATAAAGGATGTTTATTAGTACTCTTCGAGCCACTGCTGGAGTGATATTTATCTCTAGTTTCTTTGCCAGAACGATGACGGTCCTTGCCGTCTTTATCTTTCTCGCGTTCGTAGGACCTTCTACGTTCCTTTGAATGTTTTTTGTGTTTTGAAGATGAGGAACTAGAATACCTGCTTTGATGATCTTTCTCAGGCTTTTGCGACGTTACTGGCGACGGCGTGGCTACAGGCACCGCCTGCGCCGGTGTGGCTGTCGGAGTTGTACTATGCACTGTTTCTAATGTGTGATTTTCTAGTGGCGTTTTTTCTCTGCTTATGCTGGAGATCTTAAGGCTCTGGCTGGGAGGCACTGATGATGAATCTTCTATACTGGAACCAAAACTAAGCTCCTGAGCGTTTGGAGTTCTTTCACCATCTTCTTCTTTGATTTCTGTGCCCACCTTTCCTGTGACGAAATTAAAAGATTCATTCTTATTGTCATGATCATTCATGTCTTCAATGGAAGAATATCTTTCCACTTCAGATTTAACAACTAACGATTCAAAGCTTTCTAAGCCTGTCTTACGTTCAGTGCCTTCAAACTTTATTTCATCTTTCTTAATATCAAAATGAAATTCAGACTTTATATCTTTTTCCCGGGCATTACCATTCGTAATACTGGGTTCACAGGAATTTTCATTAAACTTTGGCATTTGCGCCTCCTCCGATATATTTACTGCTGCAGCTTCTTGAGAACTGCTCTGCAATGAATCCTCTTTTACATTCGTAGACAAACGAGAGTCACTAGACACACTTGATAACTGTGAGTCTTGCGATATCCTTGCATCTACTGACTGACTTGCCTCTTTGTCTACTTCTGCTGATTCAGTAGCGAAACTGCTCATTTCCGGACTATCGTTGCTGTTAGCCTTTAGTTCTGTTTTAATTGCGCCGTCTTCGCTATCCTCAAACTTGTTTGGTTCTTCGGTCAATGACACCTCAAGTTCCTGTTTGATATTCGATTCCTTCTTAATGTCCACTTTGACGTCATCTTTAGTTTCTTGTGCGTCACACTTAGCCAATGGTTCAAACGGGGGAGATTCATCTTCATCATCTATTAGTTTTTCTTCAGTGTCCATATCGACTTCAGTTTTGTCATCCTTTCCTCCACACTTAACAGTAGCGTTGTCAGAATCAGGACTTACTTGTTCTAAATCCGTGGGAAGAAGACTACAAGTTTCGATTTTAAGAGGCGGTGCAGTTAATGGCAAAGGTGGCAGCGGATGCATAAGTGGTGGAGGAGGTGGATCAAACTTTTTAGGAGGGGGTGGGAGACCCAAATATTTATAAGCTATTTCTTCAATGCGCGGTTGAAAAACACTCCCAATTTTCGGATTAACAACCTGATCCACTATACGTTCAACGCCCACATCCAAAAATCCCGATCTAATAAATGAAATATATTAATATTACACACAGATATACTACATTTATTTACTTGTATCTGCGTAAATACATATTTTACTTTTATAAACAACTTCTAACTCACTCTGTTATATGTCTCCTCAATTTTTCCCTCAGCTGATTTTTATTTGTTTCAAGGCTCCATTTTTGTTCGGACAAAAATTTTTTTACAGTATTTTCCACACGTTGCCTTAGATTTTGATAAGCTGGTTTAGTATCTACATCAGCTATGGAATCTTTGCGAAATTCATCAAAAACACCCTGAGACTTTACCTCGTGGACAATTTTTTCCACAAGCTGTGTATCCATTTATATATTAATACTAAATAGATTATTAAAAACTTAACTCTTTAATTCTTTTCTGCTTTCAAAATAAATACATATGTATTTTGCGTTTGTTTTGATTTTGCCCTAGAACAGTGCTAGACAAAGCGAATACATACCTGAATTGGCCTTAGTGAAAATCATACTGCTTAGCTGTGCCAGACTGTTAAAAAAGTTAATGGAGGAATAAACTCTCATATCAAACCTGCACATTTTTTTTAAAGTCCTAAAGGCTTTTCTTTTCCATAACGAATATTTACGTATGGCAGCATATATGAGTATGTATTGCAGAAGCAATGTTTCAAAAGTACCACATAACAACAGGCTAAAAATTACCAATCCATTTATAATCACTTTAAATAACGACGGCGGTTAAATATGGATTAATCGGCTTCGCTCTTTGAATACCTCTATGCAAAAAGAAATAATAAAAACGTAGAAAGATTTTTGAAGAACAAAAAAGTCAGGAGCGAAATTCCATAATGAAAACTGAGCACTAGTACTTAAAAATGCAACACTTGTACTGAGAAAGGCAACAGATTTTGGCGCGGCATTACTGCCAAATGCTTATAGATATTATTAGAGTGGCGTTTAATACAAAAAAATAACATATTTATTGGCAAACTATTAATTAAAACTTAGTTTTTTCGTAACAAAATAATTATGAAAGTTTTTAAACGTGAAAGTAAATATATTAATATACGTCTGTGAAATAACACATTTTTCAACTGAAAGCAAATAACACGCAAACACGCTTTCAACAAAATCAACAACATTTACGATAATGGAAACGGTTGGCGGAAGAATTGACAGTCCAGTAGAAAATATTAGTCGTTCAACTAGACGAGCTAGAACAAATAAAAGTATTGTAATAAAATTGAATGAAAGAAAAGATCAGGAAAATGTAAATAATACTAGTTTAATACAAAATAATGTAGACACCACTGCTCAGGATGAAGTCACGAAAAATAATACATTAGATGAGAAAGTACTTACCTCCTCCTCTACTAGTTTAAATTCTTCTACGCCAAGAAGTAAGTTAAGCGATTCTAATCAATTTGAATAGTGTAGAACCTTATATGAATATGTACTTTAAAATGAATTTTTTATAATCGTGTTGATTTTATTAGGAAAAAAAGATCCTCTGGCTAATCTACATTCCAATCTCAGTCCCAAGTATATTGGATTTTCAACACCTAATCAACTAAACAGCAGTGTAGAAGAAAGAACACGCAGCTTAAGAAAACGCCACAATCACAGCAATAGTACTAATGAAACATCTGAAGAGAATATTAAAGAAAAAGAAATTGACATAACATTTACCCCAAATACCGAGAGTACAGTAGGTTTTGTACGGCGTACACCTAGAAATATAGAATCGCAGATTACGCCCGATAATAATAGCAAAAGAAAAAAGTTTGTTAGTCCGATTGATAAGTTGTTAATAAAAAATGGTGCTGTACTAGAATTCAATAACAATATGCCTATAATAAATCATGCTGAAGTTATTTCAAAAAAAGAACTTATTATTAATGGTAAAAACCAAAGTGAGTTGGATGAAAAAGAGTTGGGTGTAAAGCAGCTTGATATCTGTGATGAACAAACTGATGCCGATAAAAAACAACAAAACAAAATTCATCACTTTGATGAAATGTCTGACAATTATGAAACACTATCCGCAAATGAAGATCTTGATGTCGTCAAAATAGAATCTGATAATTTTAATGAAAGATCTGAAACTACATCAATGTCGAATGAAAGCGAAAATGATGATGACAATATTTCAATATCCACTGAAATTGCCAAACAGGTGGATGACGATAACGAGAACAGTGAAGATGAGCAGAATAACATTGAAGTCATTTTAAAATATATTGAGACTGGTAATGGCACTCAAATCGGAAGCAACGAAAACAGCTACATTCAACAAGGTATTGACAAAGAGCAAAGAACACAGGAACCGGAGGCTCTGGGCGAAATGTGTGAGGGAACAGAAAATCTGCAAGTTGAGAAGAGTTTAAGTTGCAAAATTACGCCAAAGACAAAAGAATCTGAAGTATTGCTTGCAGATAATGAAATGCAAGACGTTCAAAATAATGTAGAGAAACGCGAATTAGCAGAAGTTAAGCTTAAGGGCGAGTACGAAATCTTTGCTGATGAAACAGAAAGCACAGAATCGCCTTTAAATGGTAATAAAACAGCAGAAATTCTCAAAAATATTGAAGAGAGCATCGGCCCCGTCATCAAAATTGAGTTGGAATCGGTAGAAAATGAAAATATCGAATTTGCTAATGCCCCTTCCACCACTGCGAATTCTCCGTCTGCTATCAGTATGGATAGTGCTAAGGGTTCATCAATTGTCAACGAAGCTTCCTGGGTGTCTTTCACTACGGGCGATTTGTACTGGGGCCAAATCTACAACTTTTGCTATTGGCCCTGTATGGTTTGTCCCGATCCTAATGGCAAGACACTTACAACAGAAGATATGGGTCGTTCAGGTGATCAAACAGTTTTGATTCACGTTCGATTTTTTGCTGACAATGGTCGTCGTAATTGGGTTAAGCGAGAAAATCTTATGCCTTTTACTGGCATAGAAACCTATCAAGAACGTATTGTTGAAGTTCGTGAGAAATATGGTTCAAAGAGTGCAAAGTATAGATTGTATGTACCTACGAAGAAGAAGGAGCGAGTCTGGTTTGAGGCTGTCAATGAAGCAAATATTGTCGCCGAAATAGCATACCCTAATAGACTCGAGAAGTTCTATGAGATTTTTGAGAAGTCCAAGTAAGTACCACATATCCATATGTACATACATATGTGTACATATATGTATGTATGTATGCATGTTCATAAATTATATGCGAAAGTATGATTGATACATACATACATACATACATACATACATGCTTTATTTAAAATCTGACTGACAAACTATTTTTATTGAAATTGACGTCTGCACAGGAAATGTAAAAAGACATAAAAGCTAAAAGTTTGCTCACAAAAATATTAAAAGAAACGCTTTGGCTTGGAAGACATTTTTCAAACAATTGAATTAGTTTGTAGATGTATTAACGATTCATTTATTCCCTTGTTTTTATAACATAATTTCGAATTCGAATACTTTTCCAGCAACCGAATGAAATTTCCGGTTGCCATTTGTTAAATCCATCTTATTTTATTTTGTGCGTGGAGTTTGTCTACTTAATTCCCTCTTCTATTGGAAGTCTTCAAAAATAATTCGTATAAATTAGTTACTTCTTTTTATTTATTTAAAAATTTCTATCAAGAAACATGACAGTGTTGTTTTTGTTATTCTTTTTCCTTAATTTGGTTTTCTTACTTAAATTATTGGCGTTTGAATCATGTGTTTTATCGCAGTCACAAAAAGCTGGCATTCAATCAGAAAAAATAACCTTTTTACTTTCTCCATTCATGCTCTTCATTTCCAAGAAATCATTCTCCATGCACGAAATTAAAAAAAAGGTATAAATAAATCCAAAATTGAATTTTATTGGCAGGAAATGTACAAAATATATACATATCGTTAACTTAACACGAAAAGGCCCCAACTCATGTTTTTCATGGTTTACAGGAGGAGGAAAAAACTAAATTAAAAAAAATGCAATATTGATAGAAAATTTTTTTAAACGCAATTTGTTTAAAAACACTTTACAAATTTAATGTTATGTTAGTTTTATTAATTTTTTTTTCATTTTAATTATGTTATCGATTTCGAAAAATTATGAGTTGGGGCCTTTTCGTGTTAAGTTAACGAAATATATTATTTAGGATCCACAATTGTGTTTGCAAGGGATACATTTTCTTCAAAAGTCGTTCACAGGGTTCTAGTTATTGAAATAATTGACTTCTCAAAAAAAAAAAAAATTGTTTTAGCACATGAAAATCAATTTCGAATCTATCTTCTCATTTTCATTCTAAATAAAGGTAATTTTAATATTGGAAATTCGCTTTTTCAGAGCTTTTCATAAACTTGAAAAGCAACGTCGAAAATCTATGTATATATCAGTGAATTCTGGAACATGCTCTGATATCGAGAGTTTGTATGGTTCAAGTGACAATATCAATAATCTATCTTTGGCAGCAGTAATGAAAAATAAACGTGAACGTTCTATATCACCATATAGTCCGGCTTATTCACCAATTAAGCCTTTGGCGGCGAAACGACGGAAAATAAGTGGCGATCAGGACTCAATCGCTTCTTCGTCGACAAGTCCTCTTCTCGCTTCCAATACTGAAGAAAACTCAAATAATACAGCTACAAACTTCAATGAAACAAATTCGGTTGCCTCGACGAGCACCAATCAAAATTCTTTAAACGATTTGGATCTTTACAACAGTTTAGAATTCAGAAAACTGTACGCCTACATGAAAGATTATGTTATGGAACAAAATCGCGATGAGAATTTAGAAAAAAGTCTTGTAGTTGCGGTACGCAATATTTGGGCTTTGAGGCAATTAAATCGGCGACAGATCGAGCGTAAATTGCGCGACTCATTGTCAGAAACGGATATTGCAAATTCGCTGGCATTATCTAATAGTCGCCCAACCGGCGAAGGATCAGTTAAGCGTTTGTCTTCTCGTTTGAAAAACTTAATGGTGAGAAAGTCTGTAATGGCTCAACAAAATCATGACTCAACGCCCGAAAGATCTGTGACTCCAAAGCCGCCTGCAAAAGAAGCAGCAAATGTGGATAAGATAAAAAAGCCAATTAATCGTCCGATACATGAGGTCATAGATGACATCTTCAATTTAGACACCAAATATTTGTTCAAAGGAATGTGTCGGGAACCGGTATGCAAATATTGCTTGAAGCCAGGCGGAAATTTAAAAAAATGTGTAAGAAATTGTACCTTTTGGTTGCATGTAGACTGCCTGCATAAAGACTTTAACCAAAAGGTACGGCGGGGTCCAAAACCGATTATTATCACTAAATCCAATAACAATGACTCACTGTGCGGCAGTCAAAGCTCATCTCTAGTCAGCCTTACCGAAGTCGGTACTACCGCATCTCATGTGACTTATGATTCTGAAACCGTTCTTGTCGACGTCATATGTAAAGAATGTGCAAATAATGAGCCGCCAAAGTGCCTGGTTTGCAACAGCACTGATTCGAAGAAAGAAAATGATGCCTTGGTCAAATGCTGCATGGCTCAATGTGAACGTTCATTTCATGCAACCTGCTGCAAATATTGGCCGCAGGCTAAAATAACAATATCGAAAAACGTAATAGAATCATTTCGCTGTCCATCGCATGTCTGCCACACTTGCGTCTCGGACGATCCCAAGGGAAAGTTCCAGCACCTGAGTAACGCCAAACTAACGAAATGTATAAAGTGTCCCGCAACATTTCATACAGATTCGACTTGCATTCCAGCTGGATCTCAGATTCTGACAGCTGCACATATCATTTGTCCACGTCATTTGAGCACGAAAAACGACATGACAGTTAATGTCAATTGGTGTTTTATATGTGTTAGGGGTGGTCAGTTGATGTGCTGCGAAACTTGTCCAACGGCTGTACATGCCCATTGTCTAAAGATACCTATTGCTGCTAATGAAGGCTATATATGCGAGGAATGCGAATCTGGTCGTATGCCGTTGTATGGCGAAATGGTGTGGGCAAAATTTAATAATTTCCGATGGTGGCCAGCCATTATTTTGCCTCCCACGGAAATTCCTAAAAATATTGCGCGTAAAACGCATAATCCCTCTGACTTTGTCGTAAGATTTTTTGGTACACATGATCATGGTTGGATTTCAAGGCGACGTGTGTATCTATATTTGGAAGGAGATTCTTCGGAACCTCCAAAATCAAAATCAAGTACGTCTTTTTTTTTGTGTAACCGATCTGTTCAAATTAATAATATTCCACGTTCTAAACTTGTAGGTTTGGATTTAAGTTACAACAAAGGCGTTGAAGAAGCCAAAGAAGTTTATGAGATTATTAAAGCAAAAAAGCTACTGCAGCGTAACTCAAATGACAACAAAGAGAAATTACATCCCCAGCCGTATGTACGTATTAAGGCGAATCGCGCTGTGCCACCTGTTAAATTGCACGTAGATATCGAAAGTGTCAGCAAATGTGAATGTGATGCAAGAGAAGAAAATCCTTGTGGGCCCGATACCAACTGCTTAAACCGCGTTCTTTACCATGAGTGCAATCCCAAAATCTGTCCAGCCGGTGAGCGCTGTCAAAATCAAATGTTTGAGTCACGTGTGTCACCGCGTTTGGATGTGGTTTACATGAAAGAAAGAGGATTTGGACTGGTCTGTCGAGAACCCATTAAAGCGGGCAGTTTTATAATCGAGTATGTGGGTGAGATAATAAACGACGATGAATTTCAAGCTCGAATGCAACAAAAATCGCGTGATCGCGATGAAAACTTTTATTTCTTATCGGTCGAAAAAGACTACATAATCGATGCGGGACCCAAAGGCAATTTAGCTAGATTTATGAATCATTCTTGTGATCCCAACTGTGAGACCCAAAAATGGTCTGTAAATTCTTTAAATCGCGTTGGACTCTTTGCCATCAGAGACATACCGGAAGTATGAAGAAGAAGAAGAAGAGTAACAATATATAACATATTTTTTAAAATGTGATTTTTGATTTTTCAGAATACCGAGTTGACATTCAACTATCATTGGGATGATCTGTTGGGAAACGAGAAGAAAACATGCTATTGTGGTGCCAAAAAGTGTGCTGGCCAAATCGGCGCTAAAATGAAGGGTCTGGAAACTGTGAAAGTAAGTTTTTTCCTCTTTTTACTTTCCCAAGTCCAAAACAAAAACATATTACAAACGTAATGAAAAAAAAAACTATGAAAAATCTTAAGTTCTTTAATCTTTTTAAGATGCCTACTGCCATAATTGGAACTGGTAAAAGTAAATTGAAAACAAAAGCTAAGCCTAAACCCATCCCGAACAAAAAGCTGCTTAATAAACGGGGTCTTAAAAATAAATTGGTATCGAAGTTGAAGTTGAAAGCGAAAACAAAACCAGCAACTACAAAAATGGCAGTTGCAGCAGCAGTGTCCGCCGGTCTTGCAAATACTGCAAGAACTGCAGCTGCAAACACAAGCAGGGGCGTAACGGAAGATTCGGATACAAACGAAAATGCCTCTACAAGTCGACTTTTGGAATCGCCGGATATTTTTGCTTAACCATTTCAATATTTGTTGGCTGTTAATTATGCATACATCTATTTTTTATTTTAATGAAAATCTATTTTTATATTTTATTCGATATACATACACACACATTTCAAAGAGGTCTATCTGCACGTACATATTTATTTTTGTTTAATTTTTTACGCAATTTTGTTAAAAATTATTTACCATCTGTAATGTTTAAGTCATTATTATAATTAAAATTGTATGTTTATTTAAACATGATTTCATCTCTGGTTCATTTATCATGTAGAGGCTTTTTTTTATTCCGAACAGAGGACTAACATTTTTTTTTATCTGTTTTATTTGCAATCTATTTTACAAAATTTAAAATAATAAGCAAATTTAATAGTAATTAAAAACATATCATAACTAAAAAAAAAAAAACAGCTCATTAAACAACAGTTGTCACTGTTGCACTATTTACATTTGAATAGCTTCTGAATAGCTTTATACAACATGACTTTGTTTTGGTCCTAATAACCAAAACATTTTTTTGGTTTTCAAATTTAATTGATTACGTTTCAGTTGTATGTGTTTTTTCAAAGTAAGTCTTTTGTCAAGATGGAGACATGAATATATCACATCATCACTTTTTGGAATAGAGGACTAACATGAACAAAATTTAAATATGCAAACATACTATACTTAAATGTATTTTCGGACAGTTGTGTAATAGTGATAGATTAATTTTTTCTATTGAAATCAAGTTCTCATGTTTCTAAATGTGTCCCTTTGACACCTATAATAATTTTCCGTCATCAATATTCATATTTTGTAAAAAAAATTATCATTAAGTCTACGGAAGTGAGTAAATCAGAAAAATACATATCGCACCCTAAATACAAAAGGGGCACAACTCAAAATACTAAAATTTTCAGGAGAGACAAAAAACTGTTTATGTTTAGTTCGTCGTGCAGAAGCAACACATTTAAACATAACTGTATTTTTCCAGTTAAAGAAGATAGTGATGTGAAAGAAATTTTTGCAGTAGTTAGAGATGTGTAATTTATGGAAAAAAGTCAGTTTTGGAAAATTTTGAGTTGTGCCCCTTTTGTATTTAGGGTGCGATATGTTTGTATGTATGTGCATATAGTATGTACATACATATATTTCAAGTTGCGAATGTTAATAGCATATTTTATTTTCAATACTGCGATCTGCCTGCTTATGGTTTTGGCAGTTTAGTTTCAGTTCTGAACAAAAACTTATTGATAGATGTGAGCGGATTGTATTGGTGCGAAGGACCAACTTTTGTTTTTTGATTTGCAGACTTATAAATCATGATATATGTACATACATACATATATACAAAAATAAAGTTGTCCGATTAAAATATTCGATATTGAAAGATTTCCATATGCATTTTATTTAGAAATTTGTAATCGTTTTAAAATTTTGGTTTTTCTCTTAGTTGCCTTTCCTAGATCATTCGATTTTATAAAAAGCAATCGCAGTAAAACTATTAATCAAGAGTTTGCCGAAGTTTAAAGATTTTTAAAATGTTTAAACAACGGAAAAAAATATGTTTATCGCATCTCTTCTCTTTCAATTTCTAATACACTCGGCCGTTCTTGATACATGTACATACATAATATATTCGGGAATGAAGTTTAATACTTAAATACATGCAGTTATTGCCATACACACCTCCAACTCTACGCCATTTCATTTACATGGTGTGTATATACATCCATACATGAAAAGAAGACACAACTTAAGTGTACATTGCTTTAAAAACAAATATTTGTTGAGAATTTCAAGACATGTCTTTTTTTAATTCAAAAATCAACGATATGAACAAATAAAAAAAACATGCATTTGAAATAACTTTGTCTCCCTGCTGATGGTACTCGTTGATGTTTCCTTTCTGACGGTGGCAGTTCAGTTCTGGGCATTTCCGTAGGTTTAATAATAAAGAGTGGGCTAATTAATCTTAGGTAGCCTGGTAAACATTAAATTAGCAACAGTTAATTACGGCACTACCATTTTTTTTAATCCTGTTATCATCCTGCAGTCCTGCGTTATCACTTTTACTATCTGGCAACGCAACTGCCAGACATGTTCGATTGAATACGGTCGTAGTTGAAACCCAACTTCGTTATCTTTGTTCAAGGTTTGTCAAGTTTTCGTTTTGATAGAAGAACTAGACTGTCTGTTGTAATGAAAAGTTAAATGTTTCATTAAATTCGAAGAAAATCTTCGAACTTTGGCTGCTCTTGTTTTACTGTTTTGACGAAGGGCAAATTTGTTTCTAATGCTATTGCTACTTTTGTGGAAAATTTTAAAACTTTTAGTATTATTTTTCGTTGTAAGACGTAAATACATCTTTTTAAAATGATATAAAATTTTTTATTTTTATTCATATTTTTTTATACAAAATATTTATATTTTAGAGTATTTCTTTACTTAAATCTTTGTAAGATTTATTATATAAAAAAATCATTTCAGTCAGAAAAATTTCATTATTTTTGGACTAAGAAAAAAATTAAACTACACAAAATTGCAGACCTTTTGTCTGGGATGTTCAATTAATTAGAGCTGTGTTCCTTTGTACACAAAAATAATTAAATTCCCATTTTTTAGATTAAATTGAACTTTGGCATTTTAACATACATACATAAATAGTTTCTAAGTGTACTGTTTCCAACACAGCACTTAACATAAAAAAGAATTATTATAATAATGAATGATGTACTACATTAATGCGAAATATAGCAAAAAAAATACAATGCAATGAAATCTGAAAGAAACAATTTACAGTGATTCAATATGCCTCTTAATAATGAAACTGGTTTTCTTTTTAAATAAAAATTAAATCAAACTCATGGTGACCTAAAAGTAACCGTTATTATAAAGTGGCACTATATTTGTTACACGTTGCACAATATTTTTTAAAGAATCACGCGAAGTTTCATACAGCGTTCCCAAGGCCAAAAGACGTAACCCGCATTGATTGCTAATTTCAATCACATACCATTTTTCGAGGACTTTCAGACAATTTTTGACGGAATCTGTTGATATACTCTCGGCTATAAATATTAAATTTCCGATTATTTAAAAAATCCTATACATCAGTTTTGTACAACTACTTACGATATGAACACTTATGCGTATTTACTTTGTTTGTTAACTCTTTCATGACAAATTTAATAAAGTCTGCTTCCAGCATGGGATTCTTATAAAGTACGAATAGAGATTCAGCTACACAAAGGTATGTTTGAGCGAATGGCGCTAAGACTTCACACAAAGCTTTTTGTTGTACAATTGTCTCCCTATTCAAGAACAAATCGGGCTCTTGTTCCATACTTTCATAACCATTAGTTAAGGTTTCTCTTTCGTAACCGTAGTCGTCGTCCATATTTTCATCTTCAATAAATGTAGCAACAGCACGGGCAAGACGTCGTGATTCCACACCACCTTCAGTTTGTTCTTCCATCTAAATGAGTATATGAGAACTTATTAGTTTTCTTCTGGAATTCCTTTTCATTAACCTGTCTACTTTTCTCACCTGATTTATTTCCATCATACTTTGTATTACAATTTCGTCCACGGCCATTTCCAGCATATTTACCAAATTCTGTGTAGGTTTGTTAAGGATATATTCATAACGATAAACATCGCAATTTTCTAAAGCTATTTCAATTAACTTTTTGCGAACCACACCCGGTCCATTCTGTAGAAAGAGAACAGCATGGATTTGACTTTAAAATGAAAGAAAAATAATATAATAAATAGTTTTACCTTGTTTAAGTGCTGCTCGTCATTGCTTGGATCGTTTTTAGGCAGTAAAGCATGAAAAGTAGTCATTACAATGGATTGTAATGCAAAATGGGGCGTTAACATGTTTGAATAATAAGCCAATTCTATCCAACTTTCAATATTGCCTTTTGGACGTATTATCACTTCACCAGAGTCGTTCTTGTTTTTTTGTACCAGATCTGTCCCCAATAAATCAGCTGCATAATTAATGATATGTAGAGAATCACCTGAGAAACCAATATCTTTGCGTCCTTTCAAAGTGCCACGCAAATTATCGAGACCTTTGGCCATCTCGTACGATGTAGCTCCTTGGCGGTAACGTGTTAATAGTAAAAATGCTAAAGCATTAGTGGACATAACTGAGGTAGCTGCGGCACAATCAAAAACAACTTGTCGCGAAATACTGTCAATAAGGTTGCGATGTTCCTCGCACACAACATCGGTTCCATAAAGTGAAGAGGTGGATTGGTTATGTTGTAGAGTGCGTCCAGACGGTTTGTATATTTTAAATGTGCCATCTTCTTTGGCAATTTTGTTATACGACTGAACTAGTTCTTTAATTGAGTAGGGTTCATTGAAATCAATTCGCATTAAACCATATTTGGAGTTTAGGGCCTAAAAAATAGATCATTATAACTGCCTTGTTTGTATCAACAAATCCAATACGTAAAAATCAATTAAAGCAAAGTAAATCCTGATAAATTACAAAAAATATCTAAAAACATTTTTAAAAAATAAGCCAATTTCGATTTGGTTTACAGACATTTTCGAACGCAAATAGTAACGCAGAAACTTTTGAAAAATACAAAAAAGCTTTCGTTTAAGAATTTTTCAATGTTTCGTTCATATTTGCACCATTTTTCATATTATCAGGCTGTTTTTCTATTCTGCCCATTTTTTATTTTAAGCAATTTTTATGTAGTGCATATATTATAACACAACTTATTTAGGTTTACAAAAGTAGCTAAAGCCAACTGTAATAGTTTTTAATTCAACTGCGAAAGCTTTATTTTTGGTTTTGTTTAGTCCGATTTATTTTCGTTAATAAATGCTGAGCTAAAACATAACTTTTAGGCTCCAACAGCATATCGTTGTAAAAACATTGATTTTAAAAATATATTTTGTTTTTAATACAAGCATAAATTTTAATTGTCTTACCTTCCATATACCCGATATAGCTTTTCCGAATGATTCCGGCACCTTTCTTTCTCCTTTCTGCTCCCGCACAAAATTTCCATCTACAATTTTTTCATAGTTCACTGAAACTGGGACCAGCAATGCATCTGGAATACTGCGATCCATAAAAGCATTAACTATTACCGACAGAATGCCACCTTTTGGCATGCAAGGTTTTCCGGTACGAGTGCGACCGCCCTCAATAAAGAACTCCACATTGTGTCCCATTTTTAAGGCATGTTGTAAATAAAGATGTAAAATAGCGCGATAGAGTATATCCTTCTTTCCAACAACTGGATCGATTTTTCGTTTTATGAAGAAGGCACCTAAGCCTCGTAGTAACTCACCAAAAATTGGAATTTGTAGATTATTGCCGGCTGCTACTAAAGGACTACGTATATCATTGTTGGTTAAAATAAAGGTCACCATAATGTAATCTAAATGACTGCGATGCAATGGCAAGAATATAAGTGGTATGCCTGGAGCCTTTTCGGAAGCAGCTTTTAGCATTTCTATTTGTTGGGTGTGTGTTACAACACCGGACAAAAAGCAAGGCAAAAGCTTGTACAACAACCAAGATGTAAAAGCTAACAAAAAATTGTTAAGAGTTGAACGCATATCTTTTATTATCGTTACTGCTCTGCGTTCCTGATGATTAATAATATGATTGTAATCTGGAGCCTCATCTCGTACGTTTGCTTTTATATTTAGAGTGTTCGCATTTCTATTGTCATTTATAAGTTCATCTTCCGAACACTCTTTCAGCAGTTGTTTTTCCCGTAACATTTGTTCAGCTGCCTGCTTTATTGATCTTTGCAAAATGGGATCTTTTAGTACTAATGAAGTTACCTTGAAAAATTACCAAGTGCCAGAATGTTGTTAAAAAAATGGCAGTTAGAAAGAGTAATTTGGTTTACCTGAGGATATTGGAATTTTTTACTGCGTTTCGCTTGTGCCACGTATGGAAAATATACACCCCAATCAAATATTGAGTTGAAAGGTTTGTGGCCGGAGTGTGGTGTCAGCTCCAGCATATTTTGAGTACCAATACCGTGTGCCAAGGAGTTTGCCCGTTTTGGTTCCTTAAATAGTAAAACAAAATAAAAGTATTAGTTTATGATGTAACGGGTGTATATACATACATACATACATAAGCATGTATGTACTATGCACATACATATACATAGTATTTAAAAATTCTTACTTGTACCGTAAGCAGACATATTATTTATATATGTACATATGCATGTATGTATGTATGTATATATGTTTAATAATTATAGCACATGAATATGTACATATGTATGTATATGCACTCCTATGTTTGCACATACATACATATGTAGATATATGCACTCGTATATTTGCACATTTGTAGGCATACATATATTCTTTATAACATCGAATAATTTTTTTGCAAAATATCACACCTCAAACCAACCACGGGTACGTATCACCTGCTCAAGCATAATTTTTCTACAAGAAGCGATAAATTAGTTTCAAATTTATTTTCCAACAAAAGATTTACAGCATTCTCGGTGCCTTGAAACCCAAATCCGATACCTTGCACAAACAATTGTTACCCAAAAAAATGAAATAAGAAAACGTGTGAAATTTGCCGCAAAATGGTAAACCAAAACAAAACACAAAGAGAAGGGTTGCCAGATAGAACAGCAACATTGAATTGTTCACAATTAAATAAATTCCAATTAGCACAATGTGCGATACAGCACAGATCTTTACACAGCACTATACGAACGACTGGGAATAAAAAATGTTACGTTTTTACGCATTTTCTATAAGTCTCTAAAATTGTTTTTAAATTAAATTCGATAGTAAATTCTTTTGTCCTTTTTTAAACAAAATTGATAATTACGATGTTTTTATATGGAATCAATAACAAAAAAGTAACGAAGGTGGATTAAAACTGTAATATTGAATTTTCCTCATTGTCACCTTCACGTAATTTAGGAGGACTGAGCAGCCACTTTCAGCTTTCCTATTGACTCTAGGAAGTCTCAAGTTTCTAAATAAAAAGTGGTATTCATTTACATACATGTGTACATACGTAAGTGCATACATATGTACATATGTATGTATACATACATACACATACTGACAATGTATTGTAAGTATACAAAATTTTTTGTTAACATTCGATTGGTTTGGAGTATAACAAGAAAAGTCACTTACCGCTTTGGAAGCATTTCTGATTGTTATAAAAAAATCATTCACCAGTGACGACCTGTAGTTCAGATTAGGAAAAATACCAGTAATTATGGCAGGTGCTCTGAAAGACATACAACAATTAAAAGTTAAATTATACTGGCAGGCAATAAGAAATATGATAAAAAGTTTTTAAAAAGATCAAACATAACTTCGATAAACTTATTGGTAATTTTAAACAGCTTTAACTTCTTTTCATTTTACTTGAATAACTAAAAGTTAAATTGGTATAGTACAAACATACATAAACATACATACGTATCGTTACCTGAAACGCAAAACGCCCTAACTAACATTTAGGTAATTTTACAGGAGAAGCAAAAAACATTCTTAAACGATATTCAATATTGTAGTAAGGGCTTTTTTATTTTGTCAATAAAGTTGCTATTTGTGTACGTGGAAGTATGATTTGTTTGGTGGTGATGTATTTTGATTAGATACATCGGAATTTGCAAAAAAATCAATTTTAATTTTTTTTTTGTTAGTTAGGGCGTTTTGCGTTTTAGGTAACGATATGTACATACTAACAGAACAAATCAAAAATTTTGTGAAATTTATTGCTATACAAACTAATTAGGCCATATCAAAAATACTATAATTATAATCTTAAACGTATGAAATAAATCACTTCCCCCACGACAATCGCTTTTATTTTCTAATTAAAGTTTTGATATCCAGATCGAAAGCACTTAAATCGGTTTAATGTCTTTTAAGAACGAGGTGAACCCATTCGTTGTTTTGTCAGTTAAAAAAGGAAGTTAGCATTTAATTGTAGGAGTTCTTTGATCCCCGATTTTTTTTTGTCTCTTTAGAAAAACAGAAAAAGGAAAAGTATTTAATTTTTTCTGAATTTAAGAATTTTTCGTTATCTTCAAGATAAGATTTTCTTAAACTGAAAACAAAAATATTGAGTCACAAAAGAACAATTGCTTTTCAATTTACATATATGTATGTATGTACATACATACATATGTACATATATGCACATGTATTTGTTTAAAAAATTTGTGTTGTGTTGTAAGTTGAAACACGCGTGTTGGTTTATTTTAATCTGCATAAACTTTGTACTTTAATTTAAAAAAGACTAAATTTGTTTGCTTCTTGCTTTGTTTTTAATTGTTTATTGAATGTAATACGATTAATTAAATATAAACAGAGCATTAAACGGTTCTAATAAACATTATAAACGGATTGTATTTTTATTACACCATTTCTACAACAAAATTCTATTACAAACTTTTGCATTTAGGTGAAAATAAATTCTTAATTTTTGCGCAACTAAGATCTTCTCTAAGCGAAGAATAAATGAAAATGATCACACATCTACCACATTTCACTAGGTTCTTTCTCTATTCAGATTTTAAACTACCCCGTTCTAGTCTTTCCGCTTCCTGCTTTTTAAAACTATATAAGTTGATGCTGATCCTTTGGAAGAACTTTTCACACTGCGAGAAGTGATCATACATATTTGTTATATGTTAAGTAATAACTTTGGATGCTGATAAGCAAGTGAATAAGTTTCTGATCGTTTTAGAATCATTTCCTTTTCTGTTTTCTAAAAATAGATCATAACCTTAATTAGGTTTTTTCGTTAATACGACTACTTAATAAAAAAAAATCAATATAAAAAAGCTGTAATCATACGTATTTACTTGTTTTACAAACGTTGGAAAAGGTGTAAATATTATTAAGTAGTCAAAAAGAAAAAAGGTTTATTATTATAACTCTGAAATAAAACACTAGAACTACTAAAAGAATTCTTAAAAAAGAAGTTATAAAAGACAAAATCTTTGAACACATCCTCTAGCACATTCTGATTTTCTTTTAGAAAAATGCATTTACTCTTAACCAAAAAAAAATCAAAGAGGAAGCTTATTGTTACATGTCCAACTCTTACTGCTGAAAGTAACTTAATTTCTATTACGAATATTAACAAACTGAAAAATTTTCCAGATTTTGTTTGTTTGTTACTTTTGCACAGGACTATATTTAGCTATTTAGTATTCTTCAAAATGGAGTATCTAGAGAAGTAGTTAAATAGACTAAAGTCGGGAATATTTTTGAAAATGTGGAAATCTTATTAAATTTACTTTATTCGTCCCAGTGTGTTTCGACGCAACAGTAGGCATGGAACAATAAGGTTAGACTTAGACCAATTGTTCAAGTGGCAAGGAACAAAAATTAGAATAGTTTCTTTTATAATTTTTAATGTATTTCTTTTTATAAACAAGTTTATTTTTCTTTGCACTTTTTCCAAATCGTTATATGCCTATTAAACTCTATAAATTCTTTTAAAGGTTTCATTTAGTCAAAGTATGATTTCATCAACCAGAACCGAATAATGCATTAAAGAAATAAGAACACTCGCTTTTCCCTTTTTGATAATTTTCAAATCAATTTTATTTTACAATAGAAAACAACATAAAAGATTTTTAGCCAAATTTTTTTCTATAAGATGGACTAAATCTGGATTTTTTTCTGTTAAATTTGGGATATTTCTATAGTTTTATACGTTTTTATATGTGTAACTCTAAATGTCAACATAAATGTGATTAATTTTGCTTCTTATCTCAATTTAAGATAGATTGCAAAATAAATAAAATACAAAAAAAAATCTGTTCGAGTGTGTAAATTTTAGCCATTTACTAATTTAACAAAATAGGAAAATACCATAAATTATTTTTAAAATTTACATAAATTATATTTAAGTTTTCTACTTACGTTAGAAAACAACATAAAATTATTTTAGCCAAATTTTTTCTATTCGTGTGTGTAAACTTTAGTCACTTACTAATTTAACAAAATAGACAAATACTATAAAATATTTTTAAAATTTACATAAATTATAAAAAACGTACTGGGCTTTTGTTTAATTTTTTTCTAAGAAATGAATTAAGTAATACAAAGCACCACTATATAAAAATTAAAACAGGGGCAATAAACTTAATTTATTTAAATCTGGGCAGTTTAAAAACAACAAGATAACAGCAAAAAATTATATTGTATAAAGCAGAAAACAAGGCCTCTTTATTTTATAATAAGTGAAATTGAGAGGGCAGCTTGGATGTTAACAGTTCAAAAGAATAAGCGTATATGTATTTATCTTTTGCAGGTAAACTGCGATTTCACCCTGGTTGAAAATGAAATACAAGTTCTTTTGTCATTGGCATCTTTAAGAACTTCTACGCATATGATTTTTTGTACAATGCGACATTTTTTGTTTATGTCTGTATTGAACTTGTTAAATTATTTCCTGTATGATGACAGAAAAGGTCAAAAAGAACTATGATTTTTAAATTTTATATTCAGAAAAGTAGGAGATAATCCAACGTGATTAGTTTTGGAACAGCGATAACGCTCTTCTCAAAACCTTTCTTTGTCGTGCATATGTTGCGTATTTAACAACAAAAATGTATGTTATGAACATTTTTGACGAATACAGAAAATGAAATATTAACTAACGATCTCGTCAGACTTATAAGACAACAGCGTCCATGTGCATGTTCTGTTTTCTTCTGCCACAATTGGACGTGAATATCATACATTTTTTCATTAATTTCTGTTTAGCTGCTGACAACACTGATTGTAAATGTAAGGCATACTTGTATTCACGTATGTATGTACATATGTATGTATATCTTAGTTACCTTTTATCCATTCTTACTTCTTTTATACTGCAATGTTCTTTTCTACAAATTAACTTTTAAACAAATATTAATTTATATATACATACACACATACATACAAACGAAACATTTGACACAAAATGTTAATCCAAACCGCGTTGATTTATGGTTAAAAATATAATATTAATTACTTGCATTCTAGTTCTGATCGAAATTGAATACCTAAATATTAATATTCATATCTAATTATATTCGTATTGCAGTGATTGTTAATCTGGTTAAAACTAACAGTTTTATTTAACAACTGCACATTAAAAATACAATTAAGTATACGAATTTTAAATCTTACCTGGTTTTAGCATAAAGAAAGTAAAGTAGACATGCTAATGAAGCTGCTTCAACGCAACCTAGAAGGGAGAATTCTATAGCTCCCTGCAGGAAATTGAACACAGTATTAATCATACTGCTGATGGAAGACAAAGGATATTAAAACATGAACACAAAACCTTAGAATGAGAAGTAGAAGAAAGAGTGTATGTTGGTAAACACGCTTCGAATGCTGTTTATTTTTCTTCTCTTCGGCTTCGTATTCCCATGAAGACTATTTTAATGCACTTTGTAAGTCTTTTGTATTGTTGTGTTATTTCTAACTATAAATTATTTGCATTAAATATCGTTGCTTTTTGCTTAGTTGTGCATTTTTTTTTTATTAATTGCTAATATTTTGTTTTAATATTTATTAAGTAAAAGGTCACTTTACATTTTACACTAGCTTCCACGGGAGCGATTTAAAGCTTATTTGCGCAGGCAATGTTATCACTGAAATTTTGTTATTTTATTTTTTATTTATTGATTAGAATAGACACTATTTGTTAAAGCTTTTAATGTTGTTATCATTGAAAAAAATCACAATGAAAATATTTTTTTTATTTTTTTATACATATGTATGTACATACATACATACATACATTCATATGTATCTGCATATACTATATATTGTATAAAAAATTTAATTACATAAAAAATAATTATTATTGTATAACTCCTAAATATAATATGTACTCTACATAGACATGTAGTATATATGTAGTACATATGTACTATATGAGTTTTAGGTAATGGCTGTACCTATTTACCATTATTTACCATATTAAAATTAAAACAAAGAATAAAGTCAACTTGAAATTTGATAAAAAAAAGATATACCTATATGTACATATGTATGTATGTATGTATGTATGTATTTCGGGATGAAATTTTTTTTTTAATAGAAATTCACTAAAATTTTCCAAAAATTCCAATTTATTAATTCGTGAAGCGTTAACAGCGGTCTCAATATAAATTGCATTACACACATAAAAGTCCATCAATTCCAAATGTGTATGCCTCCGACAGAGTCAATAATAAATTTTAAAAATACTTAAAATAATATGTACCTCTCTAATAAGCGGATAAGGTGGTGTCGGTTTATGAATTTTACTGTATACATATCACAAATTGACCATTCTGTTTCAAGAGATTCTAAAATTTTCACATACCTAAATATATTTAAAATTTTCAAATGAACAAATTTAGAGTAAAAACTTTTACGTGATTAATAATTAAACAGTTTAAATTGTTTGTGGTGTCGGTTTATGAATTTTACTGTATACATATCACAAATTGACCATTCTGTTTCAAGAGATTCTAAAATTTTCACATACCTAAATATATTTAAAATTTTCAAATGAACAAATTTAGAGTAAAAACTTTTACGTGATTAATAATTAAACAGTTTTAAATTGTTTCGATTAGTTACAACATTTTTTAAAGTTCAAAAAAGGTGCATAAAAATCTTTCAAAGCAAAATTTTAATGTATAAAAAACTCTTAAGAAAAAGGATTTGTTCAAAACAATTTCAACAACAACTTAAAGTAAAACAGAAAGGATTTAATATTTTCAGAGAATTTTCATATTCATCAAAAAGCTTTATATTTTTTAGTCGTTTTCTTAAGAGACGATTAAAGAGGAATAGGAAAACGAACGAACTTACACACATCATTTTTGTCTATATATGTATGTATGTATGTATGAATGTATGAATGTATGCATGCAGGCTAAATCTTAGGTATGCATGTATGTATGTATCCATATTGTCCTTTTAGGTTAAAATATTAAACTTGTTTCTTGACCCTCGCATAGCCGCGATGTGCAACCCATCTTCTAAACAATTTTCACTCAGCATAAACAACTCTTATGTATGTGTGTATGCAATTATTTATTGTATACAGCATACATATGTACATAGGCATGTACATACATACATATGTATGTGATATTGCAATTAAAGGCACGATTTTTTACCGCCACTAACTATTTAAGCTACATACACATATTAATTTCTAAAATATTTAATTTTACGTTATAGGTAATTACAGAACAAATTTACGAAGCGAGTGAAATATGTATAAGTTTTTTAATACAAAATATCGTATGATCGGTAAAATGTTTTCATTTTCGTTTAGCAGACGTTTTGTCTTGTATTATTTTTCTGTTTTAAACTTTTCTTTCAACACTGTTTTTCTTCTTTGCAGTAAATTGCACATAACACCCATACACATGCAGTTTAAAGCAACAACAATTACTGCTTAATATTTATGCAACGTTTTTGTTTGGTTAGGGTTCATTTTTGTTGTTATGTTGTGTTATACGAAAAAAATACACTACGGTTTGTATACACGACATTTGTATTTATTAATGAACATAACTACATACTTATGTACTCCGTATATATGTTCTCTTCTGTTACTGTTTTAAGACACTAACCGGCGAATATGACAACAAAGAAATCAACATAAAAATATGTACATAGTATGTTTTAACCACCAACCACAATTTTTTTTAATTTTTATATTGGAAGAACTACATCACTTTGCAAAAGCAAGCAATCAAATAAACAATTATAAATAGAGAAAACACAATACATCTATGTACATATGTATGTATGTAGGTAGGTAGTTTTGACCTGCCAGTTGGCTTCTAAGACACGTTACCGTTCCAGACAAGATTTGCGTTTAAAATGTTTGCTTTAACTCAGTAACTCTTGTTTATTAATTAATTTTCAATTAGAATTTATTATTCTTTATTTTGCTATTTTTTTCTTAGCATTACAATTGCAGAAGAAGGCACATTGTTATGTGTTCTACGTCTGATTTACTTCAATTCAATTATATTACGAGAATAACAAAACAAACATACACTCACGAACTTGATAAAAAATGTATATGGGAGATCCCGAACAAAGAGCGCAAAATAAACTACTTTCTTTGCATACTGGCAGTAATGATGTTTCGGCTACAAAAGCACAAGAAAAAGAACTACGTTTCAAAAGTACCATAAAATTTACTTGTATGAGATCAGTTTTGAAAAAAATTACGTCATAATTACATATGTATGTATGTGAACATGTTAAAAAAATTTAAATTTTTGTAAGTAATAATTATGTACATACATACATACATCATATTTTGCGCGACTATGACACACAATATTTACGGAAAAACTCTAGTCTTTCACAAAAATTTTAACAATACACTCTTGGCCTTTAGTTCGTTCATTTATCAATGGATTTATTACTATTATAAATGGTAGCCTGTGTGTAATAAAACAAAGAAAATTTGGTGTAGTTTTGTATTGGAAATATAAATTTTCAGGCAATTATCTGAAATAGGTATTTAAACGTGGAGTTTTGTAAGAAAAATTGAGAAGAAAACCCATAGGGATTTAAGATTAGAGGTAAGTGAACGTGAAAGTTATTGAAGCGTAGATTTTAGTTTGTCCTTTAAAACAAGTTTGCCTTTGTACTATGCTTTTCTAACCTCCCGTAACACAGACAACAAAGCTGTTTGAAATTACTTGTTATGAATATTTTGTTTTATTAAGGTTCAGATTCTGTATATATGCAATTTTCTTGTTCTGTTTAGTGGTTCTATTTAAAACAAAATATTTATTTGCATGGTTTTTATCTCTACAAAATATGTTATCCTTGCAATATACATACATATGTATAGATCTATTGATGCATTGATTTTAAAATCGTTATACACATTTAAAACAAATTACCGGCTGTTTTTTACGTTAGTGCTGTGGAGATGCACAGACCTAACTAATTGGCCTTGATCTAAACGTTTAAGTACGTTCAAAAATAGATAGAAGGAAATTAATTGCGTAACTAGTTAATTTCAATGATACGAAAACCGTCTAAGGGGATACAAAGGAAAAAATTACGATTATACGCAAATACGAAAAAATTAGTAGTCTTATAATTTGATACCATAAGTTCACCGTATTGATTTATTTACATATAGTATTTATTGTAAGGCAGTAACAAGAAAGTACTTTTTATTTGCCCATTTCAATCAATATTCATTTATCATCGCTTTCTTACTTTATTGGGCGCTCTTACGAAAGTATGTTTCTCTTCATATTTACAATGCTGCTTTTCATATGAATATGTTTGTATTCTTCATTAATTATCAATGTAAGGAAGCAAGGTGGGAGATGTGTGCTTTAGAATTTAATTAATGTGCAAAAGTTTTGGCCATTTTTGTATTTTTACAATTTTTTTCATCACATATTAACTTGAAAACACATGACGACAGCGTGAAAACAACAAGTCAGAGAGAATTTGTGAGATTTTGATAAGAAAAATTGATAATGAAAATGAGATGTGAATATGCATTTACAATAATTTTCGGTGTCGTGTTTAGTCCTTAGGCTTTCTTTATATAAATGAATTTTTTGTACCATGCACGCATACATACACATATAATTATAAAATAATGAATATGTTTTTGCTGCGCAGCTTCTCAATTCATATGGTTTCTCTGTTATCTCTTAAAATAATAACTCTTTGTAAATATGTATGTATGTATGTATATAGTACTATACAGATATTGTATAAAATTCAGCTGATTTTAGATGGAAAATTACTTAAAAATAATTTTGTCGAGTGTTGTTAATCACACGAGTATGATGTACTGATGTATGTATGGATGTAACTCAGTTTTTCACAGATGATATTGAAAATGTGTTCTTTGGTGTTGATACTATAGTATTCATACATAGATACATACATACATATGTAGGTATTAAAGCATACGAAATAAGTTATGCATGTATGAAGGTACATACATACATACATATGTATGTATATAAATGACAGTTGTTGGATATGATGTTTGTTTAATCATTTTAAGCATTTCACTTGTTTCAAAAATAAGCTATTGTAATTATATACATACTTCTGTATATACACACTTGTAAATGAGCAACGAGTACAATTTCACATATGTACATATCGAGCCTTTGATGCAATACCGTAGTAATTCAAAAAATCGCGAACTGAGAAAAATGCATTTCATTTCATTATTGCAAATAAATATTGTTGGAAATAGCTAGAGGCAATAAAGACATTTTTAGCTGTAGAATCTGAACAGTTAGAGATGGAACCATAATCTTTTTTTCTCTAGATAGATATTTCCCCAAAGATCATTTCTGCATACCCAGCTCAAAAAATTCAAATTTTGAGTTACTACGGTATTGCACCAATGGCTCGGTATGTACTACATACTATCTACTTCCTCATTTACGGCCTTGTACCACTAACATTCAGGATCTTACTGAAGCATAATCAAAGGTCTTATAAAACGTCATACATACACATCAATTTAAGCTAAACTTTTATTTTAAACTCAAACTCAAATACAAAACTGTAATTTTGTTTTTTTTTCAATTTTCTTTCACTACGAACATGATGACTATTGCAGTAGCTATTTCAATGTTACGAGCATGAAAGTTAACAGAACAAATTAAAAGTTTCATGTTATCGAACATTTACAGAGCTGCTGTTAAATTTACATACAGAAAAAGGCCATTCATCTAAACTGTTCGTGATTAGAATTAATTGATGAAATTTCGCTTAAATTTGGTAAATGCATTACTTTGATATTTTATCTTTCAGAATTGTTTTATTTATATCTACAAATATACATTAGCCCATACATACATACATACTTCTGTTGCCAGTAATATTTGAACAAGTTGTAACAATGTTTCATTGTGTGCCTCTAAATTTAATTCATTAGTTGAAGACAAGCGGTGTAATTTTTTATGACTGTATTTACATGCATAGTATGTATGTATGTTGTTGCGTGAGTTCATAATATGCGCTCTGAAATTTGAATCTTAATTTTTGTGAATTTGAATAAAAAATATGTATGTATGTATGTATGTAGATGTCAAAAAACATTTATTTATTACATGTAAGTAATTATGTATGTATGTGCCCATGAATTTTTCAATCAAATTGCATGATTTAGGTAAATTTATAATAAAAATTGGAAATACGTACTACATTTGTATATATGTACATATGCATGTATGCGCGTTAGTATTTTTCGTTTCACGCAATCGCGTACTATCACAAAGAAAATTGTTTCACGCCCTCAAATTGCTTGACACTCACGCAAGCTTACGAACTATTCACATTTTAATCACGCACGTACACGTTGTTTGGCATTCAATTGCTTAATTTCTGTCCTTGTTTGAATAAATCACCATTTGATTTTTTTTAGATTTAATTTTGCCCTTAGAAACGAGTGTTTTAAAGCGGCAATATGCCCTTGGCATAACACAAAAATAGCAATTTATTTGTTTCCGAATGTACACATGTATTTCCAAACAAAGTCGGCACAATGACAGTGCCCCAAATGTTTATGTACATACATACATGTTTTCCTTTTAGTCTTTTTGCTTAAGTGGGCGTCAGACGGGTAGAAAAATGCTGGATGGAGTGGGTCCCGTAGATTTATTTTATATAAAAGCAAGTAGTACATTACTTAAGATTTTCATTTTATTCACTATGTAATTATTTCTTTTTTTAAGTATGTACATATACATACATACATATGTATATATAAGGCAACTAGACAATAGTTACATGTATAATAGTTACGGTGTAATTTTAACTTAATTATTAATTAACTTTTAGCACGTCTTACTCTTACAGCGGTCGTCGATAAACTAATGTTTCATGCCACGTTCCAAACTACAAAATATCTACAGCTATTAGGAGAATTAGTAACGTCGCCCGCATAGTAAAATAATATACTTCAAAATTATTAAGGACTGCGTTGTAATTCCATATACGATAGAATCGCAGGGATAGATTATTCTAAATAAACAGTGGCTTTCAACAACGGTTCAATTCAAGATTAAAGGATGAAGAACTCCGGCTATATAACTAAGCTCCATCTATGATTACAGACTATCTTTTGCAACAACAAGTCCTTTTAGGCAAAATGCAATATTTTATAACCATCTCAAGATGTTCAATACGTCCTAAGAATTGAAGTGCGAAAGTATTTTTTATTTATTTAAAAGTGAAATTAATTGTTGACCATATACAATGCATGTATGTACATTATTAAAGAATTATAATAACTGAACGGCCGATTTCAAAGCGTTTTGTTAAAAATCACTTGTTTTTCGCACGTTGTCACAAAACCAGGTGAAATTTTAATTTCGATTGCAATTTCTTAATAAAATTTTGTATTACAAAAAACACGTTTAATCATTTTTTTTAAGTATTAAACCGGTTTAGAGACTAGGCCAGTACTTTTAAATGTTGTTGTTTCAAATTCCGACAAGTAAAATTTTTTCTATAAGGTCTGAAATAAACTAATTTTAAGCTGGATTTTTATTTTTTTATATATGAAAAAAATTCATATAGTACATGTTTTTTATTTGTAGTAAGATTTAAAAACAAACCCATTCCCTAGAACTACTTTTCGAAAGTTTACTACTTCTTGGGAGCAGCCTCCTTCTTCTTGGGAGCAGCCTCCTTCTTCTTGGGAGCAGCCTTCTTCTTCTTGGCTTCGAAAGCTTTCTTCAACATTTTTGCGCGGTTAGCAGCAGCTTTGCTAGCAACGACGGCGAAATGGTTCTTGGCCAATTCAACGTTGCCCTTTTTGGCTCTGGCCAAGGTCTTGGCAATGGTACGTTGTTCAGCAGCCAAGGCAGCTCGACGACGAAGAACTTCGGCATAAGGATTCAGCTTGATAAGTTGACGCACGTTAGACAAAGGATTAAGGCGACGCACACGGCGGAACACCCTCTTGCGTGGATCACGAAGTACCTTGCGGATTTCTTCAGACTTAAGAAGGCGAGTCAAATCAGTATTTGCCATCTTAGGTTGAGGCAGGTTGTAACCCTTCTTCAAAGTGGAACCTGTTTTCCATGTGCCAAAAAGTTCGTTCAAACGAGCAAAGGCAGATTCTGTCCAGATAACGAAACGTCCTAAATGACCACCAGGTGCCAATTTTAACAAGTTCATCTTGTCGACGGACATTGTTTCAATGCCGGGGATGTTACGGAAAGCACGACGAAGACCTTCATCCTTGTAATAAACAATTAGAGGACCACGACGGGCTATACGACGACGATCGCGCATGGTACCACGGCCAGCACGGAAACGTTGGGATTTGTATACCTGAAAATTAAAATTACAGTAATTGCTTTACCAAGTCTTCGTTTATGAATTTAAGAATATATGGGTTAAGTTGTAGATTTAAGTTACCCCGTAAATAAGTATAATGCAAACTTTATTACGGAACGCCTACCGAAACCATTATTTATGTGGCAGCAGCTGGACTGTTGGCAAATCCTAACAGAATTCATTTAATTGAATTTCATCGATTTGCAGCAACTGCTATTAAGAAATTATATAAATACATACATATATTCAAAATAGTTTACCTTTTGGATGTCAGCCCAGATTTTCATGCGTCTTAGGAATACAACAGCTTGCTTGGTCTTCTGTAATTTTTGGACTTCGTCGGAGACAACCAAGGGGAATTCGGAGACACCATCGATGATATGACCCTTAGATTGTACAAGGGCTGGAATGCCAGAGGCAGCGATGGCAGATACCAAAGCATATCGACGTTGATTAACATTGATCTTACGATGCCAACGACGATAGGTCTTAGTAGGAGCGAACATACGACCACCACGACACATGTTACCGAAAGCACCCTGGCCAGAACGGTGGGTACCACCACCACGTACACGGGGAATACGTGCAACAGCACGACCAGTACCCCAAGATTCAGCGGAAGTTTGATGACCTTAAGAACACAACAATTAATTGTTTTATTTAATTTTTTTTTTCTTTACAAATACATACCGGCTTGTTCACTGACAGCATAAGGCTGACGCTTGTTGCGACGCATTAATTGATGAACATCGTTGACTACATCAGGGCGGATGGGGGCCTTGAAGACTGATGGTAAGCAGATGTTTTTCTCTTTGATTTGTTCATTTTTTTCCGAATAGACGGAGACCAACGGTCTGGCATTAGCTAAACTCTGCAAAAAACAATATTCACTTTTAATTCTCAACGTTGAGACATTTTAACGTGGGTTAGAATTTCACGAGCGTAACACGTGCGACTTATTTATGGTGCAGTCTTTCCGCAATTTTATATTTATTTTGTACATTTGTTAAAAGTTTATATCCACATAAAAGTTATCATTTTAAATTCTTCATTCTCAACACTTCTTACCATTTTTTATTGGCAAATAACACCGCAATTCAATATATTATTAATTCTGCTACGGCAGAAACGTCCTCCATTTACCAATAGTGGACCGAAAAGAAAAAGGAAGAAAACAAGAAGAGGAAATAATGTAAAATAACGAAAAACTTAACGAAATTCAACATGGCAATTGAAACGCAGTGGTGATACTGAACGATCAAGCAGAGAAGTATTTAAAATTAAGCGTTTTTACGTTTTTATCATATTACGCTAGGTGTCTCTGATTGTCTCAAGTGACAGCAAGAATGGAAGTGTAAGGAATGGTAGTGTAATAAAAATACTTATTCAAAAGCTTGTTTTGTTGACAGAATAGTAATCTACTTCTTAATAGTTGATCAATATATAGACATTTGTTAACTAAAATGGCTGGAGAAGTAACTGTGGATGCGCTACCATATATTGATCAGGGATATGACGATCCCGGCGTTAGAGAATCCGTAAGCTTTTTGTTTTAAAGGAAAAATGCACATGTGTTAAAAAAAATACAGCTTTTTTGTTTGTAATTTTGCCGAGTCCTCTCTAATTCACTGATTTTCAATTTACAGGCTCTGGCCATGGTTGAAGAGGAGTGTCGTCGCTATAGGCCTACCAAAAATTATTTGGAACATTTACCAGCCTTGAATACCGGTGCTTTTGAAACAAAACTTATGTCCCAAGAATTTGAACGCATACAAAATCGAATACCCATGGAAACTCTCAGTATGAAACGTTATGAGTTGCCGCCACCAGCTGCCGGTCGATTATCGGAAGTTTCCGCCTGGGAAGAAGCCATCGACAACTCAAAAGCCCAACTTGAACATCAGTGGATTAGAACAATGAACTTAGAACTAATGCTAGACTATGGCATTGAAGCTTGGAAAGCTTACTTAGAAATATTCGCAGCTCTTCAAGCTAAAGCTCAAAATCAACTGCAGTCTTTGAAGAAGGAAATACAAGATGTAAACTGGCAAAGAAAACAAACACAAACTCAAGCTGGAGAAAAGTTGCGCACTCTAGAAGCCAACTGGGTTTTATTAGTATCAAAAAATTATGAAATCGAACAACAATGTGTTGAAATAGAGAAACAAATACAAACACTAAGATCACGTATAGCAGAAAACGAAAGCGTACAAGAAAATGGGAGGCAAGAAACATATGTTAATGGGCATACACATTATAGCGAAGAATATCAAAATACCAGAGAAGATGATGGAGTCGTAACAAATAACCAGCATGAAAATAGAGTAAATGATGAAGATCAAGAAATGAGGTCGGTGGAAACTTAAAAGCAATCGAATTACTCTTATTTTTAAATTTTGTACGTACATACATACATATATCTAAGGAACGTAATAGTAACACATTAAAAGAATCTTATGAAAAAATTGCTTGCAATTTAAATTGTGATTAGAGCAGTTGTAATTACAAAGTAATATCGTTTGTTGGGATTTTTTAATGATTGATGATAATGATCAGCAAGTATAAAGAAATTTGCATATGCAATATGCTTTTCTGCTTATGACTTGTTTGGCCGGTGCAAGGGTGTGCAGAGCTAATAAAATTCCACCAATCATTCAAATTAACTGAAAACAATTTGCTTAGAAATGTTTTGGATCTATTTTAAAGTCATTATTCTTTTACATTTTGATAAATATTTCTAATTTATATAATAGTGTTATTTGAAGAAGCCAATTGTCAAAAAAAATTTCGAATTCGAAATTATATTTATTTATTAGTTTATAATTTGCAAAATAAATGGACAAGTTATAACTGCACAGAATGGGCCGGGTAGTGTCGACCATATGCCTATGATGTTGTTAATCGATTTTTATAAATGGTGCTGCGTCCAACTTATGCGACCCATTTCTACGCGTAAAAAGTAGCAGCACAGCTGACCAGAAATTGCTCAAGTGAACCGTAAAGTAATACATACTACATACATAGTATGTATAATGACCTAAATGCAAGGCGATTTTGCTACAAATAACTAAAGGCGAATACTAGTAAAATATTTGTTTCTGGCATTTTACAAGCATTTAACAAAAACCAAATGCATAAGTATGTACTTTGGATTTACCTGGTATGAATTTGTCATGCACTAGGACAGCAACAAAGCGCAGAGAAATCAGAGTAGCTTAATTGTTTTTAAGTGTGTGTGATATGAGAAAAACAAAAATTTTACTCTCCAATTGTTGACATCCAAGTGAAACTAAAATAATCACCTAAATATCTTCTGTCACAATTAAGTGTAATTCCAGCAAATTCATCAAGTTGTCTTGGTAAAGTTATTAAAATTAACATTATTTCACTTAACTTTTAAAACCTGAGGCTAAACACCTTTTATGTCCTTTTCGAAACAATATTTGCCCGAATTCATTTCAAACACGACCAGCTGCTTTTGAATTCGCCCCGCTCGTAACCACTGTTTATTAAATAAAAACCAAAAAAAAAAAAAATTTGTGTTTTTTACATGTAGTTGAAAAATAGTAGATGTCCGGCAGCATTCAGAAACAATTTTAATAAAATACAAGGAATAAGCAAAAGAAGAGAAGTGACGGAACTACAATATTTTCTGTAGATATCAGTGAAAATCAGCCTGCGCCCGTGCTTTATTACAAAATTAGAAGTCCAAAACTTTAGAAGTTACAAGAGTTTGCCTTAAAATTCAAGAAAATAGCATGAAAATTTTATAGTATAAAGCGAAAAATTCAACACACGCATACATATGTATGTATATAAAGAAAACCATAAAAGAGGAAGAAGCGATAACACGTCAGTTAACAAGTGTATAATAAAAGCAAGAGAATATAAAAGGAAAACGCAATCAAAACAAGAAATACAATAAAAGAAAATAGAAATTGCTGAAAAAAGTACACTTCTTTACATCATATAAACTTTACGTTTAATTAGTGAAAGATAAAAAGCAAGAACGAAAGGTCGTATAGGAGTATAATAAGCAAAATATTTTCTAATTTAAAACAATAAAAATAAAATTTATCGTGCGATGGATGAGACGAATACAGCCAATTCGTCCTCGGCAGCTGCTGTAGCTGACGGAGCAAGTGCTGCGGCCCATACAAAAACTGTTGGAGTGGCACCAGTCAAATCCGCCTCTCATGTCAAACTTTTAATTAAATCATCTAATCAACAGTATGATGATCATGTGATTGAAAGTGATATGTTATGGACCGTCAAGAGACTTAAATCTCATTTGTCTGTAGTTTATCCTAGTAAGCCGGTGAGTTTTAGCAAAATGTTGCTGATAATATAAATCAAAGTTTGTTACCATTATTGTAATTTTTTGTTGCTGTCTTATAAAGGAAACGTAATTGTCAGAATTTTATTATAGAAATGAAATATTTTTAAAACTATGTTCCTTGTAAGACAGCAATTTATCTTGATACATACTTATTTATGACCACGTCATTCCAATTCAAGCAATTCAGCATTTTCGGGAATATATTTAATATATGTATTTAATATCTTCGAATATGCAAATCAATTTGGATATAGTAATCGGAGCTTATCTTTTAGCGATAAGGCTGCCTAGAGCATCTACGTTGTAGATGAATTTTGTAAACCATAAATTACCTCAAAACATAGAACGTAATTTGTTCGGTATTCATGCAAGACACCGTTGTTGACTTTGTTCGACTTTGGGGCTAATTAATTGAGAAATTAGAAAAGCGCCCGTGAACTTAAAAACATATTAAAATGCTGTTACATACAAGTTTTAAACACCATGGAAAGCTTAAAAAGGTCTAAGGTTCCTTTTAGAATAAAGCAACAAAATGGACATGTATTAGTTTATCTAAAAGAAAGCAAATTTTGTTGTCGTTTCATACAAGTGCTTGTTAAACAAATTGAATACATGAATATGTATGAGCGTATGGTTGGAAAACTTCACGATTACGTGTACATTTCAATTAAATTTTATTATTACGCCACAAAGGCTTTAATTATTAAACGAAACTTTTATGTATTCATTAAAATGATTCAACACTAAACTCTGAAACTCAAAAAAAAAGAACTATGGATAAAATTTCTTTTTGTAACATTTTACCATTTTGGAATTCTATATAGTTTAAAGTACACGAAAAAAAGGCCAAGTAAAACTACTCTTACATTTCTTTAATTTCATTATACTTATTTTATTATTGTTATTATTATTGTATACATCCAGCTATTAGTTATTTGCGTCATGTTCGAATCTTGTGGGAAATATTGAACTGAGATATTTTAAATTCTTCACTTTTTGGACAAAAGTTAAGGCACAAAATATAATGCTAAGAAGACTCATTAGCAAACAGAAGACTATGGCAAAATAATACGAGAAAAGATTCATAACCAAACAATATAACCAAAATTTACATACATATCAACTTTTCGATTGAAAACTGGGACGGAAAAGACCTCCTAATGAATCTAGTTATCACCTCCAAATTGCATAAAAACGAATCATAAGTTGTATAAAAAAACACGCTTGCTGCGTATCATTCTCTCACAACGACAATATTTTGCCCGCAGGTGGAATCTCCAATGACCCGAATACGAGTATTTATTTCCTAAGTTACTCCAAGACTGAGTCTTTATTATTTTGTATCACATACGATCTAAGTACTATACTGCTAATAGCATATAAAAAAACTGACTAAAGCAGTGCATTAAGCAGATACAAACTTCAGGTTTAAACCTAAAAACACAGGAAGAGATTTTGGTAGATATTGGGATAGAAAATTACTTTGGTGATCCAAATGTCTTTGAAGTGATGTTGCAACAGATTCGGTTCTTCGTAAGGAACTAGATGGTGGGTGATGTACAGGCGAGTTGGTTAAGGCCTGGTATTTCGTAGTAGCATTTTGGGCTATTTACGCATGTGTTTAGTGTTCTTTTTTCCGGCTACAGAACTACTGGCAGTAGGGCTTAGCTAGCCCGAGCTCTCGAGGATGGGGTTTTTGCTGGCGTGAAGGAATTCCACAATCTGTACTTTACAAGCCATTCGCGGGCCAGTGGAATTGGCCCACCATCAGATTGCCGTCTTGGCAGGTTCAGATATAAATCAATTTCAAAATCTGTTATCAAGGCTGATAACATTAACAAGTTTATATATATGTATATATGTACGTAAAAGTACTTACGTGTCTTTTTTTAATTTAAGGCGCCCCAAACGAAATATCATTTGAATATTGCGCACCACTTCATATTTTCAGAGATCATATTTTATTATGTATGTATGTATGTCCACATACTGTACATACATACATACATACATATATACGACGTATGTAGTTGTCTTTTCAATAGATAACCATAAATAATGAAATAAACATTATGACAATTGTTTTTAGTTATTCGCTAGAAAACGTACTCGTACATACGCAGATTTTAAATAAAAATAAAGTTTTCGTTCCTTCTGCTTTATCAACTTCAATCATTTTTCTGAACTTTTACGAGTGTTTTTAAGACAAACAAATAAAAAACAAAATTTTTTACTGAAAATTATCAGTTTTATTCAAATAAAATTTTACTAATACACACACTGTGCCAGACGACATGTGTCGTCTGTTTGTTATTTTCTAGAATACCGAGTAAACCCTCGGCACTTCTCTTAAGCCCTTTGCACCTACTACATAAATATGCGATTTAATAATATGCAAAAAAAAAAAAAAAAGAAATGAAAAGCTAATAAAAATACTGTTTGCTTGTTTTGCCATTTGCTCAAACATTTCAGTTAAATACCTTTTGAGGCTTTAAAGTAGAGTAAATGAAAAATTATTGAAAGTATGAAGAATCATGTTTGATTATGAATTTTATTTTCAGCCTGCTGCTGAACAGAAACTGATTTACTCGGGACAACTTTTAAGCGATCATGTGCTTTTGAAGGATGTTATACGCAGTTACAAGGACGTTTACACACATAATCATATAATACATTTGGTTTATACACCCAAAAATCTGCCCGTAGCAACAGCTTCAACAGCCAACAAAACAAAACCGGCGTTAAACATAAATAGCTCTTTGGCAGCAAACGCTGGAGGCGAAGGAAGTACCAGTAGAACAGACAATATGGCGGCTGCAGATGGTTTACGGCAAAGACATACAGTAGCTATAAACAATGGTGCAAACCCGCCATCAACGGCTGCCATGCAACAGCAACAATCTCATTTGTTTCATCAACAAATGCATCCTTATTTAGTGGCTGTTGGTGGTGCACCTTGTCCACAGTTTTCCCAAAATTTTATGAACGGATTAAGTGGGCCTTACAACTTACAGGCCATGGCAACGCAGCAGAATGCCATGCACATTTGGATGCAACAAGTTTATTCACAATATATGGAACAGTACTTAAGATTGTTGAACTCTGCAAATGGCGATGCTGTTCCTAACAGTACCTATTCTCCAGTATTTTCTGCACTTCCACCCCACTTTCCACACTTGTTTCAACAGCAATTTGGCTCAACTGTAATGCAGCCTGTAGCACAAGCAGCTGGTGCTACATCAGGACCAGCATTGGCAAATTTGGCAGCAGATGATGCTGCCGGCGAGATACAAGATCAACAACAACAGCAACCGGCGCTGGCGCAAGTTGCTGGTCCACGTTTTCCAAATTTTCCGCAAGATGAACCAGAAAATCATGATTGGTTGGACAACTTTTTTTCAATAACACGTTTTGCTTTATTTTTGACTTTGCTCTATTTCAACTCATCGCCCCTGCGGTGTTTCGTGGTTGTTATAATCGCTGGTGGAATTTATTTGTAAGTAAAACAAGTTGATTTTTTTTTACCTTGTCCATAAAAATTTAAATTACCTGCATTCATATCTATGTCGTTCACCTACGAACTAGCCGAGATGAACGATTTTTGCAAAGTAGTTCTTAATCAGGGGTTCTGGTTGAGTGGCAACAACACACTAATTTGAAAAGTGTTCATCACACACGTAAATGGTGCAAAAAATAATAATAAGGCATTGAGTAATAAAAACAACAAATAAATAATTACAAACTGTTGTTTTTTGTGCAACAAAAAAATAAATTTGAAACATATAGCGCCATTATTTTATACAACATACAACCAATTCTTGAAGCAATTTCAGTTACTTAATGCACAATAAAATTGTAAATTTCAGGAAACTTAGGCCCTTCCCCCCCTGTCGAACGGTAGCGTTTGGCAACATATTCACTTCCTTCATAATCGGTAATCTAACAAGTCACATTTATACTCGACTTATGTTTGTATATCAAGACTGAATATTGACAACTCGTGTTTTATTGCAACTTTAATAGATGTTTGGACTTAGCCACTATCTTATAAAGACACACCAAAATTTTAAACAACAGAAAACTAGTTAGAAATAAACTACTTAATTTAATCTCGACGATTAATTTAAAATGCAAGAACATCCAAATAGTGTCGCTGAAACTCCGACTCAGACAAATTACTACTTGTAAAAATTTTACATTTGAAGGGGTATCCAAAATTTCAGCTTTCGATCTTAAAATTCCAGCCATATTAAATTAACACTAAACAAATATTTCTGTCACTTAAATTAATATTGAAAATAAACCCACATTTCTTAATAATTTTTAAAATGTAAAAGCCCGTTTCGATTGCGACTCCTTTAGTAAATACCGGGAAACCTATTTATACACACATATGGCCAAAATAATAAGTACACGAGTATATGTCGTCCTTTATGGTACCTAAAAAAGTTGTTTATTCCTTTTTGAAATAACAAAATATTTTAAACTTATAGTTTTAACAAGTATTAAACATTAAAAAAAACATACCGATGAGCTAAAAACGTAAAACTACTTTCTCAGGATATCAAAGAAAAAGATACTGACGATAAAGGTTGGTCGAAGTAATAAGTACATTCTATACATCGTTAAACAAAAAGCTCGGATTCAATATTTTATTTTGTTCTTTGGTTAGTATCTAGGGAATTCCCCTTTATTTTCAACAATTTTTTTTTTCATTTTTGTTGGCATACTGTTAATAAGTTTACGACAAGTATATAATGGAGTTCCATAGTAGTTCCTTATTTTGAAATGTATGCTTCGATATTCTTTGCTTTAAATGCCCCAAGAGTTTTCAATCGGATTTACATACTTATGTCCGGCGATTGACTTACCCACTCCAGCAAAGTAATATTATTGACTTGAAACCAATCTTTCACATAGCGTGATGCATCGGGTCGTTATCCTGCTGGAATACCCATCGCAAGCGGCATGTCTTCTTCAGCGTATGGAGGCATTACATTTTCCATATATTTTTGTGCTCAAATCGGGAAATTGGACCAACACCGTACCACAAAAAACAACTCCTTACCATGATGTTAACCGCACCGTGCTTGACTGTCTATAGGTTTTAAAGCATTCTGAACAAAAAACAGTGTCCTATCCAGACTAACAAACCTTTGCTAAAAAGTATTTAACTTAAAGCCTAATTTTAAAAAATATGTACTTATATTTCTGACCAAGCAAAGTACGTACTTTCCAACTCTCATATCAGATGTGCCATATCCGCTTTATACATACTCGTATAATATATGTTTATTATATTTATTCTAGATACCACATCGGGGTATTACGTTTTCGTCGTGAACGCAACAACAACAATTTGAATCGTAACAACAATGCTGCGCAAAATGCTGCCGTTGATCAGATACGGCAGGGCGTAGATCAGCAGCAAAATGCTGCCGCTGCACCGGACAGACAAGCGGATAACGAAAACAACGCTGAAGGAGAGCATCAATCGGCTACCACAACTGATACGCCTGACAACGCCCATAATGAATCGATGCTCTCAACAGTACGAACATTTGTGGTGACATTCTTTACTTCATTATTGCCGGAAATTCCGGCGCTTTAATTTCGCCAAATCCAAAACGAGTGAAAGAGAATATTGTTATTTGTTTTATTGCTTTAACTCCACAAAACGCCCAAGCTCTCTTTAACATGAAACTATTTTGTATACCTTAATATGTTACGTTAATAATTATAAAAAATTTAAAACTTTACGATAATATTGGTCACGACTTAGACCTATTTTTTTGAGTTTCTCTATTTTGTCTCTATTTCTTTTGGGAATCAGCTGCATGCATACTACTTGTAATTCGCAGTGATATAATTTTTCTCTTTAGAACAGAAATTTATTTTAGAGTTTAAGTAAATTAATTTTTGAACTGATATATTAAATTTATTGAAGTGAACTCTGCTTAAATTCAAATTGTACATAAATTTCTTTTGATAAAAGTATGAGTAAACAAAGCAGGCAATTGTGCTAAATTCAATAAAACCCAAAAAACTTTTCATTCATTTTAATACTTATGTATGTATGTATGTGTTGATTAATATTTTATGCTTAGTTTTAGTTTAATTATGAAAAATAAATGCTGAAAAAATAAACAAAACCAAAATAAAAACTACTAAACCGAATCTTAGTTCCATTAACGATTTTAAAACTTTAAAAGAAAGTACATACATAAGTGAAGGTATGAAAACGCTAACGCAAGATAGCTTTTGAAATGGGGACTCAAAATGAAAGGGTGATGTGAAAATTATATTTCATGCACGTGCTGAGTTATGAACAGCTCAACCACTGTGCTGTGGTGAATATCGGGACACTTGAAATGCGTATGTATTGCTTTCAAACTATTTTCTATCTTATAATTTTTGAAAGGAAAACATTTTAATAATTTTTTGTTAAACGCGTACCAAATAAAAGAACAGTGTATAGGATTTTACAGTGCTACTTTCTTGAAAATATTATCGATTTTGTTGCATCAATTAAAAAGCTTTCACCGCTAACAAAAAAGTCATTGTGAGAACACCAAGAAATGAAAAAGCCGTGTTGGTAAACACTTCTAAGTGCATTTTACATCACTGGTTTTATTTCCTTTAAAAAGTAACTGTGTCTTTTTCTAAATGGGCAAGTTAGTGCGCGCTTTTTATTCATTTAAGAATACGAAAATCATTGCTTGCTATGTTATAAATAAAGATTAAAAGAATTAAGTGAAGTACAGAGTATTAGAGGTAAAATATATTCAATAAATGGTGCATACCCGGCTTAATACTGAAAGAACGCGTCTGGATTTTATTTCCAGCAAGAAACTTTTTAGAAAAATAGTAACAGTAAACAGTGTTACAAAATCCCATCTATTCAATATTATGCGTTCGAAGTACCGCTAATGTACGTGTATGTTTTAGGGAACTTCAGTTGCTTGTATATACATACATAAGTATCTTAAAAATAAAAGTGATTTCTAAATAAATATGTGTACTATACATATGCATGTATAAAAAAATAGATAAATGCGGGACGACTGCATAATCGGTAAAATTAAAAGCGCTGCCGTAACAACAGGTAAATTCGGCCGTACAACAACTATACTGGGCGTAATTCCAAGTATGTATGTATTTTTCAATTTTTAACTTTCAATTGTTGACATCCAAGAGATCAAAGTGTATCTACGTCTACAAGGTGGTAGTGCTACAAAAAGTTAATCTACTTGCGAAATATTTTTAAATACAATATCTGTTAACGTTAATTGTCTACGAGAATAGGAGTAGCGAAAAATTATCAGCTCAGGTACACCTGTCTTATAGACGCGCATATTTATGTATGTATATAAACGCACACGTCTAGTTGCGATACAGAGTTTCTTTGTGATGTAATGTTCGCCTTGGACTCAAAATTTGGGTGACTGTAATCATCGCTTGCCATTCCATAGTATGCAAACGAAGAGAGACAAGCTTATACCATAGGAAAAGCATTTATTATTGCTGTTTCCAATTGTTCATATAACACTGGGTATCCCCCCCCCCCCCCCCCCCCCCCCACCATTTGATATAGTTAAACTATCCAAAACTACAAAAAAATCACATGAAAATAAAATTACAATAGATGCACTTTTTGTAATTTTTAAATTCGACTTAAACTGTTATGATAAAATGTCACAGATATGTACATATGTATGTACTTTTTTTTTAAATGAAAATGAAGCAACAGCTTCACGTCAAAATATCTTAATCTACATACATATGTACATACTTCTCTACTTCCAATTTTGGAACAATCGTTTCTGCAATTCCTCTTCTTTGAAACAGTCGTAACTTCAAGTGGCTTATTGTGTTACACATCTTGAAAATTTGTGTTTTATACATATAAGCAATTGATATTAAAATACTTTCAACAAAAACAAATAAGCATATACATATGTATTTTAATTCTTTATAGATGTATGTATATATATATTTTTTGTTTGTTTTATTTGTTTTACAAAAAAAGCAAATACAAGCTGCACTTTCCTTTTCGTAAATAATTATTAATGATTTTAGTGTATGTCCAATTCTTATGCTTAACAACTCTGCTAAAGGGCTAACATTGCTATTGATATTTCATAATAAGTATATAATAATAATATAAATATGTTTGTATATAATCTTGTATTGTTTTAAAAAAAGTGTGAATAGTAAACTTGAATAATAGTTATAATTACATGAGAAAGAGAAAGAAAATAGTTCGTTAATAGTAAATACATATTTTATTACAAAAAAAGTTTTAATGCTTAACAAATGGCACATTTGTGTTAAAACATAATTTATTTTAACTTCAATTTAATGTTCTTGTATAAAAGGCAAATAATTTCAAAGATAAATTTCATAGGCGGAAAATTAAAACACAATTGAGTCTAATGAGAAACTTTAACATAAATTTGTTAATAACAAGTGGTATTAACAATTAAATACATTTTTTTAGTTTCATATATTTATTAAACATTATTTTAGGCATAAAGTATTTTAGTAGTTCCGTAGGAGAAGGCAAATCGAACGTACTACAGTGAATTCTGCTTTCTTTAATTTTCGGTTCATTTCAGTTTCGAAATAGACAAACTTTTCAACTAGGGTTAAGCGTTGAAGAGCGGAACAATACAAATTTTGTAAAAATGTACAATTTGGCAAATTTTTTGTTTAGATGCTTTTCAAATAACACCAACAGAAAGCTATTTTCCCATGCATATTTTCTTTCCCCAATTCAATGACACATACGATTTTAATTGTAAATCATAACTCCGCTGTGACAAAATGTTCGCATTGAAAATTGTAGAAATTGGTGAAGTCGACATCTGTTAAGTATGGACAGGATTCACCTCGCTGGTTATTTACTGTTATTTAAATTTTTTTTAAATATATTTAGCCGTTTTTAAACGTAAATTGAAATCCCATTCATATTACAATATGACATTAAATGAGATATTTTGGCATTTCGGTGAGCCCAACCAACGTTCGGATTGGTAACAGCTTCGACTATTCAATATTTTGGTATTTTTTTGCTTAACCATTATGACTTTCGAAGCTTTTCCAGCTTAGCTTTATATTGGCTTAAATTGTGTGTGACGTCGTTGCTTTTGAAAGTCCCAACACTGCGGTTGTTTTTAGGCCGAAAATACCGATTAAACTAAGCGGCGAAAGATATTGGTGTTATTTTCCTTCGGCTTTACACCGCCTAAATGACTGCCAAGGCATTTAGTTTCGAATCATCTATTGCTTTTTTAAATGCATATCAATATTTTGCCATCTCTTAACGAAGTCAATTCGAGATTTTTGTTTCCGTTGATATTATAAACTTTTTTGAGAGACTTTGAATATTCTTCTCTTCTAACAAAGAAAAACAAAAAACCTACAAAAAAAGTTAGAAAAAAAGTCGAATATTTCGTCTTTAACAAAGCGTTTAACGGTTTGCATTTTCGCATAACAAAGTGAAAAGTTAATGAGAAATTTCTCGATAATTTTTTTTAAATATATGTTGTGATCCAGGTTGAACTTTCAGCACTGGTTTAACTTTAAAAGTTACCTCCATTTATATCTTTAGTATTTTGATTCTACTTCTTACTACAATGTTGTCTCGGGAACATTGTCGTGCTGCTGTTGTTGTTGTTGTTGGTGGTGGTGGTGGTGGTTTGAGTGTTGCTGTGACCTGAAAAGTGCTAAAGGTGACTGTATTGAAGCAGTGGAAGGGGAGTACTGCTTGTATTTGTATTTGCTGACGTCCTGTTCGAACTGTTGCTGTTGATTAGCACTTTGCTGGCGACCCATTTCCAACGTGATGTCCATAATTTTTTGTTCCAATTTACGTATTCGTGTTTGATATTTGCGCTTATTTTGTTCAATAATTTGCGTAAGGCTCCTAAAATTATAACACCAGCTGAGCACAAATTGCAATTCAATACAAAATTAAAAAATCGATCACACTTACAGATTCGTTTTTTGCAGTTCTCTAACATTATTGTGTAAATGTTCATATTTTTCTTCGGAAGTTTTTTGCGACTCTGTTACCGAAGCTATGAGAGTCTGCAATCGTACCTTCAGCTCAGACTCCCGTGAAAGCGCTTCTATTAGTTGCTGCTCCACCAACGCCACATGTTCGGCTTCTGAAAAGCTGGAGCTGCGGTGATCCATCATGTTGCTTAGCGGTATTTGCTGTTGGTTATGGAATAATTCCGATGCTTCAGCGTTTAATTGCAATTGATGTTGCAGTTGCTTGAGGGCTTCGTGCAAAACCCCTATACGGCCCTTAGCATATTGCTTTCCACTTTCGGCCTGCTGGGCTTTAGTTTTCAGAACAATATTTTCTTCACGCAAATTTAGCAATTCTTGCATTAAAACTGCCATTTCTAAGTCCAGTGCCTGGAACTTTTCCTTCTGCCCGTCACTGCCCAGCTCCTTTTTGTTTTCGAGTGACAGACGGGATTTTTCATAGGAATCACTGAAGGGTGACTCCAGATTGACGATAGTGTTTTGTACAGTGGAGCGTCTACCTTTAAGTTTAGAAACATGATAGCGTAGACGATTGTCATCGTCAGATGTCCAGGGAGTAGGAGTCACTTTGTCGGGAATGCTAAAACTGAACAAAATATTTAAAAAACGGAAATCGTTTTCCATTATTTTTCTGCACAAAATTGTTAAAAGGTTATTTATTTCTAAGCAAAAATTGTACAAAAAAATATTTTTATTTATTTTTTCATTTGCATAAGTTTTGTACCAGGATAGAGATTAATACATTGTAATAACTCTCGTTTTTTTTAGTAGTATAAGCTGCTCTTAATTGTTTAAGCAGGCTCAATGTTTTTTTTTTGGTATTTTTTTATAAGGGAACAAACTTGTACTCAAGTGCTGATAAATTGTTAAATAAGACTCCAAAGGTGCACTGGAGGACTCTTCTTAAGCTCGAATTCAGCTTATTAGCTGGCGTTCACACAGAACGAACGCATACGTTTAAAATAAGTTGAAAGCATTATGAGATTTATTTTCGTTTTAGTTTATGGTGGGATTGAAAATAATCAATACTGTGTCAAATTGTCAGCAGTCAGCAAAGCAAATAAATGTTGCAAGATTGTTTCAATCCATTAAGACATTTTTTGTTTGTATCTTGTTCAGATGATAATTAATCATAAAAGAAGTCCTTACCTATTTTGCCAAGGACCTAAACTATTTTCGCAAATATTTTTTTCACTTTCCAAACGGTCAAGTAAATGTCTAGCAACCGTTTCGACAGCTTTGCGACTTTCCTCTGCTGCTGCTGATTTCTCTTTGATAAGACCTAATCTAAAAATTAGAGAAAAAAGTTTGAACAATTTTTTGCTTGAATGTAAATCATATCTATAAACTAACTTGCTTTCTAATAAAGCCAACATGACATCGTATGCTTCAATGGCTCGGTCACTACAATTTAAGGCTGCTTGCAAAGCAATAGCGTTCGATTCATATTTGCCACACAATAAATACAGGTGCTCGCAGTGCTCCTTGGACTCATCTAGCGTCAGTGACAAAACTGTATTTTGAACCTTCAAATGTTCCACTTTACGTTGTAAACGGTGCAGTTCATTGTCCAGTTGGGATGGGTCTATAAAGGATTCCATTAGCGAGCTATTGTTTAGCTTAAGATCGGATACCAGGTGTTCCACAATATTGGCGTTTTTAATCTTGGAATAGCAACTTCAATAACAATTTTTGAAGATGTTTATTTTACAAATTTTACCTCATTATTCCTTAAATCCATTGCTGTAATAATATCACCATCTATTTTGCTGGCGCACTTAAGTCTTACCCTCTCGGCCATTTTCGGTATAGCCGGTATTTTATGTGGACTTGTCACATAAGTGTCTTCAGCTGTTAAGGTTGAAGTATTATTCAAATCATTTAATACCTCATCATCAATGTCTTTGTGCGTTAGTTGCAAGGAGGGTTCAAGTGATTCTAAACTCTGGGTAGCTTCGACATCTGCTCCGTAATGTTCAATACTGGCGGGCTCTTCTACTGCAGTACTTATGCCACCATTATGGCCATTTGCGTTGGCGATTTCCGATTGCAACAATGCCATCTGTGCTTTAAGATGAAGAATTTCTTCCTGGAGTGCCTGATAAAATTATTAAAATAATATTTTTTTATTTGTGTCATTTTCATAACATTTCAGTAGCAGAAACTAACTTCCACTTGTGCTTTGTAATTCGTATCACATATTTTGAATTCTTCAGTAACTTCACTACATAAATTATTTTCAATCTCATTGTGGGAATAGTCGGCTTCCTCTAAAGGATCAGTTTGACACTCTGCGTCTGGGTTTGTTAAGTTTAGTTCCGAATTATAAACAGAACCTTCTTGATAGCTAATTTCTAAGAAAATATTAATGAATTTATTCTACATTTAGCCAATGCTATTTTTTTAGTAACTTGTACAAATTTTAATTAATTTTTGAGCTTACCACTTCCTTCAGGCTCTTGCTCTTCCAATATAGTGGTCTCCTGCTTATTGCGTAGTTTTTTGCTTAACTCGGCAATCACACAGTGCATTTCAGTTATGCGGCACTCATGGGCGGCACTCACTATTTCCAAGCGTCTCAAGCAAATTTCTTTTTCAGTATTACATTCTTCCAATTGCTGCTGTACAGTGGTGCGTTGTTCCTCAGCACGTTGAAGACGCTGGGAAAGCTCACGTACTTTATTTTCCAGCTGTTGCAATGAAAGGTTGTCAACCTATAAAAACAAAAAGAGAGTTTAATTTGCCCCGATATGAAAGTATTTATTTTTATATTGTACATTAATAGATCTTAAGGGCATAGGTTGGGCCACTAGCGTATATTCCCAACTACGTCGAAATTCTTGACGTTTTAGCATAGACTCCTGTCTTTGTTGTTCTGAACAGCACATACAACTAAGACTTCGCCTCAACACCTGTTCGGAAATCATTTTTTCCCAAGAAATATCCAGATTTCCATATCTTAAAAAGGTTGCAACTGTCAGAAAATATTTTTGATTACGTCGTTGATGTTTGGTATGTTTTCTTTAAATTGTTTCTACTATAGTTTTGAGTTTTTCCACTAAAGAAAACAAAACAACATGTCGCAATAATTTAAAACGTCATATTCCTCTGACCCTTGTGACTAAATGCACCCACAAGCTGTCATTTAAATGCGTTTGCACGCATCTGCGCACAATGGCAGCGCCTATAACCGACCCCCTGGTACAAATGCCTACACTAGTACCAAAACAAACACAACAGATTGACCTCCAATATTTGGCCTCCTCCTTCTCTACACTACTCGACACGCGTCGTATCAGCCACATATTGAATTAAATAATTATTCTGTACTTACTTTATTGACAATATCTAGTGTAGAACAGGAACTTATATTATTGTCACTCTCAGTGGTATCACGTTGCGTATGATCTGGAGATTCTAAGTCACTTGTCAAATGAACTGTGCCACCTCTAGGACTGATACTGCCAAACAAATAGTCTTCATCACACTGACGCACATCATCTATTGGATCAGCACCTTTGCAAGCTATGCGTAGACCAGCACATCTTCCTCGACTGTTACTTATCATGGTGCCTTTGGCAGCCACATCGCTGCTGCGGTGTATTTTACTGACTTTGGCCAAGTGCACATCGTTAGACATTGTTATCTTTTAACTTTTGCGTTTATCTAAAGGCGGCTTTTGGTTGTTTACCTTTTTTGTTGTAGTCTAATACTTATTTACATATGTTTCTTTTCTTTTTTACTGCCAAGCAATTTGTTTCTATTTTTCTGTCTGCGACCAATTTGATTCTGTCCGTCCAACCGTCTGTACACCATTCCTCATTTTAATTCTTTCCAGCCTAATGCTTCTCACACATTACGACCACTTCTGCTTACACATTGTTCTTGCCATAATACTGCTTCATTTGGAATATTCTTTTTTGATTTCTAATCGGTTTTTATTAAAAATGTTTGCGTTTAAGGCGTTTTTGTTAATTTTCAACCAAAATGTATATGTATATTTTTTCACATATTACACCTTGTTTGATAAAACATACATTTAAATGACATTTCACATATTTTGAGTAAATGGTTTGCAATGGAGAGACGTAGTGAGTGAAGGTGCTGCCACATCTTTTAAAAACAGTGCTGAGCAATATGAAGTGAGTGAAAGCAAGGCTTTAAGTTCATAGTGAATTAGTACATACCGGTGATGGTTGACAGATACTAGAATTGCATACATCGTTTCGAAAGTTCCATAAAAAACTTGGCACCGGCTTGGCAAAGCTATGTTAGCCCTTATTTAATTTGGCGTTTGCATTAGAGAATTTTTGCTTATGTATCTTGTGTTTAATATGTATTTCTGTGGATGGTTATAAATGTTGAGTTTAAAATTAAAAAAAAAATTTGCAACATGTTTTGCTTACTTATAGCTATTTTGAAAACAAACTAACTGCGCTTCGCAACATACACAATTTTTGCCAGCTAAACAAATTATGGTTAAATTTATAAAAAAAAAGTAAGTAATTAAAATTGTAAAAATGTATATAGAACAAGTTGCTAAAGCTTTTTAAAAGCTTATACAGCGCTTAAAAGGCATGTAAAGCTGCTGTCATACTAGTGTAATATCAATTCAAGTTTATTGTATATGAAAGTCATGGTTCAATGTTTGTTTTGTAATGTAAAAAGTATGACGTATGATAGTGTTGTAGTAAAGTACTCTCTCTCAATCTACCATGTGTATCATACCAAGTGTGACCGTGTAATAGAGGCTTAACACTACCGCAAAATAAACACATCTACCAATATAAATATAATGGGATGGCGCTTCGAGACCACCTGGTGCATCACTATACAATCGATGAGCCATCAAGTAGTAATTAACATTCAATTGCGTGGAGAGAACTTTTTTAAGCGATGATGTTCTTTTTACTGTGTGCCTATACACAACATACATACATACATATTGTACATATCCGCTCTCTTGTATTGTTTGTCAAACACAAAAAATGAACAAGAAGCCAAACCAAAACAAAACAAAATATACGAAGAAAACAACAATTTAGTTAGTTCTCTATTTCATAAAATAAAATTAATACAAACATATGTACGTACGTATGTCTAGCAAAACACGTAAAAATGAGCAGTGCGTCCGTCCGTCTGTTGTCGACATATCCAATAATTCTATACATATGTATGGATGTACATACATATGTATGTATTTACATATGCATACCTACATACATACATACGTATATTAGTTTATTAGTAGCAACTTACATATAATGCTGAGGTTGTGCAATACAGCGGCAAAAGAAGGGACTGAAAGCAGAACTGACTGAACGACTCGTCGGCTGACTGTTCAATAATTAAACGAAATATACACATACATACATACAAGTGTATGTATGTATATATACATATATATATGTACATATATACATATGTATGGCGGTATGTTTGTCAAATACATTTTATTTGAATATTTTTGTGTTCAGTTGTATTTAAACGTTGATTGCTAGAAGACCTCTAGATTAAAGTTGGAAATCGAAAATCAAGTGAAGTCAATAAAAACTTAAAAAATGGCTGATAGTGAATCAAAATTCGGTTTCAAAAATAAAGAAAAAGCTGAGGAGACTTTAGTCCTTTTAGAAAGTCATGAGATGCAATACCGCAAGTTGACTGTTCGCGGTTTGCTAGGCAGAGCGAAGAGAGTATTGACAAGTGAGTAAAAGAAATATGCATACCTACATACATATGTACGTATAATAAAAAACGTTACATTTTTAAATATTGAATTTACGAAGTGACTAAAGCCGAAGATAAAGTTAAAAATATCAATGATGCTATAGAGGTATTTGAGAATTGGTTGGAGCAGAATGGAGGTGGTGCAGCAAATAAAAATGCCAAAACAGACAATGAAGATAAAGTGGAAACTGTACCCGGCTTGGGATTCAAGGACAAAGAGGCAGCCGAGAAGACTTTGAAGTAAGTAAAAAAATATGTTACAACAAATAGATATTTCTACTAGAAAATAAGTTCCTAAATTTACAAAGGCTGTTTTTCCTAATTCCATCCATGTGTATGCAGATACATACTACATACATAAAATATGTACATATGTTGGTTTTTTAATCACAATATGCCGGTACATATGCACATGTTTATACTTTCGCGGTTTAATTTCATTGTTTTTTTATTCTGCATATTTATTTTAATACCATCGAAATACTCTACTTGAAGGCCGATCGGCATTTGCAATGATGTCATTTTGGTAGTTTTTAAAGCATTCTAGTTTTTTCTTTAGAGATGCCACTCACAAAACACGCTGTAATTACAGAAGCGCACCAATCGTTAGATTTGCTTACAGACATACATATGTATGTATGTGCTTATGTATTTAAGAAAACATTTACAACATTATTATTTGATCATGCTTTTTGAGCGAAATCATACAAATTATGTCAATGTTATTAATTTTTGTGTTGATACTTTGTTGTTTGTAGCAAAATATGTACGATTATATGTATGTACATATTTGTTGCGTCGATATTAGGGGGTTAACTGTTATTCCTAGCGCATGTTTAGTGTTTTGGTCACGTCTTATTGTCGTACGTACATACCCATATGTATGTTTATGTGACCCTGGATAAGAAAGGTGTGTCTTCAGACTTGCGGACGGTTTCATATACAAATTTAAGTTTTTTTTTAAATACATACATACATATATGATTTTATTTACAGCTGATTAATTTAACGAAACGGGCGAATATAAGTATTTTTCTTAATCTTCTTTAGTTGAGGTTTCGTAAGTTAATTTTTTCGTACCAAGCTTAAATATTCTGTATTTCAAGTTAAATATTCATCCACTAGTTTATTGGGTCGTAAGCAACTACTTTGGAGGAACACCCTAATGCACATAATTTTTGGTTTTTAAAATTTACAAGGTTGGAAAGTTAATTGATGGATTTTAGATATACTGGATATTACTTTTGCATGTGTTAGGCATTTTTCTTTTGCTTTTGTCATTGTAAATCGAAGCGTACGTACGGAAAAAACAAGAACAATTTTTCATGATTGTGCAAAGTTCATACCCCCAGTAGAATAAGGGGTAGGTCTTTAACAGATCCAAAACAAAAATGTACACAATATTTTTTGACGACGCTTTTCCACTTAAATATTATCATCAATATAGATCGTTAACGTGGTGCTGCTACCCAATTTATTGTAGTTGTTTGTAATGGCAGGCATTGAAAACGTTTTTAAAGTAAAGTTTCAACTCCGTTTATTCTATCGGTGCTTGTTAATCCTCAAAATCGTGGATAAACATTTTATAAGAGCGATTATTATAAAAAAAACACCAACAAAATAAGTTATTTCGAATAAAATATCACTTTTTTAATAACCAAAAGCTACACATGTATTACAGACGTATGTATGTATAAGTATGTACATACTATCTATGTATGTATGTATATAAAATGCCAATGCAGTTGGTGGCAAACAATATCAGGCCCTACCTACATACATATACATATACATATATGTATGTATGTATGTGTGCGTATGTATTGTATGTAACTTAAAATTGCAAGAAAATCTGTTGAAATTTAAAAAGAAAAAATTATGAAAATAAGCATAATTTTATTCATTTGGTGAGACGATTTTATATTACTAAAGTTTTAAACGCTTATTACAAATTCAAATCTAAGCCGGTTAATTGCTTTACGACACAGCATAAACAAGTAGACTCGATCCTATAAAAGCCGGCTGTACCGAAAAACACTGTGTCAACACCATTTGCTCCCTATATTTGAGTCATCGTCATAATCAATATAGGAAGGGTTCTCATTATTATGAGGTAGTTAGTAATCTTTATTCGTTTAGAAACAATGTTGCCTCGAAAGGGGGTGCTTAAAAAACCAGCAAATAAATGACTAAATTAAATTCGGATATTTAATTTTATTCAAACAAATATTTTATAAGCACAAATCATTTTTGTTGTGTTTTTATTTAAAAATAAACCTGATTGCTTAGTAAATAGGACTGCTTCTTAACAAATACACATGTACACATGAACGTGCGTGTGGATGTACATATGACTTTTATTTTTAGACAATATGAAATTAGTTTCTTAGTGAGATCATATACCCAGCAAACAAAATGAACGCATACGACATTTTGATAAGTTTCTAAACATTGGACATGATTTTGCATTGTCAGTATTAGTGGGTATTCACAAAAGGCAATTCTTTCAGCTAAGCTGATTACCTTTAGACATCGGCGTGAGCGGAATAAAAGATGAGTACAGACTTGCTTGTTCGTTTAATTCGTTTTAATTTCTTATTCGTACTCGGCAAAAAGCACGGGTGAGTGTAAATGTGTGTATGCGATGCAAGCAATAAGAATTGCTGTGGGTGAACAACAAGGCAACTTCAATGAGAAATGTGTATCTTTCTTATCAATAAGAATTGAACGGTGTGAATTGTGACTTGTCTATAATTATGCACAATATTTCTTCTTTTATTAAAAAGCATTAAAAATATGTAAATTAATATTTAATTTTTTTTTATAAATTAAACGCATTTTTTGCTAAATTTAACAGAATTTTTGAGCCCGTCCTTAGCATTTATTAAAAATCAAGTGGCCCCCTTCCACACACAAAACGCATTTCAAAGGATCTTTTCCATATGCAAAAAGGATTTTGAAAATTTTACCACAAATGATGAGGTTATGTGATAGTTGCGACGGGAAACATAATTTAGAAGAGTGGGCGTGGTTGAAAAAAGTAGCCCCTAATTCATTCGAGACTTCCAGTCAAATTTTGTGAAAATTTCAGAAAGATCGGTCCAGACGCCTGGTCTCCCATAATAAACAAACACACATTCCTTTTTATTTACATATATGTATGTATATGTACATATAAATATGTAAATAAATAGTTATATGTGAAGTTGTAAATGTTGTCTCCATATTGAGTTTGACGTTCTGCCCCATTTGCTGAGAACTTTGTTTGTTGCTGTTGCCTTGTTAAAAGCCCCTTAATTTAAACAAGTTTTAAGGAATTTGGCGCAAGTGTCCCTTCGCCAATGGTTTTACCAATAATTTTTCGAATAAGATAGAAATCTCCATGTTTGTGTGAAACACTTTAAAAATTAACAGCCTTTGTACAATTTGTTGCACCCATTAGGAAATGTTTGATCCATAATAAACATCGAGTTATGAATTAAATATGAGAATAGCTCGAACAAAATTTGTAAAATAACATTTCAGTTTAATATTTATTTATGTATTTGTAATTTTAAAAAAAAAAATTTGGTTGCAGAATTTTGGAGGAACGTGATCCTGAATATCAAAAACTCGCCGTTAAGGGTCTTATTGGCAGTTCGAAACGTGTTCTCTCCGGCACTAAAAATGAAGAAAAAATTCAGTCCATAAAAGCGGGTGTAAAAATTCTGGAAGATTTCTTGGAAAAATTCGAAACTGAAAATCTCATTAAAAACAATAGAGCTTATTTGGCCTACAGCATTATTGAATCACTACCGCGCCCCGAAGATGCTTTGCAAGCAGAGTTTCTAAAGGCATATGGTGGTCCAAAAGCCAAAGGCAATTACAAACATTTGCGCACCATGTTTCCCCAAGATGATGACACAACTTCTTGGGATATTATACGTAATAGAAATATTGTCAAATTGCTGGCCAAACTTAAAGCAGAGAACGCCAAGTTATTCGATGATTCGGGCAAGCCCACGAATATTCATTTGCAGTTAATACATTGGGCCTATAGTCCTCAGCCGGAAAAGGTGAAAAGTTATGTAGGTACTTTGAAAAAGAATAGCCCATCACCAAAACCCAAAAAACGTAAATGTGAAGATTCTGCCTCCTCAGCTTCGGCTTCGGAAGGTAGCGATAGTGAAGAAAATGGTGAGTCCCCTGAAAAGAGGCCTAAAACGCCCTAAATATGCTATTAGTCTCCGTTCCAAAAAAAGTCATTTATTTTAGTTGTACTTATTATTATTTTTTTAATAAAAATTTGAAATTGAAAGAAGCATTTTTATTTAACTTAGACATTCTATAAATATCAACATTTCTATTAATTTTCGTAAGACAGAAATCAAGTGAGATTTGCGTGACATGACATTTCCAGTTCGAACAAACATAAACTAGTCTTCATAAAACTGTGAGCAGCTGATCCAAAATTCAATTTCGATAATAATCGGTACCATGTGGTAATAATGCTTGTTTTATTGCACAAATTAAATGATACGTTTTCGTTTCTTTCTTGTTGCCAGCCAGTTTTAAGTTGGGAATGGAATTAAAAAAGTTCTGGCTTAAAGGGGATTTAGACGACAATACAAGTCGTACACGAAAAACCAAAGAGAAAATCTTATGAAATCATCTCCGTATTTTAAAAATGAGAATAAAAATCTTACGCAAATTTTTTTAAGTTGGTAAATGACCAAAACAAAGTAAAATGTTTACATGAAAATAAATCCCTGATCTAATGATGTGTGAAGGAATTTGAAAAATTTTAAAAAACGATGAGAGCCGTACGACTGTCCAATTTTCATCCGTATTTTCTCTCTATGTCGTATGATTTCATTACATATTAAGTTTAGACGATACCATCCGTGCTCTTCTTCTTGACTTATCGTACGACTTGTGTTACCGTCTAAATCCCCTTTTAAATGAAAAAAATTTACTTGTGTTAAGATTATTACTATTTATTATAGATATAGTAAATTTTTACTTACTAAAATGCTTGCATTCAGATTAAATTTGCTTCAGAACTTCACTATCTCTCATTTATTTTTATAATGATGTAATTATGTATGTTTTATATATGTATTTTATATGTAGTATGTACTTTTTATAATTTTGTTTGTTTACATTGATTATATTTATGGATATGTACAAAATTGATTTTCTACAAAATTATTACAGTTACAAATACAACAGTATTATTCGCTAACAAACATACAAACGAAAGTTTGTATATAATAATTATTATATTTATCCATATACATAGATACATACAAACGTACATACACATGTACATATAGTGTACGTACATACATATATACGTAGTATGCATCTACATACGTACATACATCTATAATTAAAATTTACCATAAAATAATTGCTCATGGTGCTTGACCGCCGCCACATGATTAAGCGCAGCTCTATTCCGGTTGACATCTTCTTCCAGAGACGATGTTGATATGGCATCTCTGTTAACAAGACTGCCATCTATGCTGGATTTAGTAGCTGCAGTGGGGGATGTTAGCAAATGATGATGGTGATGATGAAGATGCTGCTGCTGCTGCTGCTGATGATGATGATGATGTGCCTGTTGATGATCGCTTTTAGTTCCGCTCGCATTGGCAGACGTACTCAAATGTCCGTATGCCATATTAAAGAGAGCTTCCGGATCGCAAACAAAACGATAAACATATCGTTCACCATTAACCTTTTGCATTATGCCCTTTTCGTAATAGTAACGCAGACTGCGTGACAATTTGTCGTAGTTCATGGCAGGTCGATTCTTCTGTATGCCCCAACGGCGCGCTACCTCTTCGGGCTCTATAAGTTTAAACTCCATGCCGCGTCCTGTCCAGGCGATGCAGCTGGCACTGTAATGTAATTGCGATTAATGTTTAAAATAAGTTTAAGTGATTTTTCTTGGGGGTACTTATTTCGAAAATTTTTAAAATGTTTTTGAAAAACAAAATTATTTGCTTAAAAAAAAAACGGAAAGAAAAGTTCTGTCCATAAATACTTTTTTTTAATACATACGAGTATTATCTTTGAATGTTTTATTTATTTTATGTTAATGTTTAAGCACTTCTTTTGAAAGAAACTTTTTAAAAGCTGCTTTCTCTAAGAAGCAAATAAATAAATTTTAACATGTTGAAAAAACGTGTAGACCGAAAAAGATCATTCTTTCATTTAGCAGTCATTGAACGTAGAATTAGAGAATTTAATCTCAAAAGACATACAAAATTCATTCAATTATGTATGTAAGTATGTAGTGCAAAGATTTGTTCGTATTTTTGTTCTGAAACCCGATTGCAGAAATAAAATCAAACGTTTTTTGCCAAAACTTATTTTATTCCAAAGAATCTTTTTAGTTTTACGTTTTCTGCAGAACAAAAAAAACTGGTCCACGGTGACATGATCGAATGTTTGATAGAAATTAAAAATACTAAAAAATTGTTTAGGACTCGTACAGTAATCAAGTCCTTGAAAGTTTAAAATACGCACTTGGGTATGTATTCCGATCGAAAACGTGTACCATGTAAAACGGAGGAGAGGTGTGTTCTTCTAATTCCATTCTCTTCTACATACTTACTTTGTGGTCGGCTCATCCAGCAATGCAACTAAAAATTGCCACAATTGTAATGACCCTCTTCGCTGACTGACTGAATGGCTAGTCGTTATACTGCTATGGCTGGCATATAAACTATCCAATTTGAAGTCTGTATCTGTAGAGGAGACAGCTGTTGATGAATCTACGCCAGAGCTGGGCCGCAGCGCGTAAGTCGATGATATTGCTGAATTATAAGGATTCTCATATTTAATATCCGAGTCGCTAGTAGTTGATACGGGAGCCAACGTTAAGGAAGGCGTTATATCCGGTGCTGATCTTAAGCTGTAAGCAACTGGCGATTGGCTATTGTATTGATGATGATAGACGGAAGGTGAGTGGCTGAATTTAAATGCCGATGAATGCGCATTCAGGTGGGCATGCTGATGGTGGAGGTTGGTGCTGTGAGCGTGCGAATGAGGATGATGGTGTTGGTTGTGGAGATGTGTAGTATGAGAATGGTGGTTTGTAAGATGTGTTGTGGTTGAATCGGGATGCTCAGCTTTGGCGTTGTGATAATGTTGGCCAAATTGCAGCGATGACGTGACACTGGTGCTGTTGCAGAATGAAGGATCTAGAAAAGTGTTCAAGAAGAAATCATCAAGTTAAAAATATTGTTATAATTTTCGACAAAAAAGATGTTTTTCATTTTCACTGAACAGAACGTTAATATAAGTATATATATGTCTCTGATCATACCCCAAATTTGCTTAATCTTTTCATGCACTGTTTTTAGATTTTGCGTGTTTATTGTGGTATCTTAGTTAATTACACATCAGTTTGCTATAAAATTAAAAAAAAATTGTAAAACAAAATCTACTCTATTCTATAAAAAAATTCACGTGGAATATCCATTTGGAACAAACAAAATCAAAGCCATGTTTGTTTCAATATGAACAAATTCAAAGAAAACATTTGAAATTATTTTCTTATTGTTTGGAACTAGCCTATAATTCATTCCAGAGTCTCAGTTAAATGTTGTGGAAATTTCAGAAAGATCGATGCAGAGGTCTGGTCTCCCACAAGGTACAAACAAAAAAAAACCCACTTCCGCTTTAAAAACATAATATTTTTCTAAATTTGGAATTCATACATACATACATATGTATGTACATACATCAGTTTCAATGTTAAGCACTGTGCAGTATTTTAAATTCATTATGGTCAATTTTCCAGTTTGCATAAAGAACTATACGCCCGTGTAAAAAGTTTGACCGCCAAAGAGGTAGGAACTGATTTAGCTATTGTAGTAAGTTGCATTGTAATAAATTATAAATGTAAGTATGTATGTTTGTATTTATGTATGTACATGCGCGCACATACATACTACATGTTTTTGATTTGCCGTTAAACATTTGGACCTGTTTATTTTGTTGCTCATTCACCAGCCCTTTATCGGAAAATGTATTTTAGGTCTTTATCAAATTTTTTCAACGCGTGTTTTGATGTTTAACTTAACCGAACATTAATGCTCTTACAGCTAAACAAACATTTAGAAAAGCAACAGTGTTTACATTAAAAATAAATGTAATATTAATTCCCAAAACAGTAAGATGTTTTTAAAAAAATACCAAAAAAAAAACAACAACAACAGCTTTACAAAACAGAAAGCAAAGATGAGCGCATCGTTTCCCCTTTTTTCCTAGAAAATCATTAAATGTAAAGAAATTCATTCAATAGTGTTTAAATATTTAACAAAGTACCTGCATAATCTATGAACAAGTGATGAGCAGAGTAGCTTGAAAAAAGCACAACAACACAATCAGTCAACGGCAATAGTTATTAAAAAGCAATAGCAATAACAACAGTATCACAATCGCATAATGTCTAATTGAGTAGGGTGATTTTAGAGTATGAAAATCTCTAATCAGTGTTTTAAAGGAGAGCAGTGAGCAGACAAGAGAGATTTGGTGTTAAAAGGAGAGTGGGATATTTGATGCTTTTTGTTTTTATAAATGAAATTGAAAATAAGGTTAAACATGCATAAACATTCCCATAGGACTGTAAACAATATGCATATCCCTGTATTAACATTGTGTGCGTGTGAGTGACTGCTTGTGGATGATGGAATGAATGGGCATGTAATAAAAGGGCGGATTGCTTACACAACGCTGTTGTGTACATTGCATGGTTGATAAAAGCTTTTAAAGGTGGGTGGGTTTCATGTTATTATTAACCAGCATTGGTTTGTAATTTCACTGTTTGCACTGTAAATCTGGTTGTACAAGATGCTGGTTTAATTTTTGCAAATAAGTTTGAACGAATTTTCCATCGGAACCGAAAGTTGGAATTGGAATGGAAAAAAACAAATATTTTCATGTTCGAAATATTTTGCTTTTTTATAGATGAGATGCGTATCAATCCAGGCCACTGTGCAATATTTAAAATTCATAATATTCTTTTTTCCAGATTGAATAAAGAACTTGATTTAATATTTAAATTTTTCACATTTGATATACATACAAACCGTACAGTCAATACACAATACACATTTATAAAGGATATTTTCCTGCTGAATTCAGCAGCCACTCTTCATGAAATTAAATTTTTTTCACCGACTAGAAAATAAAAACGAAGACAAGATTTGATTATCATCTTGTTACTTGTTTATGATAAATAGATTTTAAAGACATATTTTTTCTACTGGTTTCCATTAGAATACAGTAGTTAGCGGTTTATTATGATAACACGATTTGCTTGGCATGATATGCCAGCCGTTTTTTGGGGGAGGTTGGAGAAAATTTAAGCGAATGTTCTTATAACCTGCCAATTGGATTATTGTAAGAAATAAATTGTGTGCGATATTTTCATTTAATTTTCTTACATTTTTATGTACGAGTACAAGTTTGATGCCAACGAAAACGTTTTATTAATAGGTATTTCTTAGATTTTTATTCAAAGCAAGTGACTTTTTAAAATTTAATAAAAACAAATTGAATTATTAATGCCAATACATATTATATATTGAGGCGTTTGAGGTGAGAGCTTTATGTTGTCTAAACCAATATTATAAAGAGGCAAGATTTGTGTATTTGTAACAAATAAACTGAAACCGTACTGGTCGGATTTAAGAAATTCTTTCGCAATTAGAATGCTGCATGATCCCTGAAAATACAGATTGTATTCATTGCAGTAAAAAGGGTAAAATAAATTAAGGAGCCCTACAAAGACTTCAATAATATTACGCAAGGTGTAAAAAATGGCTTCGAAAGTCCAACAACAAATCTCTCAGTTCGGCAATCAGCTGTTGATGGTTGTAGCGAAAAATTATGAATCAATTGATATATGTATGTACATACATGCATACATATGTATTGTTTTGGCATGGGACAAATAATCGAATACGGTATAGCCCGCAGGTTTGCTTTGAAAACTAAATGAATCATAGACGCTTACAGTTCATAACCAAATTAATTACATAAACTTCATTGAGAAAACATGATAATTGAAACTTTTTTCAAAAATATTTGAAAGAAAATTTCTTGAAATTCGTAATTAAAACTAAAACCGGATACATTTTTCATGTATCGTTTCGATAACGCCAACGAACTGTACGCCTGAGAAACTGGAATAAGAATTATTAATAAACTGTTTTTATTACATGTCGATGATTTCTATTAAAAGTTAATATCAGTGTGTAATATTTATGAATAGTTGTTTGAAAAATGCAACAGAAAGCCCAGCTGGTTCGCCGTCGTCACCGGCTACAGCGACACAACTTTATAGAAATTCTGTCTGGAATCTGAAACAGTTAACAAAATCCTTTAATTTCTACGTATTTGAAAATTAAACAATTTTCATGTCTTGTGCATTTTCCATTATTCATTCCCTTTGTTATTTTAAATCGCTTAAAATCTTACCATCATCATTTTTCTTTAAGATCCCTGCAGGCGGCGATGATGGAAATCTTGAACCAGTAAAAAGGCAAAAGAAAAGCAAAATGATTTTAATAAAGAATAATTTTATTAAAATGCAATACATGTTGTTAGCAAATCGTTGTCGAATTGTAGTAATTTTTATCAGAAAATAAAAATAAAAACAAAATAAAAAAAAATCTCGGAATTATTTTTTTTAACATAAAAAAAAAAGTTAATGCATGAATGCGAAGAAATTGAAGGTTGAATTATGATTTAATACCGCAGCCACGGAAAGAATAAAACATTTTACCTGTAACAGTACGGGTGTGTCACAGCTGGAATGTCGAAAAAAGATGATGCTCTTTCATGACGCACTCCTTTGACATTGACTGCAAATAAAAAGAAAAACAGATCTCCGTAAATGATTTTTCCTTTGCTTGCTCTTGTCTCTTTTAATTTCATTTTGGGGGAAAACCTCACAGATAACAAAGTTTACTTTTGAAAAATATCTTCCAAAATTACACATCAAAACACAACAGGAGTCATAAATATTCACTGGATAAGAAAGAAACTTCAACATCTCAATTTGTTTTCTGTTTTTTCTATTACAAACCACTTCTTTAATACAAAGCGAGTTGTTGTCGTCTTCGTTGTTGTTGTTGTTGTTGTTAGAATTTCAATATTTAATACATTTTTGTTTTGCGGGCGGTTTTGGTTGGCAGCGACGTTTTGGGTGGCAGGAAGACGCCTTCTTAATACAATATTTCAATAACAGCAAACTAGTGTCAATATTGGCAAAGTATTTTAAACGGCATGAATGAATACCGTTTTGTCTGATATTGTTTATTGGAAAAGTCAACAAGCTGCAGGTCATGGGGCATACGTTTGCTTAGCAAATTATTTAGAACAATTTTATTAAATTTACAAAGACAAACAGAAAAAAAATTAGAGAGAAGTTGCTCATAAACGGGAAAGACAAACACACACACATCAAAGTCCTTAAGCCTTAATTGAAAGTAAAACGAATTTTCAAGAAGAAGTGGATGGAAAACTTTAAAAAATTGTATTCGTATGAACCAATAAAAAGAACCAGCTTTCTTAAAAGCCATCAGCTCTAGCAAATGCATAGTAATTAAAAAAATCCTTAGCTCTTTAATAAGGCACTTCTTAAGAAAATATTTTTATATTACAATATGAAGAACAGTTTTAGGAGAATGTGACTTTTCAAGATGTGACGTTCAAAAAAATAATATATTAAAAAGTACTTCTCAAAAAGCATTCTTGAAAAAAGTAACTTGAAAGTCGCTCGCCAAAGCTTTTTTGTTGTTGTTGCAGAGTCTAACTACATATTCGTACTCGCAGTAAAAATTTAGAAATGAGTTGCTGGCGAAACTTGTGAGCGATTTTGTCAGCTGAAAAGAAAATTTAATTTGCTCACCATTATATCTTGAGTTCAAATAACTTTCCGTTGTACTCTCAATGCCAAATTTTCCCAAGGGGGCACTGGCACCGCTAGACGGCAAAGCTGGGGCATACATAACATATTCGTCGGCCATTTGCTGATGAGGATGCGCTGGCGTATGATGGGCATGATGGACATACCATTGTTCTCTAGATAAATCTGAAATGTTGAAGGCCACAATAACAATAAGAAACCACTTTTAAAGCATTTTCGGCTCTGCTCACCCGGAGTTGTTTGTAGCGCGGTTACAGAACTGGAAGACACCGATGACGATATTGATATGGGTGGCATGCAACAGTGTGTTTTTGCTAAACTGCCGCTCGAATGCAATTCATCGTTGTTGTTGTTATTACTGTTGGCGATTTCCGTAGGCTCCATTAAATTATGATTTTGATTGTGATTGTTGCTGTTGCTGCTGCTGCTGTTGCTGCTGTTGTTTGCTGTTTGCATTTCCATGCATTTCTTTTTGTCCTGCGAACTGTGATGCTGGCTGTCTGTCGACGAGCATACATTTTTATTAGCGGTGGCGGATGTTGCAGAGACATCGCTTGTGGTATTCGATGAAAGGGTTGGTGCTGTTGAAGCGTAGGAGGCGGCGATAGGATTAACGCTGTCTATATGCCGATTAAGAGTTTGATGTAAATTTTCCAGCACCAAATTGTTATTATTGTTGGCATTTGTGTAATCGGCCTGTAAGCATTAAGAATGTTTTCAAATCTGTAAATTTTTTCGTTATTTACTTTAAAAATATTGATTTGCTGCAAGTTATTTTTCGACAAGCAATTACTTAGCAATTTTCTTCTTTTCGATTTAGAGAGGAAACAAATCATTTGGTAACCGGATGTAATCATAAATTTTATAAAATTTCTGTCAAGGATATTGCGGAATACCAAAATGTTGGCATATATTTTCAAGCCACGAATATTTTTTTTTTTGACAACTTGGTAGCGCGATAAATGGAAATTTTTGTTGCAGCGGATATAACAATCCGGTTGACATATTAGCAACGAATGTAATCGTTTTTTTTTTCTAAAAAAGCAATTTAATTAGTTTAGTAAGGTTTTCCCTTTTTGTTTGTTTGTTTGGATTGAAGCAAAACCAATTTAATGTCCATATGTACATACATACATAATTGTATTTGAGAAAGATTAACAGAAAAACCTCTTTTACTTAAAAAAAGAGCCGGCGAAAAATCCCTCACTTGTACTACTTCTAGACAGGCGCTTGACATTTCCGAGACCTAAGAGATTGTCAATAGCATTCGATTGATGCAGAGTAAACAAACTTCAAATATTTGTATGACAATTTCCAGTGACTGCGACGACGACTCTTGGAATAAGGGGAGATATTTACATACTTCCGTACATGTACTTTTCTCTTGTTGCCAAAACAAAATTTGGCAACTCTCGTGCCGCAACTTTTATTTCATTTCTCTTCAATAAATTAGCACAACTTTTTGGTTTAATACACTTTTCTTTTTATCAGCTGTCGAAACAGAGTAGTAATGAGGGGTCACTAGATCACCTGTTGTGTGAACAAGTGCAATTATACCGAGAGACTAACACACACACACACACACACACACACACACATGCAGACGGACACACAGTTGTTTTGATGTCTCATAAACCTTTTTGTAATTTCGCTTTCAGAAAAACGCAGTTGGATGAAATTGAAGAACTCCGTTGGTGCGACCAAGTCGAGTTAATTAGTTTAACAGCTTTTAGATTTTCTAGAGCAAATACTCACAATAAAATACATACATACATATGTATGTAGTAAGTTACTTTCTGTTTGTGCTAACGAAATACAGAAGTAGGCAAAAGTTTATGGACAGGAAGTAGGATGTAAAAATTTTCCACTTAATTAATTCTTTGAAGTGAGGCCTCAAAGGATGAGTTGCTGGAGTATTTCCCCAAGATGTTGGTGAAAAAGCGAAAACTCTTTCAACTGAAAACAATAACAAAAACAACACAATACATAACGGAATATATGTAAATACATAAATAAAAAAAAAAAATCACTTAACAACCCAACAATCAACTCCATGTAAATAAAACATAAAAGGCAGTTTTAAGGATGTTGGATTAATTGATGATGTACACAGGACAGCATCAGCTAAATTCTGATATATAGAATACAAAAAAAAAAAAAAAATAGCGAAACATTCCTGTCCTCGTCCCGATAGCCCAGTTCTGGTACAATGCATTGCATAGGAAGGGTCGACTCCTGAGTAGATAAAAAAAAGTCGGAAACTGCAGGCAAACACTCAAATTGATTTTTTTTTTTTTGGTTATAATACATTTTTATGTAAAATAATAGAGAGTCATGTGTTCACCGCTATAACATAAATAAGAACTACTATACAAAAATTTCGACTTCAGCTTTGAAATTACTTGCTTGAAAACTCTCGAATGAACCGCGCTTTGTTAGTTCGCAGGTCCTGGATTAAGGCTGGCTTAATCAGGACTTCACATAGCCCGAAACAGAAAACTACGCATTATTAATATTACACGATCTAGACAGTAATTTGAGTGGCGTAGCAGTGTCTCGCTGCACCAATATGTCGTTGGCTTCGATTGTAAGCAAACAGCTGTTTCTGGGGCTTAGAAGGCAAAAACTAAAAAAATTGAGAGAAAGGTACTTCAGTGAAAAATGCTGCTTTAAAGCCTAAAAGCTTCGTGGCCTAAAAGCTAAGCCAGAACTCATACAAAAATAAAGTACTCGTGTCAATGACGTATGAAAACTGCTCGTCAACACTGTAAGTTGCATTTTATGTCTGAACAATTGTGCCAGTAACACTAAGTAAATTATTTTAGTTCGCTTTTGTTTGTATGAAAGTGTCAAAGCAAAATCGTTGCTTTTGTCTTCGCACCGTCGTCGAAACGCTTGGCCAATTAAATAAATGAACCTTAAGACAAACAATCAAGTTTAGGGTTTCAAGTGTCAAGTGGCGAAAACAGAAGAATGAGAGGTTCGTTAGAACAATTGCTGACTTTGAAGCTGAAACGAATGTGTGTGTAAAAAAAAAAAAAAACTAAAAACTGTCGCGTCGTGTGAATTTAATTGTGTTTATTGCTGTTTGAGTAACAAGTTAGCAAATTGAAGTTCTTAGTGGTAGACTGATTTAACAAGAATTGCTTTGCCTGTTCACTGAACAATTTAAGTTGTGCGATTGTCGCTTTATTATTTTAGGTCAAAAACTAACGTGGTAAAGAAATATATCCGTACGTACCCCTTGTTGCTAATAACTCGATGCTCATAAGGAATCCAAATACCTATACTTTGTTTATTAATGGACTGAGACGATCAACTCTTGCTTCGGCTTTGGAACAGATGTGCTTAAAACTTAATTAAGGACTTCATCTTAATCATAAACAATTTAGCTCAATTCATTCTTAATATTATCTGTCCCTTATGTGACACAGACTGGAGCTGTCACGTTGCGTCACAAATCCGCAAAAATTCTATGACTACTCGTACAGATTTTTACAACTTTTACTATTTAATTTTTTGTTTGTTTGTGTCAGCTTCGTTTTCGCAGGTATCAGTCAAAGACATCGAGGTGGCTTGTAATCTAATGTATGTACCTATTCTCAGCGCCCAAGAGTTTATAACCTTTTTTCACGCCTAAGCGTACACTACAACAACAAAATGGGGCGGAATCCCAAATAAATATCTTTAGCAAAGTCGGGATTTTTGCACATTTTGATAAATTAAAGGATTTTGCATTGAAATACTTAAAAAAAAACACTAACTCAGGGTGTAACGATAGATGTATGTACACATCACATATTCTGCATTTTTTAAACATTCTTAAACTCATTCTTGCTCTTAAGCTGTTGACATCCAAACGAGACTAGAACATAGAGGAAAAGTATTCAGCTGTGCTCTCAATTTTGCTCGATATGAAGTCACTTCGGAGTTGTCTACTTGTCAAGATTTAAACTGTTACTTAAAGATTTTTTGTAAAAGAAATTTAACAGAATTAATATATGTACATACATAAATCTTAATGCTTTTGATATTTACGCATACTTTCTTCCTTTTGGTATCAAATGTTAAAAATTTTAAATTCTTTTTACTTACTTTGCCAACTAGACCCCCTAATGTGTTATTGGCGGTGAGGCACCAATTTGAAGTTTGAAAAATTTATATGAAGATAAAAAATCAGAAATTTTGGTTTTGACCCACTTTGCAATATCGAATTATTTCTCGTTTCTTTTACAAAATTGTGCCAACCAGCTTCATTGTTCATAATTACTTTGCACACTCACGATTTGTAGTTAATCAAATTGATTTTAAGTTGTTTGTGGAAAACAAAATGTCCAAATGATTTGCAGTCTGTTGAACAGTTTCTTGTGTTCTTCTTAAAAACAACTCAGTCAAGCAAAACTCAAGCGTGATGTCACTTGATGCTCGGTTAAATTTATTTAAAAAAAAAAAAGAAAACAGTTTGTAACAAATAACGGTTACAAAAGTTAGATTTTGAAAAATTATCTACATTGTAGTTTGACATTTAAGTTGATCAACATGAAAGTTTATTTTTAAATTTCAAACTTATGCCATAATAATCACACACACACACACACACACACACACGCATATACATACCTATCGATAGCTTAATATAGAAAGGCCTTAAGTAACGTTTTCCTCACTTTTCAGGAGAGAGAAAAAACTTAGTAAAAATTAAAGTTTTGTAGTCGAGAAACTTTTTTCAACTGCTTATATTTTTGTTATTTTTAGTCGCATCATGTCAATGTTTCTACCAATGATGTGTTGGAAGATCATCATCTTTCGAAACTTACAAAAAATTCGATTTGAGAAAAAAAAGTGTTAGGGTAACGATATGTATTTCATTTGAAAGCATTGAATTTTATGTACATATCGCACCTGATCCACAAAAAAGTATTAACTCGAAATTTTAAAAATTTCAAAATGGGTCAAAAAACTATTCTAACATTTGAAAGCAAATTTCGTTTGAAAATGTATTTAATAGAATATTTTTCTTTTAAATTTTTGCAATTGCGGCCAGAAAATCTATTTTCTGAAACTTTTTCATACGGGTTTTTAGTACTATTTTGAGTTGTGACGCTTCAGTTGAAATTTCAATAAAGTTTACAAAATTGTTTTCTTTTTCAACAAGACGACAACACAAAATGCAACCTAATTCAAAAATAAAACAGTTTTTAAGTTGAATAAATACATTTTTTAAGAAAATATTCGATGCATTTCTACTTCAACTTCAACTTCAACTTTTGTCTTAACTCAAAACATGTAGTACCTTTCGGTTCATATAAAGGTAGTGACTGCACTGTCAGGAAAATGGTCTCAAATGTGGTTTTCGAAATCAAAGAGTAATCGGAATGCGTTGAAATTTTTCCAGTAGATACATAAAGTTGATTTCTTGCAAACAGTGAAATTTAAACAATTTGGAGTTACTGCTCTGTTGTTGATCAGTGGCGATATGTATTATGCATATAGCCAGCAAATAGCGCACTCTTAAATTTAAATACAACAATTTAACGCTATTGGCTGCACATTCGTAATTTAAGAAGTTAACAATAAAATTACAAATAAATGCGGGTGAAACAATAATGCAACATGATAATTGTACAGTTGTCTAACGGTTTGTTACAGTACAGCTAATAACTAAAGCACCCTTAAGCAGACTAGTACAAAAAAATCAAAGTTTTCTTCAGGAAAGAAAGACACTTTTCAAATTAAACTAAAACTAAACTAAACTATTACTTATATCACTTTTTAGAAAAACATACATGTAAAGTTAAAAAATATCAGCAAATTCACTGGACAAAATTAAAGCAACTCTTAGTGTAGACATAAAAGAAACATTTGATGGCCTGAAACAGATCAGCCTTAGTTTTGCAATTTTCGCCGATCTATTTACAATCTCCCATAAGTTCCCAATAGATTCGAGATCGGAAGACCTTTAAGAACGGTTGGGTTCATGAATAAATTTCTTTTTAAAAGCCTACCGGGGTGGTGGCTTAGTTATTACCAATACTGTATGTACTAGTAGTCGGCTTTCAACTTACAACATTAGCTTTTTGTAATGTAAAAGTGATATTTGAAATAACGAGCGCATACGCAAAAGGTCACTTTCTCAAGGATGTTTTAAGACAATATTTTTAGCCAATTTTATGATATTTTTTTTCGATTATTACTTTCTTAAAATATCTCACATTTGTTCAGCATAGTGGGACACTTCTGAAACGATTTGAGGGAAGAAATGGGATTGTTATTGTTTTTGTGGCAGCGTTAGAGCTAAATTACAACAATACAACAAAACATTTTCAAATACTCAGGTATTGTAAGGATGTTAATTGTTCAGCATAAGAAGAGTAGGAGGGAAATTGTGGATGAAAATTCGACTTGTTGCTATTGCGGATTATTGTGCTAAGAGAAGCCAAAAAAGGCAATAAAAGGCTTGCAAATCGTATACACAAATACATATTTATTTATGTATATCAAAATAGGGATTTAACAATATCTTAGTTTAGAGAAACTTATTTTATATTGTACATATTTATGTAGTTTCCACGTCTATATTTTTAAGAGAGAGAGAGAGAGAGAGAAAGAGAGAGAGAGAATTGAATAGCAATAATTAGTTGGCTTTCCAGCTTGAATTAGTTTAATTTTAGTTTTCGTTCTGACAAAGTTATTTTTATTTTTCAGCCAAAGTTGAGTTTGAGCTGCCACATGTGTGGCGGCTTGCCACTGTGCTGCCACTTTGTATAAACTGTACGCCTCGCTGACACTCGTAATTCAAATTCCAGACAAATTGTTTCAATAGAAAAAATTTCTTCATACCAGAAATTTCTTTGGGGTTTAAAGAATTACCTTCTGCATACTTTTTCTTAACTTTCAAAATACTCTCTAGTTAATGTTAATTATAAAAAACTTAAATGCCATTTTATTAAAATTAGTTGCTGACTGCGTTATAATGATGACGCGTGCCCGACAACTATTAAAATCTATATGTTATTCACTGCTTCACTGTTAGTAAAATCACTTTTTTCTCTCACCTACTTTTTGGAAATTAGCAAAAGCAAAACAAAAATATATGACTTTAATTTTGTTTTCTCTATTTAATTGCACTCAATTAGTTAAGAAACGTCATGGATTTATTAGCTGGAAAATATTGATATTATAAACAGTTTTAATTTATTTGCTTAAATTTTAAGGTTATGTTTGTTTTGAACAAATTACTTGCTCAACAATATTACAAGTACAAAGATTAAACCAATTTTTTGATACTGAGTCGCTTGGGACAAAACACAGACAAAACATATTTATTAACAATAAATATTTTAAAGGAAAGCCCTTGTTTTAGTTCAAGTCGTGCTCTCCTATACACACACACACACATACATGCATGTACCTCAAACTATTGCTGATTGATGTGAAGCCTGCCGTTTGTCAGAAGTGATGCTGTGATGCATTCCGTGCGATATTCAGTTCTACGTGTAAAATAGATTTACCTGCTTGTAGGAAGCTCTATGGTCTAGGCGGTGAAGTGTTGTAAAATCAAGTGGTTCGATTGCAATGTCTTGCAATAGGCGGGTAAATTCAAAAGTAGGTTGTGCAAACGGAGGAAAATCTGTTGTTAGAAACGTAAAACTGTGCGTCAAACCGGAACAGCAGTCGCCGCGTTGGATGAAAGCCTCTCATGTTCGGAAAAGTTTCATTTGGAAAAAAGTGTTTTGCACCCCGTAAAGGGTTTCTTTATTTTCAATAATTTATTTCGACAACTTTTTAATGTGAATAGTGAATGGGCGGCAAAGAGAAACTTCGCACGGTTTACGAGTGGGAATCTAACGGTAACTTATCAATATCTTTGCGCTTATGTGCTGCACAGCAATTGTTTTCATTCCTATCTGCAATCATATTCACATCTTAAATCATATTCACATTGATTACAAAATTCTTCATCACCTTTTCAAATTCAAAGAAAGAGAAAGAGAAGGAGAAAAAAACCCAGACTTTTGCAGCCTTATTAAAGTTAAACATGAATTATATATGTACATATCGCACCCTAAATACAAAAGGGTCACAACTCAAAATTTTCCAAAACTGACTTTTTTCCATAAATTAATTCAGAATACACATCTCTAACTACTACTAGCAAAAATTTCTTTCACGTCACTATCTTCTTTAACTGGAAAAACACAGTTATGTTTAAATGTGTTGCTTCTGCACGACGAACTAAACATAAACAATTTTTTGTCTGTCCTAAAAATTTTAGAATTTTGAGTTGTGACCCTTTTGTATTTAGGGTGCGATATGTAAACATATATATGTATGTACATAAGTGAGACGTACAACAATCTGTGTATGAATGTATTTGAGCTGTTTTCTTGCAGCAGATACATATAAACAAAAACAAATGCAGAAGTAACATTAAATTTAACTGTTTCCAGCAAGATTTAGGGCGAACCTTAAAATTTTCTTATACCCAATTTAAGGCCATTGCCATAATTGATAATATATGTATGTATGTATGTAGGCACATACATATTTTAAGTTTATTAACTCATGATTTATATATTATAAACATTGTGGTGGTTTTACATTCGCTGAAGCAACAGCTTGAGAAACTAAATTATAATTTGGGTGGAAACCCTTTGCGATCGCTGGTGTATGGAAAACACTTTCACTGACTGACGCACACACTTGAATGACACGCTGGGGTTCACCAAGAAAAACAGGTGAGGAAGAAAGCAACGAAACTAGACATTGAGTTTGTACTGCTTTACGGCAACAGCAACAGCAACAGCAACAGCACGAGCAACAAAAGAGGCACGATCGAAAACCAAAACGATTGAAGAAAAGCTTTGCTTGTGATCGCTTGTTGTGCCGCTCATCATCATCATCATCATCATCATCATCATCATCATCATCATCATCATCATTATAAGTAGATATTGCTGGTGCTGATGGTCCCATTTGAAGCGCTTTTGTTACAACGTTTTTGTACTTAAACATTCCAGCCGCAGATGCAGCTGAATACGGTTTAACTATATTTTACTTTTAAGTCGCTTAAACTCAAACTAAAAAAAAAAACTTAAAGAAATTCATTCGTATGTGTTAAGGAGAAGACTTTGAAATTTGTTGCATACAACATGTTTTGTTTAGAAGAGATTCGAAAAACGTTCTGCCAAAATTACTTAAAACAGTGGCCGGTGAATGGTGTGCACTTTTCGCTGATTTTGTTTATTGTACATTTATTAACAGGTAAAGCCGGAGGAAGTTAAAATAAACGCGATATGTAAAAGTGAAAGTTTTCAAACAAAAAAAAAAAAAAAAGTTCTTCGAAAAACCTAATAGGAAAATTTAAATTCTCGATTTAATTTTTCCCAAACTTTTATAATACAACAGATTTTACAATAACAATAACAAGTACTACAAATTTATTTTATTTGGTTATTTTTTAATTGATGGTTGCGAACAGTTGATGAAAGGCTTTCCCATAAGGACGGATGGACATTAAAATGACATCCAACAAGCGGTGTAACAGATATTGATAAAATTCTTTTTTTATTTGAAAGACTAGTGCCGTGCCATTATGCATTTACTTACATACATATAAGCTGCTTAGGGTGGCAATTGCCTAAAGAATTTAGCACCTAATTAACGCACCATCTACTAGAGGGGAAATGACGCATTCGAAATCGAGTATTTCCTCAGCATAATGTAGTTAAAGTGGAACACGGCAATCGTTATCGCAACTTGTATTTGATTCGTTAACGAAATAAAAACCAAGAAACAGTCACACAAGTCACTTCAATTTCGAAAAACCCATGTTTTTCCACTAATACACCCAGAAGTTTTGCCCTATAGCAGCTCCAGTGGCAGCAAATTTTGCAAGCGAATAAAATTTTGGCGCTTGCACGCCATTAAATATGAAAAATATAATGAATTCAATCAAAAGTATGATATAAGTTTCATGAACACGTCAACTCCAACTTGAAAACATGAATAAAAATGAAGGCCAAGTGGAGCCAAGAAAATGTTTTAAAACTAATAAATTTATGTATATCGCTGCCACTCATCCCCATGGAAGGAATGATTTGAAAATCTATTAAAATTTATTTTAATGCAATCAATAAACAAATTTATTTTTGTCACACAACATTTTGAAAATGAAGTTTTGCCCGCAAATTACAAGGGATACAACATGTGGATGCCACAACATGGATTTGTAAACGCAATCCAACATTTTTCACAACTTTGCACATATTTACAAAGTGCTTTGCTAAATAGAAAATTCATTTCCGGCATAATGCTGAGCGCTGCCACTAGACAGAAGCCTCAATATAGAGCGGCAAACTGCAACTTTGCTGACCTATGACCCGAAATACTTGCTTAGGGTAGAAAATGTAGCTTAAATGATTAGATGTTGAAACATTCACTTCAGAAGCCTCAACAGGCAATGAAAACGGTATCTTCTTATAATGCCAATATTGGACTCAACCTGCGATGATGAATACAAAAACATTGGAGTCCATTTTAATTAAAAGTTTTCGTTTTACAATTTATGTACATTGTTTTCCTTTTTCCTTTTGCGTTTTGTTTTTCTTATTGTCATATACTCACAGCAATGCTAAAAATAGTAGTAAGAACCAATAATAAAATTACCATCGAATAGCGTGAACCATAGAATTTCAGCCATCGAAAATTTTCGCTACACGAAGTTTGTACTCGATTACGATTGGCGTGGTGTGTCCCCTGATTCGAAAAAAAACCTCAAAATACTTTTTATTATTTCTTTTCGAACTGAACGTGGTTTTGACGTGGTTTTGTTAGTTTCGATAAGTATTTGCCGGGACCGAAATCAAAGGACGGTCCAGTCATTACTCATGGCTTTCAGAAAGCAACCGGCTTTATTTGAGGTGTCACTCTCCCAGCTGTCAAGGCGGACGTGAAAGTTGGCAAACCTTCACTTCACTTTTAATTTCGTTCTGTAGTCAAATACTTTTTGGCTGCTCACGTTTCAGATGGATGACAGATATTGAAAAATCTGAAATCTTAAAAAAAGGTCTAAAAACTGCAACTCCTAACGTTCTCGTATTACTGGCGTTTCTCCCAAGTCTTCCACACACTGTGTTACAGATCAGAACTGCCTTAGGCAAATAAATGCGCCCATTAAAAAGCAATAATAATAGAAATAGATCGCATTCTTCATAATTTGTGTACATTTTTACTCGATTGTACGGGATTTGAATATGTTGTTTCTTTTTTTTTTATTGCCAGGGAACGCATTTAGTAGATGTCGTTGAACACAATGTCGGCAGCCAGCACAAGCAAGAAAAGATTGTGTTGTAATATGCAACTTGTTTGTGTTAATTTGAATAAGAAATACAGTGTCTAGCGATAAAAATAAAAGTTTAGAGAAACTGCAAGTTTATTTGCATGGTGCCGAACGTGACAGTAGTATAAGTTAAAGTGAAAAACATTTTCAGTTGCATTTTAAATTTAAACTAAAGGTCATATTTAGGGAAAATCAAAGATAATGTTTAGAAAAAAGGAGAGTGGTGATGTGAACGTGAAAAATATTTTAGAAGTTTTCCTGGCGTCGCACAAAAAGCGAAGTTCGGCAAAGCCTAAATTTCATGTTACAAAAGTTAGTTTAATGTCTTTGTTTTCCTTAGTAAATATTGTGTCTTGTGCCACACGTGACATTATTTTGCTAATGATTCGACGGGCTAATGAGTATCAATTTATTTTTAAAAGTACAAAATAGATATTGTCATTGAAATTATTGGACACCAGGAATTAAACACTATGAGTGCATTCGGGCAACTAGATATTCTATTTATTCGTCTTGGGTGCATGAGTTTGGGGCGAAATTGCTTAAGGTTTGTGGCTTTGGAGTTTGTGACAAAAATGCCCGCAAGTATATCTGTATGGAAGTAATTTGTCTTTGGCGGCATCTGGCTCATGTCGTCGTCACTCGTAAAATCCGCGGCGCTTACATGTGCATATAAAATAGTTATTGCGAAATTTTAACTTAAGCTCTTGAACATTGCAGCTACGCAAGCCCAGCCGTATCGCAACGCACAACGCTGTTCTCACCGCTTGGAAAATGCTCTTGAGCACATGAGACGGCGTAGCATACAGACGAAGTATTCGCGTTCATATGAGGCGCAGCAAACACCGTACAGTCTGTATCATGCCTTGTATGGACCAACCGATGACTACGACGAAGATCTGTCTGTCTATCATCCCCTAAACAATCGCGGCTATTACGCCAAGAATATAAATCGCAATGCCAAACCGCACTCGAGATTGGATTTTGATGCGGGCCAAAGCGCGTATCAGCATCCAAGAAAACCGCATCGTTTGCCTGTGGGCCGCGTGGATGTGGAAGACTTAAAAGTGAAATTGCCCGACGACAATGCAGGCCGTTGGGTGGAGGTGGATAAGTGTAAATTCAGTTCCGAAAATTCTACTTTGGATACACGTCTTATTTTCCCCGACCTGACGCTAAGTGGCAGAATAGTGTTGCAGCCCACGGGGGGCAAATGTAATATGATTTTACGTTTGAGACGAGCAGGCATAGAGTTTCGCACCATTCCCATAGGATTCGAAAAATTAAGCGGCGAGGAGTCGCGACGTGTGGGAGCAGCTTCAGTAAGAACGGATTCACATTTTGCTGAGCCAGGGTTCATATCAGTGTTTGCTCATGGTTGTCAAGGTGCGGCACTCCAGTTACACTGAAAGTATAGATTTAAAAATTTTCAAATATGTACTTTCAGGTCCTACTGGCATTAAATTGCGGCAGAACTCGAAGAGACGCTACAGTTTTGCAGACGAACAACCCCTGGAGGCTGCATCGCAAATGCCTCTGTCTCCTGAAGTTTTGTTTGACATACGCAGTGAGGGTTATATACCGCCCAATGTGCGAGATCAGGAACTTGATTGGACCGGTGCTGGCTCCCAGGAGCTCTTCAACAGCCACACCGATAATTTTTATCGCCATCCATTCCGTCTCAAGCGCAGTAATCCTTTTCGACATGCACGCCAGATTTCCAACTCAATTGGAGTTGGGGATGAAATGAACTTCGATGACGATATACTCAATGTTTCAGATGAAAATCTTAAGGATTTGGTGCAGCCGGATGCCAGAGCTTTTGCAGATATATTTTCTGCAAGTACAGGCACCGGCGGCAACATATTCAACGATCACGAAGACGTTAATGATGCCATGCGAAATGAGCTGGAGAAATTGTTTTCGATGGGCGTGAGAGGCCTGCTGACCACCTACATGCAAAGAGCTTTACAGCCAGCCATTAAGGAAACCTTAATGGAAAATATGGGTTACACCATAAGCTATGGATGAGGGGCATGGGACACTTGTATTCCGCGTATTTAATTTATTTCTAGACTTAATTTGAAAAAATTAACAATTATTTTTATAAAATAAAAATTATTTAAAACACTTTCAAACCATCCAACCGTACCATATTTAAATAAGTTAATTGTTGCAACTTTTCTTAACTTTTATAACGCTTTTGCTATAAATTTCACTTTTTTCAATCTGTCTTTCTAATCACTTGACAACTTCAAACCGTTTTAAGGTAAATTCGCGTCGCTACTGACATTTTTCTGAAGCTCTTTGCTTGTTTAGCCGGCTTAAGACTTATTGCATACTTTTGATGTGGCAAGATTTATTGCATACTTTGAGGGGGCGTTTACATTTTGTTTTAAAGGCTTTACTGCGCATGGTCCGGACATGTGATCGAAGATTTCATTGGCCGTCCTTTAATAAGAGGAGGTTGAAGTAAATACATAAGGCTCATCTAGGCTTCTTTTCTTTTGTACTCGTGTCTGTACATAAATCCCATTTGCTTGGTTTGTGTGCGATGGCCGAAATATTGTACGTTTGTGTAACTGTGTTTACTTCTGAGCCACAATTCCTGTCTATGGCTATTTATGTGCAATATTTTTATGGGAAAAAAATTATAATTAAATTAAAAAATTTGCTAAAATTTCCATGTTCTTGTTTTGCTCAGAGCAGTTCGTGTGCTGTTGTGTGTTGAACATTGATTTTGTCTTTGATTTTGTTCAACAAAATGGCCTGCTTTGCATTCAAGGTCAGTTCAATGTTCAATTCAGGATTTGCGGATATCCGTTTCCGTTTTGCAAAAATAGGTTAGTTACTGTTACAGCTCCCGCTTATTAGTTATTGTGAATTTTATTTAAATGTTTTGTGTGTGTGTGTTTTTTTTTTGGTTTGAATTTACGAGTTTTAAGCAGTTTTTACCTAAAAACTAATTGAATGAAAGCAAAAAGGGAAATAAGGCGACGATCAGCCTTTTCAGCGGTTCATTGCACAAAACCCAATAGTTAATATGTGTAAATGTTGCAATCCAGGGATGATAAATAACATCTAACCAATTGTAAGACTATGAAATGTAGATTAGTTTCAATATGAAGAAGTAAAAAATGATAAAGCCCTACCGGATAGGACCGGATAGCATTTGAAATTGTCTCTGAGCAAACTGCGAACACAATTCACCCTTAAGCTCTTTTTGATATGTGGAAACATTTCATAAATCTTTCCGAGAAAAGCAAAATATCTTTGAAATTTTTTCTTTAAAACTGACAAAGAGCCCAAAGAAACCAATTGGATTTTTGCTTCTCTGCTGGTTTCGATTAAACGAAAGTTGAAAGAAAGGTCTTATGTTGGGTGATTCACTTAATAGTTGATTTTCATGTGCTTAGAAGCAGGACACGTATTTTTATATGGATGTAGGAAATATGTAAACTTTTGTGAGTTTTAAGGTCAAGTTGTCGCATACTGATCATTTCACTATAACATTATTCGGTACGGAAAGAACTAAACAAATTTTGGTCTTATATTTATATTTGTTGCATTTGGGAATCAAGAGCACTCAGGAACTTGTCATCTACGGATTCTTCTTGTTAACAAAATTTTAAAATAATTTATTGCATGATTAAATAAATGACGGTAAATGCCAGAGTATGGATGTGTGTATGAGCGTGTGTATGTCTCGGCTGAGAAGTTCCAGCCTTCATTGCAATTTTACGCATGAAGGTCGTTGGGGGTGGTAGCGATGAATGCCTTGATCTGATGACGAATTTGAATTTGGAACCAAACTGCTATAAAGGTCTGTATTGTGGGGCTGGCTCTGAAATATTATTCTATCATTTGGCATCCTTTTGTAATTTATTTATATATAAGCAGGGATCTGCTCTAAATTTCGGGAATCTAAATTCTCGCAATGTGTTTCAATACAATCAATAACAAATTGGCGCCCAGTTTTCATAATTTTCATGAAATTTATCGCTTTTGCATATTGACGTTATCAATTGGAAATAAATTTTGGTTTTGCACATGAATGCCTTAATTCAAATCAGTGCTATAAAATTGTAGTGGTTACCTGACACGAACACCAAATGGCTTCTTGCAAGGGCAAACGTAAAACGCGAGTTGTCTTTTCAGCATAACCCTAATTGAATAAGTAGAATAATTCCTTATTGAATAAATAGAATCTTAGAATGCGAACTATAAAATTATTATTTATGTTAAAATGCTAAAGTTCTCTTAAAATGCTAAATTTTAAGTTAAATAAACCACTAAATTTAATCAAATTTAGGCCCAACGCTGGATCCATTCTGCCTCTAGGCCTCTTGAAGCATTGCTGTATATTTTGCATGTATTTCTACATACATTTCGTCAGTGGAGAACTTTCAATAATGAGAGCGGTGTCTAGAATTTCGAATTTTAAGCAGACATATTTTATACCGAAGAACGAATCGTTCGAATCCGAAAGGTGTCGTACCAGGGTTGGCAAAATTGGTATAATTGTACTGTTTTTGGGTACTGTTCAAGCTTGAAAACGAATGTTCCCAGTTTTAGTAATTTTACAAATATGGCAACTCACTATCAGTTTTAAGACTACACCAGAAGTAAATTTGTCAATTCAAACGATTGTTACACATCGTCGGAAGACTTAAAGCATTCATATGCATGATCAGTGCTGCCAATAGAAATATTTCTCTGATATAGCACCTTTGCTTTTTGCTCTGCAAAAATTTTGTAGTTCGCACAGTTGCCAGATCTCACAATATGTGAGATCTGAAAACGCTAAAATTTCCAAAAAAATAGTTTCACTACTTCGATTTGAATTGAAACACAACGTTTTTATTTTCTTTATATATTTTAACACTTTATTTTATTTATTTCGTTTTGGTTTTATGATATTTTAAGGTTAGTATATATTTTTTATTTGTATATTATAATAATCAAAAGTTTGTGTATCTGAATATGATTTGATAATGAAAAACAGAAAGTTAAACTGAAACTTGGCTTTTGGTGCGATTCGGTAACTTTGAAAAATGAGCCAATCAATCGCTTGCCCAAACGATGTCATCATTCACTCCCCTGCTGCGTGTAGCAGAGCCTAATTCGAAACTAAGAATCAAATGGCATCTTTGTCACATTAAATGCCCAAATAAAGTCCAAAGTCGTTTCACGTCAAATGGCTTGTGAGCAGACTGGAGTATTAAGGCTCGTTTCGAGAATGTCGAACGTTAATGATCTCGCCAAATATTAACTTGTTAAAATATTGTAAAATTTATAAGTCGTCTCGAAATCGATCAGGTTTTTGATCTTGAAAATAATGGCCAGAGCTGTGGCCGTCAAGTTATTTATTTATTTTGTTTGTTTGTTTAATAATTTATAACTTTCAAAGTAAATGTACAAGTTGTAACTGCACAGAATGGGCGGGGTTGGGGTGATAGTTTTAACAGACTTTTATAAATGTCTTCGTGTCCAACTTATACGATCGATTTTTCACAGCAGCAGGGCAAGTTACAAGTCGGGAGTGAGAAAGTTTTTCGCAATAAAGGTTTGGCCTGGGCAGAACTTTTTTGAAATGAACACGTGTGTGGAAAGTAGTTGTCCTCTGGGAAACGCTCTCGATTTGAATATAAACGATTGATATAATTAATAAAGATGATTATGTATGATTTTCATTTTGTATGTATGTACGTGAAATTTGCTGGGCTTCGGTCGACGATATTTAATTATTATTATTATTATTATTATCATGTCGAGGACAGCCTTTTCTTTTTTCTTTTTTCGTTTTTCGTTTTTTACTTTTTGTTCTTTTGCTTATTTTGTTTTCCGAACAATTATGTAACAGAGATTCATTTAAATAGTAAAAGATAAACATTAAAAAGTTTATAGTTTTTTGTTTGTTAAATATAAATAGTTTGTTAGTTACAATTAAGTGATTACTTCTTGTTTTTATAGGTTGTTAATGCTAATGTTTAGGTTTGCAAGTGTGTGTGTTTTGTATAATAATCTGTTTTGTCGATAACATTTTCATATCTTAATATTAGTCTGTGTATATTTAATATTTATTGAAAATAATTTTCTATGGAAAATTTAATTTAAGAAACAAAACAATAGTAAAACTTAAACAACAAGTAAACGCACACTTACACATAATTCATATTATAACAGAAAATGTTTAACAAAAAGTTTAATTGATATTTTGTGTTATTGTTGTCACACTCACATTAACATTTATTATAAAGTTGATTTCAATAAAATTAATGAAACGAATTATAAAATATTTGCTATTTTTTTTTTCTATTCAATATAAGTTGAAATTATAGACAATATTTGAAGCATTATTTATTTGATTAAAAGCACTTCGTTGTCATTTTGATGCTATTGCTTGTAATTTTGTTTTTACATGTTTTCTGTCTGAGTATCTCATGGAAATCCTGCGCCTCAGCAATCAAACTTAAATGGTAGAAAAGCGTGACAACTGGAAACAATGTATGCACATAATCGTTAGTGGCGATGTGCTTTGACAGCTTTCAAAATCGCTGTTGTTGTTGTTTTGTTTTGCCACTTTGATCAGTTGATATTTTACGGTTTTCTTATTCCTTGCAGCTCTTTAATAAAATTGTACAAACACAAATTGAAACTTGATAAAGGGGCGGTTTGGCGGCCAGCCGGTGCGCTTCTTGGCCAAAGGCGGACTTTAGTTTAATTATGGTTTTACAGTAATTATGTTTAACATACGTTTTGCTCAGTTTCCTGCCGACAATTAACTATCCATCATGTTGAATTCATGTACATATATTTTATTCATGAACATATTTGAATAAGTTTTGCTGTTCCAGTAATAACTTGAGCTGAAGCAACATGTTTAGTCTTGTTAGTCTTGATAGCAGAGATATTGATACGAACAATACTTGAGCTTGATTTGAGATCATGTTAAATTGACATGAAAAAACAGCAGCAAAACCTACGCATAGTGGTAATGATTTGCTCCATCCGTTAAATGTAATATAACTTTCTGTTAAAAGTTAATATTTTAAAATAACAAAACAGAAAAGCAGCTGTTTTCGGTGTTTTGCAGCTGTCTATATGACTGACATTTTGATGCGCTGCATAAAAATTGCTAAGGAAAGTAAAACGTAAAACAGCGTTTGGTGCGTTTTTTGCAAAATGTTATCAGAACTATTTTCTATTCATTATCTTTAAAGACAATTGAGTGCACATTTCAAGTGATGCGTAGGATAGCACCTATGAAATGCCGACACACACACACACACACACGCACATACACAAAACAACTACATACATATGTTTATAGTATGTTGTTCTTAAATTGTACAAGTGTAGAGCGTTTTAACAGACTCAGTTGTTGGCGCGTTTTTCTTGGCGTTCTTAAAATCGATTTTCATCACATATTTGAAAATGAAATAATGCCTTGGCCAGAAGTTTGTTTTTCCGAAATGGCATTAACGTTTTTTCTTTTGCCTAAATATATGGCGGCCACCACACTTGAATCTTGTAGGGCTCTAGTTACTAAAAACTTACGTCTATCGCCATCAATGTGCGTTGGTCTTAACGATTCGATCGATTGCGACAGGGTTCCCTGAATTACAGTTACGCATATTTAGTAAAATCCACGGCTTTAGGGATCTCTACCATTTGAATGCTGAGCACATACCCACTTTAATACCTCTTCTCAGCCAATTTCAGTTAATTTAAGTTCATATTATTTATATTATTTCTAAAGAGATACTTTTTTTTTATTTTTACCAACAAACAAAATATTACGTTAGAAGAAAAGCTGCGTGTGAAAAAAATGCTCGCTAACAAATAACAATCAATACACTTACATATTTATAATTTATTTGAAACATTTATGGTACATCTGCATGTGTTGAATGGCAAATAATTTATTGTTTTTAATTTTCAATGTTTCGCCAGCCGCAACAGCGGCAATTGTTTGCGATTTGTGTGTGAAATACGCAAGATTCTGTATGCAGATGCTCAACAATATGCAAATTAAATTTTATATTTAATTATTTTTTAAATTAAATTAACATTACCATTGTATGTATGTATGTATGTATGTATAGCATTTGTATTATTGTAATGATAAGTTTTCTCAGCATTTAGATTTAATTTTTTTGTTTTAGCAATTTATGTTTTTCCTTTATTTTGGTTTTAATTCATCTTCGAGTATATTGTCATGGTATATTTGTTTTGTTGTTTGTTGTTTTTGCTTTTTTTTATGTTTCTTTAATTTAATTTAAATAGTGTGTCTCATGTTGGAGTATAATTTACGAGTATATTTGCAACAATATGCGTATGGAGATAATAACTAAGTTTTACAATATTAATGTATGTATAGATATATATACATACATATATTGTATATAGTATATGTATTCATAGCCTACATATATGTATGTGTGTATGTATGTTGGTATTTATATGCATGTATGTATGTATTAATATGTGCATGCACGCTTTTATATGTATTAGTTTTTAAGTTTGATGATGAGAAATTCTTTGTTTTTAAAAGACATTTTTGTAAGTTCACAAAATGCAGCATGTTTTTAGGCTGTGTTCTAAGAACCGCGTTGCCAGCAATGGTACCATCAAGATAAGATCAAGATAGTCTGGGTTCTTGTAATTTATATGTGAATATCTGTCAAGGCCAGTTGGGCAGATGTCGTCAAGCCACTGCATAATAGTTGAACCTGAGCAGTACTTTTGTTTTTGATATTTCCCAAACATTACGCCGCGTTTTGTTGTTGTACTAGCGTGTTTGACTGCTATGAGTTCGTCTTGCTTAGACGCCTCCTATACACGCGTCAAACTAAATATCATGAAACTAAAATTATACATTGTGGGCTGGCATATTCAAAGTGAAACATTTGCCAAACGACACAAATCCAGCCGTTTTGCAAAAATGTTCAATCAACATTGTTCGGCTTAAAGTTACTTTGATGATATTTTTCCATGCAAATTCAGTGCATCTTTCTCTGAACAGCGTTTAACTTAAAAATATTTCATGAGCTGAGTGTTTAGGATATTCTAATTTATGCTAATGCTTAACAAAAGTTGAACATTTTTGCATAATTAAACGTATTTATTTATTATTTGTGCATTTTCTAAGTGCGCTTTTATATCTCTATTTTCATCGGTCGAACTCGAACGCAATTAAAGCAACAAACGAAAGTTATAAAATTGCAGAGTCAATTCGCTCCTGCTGTTTATTCTACATATCATTCAGTTTTCCTCTTTGCTCTGTAATGAACACAAATAAGCTGGGGAACTGACATTGTGTTCTTCAGCTGCGGCAACAGGTCACAATATGCGCAGTAAATTGAAACAACGTCCGCACATGTTTTTTGCTTAAAAATGTTTAACGTTTGGCTTGATGTAAAATCAAAAGCAAGTAATTAATTACCGGCTTCCTTGAAAGTTTAAGTTCTAATTGGTTTTTTCGCACAATGATTCCTTTGCTTAGCCAGACTTCTACGCTTCAGAATAGATTAGACTAGACTAATGGAATGTTTTGCGAATGGGAAAGTAAATATTCTGTTTTTCGTTTTTAACAATTATAGAGTGGTTTGTTTATCTTACTAATATTGTATTATTGTTCTTGATAACTATGAGGAGAGTATGTTCGGGTTTTGTAAATGTTTAATACTTCTGTTTGTTCAATTAAAATTTATGTAACTTTTAGAAAACTAAAGCCAGTTTTGTTCATCTTATGTGAAGATTCTTTCATGAAACCAGGAAACTTTAGAGGCGATGAGTTGTTGCTGTGTGAGTGAGTACAAATCGAAGAGTTGCCGTTCCTAAGATGGAAAGAATGCAAAATGGTGAATGTGAATGTGTGTGTGTGTGTGTGTGTGTGTGTGTGTGTGGGTGTGTGTGTATGAACAAAACCCAGCAGGATGCTTAAGAGAAGGGAAGAGAGCAAACATTCTCTGTGCCCGCTGGCTGGGCTGTACTTTTTCATATTTCAGTATCTAGTGTCATGAATATGCCAAGTATGCATTTATGAATATGTTTCATACATTCGTGTGTATGTATGTATGTATGTATGTATGTATGTATGTATATAATTCATAATTTTAATGATAGTTAGCATTCTTTTCTTTTCTTTAAATATATGTATAAATGACATTAACAGTAACAATTAATCGTTTCTTATGTGGATGTATGAGTTTGTCGGGTTATTATTATTTTTTGTTTAACATTTTAACTACAATAATTTGGGATTTGCTTTAAATTGTTCGTAGAACGTTTGTTTACTTTAGGTCTATGTCATCGTCCTCACCTAGATTTTTACTACTGCTATCCCGCCAACTGTTGTACGACGGTATGCTGCTGTTGTTGCTGTTGGAGTTTTTCGATTCGCTAAAGTCGCTGAAGGCGGCATTTTGTATGCCTTCGTAGACTTTGTAGCTGTTGGTGTTGCCGCTGGTTTGACCGTAACTGCTGCGTTCGGATGTTACACTCATACTCTTGGAGGTGGCAAAACGATCGGTCTTGTAGGCGGAACTGGGTGTGCCAAAGATCATTTCGGCGTCGGAGAGAGAACCGCCGGATCGTGTGAACTTGCCATTGCCCATGTAAGTGGAGGGCTGACTGTCGCCAAATATTATATCCAAGTCAGAGCTATTCTTCATGGTGTTGGAACCTTAAATTTAACAAACCAAATCGGGGTTAATGAAAGTTTTTCCATTTCAACTAAAACAACATAAGTCATGCATTTAGGTGCATTGCTCACATCTTGTAGAAGACTTGTATTTTTGTGGTTAGAAATGTTGTTGATAAAACTAATAAAAATGCCTGATCTGAGCGTGAGATAAATGAAATATGAGTGAGAGATGGCAAGCGATTGTTTGCTTCAGTGTTGTGGTAAAAAAAGAATATGTGTCTGTAAAAAAAAGTTTGGTAGAAAAGATTTGTTTGTTTTCTTTTTGTTTTCATTGCTTAGTTTGTTGTGGTTGTTGTTGCTGTTGGTCTAGTAGGGTGCAATATTAAAGTACTCTTTGCTGTTTATTTGTTTAAGCCTTAAAGCTCTTACAGTAAAAGCTCTCATATCAGGACCATGTACTTACATATCGTACATTTACGTGATCGTGCTTGTACGTGTTTGCATTCTATTTACATCTTCCTGCCTTCAACAACTTGCCAACACATTCTGCAGCTTATTTGCTTTGATAAAAAAAGGTTTCTGTCTTGCTATGAGAGCTTTCACTGTAGGAATATGAATGCATTCAACATAGAAACAAGTAGACACGCATACATACACACAACTGTAAAAAATAGCAAATAAGATTTGTTGTTGGTATCAATATCAGAAAGTATCAGCAAAATATTTTCACAAAACATGACAAAATAGTTTGATGTTGGAGTTCAAAACTTCATTAAGATGTTGTATAAGAATTACAGACGGTAGATCAAAGAGGTTTGTTGCCTGTCCCACAACATCGAACGCTGACGCTGGCCAGTATTTGGTAACACCAAAAGCTGGTTTATGGCGGCCTCTGTTGCTCTTAACGAGTTTTCTGATGCTCAAAATGTTGGCGAGCGTTAACGTCCGACAACATGGAATTGGCAAAGCTTATAGCAGCTAGTCCCGATTTTTGTCCATTTTTTTTTATCACAATTTAAATGGTACCAGCCCTGCCCACCATTGCCGAACGCAATCACTTCGCCAGGGCTATCAAACGTTTTTTAGTTTAAGGTGAACTTATTTTTTGAGGAATTTGTAAAATATTGCGACACATGAAACTAAAACCTATCGCCGCTGCCTTTATAAAGAAATGCTTTAACTCAGTGTGTTTTTTTTTCAAAGTAGTCTTTAAATTTATCAAAATTTTGCCCAAATCTCGACTTTGGAAAACATGAGTTAAGGGCGTTTCACATCAAGGTAACGAAATGTTATGCCTTAAGGTTTTGTCTTTTCTTAATTCATGCAAATTTAAATGTTTTTTTGTTAATCAAGGCGAATAAACTTAATGCTAAATAATTGTTATTGTAGAACAACACCCATAAGTTGCGATTAAAAAAAAAATCAACAAAAAAAAAATAATGGCTTGAGTGGCGGCAAGACAACCGACTTGAGCAATGCAAGAGCCCCACCTTCAAAACTGTACCTGCTTTGACCGCCCGAACTGGGCCGGTACAAACTTAAGAAAAGCACGTCTTGAAAAGCTCGTCAATCCAAAGCATACAAATTTTGTTTACGAGCTGCTTCGATTGCCAAATTTGGAGGTGAATTGGTCTGTGGTGAGAACCTTGTGAAACATAAATTCGTCTTCAAACTTGTTTGGTGAAAGACATTGGTGTGATTGTGCCGGAGTTTTTAAGCCAAGAAGTGCAGTGGTAAAAAATATTTGCATAAACTTGTCTTATTTATATATCATGAGTGCAGATATGGAAAGCAAAAGCAAAGAAGTAAATACACAAATAATGAAAATGTAAATATTTCGTTGATAAGACAACAATATTAAGATGAGATGAAAGCTTTTGGTGAATGGGCGGTGAATAAAACAAAATAAAAGCATTACAAAATGAAACAGTCAGCATTTTTGAACCCCCAACTTTTCGCCGTCCAACAAACTAAAGTGGGAATTTTGAGTTTGATCGGAACTTGTTAAAGAAAATTGTGTTTATGGGCGAGGCGACTTTTCCAAAATTTCAACTGTCTCAACTTATAATCGCTGCAACATAAACGGAGAGGGTAGATGGGGTTGCTTCTTTTTCTGCAATGCGCCCCCTTTTTAAATGCCTGAATGTAATACAAATTATTACGACTTTGTAGAATCAAAATATTATGAAATTCTCGCCGTATTTAAGTGAAGGGAACAAAAGTCTGCTGTAAATACTTTGCGTGTTCACACGGATGGTAAAGTACAATTAGAGCAAAAATATTGGCTTTGCGATCCAAATAGCTGATGGTTGAGTTCTATAATATTTAGAAAAACAACATGAAAATTTATGGCGTTGAGTTTGGCTGTTCTTGTAATTATTGATAGCACCGTCAATACATTCTGCTGGTGCTGTCAATGTTTACTGTAAAATACACCTCTGGTGTGATAAAAATACACAAGTTTTTAAAATGGTTTCAAAGCATTTACTGACCGCTTGTCGCCTTTGGATACGTATTCTTTCCCAAGCACTGCATTTTGCTTGGACACGACGATAAGATTTAGTTCTGGACATGTGCTAATATGTCGTACGTGTATTAGCGTGGAAATGCACCTGAAGCACAAATAAGTTTTGCCCTTCAAACTGAATTCTATTGGCCTTTAAATGAATTTGGTGCAACAAGTTCAGCTTTCATCTTTTGCTACCCGATTTCCAAATTGATGTTCTTAAGCGCTAGCGTTGGCTTGTAGTTGGGCCCTTAGAAAATCGTCCTTTGAGATGAAAACGAATTAATTCTCTTATTTGCAACAAATCATTTTGGCAAACCACAACGTTTGCAGAGTCACGCATGAAACACATGATACGCCAAAGCATTTTCACGCCTATCACAAGGATTACGAAAGCATTACTACTGATGCCAGAGACGACGCTGTTCTCATCATTAAGCTCTCCAATAAATTGCTTTATTGCAGAAATCGTCCAAAAATGTACTTATCTTGAAATTGGTAGGTTGGTAATATGGCCAAGAACTTGCGCTTCGCTACACTCTAATACCTGTATGTGAAAACGGATTTTCTTAATTTCTTTGCAATTTATCATATTAAAATTAAGTTGGTCTTTGAAGGCTACGAATAATGGAAATGAGACCACCTTTTACTGGCAACATCAGTTTGTCGTGGGAGTGGAGAGAACAGATTAGATATTTACTACATCCATGTGTAGTATTATAGGTGGCCTATTGCGGGCCTAAGAGTTTTCTTATGTGAGATTGTTTCTTGTTGGTCATGCATGTCTGGTTTCCATTCTTATACGTTGTTACGCTCTCAGAAACTGTTTGAAGCAACGAATATTGAAACTTTCCCGGAGTCGCAAAGTACATAATGATAAGATGAATGAATGTCTTTGCGGACTTGTTACCAGCTCTAACTTTAACAACTTCTACAAGCAGACATTTAAATCTATTCCCAGTTCGGACTTAAGAATATTTTTGCCAATATAATTTGTATTTCTGTAAACTATTCGTATCTGTCTTGACCTACATACACACATACATACATATGGGGGGTTTTTTTTTAATATTGTTGTACTCGTCTCGAATGTTCACAGTGTCAGCTGTTTAGCATATTTCGTTTGCTTATGAGAGGTGTTTTGCGTGTTCGGCGAACTTCTGCTGCAGCACAAAAGCAGTTGAAATGCTGCAACTGTGAGTCAGAAACATGTTTCGCAGGTGGTACCAGCTTCGCAAAGAAAGTCGAGAAGACGTGAATGACGACGATTGCTGTGGACGCCCCATCACCGCAAGAACCGATGAAAACGTTGACAAAGTGCAGAAAACTGTTCTGGAGAATCTGGTCGAGTCGCTGGTAGAGAAGTTGCTGAGGAGGTCGAATGGTTCGTGGCATGTAAATTTAATGATTAGGGGTGTGGCAGCGAGGTAGTGCCACAATTGATGAGCTTTGACCTAAATGCTGGCACGACACATCAACGAGGTACCAGATTTGCTTAAAAGGGTCTCAGCTGCTGACGAATCGCGTGGTATATTGAGCAAAGTTCTGCGCCCAATTTTTTTTTGGCAGCCTTTCGGCCGAAAACGCTACACACTCACGAAACTAACTGACTAAGCGTGCGAAATAGTTGAAGGTGTGAAACTGCGGATGAGTTCGAGACGAGCGTAGCAAAATAAAAACGAGGAAAAGACAAACGAGGAACAGATAATTGTATGTGATTTTGAAAATTCATCTTATTATTTGAACAGAGACCTCGTATGCATGTTTGTATGTAAGTGTTTGACACTTAAAACATTAAAAGCGGTGACTTTGTGTGAGTTCTCATCCCAACGTGCAATGTTTGCAAAAATACGATACATAAAATAATGCTTTTTTACTTTGCAATTAAATACTAAATATTTGTTAATGTATTTGTTTAGTCTTAAATACATACTTTTTGCTTTTTGTTTAATTGGTTTGGATGCAATAGTTTGTATAAAATGTTGGTTTTAATTGCTTTAAACAAAGATATTGATTGAGCAGTTGTGAGAAAATTTCAATGAACTTACAGAACAGAACACAGACCGAAACAGTGATTGAGTGGATCAACGTTTAACCACTTGTATTGTTTGTCTAGAGGGATTTTAAGTTCTTTTATACAAGAAGGCTCAACAAATGGCACTTGACCCCTTTCAATACTTGTTTTCTAAGTTGTCCCCTTTTGCTTGCGAAAAGAATTAAGAGGTAATAAAATTTTTTAAAAAAAGAACGATGCACTTATTGACACTTTAACGAAAAACAGCTGAATACAAGTTCAGGTGGCCGTCTTTCTTGTTTGTGTGTGGCGGTTGTTTTGGTCTCGTATTATAAAGTATAACGAATTGGGAATTTTCTTTTTACAGATTTCATGCGGTCTTGTAAAAAATATCTTTTTTTTTTGGTTGGGGAGACATTCAGTTAAATCATGCGACATTTTTGATGCTTAAAAAAAAAGGTATCGTTCGCGTTTTCATTCTCGAGGTTGGAATTGTTGGAGAGTTTGAGCTATTGATGGCTTGTGGTTTGGAAACAAAAAAAGAATTAACAGAAAGGATGGTTTCGTTTATGGATCTATGCGAATGATGTTGTATAATGGTGATGATGATGTTGATGATGGTGGCTGAAACGCTGGTTTAGGGTTGAAATGAAGATGTGGACCTATTTATTTGAAGTTATGAACATTTAGGATTTTCGAAGTGTAAGGCTGACCAGCAATACACCCACGGCTAGATAATTACCATTGCTTTCGGATCTAGAGTACGAGGGTCGTGTGTAAGACGGCAGTTCCGTGGCGGCGTTGTAGCCATTTGAGGCGGCTGCTGTTGACTGCGCATCTTCGCTAGAGGTAGCCGGTACGGTGACGGCAGCTGGAGCACTGTAAACACTGCCCGAACGTATGCCAGTATTGAAGGGAGCTGTGATAGCGGTTCGCCAGTCACTGCTGGGAAGGGCTGTGTCGTTTCTTAAATTGGTGCTGGTAGTTCCCAGACTGGTGGAAGCCGTGGCATTGCTTACCGTATTACCGGTAGCTGTTGTTGTGTCCATTCGTGTTATGGTTTCAATGGAGGTGGAGCTTCCATAAATGTAGCTGGTCTTGTCTTTGTTAGACGCAGTCGAACTCTGATAGGTGGTACTAGAATTAGTAGCAATCGAGGCATTTTGTGGAGGTGGTGGCGGTGGTCTTGATGGTGGTGGTGGTGACTTAAATGTACTGTCGGTACGGGCATTAATGCGTGATGAGATCGATGAGGAAGATATCGAAGATGAGGAGGTCGTTGAAACGCTACCTATAGTTGTTGTAGTCGTGCTAGTTTTCAAAGCTCCCTTGTCGAATGGGTTAACACGCTCTTGTGATTCGAAAATAGTAACCGGCTTGTATTTAGATTCTTGTTCGTAAGTGTCCAAAACGCTGGAAGAGGGCTTGCTGCTGGAACTCACACTACCAGCGGTTAGTGTGGAAGTAGTTGACGTGTCTGAACGAGCATCGACAGGTTTTTCGACTGGTTTTGGTGAAGGTTGAGTAGAGATAACAGAATCACCCAAACCCGAAGAGGCCGAAGTGCTGGATTTTCCAGAAGTAAATGAGAACTGTTTGCCCAAAAACGAGCTACCGGCACTGGTGAGACCACTTACACTTATACCACCTACGCCTGTGCCAGACGTGCTGCCGCTACCACTCTCACCAGTCATGCTGTGGCCAGATTCACTCGCTGTTCTTCCGCGTTTTTTGTTGGCTAATTCCTACATGTCACCAAATATTCCCGCAAAGGTCTTTCTAAGGTTTTTCATGGTGTCCTCCGCATCCTCTACTACAGAGCTCTGAGATTGCGGAGGACGTTGTGCCGTCCTGGAAGCTGAAGAAATGTTAGAAGCCTGCGATGTTTGGGAATCACGTCGAGGCAGACCACTGGGTGCAGCACTGGTTGTAGAAGTGCCATTCTCCTCCGGCAGCTCAGAAATACTGCTACGGCTGCTGAGACGACCTATTGAACCGACAGCTGGTGAAGTGCGTTCGGGTATTGGTGGGGGACCGCCCATGGGAGCTGGTCGCGGCCCGGTGGGTACCAACGGTGGAGGACCCATCTCTTCGGTTGGGCTCTGACCTCGCGACGAAACCGATGACCGCGATGATAATTTGCCATAATGACCACCAGCTGTTTGCTGTTGCATACCCGGGCGGCAAACGTTCTGAAAAATTTTTAACGGAATAGTGGAAGCTCTTCGATATTCTAAGCATAACTTAGTTTAAATACCTGCATCCGTGAAGTAACTAAATCAGCAATTTGTCTGCGATCATCTTCTTGCGAGTCACCCATAAGAGCAAACGTACTGTCGGATGCTTTGATGATGTACTCGCGGCCATCTTTTCCGACCACAACAGAAACACCGCACACTTCCATTCCTCCAAATAATTCCGAAATCTATGAAAAATAGCAAATTATAAAAACTCTTTCAACTACAGTGTTACACGTTTATTGGAACTGAAGCGGATGCGGCTTAAAACCCACAAGTGGTTGCCCAAGAAACCGTAGCTCGCGATTCAAAGATTTTTGGGTACTTTTATATGGATGTAAAAAGTAGAGTTCTTGTCATTTGATCAACGCACTTGGTTAAATGAGCGTTGAAGAGCCACATATTTTAATCTGCTATCCTGTGACCTATTAATAAATAACACTTGCACAGTCCGCATTGCGATCCAGATTTGCTTAACTTTTGTTGCTTTTTAGCCAAATTTTTTGCGAAAATGTTTTGAATTTCTGTTTCTTTGTAACTCTGCACAAATTATATTATATGTGGACGAGAGAAAAAGTCTTCAAAGCAGCCAAAAAATCATAGAGTTTGATAGACTTGCATTAGTCGGAGTTGTCGTCGATTTCATCGTGCGAAATACTTTTTTTAATGATGTTCGATTATTGAAAATTAAAATCGAAAACCATTCACACCATTCACTTGTATAGAACACCATCTTTGGCCAAATCCTTATTTTTGTTAACATTCAAAATCGCAGGACAGCGTCTGAGAATATGACGGCTTTGGTGACATTGAATACTGTAGCACCATTCCCAAACTAAATTACTGTCGTTTTGACGAATCTGTCTGAGCACCAACAGCTCAGATTGTTGGATTATGTATCACTACACTTTCATTTGTTCATAACAATTTCGCCATGTTATTGTTTTTATTGCTTTTTATATCAGGGAAAATTTCTATCGGTTTTTATCATAAAATCGGTTTATTTGAACTCACCTCGTCCACCCAAGATTTATATTTTTCTGTCAGAGTTATTTGTTCCAACATGGCTGAACCCTGATTAGTTTTCCAATTGCCGGTAATCGATTTGCGCCTGTAAACAAAATATTTACTTACATACATACTTATTTATAGACAAGTTTAAATTCTATTGAAGAATTGCTAAAAACAATAGTTGTTATGAAAATTAGTTACAACAAATTTCTTGCCAGCGATATTCACAGGCAAAAGGACGAAAACTATATGATACTATTTAACAGCATTTTCGAATTGGCTGTCATTCCCGACAGATGTTGCGTTCAGCAACACTTGCAATTGACAAAATTGGACTCATCCAAATGAGTGCTCTATCCGCACTACGTTTCATCGACAAACAAAATTGCCACATTTGAGACGATATCAATTTACTTGGGATGTCGAAACGGCCAAAAAGTCACTGATTCGTGTGAATTTTTTCCATAAGTCCAGTCAGAAAACAATATCCGACGGCCCATTAACGTTAATCGCGAGAGATACAGGTCGATGATAACCAGCTGCTTTTAACCTGAATTGAATGGTATGGCCGCCAACAGCAAGTGGTTCCATTAGACTGGCCCTACCCACTGCATACCTTAAAACATATTGAAGCTTCTGCACGAGCGCTGAGATCGTGAGAGTTTCGGTGGCGATATTTTCGATAGGCCATGCAATGAGTCCTATTTCAATGATTTATGCTTTAGAGCTTTAAGGCACGTCAGCCAGCGCGATCGCAGCATAAGTTCTTTCAAAAGAATAGAACATTTCGATGACATCTCACTCACACTTTTTTTCATTTAAATTTAATGAAAGGAAAGAAGGGCGTAACGAAAGACTCTTTACTTTATTTCTAAAAATAAAAGCAAGAAGCTGTAAAATTGAGAAACTGCAACAAAAATATAAAAATATAAGAACAAAGCAAAGCTCCGTAAAGGACCTCATTTTACATCGCATTTGTTATGATGGTATTACATTCAATAGTATCCAATTATCTGGCAAGATAAGACAGAGAGAGTGTAATGAAACATGTTGCTGGCGCTTTGTACCCGGACTTACATGAATGCCTTGTAATTATTGCCAATCTTTTGAATGTGCACATCGAACTTTGCATCGATGTACGGTTCAATCGTGCAGTAGCAATGACCTTCGAATCCGGTGCCAGTTACAAGGCCGGCTGCATCTTGCAGACCCATTTGATTTTCAAAACGTGCCGTAGCCATGCCGCCATGACAATGGCCTGCCTTCAAAACACACGGGAATTTCGTCCAATTAAGCTGCAAATAAATAAAGAGAAGAAGAAAAATATATTAAGAAGCAAACAACTTGTCGTTCCTATTGTACTTTCATGGATAAAAGGGAGCACTCAGTTCAAATTTTGTTTAAAAAACAAACACTTTATCTGTACACATTTCGCCACTTGTTGGTGTTTGTTGTTATGCTTGTGGTAAATATTATTGTATTTTATGGTTATTAATATTTTGGCCAGAAGCCAAAAATTGCAAGCACAAAATTGTATTTCTTTCAAAGAAATCCCCATGGCCACAATAAACCGATTAAATTAAGTACTTCATTGGATGAGCTGGTTGGATGCTAAGACAGTGATTGTATTGTCAATTATTGGCCATTGAATGGCATAAAATGCGACATACACAAATATGTACAGACAGACAGACAGACAGACAGACAGACAGACAGATTGTGAAATGAATTTACTGTAGCAGCTGTCATGACGGCCTAATCTGATGGTAGACCAGCTCCACGGGTGAACTTGTCAACATACCAATTTGCAAAATATTAGATGCCGCCACATTCCAAACCCAAATATTGGGCTGTCCCCCTTCCCTTCTGTCGGCCATACCCTGGTCAGACGAGGGAGTCCAGGCAACTGAGTCGGTAGCCAGAAAACAGAGCAAACGAATTCAAGTTACTTTTTCTGACGCCAAGTTTAGATTAAGTCTCACGCATAAGCGAGTTCCCTTCGGACCTTCAATTAGCTCCGAAAAGAGGCCTATTCTTCCCTTCTCATCGGGTTCAGCTGTGTAGTTGTACCCGTTGTGATTGTGTGATTGTGTGTGAGGTGGGCCGAAAGCAGACCTTGCCTTCGATCTGTCCATGAAAACATTCATGATCCAATACGCCAAAAAAACTAAACTAAAAGTTCAAAAGAGAAAATTGTAATATAAAGAAAACAAAATTGAAAAGTTCTAATCATTTTCCGAACGCTGCATATCAAACAAAAGCCTCAGATTATTCCGAAAAAAAAACATTTCGTTGTTAATTCAGCTAAATCTTTTGCTTGGAAAGACAAATAATGATGTTTTTTTTTTTAACATCACAAACGCTTTATTCTGTTCGCGAAGTTACAAATCCAGGACTGATAATTGCTTCTTAACTAAATTACATCAATTAATCGCTATTTATAAGAGTTTCGTGTAAAAATGTCGGAGCCCTTTGCCTTGACTTCTTGCCTTCGCATTAGGGATGTGTTTCACTGTTTCCCGGAAACGTTTAACTTCTTCAGTGACTTATATTACCGTAGAGTCTTATTCCACTCAGTTGAACGCCGCTTTGTTTTGATCACAAAACTAAGAACAGGTGGCTGAATCGAAGGTAATAAATTAAGCTGTTTTTATCGTCCATTATCCGGCTGATCACTTCGAAAGTGGCTCCTTCAAAGCTTATGCTCCATTTAGATTTAATGCTTTAAAGGGTTTAATATGATCATAAAAAAACTTTTATAAGTATGTAATTGTCTTCGATTCCGAACCTGTGGAACAACGCAGTAGAGGACGCCCACGGAACCGATGGCGCACACAAGTGGAGAGGGACCTCAACCAACTTGGTGTGCACAATTGGAGAACGATGGCTAAAGACCGTGCCAGCTGGAAAACTTTGTTGGTTGAGGCCCAGGTTCACCACGGACTGTAGCGCAAAAAGAAGAAGAAGAAGAATAATTGTCATCATATTTAATTACATGATGACGTTTTTGTAATGTGTCGGGGTAGCCGACGCCACACAATAATTTACAGATTGTCTTCGATTGACTGCTCAGCTCAATCAGCTCAAAACATTTTATTGATTTAGTTAAGTGCTGAAAAATATACATACATACATACACGTACATACGTACGTATATTTCATATGTATATTTTCATATTTTCTACGTCAGTTCATATTTCTGCTTTTCTCGAACACTTTATTCGCGTATTATTTTTAAGACTTCAAGAGGATTTCCTTGAAAACCAGATTGATTCATTTTTCAAAAATAACATCAGTGTGTAAAATGAAAACTATTTTCAACTATTCATTCATTCATTCATTCACTGCTACACATTCACACATACGTAAATGTTCACAATTTGCTGGTACACACAGATGAGAAAATTTGCTCAATAGCGATGAATTGAAATAAGGAAATTTTGTGTAATAGTTTTTTTTTTTAAATCTTAATTCTTAAAAAGAAAACACTAAATGTGCTTAGAAATTCCTACGATCTTGGCAATGAAATTCAAGCAATAATTTTAAATGAAACTTAAAAAATATGTACACACATACATACATAAGTGTGTATGAAATGTGTGTCAAATTAACCCCCATCGCGGTGGGGCCAGATTTTCCCACATTTTGAGATAGAGCCCTGAAAACTAATCCAGGCAGCCGATTCACTGCATCTAAAGTATGTTTTTTGCAGCGTGTTTTCGTTTGAATATTGCCAACTTATGTTTGAGCACAAAAATGTTGATTGTCTCTATTTATGGAGTCGACAAGAGCTGGTCCCCGTTCTGAAGCTTCAACTTAATACGCACATCAAATTTTGAGTTTGTGGGAGAGCGGCGAAGAAGATTGATAAATGGTACGCAGGGAGTTGCATCTGCTGGGGAACTTGTTCGAATTACTCGTATATACTTGTACATGAAGTTGGCTGCAGGTTAACACTTTTGACATTTCTGCTCATTCTTTGGTTCGCTGCACGTTTGCCTCTGCATTTTGCTTTAAAATTATTGACAATAAAAATAAAAACTAAAATAAATAAATTTTAGTGTGGAAAAGAGAAAATTATTTTGAAATACAATAAACACAGAAACACATATAGTGCAGAAGTTGTTTAGTAAAACAAATCGAGATTGTTGAAATAGATTTATTTGTGGGAAAGCCAAGGCAACTTTAGCTTGAAAGAACAGGAAAGAAATTAGTCAGCAAAAGTTGAAGTACATATTTCATATATGAACCGGTACTCGGGAGAAATGAGATCGACCAAAGTCCCCATATACATACATGCTGACTACTTGCAGCCGCACAACGAGGGCAGCATGGCAAAAACAACAGTTATGTATTTTGTTTGTGTAGCAACCTTTTCTAATGTCAAAAAAATGGTGGTTACTTAATGTGTATGTGTTTGGGCAGTTCTAAATTTAATATTTTATAATTTATCGATCGCAAATATTTATTTATTTTATCGGCATTTTCTATTGAAATTTTCTGGTAGAAATTTGTACACGTTTATATCCTTTTTTATCCTTTTTTTTAATAAAACAGGTTACAAAAAAAAAAAAAAAAATTATCAGTCATTTTTTATTGTTTTTTTCTATATTTTTTTTTTTGTAACCTGTTTTTTTTACGATCTATTTTACAATTAAAATAATAAGCAAATTTCATGCCTTTTAAATAACAACATAAAATATATTGAGTTTCCTAAAACCCAAAAACAAAATAAATACAAGAAGAATTTACTTTTTAATTAAAATACAGAGTAACGAATTTTAACTTTTTCTATTTTCGGAAGGGAAGGTCAAGTACATGAAGTCTTTTAAGTGTTTGGATTTCATTGCTATCATCTAAAAGACTGATTGCTAACACGTTGGAATGATTGCTTAGTCTATTTAAGTATCTCTCACTGAAGTTATTTATTTCATCTTTGACCAATAAAATTCGAAGATCTCTGTGTATATTTTTGTTGGTCATAAACCAAGGCGCATTTGTTAAAAGTCTTAAGGTTTTTGACTGGTATCTCTGTAGTATCTTTTTTTCTATTTGAAAAAAATATTTTGCATCATGTGGCACAACAGAAAGAAAACACGTTTTGACATGAGTCAAGGTGCCCGTCAGGCCTCTTGCATTGATACACTTTGATATCGAGTAAGTCCGCACGTGATCGTTACACGCAAAACATTATGACTCTGGTTTTTCGAGGACTCAATTACGCTAAATTGAAGGTGTTCACTGATACAGCAAAACGAAAACAGAAGTGCATTTTTTTTTTTGGAGAAAAATCTTGCAAATTTAGTTTTATTTATTTGGATATTTTTGTGCAGAATTTTATTAAGATTGATTTTAAAAACGTTTAATTTCCAATCAATGTAGTGGATAGTACGTTTTTGGCATTTGAAGCCTGCGCTTACACTTGACAATGAATGCCGCAGTCAATTTGATGCGGTTCTCCTCACTTCGTCTTTAGCACAAATCTAGAACGGCTGGGCCCATCCGATTAAATACTTGCAATAACCTCAGGCGACAGCCAAAAACCGATGGCATGTTCGCTGGTACCCATTGAAGGTTAAAACTTCTTTACACACGCTCACCCGAATCACACACTAAACACACTTGCCATTTGGTGTGTTTTGTGCCCACATTCATAATCTTAATTTCCATTTACGAGAGCATGAACGGACCGACGGTATGTGTTGCGCTGAAGTTTTATTTTAGTGTTTGATGATGTCATAAAAATGCAAATAAAACTGCATCTGCATACGTGCATACATACATACATACATATACATATATTTTGAAATCCATAATTATGACGACGCTGGAACAGTGTCTGTCAAGTGGAGAGAAACCTAAAGGCCAGTGTGCAGTGTTACATCGTACATATTTATGTATTTCGTAATCACAGCATCAAGCCTCAACTAAATGGAAAATGAACAGAACAAAAATGAGGGCAGCCGAGTTATTATATATGTATGTATGTATGTAAATATGTACATAAGTTGGTTGCCGAGAATGTACTAAATAGGCCACTGACTGATTTTTCGGATTACAAAATTTGACGGCATTAACGATGCGTACATCTACAGATATAGATATAGTAGCACGAAAGTTGCTTTAAATAATGAAATTGTATGACAAGCTAATTTGTCTCAATTTCTTTTTCTACAGTCACAAAATATTGCCTCGATAACAGCGATAACAGTTTGGCTTACAAATTATGGGCCATAAACAAATACATATTGTAAGAACATATACACAAGCAGAGCAGCTCCCTTTTTAAAGCCCTTATGGCACTACACTTTTTGTTCATTGTCGAATTTTTGGAGTGCAAAGAGTTCAGATATATTAAGAAAAAGAAATTTGTTAACGTTTTCTGCCAAAATAAAAAAAAAAATTCAAAATTTCTCATCTTAAAATTGACGTTTCCGGCTTGAAGCACTAAAAGTGTTGATTAATGTGCGCCATTATAAGCGATTTTCTGTTCCTTTCTGTTCGGTTTTGTGATTTCTTCTAAAAAAAAAAATAGTTGACAGAAGGGGAAAAAAATGTTTTCTTTACATTTTTTATCGCCAGCCCTTTTTAACATTTATTGTTTCTTTCTATCAATTAGTCCATAAATTAATGAAAGCAAAATGAAGAAAGAAAATTAGCAAAATTATTTTGTTTAAGGCAACAACTACAACAAAAATAGAACACTTGCATAATAAGTGCGATCGCACGACGCAAAAAAAAAAAAAGGAATCAAAAGCCAAATATGGCCGTGTAGGGATGGCAGACTGTACTTTTGGACCTTAATTGTACGAAGACACATTTTTTTCAATTTATATTAGTTACTACATACTTAAGGCCGGGATGCCTAGAATCCATCATGGAAGCTAAAATACCGGGTGTGCTAAAAGCTTTGTAGCATAAAGTACGCGTCGACTTCAACGCAGCGCATCAAATTTGTAAGATTTTTTAATCAGAGTAAGATTTTACGATATTTTTGTTCAAAGATAAGATATTTTATATCGTCTAGACACTGTTAATTACAGAACAAAAAAACGTTCTTTACACAACAACGCAATCTTGTGTTTTTGGTACATAAAATATATATTATTGGCTGTTTAGGAAATTAACTAAAGTCTGGTTTGAATCGGGCTGAACACTTCAGATGTTGTCTGTAATTGTTTATTATTGAAATTTCTTGAGCGACTCACACAACGAAATGAAAAAGTACGGTACCAAATATAAACGGTCACTCACTAGTACATAAAACAAAGTACGCCCTTGATGTGGCACATCAATTATCATTATTGAAATCTTATTATGCACTTGAAAAGGCTATTGATGCGCAAAAGTCCGTTGCCGCCCGACTACATTCGATGCACTCGATTTATTTGCTGCAGTAAAAAGTCAAGCGGTTCACTGTTCGTCCACCCGGTCTTATGTGACATGAGGTGTATAGCGGATAGTGCCGGAGTATTAGTTTACCGCCGATTAAAATTTGGCCATCACACTGCCAAGAGTGTTCCCGATAGGATGGTCGCGGCGACCGTAACAGAAGCAAACTATTTAAGACTGAAGAAAAAATAAAACTTGCACATGTTGGGGAGTGATGGATGGCTGAGCAATATAATCGGCATCCGCTGCGAATGTTTGGACATCAAATAAGAAAGATTTTCCGTTGAGTTTCCTTGATCTCTACATGCAATACAAATTAATTTAACTTTTTAATTTCTAAAAACAATTTAATGTTTCGACATACACAGACAGAGTCCTGTCTTTTAAGGATTTTCGTAGGTTTGGATTTTATGGCCTTACGAATTTTAAATACTGAGTTTGTTAACCCACATATTTACATACATATGTAGATATATACATAGAAAACATATAGGGGCTGTTTTCGGAAAATGGAGTTTTTACTTAAGCAAACGGTCTAACATCATCTTACTGCAGCAGGTTTTTCCTTTAACGCCCTTATTTAGATGAAATCTGGGCATTCCAGTTGATGCAAATCGAAGAAAACTTTCATCAAAACGAAAGCAAGTTGATCTGCTGCAAACTAATATCGCCAATTAAGTTCAATGCTTGAGGCCCTCATTGTCTGCCGAATGATGCAAAAGTCAAAACATCAATCAGTGCAATCAAAACACAATTAGTTTTTGTTATTTTTATCTTTTTTTAACGAATTGCGTCATGCCCGAACTCTTGCGTTGGCTTTCGCGACTTAGGGGAAATGAAAAAAAAATTACTTTCGCTAATAGCGAAAAACGGCGTACATGAAAATCTCGGATAATTCATGAGGAGACGCTCCTTTCGCTTTTCATACACACATACAGAAATATGTATGTAAAATATATATCAATTTGCTCGAAGACGTCAATCGACTAAAGTTTCTCTTAGCTATTAGTCAGAGCGATTATGGTCTTGTTTGTGCTTTCGATTTGTTTCGCTATTTCGGCTATTTTCTCGCCTCTCTTTATCACACAACAAACATTGAGTGTTAGAATGTTATAAGTTATTTTTTATGCTGGTGCTCTGCATCTGCATCTGCTCGATCATGCGTAGTGAGTCTTTGTTTGACTTGGGCATGCGAGAAAATGAAAATCTTCTAATTGCATAAGACCCGAGTTGGCAGATAGATGCCTTGTTTGCAGGTGTCTCTTGTTGTGGGCAGAAAATTTAGAACTGCGAGGCCCAGTAACAGAAGTTAATTTAACGAATACCAACACCACCGAAAGGTAAGTGGAAACATTTAACCGCACAATATTACAGCCAGTGATTTTTATCCAATATTACAATGAAATTCGCATTCGTTATGAGGGCGACCAAGTAATCACTACGCCAATAACTCGTCGAAATAATCTAGAAATTAAAAGAGAAACGCCACTTGCCACTTCTAACGCCAAAAGCACTTCTTAAGTTTTCCAACTGTTTGTTCGTTTAACAGACTCGTACATACATTTTATAGGTTTAAAGCGATTAATAATAAATTCAAATATCTGGTTGTGCAAAATATTTAGACAAAATTCAACTAAGTTGCTGGCAAGTATTAGCAAATTCAAGAACTTCTTTATGGAACCTGTGGGACAACGCATTAGAGGACGCCCACGGAACCGATGGCGCACACAAGTGGAGAGGGACCTCAACCAACTTGGTGTGCAAAATTGGAGAACGCTGGCTAAAGAGCGTGCCAGCTGGAAAAGTTTATTGGTTGAGGCCCAGGTTCACCACGGACTGTAGCGACAAAAGCAGAAGAAGTATGTATTTATGTATTTATGTGGAATTGAAACCGTAATAAACGGCTTAAAACAATAAAATGTCTTGCTGTAGATAAAATGCTTTGAAATTGCGTTTTCTTTCCATGAACTTGTTTTGTTGAACATTTTCATCATAAAACACTTGCCCAGTCCTACTCGTGTAATTTTATAATTTGTTTACTTTTCAGTTTCGCCAAAAAATTTTCTTAGTTCTGCTTTCGTTAAACAGGGCAACAATGTAACATATTTTTATCTTTTGTTTACCAAGTGTGTTCGACAACAGCACAATCACAAATAAGACTTGACTATATACATATTTAGTTATTTAATAATAGTTGGTTTTTTAGACAAAAAAAAATCGGAGTTCCGAGCTATTTGGAAAACAAGTTTTTTTTTTTTTTTAGAACCGGTTTTTATAAAAGTCTGGTTTTTAGCTGTTCCATTTTTTGGAAAATACCAAAATTACGCCTCCTCTGATAATGACCAATTGACATTCCAATAAATTGAATTGTATCAATATTTAACTTTGTGCACCAACAATCGAGGCATGTTGTACGCACGCAATAAAATGCTACAATCATTTCACGGCCCTGAGCCAAATCTAGAAGACTGATCGCAAGTTTTGCAATTAAAATACAGTTTTTGCAATCTTTCATATTTCTGAATATTCTATACAAAAGATTGCTGGCGTTCCTTGATTTAGCCCTTTACTAGTGGTGCCAGTGAAGTAAGATTGGTTGGAAAAATTTAACAAATGGTAACAGTCGAAGTAACTAAAACTGATCTGATCTGATCAGAAAAGTGACGCGAGGCAGCAGCTGAAATTTATGATATATTTGATACTTAACAGTGGCAGATGTAAGCAACTTGCTGTGTCCTTTCACAGTTCGGGTTTCAGTCTTACAATACTGATATATCTGACAACTGTCTGTCTTAGTCGATTTTATTTACAAGTGAAAAGTCAAAAGTAAACTAAGAATTAAATGGCAGCAATTGCAGCAATTAGCGCTAAATTATTGTCGAAGTTGCATCATTTAGAAAAATTAGGAAAATCGTTCCTATTTCAAAATGCTTTTCATCCGTCCCTCGTTTGTATGAGCACTAAAATTTTATTGCTGTTTATGACTTTTAAGATGATTATTCAAGTCTGTTTGATGTTATAGTCAACGGAACAGTCGTGAATTTCTTATAAAAACGGGCAGGTTTTTGCAAATACTACAACATTCGGCGTTTGTAGCGTTTAAAGTTTTTTTTCGGTATTTCGAGCGTGTTTTTTCCAGCACCGTTTTCCTTGTCCTGTCAAAGTGGTAAGTTTTTTTTTAAATTAAAAGTTGAGTTAAGAGTGATTCGAAAATCGTCGTGTCTATGCGTGGCTATACAGATGGAACTTTGAAAAGCTTTCAGGACGAGTTTTCCTCAAACTTAATTAGTTTTTTGCCTCTCCTTATCCCAATAAGCTTTTCATCCGTCCATCGTGTAAGAGCAATCGAAATGTCTTTAGGCACGTTTTGCTTTTGTTGTTGTTAATAACTTGTAAGAACTTTTGTTTTTCAATTTGTTTTTTCATTCAACGCTACTCCGCTAAATACTATAAACAATTGAACAGTTTATGATTTCATTCAGTCGTGACTTTCATTTAAAAACGGTCAGGTCTTTTCGAATACTCCGACATTCGGTGTTTGTGCCGCTTAAAGTTTTTTTATTCGATATTTCGTTCGTTCGTGTGTGTGTGTGTGTGTCTTTTTCCACATAGTTTTCCTGTGCCGCTTGCTACTGCGTGAGTGTTTGTTGTCGAAAATGTCTAGAAAATATAAAATATTTTCTTTTCTGTCTATCTGTGATTTATTGAATTGCGGTATCTGAGATATTGAGTGTATGGGGTGTGCGTCTTGTCAAAGTCTTCTGTTTTCTTTTTCAGGTTTTTATATAGTTTTTGGGCGTAATGAACAAATGCAATATGTTCTATAAATTTTAAATTATTATTAGAGTTATTAAAAAATACAACAATTCTAAAAATCTGGCATTTCAACAACAAATTGAAAACTATTAATATTGCTTGTTTGTTTGTTGGGTTGGGTGGGTGTGTTTGGGACTGACCTTATTCGCGTAAGAGCAGTGATTACAGGAACAACATTCAGGGCCAGTTTTCTTTAAACTTTTAGCGTAGAAAGTGTTCTTGGCGTCTTACCAAGCAAATCGTATTAAAGTCTATAAACCCTTTTTGGATGTTATTGATTGCCGATAAAGTGTATTAACCGATGACACTCAAAATTGAACGGAGGTGCATGGCAAGGCGCTGGATAATTGCCATCGATGGCAGTTTAAGCTTTGCTTGCTCCTGGTACCTGCTATAGTGAGCAGACACACTTACACCGCTACCAGCCCATCCGTTGAGCCACTCTAACCAACGGGCCTTGCTCCCGACCTCTTCAGCAAGGCCTTGTCATATGATCTAAGAGCGACATAGGCAACACGTGTGCATGTTCCTGATAAGCGGCACAAAGGTGTTGGCGAATGACTTTTTATTCAGGGGATTAATTTTATTGATGTCTTTAAAGCACCAAATTCACATAAACTATTTTCGGGCTCTTCGGCTCAGGAATTTGCCAACTGTGTGAGGCTTAGACTGCAAATTGATACCGTTCCATTTTAAATGCCATCAACCCGTAATGAAATGCACGCGAATTCATAAGAACCCTCACCCTGGCACTGAAGGGTGCATCACAAAAGCAATAAATGACATAAAAAATTAGTTCTTATTATTTTCCAAGCCGAAAAACCGAAAATTTTTGTAGCGTCTGCTTTTTTCAGTTCATCAATGAATCAAATTCGAAATCACTGTTGCCCTTTTTTCCAAACACTTGTTGGTGTAAATGCGTTTGCCTAATTTGAATGATGTGTACAGATGTCTGTATGTGCATTAAGGTGGTCCTTAAAAATGATCACAGCAAAATGCAGGTCAATCAGTAAAGATTAAGGCCGGTCGCACACCCACCGCGGTTTGAGTAAGTCCTTAATTTTTGACTTAAATTTCAAAAATTAAATTAAACTCAAATAAATATCCATAAAAAAAAATATTTTTTGTTTATTAAATTCCATTGTCTATGACGTTTGAATATTAAAAATAATGGGTCGCTTTACATTTAGATCAATATTACAAACAATCTCTAGAGCTTCAATCCTTTTTCGTTTCGTGCTGTTTGATATTTTTAAGTCTGGAAATGGAAATGCAAGGCAACAATTTCAGGGCTTAGACACCACAAATGATATTGCAATTTTTGAAGGACAACCCGCTACAACTCTTTGTACATTCTTTATGCTTCGACGTGCAACGTGCGACGTGAATTGCTAATATAAAAATCACGGTATTCTTAAGAACTTCAATAAAACCCTTGTTAAAATTCAACCGGCAAAAAGAGTTTTCAAAATAAATAATAAAAAGTAGGTGGCCCAAAGCGTTTTCAGTTCTCTTTTTACACATATATTTCCAATTTGCTGCTACAGTTTTGACTGGTTTGCTGAAAAGTGGCATGAAAATTTTAAGCAGCATTTTGATCAGACATGTTTTTTTAACTATGACTTTTGAAAACAATTCAATTAAAATAAATTAGTCAACCAAAAGTATTCAACAAAAAGTGTTGAAAGTGGTATAAAGTGTAAATACAACCAAAACTGATTAAATGGTTCAAAGTAATTCGTTTTCAAACCGAAATAGAAAAGTAATATAATCGAAATTCGGGTGGAAAACACCTCAACCGAATAATAAGCGGTTATTTTTCTCTACAAAAGAAAAGGAGTTGTGTTGAGGCACTTAACAGAAGAAAAGAAGTCGATCACTTTCCTACAGCATAATAAAGTGAAATAAAGTGATCGAAAATCATTAAAAAAAAGATGTCTATGACTGCGAAAGGATCAAATTAACGATACGTTTGCATTCCGCACAAAAGTACAATTGCTGACAATTTTTCTAACGAAACTTAAAGTTATAGCATCTCAGCAAATTAGGAAATGTTCATAAAGAAAAGGAAAAATAAAAGTAAACTTAAGTACGACTATAACTCATTTATTGGCATAAATTAGGCCATCGATAATGCTTTCAACGCAAACTAAATCCTTCGAGTTGTTCCATCGTAGTCAAATAACTTTATAGCAGCAGAAAAGCCTTAATATAACGATATATTTTTCTGCTGATAAACAACGTAATCGATAACTTTTCGTAAAGCAAAATAATTGAAAACTTTTTCGACTAATTCTCTATAGGAGAGTTAGTGATAACTTTTTAGCGAAAAGCGAAACCGTTGCCATCTCATCATTAGACTTTCTGTCTGTCACTACTTTCAGGTCACACTTTTCAAACTCCTCTGTGTCATTAGACTTGCTGTCAATACTTTCTGGACACAGTTTGCAACCTCCTCTGTGTTGTATGCGTACAAGAAGCTCACAAGTTAGTAAGAAAGTCGGCCAGCTCCCTCCCTTCCTTATGCCCAATTTCTTTGTCTTTATGAATTTTTCCGTTAAAGTTTGAGGGGGGGGGGGTTTGTCGAAGGAAGATATCAATATCAATATACATATGTGTATAAGTACGCATCTTGTTTTGGTTGACACTGTGCCACAAAGATGAACACTATTTTTAGTAAACGAAAATAAGCAAATAATAAGATTATAAAGTTTGTGCGTTCGTTGAACGCTTAATTTATTGTTTTAGTGCGAAAACATATTTTCCGTTTGTTTGTCTGTTTGTTTTTAAATTTCACTTTCTGGTGGTAAATATGCCAACAAATGCAAGGAAATAACATCTAAAACCAGGGCCGCTGACAAGATCATAAGTGGAATGGCTACAATCTGTAATAACAATTCGTTGGCGTCTTTTGTGCGGAAAACTGGAACTCTTGTCAAAGGTTTCTGACTCGCACAGTCTACTAAAGGCCTGTTTTTATTGTATTGCCATGAGAAAAGCTGTCAAGTTGTGTTTTTCCGTTTTCACATTAAAATGAAGACAGTTGCGACGATGAAGACAGTGAACGTAACTCATACGCCCAGGGGTTGCCTTTCGCTTTCGTAATTTTATTGCCATTTTTTTTTCGTTTAATTCAAATACTTGAATACTTTTTTTTTCATTTGATCAGAATACTTTTTGCCATTAGCTTTTCGAAATGTTGTTTGAGCTGTGCCTATTGGCTGGAATGATTTTAATGTAAAAATATTTAAAAAAATATATATGACTCTTGATAATTTGAAAATTTGAGCAAAGAGTCCCCCGTAAGCTTAACATTTAGGTACAAATGTATCAAATATTTCGTGACGAGCAACTTAAGCCCATAAACTGGTGTCACCAGCTGTGAAAAGCCCTGTAAATAGTTCTTAAAGGCCAAATTTGCTGAGCAGAGACGTTTTTTTTCGATTATTGGCACCGCTTGAAGAATATTATCGATATTTTTTCCAGTTGCACACATCGTTTTCATCTTTCTTCCTTATCACTATTTATATGCCTCAAAACCAAATCAAAACAAAACCAAACAAAACCAAACAAAACGAAACAAAATCTAATCTAATTTCTTTTCAGTCTGACATTGCACTGCATTTAAAATTCTTAAAACTATTATGACATCATTTTCTTTAAATGATAAAGTGTGTTTTTGAGGCAATTAAAGTCCATAGTGACGCACTTTTGAGGAAATATTGCAGAAGAAAGAGATAAATTGCACTTCATTTGCTGCATTCATCGTGGCAAATATCGTATTCTTCGTACTTAGATGTGCTTCTCTCAGAAACTAAGAGAAACTTTTACAACTGCTGATTGTTAATTTCCGTCCAGGCGTTTGAAGAAAATTTGCTCGAGTTCTACAATAATCGGTGGAACAGAGTTTAAGAAAATATTTGTGGCAGTGTGCACTTTAAAAATAAAGTACCTGTTTTGAAAAAGGTACCTCCTCTTTTGAATAAAGGCACCTCTTTTAAAAAAAAGTACATTTTTAAAAATGCACCTATTAAAAACAAAGAAAGTATCATTTTAAAAAAGTGCCTTTTTACAAAAATACGCTTTTAAAAAAGTGCACCCTTCTTAAAAGTTTTTTTTTTCAAGAAAAGTTTATTTTTACCATTTAAAAACCGAACATTAAACATATTTACGGACTTTGAAAGTACTTAGCAAATTATTTTTAAAAAAGTATCTCCTCTTCAAAAGAAGTGCCTTTTTCAAAAAATTCCGTTTTTAATCAAATACAAAAGTTTTGAAAATAAGTCAATTTAAAAATTTACTTCATTGAACAAAATATTGTGCCAATTTAAGGTAATTCCTCTCTTAGCATTTTCTTAAAAAGCTTTTTGAGTACAAAAATTTATAAAAACATTTTTTTTCTTTTGAAAGTTGAATAATTTTGGTTTGCACTGTGAAATGCAGCGAGTGCATTATGAAATACTCTTATTGAATATGAAGTGTAAACTTTTTGCATTTTTTTATAGTATTTTGTTTGTAGGCGATAAAGTTTATAATTCTTTTCAGACAACGACAATCTTTTCAAGGTGTCAGTTGTGGTTTTGGTTCAAATTAAACAGATGTTCAGACGGAGCAGAACTTTTGTAGCGGTTCTACTAAAAAACTATTTTAGTTGGTTTTTAGTATTTTTTTTTAAGCTTAAGATCAAATTTCAATGCAAATACAGATACAGATAAGAAAAATAAATTAACAAAGATTCCTTAATAAAAGATTTTCAATACATTTACTATTGTATTTGTCAGCATCGCTCCCGATTTTGACTTGCAATATTTGCATAACAAATCTGATTTCAGTAGATTTCATCCAATTTTAAAATTTCCTATTCTAATTGAAAATGTATTAATTATATTTTTATTTCATTTCAGCTCCAGATACTTTATCCCTTTTCATTATGCAGGCCGCAAAACATTTCAGCTACTACTTAATGCTACTTGTGCTGGCACTTCATTCTTCGCCTACAATGGCATGCGTCTGCATGCCGAGTCATGCACAGAGCAGCTATTGTAACGGGGATTATGGTAAGCTAAACTTAAAATATGCAAAATTAATTATTTCAATTAAAACTGACAAAATACTGGTTCAAAGACTATTTGTACGTTTTATTTTCTCAAATTATTTACTGTTTGCCTGTTTGTTTAGGGGGTCAAGTTATTACGTCAATTGTTCACTTCTTTAAAGGTCACATTAGGCAAATAAACAAAACTTCTTTCATCCACTCGTATAAAAGCCGAGTAAGATTTTTTTTCGCAAAAGCTTGACTTGACGGCACTTGAATAAAAAGAAGTTCGTGGCGCACAATTCGGTTTTTGAAATTCAAAAAGCTCGAGAAAAATCGACTTTTGCGCATAAACCAATACGTCAATGTTTCACAGGAAAGCAAGTTGTTAGAAGATGGTACTCGTGGTCTATAGACCTGTTGTTTTATGGTCATTCTGACATAATTAAAAATTGTATTATTTTAGTTAAGTACAAAATGCTCCTGCTTATCGCCCAATGATCATCCTTTCATTTTTTTTGCTTATAATTTTAGCGGTTTTAGTTCGCGTCCTCTCCAACAATACGAATTTGGTGGAAGATCGAAATGTCTATAAAGTGAAAATGCAAAAGATCTATAAGGTAATTAAAAAAAGCTCGATCACTCTTAATTCTTTATAGTCGTGCGTACGCACATGCACACACACACACACACACAAACACACAAACACACACACACACAAACATACACATTTGTACCAATTTCAAATAATAGCATAAACAGCATAAGAAATCTCTCATATATGCAACAGTTTAAGAGATACTCGTTCATTTTCTCTTTCATCTCGTTCCTTAATTTCATTTGAAAAGATGACACCCCAAGGCCAAGAAATACTGAAGCACAATCATTTGCAGACAGCAGCTGATGCCAACATGTGCGGCGTCAGTCTGTCTTTGGGCAAACATTACATTATTGCTGGCAAGGGAACCGATTTAAGTGCATGCAATTATATTAAGCCGTATGGGGAAGTGACACGCTTCGAAAAACAAGGCTTTTCAAGATACTATAAAAATGGATGCAAGTGTGCGGTGAGTGCAAAAATATTGAATTTTATTGAAAGTAAGAGCGGATTCAAAAGAAAATGCGAAATGTATATCAGCGAGGACAATTATTAGACCAGTATAAAAGAGGAATGGTTTCTTTTCAAAAGAACTATCCCTCTAAAAAGTCCATTTGTTATGAAACAAACTTAAAATGTTCGCTATAAAAGGCAATTATTTTAATAAAAATAACTTTTTATAGTTGTAGCAAAAAAAAAAAAAGATTTTTACATACTTCATTTATTTTAAGACCGACGCACATACAAGCCGCGATGCGTTGTCCGTCGCCTCTTTCAACTGACAACTATGATCTTTGTAAATGCAACATATCAAAGTTGAGCAACTTTTAACGTCCGTAGAGAGAGTACTTTGACAACTATCAGTTTGTTCTTTGTTTTGATTTAGACTTTCGTTCAAAAATAGAGATTTTATATGCGTTGAAAAACTACTCATTGTGGCCACCTAATCATCAGTTCAAAAAGGTGACGGATAACGCATTCTGTGTGCCCTGGCCTTATTTTTTAACAAAATGCCATTTTCAAAATGTACTTTATTAAAAAGCTACATTTTTAAACACCTACTTTCAAAAGTACTTTAATAAAAAAGTAAATTTTTTAAAAATTAGCTTAAAGGTGCCTTGGAAAAAACTTTCTTCGCCGAAGTATTTAGTTTTCAAAAAAGGTTCTGAACAAAAAAATAAATATTTTAAAAATTATAGCTTTAAAAACACTGTCTTTTAAAAAAAAAATTCAATTTGATAGAAAATACCTTTGCAGAAAGTTCTTTTTAATAGTACGAGTAAAGTTTCACATACCGCAATATCTTTAATCACATGTAACATTCAAATTTTAGGTAAAAGCCTGTTTTGGTGCCAGTTGCGCGAAAAAGGTTGAAAGCGCCACGGGTTGCAAGTGGTCACCGTTTGACACATGTGAAACTGATTACAGTTTCTGCAAATACTCCCCTCGAGCACGTAACCAGTGCAGCTGGGTAAAATCGAGACGGAATACAAACTGCGTATTAAGCCCGTAAACACGGCAACAATTGTTAACAAAATTGTTGTTAATTTGCTGGGCTTTTTTATTGTACGATTAATAAATTATTATTTAGTTTATGCTTAATTACAGTTAAATGATGTTTGTTGGTGTGTAAAATAAAGTATTTCTATTTCGAACTTGTATAATTTTCTTATTAGATGCCTGATTTATGGGAAAAAAATATTATAAAAAAAAAAACAGAGATTGCGACTTACCAAATATTTGGCGGAAGGAAAGAAAGACTGTTCAATAAGTGGAAATGCTTCTTTGCCCATGCGCCGTTGCAGTTGTTGCAAATGTGCAAAAACCCAGGGTTTGTCCTTAAAAAAAGCGGTAAAACTAAAATCGGCGAAGGTTTCCAGTGTTTAGTTTTTAAGTTTACCTGAAATTGATAAATAGAGTGTAGAGAATTTATGCTGGGAACACCGCCATATTTTAAGCCTAAAATTGTCGAACGGTAGTCACTGGAACCATCGCGAGGCGGCTGGCGTATTAGAACGAAATCTGGCCGGAACATGCGGGGAATCTGAAAACGTTTTATCAAGAAATTACCGGTTTTTCGAATTACAATAACAGGTAAATACAAAAGAGATGCACGATCAACACTTGAAATATATTCAGTTCAAAATCAAAAATTCTGTAGGTCGTTTCAAACCGGTTGTTGATTGATGAAGTTGTGATGGAAATGAACATTTTGAACAATTTACCTTCGGAAATCGTCTAAATAAAATCAATAACTACGGAATACTTTTCAAATACGAATTTTGCAAGTAAAGCAGATGAGTCTGAGCCTTCCCACGACAACAATTTGTACTCAAAATCGTTTTCCGCCACATTTATGTATTTAGGAATTTCAAATGATGTTATTCATGCACCCAATTGTTGTTATTTTAATTTAAATAATTGAACTTTTACCCACCCTCGAGTCTCCCCTGTAGACTTCCATTGTTATAAGGGGGCCGGATTCTGCACTGGCATGCAACGTGATATCCTTAAGAGACAAATAAATTCAATTAATACTCTTCGCTTGTGTTAATAAATTATATTTAGAAAAGTAAGAGGAATTAGTTCAAATCAAAAAAAATTAAATGCACTTTATAACAAACCAAACATATGCAAGTTCATTTCCTTTGTTGTGATACCCTTTCCCTTTTCTTCAGAGAACCACTCACCCTGAATTCAGCCTGTTCGACACGTATGTCATAATCGCCATGCAAACGTTTGCCGCGGAAATATTTCGACCAGTCTGTATTATGGTCATCCAGTACCAACAAAGTGAAATATTTTTCTTTGTTGAATGCCGGCGAACGCGTAGCACTTTGAACAGCGGCACCTTTTGCGTGTTTTTAAATGAGTTTTTTGTTTGTTTTTTTTTGTCAATATTTGCAATAAAAAGAAAATTTTATGTTAAACATTAAAATTTTATGAATATGAAGAAATCAGTGCATTCTTGTGCGCCTTCGAAAAAAAAGAAATGTTGACATAACTGTCAAAGTATATTTGAAAAAAAAAACAAAAACTCACAACCAAAGAGTCAACAGTCGTGTGTAAAATAATAGCAATATTTTATATATATATGTACATGTACATACATATGTATGTACATATATAAATAGATAAGTGCTATGAACACTAATTATTCAAGGCTTAGGAATTGCAGTCCTTTCTTCAGCAACTAAAAATTTGTTCACACCAACAATGCTGTTGGTTCAGCGCAACTCCTTTGCTGTTCTGTACTCGGCAAACAATTTCGCTGACTCTGCTTCAGTTTTTTATGTCGACGAATATTCCTATAAGCGACATTTTCTTTTTTCTAAAACTGAAAGAAAAGTCCATGTTGTTTTGCAAAATTATTTGCTGCATTGCCAAGGAAAACCGTTGGTTTTGTGTCTTCTCCGTGGATATGGTGTGATTTCGTAAATAGAATTAGGACGGTACACGAGTAGCATACGAAACCACTGACTCTTAGCACGAGATCATGTTAAATTCATGTTAATTGCCAGCGAAGCAGAGTGAGTCATTAGTTCTAAGCGCATTTCATGTTGATTTAAAATGAGCTAATTTTGAAAGCAAATGCTCTTTTATTGATTACCTCGTGCAAACATGGATATAAATTCTCAGCGGATTCAATTAGTTGTTAAAAACGAAACGACGACGAAATAAAACTAATCAAGTTGTCCTAAAATAGCCATAAAGCAAAAAACGTTGTCGTTAATCGATGCTGGGAGTGCAAATGTCACGTCAGATTCTTTATGGCTGGGCTCACTGGCACATGCCAGCTCTCACAGCAGGGTTGTCAGACGAGCGAGTTTTACCATTCATTCCGCTTTAAAATTTGTCTGCGGCTAAACTGTAAGTTGCGTATCGGCAAATAAATTTGAATGGCGACTAGCTTTTACGTACAAGCACAGCGTATTACTTAGGAGCGCAATTCAAAATTTTTTTCTTGGGCGTTTCTTGACAAAAATTGTTTAAAAGAAAACGAAATATAAGATATAAAATTTTACCAAAAATCTCTTGGCCTAATTTTCATAAGATGTGCTATTATTTTCAACACAACTGCTCGAAAAAAAACATGCTAATGAAATTAAAGGATGTAGAATAATAAAAATATGTTGAAGTGTATACCCAATATCGAGGCGCCTTGATCCCGTGCTGCCCCTGTCAAACTTTGAACACGTTGCAACAAGCTCTCACGTGACTTAGCTGGACTAGTGGGAGCACTTACACCACGTGGTGGTACCGCTGCTCCAGCTGCTGTCGTTGTTGCAGCAGAAGTACTCGAGTTTTTGCCAATACCCAATGAGAAATCTGGTGCTGTACCCTGAGGCTGTGGTGGTATCGGTGCTGATCCTGGTGCCGGTGGTGGCGGCATATTTGGTGGTCCACCGCCAGCTGCAATTCCCACAGGCTTTGTCGGTTGCTCCTGTATGGGACGTGCTGCTGGCGGTAACTCATTCGGGTCGATATCATCGTGCTCGGAAGACAAATCTCCCGAGCTAAATCTAGATTTCGGTCCACGTTTTTAAATTGTATGTATTTAATCAAACGAAGCGGGCATGAACGGGTGAAAAAATCACCGCAGATAATGTTCCAACAAACAAGAAAAAGGAATGAAAACAAAAAAAAAAAAAAACCAAATATAAAACGAAAAGAAAGGAAAAACAAAACACATAAAAGAGGAATAGAAGACCATATGAAATTTTAAATTAGTGCTTTTTTCCCTTTAATCAACTCATGGTTTGGTCGTTTTTTATTTTAAAAAATTTTACCTTCTCTTCAGGAAATTAACATTAGAAGTGAAACTGCTTTTGAATGATGAGAAATTCAGGGTGCCGGCTTTAGTTTCCTTCTTTTTAAGCGAATTCAAACACAAAACACACAAATAAGAAATCAACAAAAAAAAAAAAAAAAAAGATAAGACGTGACGAAGCAAATCAAGATTGTTTTTGAAATTTTTCGTTTAACAGACACAAGTAAAAGAGAAAACGAGACAGAAATAGAATGGACAAGTTTTTACTATTCTGTTTTAAAATTTGATAATTCATAAATACGAGTGTAATAATAAATAAGTATAATAATTTGAGTGATAATTTTTGTTTTCATTTATTTAGTTGCTCAGTGATTATTCGTATATTATAAATACAATAAAATACATAAGTGCAGTTGCTTGTGAAAGAAACGGAAACAGGAGCAAACTTAAAAGCTTAAAGAAAACTAAAATTTAGGAGCGAGAGAGAGAGAGAGAGAGAGAGAGAGCGAGATAGAGAGTAGAGCGAAAGTAAGACCTTTTCAGAAAACGAAGGAACTTCGAATGAAAATTTACTCCAGCAAAGATGGTAAAAATTATTAAAAATCGAAAGCCTGACCTGTGTTACGGCTTTCTTTGACGGAAAAAGGGGGGTGGGCAGCGGAAAAGCTTTAAAATTTCATATGCTTTTCAACTTTTTCATTTGATTAGTATTTTTCATTATTATTTAATATCAACAAGTAATAAATTTGTATGTAAGTGGTTATAAGTTTTAGGCAATGAAAATCATGTGGTTTATGGAGGATGGAAATGTTTTTTTTTTTTTGGGTTGCATAATAAATATATAATTTTCGACTGTGAAAAGAACATTTTGGTCAACTAAATTATTTCACGATGAAAAGAATTTTTATTTCTTAATCTGTTTTTAATTTTAATACAATTACAATTACAATTTACTAATTTGTCCAAGAAGTAAGAACAAATTTTTTTAAATTTTTATTGGTTCAAGTAAAGAAGGCAGATCTTGATAGCGAATCAGGCGGTCACCATCGAGCAGCCATGACACAAAAATGTCTCAATGGGTTTTGTTAGAGGGAGTGAAAGGTAGCGTATATTGGAGTGTTTGATGTTTATATCCCCATTGCCTTAAAGAAGACGGCTTAACTTGACGCCCGAATTTTTGTTGTTGTTGTTGTTGTAAAAAGTTACAGGAAATCGAAGGATTCTACAAGGGATGGGTGAGACCCACAAATTGTTCAGTTATCTAATCTAAAGTAAGACTGTATATATTTAGTTTTTAATTGCTGAATCAGGCTTATGTTTCTTTATTAAAGCGGAGGGACAGCCGGTAGTTTCGCGGTCCACCATACAGTTATTCAATACTTTGTGGTGGTGACTCTATTCAAATATCATTACCTAGTGGCAAGTAAGTAAGTAGTAAGGGCTGAGCTGCTGGAATGACACAAGCATAACTACATATGTATGTGTGTCTGCAGGTCGTAGAATCGCGGACGATAGCAGACTACTTGATTGTGTGACCGCGAGCGGTATGCCGGCCATGAAAAATATTATGCCATTTAGATATAAAAATAGAAGTATAACGGGGTGATATCTCACGTTTTTCTGGATACAAATTCAACAAGTTTTCGAAGTGCACCTTATGAGCGTTAAGCCCATTCACGGTGATTGGGCAGAACCGCGAGTATAAATTAAACCAATTTGACAGAGACATATAAGTAGCTTTAACAATACGACCGTTGTCATTCTGTTTCTTTTCTGAAAGATGGACTTGTGTTGCAATTCCAACACAAAATGTGAGATTTCTTGAAACAGGATTTTCTTACCTCTTGGATATTGGAAACATTTTTTTAGCACTTAATTTGTGGCTTTCTGAATGCTTTGAAAACCTAAGTTTTTTTTTCGTTGGCGACGAATTTTCTGCCATGAAATTCAAATTTTATGTCATATATTATTTGACATTCGGTCGTGCGGACTTAAATTGATACTGAACCCAAAAGTTTAATGGTTGTTTTCAAAATAAAACTGTTAAAATTACAAAATAATTTAAAATAAAAGCTAAAACATAAACATGTACTCGTATATGGATCAGAAACATATGCATATATTGTGCAATATATAAGGCAATATATTATATAATGTATGACTAAGATGCATATATTGGGTCAGTCTTTTAGGTGTCCGAAATAAACTTATAACAGGATAATAAGTGAGTTGAACTTTTAGCTCTTCAACTGAAACAACTGTTATTTTTCAAAATGTTAACAACCGTTATTTTCAGTTTTAAATCTGTTTGCAATATCTTGTGTGTTAATGTAAGAATTTTTTAGGGCAACATTTTTGGAGCGCTTTTTACTTTACCAAAGTGAGGAGATGGAAATGGGTGTATGCTGCTTTTTTTTTCTGCTTCAAAAATAAAAGTTATTGGTACTCGCAATAAAACCTGTGCCAAAAATAACAATTAATTTTAAAATAAAAGCAAATCAAACCGCATTTCTAACATATAATATATATAATGTAAAATGTTTGCCCAAATAACAAAAAGAAAAATCATAATAAAATATCCAAATTTAATTATTCAGGTATGACTGATATAAACATAAATTTAGAATCACTGGATTATTAACTTTCTTCCGATTGTTCTTTATGAATGATGTGTTTTCCATCACAGCTTGTGGACACGCACCTGATTGCGAAACGATTTTGATGTCATTTGCCTGCCGCACGATGCTAAACGCTAACGTTCGCCGATATTGTACTCGCCAAAAAACCAGTTCCGGTACCATTTATTGGCTTCCTGTCTGCTAATTTACAAACATACACACATATGTACGGCTTGGAGCGAAAACTTTTAGTTGTTTTAGGTTTAGGGACCGTCGCGACTACTGCCACAAAATTCTGCTTCCTGCTTAACATTCCGTGTTCTTAGACAGATTTATTTTCGTTTTTCTTCTTCTTCTTCTTCTTTTGGCGCTACAGTCCGCGGTGAACCTGGGCCTCAACCAACAAAGTTTTCCAGCTGGCGCGGTCTTTAGCCAGCGTTCTCCAATTGTGCACACCAAGTTGGTTGAGGTGCCTCTCCACTTGTGTGCGCCATCGGTTCCGTGGGCGTCCTCTAATGCGTTGTCTCACAGGTTCGGAATTTTCGTTTTTAGTAAAAGTAAATAAATTTTGTAATTACGGCCCGAATCTAGTTATTGGCCAGCACTGACCTAAATAATTAAATTTGTTTATATGTTTTTTTTTTAGCAAGACAAACCAAACAAAAAAAAAAAAAAGGGAGAACAGCTGCGTTCTCCGGCCGCCGATTTATAATTATTTATGAATGATTTATTTTTCTCCGAAGCATAAAACTCTGGCCCCAATAAATAAATATATGTATGTATATGTATATGTGCGTAAGAATATGATGTTAAAAAAGGAAGTTCAAGAAACGCAGACTTAATGGAATAAAAAGCTCAAGTTAAACCAAATTTACAAAAAGCATATAGAGTACAACTCGCACAGCCAGCCCTTTAACTTTGGTTGGCGTGCGGTGGTTCAAAAAGTTATTAAACAAAAGAAACAATAGCTGAAAGGTTTAAAAGTTGTGTCTTACCGGTGGCGGGGCGCAAATTCGCCCACACCCAGCAGTTGCTATTGCACTTATATTGACCGTGAAAGCGCGAGCTCACCCTCCTAGTGGTGCGCTGGATTTTTTTCCCTCCTACTTTGCAGTACTTGTTTTTTGACGTGCGTGTGGGCTTTTCGTATGCTGTTTGTATTTGGAGCAATGCAATTCAGCAGCCTAGTTTTATAGAATTTGTTGTTGCTGTCGTCGTCAATAGCCGCAACAGTGGCTGTAGCAGCTCAAGAATTATTTACTTTTGTGTGAATCACTAGTCCCAAATTTACAAATCACATGCAACCAATCAGTCGCCTGTTGCTGCTTTCGGTGCTGAAATTAGTGTAAAGCAAACTAAGAAAAGTTTAATATTGAAGGCGCATTTAAATTGTGTTGTGCTAAAGTAGTTTAATGCCAGTGAAATGAATTGGATTTTAAACAGCAAGAGGAATAATTTAATTCGGTGGCACTTAAAAAATAAAGATAAAGTAAAAACATGTTTTTCAGTGATAGGAAATTAATGGCCGTTTTCTCGATCTCGGACGTCAATGTTCACCAGCAATTCGAAAGGTGAAAACAGCTTAACGCAAGCAACCGTGGAGAGCTCCATATCAACTCTATGCAATAAAAGAAATTGTGCTTTTAAAGCCTGTACAATTGTTTCGATCTGAATTGATTTTATTTGCTTTTCGTTTGTTGTTATTCAATACAACTCAAAATAGAAATAGAGTTTGTTTAGAACCGTTTTTGTTTTCTACTTAAAAGATACGTCTTTAATTTAGTTACAATTTAAATACTTTAACTGGAATTTAAAGTAGTTCCCTGTGAATGCCATTAGACTTTCTTTCTGTGAAATTATTACTTTATTTATTACGACAAATGCACACGTGCACGGAAACATGCTGGATTTGTTTCAAAATTTCTTTTTAAATCCAATTAATTTGTACAAAACTATACGGCAACACCGTTTTTTCGACTGTCATTTAACCTTCGGTAAGTGTCATACAAATTTGCTCTTGTTATGCTGAAATCTGGCAATGTCCGTCCCTTCTAGTGCTTCTCTAACCAACTTTTCCACATAAAGAAACTAAATTTATCGCTTTCTAAAGGCAGGAAGTAGAAAATCATCCAAAAGTGTTTCTTTGAAAATTTTCATACCCAAAATTCCCTGAAAAGTTATTCCCACAATCGTCAAAAATCACCATTAAATTCATTTGCATTTCCCTTAAGTATCAAAGTTTCCTGAATTTTTTATTTGCACTTTATTTCATTTGAGTAAAAATTTCAAGAAATCGGTTTCTCTTATGCAAAATTTTCAATAATAAGTAGCCTGGATAGGAGAAAATTCATCGATTTTGAAACTTCTCTATACGCTCAAGAAACGTTGATATATTGGTTTCCAGACTATTGCAACGCGTAAATATGCAACAGTAAATTTGCAAATTATGACTGGACAGACGCCGCCCAGATACGTCCGTCCATAATGGTGGTAACAGTATTTTCTAATTGCATCTGCGACTCATGCTTTCGCATAGGAAGTAACCGTAAGTAATTATATAAAACTAATTACAATAAAAAATTAATTATATAACATAAAAATTAATACAGGACCAAAACTATTTGTAGTAAAAAATAAATAATAAATGGAATAAAAAGTTAATGCTTGTTAGATAACAAATAGAATTCATAACAAAAAGAAAACATATTAAGTAAATTTAAATATTAAGTACAGAAAGATAAATTAGTAAAAACTACATAAAAAATAAAAAAAATAAAAAAAAAATAAAAAAAATTAAGTAAAATGAAAGCTCATGTTTTTTCAATGCCAAATAAAAGTTTCTATTTTTGGTTGGTATCGATCCACCTCCGAATGCTTCAGCAAATAGAAATCCAGAACTTAAAAAAAATCTGCTTTTCCGACTTTTTCCGGCTGTACTGAAATCATTCACTGCACCACATTATAAATCTTGCACTTTGATTCGCTTTTCGGATCGAGTTGGTTGGTTGGGTCGGAGGTGTTTATTCTGCCGCAAGCCATCGTGGAGCTGACCAGCGCCCAGAAACTCTACTCTTTTAAAAATGCAATCTCTTTGGTTTCCTTCGACAGCTCGCCCTCCTGCGCCGTCCAGTTCGTATTGGAAAGCAAGAAAATATTTATTGGAACGTTCATATGTATTTAAATACACACTTTTAAATACAATAGCAACCAACCTTCAAGAAACACATTGCAGCTACGACTATATGACAGCTTGTAGATAGACGGCATTTTTTGCGGACTGTGACTCATAAAGATATATTAGAACTTTATGTGGACCCTGCTTGTAATATTTTTATGACTAAACTTTTTACTCGACTTTACAAGGGTCTGGGAAGAGCCTCTATGGTCTTAAAACGTTCTGATTGTGGTTTAAATCTAAAGAATCAGGCAGGGGCATTAGTACATCCTGGTGATGGTGCGTTGCGAAGCCACTGTCCAGAGAATAACTATGAGGCGCTCTCGAGCAGCGTTTTTTTTTTTTTTTGTTATGTACCGTTTTCCATATATCACAAGAAATTGCCACATTGCCTTCAACTTGTCCGTGGACAGATGTGAAACAATAATGAGCGCTACCTTAGCAAATCAACAGGTCTTTCGGCGCTGGCTACAGGAGCTTTCTTCAAAAGAAGAACCTGAGAATTCTGGTGATGAGACAGGTTTAGCTCTTTCGGTGAAATTGGCGCAATTGAAGCCGTAGACATTTGGTGTGGTTTCATATGCCACATCACCATCAACGACAGTACGCAGTCGACAAGTAAATTGACGTTTCGCAAAATAGTCGCATTTTATATATTGTAAAAATAACAATAACATGATGAAATCTTACCATTTTAATTGTGATTTGCGTAAAGTTTTGCTTTCATTAAGGCTTCTTTTTTATTCATTCTTCATTCTTCATTTCAAATTAGCAACTAATTCTTACTATTATACTCTGAGCGCTCCTTTAACTAGCATTTGCTTAAAATACTGAAAGGATTAGCTACGTCGAAGCTTTGATTAATGATGGCAATCAAAATGGCAGCAATAGAACTTAACTATCACATAAGACCTTCATGAGCTCTAAATAGAAGAAACAACTTTTTGACACAATTTTAAAAAAGATATTGCGTGAAAAGCTTTCTTTGTTTGACCTGTCAAAATGTTAAACCTGTTTGACCCAGAAACAGGCTCCATCCTGTTCTATATGTTAAATATTCTATTATGTTTTAACAAAATAAGAACCTCCATTTTCCGAGCAACTTAAGTTGTATGAGGGGCCCACACTTACACCTTAATCAAGTTTGAATATCCCTTGAAAGCTTCGTAGCAAATGTGAAGCTTTCAATTCATTTTGAATATTTTCCTTTTTCCTCTTGAAATACACACACACACATTTAAATATGTATGTAAGTATGTATTATCTCTGTACTTCTTAGCGGTCATTAAGGCACTTAGAGGAAAAGGAATGGCAAAATATGAATTCAATTACGAGTAGAATGCTCTTCTGGAAATGATGCTTCCTTCCTTCCCCGTAATTGCATAAAGATTTCGTTGAAGCAAAAACAAATATTTATCTATTGGTCATCAAATGTTGCAACTCGAGAAAAATGGGTTAAATAACTGAACAACAAGCATTGAGAAAGAACAACATCTACTTGACACTTTTCTGCTCTCAAAAGTAACAACTAAATACACATGTAAGTATGTATGTAGATGTCAGTGCGGACTGTTCATTGGGTCAACGAACTTACGCTTTGCGCTACGTAAATTCAAAACACTTGTATGCATAAATGTGCTTGTATGCATAAAGAGCACATGGACCTGTTATCAAAAAAGGAATAAGTACAATTTGCGACAGTGATGTTCAAAATTAAACATGAAAACCCAGCAAACATAATGTTAAACACTTAAAATAACAAAACAAAAAAAAAAGGTTTGGAGTTAGAATTTCTGTTAGATATAACCAACTTATCAAATGAATGTAATTCAAGTTTTAAGGAATTCTCTTAAATTGTTGTAATTGAAGTGCGTGTGTTTGCTGTGATTCGTCCAACAACAACGCTTAATAAATTTCTTCGCTCGCCCAAAGATGCATGAATAAAAGTCTTTAAAAGAGCATAACAAATGCGTGTGAATTTTCTCCAACAACTGTTGTATAGGCTGAACATCACTGACTTACGACCACAAACACATACCACTGCACACCCAGTTTAGGCATCACCCAGCAAACAAAACACACCAGCCCGATGTAGAGCAGAAAATGATTTGTAACACAGGATTGCTAGAAAATGCACTAAAATGTACTCTAGAGATGAAGAATGAAGAAAGTAAATTTATTTGTTGTTTGTTGTTGTTGGTGGCAGTGTTGCCATTTCTGCTACTCACTGTCAAATCTAGCATGTTTTATCACCCAATGTAACAGGAAGCAAAACGGAAGTGTGTTGCTTGAAATTTGCAAGAGAATTTAACCTTGAAAAGTACAAAATCGCCCCCTTTTTTAACCTTTTTTAACAATGTTTTATTTTTCTATAAAATTTTCGGTGTATTTTCAAGATATTTTTTTTTTTTGGGAAAAAAAAAACTTGACTACTGTCAAGATCGGCGGAGAAAAAAAGACGAGGTTCTGGCGCATCAGCACTTAGAACTCAATAAATGTTGGTCGTTAAATTCAGCTTCTGGATCAGATGAATTTTATATGAATGCAGCCCCAAGTGATGATGTAAAACTTGACAAGCGTGGCCTGCAAAAGGCAGAGTTCTGGTAAGTGGAGCGAAATCGTCTGTGGAACATTGACATACACTTCCGAATCCTCTTCGTACGCAGAATGCAGAGGTTCTTGTTAAAAGACGTTGTAGGTTTTTTTTTAATTTTTGTACTCTACGCTTTTAAAAAGTTTTACTTTTAATTATTTAATGTCATTCCACTTTCAAATAAATTACACTATATTGGCGTTTAACAAAATAAAAACAGAGAAACGTACTTTAACGCCAATTAAATTAATTGAAGTAAAAATGTATCTAAAATTGTGTATGAAAGAAATCTGTACAAAAAAAGTTTATTATAGTTAATCAAGGGATTTTTGAGTTGATTCATCTGATAATATTAAAAAATCGATAGATTTGAGTAAGATCAAGAATAGTTTGGTCTTAAAAAACCTTATAAAAATGTAATTGAACATTTAACAGTTTATTATATAAGTAAAACAACGTCCCCATTTGCCGTACCAGGGACACATACGTGGCAACTTCTCCTGTTGTGTGGTTACGGCATATAACACAAACGTTCTGTCAGTAATTTCCTAGACAGTTGAAGGAAGGCCGAGCACATCAGTTGGTAGCCCGAAATCCTCAAGGAACATTAGGCCTTACACAGACCCTCCTTTACATTCCCCACCATCAGTTTCCTTACGAAGTATAGAGTCTGTTGCGAGACAACAGCACTTCGATTTCATTGAACCGCCAAGGTAGTGCCAAATTCCTTTGCTGCATTTTTAGGTTTAGGTCACAGCCAGAACGTTTCAGCCGAGGTAGGCACCAGAACCTATGACCAACACCAGAATACCCAAAGGCATCCTGGGTGCATGTTGGCCCGTCTTCTGACTTGACCAATCAAGGGCGCTCTTCTCTACTCTACATCGAGAAGCAGAATGCCTCCCAAGGGAGAAGAATTAAATATGAATCTTTCGTAAAGTTTAAGCACAACACAATCTCTTTCAATTTTTATTTAAGCACATTGAAGTATTTGAAAAGAACATAGAAAATTATGAGTGAAGTCCAGCCACTTGATTTAATGTTTGCTGGGTCACACTTAATGTGTGCGAGTGTTTGCGTAAGTGTAACAATAATGGACGGAAAGACAGATGGAAGGAAGTTAAACAGAAAGACACACACCAACACCAACACAAACATTTTACTTGGGCTCTGTTACACAACACAAGTTTATGTAACTTAAATCATTAAAAAAAAATTCGGAATTCACAATTTTCGAGGCTTTTACTGGCACACAATCGTCCTGTGGCAGGCAACCAGTATCACTAATATATTCTCCGACGACGATGATGATAAGGCGATGCTGCTGCCAGGACGATGATATCGCAGGCACAGGAAGCGCAATACACGCACACACACACACACACACACACACACACAGAACGGCATTTTCTATCTCCAGAATTAGAGTTTTGTTAAAAAATTATTTTACTCACCCTCTAACAAAGATTTGCAGCAAGTTAATGTGTAGACTGCTGCAGTGTTTTCCTTATTCTTATTTCCTTCGGCAGAATTGCAGTGGAACTCTATTCTAGTAAAACATTGAAATGAATAGATGAATAAAGCTTTCCATGTGTTTTTTTTTTTAAACACAATTCATATCATTATATTTCTTTTATTTCATTCATTTCATTTTTTCTCGCTGCGCGTACGTGTACGGAGAAGCCCACTTTTTCGTTTTTTCAGCAGTTGTACTGATGGTATTTTTGTTATCAGTGAAAAGGGAAGGAAATACGAGTAAATACCAATGCGCACTACTGTAAAAACTAAGCTGCCACGCACACACGCACAAACACACACACACACACACATACACACACACACATGCTCCTACGCTCTTTTCGCTGACGCTGGCGTTTGTGAACAGGGGTGCCAATTGGAAGAGTTTTCGTTGTACCTGCCTGGACTAAAATTCTTTGAATAACAACGAGCATAAAGTCGACAGAAATGCAATGCAATTTTATTTAAACTGCCGAAAAATCCCATATTTTCAAAGTTCGTTTCAATTTTGTGGCTTTTTAGCAAAAATTCGATTCGTCGCTAAAAAAAAAGTGATTTCTCGGCTAAAATTGATGTCCGATTTTGAGAACAGAGTTTTATCATTTGGCCGTTCTCTTTAATAGTGGAACTTGTAATGGTGCCTTGACATGAGTAACTGAAAGGAACAGAAACAGCTGAGACAGACGCCTCAATATCTGCCCGCTCCAATTGAAACAGGTTTTTGTTGAAACTCCACTGCACACAGGTAGGAGCCGAGTAAAATGATATGTATGTATTGTGCGTTTTCTACCACCACCCCACTCATGATCGTGTAGCAATTTTGGAACACGTGTGGAACCTGCATGTCTGTGTCTTGCCAAGTGCTGCATTTACTTTTTTCGACTGTTTAACACTTTTGGGCAACAGTTTAGATTTATTTCAATTAAAAATATTACTAAGAGTGAGGAGTTCAACTGCACTAAAAGAAAAAATTGTAAAAAGTTGTGGGCATCAAAAAAACTGACTGAAATATCATGATGCATCAATGAATATTGTTAGAAAAAGATAAATGGTGATAAAACTTTTTGCATACAGAAATTATTTTTATGCTTCAATCTCTGATTAAAAAAGAGCTAAACAAATTTACTGTCATTACGGCCTTATAAGTATCTTGGCCGCAGTCTGTCCAGAGGAGCAAAAATATCTCATTGTTTTTATGAAACTCTGCTCTTGTTGTTTTCATTGCTTGCCAGGAGGCATTTTTTATTGTAATTTTCTCTGAGTGTTCGTATAGCACGGAAGGTAACGTAAATTGCCCAAATCACTTAACAAGTTATAGATTGTAGTCAAAATAGCTCGACTCTATAGAATGTTAATTAATCTAAAGATGGGAAGAAGGGCTTAATGCAGCAGCCTTTATATAATAATTGCATCGGCGTCAATTAATTATGATGATTATTAGTCTTAAAAAATAAAATTTTCTTGCAATTGTGTAAAATGTTTTTTCGCCCCGGTGGCATCTCTGTTGCACAACATTCATCCTTTAACCAATACACACACAAAAGCAAACGGACACAGAGAGAAAAACCTGAAAATAATTTTACGAAAACAATTCCTTCGTTACATCCACTATAACGATTTCATTGCGAAAGTGTTTGTATGTGTTTTTTCTTAAACACAATTTTTTCTCGATAGATTTAAAATAAGTTATTTTTTGTTCTTGTGGCTGTCTGTTAGGGAACGTTTGCTTTTCACTTAAAAAAATTGAATAGGAGAAAAAAAAAGCGAATTTATTACCGTGGAATATTCCCCTCTACAATGAGAAATCGAAATTGTTTGTATAACTTTTTTCTATTGATTATTTTGAATAGTTTCTGCTTAGTCGAAGTTGTCAAGTGCTTCTATGCTGCAATTAAATTCTTTGTCACTTTTTTCCAATGTATTTTCCAACAACTTTTCAAAAGATTTGTTAATTATTTTATTTACTTTTCTGTTAAAATGTACACCTTTAGATGATACTACTATGGGCCGATTTTTGTTCTTGAAAAGCGGTGAAGACTATTCAACTTGCTTCGTCGGTGATAAAATTTTCACTGAGTGAAATTTAGTAACGGCATAAGACTGTCGCTTGCAAAACGTTACATTGTCACACATTAAAACTGGTATATTTTGCCCGCCTGAGAATGACTGGCGGCACACCAAGAGAGAGAGAGAGATATAAGAAATTTTGAGGGTTGTTCTTTCTTCTGCTGTGACTGCATACAGCGTGGCCGTAGAGAAATTTTTAAAAATCCCACAAAACTGTATTCTTTTATTTGATTTTAAATAAAGTGGCAATGACTGATTTTTAATGCCTTTAAATAAGTAATGATTTAAAAATGTTAATAGTACGACATGTAACTTGTTTTTACATTTCTAAACGCTAAAAATGTATAAATAAAAAACAATGTTTCTTATATTACATAAAAAAATAGAACATATACAGATGTACAGACTTCAATTTAAAATTTCTTATTTCCTACAAGAACTTTCCGAACTTGAATTTAGACAGATATTCTTATAATTCAAGTTCCCTATACATTAATAAACTCTGCTGGATTGGATAAAATATAAATAGGAGCCATGAAAAGTGTTTTAAATAATTTATGTTTTTAAAACTCCTGGATCTACATAAATGTCGTATTCCGCCAAAAATATTTGAGAGGCCGATGCATGTAAAAGTGTTTATTTTTTGTTGTTTTTAATGACAATAATAATAATATGTTATTGTAGACTTAAGTAATTAGTGCGTACATGCAAGTGTTTTGTCTCAGTCACACCCAGAAGGAACTCGTCCGTTAATTGTGAATACATATGCACATACAGTTTCCGCATCATGGCCGATATAAACATGTTTGTTACATTCTAAACTTGTAAGGATATTTTATAATTCATAATTTCAAATTTTGTTGCAGGTAGGGGTTCAGTTTTTTTGAGAAATTTCTGACTAGTTTTAATAAAAGAAAAGTCAAAACAAATAAAGGCTGCGGATTCAGAACACTAAAAGTAGCAAATCGACACTGGCACTGACGGCCACGCTGACAGTCACCAGCAGAAGCATACACACACATAAACACATACATATTATCGCATGGTATTACAGATCTTGAAACTAATCGTTTTTAGTAGCTAACAATTAATATAAAAAAAACATATTAAATCAATTTTGTCTACAATATTTATTGGCAACTTTGCCTTTAAAAAACAACGAACGCCTGATTTCATGGCTTGAGATTTCTGCTGTGGATTTTGGCTGAAATTTTGAGAGCTGAATTTCGCAATGCGCATGTTGGAAACTCGTAGTATCTTTTTGTTATTGTATCTAAAATCGATTCATTTATTTAAAATCTTTCACCTTTATCATAATAAAACAATAAAGGGTGTTTCTCATAGGATCAGTTTTTGGGTTGTATGCAGTTGTATTAATTTCTTTCAAATTGAAATTTTTAATTTTCAAAAAACGAACAGCGAATATGCCAAGAAGCCGGAAAATAATATTGATAAAGATATTGACATCAGTAGAACAGCGTTCGGTGGCAGTGACAAAAGCATTCGAACTCTTTTAATCTTAAAATTCAAATGAACGAAAGTGTGTCATCGCCGTTTTGTATTCGTTTGAATGACCTATAGATGCAATTATGTATAGAATATAATGTTGTGGAAAACTGTTCCACGGCTCTACTTAATTTTGAGAAAGTATAGACAGCGTCATATGGTGGCTAAATGGCCTCTGGACCAGTTGGAAACTTGGCCCTTTAAACAATTTCCCGATAGTTTTCAAAGTTACTGGGCAGCGTGTTTCGTAGCACTTTTCAGCTGTTTAGTTTTTGATTATATTTAAAATCACTTCTTATGAGCAATTACTTGTGCCGCTTTGCCATTGCCATTCTGTTTATTTGAGAGTTTTTCCTTACGCTGGACAAGTATTTTTACAAAAAATTAAGTGTATAAAAAAAGGTTTTTAAACTTTTTGTACAATTTGTTGTTTTATGTGCAAAAACTCAATATTTGAGCAGGTGGATGTGGATCATGTGTGAATCCTTTTTTTAATCACTCAATCCATTAATCCGTTTTTAATCGTACAACCTATTGCTAATACATATTATCAATGAAAATGTCGAGAAACTAACAAGAGAGTACAGTACTTTGTTGTAAGTTCCATCTGGCAGCACTGTGCTTGCGATTGTCAGTTAACTTTTAGTAAGTGTAAACAAAAAATAGACGAACTTGTGAATGTATAGTAAAACAGTTCAAGTGCATGCAATTTTTCGAACTGGCATCTGCACATGTAAGATGACATGACGGTTAAATAAAACGACATTCAAGTCACCAATTATATATGTAAACACTGTCGCAGGTAAGTTGTTGAACCAATTGACAAAAGTTTACTAACGCAGAATAACAAGTACAGTAGTTTCCGCTTAATTGATGCCCGCTTAAGTGATTTGCCCGCTTATTTGATCCAAAAATATTACACGGAAAATATTCAATATAAGTTTTAAAGAAAAATTCCCGTTTAAATGAGTCCCGCTTTATTGCATTACCCGCTTAATTGAATCATAAAATAAAAACTATTTTTGTAAATAGCATACAAACATGCCGCTTAATTGACATTTAAAAATTTTCTTTTTGTTGAAAAAGTCAAATAGTCGAAAGCTGTTTTAAGCCACAAATTCAGACTGTAATGATCGACTTTTTTAAGCCTATTTAGTCATGTTTTGAAATAAATACAAACGTATTTAAATTTACATCAACACATACATACATACATATATTCTTATGTATGTATATTCTAGTCAGTAAACATATTGATCTCTTTTTTAATGCAATGAATTAAATTTTAGTTATTTTTATTTACTTATTTTGTTTTCGGTTTTTAAGTGCTTTCACATAAATATTTAGTGTGAATACATTTGTTTTGTTCTTTATAAATTAATTAAAATATTTGAACAAAAACAATGCAAAACAAAACGTTTTATTTATTATACATATATGTATGTAAGAATATAAATATTTTACTGCTTTATTGATTCCACTGCGCAATTATGCGGAGTTCTTTTAATTGAGCCAGTGAATCAAATTACTGTATTGCGTATTGTACGCGTATGTAGTAGATATTGGAATAAAATACAACATTTTCCCGCTTAATGTATGTATGTATGTATGTATGTATGTATGTTTGTGTGTGTGCATATACTTTTGTATTATTGTACATGAAATTAAATTGAAATAATTAGATGCAGGCTTGGATAGGTATGTATGTATGTATGTAGGTATGCAGGTACAGATTGTAAGTCGAACGCTTCGCTGGCGCGTTTCTGCTTACTTTCTCCTCATCAGCACAAACTTCTGATGTTACAATATAAATCTTAGATAATCACCATCATTTACCGTATTTGCTTTGAGCACCCCCTTATATATATACATACATATGTATGTACTTGTGTGAAAACTTGCGTGTTGTAATTTCATTTAACGCCCGTTTAGCACCTCTGAGCATAATTTTGAAAATTCACTTTGAACCATGCAAGTTGCTTAAGATCGCTTTTTTAATGTCTTTTCATCTATTTATCCATTAATTACATTTCCGACTTCAACTCCAATAAGCCCGACTTCGTAGTAACGCCTAGAGGTGAGCAGAGTCTCAAGATCGAGACTTGCACTTGGTTGTCATATTTTTAATAACATTCCCAAGCTCTGGAGATGTGAATTGTAGAGTTTTGTTGGTTCTAAAGCCTTCTTTTAGGCCTATGTGTAAGCAACAACTACATATGTTGGCATCACAGCTTAACTGTAGCCAAATTAAGTGTCACGTTGCCGGAACGCCTCAACCTGTTCAAAATAGAATTTGAGGCTGTTCTTAAGGGAGTTTGTAAGACAGTGCTGGCACTCATATGTATTGAATAGTTTTCATTTATTTGGTTTTATTCCATTCATATACAAGTATAGATAATAAAGTACTATATTAGCGATCATTTTGTCTCCTTTAGATCCATTTATGCTTGAGAAAATTATTTTAAGGGCAATAATTCACATCCATATGTGATAAAATGTTGAATGTGGTTAGAAAAAGATCGTATTCTTTAGGTATAAGATTAATTTTCTCACTATTTTTTTACACAAATTTTAATTTTATAGTATTTGTAAGCTTTGACAAAAAAAAAAGGGATGAAAGAAAGTTTTTACTTGTTGACGCTTCAGTCACAGAAGGCTTGGCAACTTGTTCTATGAAATCAACGCACAACTCGCTTGAAAGACGCACCATGAAAAAAGTGTTGTTCTGTAAGACCTACATTTCTTTAAGCTTTGGATATACTTTCGATCAACGTAACCGTACGACGAGTATCAACACCAAGAATAGGCAAGTGGAAACCTTGAAGTGAAACATTGAACCGTAGTATTGAAAAAGCCTCGAGTTTGTCAAAAGTTGACGCCATCTATTACGCATAAATAATTGGTTTTGGGCCGTTCTAGTGATCATTACAGCAAGTACTTGTCTGGTGTGGCGTGCAAAGCCCACTCCTAACTTCCAAAGCACAAATAACGTTTTATTTTTATGTCGTTTGTACAGCTTTTTTATCATAAAAAGCTTCCCTCAGCATATACTCTTTATTTGCAAATCATTTTACTGTTATTTGTATTTCAATGCTTTTTGCTTCACTCGAAAAAATAATGACAATATTTTTTTGTCTAAATATTGTTTGTTTATTATCTTAAGTTCTTTATTTGGGTTTAACTTTTAGTAAAAGAATATTTATGGGTAGCAAAATTTTCTTAGTTCCCCAGTTTTTAAGTTTTTAGTTATTACAAAAATACAAAATCCAACAGTTATCAAGTCAAAATATCTGCTTTGTTTTTTAAACTTAATAAGTTCGAAAAGTGAAGAGCGTGAGCACAAAAAGACTTATGATTTTGAACTTATGTACATATGAGTGATTTTATAATAATTCGAGTTTTAGCATCCTTTTTATTTCAATATGCTTTTCATCCGTCCCTCGTTTGTATGAGTACTAAACTTTTATTTCTGTTTATGACTTTTAAGATTATTACTCAAGTCTGTTTGATATTATAGTCAACGAAACAGTCGTGAATTTCTTATAAAAACGGGCAGGTTTTTGCAAATACTACAACATTCGGCGTTTGTACCTCTTAAAGTTTTTTTTTCGGTATTTCGAGCGTGTTTATTCAACACAGTTTTCCTTGTCCTGTCAAAGTGGTAAGTTTTTCTTAATTAAAAAAAAAAATAAAATTGTGCTCACAGGATCTACAGATACAAAGTTGAAAAGCATTCAGGGCGTGTTTTGCTTAAACTTAATTATTATTTTTCTTCGCTTAAGCAAATTTTAAGTTTGGTCGTGTAAAAAATGTGCTTGGCTTCGCACAAAGCAAATCTTATTAAAGTATAGTAAACTTTTCTTTGAGTGTATTGATTGATGACAAGTAAGAAAACAGCCGAATTTACATGGATGGTGCCCATACATAAATGTTATATTTTACATTCACGAAAGGACGAGATGTTGGTTGATTGCAATTGAAATTTTTTTGAAAAATTATATTTCAAAATCTTGAAAGAACAAGAAAAGGAAACAGTTTAAATCCCGACAAAGGTTTTTTTTTTAATAAACCGCTTGTGCTTGTGAAAGTTCTACGCCGATGAAAAAAGCTTATTAATATTTTTCTAGTGCTTGCGAAAAGCACCCTATTTAAGACAATATCCCTTTTTAACAAAATCCATGTCCATCCATAGCCTTTTTAAAAATGTAAAAGGTTTTGTTTTTCGTGTGGAGGCCATACAGTTTATTATTATCTACATACAACGAATATATTTTTAAGGTATCGGTTTTATATTTATATTATTTTTAGCAATTTTTAAATTTAGTATTAGATTTCAATGCAATTTTACCCAGATAAAGCCTAAGTTGCATATAAAGTGGCAAAAGCGTTTGGCCACTTTTAGTATTTGTGACCATCTCTCCGAAAAAAAAAATTTATCCAATTGTAAAATCTTCTATTGAAATTTCTTTTTATATCATTACAGCTCGACACATGTACATTATTCCTTTTCATTATGAAAGTTGCAAGTTATATTGGCTGCTATATGGTGGCGTCTCTGACCGTGCTGGCATTTTATTATTCGCCTACATCGGCGGTATGCTTGTGCAATCGCAATCACATACAGAGTAGCTATTGTAATTCGAAATATGGTAAGTTAAGCTAAAATTATGAAAAACTATGTATTTATTTAAATTTTCAGTACATTGGATTGCAATAAACTGGTTCAGGGACTATTTATAGGCTTTGTCTAGTCAAATTATTTATTGTTTGCCATTTCTGTCAGAGGCACTTGCTAAAGTTAACTTTCTGCATTGTGGGACAGGGCCTTCATTGTACTTGATGGAGGCACAAGTCATCAACTACTCGTATGACACATCCGTGGAAGATATTCTGCGGATAATGGTTTAATCTTCCCTAACCACCGAAATCAGTTCATGGTGCTTAATGCCGCATTTTAAATTCAAAAATTCAATGTTTTTGTTATGCCACTATTTTTTTAAATTTTCATTTTTGGAAACCTTAATCCAATGACAAATTACAATGACAGTAGTCAGTGGTGCTGCTAATTTTCTCTCATCTTTAATGTTTTTTTTATTTCTCTTGCATTTAATTTCAGTTGTCAGAGCTACCATCGTGCATAAAAAGACGCGTTCAAATGATATCGTCTATACTTTCAAAATAGAACGGTTCGAAAAGGTAAATAACAAAAAAATGCATCACTCTTAGTTCTTTATACAAATCCATGTACATAAAAAATGTATGCACATAAACATGTGGGGATTCGGAATAAAAAATGCTCTCTTTAAATATCAAAATCATTCTTTTTCTCGTTTCATCTCATTGTTTAAAAAAAAGATAACGCGTTCTGAGTTATTGTTGAGATACAATAGGTTTGTGGTAGAGCGCAACGGCGCCTGCAACATCGACATGGTTGTAGGTAAAACGTATCTTGTTATGGGCAGAAGTATACATTTAGATGAATGCACTTACGTTAAGGAGTACGATAAGTTGACAGAAATGGAACACAAACTAGGACTCTATAGTATATCATGCCAGTGTCAGGTGAGTACAAAAGAAGTGGTAATTGAAAAATTAGGCACGCAGTTGCAGATTCAAATTAAAATGGGAGCACTTACACTAGTGTATTTCAAATCGTGTGGGCTTCCTGAATGTACGAAAGGCACTTGAAAAAGTATCCTGCTGAAAAAGGATATTTTTTTTTTGAAAAAGCCCTAAACAGTAGTTTCTTCTTTTAGAGAAGAAAGTAACTTTTTAAAAAAATACCTTCCTTTTTTTTAAAGTTGCATATGTTTTTTGGAGTATCTTTTAAAAAGTCGATTTTTTTAGATATCATACTGTTTGGCTGACGGTTGCCTGCGAGATCATGGATACCAGCATGAATGCGAATGGTCACCAGATAATATATGTCAAACCAGTTATTCGTGGTGCCATAAAAAAAAAGTTGGAAACACCGTGTCTTGCGCCTGGAACTCTTTTATGAAATGCCCGTCTAATCAAACACAATCGTACTAAACATGCGGAGGCTGTTTCGTGACTATTTTTTACCATTCCATTATTCATTGTATCGTCAAAATATAAAAAATTAACCAGCAATAAATATACAAATCTTAATTCTAAACAAATAGTTTTCTATGTCCCGCCAACAGTTTGCTGATATTGTATATATACATTTGTGTGTACAATACTAGCAGCTGAATGCGAACGAATATAGAGCAGTTGGAAGCTTGGCCCCATTTTCACCAAAAACCATCTTCAAAGGTGATACGAATGCCATCAATATTATTAACCAATTTAATAAGCGTTTTACTCGTGCCCAGCGCTCTGCCATAAGTTTTTCTACAAAATCTGCAAATTTGCATTAAAAAACTGCTTTTCAAATGAAAAGCACGTAATTAAAGCTAAATTCTGTTTTATACATACATACATATATGTACATATATATAATATATAAGTAAACGAAAAGCGAAGAAGAGCTGCACAACGGCTTACAACGAAAGTATTTTATGATTTATATATCAAACCGTTAAATTAGACACAATGTGGAAAAACACAACTCGGCTTTTAATCAGTGTTTCGCAAATTGAGTTTCTGAAATTGCATGATTTTTGGTGCTATTGAGGGGAAAATTATTTACCCTAAGCTCTTTTAATTGATTCATTGACTCAATTAAACAAAAACAACTCCATTAGTTGGGCAGTGCAATCATTACAAAATATATAAGAACACATTGTTTTAAAATTTGCCATTACTTTAGCCTCACTTTTGTATGTGATTTTTTAAGACATGTTTGATAATTAAAGGGGCACCTCAATTATGGGACTCAATTGAGCGGGGACTAGTTTTCCATTGGTTTTTGTGCGTTGTTCGCCTTTTTGTAATGGAATAAAATTAAGACTTCAGAAATAAAAAAAAGTTCAGAGTAAAGAATTTATTTTAAAAAATATGGGACAAAATTGCAAAATTTGCGTAAAAACAGATTTTTAAAACAAAAAACTTCAAAACTGCCCAATGCTTCAAAAAATCTGCACATTTGGCAACGCTGCTTCATTAAATTTATTTATTATTAACAGAAAAACACAGTTCTGGTTCAAAGCAAACTTCTAACTTCCAAAGCACAAATAACGTTTTATTTTATGTACTTTGTTCAGCTTTTTTATCATAAAAAGCTTCCCTCAGCATATACTTGTTATTTGCAAATCATTTTACTGTTATTTGTATTTCAATGCACAGTCACTCGAACAAGCAATGACAATATTTTTCTGTCTAAATATTGTTTGGCCTGTTTAATTATTATCTTAAGTTCTTTATTTGGGTTTAACTTTTAGTAAAAGAATATTTATGGGTAGCAAAATTTTCTTAGTTCCCCAGTTTTTAAGTTTTTAGTTATTACAAAAATACAAAATCCAATAGTTATCAAGTCAAAATATCTGCTTTGTTTTTTAAACATAATAAGTTCGAAAAGTGAAGAGCGTGAGCACAAAAAGACTTATGATTTTGAACTTATGTACATATGAGTGATTTTATAATAATTCGAGTTTTAGCATCCTTCTTATTTCAATATGCTTTTCATCCGTCCCTCGTTTGTATGAGTACTAAACTTTTATTTCTGCTTATGACTTTTAAGATGATTATTCAAGTCTGTTTGATATTATAGTCAACGGAACAGTCGTGAATTTCGTATAAAAACGGACAGGTTTTTACAGATTTTTCGATATTTCGCTCGTTTCTCTTTTCAACACAGAGTTTCTGGTCCTGTGAAAGTGATACGTTTTTCTTAATTAAAAATTGAGTTAAACGGGATTCCAAAATCGTAGGGTTGCGAGGTGTATATGTGCTTAAAGCAATTATAATTTTTTCTTACCCTAAACATACAAAAGCCTTCTTGAAAGCATTAATTATATTTAACAACAACTCATTAAAGTGTTTAAGTCAATAAGAAAACTATTGTCGTATTGAACGCGACGAGATGCAGGCTACTGATTTTCAAAAAATCGTGCTGAAGAAACTTAAAACTGTATATCTCAACTGATGATATGCAATTAAAAACAATTGTAAAACAATCTAAAGCCATTGTTGGTTCTCTAACCATCTACATACATACATACATACATTTTGTGGCAAACTTATCTTCGTTAAATTAAAAAGCTTAAAAAGTTGCGAATTCATTGCCAACTTGTTGTTGTGCCGCTACCCAAGAGTTTGCAATTGACAAAATTTTACAGTGTATTGCAATTTGAATTATTTTAATAAATTTGCCGATCAACAGATTAAATGACTTAAATGAATCGCAAGCAAGTTTGAAAAGCGTTAATAAAAAACGAAGATGCGAGTAAACTCGAAGTCAAGTAATCTGGCAATGGTCACTTTGGTTTGTTGGCGAAACTGTTATAAACTTCAACTGTTATAACAAATGCTGCCATATTTGAACTTAATTCATTTGTTGCTGACAACAACAAGCTGGCAGCACATCCTATATAAACAAAACCTCTAAACTTGGCTTTAACTCATGGCAACAACTACTCATGAAAACAGTTTTATCGAGGCGGTCAATCGGAAAGGTTTAACCAATTTGAGAAAGAAAATCATTCAAGAGCTTGAGAAATATTTTAAAAGCCCACCTGAAAAATGTACGAATCGCAGCCAACGAAAAATTAGTGCAAAAAAATTTACTTAATTAACAAGTGTTTTTAGTTTTTAACGATAATTATAAACAAAAAATTAGGCAATAAATTTTGAAAATTTTTAAGACAACCATTGAAAAATCACATAAAGAGTTTATTGTAATTCATTGCCATTTTGTAAATTATTTGTTCATATTGTTGATGTGGTTGTGTGATGTTGTTTCACAGCATTGTGCGATTGTTGAGTTGTTGAGAGTGTATCTGTTGGCTGGTGTTTGTTTGTGCACGAATCGTGTTGGTGGAATATTGTTGTGTATTTGCTGTTTTATTATCCATTGAATGCATGCACTTTTTGGTTTTGTTTTCTTTTTTTTTTTATATTGTACATAATGCTAATTTAGCGATTTGTACTGAAAAAATTTCCTTTAATTGAAAATGTTTCAGGCAAAAAAAAAAAAAAATTATAATTATAAAACAAACAAAAAATAAAGAACATTAAGTTTTATAAGATTAAAAGGAAAAGGCAACGGCCACTATGCTCCTACTGGAGCAAATAGCTACACCATAAAGATGCTGCTAAGCCTTGATATGGGAAAAATGTCTTTGCTCCAAGGGAGATTTTATGTAGTAGTTGTGCGTAGTACAATAATTGTGAGCACTAACGTACTAGTACATATGTAAGAATAAGTCACACCGGAACTCAATGTACGGTTTTAATCTTATCAATTGTCGCAAAACACCGTCCTATCATGGGTCTCTTCAATGTGGTGATTGAGGTGTATGAGGGGTAATTACGGTGTTATATTTGGCCTCAAATTCTCCATATTAATTTACTTCACTTTCTTAACATTTTCAACGGTTTTTGATGTCGCATGGCGTCCATGGGCACTCACTTATTCTCGATCTTCTTTGCACCAGCACCGTAGTATGCCCCTCTTAACCTTTCAAATGCAATTTTTTTACACAAAATTTGATGCAAGTTGTTTGATTCATTTTTTTCGCGTGCATAAAATCAGGTTCAGCATTCTCGGTTTTTTTTAACTAGAGATTTGATGTACCCTCACAACAAAGACCGTCTCAAGTTGTCAAGTCATGCGAACGGGTTGATTCATTTACAGGTTCATTTCTTCCCTAAACGTTTGGCTCAGCTAATGGCATATTGCATCGTCTTATTGGGAACAAGTGCTTCGCAAAGACACCAATTAGGGACTTTTTCTGAATGCAACGCCGCCTCCAGAATCTTATAAGGATTGTGTGTTAAGCCCAAAATGAGCAGACGGTGATTTGAGAACAAAATTCGGGCTCGACTTACAGTTGACTGCCGAAAATATTTTTTTCTTAGACTTTCACAATGTGTAAACCTTTTTCTGGCTTGGCTCGGCGACTTACCAAAGCACTCGTATACTGAAAAATAAGTCAAACACATTTCTTCAAATAACAGCTCTACAGTTATCATTTACCTCTAAAAATATACCCTTTACACGTTGTTGTCAATGCAATAAAATATTTGTGTGCCGAAATTGATCGAATGAAGGAAAAGTACCAAAATTGTCAGACTGTTTATTTTTGCCGGCAACCAGTAGACGGCACTTTCTAAAGACAAATGTTTGATCACATTTGTCAAAGGTTTTCAAGTCTACCGACCAGTGATGCAGCACCTAAATATGAAATGGTGTCTTATAGGCACGCAGAAAATGCCAAAAAACATGTATTTTTTGTTCTTAAATTGTAAAGCTTTAATGAAATGAAACAAGTTGAGTTGGTAATGAACAACTTTTCTCCAGCTTCTTTTAGTGAAATAAGACAGACTTTCAACTCTTTTCTTTCTTCAGCATATTTTTCATATTTTTGTACAGACTTCTTCCATTAACTGATCTTTATCCCACAAAAAAATTATCATAGTTTTTGTCTAGTGCTTTAATAATCCCAGCGTTTTTTTAGCTGTAACTGAAGTTGTCACTACTACTACGATGTTTAACTGTTGGCGTATGCACAAACTTTGTCTCGATTTGAGGCAGACTTCAGCTTTTTGTCAGTTTCTTCCAGCCAAGATCAAGTTTTGGGATTTTGTTGTTCCTAAGCCATATTTGCGCAGTTATTCACTGGGATATTAAGGGTAAAATAAATAAAATGTTATACACACACGTTCTTAAAAGCAAAGTAATAGAAATGATCAGATTTTTTGTAAAACTATTTTAACAAATGCTCATATCCACATACATACATACATGTGTGTGTATGTATTTACATATGTATTTGTTCTGTTGACCAAATAAAATTTGTCAAACGAGATTAACAAATAGTTTTTTTTTTTTCATGTTTTTTGCAAAGAGCATCTCATAACACTCCATTTTTAGAAATGAGAAGACTTGATCATATTTGTAAGAGCGGTTTTACCTTAAAATCGTATGAAAAAGAGTTGGTGGAGCTTAAATTTTAAGCTCGAAATAATTTTTGTTTCAAGGCTGGAACAAAAATATGTTTGTGTCGGTTTTGCTTTTTAAGTTCAAAAAATACATACACATGTATGTATGTATGTATATATTTTTGTTTTAATCTTTAAGACTTTTTGCTTTAAATAAAAATTTCAAGTGGCTAAAATAACAGAAAGGCCTGAGAGCTTCGTTATTTTCAAAGTCGAGCCTTTTATATTATCCTAATCCTAATTCGCTGACCTTTTGAATTTTGTAATTTTCTTTGAGCTTGAGGTCTTTTAAAGTTTAACATTTTCGTATTTTTTTGTGGTCAACTTCTCCAGGACACACATACATACATACATACATATGTATGTATGTATATAAAAAGTTTTGGTTTTAAAATTTTGTCCATTAAAAACAAGTAGTGCGTAATAATAAACGTCAAGTATGTGGCATGAATAAGACTGTTAGAACTTACAACATACTAATGTTAACTGGGTTACTTTGATTACACGTTTGATATAATCTCTCTTTGCGTTTTATTATTATTCTTTTGTTAAATAGAGAATCGTTTTTCGTTTAGCATTTCTCTATGGCTGGAAGATGAGTCATTTGTTAGTCATGTCCAGCCTTCCAGCTCCTTATAATTTTTGTGTTTTCGTTGAAATATTCTCTCTGGCTAAAGTTGATTCTATATAATTACAAGAGCAGCACCCAGTTAATCACAACCACAGCTGACAGTAAATTTAATTACATATGAATGTTTTATATTTAAGTAGCAAATTGTTTGTGCTGGCAATCATCAAAATGTTCAATTAAAATTGCTTGTACATATGTGTGCACTTATATTTTTTTTATTTATTTTTTCCGATGAGATTCACTTTTGTAAATGCACTATATCGAGAAAATTTTGTTAGCAAAAACTATTGTTTAAGAGTGTTCGCAATTTGGTACTAAATGAATAAAAGAATTATTGACATTTTGGTCTTAAAACTCCGGTAGTTATTGGATACCAATTATAAAGCTTCAGCCCTCATTAATGGTGATATAATTAATAATGAAAGAGTTCTAGTGCTTTGATAAAATAACAAAAAACAGTTAAATTTAAAGAATTTTAGAACATTATACTACATAAATATTAGGGATTTTTATTTGCAAGATCATCTTAATCTTCTACATACCGCTATATTTATGCGGCAATGAGAATGGGAACAAGCAAAACATATTTCGTATTTCTTACTATCTACATATGTTTGTTCACAAAGCACTCAATCTCACTGACACTAACAGTGCGGAAAGCATAACATGCACATGAACACTGTAGAAGAGGAAGTTGGTATGTCTTCCGACCACGTAATTGCTTATGTAATTGTTTTGAAAAACAACAAAACTTTGTTGGAGAATTGTTCGAAAAATAGTCCTTAAATATTTTACTCCTACTTATACCGAAAATACAATATGACTAAAATATCACGACAAATAACTCTGCAACATATTTTAATCATTAAATCTTAAAATTAAAGCTTATCCCAGCAATTTAACATTTTTTTAAGTGTCATGTGAGAGATCAAAAGTTATTCCAGTTTTTTTTTTTTATTAATTTTTGTTCGCATATTTCATTTGAGTAGGTTGTCAAATTGTAAGAATTGCTTATTATATTATATGTACATATATTGTGAAGTAGTTTTTTTCGTTTTGCAATATTTTACTCGAGTATATTTTAAATTTAATATTGTAAAAATATTTCTATTTTATTAATAATTAATTATTATTACGCTAATTTTCGAGCTTTCAAATGTAGTGGAGGTAATTTGGCATGACTAATAATCATTTGCGTATTACACTTCCCTTGCAAACCGAAACCTGTCATTGCACATGATTTTCTAAGAGATAAAATTTGATCTCGATAAAATAGCTCTGAATATTAAGAGCAGAATCGTTGTCATAAACCAATAACAAACTTCTTCAATAGAAATCAATTCTTTCCGATCTCTCCTGATAAATCTATTAAAAAATTAACTGAATATTTTTTTTTTTATTTTTTTGAGTCAAACATTTTTACTTAACCACAACATAATCATATGGTGTTGGTATTGTATTTGTAGCAAAGTGATAAATATTTGAAATTGATACTAGGAAGTAAAAAATGTGAAAAAATGCCAGCACCAACACGCACACACGCACACACACGCGTACATGTTCAGAAAGAAGCATCTTTTCACTACCACAAATGCAATGAAATTGTTTAAAATGAATGCAAAAAGAATTTATAATATTTCTTAACATTAATTGAGTTTGTTAAGTAAAATTAGATTTTTGTGCAAAAAAATATGTATGTATGTAAAATAATTAATTTAGGCGTGCTTTGACTTAATAAGCAACAAGTTTTTACTGAATAAGTTGGTTTAGACATGTACTCGTATTACTCATGAATAAACGAAGTCAACTGAAATTTGTGTTGGTTTTTCTCAATAATTTTTTAACGTGCAATTATTTCAACAATAATAACAAAAACAATAACAAGATACATAATTATTTAGTACGCTTTAGTAACCACAAGTCGATACACAACTGGCAATAGTAGTTCTAATAATCAGAAAATAAAGCGTATAATTGCAGCAATAAGTTTGCGAAAAGAAAAACAAATCGAGAAATTTCTCCTAAAAAAACAAAGCAACAAAAACTGGCAATGTTTTGCCGACTACAGACCAAAAACAATAACAGCCCCAGCCCCAGCAGCAGCAGCAGGAGCACCAGATGGCAGGTGGCCACGATTGTTCAACTATTTTTAGTCACATTGTTTATAAATGCGGTAAGTTTGTTACTTTTCTATTTTCTTGATTCTTCTATTGTTTTTCATTTTTCATGACAATTATGAAAACTCTATTTAACAATTGACATATTATTTTCTTGCTTATAATTATGTGATTAGATCTTGATATTTTCACTGGATTTTCCCATGCCGCTTTTACAAGTAAAATTTTATATTGTCATTGGCTGGAGTAAAGGGCAGGAATTTGCAAAAATAAAACTTAAAATATTTAAATTTCTTTCAACATTAAGCTAAATGAGTGTTTAAGAATTAACCAAAGAATTGTTAATGTTTTAACTCAGGTTTTAAAATGCGAATTTAGGTTTTGTAATACGTAGCGGTGGTCCACTCTGTGAGTTGCCAGCACTGCTTTACTTGATTTGATAACCCTACTTTAATTGATTGGGCAGCACTGCTTTATTTGACAACCAATTTAACAGCTGATAGTGGCTTTTTGCTTAGGTTGGATTGACAATTGAATATGAATAAACTTACACCAGAACAACGGCTACAAGTTATTGACAGTTTTCTTATCAAAATTCATATTGAATTTTGTGCTGTAATGAAGTCTGTTTTTGGCTCAATGGGTGCGACAATAGGCATAATTCTCCATAAGCTTTTGTCGAAAGCCCATTACATGCACAGAAAATCACCGGTTGGTGCGCTTTATGGGCTGGCGGAACCGTAAGTCCATAAATCTTCAAAAATATTGATGTTCAGTGCTACCACGTTATCACATTGTATTTAAACATTAATGTCATAAAATAATTTGTTTTCAAATAACAAATTTTTTAAAGAGATTGTTTTTTGTTATTAGAAAAGCTTTATATTTTGTTGTGACAAATTTTCTTATGAGACACGTATAGTGTAATAATAAGTTTGTCAAATTATCAACAATAGTTATTCCTTATTATTAATTAACACAACTAAACTGTAACGCTTGCTAGAGAATTGATGGCATAATGAAACGAAAATTATATACCAATTATACAGCCAGAATAGAAGAGCAGGGTTTTCGGTGTCTGTCAGACTAGAAGGTAGTCTTGTTGTAGTTGACGCGCCTGCACTGTTTTTGCCACCACTAACGTAATCGTAATTTGATGTTGAGCGACACCGTTCGTTCATTGAGTGAGACCAAACACAGCGATAAACGGATCAAGACAATTTCTACAATCAGCTTCTAGTTTCTATTACCATGCATTGCCGTAGATCATTCCTACAGTTTTTCCTGAATTCGCTTTCACCAACTTTTGACTTGGAAAATAATAAGCAAACAATTTTTAAACATTGAAGTTTATACGCCATTAACTTTACAAAGAATATGAGAATTTTTAAGGCAAAATTTCGTTCTACCGTGTTAATTCGCCTTCAAATTTTGTCGGTTATAAACCCATATTGTATTGTATATGCAGCGTTTTTTATTTTACAGAACAATAAGTACAAATCATCATCGCAACATCATTATGAATATTAAGTAAATAATGTTTTCAAAGATCCTCATTCAATTTAACCAACCAGCAATTAGTAGTCAGTCAGTCAGTCGTATATAACACTTTTGTCACGTTCATTATACTTGTAGTTAAAGTCATACACATATTTTTAATGGAAATATTGTTTTGTTCGACGTTTGATGAGATGATATTCTTTTTTATTATTGTCTGTTTTCTTATTATTATTTTATGTATTTTATTAACTCTTATTTACGTGTTGGATTCTCTACTTTTATTGCATTTTTCGTTTTTATACGTTCAAGCCGTAGCTGGTGCTCTTCACACCATTAGTGTCACTTTCTCAAGAAGCGGTAGAGGCAATGAAAGTAGAAAATCCTACGTTTTTGTATCTATGGTAGTGATTTTCAGTTCAATTAATGGTATGTTTTACTAGATAACTGGTGTGGGTAGTTACAGAGCAAACGCGAAAAATTTTCGCAGTACCAAGTTTTCTGTCAAAAAAAAAAAAAAAAACTTTTTGCTGACTTAGCAAAATATTTAACAGAAAATATGTACACAAAATCGAGAAACAAAAAAGAAATTAGTTGAAACTTTTCTCAATTATTTTTTCTTATGATTATTATCGTTGTTTTATTAACCATTTTTTTTTTTTTTTTTTGAATATGCTAAAGCTGATGCTGATGTTCTTCAAGATGAAAATATTATGACGAACAATTCGTTGGCTTTGTGACATATCTTTACAGTTCGGAATATAAGGCAAGTTATAGCGGGAATCTCATGTGTTATAGGTTTAAAACATCGTATTCTAATTGCCTCCTAGTTGTTTTTTTTTTTAACGGATGTCATCATTCAATCTCAAGTATCTAAGCAGTCAAGGAAAACAGATCATACGCAGGAACAAACAATGTCAAAAATAAATTGAAAAACAGCTTCAATATAAATTACAAGCGAAAAACAGTGTCACCAGTGTTATATATCAAAATATGTACACACATATGTATGTACCTATTTACATACATACGTGCGTAATCAAAGGGGGGAAAATGCTACTTGTGATATTTAAAGCAACTATTCAACAACTTTAAATTAGACGATTTTTCATTTACATATTTTGGGTATATTTTAACAACATTTAAAGTTTCAATAATAGTTTTATTTTTGCTTTCGTTGACAAAGATTAGTCCTTAAGACTGAGATAAGTCAGCACAGTTGATTTAGTTACGCTTTTTGTTGAAGGCAGACGTTCCAGGTTGGGTGATGACATCCCTTAATAAAAAGGAAAAAAAAGTACAACACTGAGTGAGATTCGGACTATGACTTTCCCTTATATGTATTCTGAACTGTAAAAATTTCAAATTGTAAACCAAAACTTCAGTTTTTATCAATAACATCGAAACCACTGCCCAGTAGAGGAGATGTAATGCTAAACAGATGTAACTGTAGGGTGTGTTTTTTGACATGACCAACCAGTTGAGGAATTTGCGACAGAGTTTCGCTGGGTAACTGAAGATTGGTCGAAAAATCAATTAAGTACGAATGTATGTTTGCATGTACAAATAATTAATTTGACAACAGTGACACAAATGCAGCTCAAGGCTATAAAATTTGAACTTGTATCTCAATTCAAGCAGCCAACAATAGATAATAGATAAGAATACAGCGCCTTAAAAACCAAACAAATTGCTGGCATCTTTCTGAGAAAAGATGCACTAAAAGTATTTAAATAATTTGAAAAAAAAAATATATAAAATAAAACTTTAACGACAAAGAAGCATTTGGGTAATATTGTAGTACAAAAAAAAACCTGCATATTAATAATTGCGGCTTTTCTTGTACTTGAGTTGTTTTTTTTTTTCTTTAAAATAGCTTTTGTTGTTGTCGTTGTTCACAAAAGTATTTAACACCTTCGTTGTTGTGATTAAACAACAGCACCACCATACATTTATGGTGTCTGCAGTAATAGTTTTCAACAGTCACTCGGCTCGAATCACAGCGACACAAATATTGTACTACCATCGACAACAACAATCACAGCAACAACACAATATTCAGGGGCGTGAAATATTTTTAATACCAAGAAGATAAACAACAACAAAAACAATTTTCAATGTCAAATTTTTTCTTTTTGGAGTCTGTTGATTTTCGTTTGTTTGTTCGTTCGTTTGTTTGTTTGTTCGTTTTCGAATGAAACCACTTAAAAACCTTAAAACATTAACTGCGATTGAGTCGTTCGATATCAGAAAAATGGAAGTTTTGGATCGACATGTTAGCCATTACGTCTATCTAAATGTGTACATATGTATGTATGTGTGCATGTTCAAACATGTTTTTAAGTACTTGAATGTTTCACGTACGAGTAGTTCTTTTTCTACGAAATAGTTTGTTTGCATATATGTAAGTACATATATTATATGTATGTATGTATGTATGTATGTATGTATGTATGTATGTATGTCTGTAGTTGTTTTGGTAGGCATTTATTTAAATTTTTCATTTGAATTCTATTACGTGCGTGTATTAATATATGAACATTAATTAATATTATGGTTGTTTTGAATATTTAGTAATTTGCATATAAGTTTGGAAAACACAAATTTGCCCTTTTTGAGGTGAACCAATTTTTCGAACGTGATTGTCTTATACATAATTGCGGTGAAAGATGATAACGTGACAAATTATTTAAACAATTTTATAAGTTTAAAAGTAATTGTTAAAGGATTATTTTTAAATTCAATAAATATTATTCCTTCCGTTTTTGTTGTTTGGGAGTAACAACTGAAATATTATACGAAAATTCTCATTTTCAATCTTCTTCAATTCTTCTTCACTAAGAGCTGAAACACATTATACTAGAATAAAATAAGGTATATAGGCGGTATTGATCCATGCACGCCCTTGTGTACAGAATATGAATTCGATGAAATGTTCGCAGCGGTTTATTACGGTGTTCTTATTGTCAATGCCTCTGCCGCTCCAATCCGACGGAACTTGAGCAACTTGGTTTAAGGTTATCACTAGATTCTGACTACCCTACAAAGAAGGGGACTACTGGGACTAGTCACCTCCGCAGAAGATAACCATACCCTCGTAACGTTTAGGCAGAACGTGATCTCGTATGCCGGTTACCATAATTTTTTAGTGCTCGGCTCCTGCAGGGGTCAGGTTTTTTCCTGGTGTGTGCCGAACTGGAACACTACGCTATTCGGGCTATATATGAGAAGCGGTTTATCGTTTGGCACAGCAACCAAATTCTAGGAAGTTCCAATATGACTTTGATGCCCGTGGGATGCTTTTAAAGAGGGATGCTGGTGCGCATTGTTTGGTTGAGCAGCCTTCCTTGGCTGAAACATTCTGGTTGTGGTTTAAACATAAAAACGCGGGAATGAGCATTGGTTACCTTCAAGGTATCTGTTTGTTTGTTAATCGTAAGAACTGGATGTTGGGGAATGACTGATGTTTCTTTGAGATTTCGGGCTAGCAACTCAGGCGTCTCCGCATCCTTCACCGTCCGCCGAATTACTGGCAGAAGCGCTCGAGCAAGCGATTTGTGTTAGGCGCCATTTTTCTCATATCACAAGAAGTTGCCATCGATGTGTACCTGGTGAGCCACATGCGGGTGGTCATATTCGTCCTGATGTAAATCAATTTCACAGTCTGTAGCGTTGAGAGTGATGGCCTCACCAGCCACATTTCCCAACGCCAAACCAATGTCGCTGCCGACGCAAAACCCACCATTTGTGGAAGCATTGTGAACTTCGCTAAAGATGATGTTGCTCATTTTGAAAATAAAGTTTTATCATTCGCACGTGGTGCTTTCAAAGGTTTGATTTTAGCTGACGTAAAAAAGACTTTTTTTAAGTTTCTCAAACTCTTTTGTAAAGTTAAATTTTACTAAAACTACTTTGCATTATAATATGAACTGCCTGTGATAATTATTTTTTCTTCCCACTGTGCGGGCACGAAAACCGATGCTTGGCATTGTAATTAAAATGACTTTTCTTTACTCTTCCGCTGCTTGATTCGCACTGCTTGTTCACTCTCTAGGTGTGATGGCAGCAATTAACGTTCCACTTGATTTTGGTCTTGGTGCAAATTTCTGTGGATACGAGTGCTTTGAAGAACAAAAACAAAAAGTTGATCTATTTAGAAACGATTTTAAATCTTCATCTCCATAAACTTGAACTGATGCAAGTAAATTAATGTCAAAAGCGAGTATATTAAATTTCCTATTCAATTCAATGCGGTGTTCGTTTGTTTATTCAGTCCATTTCAAATTTTCCAATTGTCGTGCAACAGCGCTGCGACACTGGCGCTCACCGATTGGCAAAAGTTTTGGCCTCTTTCCATTCTGCAGTCGCGATCGATCGTTCGATAGTTCGATCGACCGAAAACAATGAAAAACAAAACAGCAGCACTTTGAACGGCAGCACTCTCGATTGTTGTTCCCAAACGTGTTGGCAGCTGGTTGTGTTGTTCTCGTTGTCATATTCTATCATTTGGCACAAGTTTCTTCGCCAACAAGAAAACTATTCCACACAAATTGAATACAATGTACGGTTTGTTTGGCGCCTTTAGCTCTTCGTTTTTGTTTCACTTTATCCAAATCAATTTTGCACTACTAACCCAGTCAAATCGAGAGCCAGTCGTCGTCGTCCACGTTCACGTTCACGTCCACGTCCACGTCTATGTCCACGTCGTCGTCTTCGCTGTACCAGTCTCAAAGCCAACAATTATGTCTTGAACACTTGTCGTCTGTAGAGCGGAGTTTGTAGTTTCATTTAAACTGTTTGGATCGGTTACACATGTTTAAATAATTGTGCGTGTGTGTGTGTGTGTGTGTGTGTGTGTGTGTGCAAGGCGTCTGGTTGGATTAAATGTTTAGTTGAATTAAATTAATACACGTATTCATTTCGTTACAATGAAAACAGGTAGGAATTTCCGCAAATAAAATAATATTTTCTTAATTGCAAACCTGACGATGATGATCTCTTTTGTGTTCTTCTTTTGTTGTGGAAAATTTAAACCATGAAGTGAGACACTTGCAGTTTTCATAGCAGTATTTTAGCATCAGATAAAAAGAATTCTTTTCGATTAAGTAACCGATCTATTTTGCTCACGGCGGCGGTATAATTTCAATGAGTTTTTTGTTTCGAAAAGTAGTTTTCTTAAAGAGGTATTTTTTTGCGCGGCACTTTTCTGAAACATTTATTTTTTTCAAGACACTTTCTCTTGCTTCGAAGCTAAATTTTTCAAGTTTATTTTTGCTAAAATTTGTATATCTTCAAGGTAACTTTATTTAAAGTGTACTTTTTGTCTAAAAGGTACTGGTTTTAAAAACTGCTTTTATCTAAAAAGTTGTCTAAATGTAACACTTTCACCAGTTTTTCCACGCAAAATGCATTCACAATAACCGAAAACTCCAATAACAGGTAAGCGGACTCTAAATTTGCGAAAAAAAAAGGATCGAAATACATCTCATAACTGGACCCAAGCGTTGGAACACCATAAGAAGAGTTGTATTGAAATGGTAACTGTCAGTTCTTGCAACTTTGGTGCATATGTGTGCGGAAGGTGCAACTGTACGAGCACATGAATTAATGCACCCAAGGAAGTTTTAATCAGTCTTGATCAGGCTCTCGAAATAAAATATCAAGTTGCAATATCTTTTTGTTTGGCATAAAACTGACATTGTTGCGATTAAATGGCTGAAAATAGGCGACAAATTGTCAACATGTTTAAGGACGGCACGCACGAAAATTTCTCTTTATTCGAAAAAGTCGTTTGTTTAGCTTGTACGGCAAAATGTCATACAACATCAACTCAAATTCTGCCAATCCAACTCTAAATGTACATACATATGTATGTATGTATGTATGTTCTTCCTCAACGGCAGTAGACTAGTCTGCGATTAGTTTAATGAAATGTAGCAAAGCATTATAAATTAATATAAAAGAATGTGCAGCTCTGTAATAACCGATCAAAAATACCGTGACGGTGAATGTCTGGCTATAGGAGGTTTAGCTGGACTTTCAAAATATCCAGCCAGCCCAACTGCAAATTGAAGATAATTGTTGCAGTCAGGTAGAAGCTCGTTTTTGTTTTGTTTTTTTTTTTTGTGTTTTCAGTTGTAAATGCACAAATGCATTTTGGTGCAAATAACTGTGATGCTCTAAATATTTGCTCCGTATTCAAAAAAAAAAAAAAAAAAAAAGAAAAAAAACGATAAGCAGTTTTTTCCATAAAGCAAAAAAGAAAAATGGACGACGAACAAACTAGACTAGAGTTTACACTCGTAGTACTCGTAGCAACCAGTACTTGCATGAAAAATGTTCTACATACCGCCGATCATGACTGAAGCAAGTACAAAGACTTGTGCTCATATGTATATATTTTTAGTGGCAGAGCTTCAAAAGAGTAAAATGTTAAGCTCGCCCACAAAGAACATATATTTTTTTTTTTTATTACAGATTCGTGGTATCAACACGAATTCAATCCAATCGTCTGCAAATGGGGGAGGCCACATCATATTGATCTGTTTGTTGTTCTGAGCATTTAGCTGGCACAAGTAATATTAATAGTATAGTTTCTTATTTGATTATTTTTGTGATTAGTCAAACGAAGCCACACTCACAGGTGCATGTATAATCTCCATATTGCTAAAGTTATTAATCGAAACATGTTCAAAAACTTTTAAAACATACAAATTTATAGAAAAAATGTTAAAGAAAAACTTGAAAATGATGATGATTCCACATAATATGGCCGATGGTCAGAGTCCGAGACCTTTTACTGCCAGTTTTGTTTATTTAGGTATAGGGTAGTATCGAATGTCTTTGACTTGGTTGGAAAAACCTGAGCTTATTTGTGTTTAAAGCCACAATCTGGATCGACATTTTAAATCAACTTCTTTAGTAAATACACTGGCCGATCTGCTCTTATTTGATCCACAGCAGAAAGTTGACAGTCTGCTGGTCTATTAATTGCTGCACTGGCTCACTTTCCGCGGCGTCGAAAGTTTATGCCTCCAGACTTTCAAGCCCTTACGGATTTGAAAACGGCTGATCTCAAGGTTCATATAAAACTCGACTGTAGACGTGTCGGCGGGTCTTTCCTCTTTATTGTGTTTGAACAGAAGTAGTACAGAGTTATTTTCCTATATGCCGTCGAATTTAGTCTTCGAAATTGTGTTAAGCTTTTCGAGTAAACGTTAGTCACTGTTGCTTGCTGTTGTTGTTCCGATAGTGTTGAAGGCAGCGACAGTACAACAAACAATGCAAAACAATTGCATAAATTAAACATGAAAAAACACTATTTAAGCAGAAATTGCCTTTGCGGCTGTTGACTGTTACTGTTGAAAGGAGACCCAATTTTCTAATTTTCTGTTAAAAGCACAAGTATGACAAATAACATCAAACCAAACAAATCAACTTCGACACAAAAATCAAATAATCAAATAGTTCTAATTCTACCATTTTTTACATTCAAAACAAAGTTACGTGAAAATATGTATGTTTATGCATTCTTTTTTGTAACAATTTTTTAAAATCATTTTATACATCAGGCCAAACGATGGCGAATGGCTTCTGTACTCTTTTAGTTGGCTTTTAAAAGTCAAAGTACCGGCTTTGGATTTTTTCCATTGTTTTCATGCTGGGGAAAGTTGTTTCTTTTTTGTTTTCTTTTTTGTTTTCTTTTTTATATAGTTTTTGTAGTTGTAATAAAAGGGCATGATTTTAATGGGGTTTTTTTAATGCACATTTACCACAATTTCTTTTTTTTTCTTTTTAACTCGTTATTGGCTGGATATTTCTAGAATATGTCTATCGTGCATAATTCATGCTGTACGTGTTGGAAAACACTTTTTGTAGTCAACATTTTTAAATTATTTTCATTCTAAATACGATACGAATAGTGTTCCTAGAACAAATAATGTCTTTTTTTACATTAGCAACTTTTTCGTACGAAAGATGAGTCTTAACCCTTCTTAATTCTAATTGTTTTTTAACGAGATTTTCATTACAATTCGTTACGTCACAGTTTTCTTCGCAAGAAGACAAACAGAGCAACAATTAAACACAAGCAAATTTTTTTCCCCAATTTTAAATGGTATTAAATGAAAAATTTGTATGTTTGTACTGTATATTGAAGTACAAATTATGTCGTATATCGAACACAACTTTTGCCAAAAAGCGAAATTTTTACTTTTGATACTTTTGAACTTGATGTGAAGAGAGTTTGAATTGGCGTGGCTACATCTATAATGGCCATTAACATTCTTAATGACTTGAACACCATCGTAAATCATAAATCTGCAGATAAAGAGATTGTTGGACTGAATGGCAAGTACAGCCTTCTCTGCGGGATAGCAATCAAAAGCTCATGTCTGTACAATAAATTTCTCTTATAAAATTATGATTAATACTTTATCATTAATTGTTTGCAGCATTCAGTTTCACTTGTTGGTTTTCTAGTTATTAAAACAAATCATAGAAAAATTGTTACACATGACCCAGAATTCAGGAGAGAAAAATATTTTAAACAAATTTCGGTCAAAAGAGCGACATTGACACGTAACACAAGAAAAGAAGCGGAAAAAAAACTTTTGCTTAAATTGAAAAGTAAAACCTTAAAACAAAACTATTATTCGATGACTAATGGAAAATAATCTGGAGTTAAACATGTAGCTGATTGTGAAAAAAAAACCAAAGAAAGAGAAAAACTAGAAACTTTTGTACTTCAGTTCCGAAAGTGGCTGCTTGTAATCAAAGAGTTTTACATACATCTTCTGTTGGTCATGCTGTGAGCCGTTTTTATTCTTAAGCTTTTTCCACTTTTTCCACGTTCTTCAGTAGGTTTGTAAGAGTGTTTTTGGATTTGTCTGGGGCATATGGAGGGACAGTTATTTTCGTTTATGGCTTGAACGTTAAGAAAAATAAGGTCACATGTTAATTGTTTCCACCATGTAAATAACTAATTTGAAGTGAAGTTTATGAGATAAAAAATTCGAAATGTTGGTCTGTAGCTGGGAAAACTTCATCATCGTCATTCTCGCTTAAGGGCATATTTTTTAGTTTTGTTGCTTAAGTCTTTTGTTTGGTTGTGCCTTCACTTCGCTGCTTTCGAAAAGTTCTTGTCAACGTTTTTGAAAAGTGATGGCTATTAATTTGTTTCTGTTGTTGTTGGAGTTTTTTTTTTCGCTTGCCCGCCAAGTTTTACCAAAATTCATTCCATTTTCAGCAATTACCTTGCGGGCTTATTGTTGGTTTTGCCTCCTCCTCGTCTTCTTTCGAATGCATTCATTTGTCCGGTTTCTGAAATGATTAGATCTGGCTGGCATAATTAGATTCCTAAAAATATAAGCCTCAAGGAAACCATAAAATGTACTTTCTATTTAAGGTTTTCTGTTTGCTTGAAAACACCACAGTCAGTAGTTGCCAGCTAATTAATGATTTATGTGTAAATGGAATTTGGCCGCTAATAAACGAAATATTACCACGTTTGTGAAGCAGCATGAAAGTAAAAAAATTGAAAAAAATTTCCTTAAATCTAAATCACTTAAGTGCAGATAAAAGGTTTTAAAATCGATTTCTTTTCTATGGTCTCTGAAAGGTCTTCGAAACTGGTAAGTTTTTAATAAACCGATTTGAAATTGTGTTTCAAATATAGTGAAATTGACTTTCTATTAAACATTTGATTTCTTTAACTTTCTTACGATGTGATCTTTTTTTTAGGCTATTGTTTCAAAAATTCTCTTACTGAAAATTTTGTATCTACAACAATCTTTTAATATTTCAAACCATTTTTTTTGCAATATTCCAACTAAAAGAGGCTTTATTTTCGACTAATATTTGAAGAGTCAAATAAAATAATTTCACTCTTAAGAAGGGAACAAAATCTTTCAGTTTTCAAACCAGTTCAGAAATTTTATTACAAATATTGCAATTGGCTTCAAATTTTGTATTTTAATATCGTATATGAAATTACCAATTTCGTTTGTTGGCAAATTTTTGATTAATGTTAAAATCTAACCCACGTGCATAAATATAAATTTTTTCTTTAGCATAAAAATTGCTTAATGGGCATTTTGCATATTTCTAATCTACTTCAAAATCCTTATGACAGACTATGAAATAAAACCAATAATAAAGTTAGAACTTTCACATTAAAAATTTCTCTCTATGGGAAATTTCATTCAGTGCAAACCTTTGGGGGAAACGATTTGTAATGAGTTTCTTTCAAAGATTGTAAGAAAATTTTATCTACAATAGGCTTTAAGTTAAAAATGTTCTTGATTAGAACATTTTCATAAAACCGATATTCATTTAATAAGAAATTCTGTGTTGTGGTAAAAAATTTCTGTTGTTTGAAAAGTTTTATTTGGTGCAAAAAATCTTTATTGTAAAAAAAAACTCTAAACTGAGTTCTGATACTGCAAAAGTCGAATTTAAGCGAAAACTTAAACTTACAGCACCTTTTCTGCTACAACCAAAAAAAAAACAAGAAAAAAAAGAGTTACGAAGCAGTTAAAAATAAATTGTATGCAAACAATTCTTGCAGCTGGCGTTTTTTCTGCTGATAAAAAGAACAATTAATTGATTTTCGTTCTCTTTTTCTCTAGAATACTTTCAATATTTCAAACGTAAATGAGCCCGAATTGTAATTAAAATAGAAAACTAAGAACAGAGAAATATTATAACCGCTTGTGATAAAAATAATAAAAATAAACATCAGAAGAAGCATCACGATCATCATCATCATCAACATAATTTTTTTTGTTCTTTTAACTGACAGCATCCATAATTTAAATGACTTGAAATTTTCAAAATTTGCTTTTCGCAGCCTGCTGGCAAACGAAGAGTGTTCGAGAACTTCAAGCAAGACCGGACAGAGTGTATGAAGGCTGCAGCACCAAGAATTTGATTTATTAAAATAGCATGATTTCGAAAAAATAAAGAATTGATTTAGAAAATCGTTTCGTTTTTATTTTCAGATATGCGGCCAAGAGTCGTCAACACCTGAATTTGCGCCTCATGTTGCGGCTACTTGCAAGGCGGGTACCATGAACATTAAAGTAAAACTAGATGGTGCCTACACGGGTGCAGTGCATGCCCGCGATCATCGCACAGCCGCTTGCATGGCCATGGGCGACGGTTCCGATTCGGTGGGATTCAGTCTAAATCTTTTGGCCAAACAGGGAGCCCCCGACTATTGTGGTGTTTTGGTCAGCAACGTGAGTGGATACAATAATGTAAGCTTTAACACTTCATTCATTCAAACCCATTAACGATTTCATTTCTTATCTACAAACGAAAGTGCATACAAAATTAAAAAAGGAGAAAACATAATATGTTTTATGCAAAGCTCTTCCTTATGGGCTGCATTATTTCTGCAACAAGCATAAGTTTGTTTTTCTTGTTTTGTAACAACATTTCGCTTTATTGATATTTGTAAGGTTTGGTTGAGTTTAAGATTATATAATGCAATGAATGGTTTTGTAAAGAAAATCACTAAGACTGAGTCAATGAACTGGTTTTTGATCAATTCAGCAAAAAACCGAAACCGGGAAATTAAAACAAATACTTAACAAAAACCAAACAATAACAGCAAACTATAATATAACAGAGAAATTCATGAGTTTAGGCGTTACAATTTTATATTTTAGGTTTTTGTTTTTTCTTTTACTTGTGTTGGCTTTAAACAAAAGACTTAAGTGACATGCGTCATTAGGAAGAGTTGCAAAAAAACGTCATCAAAGAGTAACAGACTAAAATGCGTTTGTTTTGTTTGGTACAAATCTGTTATTTGTCACCAGTTGCTTCCTCGCTTCTTTCAACAGGAAAGCAATAGACATCAAGTCTTAAAGCTTAAATTGCGTAAAATATTCACGCCGCAACTAATGAAAATTACAGGGCTAAAATCATTGTTTAAACAACAAAGCAAAAATCCTATCAGAGTTGTTAGTTGAAGAAAAAAAGAGTTTATTTAAGCTGTAAAAACACCGTAAAAGCCCATGTTTTCTGTCAAAGCTCAGCAAAATCTTTTATTTTTAAGAGATTCCAAGAAGATACTTTCTGCAAAAATGAAGAATTTAAACAAAATTTAATCTTTTCACAGCTTCTCTTTAAACTAAATTTAAAAGTTTTCCAACAAATACCAAATAATTTTTTTTTTAAATTCTGCGCAGATATTTTCATTACTTAGGACTTTAGCTGGATGAAAAAATAATTCAGAATTTGAAAGTGAATCGAACTTTGCGGAATATATAGAAATATTTTTTCTTAATTGTATGTTTTCCAAACATAAAAATTGCGGAAACTTCTTTTCGGGCCGAACAAATTTTTGTTGACTTATTATTAGACAACAAATTAGAACAAAATATTTTTGTGAAAAACTTTATTGCAGAAATTTCAGAGAAAATATTTTAAAAGCATTAATACAATAAAAAATTGTGTTTTTATAAAAATATTTTTCGTAAAAAACAATTAAATGAAAATAGTTTCAGACAACAATTTTTTTAAAAAAATACCCAAACCAAAAATTTTTTCAGCGAACAAATTTTAAAATTTTTAAATATTTTGAGAATTGCTTGTGGTTAAAAAGTTCAGTCTTTTCGGAATTTTCTTAACAAATTTTTTTAAATTGGGACAACAGATTTTTTTTTTGTCTATTTAGAACTATTAATTTGCACTGAGCTCATAATTTTACAAAAATGTTTGTTTTCATTGTTCTTCGGAAGAGTTTCAGATAAAACTAAATTTTTAGAAAATAAATTTTTTAAAAAAAAAATGTTTATTATTTGTTTAAAAATTTGTTGTTCGATAATATAAAAAAAAGTTGCTTGTCCATTAAAGATTATAAAAAACAAGAAAATAAATATCCACAAAAACTTTTTGCCCGAAATTTTTTTCTAAATTTCCACGACTTTTTGTTTGTTTAAGAGCAAGTTTTAGTCTCAAATGGTTTGCTAGAATGCAGGTTTCTCAAAAACAGCTGCAAGATAAAAATCTTCAGAAACTAACAAGTTTCAGGCACAACTGAAACACAAAAACAAACTTCACTTAAAGCCAAACATTCAACCGCTAAACGAGCACTAAATCTTGGGTTATTGAAACTAATTTAAAACCTTAAAATACAATTACAAACCAATAAACTTTATTAGCGGTTTTCTATTAAAACAAAAACATTTTTTAAAACAATTGTATGAATTCTTGCAAAGTTTCGCTTGTCATACTTTCAATTGGAACAAACACATGGTCTGCTTAAAAATCTGAACGGTTGGTCGAAATGAGTGAACGACCGTCCAATTAATGCTGAACTCAAAAGCAATTTCGATTTTCGTTTTTCCTTTTGCCAACATGCATGTGTGTCAATGAGTGTGGAAAGAAACAGAGACCTGAATGCAAAACCAAAGACGCTGAAACAAACATAAACATGTTCGAAATCACGGAGCACAAGCTCCGAAACAACTCGACGACTAAATGCTGTTGTTTCATTTATTCTTTCTACGCGGAGCAATAAAATTTTGTATGAAAGAATGACACTCCCTTAAAACTGAAACCCGAACACGAAACGAACACACCAACCAGCCAACAGAAACTTTCAGCAGATTTAATGTGGAAATGTAGAAAACTTTTTTATTGCTTTGTTGGAGTTTTTTTTTTCTAGGTGCAACAATAAATTATTTAAAGTGGCCATAAACAAACGAATAGTGTTGCATTTGGTGGCAATGGAAACAATAGATACGTATTTGTAGTTGATAAGGACTGGACGACAATGGACTGACTGACTGGGTGGACGGACGGACGGACTAAGAATGATTGTTTATTGTGCGCTGTATGGCATATCGAAATGTGTTGTGATTCTATACACTGGAAAAAATAATAAGACCTACTTGAGCAGAAGGTAATTTTTTGGTTTTTAGCAGAATGAAAAACGATCTCGAACTTGATGAACTCGATTTGATTTGGACAAGCAAAACAAAATTATCCGGGCAACAACAAAAAATTGCTTATGGTTTGTGGAACCAGAATAATTTAAATTTTCAGCCTATAACCTCTTCCTGAAAGGCCGGCCAATTGCAACTGTTCCAGATCTGCTAAATCTAACTTATAAATGATCACTGATGTCATCTGAACAGACTTCATTCGGCTGAACATGTTGTTTTACTTGGAAAGCTGGATTGTTTGACGGTTTCAAATGTTATTTTAAGTGGACATCGATCGATCTTACCCAGTTGGCCTTCAGTAAAGAATTTGTTTTTATAGTGGTTTTCTATCAAAAATTATTCCTGCCAGTTCCTATAAGGGGCAACACCAGGAAGTCCATCCAAGACCAATGCGGTTTAACCGGTTCTTAAATGATCTGCCATCTATTTTGTATATTTTAATTTATGCCGACAATGTCAAGCACAATATTCAATTCGCCGAAGTTTTGTTATGCTAAATCAAAATGATGACCTTGAAAAGGTTATTGTTGCGAACGTTTAATGAAAACACATTCTTTTTTCTCACTATATGTTGGCTGGAGGAGAAAGGCAAGAAAACTCCAACAGCATTTCAGACAAATATCTACACTCATATCGCCAAGTTTCTGTCTGGGAATATTTTGTTTCACGACGTACATATATAACGATTTCTTTAAGTTTAAAGTCCAACCTTTTCAGTATGTCAACCTGCACTACATGTGTTCGCCGTTAAAACTTTTATGAACGGAATTTTCTTTACCGACAGTTACGCAGACTCTACTTTTTTTTTAACGGAATCACAGAAATTTTAGCGTAAAACTCTGGGTATTCTTGTCAGAGAACAAATTTTATATGTTTTTTTAGAGGCAGAAATCATATCGGAGCTTGTCACACATCTGACAGATCGAGCATAATTTTGTTGGCGTGGTTGTGGCTTAAAGCGTTTAAACTACATATTTATCGTTGCTGTTTTGCTAACAACAACAACAACAAACAACACTTGGGTTTTTCTGTATTCTTGGTTTTAGTCTCTGTTGTGATTTAATTGCCTTCTTTGTATTTTTTTGTTGTGTTGCATGAAAAAATGTACAGCAGAAAACAATCCGCTTTAAAGCCAAATAGTGGCTTGCAAAACAGCAACACTGATATATTGGATGCATATAAAAATTTTAGAGAATTAAATCATACAGTAGAAACGCACACAATATCAAATTCGTAGAGAAGTCATATCGAATTTTCGACACTGACGAATTCTTCAATTTTCAAGGACTCTGCCACATAGATCCAGCTGAAATTGGAGCCATGAGTTCATATCACGATCTTGGTGGTCAAATCAGTGGACCTTGGACTAAAGGAAATCCTGTATCATCAAACTGTGTGACGGCCGGAAAAATGTCGTACGGACAAGTGACGCCAGCCACGTAAAACACGTATCAATTGTGTCATGTCGCTAACGTTAATTTTCGGCCAAAATTGCACCAACGTACACGCAATTGATAATCAATATATATCATTTGGATGCGCTGCTCAGTCGTGTAACTGGTCATTAGTAATATAAAGACAGTAGTATTATATTTTAAATGGTTAGCAGTTTGCATTCGAGCGCAAGGAAGGAAAATTGCTTTCCCACTTTATTGTCAATCTCGATATCTTGCGAAATAGTCTGTCCTTTAGTTTCTCGTTTTTTTTTTTTTTTTTTGCTAGAACTGTTGTTGTAGTGGAAGCGTATTGTTGTAACGCAATGAATAATCTGTTGATTGCAACATGTTTCATTATTAAGCAAAACACCTGAAACATTGTCACGTGTGTGTTTCTAAAAACATTTCCTATGTTTTTCATTCATTTTGTTGGCATTTCAATTCTTCTCCGGGAATAAGAAACTATTAACTATTCTTAAATCACATGCTGGCCATGGAGTGTGTGGCGAAAAACAGGAAAAAAAAACTTTCAAATATCTGTGACAAACGTCATGCATGACAGAATAAATTGCCTAATAACTGCAGCAAAAATCATAAATTAAAAAATACTAATTTTTACAACAACTTTTGAAAGCAACCAAAATGACAATAACTCTGATGTTAATGCTTATTTTTCAGAAACCATTATTAAAACTTTAATATCATATTGAAAATTTGTTATGCACTATTGACTCCTTTATTGCCTAATAATCATTTAAGCTAAAACTACTTGAGCTCTTGTCCACATTTTATTAATTGCTTCATTTCCTTTAAACCTTTTTGTGTCTCTTTTGCGATTCAGCGCACCGAGGAAAGATCCATCCAGTTGGCTGTCAGAGTTCATAAGACATTGGAATTGGCCGACGATAAATTTTATGTGATCACTTGCGGCAAAGCGGGGTTTGGAAGGTAAGTCATAGACAAGAAAACAAATTAAGCAACAGTCAATTGTTATTCATACTTAAGAGCCGCTTAAGGAAACGACTACAATAAATATGCTTTGGAATTTTAAGTGCCTATAAAAAGCATTATTATGGATTCAAATATAATTCTTTACTATTGGAGTTTCATAATAATTATAATAACGACAATGAAAATGATAATTTTTTTTAAATGCTTAACGCCTCCAGAAAGGAGGCTGCCGTCCGCAGCTGCGCTATGTTGGACTACGCATATTGTGTATACCCACTAAAAAGTCCCCTTGTCTCCTTTGGGAGAGAGATAATATATCCAACGCGCAGCTCGTAAGCATTACGTTGTTATCATCGACATCACTTTTCTGCCTTCGTACGCCGGATATAGCCACAGACGTCCATTGGGCCTCACTTACAAGCACCTTCACCACAGTATCATCTACCGTGTGTCTGCAGTCTTCTACTTTCAATAACCCAATATACACGTACGATGTATTGCATTTTCCTACTCGGTGGGACTACTTCCTGAAATATCCCTGGCAGGATAATACTTGAGTAGGGCAGTAAAATTCCTCGCTGAGCGGATGGCACCTGAGTAAGTGGTAGTAAAATACCCCGCTAGTCTTCCTTTTTATCTACTTTTCGCTATTAGGAATCAGCCTTATTGCTCCAGCTTTGAAGTGTTTTATCGCCCCTGCCCACACAAGCAACCCTATCAGAAAATCTGCTCTTAGATTCGCTGAGAAAGCCTTCGGCCGTCGCTTCATTTTAACTCTCCCTCCCTACTTCACATCTGTATAGTAGGATGCTATATCTACTTCCACGAGATGTCTGCCCTTGGTTGCCTCTTTGTGGTTTTGGGCTGCATTTGATTGAAAAATGTGAGATTCCATCGAATGGGCGTCGATTTGGATACTGTCACCTCGTCCCAGCTCATATCAATCTCCCGTTGCCGTCTTCAAAGCAGCAAAGACTACATCCTGTCAAGACTCCACCGTTTAAGCCATTCGGTTATCCTTATCATCATTTGTCTCTGGCGTCGTAGATCCTCGCGCATATTTCTTGCCGTAATCACCACCGCAATATCGCTCGTATTTCAAACTGCTGAACTGGTTTCCGAATGACCGACTCAGCCTTCGCCAATCGCTCATCTTCAAAGTCGCCACCCCTGCCTCACCATACTAGTATATTGTTATTTACATCGTCGGCTTTGGCCCAGCCAGGTCATTATTTGTCACAATGTCTATAACTATAGATTTGGTAACTACAAAATATCTTTTGGTCTGAAACGAAATTCAAACTCTTCGCTGGTATTTTTAAAATCAGTAATTCCAAAGCAATGACTTCATAGCGTTTGACACGTAACAATCTGGATGTGGGTTGCGCACAACAACTTTGTACAAACATTTATTCAGATTTAATTTTTTTTTCTACCAAATTATTGAACTTAGTGTAGTGAAGTAAATTTTTAGCACGTAGGAGTAACAAAGCTTTTGCATTTAATTTTTTTCCTTTCTTACTTATCAAAAAGATTTTTCTTCTCATTTAACAGAATTTAAAAATTGTCTGTTCAACATCGCAAACACTTATCGAACACTTTGTTTAATTGTTTGAAAAGCAGTTGAACATTTTCTTTCATAATAGTTTTAGTTAATACCTCAACATTGATAATTATAAATTACAACAAAATAAAAATAAAATAAAAACAAAAACTTAAATAATATTTTACGCTCTGTTAAATGCATTTTCCTGATACATTTATGTAGAACATGATTTAAGTATTTATTTTTTTTTTGTTCAGTAATTTCTTTTTTTTTTGTTCAAACCGGTAATACCACTGTAACACAAAGTTGGCCATCTGTATTTTGTTTTAATCAAAAAAGTAAAAAAAAAAAAAATCGAATACAAAATCAAACCAACCGCTTTTTTGTGCCAACGAATACCCCTGTTTCCACCAATAAGTCATACTCGTACATACTTGGACAACTGTCCAACCATAAACTGCAAAAATAGATTGCGCAATTGTTAGGAAAATTAGGCAACACGCACAACAAAACGCCACTAAAGCCAAAGCTTTGTACAATATGTAACACTGTTTTCACTTCCCCATTTAGGTTGAGAACAGCAAATAGCAAACACGAGCACGAATCACTTGCACCCTACCATCAGCAATAAACAAAAACTGGTTTTAACTGAAAATATTACAAAAGCTTGGATAAGCCAATATTACAAAAGCTTGGCTTATAACAGGGGTTAGATGCTTTCTGTGTGCCATTATGTATGAAATATAAAAGTATGTACATACATACATACGACACTGATCCATGTGACCCCATCTTCAATGACTCTGTAGCCCAGATGCTGGCTTTAAGAGCATCCCATTGAAGTGGGAGTACAGGAAACCGCACCGCAAACATCCAAATAAATCAGCATTAAAAATGCAATTCATCTAGAAAGTGTTTTATTCAGCAGGGTGAAATTTTAGCTTTAGAGAGGAATTTTTTGTCCATCTGATAGCTGAGAATTTGTTTTAAGTAAACAGCAAGAAAAAAAAACCAATTTTGCAACCGCCAGCCAAACAAAACTAATATTTTTCTTAAATTCTTTACTTCAACTTTAAATTTCCTTATAATCTCTTACAAAAAAAAAAAAAAAAAAAAAAGAAATGCTTCAGGTCTCTAGTCATATTGGCCAAAGGCGTGCAACAATTGATTAACCATTTAATAAAAACAACAAACAACATCTAACAAAGTTGCAACAGTTTAATAATGTTTTTCTCGTCTTGTTTTATTTTCATTGCATTTGACAGGGATGACAACGCACATGTAGTTTTGAAATTCTTGCAAAATGATCGACGTATAAGAGAAACGGTCTATGGTCATGAATACAAAATACGTGCCGAGTTTACCAAGCCAAATGGTAAGTAAACAAGAAACCAACAACAAATACAACAACAACAAAAGCTTTACCTCTTTCTTCAATTTTGTTGATTTTCGCTTTAAAGCGTCTCATTGCATTGACTCCAACTGAAAATTGCACAAAAATTCGTTGATTAAAATTGACTAATTGCGCCGGCAGCCAAGTTTATTTTTTAAGTCTGCTGTAGGTAAATTTAAGAAACAACAACAACTTGAATAGATTTTTGTTCTACCCTTTAATTCGACTGAAGAATGTTTAAGCTCGTTGTGATCTACATACATGTTGATTTATTCACTTCCTTGATCAGTTTTTGTGCACGTTTTACAGTGGGTTTTCGTTTTACATATTCTATATATATATAAATTTATCTTGACTTTTGCTCTCAATTCTAGGCACTCATGGCATACGTGTGGGCAATTGCTTGGCCTTCGACAAGAAAAATCTCAGTTTACCTTTGATTGATGAAAGAGGGTAAGTTGACATCGTAGGAGCTGTTTGCAAGCAACAGTAGGCGCTCGATACTTGCAACAATCCAATTTTTTTTTACTTTTTTTATTTAGCAGCTGGAGAATAATTTATTTCAGGGTCATTCAACTTTTAAATGAAATTGCTCAATCACATAAAGAAAGTAAATTTAATCAAGAAAAGCGATAAGTAGTCTACAGCGAAACTGAACGCCAGGCCAGATGGTATTCAGGTAGTTTTTAAGTATGCAGCGATGCTGAGTACGATATTCTAAGTCCACTCAGTCGGGAAAAATTATATTCCGCTCATATTCACTGATTTACGAACGCAAAGAATAGTCATAACAATTATTACAAAAGGCAAGAATTGAATAAAGTGTCTTATGGCCATTCAGCAAGGAAAACTATATTCAGCTAAATTTCAAAATCATACTGTTGATATAGAACTCAAAACCTATATATATTGATATAACTCATTGATTAGACAAAAGCTCACAAAAAATAAACTGCAATTCAGCCCAGCTGAGTCTAAAATAGCCTTTTCCTCGTTCATAACGATATGACTAAACTAAATAAATAATCGAAGCCAGCAAATCAGTCGCACCAGATTATGCTCTGCTAAGCTTTGACTACTCGTATATATGTATGTATGTATGCATAGGAAACTCCAGATGTGGCTTTTAAATATTCTTAAAGAAATGCAAAATTCTATTCAGCAAAGCCTTCGTACAGAATGACAGTAACTCAAGTCTTTTTAAGCACGAGTTTTTTGCACAAGATCCTATAATTTGGCAAAATTTGCACAGACCTCGGCTTTTGAAAAAAATATGTTAATGCTTTTCTTTATTAGGGCAACAATATGCTTTCGTTTTCGTTTTCTTTTTTTAAATTTGAAATTATTTCCGCTTTTCAGTTGTCCCCTGGACCCTGCCATTATTTCCCGTTTTGTTGCAAATCCTGATGGAAATTTCGCCGAAGCAACCATGAAGTCCATGTTCAAGTTCCCAGAAGGTTGCAAACAACATATTTCCCGAGAAATGATTTTTATCAGTCCGTTTTCAAATAATTCTGTTCTGTTTTAGGCTCTGAAGTTCATCTGCAATGTGATGTCATTCAATGTTTTGGACGCTGTATTGATGAGGAGGACTGCAATCAAGTCGCCTTGGCGGGAGCCGGTTACACTAAAGGCTCTGCCACACCGCCCAGAAAAACATATCCCAATGAAGAGGGCTCCAGCATCGCTGGTACCACAGTATTCGTGTTAGATCCCGCTGAAGCGCCATGTATGTAATTCTAAGCTGCCATACGAACGCAACAAAAACTCATGTATTCATGTACGTATTTTGTTTTTTGTTTTTCATTAACAAACAGACACTGCCGTTAACTGTGAGGAAGGCATACGACCCACGTGGTTGTTATGGCTGGCCATAACCCTAGGCGTCTTATTCCTGATTATGTTGTTGATGAATATTTTCCTCTGCACTGCCATGAGCTGTAGCTGTGCCAATACCGAGGTCGGTTTCCATAAATGTTTTCTTATTATTTTCCAATGTTTGTTTGTTCCATTTTGCAACACATTTTATTTGGATTTTCTACACCATTTTCGCTTCCAGATAATTGAAAAGGAGCCGTCCATCATTGAAGAATATGATCCCTACAGAAGTTGGCATGGCAGCCAATATGGCTCACGTTACTCACTGCACGGACGTGACGCACACAAAGGTTATACCAGTGGCGGTTCAACCATACATTCCAATAGGTCTGATAGATATTAAGCTTCTCTATACAAAAAAAAAAAAAAAAAAACAAAATAAAACAGCAACTACAACTACAATTACCAACAGAAACATAAACTGCAACAACAACAACTTAAAAAACAACAATACACAAACATAACTATAACAAACACTTTTTAATAACTGTTTTTAATAAATTTGTGTGTTATTTTCTTTGGCTCCCTCTCGCTTAATACTCGAAACGATTTTGTGTGTTTGTGTATTTCTGGTTGGTGTTCAAAACGATGCTCATCGCATGCCCTCTATTACATTCTTTAATTGTTTTCACTTTTATTTCACTTTTTAAAAACATACAATTCTCTTTTACTTCCTGTTTTTTTGTTTTGTTTTGTTTTGTTATTATTTTGGTTTTACATCTCATTTTTATTGCATTTACGCCAACATATTGTTTCAAAAAACAAACAGACAAACAAACGTACGTACCACCAAGAGTTCGAATTTGAATTTAAATTTGATGTAAAAATGGGAAAATTATTAAAAAGGAATAGAAATTCGTTTGGCCATTTTCCATTCACTTGTTAGAAATCTAATCTAATTTAACTTAAGCTCTAGTGGTATCTAAAACAATACAAGAAGCAAAAGTCGGCCGTGGAGTTTTAAAGGCGGAAAAGGAAGTGTTGAGGAAAATGGCAATAATGTCTGTTTAAACTGCAAAATACAAACGATAAATTCGACACATGCAGGCCTGTTCTGAAAATTACACTATTTGAAATCTGACGTGGGATTTTCTGGTGTTGATTAACTTATTTAATAATTTTATTATCATCTTTTTATAGAAAAGTGGAAAAAGTAAAAAATATGATTTGAAAGAACTTGTTGGCGGAAATGAAAATTTTGAAATCACAAAATTTTATAAACTTATGATTTTAAATCGCTTTTGCAAAATGTGATTTTCAGAACAGCCTCGATACACAAAAAGTTGAATTGGGAAACGATTTAGACATCGACAAATCGCGCAGTCCTTCATCAGCACAAATTTCTAAATAAACTATATAAAGACAATGAAAATTTTCTACCAGAAGGCTAATCGCCAGTTCAAATGATTGCCACAAAACTTTAAAATTTCAAAACTTAAAACTTCACACAACTGTAAGACATTTTTAGGTGTAGATATTTTACTATTTTATTTAGTACTAAAACGTTCGGATTTTGCCAGTTCAGACTATAATTCGGGCTACACAATTTGCGGTTGTTGGTAGTGTATGAGGTCGTTGTGTAAAGTTCTGCATCGGTTGTCAACGTTTTGAGTAAGTTTTGTGCAGACTTTTTACACCAGTCCCTCGCTTGCGTTGTGCAAATATCACGTAAGATTTATTGATTTGCTGGCTAATTTGTGTTCAAGGTTTTTACAATTATTATGCAAATCCAAATGTTTAACACAATCAAGGACAATTTGAAAGTATGTTTTCTTTTCTTTCAAAGAAACAGGCAATTGTCTGTTCTAATCTGGTCAAATTAAATGACAGGAAGACGACTTAATTCCACATGAAAATGATTTTCATTACGTTTTACAACTTGAAAAACGTTTATATACAATAATAATTAAACTGTAGGAATTTTTGTTTTTAATACTCCACGGCCGAAGAAACTGAATGTTCATGTTACTGCCACCAATTAATGTGCATAATTTTAAGCGTTTTGGAAATCTTAAAAGTGACTAACGAATTTTCACCGTCATTCACCCAGCTTTTATATTAAAAAAAAAACAACATATTGCTTCCAAAAAATTTTCTTCAAATTTTCAACAAAAAAAGAAACAAACAAAACTCCCAACTGATTGTTTAACTTTTCCCTTGTCGTATTGAAAATTTATAGAAAACATCTCACTTAAATATTTTTAATAACAACTTACGAATTGGTTTAAGAATAAAATTTTGAAAAAATAATATTGTCTTGAAGGTCAATACCAATTGATAATGATCATTATGCCATTGTACACCCACGTCCTGGCTCAAGGCATTCCGGTGTACAAGGAACCCGTGCTCGAGGACCAACAACAAGTTAAATTGAAATTACATATATTTTACCCTTCTTAAATTTAATAACAAAATTAAGCAACAAATAACTAAAATGTAAATAAGCAAAAAAATACTTTTAAGCAGAAAAAGAAAAACTTTATTTTTAATTAAGGGTTCTAATTGTGTGTTCATATTCAATATGGTCAACTTATTTGTTTGAATTTAAAGAAAACGCTGGTACTATTGTAAATAGCCTCAGGCGTAAAAGTTTTGTAATAAGAATTTACTAAACTATTTTCAAAATATTGAACTAAAAATTTACAAAACTTACAATTTGATTATTTGCAGTTCTCCTATGCAAACCATTTCCTTCTACGCAAACAATTCCGCAGTCCCCTCTTACACCCTTTACTCTACCCTCTAACAATAAACCAATTGCCTACTTAATGTAAAGCTACTCTTATTTCAAAAATTATGATTTCAAGCTCAATAAATAGTTTAATATGCTTTTTCCTTACAACAACTTAAAGTTTCTATATTTGTCAGAAACATCCCTTTGGAAAAACTTAATCGCCAGACTTTAAAAATGCCACATATTACAAAATATTGTTCTCATGCCAATGGCTTAAAGTCTTCACATTGTTATGTTAGTTCAACGAAGCTTAAAAGCTTTATCAGAAAAGATCCTCCAACAGCTTAAAGCTTTTATATGCATTATTACTCTTATTGAAAAAGCTTTTATTTGATCAAAACAAATTTTAACAAATTCGTTGCCCTTAAGAACAAAATAAATATAACTTTAAATTTTTTAAATGACACTCATAAAATGTCGCAAAATTGGTTTTATTTTTTTATATTTTTATTAATTAAATTAATACTGTAACTATTTCTTAACTTTGTATTATATTATATTGCTAAAAACATTAAAATATATTGATTTCTTCGTTTGTATTTAATTCCAATAAAATTTAGTCACTAGCAAAATTAGCTTAAGATAACAACAAGAATTTATTTGAAAAATTCAAACAAAAATCAAAAGGTTTAACATTTTTGATATTTATAATGTTGACTTTTTTCTTAGAAATTAAAAATCTGGTATTATTAATAAAATATTAAATTTTAAATAAAATTAATTATTAAATACTTTTAAAAATTTGTAATCAATATGGAAATACAAAAACTTGGTTTTAAGTTTCTAAAAGAAATCGGAGCACAAGGATTAAAATCTTAAGAATCAGCACAAAACTTTTTTAATCAACCAACGCCATATATTCAGTTAAACGCGCACGGAATCTTCCTAATAAATTTACACTGATCTGAACCAAATTCTTTATTAAAATTAAGCAAAATTGTTTACAAAAATTTGCACAGTTTAAAAAACTTCCGTCAAAATTTGTACACGTATCAATCAGAATTTGCGCAAAATATCGTACGAAATGTTACACCTGGGAAAAATTTTATATTTAAATTTAGAGTAAGTTTCTTTTATCAAAATTTCCACAAAATTTGAGAAAAAAAATTTCTATTAAAAGTGTCCTATTCAAATTTGCACATAAAATGCGCAAATAACACAGAATCAGTGTAAAATTTTCTCACACAATTTGCATAGATTCTAAAAATTCACAAATTTATCAAATTTAACATGTGTATAAAATTAAAATTTTTGTTTCAAAATTTCAATAGAATCTGAAAACAAATTATTATTATTAATTTGCACAGAATTTCAAATTAGAAACTGAGACACGTTGAAGCAATAATTTATTTATGTTTTCATGAGACTAAGAAGAGAAAGTGTAGAGTTTTATTTGTAGCTTCGTTTCATACTTTCTATGATTATATGTATATGTATGTATGGATATATGTATGTATGTACAAACATACATGTATTATAGGAATGAAAATTTCAAAACTTTTCCGGCTATAGGAGATATAATAGCTCATACCGTAATTTTTGCAAAAGTATTTTAGTTCAATAAGTACTCGTGCAATGCAGCTACTCACTACTACACAACAGCGTAGAAAAGAAATTTCAGGAAAACCCCTCTCTAATTTAACGATCAATGTTTTATTGTGCTTTTACAACAAACCGAAATCATCACAAAATCTGAATAATTTCCACCAGGCTGTTCTGACGTTTACCAGGATTTCATTTCACACTCGTAGCAAAAGCAGCTGTCGAAAAAAAGCACACCTTCTACTTGAATTTGCAAGCATTTCCCACATTTTTGCATAAATAAATTAATAAAATAAATGTAGTAAATTTTGCCCAAACTCGAAAGTGCCGCATATTCAGTTTTTTCTCTCAATCTATCAAGTTATTTCTAGAGCAAAATGAAGAAAATCACAATTGCACCGCTTGGTACTTAGTAGATCTGAGGGGATTTTACCCAAAAAAATGTACTCGCCAACTAGATTTCATTTTGTCCGGAAAATCTTCACGAAATCCACTAAATTTTTCGTTAGTGTAAATATTTGTTTTTGTTGCTTGGGCGAAACTGTTTTGTAGCTCTATAATCAAACAATAGTTTCGCTAATCTGGCGAATTATTTCATTGGAAATGTTTTAAAAAGTTTTTCTATTTTTTTTTAATAAAAATATCACGACATAAGACCAAAAATTGGTTGAATGCGGGAAAATAATGTCTGCATTAGAACGAAATAGTCGCAATCGAATGCATGAACAAAGAAGCTATAATGTTGTCCTTAAAGCTGGCAAATATGTACATATGTATATAGTATGCTTATATACGGCAGAGTTAGCGTTAAGTTTTTGGAATGAGTAACAGTTTTATTGCAAAAGTCAACAAAAAGCTGTGCAGTTTGTTTGCATTCCTCACTGTTCGAAAGTGTTAGCAATTAATTAATACCAACAGCAAGCAAACAAATCGACTCTTATTTTTCCCATTCAATTTAACGTGTTTCATTTAAAACCATATCTTTTATCTGGTAACACTTTACTCCAACATAAACTGCAAAAATCGAAAATAATTCTCCCAGATACGAGTGAGTTTTATTTCAGTAGTCAGTCATTTAAAGACGGCGGCTGCGATTGGTTGTGCCTTTGTTTATAGTTTTGAGTAAGTGCCGTTGTCGTTGTCGTTGTCGTGTCGTTGCCGTGTTACAAAACGTGTCGTGTAGTGTTTTGTTGTTGTTTTTGCAGATAAAAGTACTAAACAAAGAGAAAAATCCAAACACAGCATAACAAATTATTAATGATTTATAATTATCGTAACAAAAAAATACAATTTTCTACTGCTGTTCAATTAGTGACACAGAAAAAAATAGAGTTTTAAAACCCTAGTAAATTTTAAAGAAAAAATGTAAGTGTATGAGTGTTATTTACATGTGTTTTAATTGGTTTTTATACATACACACGTACATACATACATATGTACATTCATACGTGTGTATATACATACAGTGGCGAGCACACATGGATACATGTTTTACACATATGACTTACAAACCAAATAAAACGGACAAAATTTAAAAAATATATATGATTTTGCATTTAAAATGTTCAATAAAATAACAAAATCAAGAAAATATATAAAAATTCATGATTTTCATACGTAAATCTTAAGTTTTAAACAAATTTGTGTAAAATGACAATGTATCCACTTTTGCACGTTGAAGTTCATTTAAGCTGGCATCACAAATAAATGGACAAATGGCGATGAATTTAAGTGTTATTTAATTGTTTTTCTAAAAACTATTAAATTAACCAGTTTATAGCATATTAAAAACTATTAAAAAGTTTTTTTAAGTTTTCTCCAATTTTTTGTTAAAATGTGAGAAAAATATCCAATTTTTCGGAAAACCAAGTAGTTGTAATGACAAGTAATAATTATTCAGGTAGCGAAATTGCCAAAAAGTTGGGAATCTGTCAGCAAACAGCGTTACTGGTAAGAAAAATAAAAAAAATTTAGCCCACATACTGCAAAAAAATCACGACCTTGTACGTTTTCGAACCGTGATGCCAGAACTATGTGTCGATTATTGTTCTCCAAGCAGGTGAAAACGCCCAAACAGGCTACAACTGCTATAAACAAACCCGTGAGCGACTGAACAGCTCGAAGAGGTCTTCGCCGAACTGGTCTCATATCAGCCGTTAAACAAAAAAAAAACTACGTTGTTTGGTCAAAATGTAAAGGCTCGGCTTAAATTTTGTAAAGCGCACAAAAATGGACTGTCGAATACTGCAAAAGGGTTATTTGGTCTGAGGAAACCAAAATAAATAGATTCCAGTCCGACGGGAAGGAATATCACTGGCACCGCCCCTATGAACGCTTAAAAAACACCAAGTCAAATAAGTGTGGAAGTATGGCGGTGGAAGTTTGATGATGTAGGCCTGTTTTACTTGGTGGCATATTGGTTCCTTTGATAAAAATAGAAGGTATAATGAGAAAAGCAGATTATCTGAGCATATTAGAAGCCAATATTCCCGAATTCGTTGACAAAAGTGCTGACCCAGAGGAAGAAGTGATATTCCAACAGGATGGAGATCCGAAGCTTAAGGCAAAAATCGTAAGGGAATGGCTTTCTAAACAAACATTTCACACCATTTAATGACCAGGGCAAAGCCCGGATCTCAATCCCATTGAAAATTTGTGGGCTTTATTAAACAAGAGGCTTGCCCAACAAGACACTCCCCCGACGCACTTGAATGATTTTTGGCATAGGGTCCAAACGGAGTGGGCCAATATTCCTCATCGGACCATCGAGACATTGGTCGAAACTATGCTAAGGCGAATAAATAGCGTCATCAAGCCAAAAGGTCTGTGGACAAAGTATTAAAAACTTCAATTTTTCAAAAACGTGCAAAAGTGGATACATTGTCATTTTACACAAATTTGTTTAAAACTTAAGATTTACGTATGAAAATCATGAATTTTTATATATTTTCTTGATTTTATTATTTAATTGAACACTTTAAATGCAAAATCATATATATTTTTTAAATTTTGTGTATTTTATTTGGTTTATACGTCATATGTGTAAAACATGTATCCATATGTGCTCGCCACTGTATATATGTACACATGCATCGAGTCGCAAATTCTGAGAAAATATTATTGAAAACAAACAAAAGGGGAAATGTAAATGTTTAAGCTGGTTTTTAACAAATAACAAAAGTGTATGAGTAATTCTGTTGCATTCCAATTTGATGCCAGCGTTAAATGACTGTTCAAATAGTACTTAACTTGGTTTTTGTCCTTTTTGGTTAGTGTTGGAGCAACAGGGATGCATGACAGGATACGAAAACTGAGCTGGTCACGTAAACGGTTTGGAACTGCACCGTCTGCACCGATCGGATACAGTTTTAATGAAAACATGAGCCAGAATGTCTGCTGAATTAAAAAAATTATACTTGTAAAAGAAAAGCCCAAGGAAAAATTTGTGCAATAAAAGAAGATAAAATAAAGTTTTTGACAATAAATTTATAATAATAAGAATATTTGCACAGAATGAATAAATATTTTGCCAAACATTTTCGCAAAATCTGACTAATGAAATTGAAAAAACTGAGCACAAGTTTTAAAAATATGGGAATATCTGGCCATAATTCCCATTTATTCTTGTATAGAACTCGATCATTAATTAGTTATTTATTTTTTACAATTAGAACTACATATATAAAATAGCTGTCGGTTTCGAGTAAAAATGTTTCCAACAGTTGCACAGATTTCAGGGAAAAGTTTCTTTGAAATGCTTCTGAACTTTTGCAAAATCTTGTCACAGAATTGCAGCGGTCTTATACAGTTTTTAAGCAACTTCTTGTCGAACAAATAATTAAGATTTTTCCCAATAAATTATTTTGCTTTTTTGGAAAAAATTGTATATATTTGGGCCAGCAATTTGCTAGAAAAAATATGTGCTGCTTTCGTTCCACAACAATTTTTTCAAAATACTGCAAATTTAAAGAAAATTTTGAAAACTTTGCTGCGGATCGGAACAAATTTCTCTTTTAAAAAGTTGCATAGAATCTGGGTTAAATTTTGCTCAAATTCGTCAACATTGTACAGCAATTTTTCATAATTTAGGCAAATGTTAAAAAAATTACACCTCATTCTCGATAATATTTTGTATTAGTTTAGGTTCCTTCCGTTGTTCATCAGTGTGGAGAGTTGCTCTTCCTCTTCGTGAACAAATAAATCTTCTTTTGCTGCACTTCGTTTGTTAATCACTCACTATTGTTTTGTGCTTTCGTGCTAAAGAAGCACTTCAAAGATTCTGCGATTCAAAACCAAAACAAACAGCAAAATATTTAAAAGAAAGGCAAAGAAGCGTCCACCAAGAAAAAAGAAAAACATTTGGTAGTAGAAGAATGAGAACAGAAACAAAATGATAACTGACACATCTTCCGTCACTGGTGTGTACATACATACATAAATATGTGCTACTAAATAAATACATACATACATACATACATATGTACGTATAAAAATAGTGGAGTTGAACGATAAACATCGACGTCAAAGTTGTTGCGTAAAGATTCAACGATTCAGAGAACGCAAATAAACACGGAACTGTGACCGGTCATTTGACTTTCTGTGTGTCTGTCTGCCTGTTTTGCTTTTTATTTTCGTGCAATTTGAAATACATATTTTCACTCTTTGGAAAATGTTTCACTTCATTTCTTTCTACATATTCATATTATATTTTCACCACCAATAATTCCTTTCACCCCACCAAATATTCTGTACTTTTGACAACATTAATGTTGTTGCTCTAAAGCTCTCTCTATTCTCCAGCTATTTCGTTTAACAATTTTGTTGGTCGTTGGCAGCGTTGCCAAATGTGCAGATTTATCTGCGATTTACGGTTTAGCATTTTGGAAGTTTTTTGTTTTAAAAATCAGTTTTTACAAAAATTTTGCAGCCTTTAAACCATATTTCTCTGAATTAATCTCTACTTTCAACTTTTTTATATCAGAGGTCCTCATTTTATGCCATTACAGTCATGTCCGGTTAATTACCACAGGTTCGGAATCGAAGAAGGTATCCCTTTAGTCGACTCTTCAAATTGAACAAGTTTTAACAAATCACATATAAAAGTGGTGCTGGCTGAAGTGTCATTCGGTAGTTTTTTAATTGAGTCAATGTGTACCCATTTATATGTGCAAAACAAAATTTAACTTGAAATTGGTGTTTATTTATGTGAATTTTTTCAGTTGAAAGCAGATTTTTTATACCAAATTTGCGGGTTTTTTAAAAAATTATGGTAACGCTGGTGGTTGGTGCTTTTATGATTCAATAGTATGCCGACATATGATTTTTATATAATTTTTTGCTTGTTTTCTGTTTGATTTTTTTTTGTTCTTTTTGAACGTCAGTTCATTGAAAGAATGTAATGTTATGCTAAAGTAAAGCATTTGAATTGACTATAAATGTGTCAAGAACTGAATTTGTGAGTCTGCTTTATATTAATTCGATATAAGGACTTTTGATACGAAAATTACTCGAGTACATGAACAACTAGAAAACGCGCACATATAGGAAACGTGACCATACAGACTGTGAAATTTTTGAAATTGATAAAGAATGTGAAGGTGCCCAAGATGATGAGTCTATAGTAGAACAGTCAGAAATTGTAATAAAATACAAGGAAGTAGCGGAAGCGTTAAATCAAGCCTTAAAATGGGCTGAAAATGGAAAAGTTGGCGAAATTTAAATAAGAGTTTTAAAAAATCGGAAAGAAAAGGCTGTACATACATACATACATTTATGTAAATATTATGCCAGATAAATGGTTATTTTTAGAGGTATATAACTTCCGAAAATAAAATGTGTTTGACTTTTCTGTCAGCATATTTCGGCAAATCAAAATGCACAGAACATTAATTTAAAAAAATCTGCGAAGTGAGAAAAATTTGTATAGTCAAATGATCTTCAACAATAATTCTGAGTTCAGCGGTTAATATCTAGATTTTTTGCCTCGAACAACAAAAGATATACAAGAAGGCTTTTGTTCCACGTTGAGTGCCGAAAAAAGGCGTACGTACACTTCTATTTGGTGCCATAAGAACATTTTTGAATAAAAACCAAAAAAAAAAAAAAGCCTGGTACGAGTAGTTTGTGGGGCTTTTAACAGAATTCACTAACAAAGATTTACTATAATTCTGCTTTCAATTCAACAACGCGATGCGTCTCAAATTCGATGCACTTTTTCTTACTAATTTCATCCAAAGATTGTATTACCTTAAGAGTCTGCAATTGTTTTCCGTTCACAACAACAACAAAAACATACAGTAAATTTCATTTATTTACACGTTCGTAAATTGCATTACCGAATTCGTCTGTATTTGTGCTCGTCTGTTCAGGACGAGTGTATGCAAACATATGTACGGATGTATGTTTGGAGAGGTGCATGAGAAACCCGCTCTATTTTATAGTTGTGGCTACTATTTTGCCACGGCTTTCGAGTATTGGTATTGCCATTACGAAGTTTAGATAATTAAAGGGAAATGTTGATGATTGTCAATGCATTTTTTAAGGTTTATTTGGAATTTTTAAAGTTTGTGTAGTTGAGAAATGTTAAATAAAGGACTTTCTTTTTCTCTCTTATTTGCATTGAAAATTACTAAGAAGCCCCATTACAGATTACGGTTTTTTTTTTGGATTTTTGGTACCGTAAAAATTTAAGTAGACATCGTATACATAAAGGGTGGTTAAATTTCAAGGGCCGATGTTGATTTTGAATAAAACACAAACTATTTAGGAAATTATTGTAATTTTATTTTATTATGATGTATTGGTATTACTCAATTATGTATGGAACAAAATATCGGCCAAATGGGCGCCGCGACCTCGGCGGCACACCTCCATCCGATGGTCCAAATTTTCGATGACGCTGAGGCATAATGGAGGTTCTATGCCGTTAATGTGCCGAATTATCTGATCCTTTAGGTCTTGAATTGTTGCTGGCTTATCGACGTACACGTGGAAAAAATACGGCCCGATGATGCCGCCAGCCCATAAACCACACCAAACAGTCACTCTTTGTGGGTGCATTGGTTTTTCGACAATCACTCTTGGATTCTCATTCGCCCAAATGCGGCAATTCTGTTTATTGACGAATCCACTGAGGTGAAAATGTGCCTCATCACTGAAGATGATTTTCTTCGAAAATTGATCATCCACTGTTGCCATTTCTTGCCACCATTCTGCCCATTCGCGACGTTTGGAATGGTCAAGAGGCTTTAGTTCTTGAGCCAATTGCACCTTGTAAGCGTGTAAATGCAAGTCTTTATGCATAATGTTCATCAACGACGAGCGTGAGAGGTGCAATTGTTGGGAACGACGACGAGTTGAGGTGGACGGCTCTTCAGCCACACTATCGCGAACAGCAGCAATATTTTCTGCAGTACGAGCTGTACGAGCATGCACTGGTGTTCTCACATCTTCTACAGACCCGGTTTGCTCGAATTTTTCCACGATTTTTGCGATTGTACGCACATTTGGACGATGAAATTGACCAAAAAAATTACGAAGTGCACGATATGCATTTTGATTTGAACTCCCATTTTCATAATAAGTCTGGATAACTTTAACACGTTGTTGGATTGTGTATCTCTCCATGGTTCAAATTGAGTAAGTCTGAAATAGAGAAATGTCAAATAAAATTCTGAAAAAAACTTGACGTTTAGGTGTGGTTCACATTCAACATCGGCCCATACAATTTAACCACCCTTTACAATAATGAGCTGAAAATTCTAAACACCAACCTCCGAAATTCAAACAGACCAGTCATGCAAATTCTTTACATACATACCTATAGTATTAAAAACATATACATACATACATAAATGTCGGCTTATGTCTTTTTTTCTGAAGTGCGATTTTTCATACAAATATCTGTTATCTAGACTTAAGGCGATGTGCTAGAACGCCACACAAATTACATACATACATTTGTATGTAATTTCTTTTTGTAATTGTTTTCAATCAGTTTGAGACAAAGAAAAGTAAATCAACACATTTTAGCCAACATTTGTAAGATGCACTTTTACGCTACAATTAACGGCCAAACGAATGACTAATTTTACTCTACAAATGTGCTCCTTTTTTTTCAAGAAAAATTTCTATTCTCTAAGTTCTTTTTCAATTAAAAGTCAATATATGTATGTACATACATCGTATATATGTATGTATGTATGTAGTTACGATTAAATTTGTTCATTCTTAAAATTTATGTCTTTTGTCGTTTCGAAAATTTGATGTGAAAAACATTTAAATTTCATGAAGCAAAATCACTACCGTACAATTTTTAATTTGAATTTTTGTTTCTTTGTTTCTTTGTTTGTTTGTTCGAGATATGTATTTATTTTTGCTTGTCGGAAAAGGGGTCGGTCGATGTGGCGTCGTCAACCATCTTAAAAGAAATTAGTCATTACGATGTCATTGACTTTGGCAAGACTTTGATTTCGATTACTTCTGTGTAATTTTTATACATACATATACATATACTTTTTAAGTTTCAAAACATTATTTGATAAACAACAAGTATCTTTTGTGGCATACACATTTTTGAGATTAATAAAAACCAGCCAGAAGATGTGGCAAAATGATCGCTTGCTGCTCAAGTTAAATTTTTCTAATTTTCTCAGAACTTAATTACATACATACAACATATATCATCTCTGCTAAAAATAAGTTCTTTCGTAATGAACAAAAAAGAACTTAAATCATAATAAACAGCAATACTTAAGTAATCAGTAATTCAAATGCTTAAAAGTTTAAGAGTATTGAATGATATTTCCTTTTTATTCGACTTCAGCTCGTACACCTCCTTGGTTACGATTGTCAGTAGTTTAAAAGAAATGGGCTTTTTTACTTCGAACTGCGGAAAGTAATCGAATTAGGTATTAAAAGTTAAGAAATACAATGTGGCATTTCAATAGATATATGCATTTGATGGCCAATAACTGTTCGCAACAAGACATATTTAAAACTTTTTTGATATACTTTTTGAGTTTAAAAACGGGTGATCGTGACTGAAATTTAGCTTCATTCATGTGAACCTCATCAACCAACAGTAGCTAATGCGCTTACATTATCGTATTGGACGTTGGCTTTAGGGTCGGTCCATTAACGTGACTAAACGTCACTCATGTTCACGTCTCTAGTATGAAGTGACCACCAACACATATCGCTAACAATTATTTCTCTATTGCATGTAACGAAATCTGTGCAATTAATTGTTTTCAATATAACGAACATTAATTTCAAAAATGCTATAAGTCCGAATAATATTTAGTTTTTATCTAATAGAAACAAAATATTAAGTTTGTACGAAAGGGTAGCGTTAGGAAAATAATAAAAAAAAAAATCCACAGTAACCCCTGAAAATTGTAATATTTTTGCATTTTTATTTTGCTTCATTCATTTATTTTTTAGTAATTTAAAGTAATTCGGATTAAAACAACTACAAACCGTTTTAAAGCTAAAAACGCAACAGATTTTTTTTAAGAAACAAATTAGGGCCAAAATGACCGTTTTTGCGCCAGAAAAAAATTAAAATAAATTTTGTTACAAATTACATTAACTGTTACTTTTGTGCACAAAAATTCAAGTTAACTGTTATTTTTGCGCAAAAAATAAAAAAAACAAACTAGTGGTTATTTTGTATATAAAAACAAGACAAAACTACATTTTTTTATATACAAAAAAATTGAATTTAACTTTTATTTATGTGCAAAAATAAATAAATTGAAATTTAACTGGTGTTTTTGTGGGAAAAAATAAAAACCAAGACAAACTCTAATTTTAATGAGAAATATACATAAACCTTAAACTTAAAAAAGATTCCCTCTGTGTATGTGTGTGAAAATAACCACCGGCGATTTCGGCCCTGGTCGTATTACAAGCGCTCATTGTCGTATTATTTTACTAAATGTTTGAAATTGTTCAAATAAACCCTGTTATTAAATTGAATGACACAGACTCATCAGTAATAGAGATAAACTTGTTTGGTTACAAAATAATTATGTAATTGCTCATATTTAGTTGACACGAAACAATTTTTCTTGTGGCGGTATTGAATAATCAACAAAGTTACACACTTGGGTACTTGAGGAATTTAAAACAGCAACAATTAATTCGTTTCCAATCAGTCATTAATTGTGTGTTTTTTCTAATTCGATAACACATTCACAAATAAACCAGCGCCGAATTAATTACCGAAGTACTTATTTCCCCTTTTCAGTTCAATTCTCCACAAGTTGCATTATTCTCTTTCTTTAGTGTTAGTATTTGATCTTGACTTTTTATAGATTTGAAATTTTTATTAATTTTTAATTGGAAAAGGAAAAAAAAAACATTTCAATGCAATGCAACACAAGTGGAGTGAGGTAGGAAAATGTTTAAATTACTCTTAATTATTGAAGAAAGCTAAAAAACATATCAGAAAACTGAACGGACTTGAGGGTTTCCTACACAAAAAGTAATTAAAATGCCTCTTTAAGTCTAAACATAAATAACACCTGAAATGTTTACAGATTTTGAAATTGATCTACATCATCATCTGCCATCTGATGGTGTCAATGGCCGTCCGCCGTCCGCATTTGGCTCTCAAAGCATACATACATATGTAGGTGGAACAGCAACTTCTTGCTCGAGAGTTCGGGATATCCAATCCCTTCGGTCAGTGGGGGAAGTCCAGTAACGTAAATTAGTGGCCCGAAATTCCATAACTTAACAAAACATGCTCAAAAAGGTCCTCAGCATCTAGTTCTTGCAGGAATCTGTTGCAAAACCTCAACACCTCAGGGACATTTGCATCACCACAAATAATCCACTATTATGAATATCTGCCAGCGGGTCTTGCTGTGTCTTTAAGTATTGAATTTTGAGCCATAGCCAGACCTTTTTCAGCAAAAGTAGGGACTTCAAGTAGGGGGAATGGGCCAGTGCACTCAGGGCAAAGTTGTTGATTGCTCTCAACCTGGCGAGAAGCCAGCAGCGATCCCTGAAAATGGACTGGTCAAGCTGACATACTGCCTCCTCGTGGCGCCCCTGGATAACCCCTACAGCACCCGCTTAGAGGTGAACCAAAGTGTGCAGCGAATCCCCTCTGTCCAGGGGTCTAAACCAGGACCCGGTCCTCCAGGTTTCGGGGGTTGTGCGTGGGGGTAACTTCCCTACCGTGTAAAAACACACTAGTTTCGACACAACAACAAAGAATCAAAACTTTGTTGGTTGAGGCCCAGGTTCACCACGGACTGTAGCGCCAAAAGAAGAAGAAGAAGAAGAGGGACTTCAACCCGTTACCAATACCAGGCACCAACTTCAAAGCATACCAGGGGCACTTTTCTCCTCGTTTTGGCTTCGGAAGAGTGTAGTCGGCATGAACTTTTACATATTTGGTTGCCGTATCCACCGAGGAGCCTCTTATCCTCTTTCGAATACAACAAGGCGAAACTTGCTTCTTGGGGGGAATAAGTTGTGAACACGAGTGAAATTTTACTTGGTAACATGTTGTAAAGATCTATAACACCATGTCGAACTTTAACGTTTGCCAACATTTTGAACAGCAGAAAGCTGATTAAGGAAAAGGAAACTATCAATCATAGATAATCATAAATGTGATCCGTCTATAATCTACATCTGTATCTGGTTTTTGCTTTTCGACCGCTTTCGTTCGAGAATTTTCATGTAAAATATGATAGAAAGCTGAAATATGTTTTGAAAAATGTTGTATTTAGACTAGGCCTGGAAATATGGCATTGACGTCAATTTTCCGCGCGAATAAGAACAACTGTCAGCGGCCGTAGTGCTGCCGCCTGGCGGACGTAAATATATCTTGGAAATAACAATCATGTTTTTTTTTTAATTTTACTATTCACTTAAAACCAACAAAGTTTAAACGAACTCCATCATTTTGTTTAATTCTAGATTGCCATTTTCAAATTCATATACATATAAATATATGCCCGCCTGTTCAGTGAACAGCTTAAAGCAAAGATGATGACGACGACTGCTGTGCCAGCTTCTAGATATTATATTGTACAAATACAAATTCAAACCTCAACAGACTTAACGATTCGTACTAAAAGATTCTAAACACTTTGTGATATATGAAATGTGTTGAATACATTAATACTAATAAATATTTAAGTAAGATATAAATAAGTACATAGAAAAGTTTACAAATAATACAAATAATTTATAAATACATACATATTTAAAATAAATAATTAAGTCAGCAAAAAAGTGCCAGTACTTCGAGAACAAAATGACAATTACATACACAGGAGAAGTTGCGACGTGTCGCGGTTTTGGTTGTTTTTTAAAACTATTACTCAGGTGAGTTGAATACAAATTTCAGACAAGAATATGTTAAAATTATTACCTGTTAATTGCAGTGGGTCAAGTCTGGGCGAGAACTTTATTTTACGTTTTATTTAATCATTACAAATCAGCTTTAGTTATTTCGAGTCATAGTGGATGTAACTATTTTCAATTTTTTTTCTTTGCTTTGCCAAAGTGTTAATTCAACATGATGCATAGTTGTTAATTGTTTCACATTAACAAGTTCATAGTTGTGTGTGAAGTTTTGAAGTCATCATGAACAAATTTTCGAAATTTTTAAAATCTTCAAGAAAGAGGGAAAACTTGAATCACACACATACGTAGAATACAACTTTGCACAGCTTGAACCATCATAAAGATATTAATGTTTGAATTACAGGCAACTGTAGATAACTTGAAATGCAGCTGACCGAGAATAAAATTTAAATAATCGACAGCTCGAATTATTAAGACCAGAGAAAAAATTATCACAAGATTTCTTCAAGACCAGCGGAATTTCAATAAAAATAAAAGCAGTTGCTAATGCAAACCACAGTGTTCTTTGTGTATGTGAAACAAAAACAGGCGAAAAGTCCCCGAAAACTCTTCTTTGTTTATTATCATATCAAGGACATTTTGTCCACACACGTGGACATACACATTATGCAGCACAAAAGAGTAACGTGAGTTGAGAATCAATGGCCAGCCCAAACGGCTAAAGTTTTGAGTCTTGAAAGCCCTGATATATGGATGGCCCAAGAAGGAATTTTTAGAAATTCAAATCAAACAACTCATTGCTTCAAAAAAGTACTGGAATGGGCAACAAATTAGAGCAAAACTCTCTGGTACTTTTTTGATATATACACGCCAAAGGGGGGGAGAACGCAAGAACCTAAAATGTTGAACCTTTTATGACAAACTAGATAAAAACCGAAAAAAATTTATATTGCAATCTACGCCTCGCAGGAAAATCCTTAATGAATTTTGCCACGTTTTCTTCCAGAAATTTTAACTCATAAGGGGTAAAATAAATGCCTCGTTCCCATTTTTCCTTCATATACATAAATAGTTGCTGAGATATGATATGAAAAGGCTCCATCCAATCTGAATAATCCGCTTGCACAGTCCGCACGTTAACTGAAAAAATCGATGATGACCTCTGGTCCTGCAAAATCCTTCTTGCTCGTATTACAACAACAACACAGTACTTAATATCGATTTGCATGTATGTACATAAATATGATATAGTTAGATAAGTTTTCATTACACGCTTTAAGGGTTAAAGGCTGATTAGGATTTTCTTTTGTACCAACTATTTAGCAATTACTTTTTCTGTTAAAATTCCTTTAAAAACTCTCGGCCAACTGTAAAATTTATCGAGTTTTTTGCACGAAATATAAGTTTTTTCTAATAACTCGTAAGTTGAATTTGACATTTATCTCTATTCTCACAAAATTGAATTGCTTTTTAAAAATCATTGGTTAACACAAATTTTTCAATCTTTTGACATAAAATAAACTTTAAAAAACAGAAGGAAAAGAAAGAATGAGAAAAGTTTAAATTTTTCCCCCTCGAACACCATTCGAAAGTCGAAGTCTTCAAATCATTTAAACAAGATGCTAATTAAATTTCGCTGAACAAACGCACAATGAATAGCTTTTTATCAAGCCAGTGTGAAATTTATTTCAAATTGTGGCAGAGCAGTATGAATTAAATGAATCGTTTGGTGAAAAGTTTTTCACGTCCCCGCGACTTCATTTGAGTTTATAAAAATCTGAAAAAAATTATCTTTGCATGTGTGGCGACGCCAACCAAAGATCATTAAAGTTTAAATGAAATGGCCTACAAGCTCAACTGGATTCGTTGAAACTTGTGGTTGAACGATTCCCATCAGCGCTGGGAATACAATTCAAGGTTTATCTGCGGCGTTAAAACAGATTTTTATATAGACAAACATATTTGAAGTCAAATTGACCGTTTTCAATTTTTCTCCCATTTTTAATTTCGCAATAAGACTTTATGGCCATAAATTCAGAGTGTTATAAAAGTATCGAAATTATGTCATTTGTGTTAAAAGCGCTAATCAGTATGACTACGACGTACCCTAATTTATGGGCGATGAAATACAATCTCAGCAGTTTCAGTTGTCTGATTATTTCATTTGTTTTGTTTTGTTTACCTTTCCTTGGTTTTGTTTTCTTTTTTTCCATTTCCAAATGAGTTAAAAAGAAAACAATTTTATTATTTGCTCAGTCATTCAAAAGTTGGAATCTTCTAGCGTGTTTTTAAAATGTAAAATAAGAGGGCGCCCCAAGCACTCGTCTGCAGTTGTCATTAGTTACGAAAGTAAAGGGGGAACTCGTTTCAACAAAAATATATTGAATAATAAAATATATGTATATTATGAAAATATTGGGTACTAAATGACAGCTGTTCGTAGCACCTTTGCAGCAAAATATGGATCATTGGAAAACGAAAATGAGTTTTTGCCAATTTTTATATTTCAAGTTTCTTTGCTTTAACTGAAATGTAGTCGCCTTTCTGTTGAGTTTTTTAATAAAATTTTAATTACAATTTTAAATAAAAAAAAATTTTATATCTTTTTTTATTTACATATTTATTTTATTTGTAAATATGTCTGTGAATAGTTGCTAACAAACTATAACTGCTTTTAACCATTTACGTTCAGCGAAAAATCGACAAATTCAAACCCTTCATTAAAACAAAATGGGGGTTCAGATATAGCATTATTTGTTTGGAAACTTTTAATATATAAAGAGGTTATAGCAAAGTACTTTATAAGGGATCTTTTCATTTAGCGTTCCCCAGCTTTAAAACACACAGATTATATTTCAAAGAATATTCCACATGTTAAATGACCATGCGATCCAATCGTCGTGCAGAATGTCCAACGACCGACGGCATGCGTCCAACGATAACCATATTAGCAACTTAAGCAAAAAGAAGTTGACGATAATTGGCCAATAGTCCCGTTAACGGTGATGACCTGCCCAACTTTGTTCTGAAAGAAATATGAACTGATGACGACGGCAGCCCAAAACCCAAGTCAAACAGTGACCGTAAGACCGAAACCGTTTTCAAATTCTATCTGACGGTCCAATCCCGTAAGGACTTATTTTAGCCGCAGTGAAGAGTGCGGCCGAAGATTCAGCTTCTCTTGTGGAATTTTTTTAAGAATTTTAATCAACCAGATATTGTCTGCACCTGCACCTCAATTTCTCTCATTGGTCTCTGCTTCGGCTGAAATAAAATCATTTTTTTTTTTTGCATCGAACTTTGTTAAATGAAAATAAACAACAAAGTCCATCCGAAATATATTTCGTTTGGCGTCATTAATGTTCGGCCAAAACCATCGGTCCACATAACTTTGAAACGAGCCCAGATACTAAATAACAGACTTTTTGTTGTCTTAGAGTTAGAGTTTGTGATGCTGGCGCCATTTGGCCGCAACAAAATGATGACAAGTGACTGTATGGAAAAATCATCTTAATGCGCAAGTAAATTCACGATTCATAACTGTCCACTGGCCGCTTCATTCAAGTGATAACGGTTCCTATGATGTTTCCTTTTGATAATCAAAACCGTAACATTTCGCTGAAAGAAACTGCGAAAAGCTATTCCACACTAAGTATTTTCTTTAAAATAAGAATTTTGTATTATATCATGATGTGCCTTTTTACCTTTTAATGGAAACATATCTAAAAGGTTCCTTTAGAAAAGGGGTGGTGGGAACAGTAGGCACTCGCATGTTCGGAAAACATATGGAAATGGAAAAAGTTCACAAAACAACTCAGACATAGTGTAGAAATTGTCGCAGTCTGTCCTTTGTCCTTTGTTCTCCTCTTCAACACTGGCACACCCTAAAAATGCAAATTCTTAAGAAATAATCTTTTTAATTGGGTTTTTTTATATTTTCGATACTTTTAAATAACAAATCCGATATTAACCCAACATTGTAAATAGTGCCTGTCACAAGGGCCTGTCACAAGAGCCTGTCGCCGTTGTTTATTTAGAAGAATGTTATCACAATTAGCAAATAACAACCAAAAATAATTTACTTTATTGGGTAAATAATCCACAAAAGAGATAAAACTCTGTGAATTCATCGCAAACACTTTTTTCTGTTTTACTGAATTAGAATCATCGGCAAAACAAATGATATGCAATTGCGGGATTGTTTGTGACATTTATTAATATTTTCATTAGACGGATATATCAAATAATAGTAATGACATACAAATGACAGTGAAGTTTTTAATTTGTTTATGAAAACGCGGGGATTGTATGAGCTTTTGTTGGGGAAATCAATTAGAGAAGCCTTATTTTGATGGCCTTTAAAACGGAGAAGAAACGAAAAGAGTTGACGGCAGGGGCTGCCTCTTACACGCAACATTTTCTGACAAGGGCATTTTTATCTTGTTAAAGTTACAGCTGTAGAATCAGCTGTTATTTATTCAGGCTGATTTGCCCAATCGCCATGGGAGAGGACTATTTGCAGCGGTGTGTGCACGCGATCTTACTAGAGTAGTCATTCCCGATGCTTAAACTAAATAACAAATAAAATTATAGTGAATACTAGTTAAACGTTCCCATTCCTGAATCTCTTGAAACATTGAAATTGAAAAGTATGTGCCACAAGAGGTCTAAACTAATTTCCCGAACTAGCGGGCAAAACTTTTGTCTTGATGATTAATTAAGAGAAAACCGGATTGGCTGAAAAAAACATTTTATCAATATTAATTATTTTATTAAAGGTGAAAATTATTTGAAGTTTCTAATTAAAAATTATGATAATAATATTAGCTAATCGGGTGTTGTTTAGGGAAACAAATTTAGTGGAATAGAGACCTTCATCCATACCAAATAAATATCGTCACATGTTTGTTTTGAAATTGGTCGTACATATAGTGAAAACAAGAAGTTTTAAAAGTAAAATTTTATACATATAAATATAACATTTCCTTATCTGAACAAAGCGTGTAAATGATTTCAAAACCGAACAGATAATAGCCCAAAAAACCATCACTGAAATTTGTTTATTTAACTAATGAATTGTTTAAGTTGTGCGTTTACGATCTTCGATTGCACTTTCCAGCTCTTCCAAATGATGAATCACAGCTGACTTTACTTTATAACGAAACCATACTAAGGACCGGCTCATTGGACCGAAACTCGAAAGTAGTCTCTCGTCACACTAATTTCGCTTGCACCTTTTTGATGAAATCAAAGATCGGGCTTTGATCGAGCATAAATCGCACTTAATCCGTTCAAGTCATGAGATGTTAAACCGGCCGAATAAGTCATTACCGATTTCAAATCACTTGCTCATGTTTTCAATAAATTGCCTATACGATTTGTTGTTGCTGTAAGAGGCCTCAAGTCCTCAACAATTGACTGCTATTTTCTTTGGTCTGTTGCGAAAAATTTCAGCTCATTCAATAATATATATATATATTCTTTTTATGCCAAAGATGTTCTGGCGACATGTGTTTTCTATTATATTCATTGCATGTGCGGGTCTATTGATACTCTCCTACAAACAAATTATTTGTTGTAGAAATAATGATTGAACAATTGGAATGAAAGCATTCGACCATAAAAAACTCAATGTGTATTGGTTTTCTTCTGGAAGTATTTGTTCATATCATTCATGTACAGTGGACAAACATACATTCATCAATACATCGTTTGTATGTGCTTTGCTTGTGTGGGTGGGTATCAACACGATGCGGTCATCATGAAAATATCTACCCACAATTATTAGTTTCATTTTTTAATGTTAAAAACATTTTTTATTTCCATTGTTTTCTTTTGGTACTTGATTAATTGCTACACTCTAAAATATGTATTTAAGAAGAAAGTGGTAAAATAATCATTTGGTTTTTTTTTTTTGAATTAATTATATTAAATTATCTTGGAGCCACCTTTTTTAACTTTTTGTTTAAATAAAATTTTTAAACAAATTTCGAGCTTGAGGTCTTGAAGTTTGGTGGTAAAAACTTAGATCTTGGCTGATTTGAAGCCAACTTTTCCTCAGCTAACAGAGATATTGGCGGCCGACTAGAAAAGCGATGCCACGATTTGGCGCGACATGATATGAACAGTCTCCCAATCACTTTCTTAAGTTAAAAAAGCTGGCGAACAGTCAATATAAGTTATTCAAAATTGCGTTTTCCGCAAGAAAAAAGTCGGACTTGTAGAAGTGGCAGGAAATATATTTCCAGGCTATAGGGTTAAACAACGTATTCTCAATGCAAAGCCTTGCGTAACGTACTGGCCAATCGACCACGAAACGATACGGGTTTTATCAAATCAGACGCCACTTTAGAGCATCGGCCCCAACAAAATGAGAGTTTTACTCCATTTTCTGTATGTACGCTGGATTGAATGCTCAGTCAGGAGCTTCTGATTTCTGAATATTTTTACCATCCGTGAGTAAAAATGAATGCTTTATTTGCTAGACTAGAAATAAGCCCTCAGCGTTGCCAGGTATTCAAAGTGGTCTTCAATTAAACACTTTATTAAACATTCAGTGCAACATTAAATACGCTGAAATAATGATCTTATTTAATACAAAGTGCTTGTAACTCTTTCATGTCTGGCTGGCATTCCTTTAATTTGCTTCTTATGTTCTGGTGCGTTTTAAATTGCAGTAGTTGACGTTGTGTGCAGTAGCTGCAATTTGGTTTGACAATGTTCTTGATTAATTTTAACAAAAGCAAATAAATACAATAAATAACAAATTGTGTATTATTACGAGTATGAAATGATGAGTTTATTTATTACTTCTATGTGTTTGCAGACTCAATGACGGCGTCTCCAAACGTCATTCGGTCCGTCATACGGTCATGTAATTAAAATTAGAAACGTAGAAGCAAACATTAAAATGAAAGATTATTTTTTTATGATAACGTTGACAGAATTGGGGTCGTGTTTCAGTTAATAGTTGAGTGAGTGTTAAATTGCCCAGTGGTAAAAATAATGGCCAATCAGGTCACAAGCCCTTCCTGATGAATTTTGCATGATTGTTGGGCTTGAAGGCTTTCTAATACCCTGAATCATGGATTCTTGTTCTGTAGTCCGAAATATACATCCTCCCTAAAAACGATTAATAACGATGTACAGTAAAAGATATGCTGTTATCTGGAGCAACGATTCAGCTAAGCGTCATTCCCAATAAAAGCTAGAAACGCAAAACCAATCGATTCTACATTAATGGATCTTCACTTCGTAAAATTGACGAATAGGGAATTATCTGAAAAACCAGAACCTAGAATGATCACTTTTTCCAAGTAAAACTTGGAACTCTTAAGCAGAGTAATTTTCACAAACCAAACAAAAGAATATAAGTACGCGTATGCCTGATGTAGCAACAACTTGGACGAGGCTAAATTCAATCCTTCAACTTGTATTTTATTTAGTTTTATACAAATTTATAGATTAAGAAATCAGGCGACATCCGCCTGCGTGATTCTTATTCCTCCGTAAGTTGTGTTTTTCGAAAATTAAATGAAAGTTCTTTTATATTGTAGTAAGACTTAATTTGTACGATATTCCAGTCTTGTACGGGAATTCCATCCAGTCTTGTTAAGGCGGTTCTAATAAACTTCTTATTTTTTTTTTTTGATTTTCTAGATGGCGCGGTAGCATTTACAAACTGGTTTGGCTGGACTTATTAGCATTTTTATTCCTCTACTATCTACTTAATATGATTTATCGCTTTGTACTCGATGAAGAACAGAAATTGTAAGTAGCTGCTTCACCAGCTTTGCTCAATTGCAAAAGAATTATTTTGCGTTTCAAAATCGTTAACAGACAATTTGAGGCTGTGGCTCAATACTGCTACAATTATAGTGATCTCATACCCTTATCATTTGTTTTGGGTTTCTACGTATCGATTGTGATGACCAGATGGTGGGGTCAGTACACAAGTATACCTTGGCCTGATCCAATTGCGGTTTTTGTCAGTGCAAATGTGCACGGCCAGGACGAGCGAGGACGTGTCATGCGACGTACTATTATGCGGTACGTGTGTCTGTGCCTGACCATGGTAATGACCAACATATCACCGCGTGTTAAAAAAAGATTTCCCAATCTAAGCCATTTTGTGGACGCTGGTCTGTTGGTGGAGAACGAAAAGGAAATTATTGAGAGCATGAACAAAGGATTTCCGCGTCACTCTAAACATTGGCTGCCCATTGTATGGGCCACTAGTATTATAACACGAGCGCGCAAAGAAGGTCGTATACGTGACGATTTTGCCGTCAAGACTATAATAGATGAGCTTAACAAATTTAGAGGCCAATGCGGTCTACTGATATCGTACGATACCATAAGTGTGCCGCTGGTATATACCCAGGTAGTCACTTTGGCTGTGTACTCGTTTTTCTTGTGTTCAGTCATGGGCCAACAGTGGACCGAGGGAAAAACTGTGGCCAATAGCAACTATGCAAATAAAATTGATTTATATTTTCCAGTATTTACAACATTGCAATTTTTCTTCTACATGGGCTGGCTAAAAGTGGCCGAATCCTTGATAAATCCTTTTGGCGAAGATGATGATGATTTTGAGGTACTTATGCTGCTACAATACAATACAATCTTGAAGTGAAGTTTCCCATTACAGAATACAATCACATACACATATAATACTTTTGTTTAAGGTCAATTGGATGGTGGATCGCAATTTACAAGTATCTTATTTGATTGTGGACGAAATGCATCACGAACATCCCGAACTTATCAAAGACCAATACTGGGATGAAGTGTTTCCCAATGAATTGCCTTACACCGTTGCCACAGAACGTTTCCGTGAAGAGCACCCCGAACCGTCCACGGCCAAAATTGAGGTATCGAAGAACGGAGCCATGCCAACCGTCATGTCCAGTGTGCGCATCGATGATATGGTTGGTAATTCTAATGAAACGAAACCTAATACACCGAATGTGCAGGCAGTTAGCTATAAATTTCCCGATAATATACTCGTAGAAGAAGAGGTTAGAATCAAAAATGGCCAAACCAAGTTACCGAGAATTTTAAGTGTCTTAGTTTGCTTAAAAACCAAATTGTAATCAAAAATCTTAAAATTTCCTAACACTCCTGAGCCCCGCCCCACTTTAACAAAAACAGGTGATTGGTTTGATATTGGCACTCTTTATCCATTTAAGAATTATTTGATCTCTATATAATACCAATATTACTCATAGCATTAAGCCGGTTAACATGGTATGTTTATTCTAAATTGTATAATTGTTGGCTAAAATGTTACTAAGAATCGTACAAAACTAACCAACCGTTGATTCTAATTGTTTCTTCTGTAACCAATTAAATAATTGAATGCTTGATGTGTGCGAATCCTCGCAGCTTTAAGTACTGGCACGCTCAATGTTCTCCTCGGCAAACAACTTAGAATCCTACATCTTTATCTATGTATGTATGTATGTATGTAGTATCTGCACTGCACAATTGTAACCACTTGCTATTTCTAAAAACAATATTTATATTAAATGGAGATTGTATCTGCCCAACAAGTAGCTGCAGTGTAATTCAAAATTATAACGATTCGGAACCGATTTCAAGTAGAGCTTTGCTCGATTGTTTAACATTCTTTCTAGCTGTGGAGTTTGTAAATATTACACGCCCACAGCTATCGCGAAGACAACCTTAGGAATCTCTGTACATAACAAGAAAAAACTTTGCAAATTATGATAGAAAGCGAATGAGTTAAGAGCTGTTTAAGAACTAGAAGCACCGAATTAAACAATAAACTAGACTTATGTCCAGTCCAAAGCCTTTCTTTGGGAGAATGGGCTTTGGCGAGGTGAAATGCCTCCAGAGACAATACATACTACTGAAGACTTCCACAAGGTCTTTTAATTGGCAGAACATGAATCCCACAGCTCCTGGAATGTGTGGTTTTTAAACCACCCCCAAAATGGTCAAATGTAATTCAAAGTACTGTTGCCTTGCGCCAGATGTCTGTACTACAGCGAGTTGGTTAAGGACTAAAGCTCTGACAGGATTTCGATCCATCAGTCTCGCCTACTTTGCCGCTAATCTGTCTGCGGCACAGGAGATTTGACAACTCAAGCGACGGGTATTAAGCAGGGAGTTCATCATGTGCAATAAATTGCCAATAATTTGTGTGTGCATGTTCAGTGATTATCCCACTTCACACCAAACTATTACCTCAGCTAGAGGCAAGTTTTAATGTGTTTAATGGCTCAAACAAACTGTAACAAACTGCGTGCTGCTTTCAGTATTGGAAGGTTCAAAGCAAACATCCAAAATCACTACCCTCTGCCCTTCTACCCGTACGCACACACTAACAATTGCCAGAGAACTTTTATAGACTTTTCCCGGGAAAAACAGCAGCTTATAGCCGTTGCGAAGTGCAACCAACTACTTTTTTAACACTTTACGAGACAAAGTTAAAATTTTGAATTACAGCTGACGCTTGTGCACGAATCTGCTTGTGTGTATCTGCTTTATAACTGCATATTGTAAAAACAAAACATTGATACGTTCTGAAAGTAAGAGCTAATAATTCAATTTTTACGTTTCCTAATTTTGAAGGCTGATGACGCGAGCGGCATACACTTCACAGCCGGCAATGGCAAAACGAGGCCAGGCTCATCACCAAGTTTAGTAAGTCTTAGTGGGACTTTGTCGCGTGTCAATACCGTTGCCTCGGCTCTGAAACGTTTCTTAAGTCGGGATGACAGTCGGCCAGGTTCCTTGACACCCAATGATGACAATCCGAAATATCGTTTTCCGGGCAGTGCAAGTTCCAGTAGCCTGGCCCCGGCTGGCGCAAAACCAGTTGGCAGCATACGCATTACCGATCAGGTCATTGAGGAAGTTGATGAACAGACCACAATTACATCTCAACGTGGCAACGATCATCGTCCCAATGTACGGGACATTTTCAGTCAAAACTCGGGCTCAACTGCCAGCTTAAGTAATCGACAGAACCAACAGCAACAGCACATCACCACGAATCCAATGGATATACCCATGAAAAACAAGATATACATGCGCACACATTCGTCCGGAGAGCCGAGTCTGTTTCCAGCCGGTGGTGTAGAGGCACTGCTAAGTACATCTGTACCATCGGCCGGCAGCCCGACTCTGGCTCGCACTGTACCCAGTTCGCCTGCAGTGGAAAGCACAAAGTCGCTTTTCGAACGCGACAACAAGGACCATGGCAGTCGTCAAACAGGTGAGTTTCATCGAGAAGTCCTCTCGCAAAATTGAGAGACTTAGTTTTGATGTGTCTCACAGGAATTTAATTTCTTCTAAATCACTTATAACATTAATAGAACGCACTGATGGGCCGCACCAATTCAGGTGGTTCTTATCAACCGGTAAAGTTCAAAAGCAAAAACCTTTTCTTTAACTGTTTCGTTTTATTAAGTTGTATTATTTATTTTCTTTTATTGGTTTGTAAAAACGTTTTTCGTCCAGCATGTTTTGTTTTCGTTACTTTAACTGATTTATTTAATCTGCTGTTAATTGTTTTTCTTCAATTTAAAAGTAGCACTTGAAAGTTTAGAAACAGACCTTAAAGTTTAAATAAGAGCTGGACAATAAAGTCTTTTGCATCATCGAGCTTGATTGAATGTGGTGAAGACGGTACCGCTAGCACCTCGATCGTCTTCAATTTACCAACGCTTTCTGTTGTATGCGATAGCAAATATAATCCTTAGTCGGTTACAAAAACGTCTTCAAACATCTACGAATCACAGTATTTTTAAAAACGAAGCGGACGTAGCTAACCTTGGACCCGCTTTTGACAATCACATGCTTTTAACATTTTCCATACAGACGTCTTTCTCTTTATCACTTAAATGAAATGTAAATGTTTCTCAACGACAGATATCGCGCGCATCACCCCAACTTTCGGGACGCATGCTGACCCCCTTTCGGCTAGTTTGCTTTAGGGAAAGGGATTGACATTTCTATCATGACTGCCCTACCTTGGGATACCACTCCAACAGAGAAACCGGCGCCATAAATATACGGCTCAAGAGCAACGTTTGCTTAAGTTGCTTTAGTTGTCGATGTCCGATCTTAAAGCTCATCACTCTTTTTATGCGCTTGCATCTGCCTACAACTGGTTCTGGTCTGGTTCAATACCAGACAGCCGAACACACTTTATGCAGGCAGCGTCATTCTGGCCAGGTGATTTACGAAAGATACCACTCGTAGAATTAACTTTTAGGAGCTTTACAGCTGAACTGACAAAATGCCTGTTTTAGAGCGCGACGAGGCTGCGCACAAGCTGTAGTGGCCATCCAGTTTCGAGGCTTCTTGCTATCTAGCTTTTGTAATATCGTGAGTCTAGGCAGCGCATTTCACAATCCTCATCTCTTTGTATTGCTGAGCAACTAATCCAATCATTGACTGATTGTCCGATTCCATGAAAATTTTACTTCCAATTACCACCCATTCCATTAGAGTATCGACAGCTGGTAGCAGCCCAAACATTTCGTTAGACTCATTAAAAAACTCTGTATCCTTTCAATTTCAAATCAATCACGATCATATTTTGTAATTAACAACGAAATGCCTTAAATTTTATTAAATAACATGAAAATGGTAGAAAAAAGTTTTGATGTTTTGGCAGACTCGACTATAGATGGCAAACGATCTACAATTGAGTACCCAGTTAGTGGAGGTGATAATGCAGCCCGGCAAAATCTTAACAAAGGTAGTAAAATGGTAGTGCCGCCAGCAACTGTAGATGTTGGTTTCGTGCCTTTGGCGGCTTGGCAAGCGATTTGAAAATCTGTTGTCTTCTAATAATGCAAACGCTTGATGACTTATTTGATCGCCGTTAGGCCACTTGCAAAACAAGTTTTTAGAGACTCTGAAACCGAAAATGATCGTTTATTTGTTGTTTGAATTGAGTTTTTTCCTTAGTTTTGAAAATAACTTTTGAACCCTTTTAAACTTCCTTGTTGTATGTTCTTGTAATTCAACTGTTGTATTACTAAGCAAAACACTGTTAAGCTAAAGTCGCAGACTCTGAGTACGGATTTTAAGTAAATAAATATTTTAACTCTAAACCTTTTCATTTTGTTTTTCATTTCTTGTCCACTGGCGCAGTTGAAGACTTGGAAATGTGTTCCACAAATGATTTGATAGCTGCTGGCAATACCGATATGGAAACAGATGATTTCGAAAGACTCAAGGCTGAACGGGAAAAGGAACGCTTGGAACGACAAAAGCAAAAATTTGCTCGACAAATTAGCACAACGCCGGGCGGCGGTGAAAATGTACCAACCACAATAGTGCCGGTGATGGCGGCCGCAATCATACCAAACCCAGCTGCCAGTGCGGGAGAAACCCCAACCACTTTGCAGCCAGTTGTGACTGCCTTAGCGCTACCCATAGCCAGCTCAAATGCAGATTGCACAACGGACCCGGTAGCGAGTTCAACGCAGAAATGGCATCAAGACGGCCTCATTGAGTGACTTGACTAAAAAAAAAAACAGAATATCTAATTCTCAAATCTTTTACAGTGTATTGCGTACCACTGTAAATAATTTTTTGTTGTTGTTGTTATAAATACAAATAACTTAAACACAAAAGCGCTCGCTTGCTTGGCTTTTCTAGCCGATCAAATTGAACAGCATCGACGACATTCAGAAAAAGACAATTTATTTATTAGGACTACGGATTTTAAGTTTTGTGTTGCAATCATGTATTTTTAATTTATGCAGAAATTATAGCAATTAATTTGGCAACAGGCAAGATATGAATTAAACTAATATTTGGTGCTTTATCAAAAGACGAAATAAGACAACAATTTGGCAGTAGATATTTAATAGCCACTGTAATAATTTTAAGCTGCTCACTATTAACAAAAAGATTTAATCAATTGCTGCATTAAGATAATATACACAGTATATACATATTTTTCAAAAATTTGATATTTTTCTACATCATAAGTTGAAACTTAATTTAATCCTTAAAAAAAAAATTATTATAAATAAAAAAAATTTTGAAAAAAAAACATTAATTTCGAACAGAATTTTTCTAGGCAAATTTATTCAGAAGTAAAAAAATAATATTCTATTTATGGAAAATTGCCCTAAAGAAAGATTTTTGCGTAGTATGTAGTTCCAGAGTCGTTGTCACTTGACACTTCACGTCGTCACAAAATTATTGGAATTTTTTACGGCTTTTATTTGTCGACATACCGACGGTTCCGCACAATACACATTTAAGGGTATTGGGATGGACGCGGTGAAAATGATTAGGAAGCATTTTTATGGTGAACATTTTTAGCATCGTAATTTTGTTAAGTCTGCCATACGTTGATTACGATATACATACATACGTTCAAAAGGCGTGACCAGAGTGAATATTGTGCTATTTTTGCAATAACACCCACAATATTTGGTAGGAATCGAGCCTACGGATACTGTTCATTATGAACAGTCTGTTTTTCTACGAAATCAGACATAAACTGAAGGCTCGATTGTCCCCAATGGGGAATTCCATACGACGGTGCACTAGTCGCGCATATACATACGGATGTGTGCATGTCTGTACACATTTTAAGAAATGTAAAGCAGGATACACTGTACGGGTTGTACAGCGACATGAGCCTAACCAGGCGCCTACGGATCCAACGGCTAAGATGGTTAGGCCATGTAGAGCGCATGGAGAATACAGCTCCGACCCGTAGAATCTTCGATTCCGAACCTGTGGGACAACGCATTAGAGGACGCCCACGGAACCGATGGCGCACACAAGTGGAGAGGGACCTCAACCAACTTGGTGTGCACAATTGGAGAACGCTGGCTAAAGACGGTGGCAGCTGGAAAACTTTGTTGGTTGAGGCCCAGGTTCACCACGGACTGTAGCGCCAAAAGAAGAAGAAGAAGAAAGCAGGATAATCACAAGGTTGCCTAAAGAGACTGGTTCTGAAAGTCTGAAGGGATCATTCCCCAAATATTAAGTTGTATTACAAAATGTGTGATCGTAAATAAAGGACAATACGTTCATGACTTTGAGACGATTCCAGAGGTCAGAGTTTGCCCATCTACTTGCGGATTCTGTCTCCTGTGTACAAGACACACGACACAAACCCCAAAAGAGGGCGCATTCTCTATTAGTTTAAATATGTATGTAAAAATAAAACTAAATTTTAATAAAAAGATATCAAGCAAAACAATTTGAAAGGTAAAGTCTCTTGCGTTCAACGAAAGTATTGGGTGTTTTCTTAGAGACTCACAACTTTGAGTTGCCAGCAGTAACACCCCATTTAACAGCTGATAGTTGTGCTTTGTTTAGTTTGCTGTGACATTTCATTATGGGTGTAGACTGACACCAGAGCCACGCTTGCAAGTTGTTGAATTTGAATATCAATCCAATCAATTGAATATTGAATTTTCATCCCAAATTTTGTTCTCGGAAGAATGCCTTTTCGGTCTGGCGCTGTCAGTGATTTGTTCATATGTCTTCAAAAACGATAAAGGTAAGAATGGTGAAGCCGTGACGGCCACTTGGCCGAAGTCATATTTAAACATTAATTTCAGAAAAATTTCCATGCAATAAAGCCCATTTCATTGACTATAAACATAAACTTATGATTCTCAAACCATTTTAGAAAACAATCTGTTTGTATTATCAGCATGTTGTGGTAATTTTCATGCCGATTTCGAAAATATTGTGGAACTGCAGTCATCAGCTGTTTAATGATTTTTCTTCGATTCTACATAATCGCATCGGGCGGGCCAAACAACTTACGACAAAATTCGGTTGATTTTTGTTTTTCTTAGACATCAAGAATTTCGTAATATGTCGACACAGTATCTTTTACTACTTCCAAATGGTTTATTTATTTGGTTTCGAATTGAAATTCCCAATTTTCCATTATCACCGACTTTGTCTATTACCACCAGGGCTTTAAATCTGTCATCTGGCCACATTGTTTTCTCCTCTTTTCTCTCAATGTTTACATTTTTGTTGTTGTTGCTTTGTTTATAAGAAAACTCGCAACGTAGAAAGTTGTATTTTCATATGTTGGATTCAGTTAATTTGGAACACAAGGAATCAAATGGCAACAAACTACGACAATGAAATTTATTGGAATCGATCATCCAGGAAAGCCTTCAGCTTTGACGATGATGATAACGATGACGTCGAACTTAAGAAGATTGCGGGCAGCGTTTATGAAATTTCCTCGGATTTTGGTGGGCTGCTAAATGATGATGCAATTTCCGAGGCCAGCTTTGATAACAGTGCTGTGAATAGTGCCCTAAATTTATCTATTAAATCTCTACTCACGGATGAAGTTTTAAAGGCAATACTGGATGAGCAGGCCATGGACGATTGTTTGATATCGAAGGGCATGAGTGCAGAAGAAGAACTAAAATTGTTAAGGCGACAAGTACAAAATACGTTGTACACTCCTTCGCCGTACGCCACTGCCCAGAAATTGCTTTGCGGTGAGTAACATTTTGATAGAAAAACTCTTTCGTTAATGGCAGTTGAGCCTAAATAAAAGCCTGATTCATATTTTTGTAGGCAAAATGGTAACTTTTGAAGTATTTAAATCTTTGCACGACAAAAAGCAACTGCTAGACGCTGTGCTTAGCTTGGGCGCCGCAGGAGATGCTATTATTAGTGTAGTTTTATTTTTGGAAATATCTCTAAACAAAGAAGACTTTTCTGCTTTGTTGGAAGAAAGGCCCAAGGCACTGCAACATTATGTGGCGTTTCTTAAACAGCAGGACTCCCAGAAGGCGGCAACCTTTTTAAAGAGTCTCGACAAAACCCAGGAGTCATTATTGCTACTGTACAAAGATGTTTTTCGCACGAATTGCCTACAAGAGCGCAAAGAAAGATTACAGAAAATAATGGAAAACTTTCCTGCAGTGTGTCCTCTGTATCCTCAGTTGTTGCACGCCAATATGAAGTTGCTTCACCTAATAGAAACCGAACGCAACACCCTGAACAATATGGTGGACATTCATTCCAGTCCAATTGAGGTTTTATATGCCTGTTGTTCCAAGTACAACAACTGGAAGGAACGGGATATGCAAAAGTCCGTATCGCCATATCGATTAACAGCTGATTTGCAAATCTCTCCTGTGCAATTTGAATGGTGCGCTTTAAATGAGCGAACCAAAGCTCAAGCTTTTGCCGATCTGCCGCACATCTTTGAGCACATACCCACCTGGTACCCCATAAAACAAAAGCAGTTCCACATAAGTTTTTCTCTGGAACTGGCCATTTTGCGGCTGTTCGAACTGCAGGCCCCACCTTCAATTCTTCATTTGTTTTTATCTCGCTTGCCCAACAATAATGAAAAGCTGCTATTGGCTAAAAAAGTTAAATGTGTTAAAGCGCAAATAGATGCTCTTGCGGCCCTAAAAGATGTTGGCGAACTAACGCTGTTAAAAGACTCGTTGTCCGAGCGTTCAGAAGAGCAATTCTACTGCGAAAACGCTTTAAAAACAGTCCAACAAAAAACAATACGATGGACTACGGACAACATTAAGCTCAAGCTAAATAATAATCTCAGTTAAGGCAACAGCAGTTGTTAATATATAATAATCACTATACACATGTATGTAGTTATAAGGATTTGTTAGAAAATTAAATTTTTCATAGTTTATACAATGTTAAATAAAAGGGCACAAATGGATGCCATCCTGCTGAAAGTGGTAGTCGATAGTGTAAATAGTGTAAATAGTAAAAGGGCGTTATTAGCAAAAACTCTATTTTTTTTTTAAATACAAATTAGACAACTTAATTTACTTAGAATTACAAATGCTCACTTGAATGGACAGTCGCTATAACGAGTAACAAATTCCTTATGTTACATTTCACTCAGACTCAGTGTAACAAGCAGTTAAATAGAGACACAGAAAATGTTTGTTCTGTGTACAAAATCACACGCTCATCTTTTATATTCCTGTCATCGTGCGTCGTAGTAAGAACTGAAGTTTGTCTTGAAGTCTTCCTTATCAACAATTCTTATGCAATAGCGAAATCGTTCAAATTTAGAAAGTTTGTTTCAAGTTTGCAGGTCACTAACAACGATTGCAAAAACCAACGATTACTTTAAAAAGGTCAGGAGAGAAGACCTGTATGGATGTTTGGAGTAAAAGCAAAAGGATGCGATTTAACGCAAGTGATGAATGTATAGTGGTGTAGTGTATGGTAACAACGTCTGCAGCAATATGTTGAAAATTATGATCAACAGCTAAATTGGGCAAAACCTTGTTGAGAGAAATACAACAAGCATCTCACGAAACACTTGATACTGTCCGGACAGTCTTAACGCTGCATCGTCCCTCTTGCTGGCATTAAATATAAAATCTTTTTAATATAGTAAATATGTAGTTCATTTCAACCCATCAACTATTTCCTTCGTAATGGAATGCTGTGACTGTATTGAGACTTAAGTGCAAAAGAGGATTTGCCGGTAAGTCTGTTTTTTTTTTTTTTTGGCCACTGACATTTTCACAAATAATTTAAATACACAGTAGAAACACAAACGTACTTACCCATGTTGTGGTCCTTTATTGTCTGGGAAGGAAGTTAATGCTCCCTTCGTCAAGTGGAACTCTTGTTAGATTACATAAAAAAGGTGTTAATTAGCTTGCAACTTTCACAACACGACTTTTTAATTATTTACATACAGACATACATACATATATGTTGTTTAAGCAACACAAGCTCACTTTTTCCCATCTTCTTTTTTAACAAGCACTTTCCTACCAAATACTCTGCTCTTAAATAGATTTGCTTATATTCGTACATACACACATACTACGTGTGTATGTATGTGAATTTCTTTAAATTTGCATATTTTTACAAATCACTTATAACACGCACATAACAAATACTTTGCATTCGCTAAAATTAATATTTTTCTCAAATTTAATACACGATTTTCACGCAAACAAAAGACCCGCGAACTAAAAGAAACAGTAACACGAAAACAGAGTTGTTCAATAATAAACTGAAATTGCAGCAAGTAACGGCAGGAAGTGGATAAAATGTAAGGCTGCCAGATGAAGTTTGTACTTGAACAAAACAGCACCAACCAGGCATGGTGAGTGCAGTACACTTTCAAATTAAGAAGACAACAACTAACAGCCACTCGTGATGCCAAGGCCCGGCCAGTTTTTAATTTTCTTTTTAAATTACATTTATTTTAGAGGTAAATCAGATTCGTTTATCGCTTCAAAGGTAAATAATATCTTTTGCATTTAAGTTTGAGTGGTTCGTTTCAGATGCCCTCTTTTCTCTGCAAAAAAAAAAAAAAAAGGCAGCAACACATCCACACCCATTCAAATACTCGTGTAGGCATGAATGTATGTGTGAGCGCTGCTTCTTGCAAGCACTACGATGATAACTAATTAAATTACGACACTTCCGTTGCAACAATCAATGAAAACCCGAAATCGTACAATTTAAATGAAAATTATGCCATTAATATTCAGCACAAACTCTCAAAATCTTTGGATTTTAATTCTAAAACGTTAAATGTTACAAATAAACTATTTTTATGCGATTTTGATTGTAGGTGAAAAAATCCGCAAGAAAGTTGTAGTCCAAGTTTCGAAAATATTTTACTTTCTCTCGTCTCAGAACTCACCGAATAATTGTTTTTTTTTTGCATTCAAGAATAAAATATTAAAAAATCATATTTATTTCATTTTGGTAGGATTTACAAAAAAATTAAGTTTGTTTTTATTAGTTTTATAGTTTTTATTAATATTTTTTGTTTTGTGTAACTATTTTGAAGACAATAACTTACATATTTAATGGTTATATAGTTTGTTTTCTGTAATAATTTATAAAACTTGTAAACATTTAAAGCATTTCTTGTTCTATTTAATTGATTTATTTAAGTTTGTTTTATCATTTATTTAGTTTTCTGGAAAATATAATTTGAAATAGTGCGTAATAAAAAATTATTGCCATGAAATAAATTAAGAACAATTGTAAGCATTTGCTGGTTTTACGTTAATAATAATCTAAAATATTAGTACGATTAAAATATATTTTAACACATTTTTAATTAAATTGTCTGGGCTGCGTAATTTTATTTGAAATTCTTATTTTTAAGCGTTATTGTTTAAGTTTTTCTTTTCTTACTTATTTTTTTCTTTTTCTTTTTTTTTTTTTGGTGTTCAATGAAAATTTAAATGACATGAATAAAATACATACAGACATATTGTTTTAATTAAATACGATATAAAAAAAAAAAATTTAAAAATAAATTTGAACAAATTATCACTTTATAAAATAAATAAATTAAATTTTTAATACCGAATTTCAGACACGTAGAATGTTATATCTCACAAATAAAAAACAAAAAATATTGATTTAAATAAATTAATAAAGCTAATGAGATTTTTTGTCATTATTTACAACGTAATTCGCACAAGTTGCTGTTCACTTGTTTAAAAACTTAAGTGCGCTAAATTCCTTTTTCTCTAACAGTTTCATGAGTCATTTACGAAGCCATCAGCCCGCAGTTCTTAAAGTGCGTTTCAGAAATAAATTTCAGGAAATTTGCCTTAAACTGAATTCTCCGCAGGTTTGATCTGCTAAAAATTAACTAAAAAATGCCCACAAAAGAAAGAACATTTAAGCAAAATCTAGACAAATGAGCGTCGATAAGAAAAAGTATTAAAGTATTTATCGTACCTTCTTCTAAAAAGTGCAAGGAAAGAAGCTTTAACACATTTTGGAAAAGTACTCTTTGGAAATGGTATCTTTAAAAAAACGTATTTTCCGGGATGAGAGTCTGTGTTTAACGTGTATTTTGAGATGGACGCTGTTTGCCAACAAATTGCCTCTAAGAAAGTCTTAAATTTTTTTTTTTTAAACATCGTTCCACAAAGTTCCGCTTTGAAAAGCAACAGTATAATTTCATAAAAGTACAAATTTCAAAAGAATAACTACTTTTTAAGAAGAAGAAGTACTTATTAAAAGGAAAAATTACCTTTTTAAAAAGTGCCTTAAAAAAGTATCTTTTTAGAAAGTAAATTCCAAAAACTGTACATTTAGAAAAGTGCCTTTAAAAATTGTAATCAAACAAACAACGTAGAAAATTAATATTTTAAAAAATATCTTGTGGTTTTAACAATTAACTCCTTTTGAAAGAAGTACGTTTTACAAACACTATATCTTGCAATACGAGCATTTTAAAAGTCCCCAAAATGTTCTTAAAAAAAAGTCCCTTCTAAAAAAGATATTTCATACCTCTAAAAATAGTACTTAAATGAATTACTTTCTAAAAAAAAAAAATGCATTTAAAACACGCAAATTTAAAAAAATTGCCTTTTTTAAAAAAAGAATCGTTTAAAATGTGCATTTTAAAAGAGGGGCTTCTAACAGCGTCTTTCAGAAAAATATCGATAGAATGAAGACATCATTCTTTAAGAAGTGAATTTAAGCAAATTGTTGAAATTGTTTTTTTTTTTTTGAAAGTTGCGCAACTTTGACGGGCTCACTCTAAAATTGACGCTTTTTAAACTAAATTTATATTTAAATGTCTCTTCTTCTGCTAATTGATTGAGTTCAAAATTTAAAAAAGCTACTGTTTTTATATGGATCATCCTTCAAGTTATACAACTACAACAAACAAGATAAATAAGTCGTTAAAACATATATATACATACATACGTACATAATTGTAAGAAATATATATCACTAGCGGTTAAGCAAAAATCAGAAAAGAATGAATGACAAACGCCAATTAACAATAATTTCAAAATGAAAAACGCGATGCTGAGAAGAGCAAACGAATGTCATTTTCGTTGCCCGTCGGAATACAACATTTTCATTCGATACTTTAAGAGCTGTTCAGTTGTTCAGTTTCAGGTATTTGTGGCCCTGTAAATGTTTTGCGTACTATTGCAAAAGGGCTGGAAACTTTCAAACGCTGAACGATTACAAAATTAGGTTGCAATTTATTTAATTTTTTAGCTGCGGCATTTGTTGGCTTTAAAATTCGGAGCCTGTCAATTACGAACGCGACTGCCATTATGAACTGCATTGTTAATCAAATCGATTTCATACCAGTTATAGAAGAAGCGCAAACAGTTTTAAAGCTGACTGACGGCTGGTCTTCGAAATAAACCAATTACGAACTACAAAACTTAAGCAAACGTTGACAAATTATGGTTTTAAATTTTACACTCAACATTTCAAATATCACATCGGTGTCTTCTAATTTATGCGTGGCATGATGGTGTTGGTTCTCCTGGTTGTGGTCCTCTTCTGCCTGATACTGCTGCTGCTGTTGCTGAAGAAAGATATTGGAATTGGTTTCACCTTCTGTTCCTGCTATCAGCGTCTTAAACTTTTCATTGAGATTCTGCTCCAAATCAGTGTTGTTGTTGTTGAAATACAACACAAAGGCCAGCTCTAGCAGGTAGTAGTCCAAATCAGCCAAAAAGAAACGTTCACATTCGGCCAAATCGTACTGATGATTAATGAAATGCGTGAGCAAGTAATAAATCAGAAACCTAAGATCAGCTCGCTTCAGGGGCACATAGCCGGTGTCTTTGGAGAAGTATTCGAAAATTTTCAAAGCACACAGAGAGTTTTTTGTGCTCTGCAGGCATAGCGTAAAGGCATCTACGTATTTGAAGTTTAGCATCAAAGTACGTATTCGGTATTCTAAACGATTCTTGGAAAACTCTCGCACCTTGTCGGGACTATACAGACCATGGAATATGTACAAACAGTAATGGATATAATTGCAAAGATTCTGCAGTTCTTCGCTGTCATCAAGGGAAATCTCTTCGTGGTGGCAGTTTGCAGCGTTTTGTGCCGTTGCAGCCAAGTTGACAGCATTATTTAGGCTCTGCTGCAGATCCATGCAGTTGCCGTTCCGGCCATTATCGTCGGTTAAGCTGCCGTTATCGACATCGACATCGACATTCGGCAAGCGAGCATAACTTTGTTCGTCGGGCGTGCATTCGTACGAGCTGTTTGTTAGTTGCTGCATATTTTGCTCAAGAATATTTTCGGCCAGTAGCGGTGTGTTCAGTGACAACTGCAGCGATGAGGCATCATTTTGACTAAGATTTTCCAGGGAAGAAATTAGATCATCTGATTCTTGTCCCGTCACAACATTTGCTGAGCTGTCGGCTTGTGTAGTTGACTTGTATTCTTGGGGTGATGGTGTGGGACGTGCATTAATCTCACCAAATTGCTCAAAGTCTATATCGGCCTCTTGCAGAAAGTAGTATTTGTAGCGTGGTATTGTCTTAAGATAGCGTATGGGTTCGGTGTCCAAACGTATGCGGGGCCGGGGCAAATTAATTTCAACTGGAATTTCTATGCACTGGCTTTCGAAACGCATTAAACGTTTGGTGGTGGGTAGACAAACGACACGTTGCTTCAGCTTATCAATGCAAGCGCCTAAATCTCGGCCGCATTGGCCATTCGAATTGCCGCCAAAGGCTTTAACAACATAATCCGTTGTCATGACTAGAGTAAAATCAGCACCGCAGTCGACGTACATGGGACGATCGATGTTGTCCAAAGGTGAAGGTTTGTTAACTGCTCGACGTTCTTTGTCCTCAGTGCCCAGCTGGTGTTCTAAATTCTTTCCCCAGGTGTACAGAGTGCAGGAAGAAGAAATCAAAGCAAAGTGGAAAAGACCACTGGAAACCTAAACAAAAACAAAAACAAATTTTAAGTTCCGAATCTGATAACGTTTAATGATTATTACATACCTGTAATATTTGACCCGCCACCTCGGAAGTGTCCACTAAATGTGGTGACATATGCTCGCAAGGATCTATATCGGCTGCATTTGTCGTGCTGGTTGCTACTGGTATGTCCGCAGATCTGGTGTCGACTCTAGTCACCTCCGCATCAGCAGCAGGATTATTAGTTTTCAATACGGGCACAGCACCCATGACTTCATCACCAATAATCTGTATATTAGCATCTTCGGTGGCATCTACATTTTCATCTAAAGACATTTTTTTTAGAACAGGAACAAGGGCCGCAACACCAGACGCAATTACATCTTTGGCAATACTCTTGATGCCGGTATCTTCGTCCACGGTCTTCACTGGGTCCAGGTCTGTATTAGAAATTGTGACTTCTGGCACACTATCTTTTGTACTAGTTGGTGTATTGGTTTCTATGTTTCTATCGGCTTCAAGTGTACTAGAGGTTGTGGCCGGCGCAGGCACTATAGTTGCCTCGAAACGACGACTCATTTCACGTCTTTGGTGTTCTTCAATCTTTTGTTTAGCGTTGGCTCTTCGTTTTATTTGATTAGCCAAACGCAAAGCTTGGGGCGAGGAACCCCACGTATACATACGCTCTTTATCATCTATGGCTATCTGTTTGTAAGTGGATAATGAAACATTAACAAATGGATGCAATAATCGTTTAACATTTATGTTAAATGAATGATTTTTGGAGGTACACAAATAGGAATTTTGGACAATCGAAACTTCAGCAAAAAGGTGCAACTGCAGCCCTTGCTTTGCTACAATTCTTCCTCTTTGTTTCATTTAATGTGCATCTTATGAAAGCCGAACAGCTTTTCTAAATAATTTCGGTACTTTATTGAGAACAAAAAAAAAGATTGCCAATTTGTTTTGATTTTCGTTGAACAAAAAGTTCAAGTCGTTTAGAAAATACTTACATTTGTAAAGAATTTTGTATGAATCAGTCTTATTCTCGCTGTGCCAATTTCTAGTCTTTGAGGTAAGAGGTATTTGACTTGCCCGGCACTACTACTCATTTCATCGTGCGCTTGTTTCTTACAATTGCCATTGTCCGAAACGAGCTCGGTTTTAGGTGGACCCAAACCCAGCTGTCCGAAATGGTTTGAGCCAAACACATACAGTTCTGTGGTCGATGGTGAGGAGCCTTCACACAGCACCAAACTGTGCGCATGTCCAAGGCAAACTTGAAGAATTTTCTGAAACAGAGCACATATTCGATCAGCACAACAAAAACTCTGTTTATACATCTGGACATGAGACCGCTTTACCTTATATTTAAAAAACGAAATAACTTTTGGCTCGGATAAGTTTTCGGTGTTGCCATGACCCAATTGACCATACACTCCCCAGCTGGAAAGGTTTAATAGCATTAGACGACTATGAAAACGTGCTTAAAACTGGGCTACATACCCCCAAGTATAAAGTAAACCGTCTGCTACCGCCGCATTATGATATTGCCCAGCCTCGAGTATGGTTATATTTTTGCCGTCCAGTTGCTTAACTAACATGGGCTGCAGGGTCATAAGCATTTCTCTACCTACACCCAATTGCCACAGATTGTTATTGCCCAAAGTATACAGCTGATTACAAAAATATATCCTTTTAATACCAGCCAAATTAAGAATTTTCAAGTTAAAGTCTTACTCCATTGTTTGTAAGCACTAAAGTGTGCTGGCGCCCACATTTAACCGCATGCACTTCTAAGTTGAGCTGAGCCAGTAAGTCTAGACTTTTTACAGCATAGGGAGGTTCTGGAGTATCTAGTAGCGGTGTAAAGAAATTGTTAGTGGCCAAAAAGCACATTGAACTTTCACAGCTGTAGCGTTACCTGTAGATTTATTAACACTATAATTGCAAGGCACACCGTTGGAGCCCCAAAAGTAGGCTACACCGTCAACGACACAGGCGCAGTGGGCACAGCCGGCGGATATGGGCTTAAAACGCGAGGTTTCGATGGCAAACTGATTGTCTTCATAAGTTAAACGAAACGTATTGAGGGCATTCAATACCCGATCACATTTTGAGCGTTGGGATTCCAAGTGGATGAGTACAGCCAAATACGTTTCTATGAGATTTTTACAAAATTCCAACAAATAGCTATTATTGTCATTCGATGGCGATGAAGATGATGTATTCGAGACAATGGGTCTTAAGGTAGCCGAAAAAGGATTGAGTTGCTGTTCCAAGCGCTGTAAGGAAAATAACAAAGTCGATTTGAAATTGGTTTTTTTTTTTTTTTTGCTTCTAACGACTTCTTACTTTTAGAACACTTGGCCTTATTTGTGGCATTTTTTCTTGTACGAAAGCAAAGTAGTCCACAGCTACGCTGGGCAAGTATGTTATGGTTTCCCGGAACAAGGAGTCACTTAAATTGTAAAGACACACATTCATCTCTGTATACCAACCTAAGAACAAAATAGTTGTCAATTCTTTTTTGGTTTGTTGTTGAACGGCAACAAAATTTAAGACAAATAATTACCAAACTCCTGACCCACCACACTGTTTAAGGCCAGGAAAGTGTCTATGCAAACTCCTCGAACTTTGGCCAATAAAAGTGCGGCCGAAAATAAACCACTCTGACATAAGACTATACTGGTCATGTTGGTGTGGTATTTGCTATTAGTGACCAGAAAGTTCCTTTAGAAGAAGCACGTTAATTAATATTTATGGGCAACTACATATATTGTTAACTCAATTAAATTACCACAGAGGTATATAGTTTTTGGTATTGACTGCCTTCTCCGCCAGTGTTATCAGCAGTAGATTTGCCAAGTGAAACTGGGAAGACGGCGACATTTGCAATTGACTTAATGACTCATCCTCGCCGTAGTTGTAATCGCCACAAGGCAGTCCCTCGTTCACAATTACTCCCTTGCCCTCGGCAGCGTATTCTGCTGGCGTCGGAGGCAATATTGTGCGCACGTCCTCCGAATGCCGATACGTGATGTCTGGCAAGAGCGTCTTTATGATCGGATGACAAAAAAATTTCGAATTTAAAATGTGTGATAGTTTTAGAGCCATGGCACAAATATGCCTTAAAGCTGTGGTCTGACCAAACATGGCCAGTTTCAGTGCTGTACGTATGGGCTTAATGCGTGCCGTGGTATAAGTGTACAAAGCTTTCGTGAGCTTCTTGCGACGCAACAGATAATCGCCAGCAAATTCAATACAAGCTTCGTATGTGAGATCGAATGTGTTGCAAAAGTCGCGACATTGCTTCCACTCACCTTCCAGCGCCAGGTCGAGAAAGATGGCAAATGGTTCCTTTCTAAAAGTGAGTAGATTGAAAGAAATTTCAGAAAAAAAACCAAACAAACAAAAATATTTTCAAATGATTTGAAAATGCAAAAATATTCAGTGCACGAATACAGTAAAAACATCGTCCATAGTCGCAACGCAGATTTTTCTTGGGTCATCGGACCTACAATATTTGTCTGTTCGTAAAATTTATTATGGCATTCGTGAACGAACCGATTTTAAAATTCTTTGTTTTACTGCAAGGACTTTAATTTTTCTTCTATAAGGCCTTCTCCTACCAGTCTGTCTCAAATGAAGCGGCATTTCGGTAGGACAAAACGTCCGTTTACAAAACTAGTTGCTTTCTTGAAACTCTTAAAAATAAGTGCGTCTGAATGGCTGGCTGACGTTTTTATTATACCAACTGAGAGAGAGAGTACATCGCAGCCAGCGACTCCTTAAAATGAGAGTTTAGAAATGTTTAGGCGCTGTTTTGTGAGGCCGCAGCATGTACCCACCACAATACAGCAGAGACCGAGAACACCACGGAACGCTAAGGTTTGTCTGCCTGCAGCAACGATTATGATTATGATTTTTGGGATGCCCGATGGATGCTGTGGCAGTGATCAGTGCAAAAATCCAAGAATTCGGCTACAAACTGTTACGTCATGCCCATTATACTGTCCAGATTTAGATCCTCGTGTCTGTTTTCCGTCTCCCAAGTAACAAGAACTGGCTGGGTGATACGAAATTTCGAACAAACACAGGGCTTATTTTGAGCGTCTAAGAAACTCTTTTGTTGGGCAGGCATTAAAAAAAAAAAAGACCAGAAAACGGCTGGACTATGCAGAGATGTATAACCTCACTTTGTGCTACAATAAGAACCAGATATCACTTACTTGAGCTGAATATAATAGACGTTTTTATTTGTCACCACATAGCAGGGGTCGTAGTTTATTCTGGGAAACTCATTTTGCATAATTTCCATTTGTCTCAAAGAATACTCTTCTTCGACGTCGGCCGTTTCATAAAACTTTACATAGTCCATGGGCGACTTAATATCTTTCTGTTCGAAAGCTTTAGTTTTCTCATCTTTTGATATGATTTCGTTTGTGCTTAACGCTGGACGGTAAGTGGCCATTTGATAAAGACTCAACACAGTTTCATTTTCAAAACGGAACAAACCCAACTGGGCGGCATTATTGAATCTCTGGAAGCAGACAACAAAGCAAATAATCTTTAAAATCACGGCAAGAACGTTTTTGTCACTTACATCTTCGTTGCCGGTACGTAAAGAAGCCATAGCACTGCTGATAACGCCAACTGCATTAATGGAGTTCTTCAGCGACAAACAATCACGACTATACGGTTCAGTAGTTGTGCTGGAGGCGGCACTTGTATCGGCGGGACTCTCTGCAGGCGCCGCCGTCTCTGCCGCTTGCACAACACGATCGACATCAACATTATCAGCCCCTTTACTTTCGCTTTTGTCCCCAGCTTTTGCAGGTTTCCTTTCATCGGCATATTTTTCCTGTTTTTCGACATCCATATCACGATTTTCTTTTTCTGTATTTAGGTTCATTGCAACTTCGCATTCTTTAGTCATCCCGCCGCTACTTGCCGCAGGTGAGTCATTATAGCAATCGACATATTGTATGGAGTACAAAATATTTGAGCTTATTAATATGTCCACACAATCTGGAGGGATTTTATATAGAAACAATGGCTTCAAATGTATGTCTATGCTGTGCACCGTAAAGCTGTTCGATTGACTGTGCAGAGCACTTAGCAGGTAAGTGCTGCGCAGGTTTTGTATGGTATAAAATGAACCAACCGAATTGGCCAGCAATTCCGGTGTTAGCGAGGGCGAGTCCACAATGGCAAACGAGGCGCCCAAAGAGTTGTCAGGCATATCTGCAAAAAGAATGAAATTAATTATCTTCGCATTTTTTCCACAAACGTCTATTCATGAATTCCAATCAAATGTTTTAATGATTCAAAACCTTTTACTCGTTTTACTGGCGTCTACATATTTAACTAATATTGTACTTTCTTTAAGTTTAACACTAAAAACAAAACGCAATTTAGCAGAATTCTATTGCAAATTGGATGAGATGCAGGTTTGTTTCAATTTTCGTATCGCTAATAAATTTATGTTGTGGCTGAAAGTTTTTTGAGTGCAAAAAACTCACCAGATTTTCTTCTCATTCTATACAAAAATATAAGAAAACATTTAAGATCTTCACATTGATCATTTTTCAAAACGTTTGGAAAATATAGAAGGGAAAATAAAAAATAAAAATGCAAAAGAGAATATTTTTTGTAGTCATCCGCAATAATAAGGAGGGGAAATTTGTTTGTTTAGCAACAATTTCATGATGATCTGTGTGCTGCTTGTGCTGTTCTGATTTGCAATGTGTTCAGTGTCTACTCGTACCTTGTATAAGCACTTGTAATTCCTACAATGAAATTAAATTTTGGGGTTCCCCCATGTGATAATTTAAAATAGTGGGAAACTACCCGAATCTTTTTCAGTACCAAATTCTTCGATTGAATAATTATCCAAAAGAGCTGATTTTTCAAAACAACAACTATTTCTGGTCAAAAAACAATCTTGAAGACAAACAAATTTAATATGTGTACCAAAACTTCCCTTATAAAACCATTTTACATAAATTTCTCTTGTGAAAAATTAAGGTTTTAATGCGAATTTTCTTTTTTAAATCTACCACATGAAATAATTTCTATTAAAAAATGCCAAATGAAACGTTTTCTATAAAAAAAAATTGTCATATAAAACATTTCATAAAAAAAAATCTGATGAAAAATTTTGTATAAAAAAGAAAATAATTTAAAAAAGTTTGTCATAAGACACATTTTGTATAAATGAATTGTCATACGAAATATTTTCTATGAAAAATTTGTAATATGAAATAATTTCTATAAAAAAAAAAAAACGATCGAATGAAAAATTTTGTGCAAATTAAAATCGGTCTACAAAAAAAAATTTATCACAAAAAAAATGTTGGTCCAAAATCTCAACTAAGTCTGGAAAACAAACTGAAACTTTATAAAGCTATTTTAAAACCTATATGAACTTATGGAGTTCAACTTTGGGGAACAGCAAGTGCCTCAAATACAGAAATATTGCGAAGATACCAGTCAAAAACTATAAGGCTTATTGTTCAATCTCCTTGGTATATTTCCAACGATGCCATACATAACGATCTAAATATACAAACTGTTAAAGAGGTAATAAATTCATACAGCGAAAAATATTTAAAAAGACTAAGCAATCATGTAAATCCTCTGGCTATCGTGTTATTAGACGATACTGATGAAATTCGAAGACTTAAAAGATACCATGTGTTAGATCTACCTTTCAGAAGTTAATTTTGTTTTTTTATTTAAATCTATCTTTTTCTTATTATTATCTTTTCTTTTTTGTTATTGTTTTCTTTTAACTTAATGCTAAAACTTTAAATTTAATAGTTACTAAAACTTAAGTTGCTGTTATTGTAAATATAAGATGGACTAAATCTGTATTTTTTTCTGTTAAATTTGGAATATTTCTATAGTTTTATACTTTTTTGTATGTGTAACGCTAAATGTCAACATAAATGTGATTAATTTTGCTTATTATCTCAATATAAGATAGATTGCAAAATAAATAAAATACAAACAAAAAAAAAAATAATAAAAAAAAAAAAAAAAAAAACGATCAAATGAAAAATTTTCGTATGAAAAATTTTGTGCAAAATAAAATCGGTCTACAAAAAAAATTTATGTACAAATGAATATAAAATTTTTTCTGCACAAAAATAAACAAGATTGCACAAACAGTCGACACACGAAAAACTTTCTCGAATATATTTGTTATATAAAAAATGATCTATAAAAACAAACATTTGTATAAAACAAAATGTTCATGTGAAAAATGTTGTACAAAATAAAATTTTCAGTAAAAATATTTGTCATGTCAAAATTTGTTTAAAAACAATTTTCTATAAAAGAAAGTTTTAACTAAGTTTTAACGGAACTACAACTCTATGCAGCAAAAATACAATAAAATTATTAGTTTTCATACCCAAACGCTGCACAAAAGACTTAAGTTTTAAACCAAGACCAGAAGAAGGTAACGACTGCAAAGAGACTGGCGATTGAAATTTTATTTTAGTGCATAGATTTGAAATATTTCTCAGCTCAAATATTATTTAGTAGGGGGGCAGAAATGTTTGAAGAGTCCACAATTTTGAATTCTAAATTAATAACAAAATAATAACGATGTTTATTGCTGTTAAGTTTTTATTACAAATTTAAATAGTTCTGTCGTCTTGGAATAGTCGTCGCCGTAGTTACATAGAGCTGAACTAAACAATTTAACGCTCGTCTACTCGTTGTCAAGAGCCATAGAATATTTTTGCCAGTCTCTATCTATCTATTCCTTAGGTCAAGAACAGAAAATTGCTGGCGAATAATGGTGAATAATTTTCGATTGGAAAAAGACCAAATGATTTGAATATGAATATATATTTTAAATTTGCTGAATTTCGAGTTCGACATTAACTTCGAAACCTTTTGAAAAGAAGACAACAAATAGCTGACTTGGCACCAACGAACATACAACTTACAGGCCGAAGAGGGAGAGAATAATCTCGTAACCAGTTTTCGAACATTCACAACAAAAGAGAAAGATAACTTTCGAGAACGAGGACCTTTATTTTTTTTCGCTTTTTTTTTAAATTAATTTTCCAAAAACTGCTGGCTAATTCTCAAATTGAACAACTTTTGCCAAATTGTCAAAGACGATTCTTATCGAGCAAGAAAATAATAGTTCAAATGCCAGCCGGTGAAAAACATTTTCTGGCTGCCATTAAGCGGTAAAACAACACAAATTGTCAGCTATATTATACTTTTCATGGACTGCACTATTGTTCGAGCCATTAAGAAATTTGTTCGATCAGTTTTCTTACCAACTTTAAAGGCTTTTGAGAATTTTTAAAGAAAGCATAATTATTAATATCTTTTAGAAATAAATCGATGGGAGCATTTTCAAGTTGAAGGCAGCTGGAGTTTGAAAAAATTAGGTAGTGCTTTTTTTGTTTTTTGATATAGACATCCATGATCTGCATATCTTTGGAACTAGTGTTAGTGAATTAGTTTATTAAACTAATAAAATAATGAGTGAAATAAGCACTTTACTTACATTCTTCAATCTTCTGACGATTATCCGAAAGTCTCATTTTTATGGCGTTTAATTTTTTCGAACCCAGCGACTTGAGAGAAGCCAGTCGAGCTCGTGCGGCTGGTAATATACCAGCTCGACCATTTGTGTCGTCCAAGTCGTTTATCATATTGTTATCGGGTTGTTGCCCAGTTGTTGCGTTTACCGATGATGCTTTATTGTCTGACTGCCGTGTTATGGCTACGGAGTAGGGTGGCGGCGGCGGCTGTTCTGAATTATCAGTTGTATCGCTGGATATTATATTCAAAGCTGTGCTGATCGCAGTCGCAGCAGTTGCTGGCAGCTGCCTGCTACCAGCTGGGACAATTGAGTTCGTTGTCTGTATTTGTGCTGTAGGCAGTGACTTTAAAGCTTGTGCAGATGTGGAAGCCGTTTCCATCCCAGTTGTATTTGAATTATTAGCCGTTGCTGGAGCTTTTTCATCGCTTATGAAAACATCCTCGTCGGCTTGAGACTTTTCTGAAACTGGGTCTGATGAGTTACTAGTAGTTTTTAAAGGCATTACAATTTGCCAATCATTTTCTTTGGGTTGTGAAGTTGTGGGTGACATTTCACCGGGGTATATGTATTTAATGGCCTTTTGTTCCAATAGCAATTTGAATTGTTGTTTTAGAGAGGAGGTTATCTAGATAAAGAGAAGTTATAAACATTAAACTTTAGGAATTGTTTTATTCGCTAAATTCTTACTCACCAGCAACATGACGCTGTCAAAGGTATTATCGCGACATATAAGCAATTTCACCACTGAACCATTTTCCACTGCTGTACTGGCCACAAACGGGCAGTTGGGACTAAGACCAACAAAACATATCGAACCGTCGGAATAACCGATAACAGCGCGATTGATGCCATCAAGTGTGCGCCACCACACCACAGACAGGGGATAAGGACAGGTGTTGGACGCCATAAATGACAGACTCATTAATGGCAATTGGTTGTTGCCGGTCTTATCGATTACTGGATTGGGAGCTGTCGAAGTTGCCAACATTTCGGCAGGTACATCATGACTAAAAACCTCCATATTTCCTTCATCTATAGCAGCCACTTCATCATTCACCAACACACCATCTTCACCGGCTTCTTTTTCTGCATTTTTCTCTTGGCAGTTTAAATTTTCCACTTTCTCCGAAAGATTTTTCACATTTTGACATTCGCCGTCATCGCCGTTTTCATTATTGTTCTCTGGCTTTTCCTTTGCGCGTTCCTCACTCTTGCCCGCATTCACAGCAGAGAGTCGTTTTCTGGTTAACTGGTTGGGACACTTTTTTGAGTTCGGACATTCGTGGGGACCCACAAAAGGAATAATGTATGAAGTCACTTGTGTAAGACTGTAGTGTGATTGTGGGAAGCCGGTGTTGTTGGCATTCTTCTCCAAGTAAGTTTTGTCAACGACTGCTAGGGCTGGCACAATATGAAGGGTGTTGTCGAAGCCTGTAAATAATCGGAAAAAAGGAAAATCAATTTTCTTTCTTTATGTTCACTATAGAAAATTTTCATTTTCCAATCGAGTTGCCTGAAAATACTTTTCATTGAATCCATTACTTTTATTCCCATTTGTTAAACTTTTTCACAATGAAACCAACTACTTTTAAGCATCCTTTTGTTTTTGTAAATTAATTATTTCGTAACGAAAATGTGATGGGTTCTTGGTCAAAATCAGCAATTTTACAAAGAACTTTGCTGCCACATGCCGACATTATCAGCAACTGCTCTAACTTTAACTCGGCAATTATCCATAACAATTTAATCCATTTTCTCAACATTTTCACGCGTCGCTGATATGTTTTTGGCGCGTCCAAGGCGATCCTTATCATTCACATCTCCTCGACTTTCTTTGAGAAGCTGGTTGGTAGCACTTGAAAACACTTTTCTGACTCAGAGTACAATCACCGCATACCACTCTTAACATTTCAAGTGCTTTCGAGAACTTAATTCTATTTTTGACCAAAAATTTGATGCAGCAAAATGTCGTCGCACACGCTTAACACTTCTAACTTTTATGTTTCCTAAACATGCCTGTGGTGCTGCCTTTGTCTTGTTCACTGTTATTGGCCAAAATTCATTTATTGTTCCTTTAATGAAAATTGATTAAACAATATCAACAATCCTCAAATGGATTTGTTTAAAAAAATCAATGTTTTCTTTTTTAAACTTCCTTTATTTGACAATTTTAATGTATGCATTTTTATTGTTTGTTGTAAGGGCTTCTCTAAGGAGTCTTTTGTTGTGCTTTTCGAATTAGTTACCCGTAAGCGAGAGCAATAAGTTCTTGCCTCTAATGACATCACCATGTTAAATTGATTACATAAAATGATGAAGTGGGGCTAGTGAAGGGTATATCTATTTTCGAACATTAGCACGCAAAATTTGAAAATTCGCTTGGTTTTTGTTTACAGACTTCTCACATCCAATTACTCAAACAATATTCAAAACTAAGTTCATTTTTGCATCGAAACTCACCTCATATCTATTTCAAATTTAGAACACAGATATACATACTTAGATACTTATTTCAAAGTTATTACTGACATCACAAGACAAGTTCATGCGCTCCTAATTTGAAAAAATGTTAAATTTTGTCCTAAAATCCCAAACTTATATTACAGAATAAGTGGAAGAAAATAATTTAGCAAAATGTTTTAAATGAATTTAAATAAAAAGACGTTCATAGGAAAACGACAGAAAAATCTATGCAGAAAAAAAAAACAATAGTTTTTCACTATGCAGCTGCAATTATCCAAATGTAAATAATTAATTTATTAGGCCGATATTATTATACTTACACAGCACTAACAGCCATGTACCGGATGGATCAAAACAAACATCATGTATGACACGCGCTGTGCGTCGAAACCAGGAAATCAACTTTAAAACCTCTTGACCACCCTCGCTGGTGTAACGCAAAACAATGTCATTGTCCTCTGACACTAGGCACAACAGCTGTTTGTGACAATCATATTCTGTAATGGTCGATAATTTGCAATTGAAATTTGTAATCAGTGGTCGCAATTCAAAGATGTCCAGATAATAGAAGGGAGAAGACATAACGTTGTCGTAACGTGGTGTGTGCAGGAAAACTCTTAAAAGGAAAACAACAATCTCCCCTTTATGACAAGAAAACTAAAACTGCAAAGAAAAATTTCCTAAATGAATAAAACATACACACCTACATACATACATATGTATGTACATATGTATGTATGCACGTAGTAGCATGTAGCATGTGGAAAGAAGTGGGGGAAAGAAAAGTAAAGGGTGCGGTCTTATTATAGTATTTTCCGTATATGTTATTTTTAGTTAAAAGAAAATTTGTTTCATTTTATACACCGAATTCTGAAAATTTACAAAATTTGTTACAAAATTTATTTACACAAATTTGTGCGCCTTTAGCGCAAACTTTCATTGCAGCCCGGGGTATATTAAAAACAAAAAGTTTCAGCAAATTATTGTTGTCGATTTTCTTTTTTTTTTTTTTTGTAACAGAAAAAAATTCAATAACTGTCGGCCTGCAAATGAACACTTTTCAATTTTGTTGCTGGTGTTGTTGTTGTTGTTACTTTACAGTTTAACTGCAGTTAATTGTATTACTACTAGCACTGCTTTTTACACCGTTTGCTTGTGGCAAATTGTAAAAGCAGCGACCACTTTACTTTTAGTATCCCCCATTTATTGCAGCACTTTTCTACATATAGATATTTTCAATTTATTTACTTTTTCTGGCTGCGCATTCACGTAATGTTCTTGTTTTCAGCCGCCGTTGTCGTTGGTTTATCTCTACAAAAACCGATCCATTCACTGCTGCTTGTTCTATTAACCATATACTCTAGGTAGATTTTCTTAATGCGTATGTGTGTGTGTGTGTTATGTCTGCGCTAGTGTGTGCTGGGGGTGCTCTGCTTCAATTTTTCTTCTTGGTAGAATTTCTTTGCTCTTAGATTTTCATATTTTTATTTGCAATTGCACAATTTTCATTATGAACTTTATGAGCTTTTATAATTTTATTAACACCTTTTCTTTAATATTTCACTTCTTTTAATTTTATAAACTTATTATTTTGCTGCGATTTTTCTTCAAATGTTCTTAGCAGAAAACCAAAATAAAGAAAATCCAATAAAAATTTCCTACAGATGACAGAATTGGCATAATTCCAATTGTCATTTCGAAACTTGGCACCACCTATTTGAGAGCTAAAAACAGTGCTGCTTTTAACTAAAAGAAAAACCCCAGAAACCGTTTAAGGAAAAAACAAAGCAGTCTGGCCATCTGGCCATCTGGCAAAATTTTAACGGCTGTTTTTGAATTCGTTTCCGTCTAGTCTGCGAAATGTCAAATTTGGAGGTTAGTTTTATTTTTAGTGTGAGTGGCCAACAGCAGCTTTTATAATATTTGGTGAAATTTTGTTAAATATTTTGTTAAAATTACTAAGTGACGAGAAATAGTTGTGTACAAGTGCTGGTGTACAATTTATAAGTTAATTTTGTGGGAGTCTTAAAGAAATCATAACATAAAATATCTTTTTTGATATTAAAATGTTTTGTAATGCACTTTGTCGCAGGTAAGAAGAACATTTATTTATATATGTATGTACATACCATTTAAAGTTTATGAATCTTTGTGAACCACAAACATTAGTCAGCCGTAGTGCCTTATGCTAAATAGTTTATGAACATTTGTGCTGATATTCTGACCGGACAGTAGTTATTTAGTAAAGAGGTTTTGAATACGATACGAGTATTGGGCCATTGTGTTTGGAATATAACATTTTGAAGTACGCAATGACCGCTATTATTTTATAGCCTTTAAGAACATCGGCCGATTGCGGCTTATGGGCATAAATATGCATCGAGCCGTATACTGTGTGGCATTTAGAACCATCCTACTAGAACCTACTTTTCGAAATAAACTTTTCTTCAAAGTTTTTTTCCGCTATCTTCTTCTTCTTTTGGCGCTACAGTCCGTGGTGAACTTGGGCCTCAACCAACAAAGTCTTCCAGCTGGCACGGTCTTTCGCCAGCGTTCTCCAATTTTGCACACCAAGTTGGTTGAGGTCCCTCTCCACCTGTGGGCGTCATCGGTTCCGTGGGCATCCTCTAATGCGTTGTCCCACAGGTTCGGAATCGAAGATTCTACGGGTCCGAGCAGTATTCTCCATGCGCTCTACATGGCCCAACCATCTTAGCCGTTGGATACGTAGGCGCCTGGTTAGGCTCATGTCGCTGTACAACCCGTACAGTTCATGATTGAATCTTCTTCTCCAGAAACCATCAACGCAAACAGGGCCGAAGATTGAACGCAGAACTTTTCTCTCGAAAATACCAAGGACTTCTTCATCCGCCTTCGACACCGTCCATGCTTCTGCGCCATAGAGAAGTACAGGGATTATCAAAGTGGTATATAGTGTCTTGGTTTTTCGAGAAAAGGCCCTGCTACTCAATTGCCTCTTGAGCCCAAAGAAACAGCGATTGGCAAGAGTTATTCTGCGTTTGATCTCGGTACTGATGTTGTTCATACTGTTGACTTGGGAGCCAAGGTAGACGAAGTCCTTCACTACCTCGAAGTTATAGCTGCCTATGGTGATGTTCTGGCCCAGTCGTCGGTGTTGCGCGTCCTTTTTTGATGACAGCATATACTTCGTTTTGCCCTCGTTCACCGCTAGACCCATTTTGGCCGCCTCCATTGAAATACCAGCAAACGCTTCAGTGACGGCTCCTTGTGTTCGACCAATCACGTCAATGTCGTCAGCGTATGCCAGCAGTTGCACGGACTTTTGGAAGATCGTGCCTCTGTAGTTGGCGTATGAGTTTTGCACGATCTTCTCAAGAATTAATAAAGACGCAAAATTATTTGGCGGAAAATTTTTTGCCGATCAATATTTTTTGCGCTAAATTTTCCTATATAGTGTCAAGTGTTCTCGTAATGTTGGAAAATTCTTATTTTGGCTTAAAATTTCTTCTCACTTTAATTGTCCACTCTGGTATTTATTAATTTTTTTCTGCCTCTAGCAGTTTATAATCTGTGGTGCGATTTCAGGGCACCTGTTTTATACGAGCTGATGACAATTATGTCAAAAGTAATCAGTCCAAAAATACCGCCATTTGTACTATGGAATAGCAAATAATTTTTAATTCGTGCCATAGAACAGTCAACAGTTTAAAATTTTAGGAAAATAAAATTTAAGCCGAAACCAAAAGTCAAATTTTTCGGTCAAAACTGAGATTAGCAACATTTTTCAGAATTTTGCTTTCGATTAATAATTTAAATTTTGAATCTTGTAATCTGTTGCTTAAATATGTATATTTTTTACACCGTAGCCTAAATAACATATTTAATTCGAGGGAAATTTTAGACTATTATTATTCGATTTCTATATAATTTCGTTATTTGTGGAGCGATTTTGAATTTTATTCCGATACCTTAAAGTTTGGGCTGCCTCAAAATGTTCTAATCTTTGAAGGCAGTTTCACTCCTGTATTTTTGTTTTAGAATATACCAGATTCCATTTGTCATGTTTTAGAATATCGCACACATTTTGTGGACGTTTGTTAGAAACACTTTTATATGTATATGGAACGTTTTGGTTGGCCAATGTTGTTATACTAGATTAATGAAAAAACGCAAATTGATGTCTTTAATCTACTACAAAACAGTCGTGAGTGTGTTTTAAAATGCCAGACAATCGTTTTTGAGAATTTATAAAAATGATACAAGACACTAACAACTGTACGAATTGACAATTTTTGTTAAATTTATGGTCAGGCATTGAAATTTTAAAGCTTTTGTACAGTCTGTCTTACAGTACTGACAACTTGTCTGTTGCTGGCAATTTTTCACTGACAGCACTTTGTCAGATCCTACGATACTGTAGCCAAACAAAGGCACCTGTTGTCGTCCCTTTTCTTTTCTTTTTTTTACCGTTCATGGAATAGGCAGCTATCAAACTATATAATTTTTTCTCCAAGGATTTGTTTTAAGTTTGAGCAAAATAAAATGCAATCCAAATATAGTTTAAGCCCAGCAAGATTTGGCCACATGTAGTGAGAATGAACATTAAATTTAAGACGCTAAAATAAGAGTACTTCTTCTAAAACACATTTAGAAGCACATTCTTGTGTACAGCTGATGACTAGGGGCAAATTGTATCGTTTGTTTTAAAGTATCCGTCATTATTCGCACACTTGTGTATGTGATTGAAGAAATCCGCACGAGCTAAAGTCCAATCCGGACAACACGCATGATCTTTGTGGCCCATTAACATCATATTCATGTGAGATGACCATAACCTCAGACTTCTTGTGTACTACGTTCTAGTTTAGCACGTAGTGCTATTGGTCGTTGGCGTCCACATAACCGAGATCTGTGAGGGCCTGCTCAATGACATTCTCAAAGAAATACGGTGCAATAACAGGCCGTTAGCCCAAATCCGGCAGCAAAAATAAGCTAATTCCACCACACTACCAATAGCCCGCTCGCTGACCGGCAGTAAAAAGAACAAAATGCGATTATTTTTCCGTTTTGATGAAATGACACAATTTGAAACAATGAAGTGAATATATGACAGGCAATTCGACGGCGGCAACTTTATCAATACGGCTGCTAACAGCCGTCAGAGCTCGGAAATCTCCATTGGAAAATTCTGTAGATATAAATTATTTTTAAAGCCTTTCCGTATCCAATAATTTTATGGCACTTTTTTAAGTATAAGTATGTATGTAAGTATGTATGTATGTAAGTATGTACATACATACATACATATATTATAAAGAAATTGGAAAAAATGTGCATTTAATGTAAAAAATTATTTTGAAAAGTGAAAAACATAAGAGAAACAATGAAATTATTCGATTTTGCAACATCCAGCAAATCTTAAGATTATTTTGTAATTGTACCTCAAAGCAATAATGTGGTGTTGTAACGTCGATACGATACGTCGTCAGTACGCCATCGCTGTGTCCACCAGCACCAGCACCAGCTACAGCAACATAAATATATGTATGTATGTAGAATAGAAAAAAGGTGCAAAATCTTTAAGGTATAACCACTTCGTTAATAACACAGAAATAAAAAAGGAGGGCGAAAAAAAACAAAAAAAAGTACTTGTGGCTGCTTGTACGGACCGGATCGTTCGTAGTGCAGTGCCAGCAATGTACCAGGCCGGCAGGCAGGCAGGCACTTGCCTTATTACAATTAAACGTGTTATAAGGTGATGCATTTCACTTCCACACACTCTTTTCGGTTCGTGTTCAGCGTTGGGGATACTCAACAATTCATCCTCAACAGCCAACCATCATATCAATCCGTTCGTATCCAAACAGAAAAGCCTCGTTATAAAGTCTACGCCCTCAATACGTGAAGTGGATGAACGTGTTGTTTGGCAATAATCGACAAAAACGCCAGTGTTGTTCTGTTCTTCTTGCCACGCTCAACAACACACAATTTGCTACTCAAACACACACACACACACACAAACACACGCACACATGTAGTCGTACATTGAATCCTTGTCTTGTGTGATTAATATTGAATATTGTTGCAGATCGATGGATGGATGGATGGATGGATGTTTTGTTTGGCATTAATAGTGAGTGTTTCATATATTAAAGATGTTCATTGCACTTTTTTGTTTTGCAATAACAGAAAAAGAAAGAAACCAACAAAAATGCTAAAAATGTTTCTGCTCATTTAATGGCAAGCGATTCCCTTAAGGCCCTTAAGGTTCGCTGTCCATCTCTGAATAAATACACTAATCTATATATATATATATATTGTAGTGCAAGCAAGTGCTGGTGAAACCTGCGTGTTATTTGCAAGTGGCTCTTTAATTTCGGATTTTGTTGTTCCTTTTGCTTCTATAAATGAATTAAAATATGTAGCTCGTCGCCATTATATAGAGAAGAAGAAGACTTCTTTGTTTCAGCTCTGATTTTGTTTTATTTGCTTTCAACACCAGCACCAGCACCAACACCAACAAAATTAACATGTGCAACTGGCCCGCCGACTTCACATCATGCATTTCATACAAATCGGTCACTTTCTAACAACAGCACAATAAAAAAACACAATAACGTCAAACGGTCTGTCAGTTTAGCCAACGAATAAAGATCTGGATTTTTATAACAACAAGGACGTGTTGTTGTATTACAGTTGTGGCCAGTTCTAAAACACACACACACACACACACACACACACACGTACACGCGCAGATCCATCATCTGGCCGTTTCACAGCCCGTCTGTCAGTCAGCTGAACCGCGAAAGAGAAGGCGGTTTTCGACATTATTTTCATTTAATCAAACTAATGTCAGTTATTAAAAAAAGCGACTGTTGGAAAACCTGCTGTTTCCATGTCTAAATTTTCAGTTTCGTCTTATTTTTCTTGCCGGTTTGTTTGTTTGCTCCTTCGCTGGCTGGTGATGAACGTCATCATGTGAATGAATTATATTTGCAATTGCGTGTAGTTTTATTGCGAATGCATCCAGTACGAACTGGCCAACATATTAATCTTAGAAAACGTGCTTATTGGTTTTATATCGATGGCCGGCCGTCTGAAAAGGATACAAAACAGTTGACGCACGATTTAATCGGGTGAACTAAGAAATTTTGTAAAAATATTTAATCAAAACGGTTACAAAAAAGAGGCAAAATATATACATATATGTATATAAATAAAGCCGTAGGATGCTATAAAATCCAGCAAAAGTAGAAATAGCTGTTTAAGGCTACACCAATACCCCGCATTAGGCGGCAAATCTTAAATCGCTTGAAACATATTAAAGACAACAAATTCGTAAATCTAGTGCAAATACGTGCATTTTAAATAAAACACTTCATAAGAATTAAAATTGGCTACAAAATACAGGGTGGCGTAAAACTATTGATCAGAATTCCCAGCAAGTGCACGGCAAGTGCGTCCTGGGACCTGTTATTACTTTTTTTTTTGTTATTTTTTGTAAATATCAGTTGGAAACGATGCTGGGGCATTTGATCACAACAGCTTAAGTCGAATTTTAAAATTGCATCTAATAATCATTAATTTGGGGAAGTACTAAATTTGTTGTTTGGCAAAATTCTTTCTCGTATTATTGGTGACTTTTTGTTGTAATTTCGGTTTAATAAAATTTATTACAAAATTCAGTTTTTGCTTGAAATGTCTGCAAAAACGAATAGTTTTCCTCTTATCTCGACTTAAGAACTGACATTAACCGCCATTTGCAAAACTTGCATCATCTACCGTCGCCTTCATCAAGAACCATAATGTAGAGGAATCAAGCGCTTGATTGCTGGACTTCAGATCCGTCGTATCATCGATTCATATTAACTTATCAGTTCGACCTCTTTCAAATGTACGCAAAAACTTCACTCGTCCGGCGTTAATAATAATCGAACATTGTGTCTGGGGGGGGGGGGGGGGGGGGGGGAAAGAATGTAAAAACGCGCGAGTGCGCCCATCTGTGTGTGTGTGTGCCTGTGTAAATGTATGTAAGTAAGAAAGGCGGGGAAACTGTTTTTATTCCTCTTTCTTCATTTTTGTGTGTTTCCACTTCTTGGCGATTTAAATCTTAATGCATAAATAGCAGGTCACAAGTTTGCAGCTCGTTTGGCGGGAAATGCCCGCGAACATATTAATACTCGCCTCAACACAACTTGTATGTGATTATCGCTTTTGCACTCATTCGTTTGAAGAAAACGATATTGTTTATGGCATACAAAGTTTTGCGCTGGCTTCAAGAAACTTTCAAGAATTCTTAGAAAATCCTCTTTAATCCTTTAGAGTTTTTTGTTCTTTTTTAGTTTCATTACAAACTAAAGATGGCAGCTGAATGCAAACTGAAGAAAAAATCTTAAAAATCTAACTTCTAGTGGAATTGTTTCCATGTTTTATTTAGGTTTATTAAAACTAATGGAAAACACAAATAACTTCATGTACTTGATAGACAGCAGTTTTAATGATTTGTTGAGCGGACACCTGCCCAAAAAAGGATACTAGTAATTTTTCCTCTTGAGTGCACAACGTTCCACGCATTGCACACAGTGCTCGAATACGGCCCCTAGATATGCGCAGTGTAAAAGATGATCTTCCACAGTAGCGCATGTTCAGTGTTCCAATGCGGTGTCGTAATTGAGTTCAGAGCCAAATCCAAGTTGATTGTGAGGACTACATTAATTTAATATATAACAAAGCCTGCCTTAAGAATGAAATGGACTAGGACAAGCAGGGGCCTAAGTATTAACGGTAGGTTTTTGTGGTAGCACAGATCCCAGTGGAGATCAGAGATCCAGAGCGAAGTGGAGATCCAACTGAACTGCCGCACAGAACCAGCTGAATACCAGCAATGGCCTGGGTTACGTTAATTTTAAGACAGTCGGCCGTTGGTGGCCTTAACAAATGCCACAAGAAAAGGTCTACTAGAGTCATGTAGCACGAACTTGATGACCAACTCAAGTCACCTCTACGACAGATAATCATACACTCAAATCGTTCAGCTGGAACGTGGATAGTGTGCCAGCGTTATGTGAATTGTCTAGCTCCGTTGTGCTGAAACCTCATGTCGTCTGCGTTCAATTTGAGCTAAAAGAAATCGATCGTCATCGTTCTGTAGCCTCACCAATTTCGTTTTCGAAGCAACTGTGTGCCAATGACGCTACCCTCGCAAAACACTAACAATTTTGGGTTGCGAACTTCGTATGGATGGGCTTCGTCTCATATATATGGCAATTTCGCTTTGTAGCGAAGCCATTCATCCCAACAAACGTCGCTAAATCTGATTTTTCAGCCAAAATTTAAAGACTCTTTCACATGCTTTAGCTTTTGCTTAATGGCGCAGCCGATGCCACCAAAACAACATGACATATACGGGCCTATTGATGCCACCTTTATTTTACATACAATCCTGTTCTGGCTGTCCGCTTAAGAGAGCGTACACTGTATTTTTTTTGTAGAATCTATATGAAAACTGCAACAACGTTTAAAATTCTATTCAATTTGAAAAACCTAAAATACTCTCTTTTGCAAAACACAACAATTAATATCCTTTTTCATTTTTAATGAGCACCAGCTCATCCTTATCACATTTAATGGCAGATTTTCAATTTTCCATAGTATTTAATTTTGGAATCATGCACAAAATGCACGCGACAATTGTCACGAATTAATGATTTTGTAATAGTGCAGAAACTTTAACTCATACAGAGCAGCATTTACCTTCGGCAACAACCAACAGACCAACAAACAATTTTCCAAGGAGGCACACAAAATCAAGGCTCTGCAAACAAATTTAGAATAGATACTGGCTGAGCACTACACCCCTCCTCCCTCCTCCCTCATCCCTCCTCACCCTCCACCAAAAGCAAACGAATGTTGACAACGATACAAGAACAAGAATACCATAAAGCAGGAGAAACGTAACTATGAGCAGCTGATGACGAGAAAGATGAAAAAGAGGACCCCACAACTAGTGGATTCCCGTGAATTTTCAACAACCCAAAACTAATTAGCGCTCAAGCACATACAATCTGTCATCACGTACAGATACGAAGAACGTACGAGTACGTACTAGATCCCCTATTTTGCTTAATTGTGCTCATATCTCAGTGTCATTCTGGCTCGTATGCAGCAAAGTTTGCACGAATGCGGCAACTCATCAAGTGTGTGTGAAAGCCTGACGACGACTGTTAGCGACTTCAGGCAGCCATCCGGTTGTGTGTTCCACTTTCAATAGCACTATTTCTTATACTATACATACATGTGTACATACATGTGTGCGGGCATGTTATTTTGCTATTCAAATTTAAGTTTAATTCGAGGAAACTTTTGGCGTTTTTGTCTTTTTGTTCGAAAACATTGATTGCAAACGCTGATTTAAAAGCGCAGGACTTGCAACAGCGCAAAAATTAGGTGTTATTTTTATAAACATCAGTTCCTCCTGCGTCTCCTCTCGTTTCAATAATAGTTTCTCGTTCATTTCCATCCCTGCAAAGTGTACGAACATTTTCCCATCACTTTTCATTTTCAGATCGCCCAAAATAACAGGCGCGCATTCGTTCACTGCCTCGTAACTATTAATTTATTAATTTAATGGAAAAATCGTTATTAGCAACAAATATTGGGGGCGTCTCCATTAACCCACCGCAAAGGCACACACCAACGAAGAGTTTGGCTTAAAGCTGTTTTGCGGCCGTTGGAGAGAACATGTGTCAGTTGCTGGGCGCAGCAGCAGCACTATCGAGTAAAATACCACAGAAATTATGTTGTGAACGATCTTCATCATATTGCAGTTTAGGGCTTTCAAACTTTACACCAAAAACAAACGAAAGATTGAAAAGAACAGAATTTCCACATAATTTTTGGCAGCCAATTAAGCCAACAGAAGAAAACACTTTATCTCATCTGATATATTTGAATTAAAACTACCAGCGAAAGCGGTTAATTAATAACTAATTTAAGCCTTAAGGGACACACTTGACTGGGATTGGTGTATTCTATTGTAGGGCAGTTTGTGGTACAACATGTTTTTAGCACATTTTATTACTGCCCCAAACTCTTGCCTACGCCTTCTTAAAATAGAGCGCCGTGTGGCAAAGCTAGAGGCTTAATATGATCCATTGCCTTAATATATAAATCCTATAAGTCGGATGAAAAGAACAGGTTACCCCAAATTCCCTCTAAAACGAAACTCCGCAGAGGCCTATTTTCCCTACCAGAATCCTTTATCAAGAATATTATGCGTTTGTTGTACAGTGTTATATGCGCAACACCAATTTGGGTTCAGAAACACGTATCCCTGGTTCGGATTGGCAACTTCATAACCTTCCGAGCTTGAGTGAAGTGATTTTGCCGAACACCAGAACTGCTCTGGACTCTGTATAACGCAAAATGGATCGTTTCAATGTTCGATAGATTTCTTAATAAACATCGATCCAGAGTTTATATTCGTTCATTCTGCTCTGAGGTGTTCTGGATGTAGTTGCGGTCGGTCCTCCAGGCTCTTGCCTCCGTCTGGGTTGCTGTTAATTGGTCGTTGTACTTTAGTGGCCTTTGCATCAAATAGTAACTGCAATAAGGGCGTGGCATGCTCTGCAGGAGCAAATTATTGATATTGGCCAGAGAACTTCATTGGCAACAACAAACTCAATATTTGATTAACTAATTGATTTCTAGTCATACTCGTACAATACAAATAAAAGAAATAGCAATATTTTACTACTTCTCTTCCGTCTTTTTTTTCGCAGAAGAAGGTATGGACTGTATATCTGACGGGGCCTTCTGTAAGGCACTCTTTACCAGCTGGATAAGCATAGCAAAATGGCTGTGCATCTATATAACTGGAAGTGTATGCCCGCTTTGGCATGTAATTATTTATTTCGAGTCCGTTTTTTGGTGTCCATTTTCCACAGTCTTCTTGAATGGTTTGCCCTAATTTTTAGGTTTCTTTTGTGTTGCAAAATACGCCGGAGAATTATTAGGAAAATTGTCTGATTTATTGCCGCAGATATGAAATACACATCGTGTTGAAATATCAGCTCGAATTTTGGAAAACAATTTCTAGAAAATTGTAAATCAATATGTTGGAAGTGGAAGTAGATCGAATAATTGTCACAAAGAGTTTTTCGGACCAGATGTTGATTGCAGAATTTCGAATAATTTCAAATTTATGTCTATGTGAAAGAAAAACCACAAACTATTCTTGTTTGCTGACCGAGTGAGGTCCTCTGTTTTCAGACAAAAATTTCACTGATTCAGCGCATTATTTGATTGAAAATATTAGCAAAATAAAGTTTTTATTTAAAAAAAAAAGTGCTGTGATTTGGATTTTCACTAAAGAATTTTCGTGGAATTTGTAAACGCTGTTGCTGGATTTTACTCTCTAAATAAAAAAATTAAATTAAAAATTAAAATAAATTCAAACAAAATCGCAAAAGATTCTGCGAAAAGCAGGCCGATAGCCATTAGCTGCTAGTGTTTCTCTTTCCCTTAGTTTAATATAGTTTTAATTGTACTAAATATGAATAAAATAAATAAATAAATCTACGAAAACCGGCCATAATTTTTTTCTGCGTTGCAGCACAAATACCATAAAAAAAAAAGTTGAAATGACACTGAACGAATTAACTGAGGTTTTTGTTATCTCCTTCAAGCTTCATTGATATCAGGATATACCTGAAAGGTATATCCTTCAAAGGATATACCTTTCAGGGGTAAATAGTCTGATATGGAATTAAATATAGAAGTTAGAACAAAAAAAAAAAATTAATATATTGTATTATATTGTCTCTGTTGAAAAAGAGGTTTTTGCAAAACTATTATTTGAATTCGCCAACTGGACTGGACTGGCCCTTTCCCAAACAATTTATTAACTGATTAAGCGAAATCTCTTGTTCAATATTGTCTTAAATTAATGCGTTTCGCTTATTATGGAACACGTTACAATATGTGTATGTGTGTAGGTTTTTCGTTTGGGGAAACACTTTTGGAAGCAGTTACTTATCAAAATCATTTTTGTTCTTTCGAGTTTTGCTTTAATCATTCATTCGAATTAAAACACCAACTATTCTCATTTTATTTAGTGAAATGAAACAGATTTTATGCCTGAATCCAGACAGCTCATTACAAAAATATCAAATTTAATTGATATTGTAACAAAAAAAAAAAAGAAAATTCACTCGTTCGTTTGCAACAACTTCGACAGTCGTAACTTTTAATTGCCACAACATGCAAGTGGGCTCAGTCGGGTTCATGAAATAAACAGCAACATGATAATATTTTGCAAAAGGAAAAACGAAACTAAAAATACACACAACGAAATATAGTTGTCCACTGCACTTGCCATAATGACCAGATTATTCACAAAAATCTGTTTATCTGCTACTGGTTGGTGACCGAGTATCAAACACACCATCAACACAGCTCAGCTCGTTCCATGGCTCCTGCTGCTGCTCCGTTGTTACTGCCATTAACATCATCGGCGTCATCATTTTTCCGCTGGATTCGATTCGAATGAACATGAACAGTGTAATTAGTTTTTAACTGATAAGCGAACGCAGATAATCGCTGTCGTCATTATAAAATCTATGGTCATTTTGGAATCTCTTTGCTGACTTTAAACAACTCCCAGTGCACATTGAAAACAAACAGAAACAAAAAAAGAAAAAGAGAAATAGTTGCCCATAATTGTGACTGAGATATGAAATGCGTTTTAAGGAAAAGTAAAAAGTTCAAATATTGTACATTTAAATAAAACCTTTAGAATAGTTGTTTTATTTTTTGCCTTCGCTTCGCTCTAGATTGGGTCTGGGGATCTCTCACTCTCATTGCAATCGATACCTTTTTTCATTGTTTACGAGCATTTTAAACATTAACACGTGATGTGCTAATTATTACCCTTCAAAATTAATACACTGTGCCTGCAACAACGAGTGGTCGGTCCATGAGATCTTTTTGCCGGAAATGTCAAAGTGTATCCGTAACACGTGACCGGTTATGAACGAACAGAGCAGGAGAGCATTTAATTTAAATCCTTTTGAAATTTGTTGGCAATGAAGAGAGGACAAACGACACTAGTTAAAAACTGCGTTCAAGCGTACGAAACATTTCCGACATTTGTTGTGGTGGGCCGAAGGTGTTCGTAATTTGATATTTTTCTTAATGAAAAGCAACATTTTAGGGGAAACTTGAACTTTTCCTTTTTAGATATTTCAAACATGCATTTCGATACAAATTGGTTTTGAAAGTTGGCTGTCTGCCATTTTACAATAATTTTTTGAAAAAAAATACAGCTAAACTTAAAATGATTTAAAAAAAAAACCAAAGCTGGCAACTCGGTTGTAAATATTCTGTGTTGGAAATGAACAATAACTTGACGTTTGTATTGCAACAACTCTCGTTTTATCTTCTTTTCTATGTTACATCGATTCAATACAGAAGTTGATCGTGCGAAATACAGTGCACACACATGAACACTGATGAAGGGAAAGCTTAGCGTACTGCAAACAAGGAATGCCACTTGTGTTATGGGTTGAAATTTTTATTTTTCTGATGATGATTTTTCGGCCAAATTACGGTCCTCCTGCAAATGCTCCCAAGCCCAGTCAGTCCTATCATTAGGACTTACTGCCAAATCCTGTAACAACATACGAACACGAATTAGGCAGATGCCAAAAATTTCAAATATTTCTTTTACAAAGAACAAGAAACATTATCCGGTTTTGTTTTTAGGACGATGGTCGATAGTTTTTTGTCCAATTTTCGATTGCATCGAATTCCAATTGAAATGAAAATTTATTGTATTGAAACTATTAAAAATCAAAAATATGTTTTAAGAATTTATTATTATTTGAAATCAATTTAAAGAAACAATTTTGTAAAATAGTTTATTTGTTTTGTGTTAATCTCACAACTCCTTCTGATAAAAGAAAGAAAAAGTTAAATTTTCAGTTCAGGTGTCGCTTTTCTTGTTCGTTCAAAGTCGTTATTGGATTCACACACTTTTTGGCCAAAAGACAAAAATATAATAAATATCGGTAGTGACTAACAACTAAAAGCTGCCGTACCTGCCTAATCATTATGTATTGCGATTTGAAACAAACGCCTTTTGAATGTCCTCCTCATCAGTGTTCATGTGTTTGCATTGCTTGCGCATTGGCTACACGTTAGAGGTTAGGCAAAACTTTTTGTGCAAAAGCTTTTCTTCAACTCGCAAAATACACGATTGTAGAATAAAACCTGATGTTTTTCCTCAAAAACTCTTACAGTTGGGCCCTTTTCAAAACTATTGGCTTGGCAAAATTTAGTTTTCTATGTATTCCATATCCTCGAATGCCATCAGTGGGCGACATATTTCAAATTCTGCTGTTTTATTGCCGTATTTTTTTTCCTGTTATTATTGCAGATTATAAAGATTTTCCACCAGCCGTTAAATCAGTGACAAGAAAAAACCAGCAAATAAATTTGAAATTATTGAAAGAAATTATTTACAATTTCTATCCATTTAAAGCCATTAACACATCTTACAACAGACCATGATGTCTTAGTTCCAATAAAGCTTGCCCCCCCCCAAAAATTTCCTTTCGCCCCCCCTTCCACCAAATGATTATAGAACTTTCAAGTCCTGGAAATAAACCCTTTAGTGGCGTAGGAGATAAAATGTATTATAAAAAAATGAGAAAAATTAAAAAGAAATAAAATGAAAGCGAACAGAATGTGGTTGTGGTCAGCGTAGAAAACAGTGAGAGTCGGTACAATAATGTTGTAAGATTTAAGAGTTGAGTTGATGTTGCTGTTGCTGTTGCTGTTGCTAGTGTTGTTGTTGTTGTTGTTGGCTTTGGAAATGGAATGGAGGATGGATTGAATTGGAGATGGCTTTCGTTGCTTTTAGTCGTGAAAGTAGTGATTGTCGAGATGATGGTGTTGGTGGTTGGTTTTGGTTTTTCTTTTTTTTTTTTAATTTTTGGGAAAAGACAGATGAATGGTTTGTGGGCCTGTTGGGTTGTACGAGTGTATGTATGTAGGTTGTTTGGTTCATTTGTTACAGTGCAAAACGCGCAAATGTTAATAAATCTTATTTTTATCATTCGGCTATAAATACTGAAATTTTTAGCCATTGCCAATTTATGACCATTATTTATGTACCACAAGGTACCAATAGTTCAACCGACAACATAGAAAAAAAAGAGCGAAATAAAACATTTATATGGCCAAAAGAAATATTACAAAAAAAAAAAAAAATATGTACATAAATGTATTTTTATATTTAACACGAATTATTTCATTTTAAACACATACGAGTTCATTAGCGGCTCACAGAAAAAACATTTATTTACTATTTTAATTTAATATTATTGTGGGAAAAATAAAATAAGTTGAAATGTTGGGTTATTTATTAAGAATTCGTGAAAGGTTTTTGTTTTTGACTTGCTATATAAATAAATGAGATAAATGTTTTTCTAAGTCATGAAATTAATTTTGTACAAGAAGTTTCCGTGTTTTAGAGGGTGAGCCAAAAATTAGCGAAATGTTTGACATAGTTTTCATTTTCTCATTGATTCATATACTTAAAAACTAAAATATCTTAGAGAAGCCTCTATTTAAGCCCAACATCTCAAAGAGAGAGCCAAACTTTCCATACAAACCCGGCCTAAGAACGGCGATGCTGTGGTTTTCCTAAAGACAGGTTTTTGAGTTGTCGAACACAAAACTTTTGGGCTGTTACAATCACGACCATAAAACGGCAACAAGAATACAAAAATGTCTTAGAATCGGCCGCCCAAGATGTACAACAAGGCAGGACCTTTAGGAACCAAAGCACCGGATATCGTTGGTGCCTGCATTATCCAATTCAGGCCAAAACAAGTTGAGAGTCAGCGACCCAAAGAAATATGGCCAAACTGCAAATCGAACTCGTACTCCTGCGGAATGCATCTCATCTCATTTCGCTTGCTATCACACCAAATTTGGGAATATATCGAGTAAATGGCCTCCACAGTTGTGTGACGATACGATCACATTCACGACCTTTTTGCACAATTGCTTGGATGCAGCATTTAGTTGCGTTGGTTGTGGGCCTTTTTTTTTTTCTAATGTTAACACAATCACAAGATGTTTTGGGGGGCCAATACGATACCCCGAAACGGTAGCGTATTCGACCACGAAATGTTTCATGCTGTAGTTCAGTAGTTCGATTTGCTGCATGGCATGTGACATATTGGCCACATTACGCTCCATTACTACTAAATCTCAGCTCTCAGCTCTCACCTGGCCAATTGTTTTTTGTTTTCCATAATTGTCAACAATTTACTAAAAACAATGACGACAAATCGGAAGCTTCACCTCAAATAGTACAAAGCAACCACTCACTTTCGCAGGAAGGAAACATTTTTTCAAAACATGTTATAAATCCTCGTTCCAAAAACGCAATCCTGACCCTGAACAAACCCAACAACTTCTTCAGATACCAAGTAGTTTCAACACAACACGTATAAGGCGAGGGACGTTCAAACTTCATCCAACAACACTTTAAGCGAAACTGTTAAGACAAGATCAGTCGAAAGCATGTGAAACGCAACGTCAGCAGAAAATTGGACTCTACGACAGCAACTAATTCGCTGGAATTGCAGATTTTCAGTACGACTTAAGATTCGATTGCTCTAGTTTAAGAATAATTTTGAGCAAAAGATTAATTTTGCTAAAAGAGGTGACAAACTTTCAAGCATGAAAGCGGAAATTGCCGTTTTTCTCGTTTGGACCCAACTTTCTGCTATTAAGCAGATTTCCACTGCATCGCGGTTAACGGAGCTCAAAGAACTATTTGGCCAGTTTCCAGGTTGAAGCCGATAAAATAACATTATTTTGCCATGGGGGGAATGGGCCAGTGCACTCAGGGCAAAGTTGTTGATTGCTCTTAACCTGGCGAGAAGCCAGCAGCGATCCCTGAAAATGGACTGGTCAAGCTGACATACTGCCTCCTCGTGGCGCCCCTGGATAGCCCCTACAGCACCCGCTTAGAGGTGAACCAAAGTGTGCAGCGAATCCCCTCTGTCCAGGGGTCTAAACCAGAACCCGGTCCTCCAGGTTTCGGGGGTTGTGCGTGGGGGTAACTTCCCTACCGTGTAAAAACACACTAGTTTCGACACAACAACAAAGAATAAACTTTGTTGGTTGAGGCCCAGGTTCACCACGGACTGTAGCGCCAAAAGAAGAAGAAGAAGAAGATTTTGCCAGCCAGTGTTTCGGAACTGAGTAATTTCACACTTTTGATTGAAGAAGACAAGCAAATAAAATCGTCCAGCCTTGAAAACATATTTACTCGCTTTTAATGAGTTGAGTGAAACAAAACAGTGATAACAGTGATAACAGCAGGTGAACATCCATCCAGTGAGGCTGGTGCTGTTTTCGTTAGTCGAAGCTGTCGAAGCTTAAAAGCAGGAGTGCATTCGCATGTTTGCATTTGTGAAAGTGCGTATCGACATCTGTCTTTGGGTATCGATGTCGATTTAAAGTTTTTATTTCAATTCAGTTTGTTGTTCTTCGATTCGTTTTTGTTTCAAGTTTGCTGGTTGTTGTTGGTGTTTTGTATGATTTTGGGGGCGTCACTGTAATCACACGCCTTTTGCAGCATTTTAAACTGAGACAGGCATAAATTCTTAAAATCGTGGTTGCAAATGAAAACATATTCCACATTTAACAGCGGCCTTTTATAACTTTGACTAGCGAATGATATTTTTTTTTCCCCCCAAAACCAAACCAAATCGAGGGCACAGTGGGTTGCGAAAAGAAGTTGTGTTAAAAAAGGTGTGATACTGTTTGCTCCTGCGCCGAGCCAGAAAAACAAATACTCTGCATTGTGAGCACGGTTCACACTCAGTTATTGTTTGGCTGAGCAGAAAAGCGTAAAGCCATGATACATGACTAAAGTCTAAAGATTTAGTTCTCTACAACATCGTGTCCTAAATCGATAATTTTGTTTGTTGGTGGTCCTCGTCGCCGAATAAGACTTTTAATATAAAATATATATATTTATTTACTTCCAATCGCTTCACGGATCATTCAGCAAACATTTGGCGTTGTGGGCAATTGTTTGCCCTCCGCTTCCGTTTCAGATAAATTCCGCTGCCCCGATTCTTGTTGATATATTTCGAATCATCGTGGGTGTTCTTTAGCTACTGCAACCTGTGGGCTAATATAAATTCATCGCACTGCGTATAGTTCTACTTCGCCGTAAAGCGTTCAGTAACACGAGCAGATTTGTTTGCTCTGAGCCGGGACACTCTGTTTTCTGGGGTATAGAGAGAAAGGAATTTCTTGCTTGTGGCGATAACTAAAACTTCGGCACGTCCATTCCGAAACGTCCACCAAAGGTTAATTGGCAAAACGGTGAGGAGCACGCAGCCTCCCGGTTGGCACGATAGGAGCCTATTTTTGGCTGCAAAGTTTGCTTGTGGCTTAAACCTAAAGTCGTGGGAAGGGTCTGTGGAACTTCGTGATGAAATATGTGTTGCATGGCGACATTTTCGGGCATCCAAATATCCTCGCGACAGCAACAGCACACAGCAACAACGAGTGAGATTTGTGGTTTTGTTCGTTTGCGAAACCATAGTGCACAAACTTGAAAATTAAGCGCACAGCAAATATAGTTTTCTCTTAATAAGTTTTTTCTTTTCGCTTCACGATCAGCCTTTGGTCATTTTGCGCACCCTGTTGCAGCTTAAGCAGACATTGAAAGCTGGGCTTCGGAGTAGACCAGCGTCAAAATGTCTGCTGGAAAAATTCAATTGCACCAACAATTTCCAAAAAACTCAGACGAAATCTTTCTGCATTGGGACTACTATTTTTGAAAATAAAGAAAAATACAAAAACGTCCATAAATTCGCGCCGTATTGTTGTGCAATGCGGCAGGGGAGTCAAATCGATATTGTTGCATTTATGAATTAGTGTGTGATTTTAAATTTGCGAAAAGCGTTCGGTGGGTGTTGCCTTAAAGGCAGTGCAAAGTGTAAATTTATGTTTAAATTTTTTTAAGGATTTTATCTCGAACAAGAAGAAAAATGATTGTGTTTTATTTTATTTGCTCGACTTTGAAATTTATTACAATACGATTTGCGGTGGGAAAAGTGTTTGTGAATTTTGGGCATTTAACACATTCTTTTTTGCCATGCATTTGAACGCGAATCCTTTTCTCCGCCGTTACGCTCACAGGGCTGTTTTCTTCTTATAGGAGAAACAATCTGTCAAATATGTAGTATTGATATTTTCTGGGCCTTAACCTGCCCAAATCGCAAGAGCACAAGAGGCGCAGTTAATGGCAAAAGCGTGTTTTTTGTTACAAAATTAAAGTTATTTTTGTTATTGTGCTATTTCTGATTTCGGTGGGAGTGACTCGAACTGAGGTTTCCTTTTTCTTTAGTTGCTAAACGCGAGCGTGTTACATATTTTTATCGCAAAGCCGCAGTTTTCCGTCTAATTTTTCATAACAAATATTACACGAAATTTATTATTTTTTTATTAACTGCCGCCTTAATGGGATGTGCAACAGGAAAGGGGTGGCATTTTCAGCGAGTTTTGCATGAAATGAAATTTGGCTCTAGTTTCTGAGACCTGTAATCTAAGAACCATGTTGTTTTAATGAGATTTTAACACTAAAAAAATTGCACATTAGAAACTAGAAAACATACAGACATATATTTTTTTCTTATAAAATAATGTAAAAGTGTAACATAAGCGAATTCAGGACAGGTAAACTTGCCAGTACAACAACAAAACTCGGCGAAGCAGCTGAAGAGTAAGTGGAACTGTAATGCAAATGCAATGTTGTGACTTAAGGAACATTCAACGATGGCTACTGGGACATGTGACCATAACATGCTACAAACCGTCTACGTTGCTACACACACAGGCACATACTGACTGACATAGAGCTGGCGAATGGAAACTATTTCCATTGCGAGTGCCAGAAAATCTCAGCCCCTTCGATGGCTGTCAAATTTGCTCCACCGAGGAGATGCCTCTTGCAACAACCACAAGCACAGCGAAAGAAGAATGCGAAAATTCTTGTAATTATAAGGTTTTTGTGTTCTGGCACAAAGAAAATGGGCTCAACTTTGACCTTATCGTTGACGTTCATTAATCTTAACACAAACATATTGACGCTGTTTCGCCTTAATAAAAATCTTATAATAGGCCACGAACTCGTGGTTATTGCTACACACTGAGCGAACTGCTTGTGGAAACAAAATCTGTGGCCAGCCGTTTCGAATAGTTGGACTGGCAGCCACACATCCTCCTCATCAGCGTTCAGGTGTACAGATTGTTTGAAATACTGATCAGATGACAGCACAGCGTCATAAAGAATACGAGAATTATTGTATTTAATATGTTTTTGCTTAAACCCCAACCCCTGGCTGGCAAGAAAATTGCCTCAACTTTAAACTTCTCATTGTTGTCAATCAATGTGAAGAGAAAAATATTGCCGCCGTCCTGCTTTACCGCTAAGAACCAACAATTACATTGTTAAGTTTTGCACATTCAGGCAGGTTGCGCTGAAATCTAAAATGCTTTAACATTAACACCCTTTTCGTTAAAAGTCAACATAAATTTCGGGCACGACATTTGATATGCGCGTTCCATAACTTTAATCGTTCGTGCAGCAATTGCTAACAATTTGTGAGAATCGTAGCAGGGATTTTTGGAAACAAATCTTTTTAAGCGGATGTTCATTAGAACGACCGCAAAGTATTATGCCCTCTACAACTTCACAGAAAAGCTGGCAAATGATACAAAATCGAAAAAATAAGAAAGCAAAAATAATGTAGTGCAGCCAAGAACTTTCCGTGTTACTCTCCATGTCCATGTCTCACAATGATGCTGCTGTTGTTTCTTTAAGGGTGACAATTCACCCTCTATTTTTTGGCTTTTGTGAGGCGATGACGTCGGCAGGAATGAGTTGAGCACCGGGCTGCACAGCACGCTTTGGTGCTTAAGCACATTTTTAGCACCCTCTTGATCCGTTTAGTGTCTTTCTGTCAGCTATTTAATCGATTATTGTTTAGTTTGTTGTTTGTTTGTTTGTTTGTTTGTCAGTGTGATTTAACTTTTAACATTTTACATATGTTATTTGTATCCCCGTGGGATATTTTTTCCTTTTTCCTTTTGCTACATTTATTTTCTCTTCAACGTTTTTGGGTTGTCAGCCGTCCGCTTCTGTTTTACTTACATACATATTTAAATGCTCATTATTCATTTATTTCCATAAAAATTAATCTTCCGCTCTCTAAAAGGGGCAGCAGATATTGTGACAATGGAAATGTCTTCAACCAAATTTATTAACTAAATTATAGAAAAACTCATAACTGTTTTGAATAATAATAGCATTTATTTTGCAAAGCAAACGAACAAATAGGAAAAACAAAAAACCTTAAAACATCGTGACTTTAGGGTAAAGTTTTTAATTTCTTTCAACTAAAACCGGAGAAAGACAACAGCAACAGTCCAGGGTTTTCCAGACAACAACCGAAAACTATTGCAGTGACAGACATTTTTAAAATTCTTTTTCTTTAATATTTTTTATATTTTCATGACTTTAATATTTTCCATCAATGGCTCAGAGAATGAAATGGGCTTCGAAATTAATATGGGCTTTTCACGAAACTGCTAATATTTCGGAATCAAATAAACAATTATATTTTGTTTGGACAGAGAGCGGTTTTTAAAATTCATGAAAACAGCATGACCGTGAACAATCGAATTTTCAATTTCTCGATATTCACAGCGGTCACATATAAAATATTACCAAAAGGTTTGGCTTTCTTCTTCTTCTTCTTTTGGCGCTACAGTCCGTGGTGAACCTGGGCCTCAACCAACAAAGTTTTCCAGCTGGCACGGTCTTGAGGTCCCTCTCCACTTGTGTGCGCCATCGGTTCCGTGGGCGTCCTCTACTGCGTTGTCCCACAGGTTCGGAATCGAAAGGTTTGGCTTTGCCATCTCCAAAGCTGAAAAACTGAAGTGCAAAATTCCCCTAATTCGTACATTCATTCATTTCAGTTTTTCCAAAGTGGAAAACACCGGTGGCCTGTAGTTAGAAATAGGACAATGACAAGTTCGTTGCAGAAATTTCTGATTTCTGTTTGATTTGAGTTTTGATCAGTTATACTGGCATTTATTCCAAGCATGATCGGGGAATACACTGGCCCTGTAGCTGTGCCTGCTAAATTGTACGAATCGCATACAGAGCGATAATAAATGTTTGAACACAGAGCGACGTTTTAGGACCCATAAAAACAGCATCTCATATCTGCGAAAAATACCATTAAATATTCAACTGAAATTGTGAAAAACTTAATTAAATCAATTAAAATTATGATTTAATCAATGAAACGTAAACGTCGTCGTACTCTATTTTTTGTTCGTATTATGTTTTGTTCTTTTGACCCGTCGACCAGACCCAGTTGGCAGAAATATTCGTTTGGTGCGTCATCCAGTGCTGGGAAAAATTTCTAAAGAACTTCATTTAAGAATATTGTAATATTTCAAGATAATTTGCAAAGCGAAGCGAGATCACGGCTAAAGACACGTTCTAGAAACGCACACACGACAATCAGAAACTTTAGAATTGTGCAGAAATGTTGGGTTACTAGTCGCATTTCGCATAGAGGGAGGGGGTGGGCTGGAAAATATGAATAAGAAATATACATATAAATAAATAAAGTCAATTCGTAAAGTCATTCATAGTTAAGCCCAGAATGGTGTAAATAATACGATTAACTGCTACACTCCCCTGCACACACAACTCCCAGGCGCGTGTTGGCTCTTTTTCTGTTGTTGTTTTCTTCTTCTTCTTCTCGAATCCTCAAATTCGTTCTTCGTACTTAAATGCTTGCAAGTCAATTGAAGAGTATTAGAGAAAGTTTGTAAATGATGTTGTATGATTTGGATGATATTTGGCTGGTGTTCGGGTTCGGTTGGTGTTTGGCTGGTGTTTGTTGTTGACTAATCGTTAAAGTGGTGGTGGTTGATTTGCCTCTTCTTTTATTTTGTTATTTTTTTTTTTTTTTTGTTATTATCTAGACAATAAGCAGAAGAAGTTGGAAACCGCTACAAGTAGGATAAAACTACAGCCGACACACAATAGAGGTCGGTCATTGTCGGTGTTCGTAATGAGTTTGTAACCGGCCTAAAACGAATGTCAGCCAGTGCGGAGTATGAAAAGGATTTGGGGGCACATTGTGCTTTTCTTTCCATTGTTTGAGGTGCATCATAAATCAAAGAAACACAAACTATCAAATAAAAAATTATGATAAAAAATTCTCCAAAATAGCAAAATAAGTACCAACTCACATATTTCTATGCAAGTTGAAGTTGGGTGCGGTTTTGCGGGGTTGTAATCGTTGTGTGAAAACCTTAAGCGTGTCTTGCGAGTACTTTTCTGCAGGCTGGAAGTACTATTGCCAATTTGTTTGATTTTCTTCTTAATTTTCAGTTGTCTTAAGATCCTTTTTTTTGCCGTTTGTTGAATGTCATTAGTTCATTCCTCATTACAAAATTCATTGATTCGGAAATAATTTTATTTAATCGCTGAAAAACGCCAGCAAACCTGGAAGTTGCTGTGCAACTAAAATGAGCCATTCAAACGAAAGCTGGGAAAGAGCAACGTTTTTTTTTTTGTTTTTTTTTTTTGTTCATTGAATTCATTGTACTTTCCTTGCTAATTATGATGCTCGTTCTGGCAAAATGTTGTGTCAATAGACTGCATTTTTTTCGGTTTGTTTTCGTAGGAAGGCTTTTGTTCCTGTATTTTATATGTGACACGTATTAAAAATTATGAGAAAATATGCTAAATGCTGATAAAATTAATTGTATTTTGTACATTCAAATGGATCATGGCAGCTATTTAATGCTTAAATTATTTTTACTCTAAAAAAAACTCATCAGCTTAGAAGTGCTTGAAATGGATAACATTTGCCGTTTTTATGTGATTCATCAGGCACGAATGTCATGTCGCGTTTAGGTCTGTTATAACGTTCCTGAACATTATGTAAATTTTGCAAAAGTTTCACAATATCGACGAACATCGGCAGAATTTTGGAAGTATAAAAATATCTATAAACATCGTTTGACAGTTTTAGGAGTGGTTCGGTGGTCATATGTTTTTGGGAAGTGCCGCATCATCATGTTGTTATTGAAATTGACACAGGATTCGTGGATTTCATGTCACTTTTGGATATGTCACAATATGTCAACAACATGTTTGAACTTTGCGCCAGTTTTTAGGGTGCTGAAATTGTCACAACATCTGTGAAATCCCATTTTTAGAAGTAGCGCAACGCTCATGTAGCTGCTGGTAGCGTCACAACATCTGCGGCCCCCGATCTCAGGTCACTGTTAGAAATGCCACAACATCTGTGGACTCTTACTCTGACAGTTATTTGATTGTTTTTGCTTAAATTTTATTGCAGAATAAAATTTTTGCTTTATCAGATTTTATTTTTCGCTCTTCTTTGGACTTATTTCCCACTTTACAACACATTGAAGATCAGAGATGTGAACGAAAAACATAAACTTTTATTTACTCAACAATTAAAAATCTAGACATTTGAAGTATCTTCCAATAACAAACGATGACGTGGCCGTAAGGGTTGAGCTTCCCGGGTGCCCCGAACCGAACAATTGCGGCACCAATTTGGTAAACAGTTTTCTTCTTGTAAAATGCGGAAAAATTGCAGCAACAAAATCAACAAAACAACAATTAAAGTGATCAAGGCTAGAACATCTTTGGTCGTCCAATACGGATGAATACCGGTAACACCCACTAAAGAGGACTCATGATAGGGCTCCATATGATTTGCCTGCAGTGAAGATTGCCGGGCGCGATTCATGTCATTCAAAATATCCACATCATTTGCCGTAAGAATGGCGGGTTTTGTAATGGATGTGTCGGTGGTGTCACGGAAATTGGAGGCCGTGCTTGCCAAATAATCTGCAGGAGTAAAGCGCATGGGCAGCCGTATGCCGTGGTTGCGAAAGAAGTTTAGCATGTGTTTCAGATAACGAAACTCCCAGTCGTTTTCAAATATGCCCACCTCATGTAGATACAAGTGGGACTCTTTTAGGTCGGCATAGTTGAGTTCGAACAAGCGGTTGCCTTCTACATAGAATTTTTCTAAATTGACTAGTGGCTGAAAGATGCTGGTGTCCAAACGTATCAGGTGATTAAACGCCAAGTCTAACGATTTCAATTTAAGCAGCAGCATGAAATTCTCGGCGCTCAGGTTCTGCAAACGGTTGGAGGCCAAGTTGAGCGTCACAAGATTGGGAAAAGGCAGGTACATGGGCGAGTGAGAAGTTTTAAGTGACACCAGCTGATTTTTGGAAACATCCAACTTCTGCAAATTCAGCATGCCAACCAACCCCTCCAGGGACTCGAACAGATTGCCGTGCAATTCCAATTCTCTAACAGCCAACTTGTCGTGTATGGTCAGACTCTTAAGGGCATTGTTGGCGGCATTTAGTTTTATTACAGAGCCTGAAACTATGCAACGCTTTAGCTTGCTGCCCTGTAGCATCAACAAGTCCACTGATTGCACTTGCAGTTCCTCCAGCAATGTATTGCTCAAGTCCAGAACATGTAAGTGATCCAAGTGCATCAGCGAGTTTGGCTCAAACGTAGAGAATTTGTTCTCACTCAGCAAGAGAGTTTTCAACTTGTTGTTCGTGGCAAATGTATTTGTGTTGATGACCTCCAGCTCATTAAAGCTCAAATCGATATGTTCCAAATTGATAAGATCTTCGAAAACACTCTCCGGCAGTGCGCGCACCCCGTTCTGTTGCAAATCCAAGTGTTTCAATCTCTGCAAACGAGCAAAGGCATAACGGTGAATCATGTGTATGGTGTTGTGTGACAGATAAAGTTCTTCCAGGGCAAAGGTGCCGGCAAACACACGTTCCGGTAAGATGAACAAACGATTCTTTTGCAGCGCCAATTTGTGCAGCTGTGAGGCCTTCTCAAAATCGGCCGCCATTATTCTGTTCACAGCACAGTTGTGTATGATGAGCGCGTGCACGTTGGGTGCGACCTCAAACACCACCGAAGGCAAACGTCCCAACACCGAGTTGTATATCATCAGCTCGTTAAGGTGATCCGCTGCTGACTTTGTTATCCACACCAGGGGTTGGTCGAGGGAGCTGGTCAGATTTGTTAGAGAACAGTAGTACAACGAACTGCCGGAACAGGTGGCCGAAAGGTCAAGTTGAAGGGCTCCCGCCGACAGCCAGCATGTTAAAGTCGTTATCAGTATTTGCAGCAGCATAAACTTGTGCTGCGTCAGTCCGCACACTAACATTCCGTATTTATTTATTATTATTAATTTCTTTATTTATTTACAATGTACAATTACAATGTCTCGCTTTGTTTTATATTTTGTTGTTCAATTCTTTGTTTGCTTTAGTTAAAGTCTGGTTTTCCCCGTATTTTTTGTTTTTGTCTCATTTGTAATCTTTTACACTTTTAAACGCTCTCACATCTTAAAACGAACTAAAATTCAAAGGCATTTAAAAATTTACTCGACTTTAATTAAAGCGGCTTTTAATCAGTGCTTTCAGTTTTGTTTGCCTTCGTATTAAAGCAGAATTCGAGCTTTCTATTCTTTGCACTTTGTTTTTTGTTTGTTCTGATGCTCTCATTACAGAATATTCATTAATTGATAAGAGCTCTTAAGTCTTTCTCTTTTACAGCTGAACAAATGAAATTAATCATATTTCTGGTTCTTGTTTTTGTTTTTGGTTTTTTTGTTTATAAAACATTTCTTTACACCTCAAATTTGCAATGAAATTTTGAATATTTATGTACGTAGCAAATTGTCTAAAAGCACGCGGACGTACAGGGTGTTTTTTTTAGAGGTATAGAACTTCGAATTGAAATAAAACACAAGAAAATCGTTTTAATGTCCATCAATTTGGCTTTATTGGAAGGATAATTTTATGCCATTAATGTTTAAATATGATTTCGGGCATGTGGCCGCCGCGGCTGGCTCGAATAAAGCCAATTCTACAGGTCCAATTTTCAACCACTTTTTCGAGCATATGGGGCCGTATGTTGGCAATAACGCCACGAATGTTGGCTTCCAAGTCCCCTAACGTTTCTGGTTTGTTGGCGTAGACGAGCGACATCACATATCCCCAAAGAAAATAATCCAATGGTGTCAAATCACACGATCTTGGTGGCCAATTGACAGGTCCATTCCGCGAAATTATGCGCTCATCGAATGTTTCCTTCAATAAATCGATTGTGACGTGCGCTGTGTGGCATGTAGCGCCGTCTTGTTGGAACCACAACTCATCCACATTCATGCCATCCAATTCGGGAACAAAATAGTCGGTTATCATGGCTCTATACCGGTCTCCATTAACGGTAACTGACTCTCCAGCATTATTTATTTAGGCACGCGAACGTATTTGAGAAATACAACGAAGCAAATCAATGACTTGCTGCCATCAATTTAGTCCAGGTTCCACCTACATCAACTGAAGAAGAACTTATATTGCGAAGGCTCAAAAGGGATTCATACTTCTTTTGATCCGCTTCTCAATGGTGGCACCCCTAAACACATGTTGCTGCACAGTACCAGCATGATACAATGCATGACATACCCAACTTATGACCGCGCAGCTGGTGTGCAAATGAGCGTAAAAAAGCTACATTTAGGTTGGCTAAAGCTTTTCAGAAATAACGCCAAATCGGGAAGGAAGATGAGTAAAATATACCTTCATAATTTTAAACAGAAATTGAACATGAAATATTTCTCTTATTACATAATTCTTCTTCTTCTTCTTTTGGCGCTACAGTCCGTGGTGAACCTGGGCCTCAACCAACAAATTTTTCCAGCTGGCACGGTCTTTAGCCAGCGTTCTCCAATTGTGCACACCAAGTTGGTTGAGGTCTCTCTCCACTTGTGTGCGCCTTCGGTTCCGTGGGCGTCCTCTACTGCGTTGTCCCACAGGTTCGGAATATAAAGGTAATATAAAGTAAATGTGTGACCATAAAGAAGATGTGCGGTGCAGTTTTAAAAGACAGAATGTGATATTAATTAACATCAGCACCTCGCACATAACGGTGTAATCTGGCGGTGGACCAATTCCGTGGAGTGAACTTGCCAACAAGTCACCACAGCTCCCATGCAGTTTTCATACTCAAGCTGGAACAATCAAATATCTACTGCCAGTAATTCTTTGGCGAGTCGAGCAAGTTCTGTCTGAAATCAAGTCTTAATCAAACTCATGTTTGTCACCTTCCAATTCTTTACTAAAGCAATAGCACCTCGAAACATTTGCATCACCGAACGTCTCAGTCCAGACAGGCTTCTGAGCCAATAACCACCGCGGGGGTGTAGAATTGATAAAATATTACTACTTGATTTAAAGTCTGTCTTGATGTTGCGAACAGACAGACCCTCCAGTAGGCTGGCAATCCTCCTCAGGTATTTGACTCTTTAAATTAAGGCTTTATTGAACGATCACTGCGAGTTTTGAACCAGTCTCTATTGTGCTCCATAACTCTCTTGGCATTTTTTTTTTATAATCCGACTTGTGATTCATCACTGGAAACTCAACGTTTCGGCCGTTTTGCTACAAAGTAGCTGCAGTTTTAACATTTAAGCGAAATCATTTTTAACAATTTTAAAGTTTAGAGTTTAGAAAAATGCCTAAAAAATTTTTTTTATATCTATTTATTGCTGAATGAAAATAAAACATATATTTGCTCATCCAACAACAACAATAGATTATTTCTATATTAGCTAATGACGAAAACAAATTTTAATTTTATGTTTTCTCATGCAGCGATACTAGTACGCAGACCCGGATTCAGTCATTGTGATTTGCTGATTCAGTGCAATATTTCATTGATTATATTTTTAAAGGAAGGTCTTTATTAAAGCGAACGGCGAACGGCGAACTTGTTAATTTGGATATCAATGCATTGAGTCATAATAACTCGTTGTTTTAATAGGATCACTCGTATTTGTGTAGTTGGAGTTTCTATTAGTTTAATGCAGTGAAATCGTAGCTTTAATTTTTTTTGAAATATATGAATTCTGTACAAATATTTGAAGGCGTTTGACGCCAACATTATTTTTCACTGGACTCCAGCTAAAATGTCCCTAATGGCAAAGAAAAGATTCCAGTCAGTCAGTGCGTAGAATTCTCGATTTGCAATGATTTTAAAGAAGTTATAAAAATAACGGTGAGAGAATTTGCCCCGTGCTGCGATTGTTTATGATTTTCGGACTAAATTTGACTAAAACTTGTTCAAGCTTTTGCCTGCGATAACGCCAAACAAACAAATATATACATAAAAAATTTTAAAAAGTTTTTTAAAGAAATTAACAACAATATTTAACTCGTATTACAACTTAATCATTAAGCAAAATAAATACTCAAAAGCTTGTGAACTTTCAAACCAATAACGATAAATTTATTTGTGAAAAATTTTCATGCTTCTTTGTTTTGTGGTGCAAAACTTATGCGAAAACGACCAAACAATATTGAGGAGTCTAATGTGCCATCCACCTTTTATTACTTCAGACACCAACAAGGGCCAAAATGTTGTGTATCAACAACATTTTCCATGTCGTTGCATCGTAAATACTCGCACAATCTTTCAGCGAAAACATGAGCACGCAACAATGTTTATTTGGATTTCGATTCGGATTTAGTTTTTTCTTCTCCTCTCCTTGTTTTGGTGTCTTGAGTTTTTCTCTGTTCGTCTCTTCCTTGGCTGGCTGTGCTCTGTTCTTTCGTTTTTGCTAAACTGGTGACTGGATGGATGGATACAAGTGCATCCGCATCCATGGAATATTGTCGTGGTTGGAATAATTTTTTTCTTTTCGTTTCTCTTTGTGCCAAGAAGATCCTTGAGTTTCTTTTTTTTTTTTTGTTTTTTTGTTTTTTTTTTTTTGGTTCAGTTTCTGTTTTCAACTTTTAAACACTGGTATCTTCATGCAATTAATTCGAAATTCTGCGAATTATTTAATTAGAAGAAACAGACACATATTGTACTCGAACTTCACGTACGAAAAGTTTATTTGTGCAAGAAGGTAGAAAAATATTTAGGCTGGTGGTGGCGGCGATGCGCCCCGTTTAAGCAGAGAACACGAAAACTTAGCAAGGGGATTTGGAACAGTATGGGCGTTTCAAAGAAAAGGCTTTTGTTTAATTAGTTGACCTTTTACTTTTGGATCAATAGATGCCAATATCGTGTTTAAGGTTGGAAGTTTAAACTAAATAAAATGGCAATTTCATAACCGTTATCGCACATAAGTTTTTCTTATTTCTTGGCCAATATTTCATTTAAATTAATTTTAAGTTTTTAATTTTTATTACTGTTTGCCAAAACATACAGACATTTTTGCTTCTCTCAAATTTAAAACACTATATCAAACTGTTATTAGTTAATTGTGTTTTTGGTTGAAATTTTCTTTTTCATCCTTCCTCGGCTACTTTCCGACTTCCGAGAAAATAGCGTCTTTCAGATAGGGCTGGCTGCCTATTTTTAAATTTATATCTATGAGGTGTCATTGAAATTGAAATGAAACATCAAGCAAATGCCAGTCGTAATCAGTCTGGTGCATAATTCAGGTTGGGTTTGACCCATATAATGGATTACGTTCGCTACGTTATGACTTATTTACAAAGATTTTCGATTTGATAAAACCCCACCAGAAACACTCTAATGATATCAAATCGCAAGTTTTTCTTTGGCAAAGTACGAATACACTCAAACTGATGGTGCAGATTCCTCCATGTCGTCTTATTACAGGTTCACGAACCTGTCCTCCATGTCGTCTTATTACAGGTTCACGAACCTTTTATAGAGCCAATATCTGGGATGTATTATATTTCCAGTTTTAGCTCACGGCTTCAATGCACCCAGAAGCCGTACCAGCTCCCTCGATGGGAAGCTCATAGGCATAGAGTGGCTTTTATCTTCTGTGTCCCAGTGTCACGCTGTTAGTGTCAACGTGTTCCTTTCTTCACCGTGGGGTTGGCTAAAACCCATTCTCTAGAGATGCTTATTTCAGGCATAGTCATCTGAGGTCACCACCTGACAGCGTCTTTAAGGTTTTTCTACCGATTCTTACACAAAATTCTGCACACTTTAGGTCGAAGCTTAGATACTTTTTAAAGGGTCATTCAGGCTTCAGTTAGATAATAGTTTAGGAAACATCAAAGAAATACAACGCCGTTGTGCCGCCTCACTCAAGCTACAGCAACAGTGTATTGGCCCACGGCATAACTATGGAGTTATGAATTATATTTTAAAAAAACCATCTTGGCCAACTTCGCTCTTAGGCAAATATGGGCCGCCTCTTTTTCTTAGATCTCGTGTGAATTGCTCAAGTTCGGGAGTTGTATTCTGTCATAAATTAAATTTTCAATTGTTCCAGGATATATTCAAGAAATACAACGTTTTCCACAGGTGTTAAGTTTCACCTTCCGGTGTTCAGTTTGTGGTCGGCTAAAGGAGAAATTCTTAAAACCGACTGTGCTGGTTATCAACAGATGTGGTTTTATTGCGACAAATGGCCTCGGAAGGAACATACATACGTTTTTATAAACGGATTCAACGGTTTATCCGAATGAATCGATAAAACACAATATGTCGGATACGGTTCCAGCAATAGGGGCACTTGGAACTGTCAAAATTTGTAATTCTATGCACATACATATGTTTAAGATAATGGCTATTTGATCTCTGCCTGATGCCCTGCTGACTTGCAACCGAAATGCATAAAATGGAAGCAGGCAGAATAGATCGCGTTTAAAGCCAGATTGAGACGCAAACTTTCAAAAACGCTTATAGCCAAAATGTCACTGACGTTAAGCATTTAAGTCATGGCTACTTTTTGTACAAAGTTGTTGAGACCAGGACTTCCCTGCCACAAATCCGCACATCTTACCCAGTAATAGTTAAGCAGAGTAACATGTGTCCTGAATCTATTAACCATAATGTCAGCTTTATTTCTGTATTGTTGTTGCAATTTTCATTGCCACAATTTTAGTTGTTGTGTGTAAACATGAGTCGCGCGCCATTACTTCAGTTTTTGGAATACATGATGTTCTTTTTTCAACTGAAATTTCTGTTAATTTTGTTTTTGTTTTTGTTTTTTTGCTTGCTTTTATTTCTGAATTAAAAAATCTGTGAACCTTGTGGTTATCACTGCTGCGATCGTAGTCAAACAAAACTTTACGTGGTAGTGGAGTGTTTTTTCTCTTCTTGGCTGGTTGGTGTTGTTGTGTTGAATGCAATTTCTTCTGATTTTGTTTGTTGGTTTTCGCAATTGACTTTTTCTCTGTCATTGCCATATACAAGTACATACATACATACATACATACATACATACATACATATATGGTTAAATACAGCGACAACAGGAACATACACGAAGAACAGCATACGGACAGATGGACGGACGACCGAAAGGCAAGAAAACAAGTGAAGGAACAGACATTGCAATATTTGAACAGGCGAACAAACCGACTAAACACAACCACAGCCGCAGACGCAGTCGTCAGACTGACTGACTGAGTGAGTGCCTGGATAACAACAACTGGCTGGTTGTTTGGGTTGCCTTTTGCGGTTCTAAGATTTGTTGTTTGTATTTCTGTTTCGTTTCGTTTACGTTTACGTTAATGTTTTTAGTTTTTAGTTTTTTGGTTTTAATTTTTCTCAGTTTTAATTTTTTTTCTGTGGTATTATTTTTGTTGCTGGTGTTGTTGTTGTTGTTGTTTGGTTGCAACGATACTAGTACGATGCTGCAAATGTGATGGCTGTTGCGCTGATTAAATCATTAAATATTCTGATTGTGTAGCACAATAATGAAATGTTTTAGCGCTTGTCTGATTCTGAATTATTCATGGAATGAATGCAAAAAGGAACTAAAGCTGCAACAACCACAACAACACCAATTTACAACCAACAAACCAATAGTGAAAGAGCACAAGAAAGAAAAAAACACCAATAATTATCTGAAAAAACACATACATAAGTACATACATATATATATATATATATATATAATATATGTAGAATATGTATAGAGAAGGCAAAAATCACACAGAATTTGACAAAAATAAAGATTGTGATTTAAATAATTAAAATGAGAAAAATGAATTTCTGTATTCGCGTCTTGTTCTGTGTTGGTTGCAATTGAAATATGTCAAGAATCTTGTTGACCAGATTAAGAGCACAGCCAGCGATTATGCGAAACTTTTTCGAACATTTCTTTATGATTAAGTGAAACTGAGTTTTAATACCATGAACTTGTGACTTAAAAATACTTAATAATAAAAATTTTGTTATAACAAAAGGAACGTCGTGAATTTTAGATGCAATTTTTTTATATCACGAAATTTATTAATATTGTCGTTTAAAAGAGTCTGTAAGAAGTAGAACTTAATTAAAAAATTAACTTATTTACAGACAAAATTGTCACCTCTTACAATTTTGTCTTTAAACACTGCCGTCTTACTGCTGTGAAAACTGACAATTTTTTTGTCCAACAACGTTGTCAGTCCATTGCAAGACATTTGACAATCCTTATTTTCAATATAATTGCCATATTTTTTATCAGATGTGTTTAAGCCAATGGCCATGACAATGACGTCATATTTTCTATTGGCTGGCAACTTTTACCACACAACAATCTGACACTGTGAACTGACAATTTTACCAGATACATTTCTTGTAAGATTTTGAGATTTTCCGGCAGTCATTTCAACTGACATAATTCAGCTTCCAATGGCTGTTTTTAATTATCGGTACTTTGCCAGGACATTTACAATATTATAAGATCTGACAACCGCCAGTACAAATCTTAGCAGACTTCGACATTTGAAGCTGTCATGTACTTGGTTTGTTCTGACCACTCGTCACACGTTGCTGGTGTGTTCCGCACGCTTGGCCCTTTTCGTGGTAACCATAATCATGCCACCGAGAGTAGGGCTGCCAGCGTTGTGGATAAGTTCAGGACCAGTAAACAATGAACCAACACTCGCAAGATGACGAATGATGAGTTCCATTTCCGGGCATGCCAACAAAACAAAACTGGTATCGACGCCAATCCGAAGTAAGATTGTTGCGGATTTCGTTTCATAGAACGAACGCCATTGAGCGTGAATTAGCAGTTCAACACAGCCACACACACCACATCATTTAAGGAAACGGCCGTCGAACGTAAAAGTGATGAGCAGTAGTTGTTGGCGAGCTCGTGCGATTAATGTGCTGAAGAAATAATATATCTCAAGGCAACATATCAACGCAGCATGTGACAAATTCAGTCTGATGTTTAAGTCCGCCAGTTATAGAAGATTGTGGATTTTTGAGAGCAGCATCCTTTCGACTTATAAAGGCTTAAAAATATCGTGGATCGTGGATGTTAAGCGCAAATTGTTTTTGTTATTTTTTATTTCTTTGATCAAGCATTGAAAGGGCTTAATGAGCAGCTCCTTACTTAGGCCGGCTGCGGGTAGGGTATGCAGTTGTAGTTGCATTAGAATTGGCTACTTGTCAATTACCAATTATAGTATTAACTTTTAAGAACCGGGCTAACAGATTCGAAAGCTGGTGGAAAAAAGTCTATGCCCCACTAGTCAATTGTGTGTGTGTGTGTATGTGTGTGTGTGTGTGTGTGTGTGTGTACTCAACATCCTTTTCATGTTTTTAAAGTGGTTCCAACATACACATACATACATTTTCCTATCAAGTTAATATCGTTTTGAAATCTCTTTGTTGCTTTGACTACTCTGCTGTTTCCTTGTGCTTTCCTTCTTTTTTCTCATGCGACTGCTCTCGGTTTCTTGTTCTTGTTTCTTGTTGTTCACTGTTTGTGACAGCTTCAATATGCTGCCGCAGTGTTTTTTTTTTTTTTTTATTATTTTGCAAAAAACTACAAAGAGACAGTAAACAGGGAATAAAAAACAGAAGTGACATAAAGAAAGAAATTAAAAGGAGACCGACCAACCAACCGACTTCACTATTGGCCAAACAACACATTCATTGATGCATAATTAATTTCTCTTTTCGTTTGTGTTTTTTCTCTTTTCATAAATCGGTTTATCTAGTAATTGAATTATGAAATCGTTTGTTCAAATCTTGTTTAATTTTTACTTTTATTTACCATGTGAATCGATAGGCCCGGCCAAACGAAAGCGTCTGTGTGTTTCAACAAATGTGCGCATTCTTACGTTGGTTTATTTGTTAATAAGTTTATTTGTTCGTTTGTTTGTTTGTTCAATTGAATGTTTGTACTTTTGTTAATGGATCTGATAAAAATCCTTTGATGCCATTTTCTAATATTATTAATGCCAGGTGAGCGCCGAATTGTATTGTTGGCAATTTCTACTAAACGTTTTTAGGTTTTTGTATTTGTTTTCAATGGGCACAGCCAAAAGGAACCTCTTTTTGTTTTGACAGAAATGTTCGTTGCATCAACAAATTTTTCGTCGCAAACATCAAAGTTTGAAAGTTGACATTTTTAAGGCAAATAAAAGAAAAATTTTGGAATATCGACAAATTGTCTGAAATCATAAAAAGCCGGTGATTAACTAAAGTTGCAACAAAGAGGAGGCATGAATATTTGTGTGAGGGAATATTATTCGCGCGTAAGGCGCCACGATTGCTATAACGAAACCGGTGCTTACAAGTGTCGTCGACCTCGCACGTATAAATCGCTTAATTTGTTTAACTGTTTAACTAAAAGAGTCTGGCAACATGGTGGATTAACGGTGGCAACTCCATTAATCATGTTCGATGTTCGATCCAGGATCTGTGCAACAAATATAAAAGTCGAAATTTAATTGCACGACTTTACACTTCCATTTCAATATGACGGCTGCCCTAAATTAGTTGGACTTTGAATGAAAAGTTTTGCCTCGCACGGAACGTGTTCTGCTGGTTTCCTTCTTCAACTGTCTTTTTCTACTCTGTGAGGACTTTAATTTAACCTGTATGCGTGTGAAAGCTTTTGTTTTAGTAGTTTCATGAAAACTATTTAACTTTAATTGGAAAATAAATGTTAAATATCACACACACACACACACACACACACCCACACACACACACACACAAACGTAAATAATTATCTCAGAAATGAATATTAAAAGGATGTCAGTTAAATTGATTTTCTGTTCAGGTGACATCAAAAACAAAAGTAATAAATTAAACTTGCAGTTGTAATGCCAGCAAAAAAGTAACAACAAACAGAGAATGGACAATTTATGGCAGAGGCGTAGGACCACTCAGCTACTGTTGTTCCGAAGGCAGAGTGACGGGCCCTCTATTTGAAGAGTTGTTTAAAGATCCGGAATATCTGTGTTTTTTGTAGCAGTGCTCTCAATTGGTTGTTGGTACCTTTTCACACTTGGATCGTTTTTGTTTTTCATCCTGAAACTTCATTCAGATCTCACTGCACTGATACTGAAGCTTTATTTTAACCTAAAAGTATGCACAGTCTGACTGTCTGATGGTAGATCGATTCCGTCGGTGAACCCGTTGCCGCAGAGTCGCAGTAGGATACCTACTCACGAATAACAGGAAGCTATTGCAAGACAACAACGCCTTGGGACATTTGCACCCTTTTTTTGACCAACACCAGGATCCTATTTCATGAAGGTTTCAAAAGAACCTGCACAACCGCTACTCTTTATCCTGCGATACACAAAAGCTAAAACTGCTCGCGTGGGAAAATTCTGCTAGACATTTCGGGAAGATATTAAAATTGCCTCTGGGAGCGGCCAAGCTTTGATAAATAGAAGCTCTTGAAATTTGCAGGCGTCCTTTTAAGGCCTCCAAACTAGATATTTTACTTTTACATAATACCAAGTTAATTTAATCCTTGTTCAATTAATTATAAATGGGTATGTAAGTGTTTAAGCATTCGGGTAAATAAGTGCTGCACAATTGTCTAATACTCACGAGCAGAGAGATTGCAAATTTACAATAAATTTTGCACAACATGACATTTATGTTGTGTTGAACAATTAAATGACAAACAAATTAAATAACCAGCACATATTTGCAAGCGCTGGAAACCGAAAACTTATTTCAAAGTCCAAGCAAAAGCAAACCGAAAAACGAGGTAGCACTTGAAAGAGTTTTCGAAGGCATTCACGAACATTGTGAGTATGAGTAATTAAAGTTAATATAATATATATATATAATTAATATAAGTGTATAACGTTAATTGATGGGTCTAGAGTGGAGTTATCAAATTAAACGGTCGATTTGTGTGTGGAAATCAACATGTTTGCCTGTTGATTTAACATTAAGTTGCTGTTCTTTCTGTGTGTATGTGTGCAAGCGCTGAACTAGCGAATGATTTCGTGAGGGAACGATTTGAACTATAAGAAATCTGTTACCCTCATCGAGCATCAATGGCTTCAATGGTGTCAGGGCATACAGGCACTATTAACTTAAACATTCGATTAATAAAATGGAACTACACATTTTCATTAAAGACAACAACCAACTGCAATTGTGTTCAATCGTTAACGACTCAACTGACCAACCAGAAACAGAAACAGAAGCTGTAAAAAACCAGCAGTTGTCAACTCATAATTTTGTAGCATTGTGAAGCGTATTGGGTTGGCAATAAAGTAATTTCGTTGCATTTGCAAACAGCAAAGCCTTGTTGCCAAATATCATTAAAAACAAATAAATAGAAAATAATTACGACTGGGCTTTCGTAGTTGACTGAAGCGAAAATGATTGCTCTTGTTTGTTGCTGCCGCTTTATTCAACAAAAAATTCGATCATAAAATTCCTTTACAGCTTCGTATTCAATAAAAATCGTAATAGAGTCCACGCAAAGTAGTCTGTATAATACCAAAAGGTCATCCGTTTTTAGCTCCCATATTGCTAATTGCTATTGTTTCTGTCGAAGTGTCCGCCATGAGTCATTCTATTATGTGTGAATCGCTTTAATCGGATATTGCGTTTATCAAAATGGGCAACGTCGATTTTCGGTCGACCCGAGATGTTGATTCGCAGTGTGATAGATACATTTGCGTCCACTGAATTACTCACCAATGCCGACACAGTCGCATGACAACGAAACTTAAGACTTGCCCAAATCTTGTTACTTTTTTACGGTTGTTAAAAAAGTAACGAACCTCGTTTTCATAAAAGAACAAAAAAATTGGCAGTTTGGGACGTTGGGATCAGCTGAGGAACAGCTTTCGCACCATCGTTATTATTTTTTAAGTGCGGCCAGGTTTGTTGTTGTTGTTTGGCCTACGAGAGTTTAGCGTCTCACTCGTACTGGTTGACCGATTTGTCTCGGATAACTGTACTGTTTTACGGTTTATTTGAGGAATTTCATGTCGGCCACGCTGCTACCTCCCATGTGAAGGCATGGGTCGTGTAAGTTAGACACAGGGGCATTTATAAAAGTCTGTTGAAACCATCATTCGTTACCCCGCTTATTCTGCGCACTTTTAACTTCTAAATTTACTTTGCGAGTTATAAACTAATAAATAAATAAATAAAAGATGGTTTGTGGTATGGCTTTCGGGTTGGTGGTGTCCTGGGTAGAAAATTGGATTGGATGATTCAACAGGACGGCGCTAATTGTCACACAGCTCGTGCTGTAAGAGCGGTTTTGGGGGCACCGTTAAACTTTTTCTTATGCGTTACTTTGAATTGGCAGCTTAAGATAACAAATGTCGTCAGTCGTTTGTATATTCTTCTTACAAAATTAATTAAACAAATTTAATTTATAATTTGTTCATTTTCTTCACACAGCGAAATACTTGATCACTTTAAAAATAACTTTCAATGAAACTTTTAATTGAAAATGTTTTATCTTCTTCAGACTAAGTGATTTCAACTGATTTGAGCAATTAGTTTAACGGTTTTTTGTTTAGTTTTTGATGAATCCATTTTGCCCCCATCCAATAAATATGAAATAGTTGTACAACATCAACACAAATCCCATTTAACACGACTGTGAATGACAAGAAACAATTAAGATGGTTGACCAGCGATAATCGAACATCTTCCACAAACAAACAAACAAACAAACAAACAAAATACTCATTCCAACTCGAATAAATGGAAAGTTACGGTGGTACGTGTGTATTAAAATCCATTTTTTATACCTAAATTTTATTTATTTTGTTGTTTTGTTGTTATTATGTTTAATTTTTTAGAAAAATCTTTTGTGCTGTTAAAGAACAAAAAAAAAAAAAGTGTGAGTTTTGAAATATCGAAACGTTTGGCCATTTCGTGTTCGTTTTTATTTCTGTTTCTGTTTCTGTTTGAAATTGCAGAATTGTGGTTTTTCGAATTGACCATGTTTGGAAGTGAGATCACAAGAACAACAGCAAAACCAACGCGCAAGTAGTTGCACGTATAGGAATCTGTATTGATGATGAAAATTAAGACAATCGCCTGCCACATCTGCACATTTTATGAGATGTAGTAGACGGATAATGAAGGGTCCATCATGTTAACGATGTGTTATGTGATCAATATTTATTGTTGTTTTACATTCGATTTCAGTTTGAAAATTTCAAACCTTTTGTGGTTTTCTTTGGTTTTGTCTTTTGTCGATTCGGCTTCGATTAATTCGATTTCTGCCTCTTATCACTGCACATTGATCTCTTGTTTTATCCCTCATCAAATGCATTTGTTATATGATGGTTTTCGTTTTTGTTATGAAATTTTTTTTTTTTTTTGTCATCTGAAGAAATTTGTTAAGGGATTGTGGCAACAAAGTTAACAAAACGTGGAGTCGAGGAGACGTCTCCAGTCTGTGTTATTAATTGTTAATTATGTTGACAAGAACTGAAATGGGCAACAGAAGTCATAAACATTTATTGATTTATAATTTCTTATCCGTAAAGGGCATTTTTAAAATGTTTTAAGGTAATTTGTTTAAAAACGATTTTATATATCGCACTATAGCTCCTAAAACGTCACAAGTCAAAAAACTAAAATGTTTTCAGGAGAGTCCCAACAAAACTACAAAAAACTTTACATGCGCATCGAGCAATCTGAAAGTAGTGCGGTCACCACCAGCGTCCTACCCACTGTGCGCAGTCTAGTGGACGCATTTTATACCACCGTTTCAGCAGTAAGTGAACCAACATGTGTGTGGCATGAAAGGTCTAGATTTCCTTTACGTGAGTACCTGTCATTACGGTCTAACCACAGGATGAACTGCCCCATACAGCTTGAAATGCGCATACCGCGATTCATTGGTCAATCGACCGCAAATGGATGAAAATATTCTGCTCTCAGGAATAATACCCTTGATAACGCCCGAAAGAAATCCACTATAGTAACGATAAGGCCGTGTAACGCATCCCCGAATGTTGTCGATGAGCTTCGTCGATTTTGAAACACCGGCTCAAATATGAGAGTTGCGTTTCATTTTGAGGAGATCGAGTGCTTCGTTTGAGGTACCACCCACCCATGAGCACAAATGCAGCAGCACTGTGAGTCGTTATGACAGTTGAAGGCGATCAGGTTTTTGTGCTGAATTAGATCGTCCACATTTTGGCTGATGGCACCAATGTGCCGCTGCTGCCCTGCGCAGAGGAATGACTAGGATTGGAAATTTGGCGCAGAAGGTGAGAAATAAAGTTGGTTTCAAAGCGGTAAAAGGCCAATCAATATCAAAACCACTTGATTTGCTACTCTTTTGATTACTTTAATTTTTGTTTTGTCAACTTCTTGATAACTGTCGACCCACATTCACACTTTATTGGAATTAAAACCAAAAAATGATATCAAAATCAATCTTTTCCTCCAAAACACTGCCTTATCAGGAAAATAAAAATTCTGAAAATTAAATTTTTTTATGTATTAAATTTGTCGTGGACTATGAAAGACACTCACTCACACTCACTTACACATACAGATTTATATGTATGATGTATATAAATATATGTGCGCTTATTTATGACTGATGTCTGTTGTATCTTGTGGCAACCGGCTTATCGTCAGTAGCCACAATCACTGCAACGAACTACTTGACAAATCAAAAAAGATATCAATTAAAAAAATTCCAAAAAAAAAAAAACACCGAAATGTGTCAATCGATAATTAATTTTAGTGACTTATCTTTGATTATTGCTGTCTTATAGTTGAGTTATTATTGCGTTTATTTTTGTGAATATCAAACTTAAGTTAAAAAGCAGACAGAGACCAAAAGTACAACCATGACTTTCGGAAGTTGAGGTTATGAGGCAGGATCTTGTCACCATCCCCAATTCGATTCTAATGGCTGCAAGATCCAATTATGTTTTATTTTTAGTCTTGGCGCTGAGGAATTCGGTGTAATGTGAACTGGACTGGACACATTTCGCAGGTCTTCCTCGATTCATTATTTCAACAAACTTTTAAAAACTGATTTACACTGCATCAGACGACAACTTTTTGTTTCGTTTCGTTGAATCCATGAATTTCCTAAACAGAAATAATAGAAACATGTTGAGGATTTCGTATTTCCATTTGGGTAATAAAAAACTTTTGCATTATGCCCATTCACCAACTAATAGTTTTTTCTCTGCGTATAACATTTTTCATGATAGATCTTTATGCTTCTAAAGAAGAGGGCGTTTTCAAGATCGTCACTGTTGATTATTATCTGCTTAAACTATCAGCTTCATTAAGATCTCACATGTCAGGTTTTAATTAGTTTTCATGAAAAAAATATTTGTTCTTTCTGCACGAACAAGAAATTGCCCAACGTATACGTACATATGTATGTACATATTTATGTTACGACAAAAAAATCTCTCCCTTTCTGATGCTGCATTCCATTCTTGTTTGTTTGCAAAATGCCATTAGACTTCAAATCACTTTTAAGGAAATTCAGGAGATCAAATTAAACCAAAACAAATAGAAAACAATTTTATAATAATTGTTAGGAAACAAAACACGAGAGACAACAAACAAAATCAAACACCACTACAATAACAACAATAATAAATCAGCCTTTTTGCACCCTTAGAGGCATAATCCTGAGGGCGAAACCCCGCTGATCGAATAATTTCTTATTGTTTTCAACTGGCAAAGCAGGCAATCAAAGACAGACACGTCAAACAGTAATTACTGTTGTATTGTTGGCAAACATACTCGTCTAACTGCCAACATGCTTGCAACCAATGCATGAACATGCATGCACACACACACACAGACACACACACACACACACACACACATTTATACTCAACTTCATTTGTACAATTGTTGTAACATTTTGCCAATCAATGACAAAAAACATGTTTTGTATGTCTTGGCCCTAAATGGTTTGGCAATTTAAAATACATACATATGTTTTTTATTTGACATTAACTATTTAATTCAACAGTTTGTTACAGTGTGAAAAATTCCTGGTGTAGAAAGAATTTGCAATTTCTCAGGTTTATAGAAAAAGTCATCGAAATTAATGAAGACTATTAAATAAAGTTTGGCGCAGTCAAAAGACATGGCGTGAGGTATAATTATACTGCTGTGAAGGTTAGTCACACAGACCACTCGGGGCCCATTGTGCTGATTACCCTGTTCATTCTCTGCAGCCATACTTTTGCATATTTACTTTTAAAATTATATAATAGTAAATAAATACAAGAACGCAAATACTTTAAATTGCAGCTATTCGGGCCAGATTTGGGCAGATTATTGTCCTGAGTACAAAACAACTTTCAAAAGCTGCTTTAGGTCCTTCTACGGCTGCACGTGTGTCTCAAAGGCATCCGAGTCTTTTTGGTTTATTTAGTAATTCTCACTAATTTCTGAGAGAGAGAGAGATCGACAGTTCTAAACTATATTTATTCTAAACTAATTATGGGTAAAAATCTCCTAACGACGAGTACGATCAAGTAGACCTATAAAAAAATTCTAGAATTTCACTAATAAATTTAAAGATTGAAAGAAATATTGTACGTACGGAAATTTCTTTTATCCTTAAAGTAGCTTTTTTTGTCAGTGTATATTTTTTTCTTTTTGGAATTTTCATTTCCATTCGCTGCTAAAATTTATCATTATTGTCAAAATATCATGCCGTCACATGGCCAAACATGTTTGTGTGTACGAGCGTCTGTGGATGGAGTTCGTCTGACAGTTCAATCACAATGAATTGATAAACTAAGCGGGTGGCACAGAAATTATTGGAACTTATTTTGTAACTCCGGTAGGTGTAATGTGTTATTATGGGCTCTTGTATGTGTGTGCGTGTGGTTGGATCATTTGGTAGCTGCTTGAAAACAAATTTACCAAATAGAAATGTTTAAAGGTGTAATTTAATTGTAGCTCAAATGGATTTTTAAACGTTTCTCTTAAGGAATTGGCAACCACTCGTGTGTGTTGTTTGTATGTGTTTGTGCCAGCAGAGTTCTGTAATCTCGCAGTAGGAAATATTATAATTATTATGTGTTTTAAAATTATTTACTTGAGGCTTTTTCTTTGTCTTTTTTTTTGTAAATTTTGTAAAGGACCGACATTGTCCAGTCTATTTGATATATTTGGCAAATCAATAGTTGTGTGTAATGAAAATCTTCGCTTTTTGCAATCGACTTTAAAAAATAAAAAGGCCGCTTTTCGAATAAAAGAAGTGTACAGCTGTTTTTTTCCGCGTTCTTTAGCTGTCTATATCTTGTCTACTGTCGCGTAGATCAGCACCCTCAAAATGTCGAAATATAGGGAGCTACAAAACACGCAAAAAAAGACCTATATGTATGTATGTATATTGTTTTGAAATCCGTCAAATCTTTAACATGTTTTTTTTGCAAAATTTGCTGGATTCTTTAACTCTTGATTCGAGATGGACTCTTGTTCAGTGTTCATGAAAAGTATGTATTAATCATGTTAAAACAACACGATTTCAAAACATAAATTTATCCTTTTTGGCATAATTTGTCTGTCAAATGTTATTATTTTAATATGAAAGAACTTGCAGCAGTTTCTTTCTGAGAATTTTATGTTTGTAAGTGACAAGAAATCTGAGAACTTTGGAAAAAACTTGGACTTCTGTGTTTCCAGCCTCCAACTGTTTTATTTCCACAAGAAATGGCTGTAAAATAGCGTATATTTTTACTCAATCTATGGCATTTGATAAGCGTGTAAAGCATTGTATACACATGAACTCTGGTGATGAGAAAGTTTTTATGCCATGAATGAAATTGTATATCTTCTTTAATGTAATACTTTTTCTTCTTCTTCAATCTACTTTAATGTAATACAAATTGATATATGAAAAATATAGAGTGTTATATCATCTTCACGGCGTTCAGTTGGGCCTAATTTTTTGTATGCGAGCACTGCTTTGCAGGCCTCTATTCTGTGTTTCTCAAAAGACTTATAATTATATTGTTACGTTGTGATGCCAAAGCACTTCAGTCTAATTTAATTTAAATAATTTTTTAATATAAACATACGTATATGTGGAAATTATAATCCAACTAATCAATTCTATAATTTTTCTGAAGTCACTCATGCAATTTTTAGCATATTTTCAATACGTATGTACTCGTATATATGTATGTATGTGTGTATATAGAAGCTTAATCGAGTGACATGGTCTATCCCTATATAAAACCAACGTATTGAAGAGTCTTGGCAACAAAAACAATAACACGTTCCAGGACACCGCACAAGAGCAGAAATCACAATGAAATTACACACCCACACACACACACACACACACACACACATTTACAACCACCCCTTGCGAATGTGTAAAAGCTGAATCTGAAAATTATACACCCTTGCGTTTAATAATAAGTTTTTCCTTCCTCAAGCTGTTCCGTTGTCATCGTCATGTGTGGCCAGAGACTGCACATGAAGTTTTTTGTTGCTTCCTCTCTTATTTTCTTGATAAAAACGCTTTTAGCTCCCTGCAATTGAACTCGTAAATGTTTTAAGAGTTTTTATGCTAAAGTGGCAAAGTGTTCCATATACAACATACACAAATAGCTCGGCTCTCGGAAAGAAAGAACACTCATATGAAAAGAAATCGAACAATGGTTAACAAAACGTTCAAGTATTTAAGCACGTGCCTGCCTCCTTAAAGACCAAACAAAATGTTGCAATTTGAAAAAATAAAAAAAAAAAATAATAATACAAAATCACTTGAAAAGCATGAAAAGCACTTTGATGCAAAAAAAAAAAATTAAGAAGAAGAAATCGTTTTAAGGATTTGAAACTAAAGGAATTTCAAATACTTTTACAATGAGTTTGTTGTTTGTTTTAGAAGCATAAAAAGAAAAAGCATTTCAGAACAGTAGAGGCATGCAACAAAGCGCTACACACAACGGAACCTGAACGCAGAAGAAATAATTTAACATGTTTGCCCCGCAGCTTGTTAAAGTTCTTAAGGGTTAATTACACATAATAAAGGTTTTGAGGTTAAAACAACAGCCACACAAAAAATGGGTTTCACAAACAACAAAGAGCAACAACTCAAACGACTGTTCAGTATTTGACGGTTTGACGGGAGCTGTCAGTAGAGGCTAAATGCGTATTTCTGTAGTAATTTTTCTGCTAAGTTGTAAAGTTTTTGAATTAATCTCTTAATGAAAGTCCGAGTCCGGGGTCTTCTAATAGAATCCTCCAACAGCCACATCTGTCATGAATTAATGCTGTTGTACTTGTACTTGTTTCTTCTGCCCAGTTCAGCTTCAAGCTGAGGCCTGTAAGGGTCTGTATGATAGTTGACATCGTTGTCGACAGTCGCACATCGCACATCGCACACGTCATCATCTCAGTTAGTCAGAAGCGAGACTGCGCAGTCTCGCCTTTCACAGCAGCTATTCCCCGGCAAAATATCAATTGCGACAGTTAAAGTATTTAAACACTTTTTTCACTGTGTTGTTATCGGGTGATCTCGTCAACGTTCCTACTGCTCTTCCCCATAATACACTTTTTGTCGCATTTGTAGAGGTCATGGGAAAGAATCTGTCATGCTCAGCCTTTAACATTGTGGGACACAGATTTTTGGCCCGAAGGATGTGACTTGTTACTTCATTTTATCCGAATTGATCTAATACTTAGATAAATAGCATCTCGGCTTATCTAGCAAAGGCTTTCACTTCTATTAGTGCTGCTTTTCCAAAGAAAGTGATGGACACCAAGTGAAGCAACCGACCAACCAGATGCAAATCTCAGTGTTCACGATTGTGTAAAAAAAAATCATAACAAAAATCATTTTCGACAAATTGAAGAATTAAAACACAAATACTTAAATATAATTCTTAATTTGACAACGAATTGTTTTGTTTTAGTATTAAACAAAATCGGACACTACAAATTGTTGCAGCAAAATTTCTCGGAAGAGGAGCATTTAATGAAAAGTTTCATTGATTTGAGGAATTATTTATTTAAAAAAAAAAATCCGCTTTCTTGAATATTAAAAGTTACTTTGTGTTGACATCTAACTTTTAAGGGAACAAATTTGTTTTTTCGAAATTAATGATAAGTCTTATCTTGAAAGCCGCTAGACGGTTATTTTACATTTATTTTTGGCGGTAACAGCTTTTCAAGAGCAAAATAATCTGAAATTAATATCTCTAAATTAAAACTAACCGTAATTATTTAATCAAATCACGGCAGTGACAGTTTGTTCTCATTAAATTTAAAACTGAAGTTATAGTTTTTAATCTTTCAAAATATTAATAATAATTTATTTAGTTTTTGTTCGCGAATATTTTTATATTTTAAAGGTTTTTGATTTCATATTCCCCATTCGTTTAAGGTTTAGCCTAATCAAATTTTGGTCGTACTCGTACTTTTGGTCGTTTTTCGAAACCGATTTGAATAGAAAAACTCGTCTTTTGTATTGTACAATTATCAATTGATTAATGAAAGAATTTAGTATAGCCCACTGATAACTTATAAATCAGTTCATTCATAGAAGTTTTTTGTTTAATTATTTGAATGGTTTATAATTGATAAGAGTTTTATTTTAATCACTAGTTATTTAATCAGTCTGTCAAGTTGAATTTTCATTATTTTATGAAGAAACAAGATTCGAAAATTATTACTGTGATGTTTTCAAAGAAGCCGAGAAATTTAAATTGTAGACTGTAAGAAGGGGGACAGATGGCTGTTTCGCGGACAGCAAACTGCTCATTAGCGGCCAGTTGGCCTATTCATCTTAAGAATATACATACATATATATGTGTAACTACTTTGATGCCAATCAGTCCAGTAGTAAAACTCAATAGATTTGGAGCCCCTACTGTCGCTAATAAGTTACTTCGCTTTGTCGGTCGCATAACCCCAAAACAGACTAATCCCCAACCTGTGAGGGCAGAAGCTACCGTTGCCATTATATCCAGATTAAAGACAACGTCGAAATCGAATAACACTAATAAGTGACATTTGGAAATTTGGCCATAGTGGCCAGATGGGAACAGGCTCGCATTTTCACTATATACGATGTACGGACTACGTCGAATTATACTACAAATAATTCGAGTAAATCAAATCCCTGTAAATTGCTGTCTATATATTTTATTTACTTTTTTTTTAGAGTAAATTTTTCTCAAGAGCTGGATATCAAGAGAAAAAATATGTAGATAAAGAATATCTAAAGTTTTTTATACACTGAAACAATGTGTTTGTTAAGACCAATTCCAAGGCCCGCTAGACTTTTATTTTTAATCTATTTCTGCCAGTACCGGTTTTCTGGCATTAGGTCGGAAAGTGATATAAAATTAATACGAATAAGTGATGAAAGACGCCATTGCAATTAATCGAATTTATAAAACATTTTATCTGGCTGTTTTGTTGGATACTTTCGATTTGAAAATGTCTACAGCGAATTGTACTCCTTAACTTTTTTGGTCAAAATAGCATTTGCAACAATATTACGAAACGAACTCTTTGCAACACCTGTGTTTTCTCTCTCTCTCTCAATATCATCACCGTAATTTGCTCCAGATTTTAGAAATCAAAAGTCTGTAACAATAGAAGAACCCCATAACCAGAATAATGAAAATATTGTAAATGAAGGCAATTACCTAAACGGCATAATAAATTTGTCTTCAAACTGTTGCTACAAAAGTCCTGTTTAAAGAAGAAACATTTTCGATATTTGCTACCTGGAAATACCTGCTCAAAAGGGACACTCAATCATAAAAAAAAACTCTTTTCCTATTCGTACAAATTATTTTAAAGAAAAAACAACAAACAACAGAAAAAACAAAAACCAAATAATAAATACTAACGCCCGCAGAGTATTGTGACGAAATATTTTTAAAAACATTCTCTAATGCTGGCGCCAGACACAATTTTCGAAGACAACAAATTCAACCTGTCACACTAACGACTTCTACGAAAAATATTCACTTGGAAAATGCTGGTTGCCCTCGCCTTAATATTCCTTTAAATCTCTCTTTAAGCCAAAGGATTCGTTTTCTGTATTTTTTATTTTTTTTTGGTTTGTTCCTGGTTTCAAATCATTGCTCCTACAATTTATTTCCCTCATAAATATTGGTTACTTCTCACAATATCCTGCGGATTTAAATATTTTCCTTTTGTTGTGGCCTTTTGCCATTGTTCTTAATGCGCAATTTCTTTGTTTGTCTGTTCCTTTGCCTTTAAGCCGATCGATCTCCTGTTTCGAATTTATGAGCGGCCCACACAATACGAACAATCGCAGTGTTGCTTTTATAACGTTTTCACTTGTTGCAGATCTTATAATCTGTGGCGCTAAAGTTTCACTTTGTGAGATACAGAGCAAAACGGATCCTTTTGTGTTCTGCTATTGAAATTCTATGACATTTTTCATAATAGAGCGAAATGCATCATGTCATTATTTTTGAACGTGCATTGAAAAAAATTTAAAACAGGGGCTTAATGGGAGAAGCAGTTTTTGTGCGGAGAGTAACACAAACTTTTTGTTACATCTGCAGTAGCAAACAAAAACCGTTGGCTGTAAAATAATTAAATATTTTGCTAAGCAGCAGCAGTAGACTGTAGAGTCTTTAATTGTAAAATTGCCGAATCGAGGGCGGCTGACAATGCCATAAAAGTGTATAACCAAAAGAGCTTTTCTATTACAAACTGTACGAAAATTCTTTAAGGTTTTTATAAAGAACAACAAAATTCCATAAATTGGTTGCCATTTACGCTTAAGCGCTGCAATTGCCTCTACTGCACATCCCAATTAACCATCGTTTGTGATTTCAGTAGCAGCCTGCCTCTGCCACGTAAGAAGTCTTATCCTTCGTATCTGCTGTACGGTTTCCCAATCTGAGATGTTTGCGTTGTTATTGTCTTCAAGTTTTTATGAGGGCGTAATCAAGTCAGTGATGTTTTATTTTCTTGATTTCGGGCTGCTGCTCCTCCGTCCACATTCTTACCATTTGTGGTTATCTTTCCCCAGAGAATTTTCAAGATAATTACTTTCAGCTTCGTGCAGCAGCACCTACATTATTGGTCTATATTGATGGCGTTCTGAACGCGAATACAATCCGGTACATGCCGAAAAAACTCCTCAGTCAGGAGCATGGGGCGTCGAAAACCGAGAACCCATAAAGACTATATGGATGTACTCGTTGAAGTAAAAGTCACAAGCAATAATTAATAAATAAATAAACTAAATCCTGTACTTTAGTTTTCTATATCTTGGTAAATTTCTGTTCCTTATTTGAATGGGTAGTTCGGCATGAAGTGTAGCTTTATAGCGTGCTGTAGCCAAATGTCCTTGCAGTCACCCCACAAAGCCTTTTCATTAAATTCTTTTCATTAAAATCTAACAAATGTGTTTTAGGGAACACGTGCAGGTTCCTCCATTTTTAGATCTCCTATTGCTATTGCTTGAATATAATTACGAGTGTGATCGAGAAAAAAGAACACAAACTTCAGATGAAAGGCTTTAATTTGAATATATTCCGATGATAAATTTGAAAACATTCAATTATTAATTTTTATCACAAAACATATTTATCATATCCAATAATCTGGAAGATAAATATTATTAAAAGAAATCTAAAACATTCATTTAGAAACAACCAACAAACAAGAAAGAGTTTTTATACCCTGTATAACTGATGACAAAAGCCTGTAGACGCCGTCAAAATGTTTGCTGTCAAGTTGTGCTGCTTGGTGGCATGTTTTGGCATCTGAATGAATGAAAACAGGTCTTGATTGATTACCAATGTACACACGTCAAAGTGTGACTGCAATCATTAGCAAAATTAAAAATGTTTGAGTCCCCAAAAAAAAGCGTCGCCCATGTTATAACCGCTTAACAAATTTTCAGACTTATTATAAACATGCTTGTCAAGCATTTTGATCGTGTCTATTCTCATTTATACAGAGCAGCTCTTAGTGTATGTATTTATTTAAAAAGCAAACGCAGAAAGAAATATTCCATTGTGTCTACGTTTTCGTTTGATCTTCTCAACAAAACGAAGTGTAACTGAACGTTTAGGAAAGAGTTTCGAGATTCTATGCGGAGTGTAGTTTAAGAGGTTCGATTTGCTAACAATTACAATTACGGCCACAGGCCGTAACGTTCCTGAACACTGATACTATTTTCCATATATAGCGACATGGATGGGCGTTTCGATGGTATCACACTGTGCTGCATTACAACTGTGTGTTGTGTCATCCATACGAATGTCAAGACCACTTTATATCTGCAGGGCACTTGCATTAGAAAAGAACGCTTTTTAAACCTTTTCAACAACCAGCCGCCTTGATTGTACTACTATGAAAGAACAGCCAAAAGGGCGGTCAATAAATACTTCAAATTGTGAAAGAATTTAAAAACAAACTATCAGAATTCTAATCAAATAACATCCGTGCCCCAGTAATTAAACTTGGGTGACTTTTCGTGGAAATGCAACGAACTTGAAAAGTTTTATAAATATCATTTAGCCGGTATTAAATTAAGATATTTTAATTGGAAAAGTTAAAAATGATTTTTACTCGGAATAAGAACAATTAATAGTTCGTTCTAAAGCTCAAAATATAAATAGCAATTTCTTTTCTTCAATCACTTTTTGGAACAGGAAATAAAGGGTATTTCATTAAAACTTCAATGGGTGGCTAAAATCCGAAACGTTAAATTTTTACAACTCCCACCAATAATTTCGTATCATTTGCACGGACTGAATTTGTGGACCGTGGTCACAGTCGTTTGTGATTTTTTCGCAGGCACCAGCGACTTAAGGAAACACGATAAGTGACCCGATGTCAGTGGCCAGTTAAAGCTCGCATTTCCATGTGCCACCAATTTCCTCAAGCAGAATGCCCCTTGTGACATCAGTTGTGTGACACGCAGTGCCCTCTTGTTGAAACTACAGAAGAATCGCTATAATTCGTAACTTTTTGATTCAAAAATCTCCATAATTCGCAACAAACTGTTGGTCCCTTGAAAAAAATTGCTTCAACTCACAAAAACTGCATACATTTTGGTCCCTTCGCTGAATCGATTTTTTTATTTCTGAGCTTTAGCTTCTGCCAGTGATAGTGGAGCAAAAAAAACTGAAGTGGTTAGAAAAAATTGGTCTATATATTAAATAAATTGAAAAAAACCTCTTAATGCGAATTTTTCTAATAGTGACCTCCTATCGACACATCGTTCCAGGTCCCTTGCAATTACGTATTAATGGGACTCTACTGTATGTGCATTCAAGTCAGGACAAAAAAAAATTAATAGCCCTTCACTGACATCTAGTTTTAGCCGATGATATGGCTATAGCTGTTCTATAAGAAATATGGATTTACACCACGCAGTGTGACTGTTTCATGAAGCATTTGATATCATGGGCTCAAGTGGGCAACATCGGATTCCTCGCACGATTCGCCTGCACACTACGACGAGACATATGCATTACGGGTTTCGTCGTCATGTGGATGCAGGTGTACTGCTCACTGGACCTGTTCCCTTAGTAGTACGATTGTGGTGAACGAAAGATTCGTTCTCTTAGGAAAATGTTTATCATTTGTTTACGGTGATGCGGCAAAACAGTCTAAATAAAGTGCAGCAAATTTGCCAAATATCGCTGCAACACCACGACCGCCATGAACCGACAAAGCTCGAAAGTTGCTATCAGCAGGGCCTGCAGTGATCGTGTGACCTTATTTTTCTCTTTGAGAACTTTCAAAACACCAATTCAATTAATAACCTTCCCACTTTAAGAACAAACAACTCCTTCGCAACCGTTGGGCACAAACTTTTGCGCCATTTCTCATATCCCATAACTTTCCTTGAATAGTTGTTGTTGTGCGTTTTGAAGAATTCAGGAGCTAAAAAGAATTCCCTGCTTATAAACTGCACACACATCTATCTACATATATATTTTCGAGAAACAGTCACAAGCAAAACATTTGCCATCGCGATACTTGGTACGTGAATGTTGGTTGTGGGGCGATGAACGCGACCAGGTTTGGTTGTGTGTATTTATCATTTAAATTTAAGATTTCGTATTTCTCGTATTGTTGGAATATGCAGATACAGATTCCATGACTACAAAAACTAAAGAAACAGAAATAATCATTATCTTTGCTTTGAAATCTCTTTTAATTTTGTTTTTTGTTTTTTTTTTTTGTATTTGTTCGTTTAAGGTTTCTTTTAATTCATTTGGATGGATTTGTTGGTTGTGGCTTGTTATTGTTGTTGTTGTTGTTGTTGTTACTGCTTTGCATTAGTAGACAAAGTTGTGGAAATTGTGTTTGTGGTGGTGTTCGTATGTGTCCGTTGGTTGGTCTGTCGTTGAGGTTTTGTGTCAGTAGCGCCTTGTTGTGACATCTAAAATCATGTAAATTTCATTATTATTCTTTGAATATTTAATGATTTTTTGAGCGAAGGATGCTGGATGCAAAGACGCTATCGTTTCAAGGTGCAGTCATGCATCTGTGGTGCATCTGCAACATTTTTCTTTCCTTTCCTTTCCTTTATTGTTAACAAAAAGAAGCAAACCAGTAAGAAAAACAAAACTCCTGAGAGCTCCTTAAATGACAGATTGCACTTTGGTTATCTTGATATACTCGTAAATTAAGTAAAACAGCAAAAGGCTTCTGTTTTCCAATATTTTCGGAAACCGCTCTGCCACAATAACTGATTTAACTTGTGATTTATTCCCGTTTTGTCAACTTCCATGAACATTTTCTCCACTCATAATTCTTGCAAGTCAAATACAAATATGCGAAGGTTTGGCGAAAATTTCACAAAACCGAAACTTAAGTGAAAGCAATTTGCTTTCTTAAAGGTCCACTTATTTTTCCCTCTAGACACTTGTTTTAAAAGTTTAATTATGATTAGGGCGGGGCAATTTTTTAAATACAATAAATTTTTTTGGATTGTCTTAGAAGGTCCTTTTTTATAACGTTCCTTTTGCTCTTTGTATGCTGGGCTGCAGAGCAATGTTCTTTTAGGCCAACGAGGTTGCCACCTGAAGTAAAATCTGAGCCAGCAGAGCAGTACAAAAATCTGAGCCGGAAGAGCCAGGGAACTCTTATCTGAATACGTTTTAACCAATTTGTTGCGTAGAAGGAGATTTGAATGCAAAATCTGTACGACTTGTTTTAGGCTGGACAAGAGCTTGACACCTGCAGCACCATAATATTGTGCTTTCCAAAGCAGAACCAGTGGACGGGGCCTAAGGATAGCGAATTCCTGTATATCCTGTAGGGATAGCAAAACATTGCTGAGATTTTATGTCCTTTCCTTTTTTGAAAGATAATTCTTCATTTATTTTACTTAAAAATCTCTCCTTTGAAGACACTCTTTTAAAATTTACTTTCTTTTAAAACCTACTTTTTGTAGAATGGACTTTTCTTTCACCTTTTACGTGCATGAGTACTTTTCTTAATTTCCAAAAATGTTGGCTTTCCCCTTCTTTTTGGGTTGCGCTTTTTTGCATCTTATCATGCCCGAAATTAATCAAATGAGAGAACGAAAATCCACTGAACAGTTTAATGAAATGGCTGGACAATCGCAACATATGCAACAAAGATTTAATGAAAGTTTACAGCGATAGAAGTCTAATTTAAACTGACAAAAATTAGATAAAATTGCCACTATTAAAGGACAGACAACAGCGATAATTTATTGGCTGCAACTTGTTTTCACTGAATTAGAAAATGAAAAAAAAAGCTGGAAACGAGGCTGCAAAACGAAATGGGTGCTGCAACTGTGTTGAGGCAATTAAAAGTTGTGAACATGTGGTTTTATGACTCAATTAGGTTGCATAATAATGGGGTTTGAAATCAATTGTGTAGATTTTCAAACAAGTTAATTTGTGGTTAAAGTTTTAGACACAAAGTAACACAACGAAGAGTGTTGAAAGGACGCTCTTTTGTATAAAATATATGTCTGTGCACTCCCCATTTGACTGCTTTTTTAAATCAAATTAAACTACAAATAAAAACAAACACTTGACTTGAACCAGAAGAAGAACAAGACACATAAAGGTTACAATTAAATAATAACAGTTGTTGAGAATGAAGAAAACAAAGAAAATAGTGCACAAACATGAAGTTTCGAAGGGAAAGTATTTTGGAAGCATCGAATTGTACTTTGTGGACAAAAGGGAACGTTTTCATCTTCAGTTTTTTTTTTTTTTTTGTATGACTTTTACTACAACAATTGATTTCAATCACATTCGCTTCATTTATCCCTGTTTGCGTAGTTTGTTAAGCACAAAACTCGAATGATAAATCAACCCTAATGGGGAATAAATTTGCATGTGAAGGGGTTTGTTTTATTTGCAACTAGAAAATATGATTGACCAAGACGTTAATTGGTATTTTTCTGAAATTGCTTTTAGCTCCAAAAATTACACAATTCAGACGAATTTGCGACTGAGGCCAAAGAGACGCATTTTTGGAAGAATGGCTGCCTTAAAAAGCAAAATTGTCATATATGGGAGCAAAAAAAAAATGCACATTTCCTCGCAAGTCAATTGTTTGTTTTTTGCAAGTTGATTTTACAAATCCCCACATCTGTTCTCTCTGAATGCTGTAACTTACCCCCTCCCCCTTAATTGACTGAAAAAACTGATTTGACATGGGAATTGATGGTCAAATCCCACTAATTCTAACCTTTAAAATGTTTCTATAATAATTGTTGTATGGAACTTTTCTACAACCGCTGCAAGGATACAACTTCCTGCAAATATCCCTTCTATCAAGCGTTCCTATCTTTGGCATATCCTATCAACCGTTGTTAGTCAGAAAATTGTTTGCTCTTTGACCAACAACGGATTGCGCTGAATCAGTTAATAACTTGTTGGCAAATCAGCGAAAATTTTCCACAAAGCAAATGTCATATAAATAATGATTTTGGCTGTAATTACATTTTTTAAAATCGAACATAATATTTGGTTTTGAAAAATAATTTTTCAAACAAGAACTTCGTTCATTTTTAAGAGCAAAATGGTTTCCTTTTGAATCTGTATGGACATGCCTGGACTCCTCTTAAAGCAAAAGTTTTAAATAAATTAAGTTCAACAGTACGGAACATTAAGGCTCGTGAGTTTCTTTGGCCAGAAAGCAACACTGCAACAACCCAACGCAAATCTTAAATCTTAAACTGACCACAAATCGTTTTCATCCAGCATTTTTCACAGTATCCCTTAACATTTTATTAATTATTTTTTTTTTTTTTAAATTTCTGGCGAAGTTCGGTTCGGTTATTTTCTTTCGCTTTTAAAAACTCTACAATCGAAAGAAAATTAAATTCTAAATTTTAGTTTTCCAAAACACGAGTGCCAGTATCTTATCAATTCAAAATCAATTGAAATAATATTGATTGTTTTGCTTCCTTTTTTTGCGTCAAGTTTTCCTGTGTGTCTCTATGGGCGAGTATGTGTGCGGCTAATTTTACTCACTGGGAGGGAGTTTGATGAATTTCTGTTGAAAATTTTTTCACACTCTGTTTTGTTTATTGATAAATAAGTGTGAGTTGTGCCACACCTCCGTGTAATCCGTGTTTGGTTGCGTCAAACGTAATACGAGTACGAGCACAGACTCTGTTTTAGGCAAATGATAAATGATTCCTTGTTGGATGTCTGGTTGGCTGGCGCTCACAATTCACTTAATGGCAACCACTCTTTCTACTGCTCATAACTACCTACTACGAAAAACCAAAACCAAAACCAAAACTAAAACAACGACAACAACAACAACAACAACAACATTCATATACCTGCACACATTCGGAGATCTTTATCATGCGAAGTTGTATTGCGTTCCTGCATCCAAATTTAAAGTCGCCGATCAATTCAACATGAAGAATTTGATTGACAATCAGTGTCACAATAGACATTATTATGAAATCTTTCTTATTGTAGTTGCTGGCTGGTGTTGTTGTTGTTGTTTCCTTAAGATATCATACGGAAGATACAGGCAGGCAAATAGTTGCACGCGCAGCCATAATACAAAAATGTTAAAGGAAATTTCGCTTTGTGCCATTTCTTGAAAGTAAAAACTATTTTTCATAATTCATTGTTGGTTTGCAAAATACATTTTGCAAAAGAAAACTCTTAAGATCACGTTGAGGCAATGCAATAATGACAAGATCTGATCTGTGGCCCTCTCGGCCCTCAAGAGGAGCAAAGTCCTATGAACGATAATTTTTCTTCTTATTGCAAAGTCCTTGGGGTTTTGTAATTCTTATCCCACCCGAGAAATTCCTTACACAACTCAGAAACGTGTATCTCATCCGCTGACGTTTGAAGACCAAATCGTCATCTAGTTCTAACGTCACTTGTATGTACCTCTATGAGCAGCAATTAAAGCAAACTTTCTTGTTACGATTTAATTTTCAACCCCAGCCAGACCGTTTCAGACATGATCAGTTCAGAATTTTTTTATCATTCGCTGCTTTCAGTTTTTAGTCCCAAGACACCGGAAGCAACGAGCGATTTCGACACTCCACGAATCAGACTGCACCGATTTTATATATACGGCTAAGAGGAACTGCTTACCCGGCGTATAGTAACGAAAGTTTATAGACTCTTCTAGAAAATCAGGAGTTAGTTCTTGAGTTGGTAGAATGTTCGACTAACATTGCAGTGATCGCAGACTTAACACCTACCAAAGATTCCTCGAGCTTCTTTAGACAAAGTTTTTAATTAACTCTTAGTTTCAATTGACCTCCTGAGCAAAATACATAAATTGAGCCTAATAATTTTGGTGTTAAAAAAAAAAAAAAATAATATTGAAATATGAGAAGTAAAGCAATTTCTGCCCCCACGACGTGATCAATTCCGAGTGTCACAGGACCGCTGATGTCTTCACTTCCTCCTTTTGTGCAACAGTTTATTTAATGTACTTACAACTATGTCCAGCACTGTCAAAAGGCAATTCTCGAGTCTGCCATAATCGGCCGGTTTTTATTTGTTTGTTTGCCACCGTTCATTTATGTTTATTGCGATAAGAAAAATAATTTAATTTATCGTTTTTGTATGTGTTTTTAAAACCTATTCCCCGCGAATGTCTAATTATGTTACAAAACGTACATTTTTGGAAATAAAAATAGTTTGAACTAGATTTATGTCGGAGTGCAATTATGTCAAAATCCATTCACACATCCATGGAAGTTCATTTAAATCAGCTATCAGGTGTCATTGTATCAACGAAATTAAAGTAATAAATAGTTTAAACGGAACCGAAAAGTTAAAAAAAGAGTGTGTTTTTCTTTTTATTATAGAAAGTATTAAGTTGGCGGCAATTATCAAGCAACATTTTTACACATGTACTCGTATGTACATTGTGGGAATAAAAGTGTTCCCACGGAAAACAAGTTGCACTGAGAAACTAAGGCAAAGTGTGATATTAAAGTATTATTTTATTAGCGTCGTTCGTACGAACACTACGAACAACATCTGTACCCGGATTAAATGCAGTACAACTCTTGCCAATCGCTGTTTCTTTGGGCTCAAGAGGCAATTGAGTAGCAGGGGCCTTTCTCGAAAGACCAAGCTGACACTATATACCACTTTTTGATCATCCATGTCCTTCTCTAGGGCGCGGAAGCCTGGACAAGCCCTTGGTATTTTCGAGAGAAAAGTTGTGCTTTCAATCTGTGACTCTGTTTGCGTTGATGGTCTCGGCAGAAGAAGATTCAATCACCACAACCTGTACGGGCTGTACAGCGACATGAGCTTAACCAGGTTTCTGCAAATCTAAACAAAATCTTCAAGATTTCCCTTCAAATCTCTCGATTACTACATTTGAACGAGATGTAAAGGACGGTATTATATGATGTTAAAAAAACGTATTCTTATGTTTGCCCCAAGTGAATGCATGTGCCTCACTATGGGTTTATCAAACATACATAAATATGTATTTTTAGGAAATGTTTTAGTTTTCAAATGAATCCCAAGATTCCGGGAACAGACGGCAAATGCTTCTAATAGTTTTCTTTTGTTACAATTACATCGCGATAAAAATCAGAATTTTCTCAAAAATTCGAAAAATTTCAAGAAAATGAACGAAATTGTCATACAAAACAAACGTTTAGGAAAAAATCTCCTATTTCAGTGAATGTCGATCACTATCAAAAGTGCCAACTCATTATCACTCGTTTGATGATCAGCCGAACAAACGTAAAAGAGAAAACCAAACCGGTCAGTTTTCGCAAAACATTGGAAACATTTTACGTGCCGTGCCGTGCCGCCTGATTGAAGCCGCCCTTTTAAAACTCAAGCTCAAGCAAATCTCTGCTCTTGTTTGAGTACTTCAACCTGATCATATCTTTTACTTATCGTAAGATATTTCGTTACAGTTTTGCCCTTCTTACGCTATCATTTCAAAAATCTTTGCTTGATTTTGAAGAAATACTTTCGTTCAATTTCGTTTTCAATTTTTTTTTTAGTGCCAAATAGTATATTTGTAGTTTTAAGAGCGGATCACCATTATCATGGCTGGCGCACAGATAATCCTTGTGGCTTATGTTAATGATGACCTCTGAACCATAACGAAGTGAATTCAAAAAGAAAGCAAAAGAAAAAAATGCAGACAGACCATCAGCATAATATTTACACACGAATGTCGATGTCTCGACTAAATGTTTCTATTGTTTTCACTGTTCAATATAATCGATCATCAATATTGTTCTGGTCAAGAGTGTTAGACGGGTACAGAGATAGAGAGGAAGGGAGAGTGAGAGTGAGAGGGAGAAGGACAAGGAGAAGGAGAAGGAGAAGAAGAGAGCAAGCAGCACAACGAGAGCTGTTTCGAATAAGAGGGCGGATTAAAATTTACAAACATTTCTGCAAATCTTAGTTATCGCCTGCGCTTCTATTGTATGTATTCTTGCCAATATTCATCTGGCGACAAGTAGTTTAGTGTGTCTGCCTCGTTTTAAGACGCTCTCCTGCGAACAATGGCCACAAGTACTTGAGAACATGACATTATCAATTTGTCCATACAATGACTTAATCTGATAATCAGTGCAAACACATCTTTTGTAACCATTATGCAGGAAACAATGTAAATGACATTGTATTTGCGCCCGGCTAAAGCGATCTTGTGATTTAGAGCGAAATACTTGTGGACGCTTTTGTTTGTTTTCAGTGAGATGAGATTTGCTGAGAAGATTCGGCGGCTGTTACTCATATCAAGGCATTTGAAACTCAAACTTTATGGCTTTTGTCATAAGTTTTATTAGGGGCATTCAAATGTCTTTGTCAAAGTTGAATTTGAATAAACAAAGCCACAGCGGCTTCACTGGATAATGCGCATCCAAAAAGCTCAATTTTGCCTGACTCTTAAGCATAAATCAGATGGAATTTGGCCGCTGGTGTGGGCTATGTTGACTTTGAAGGCCGCTGTGGCTAATGGCTACAGCACCCACAAACGCACCTGTATATCACTTTCCCAACTGATATGACCATGGCCTTAAATCGCTTTTGTGGAATATCAAATGTGACGTGAACTGTGTGGCTCATATCGCTATCGAAGTGAAGCCCCCTGTTATTGGGGCTCCAGCTGGTGTTCACCAATCTATAGAATGAGCACTTGGGGAAATTGTAGTTCTCAATGAAATATGGTGCTGATGACGACACTAGTCCAAAATCTATTTCAGGCGCTGGGATCTCGCGCCTCTCATAATCGACAATAATGTTTACCCAGAAATTGATTTTGTTTCTATTAGTTGCTTAAGCGGTGCTACTCCTTGCATAGCAAAATCATTGCTGAAATAATGTCACGTTTGAAATGTTATGCAGCGCTTAATATTATTAGTTTGAAAAACTAGGCAAACACAATTTTTTCCAATCCAATCAGAGATATTTTAATGCAACATTGTAAACAGAAACGTTACGTTGTGTCACGTTTGAGTAGCTAATGCCGTTTGCCATCAAGTTTGCTTATATTACGGTACTTCTCATGAGCGATATCTTAAACTGAGCGGGGACCGGAAAATATATTTTATTTAATTCGCTTTAATGGAAGTATTCCTGTGGCTGGTGTTTTTCATAAAATTGGACTTCAGCTTCAGGACTTCATTCTTATTGTTATGTTTAACGGTTGGAAACTTTTAAAGGAGACCAACAAAAGGTCAGTTAAGATACAAATGGTGTGCGGGCAACCCTGCCAGTCATCTGGTTTCGATAGTCATTCAACTGAGCAGTTGTCGTGAAATATACAAATATTTAAGTATTATCGTGTTTGTTTATCATTTTACTTCTGATTGTCTGCATTTATTAAGTTGGACATTCACCAGCTTAATTGTTGGTGTTTTTCCTCTAGCAAATTATCGACACTGCCCTCGTTACAACAGTTGTTTTGAAACCAGAGAAAACTATAAAATAAAATATAAAAATTAAGCACAAACACAAAAAAGGAATTTATTTTTAATACAACATGTGGAGCAATAAAACAAATACTAGTACTCATACAGAACAAGTCGTTAAAAGAAGTTGTGGCAAAAGGATAGAAAAAAAAAAACAAAAAAAAAAAAAAAGGATACCAAATCCATTTTGTACATCCTGTGAAATTTACATTTTGTTTTGCTTTTATTGCCACATAAAGGTACCAAATAATGTCTTATTGTTCTTGTTCTCCTTCTTAAATTTGGTTGTTGTTGTTGTTGTTATGGCTTTAATTTTTTATGGTTGTTGTTTGTACACCAACAACAAGCTTTGTAATAAAAATAATGAAAAGAATATTTTATCTGATGAGCTCCAGTTTGGAGCAATAAAACAAATGGCAGCCATTTAATTATTGTTGCCCATAGAAGTATTTGACCCGGGTATCGTAAAGCAACCGTTGCAAGTGTGTAATTTTTTTCTTTGCGCATAGTATTAAAACCGCTAAAGGGAGTAGAAAAAAATGGCCGAAAAGGATTCGTTCTTAAGCGGGGAGAGGTATACACTGAGAAAAAGTTGGATGGCAATCGATCTGCGTTATGTGAATCGCTGGCATTTTGGCCAACATGTCACAGGATTTGTCAGTTTTGTTAGTTTTCAGTCTTATGAGTTGCTTAGTGGAAGGCCTTCCAATGGAAGCCAAGACAATCATTTGAAAACCACTGGGCTGACAATGCTGATCGTCAAATTAATTCCTTTGATGGTTCAGACCAAAAATAAACGCAGCATTTAATTTAATTAAACTGATTAACCATTTGGTTGGACATTTCCTTCCAATTAAATAATTTTTTTAATTAATCATAAGATTGTCCAAAGTTGTTCTTTCTGCAAATATTATTATTATTATTATTATATCTGAAATTAATTGAACATTTTGTTGGGTATTTTTATTTTTTTTTCAAATTATTAGATTGATTTAATAGACAATAATTTTTCCGCATGGGAATAACCTTTTCGGATGTATGAATCTTGCAATTGCAGGAAAGTAGAGCACATTTACGATTTCTTGCTGGGTACAAGAACTTTTTTTCCACAATCAATGAAATCCAACCTTTTAAAGGTCTGCTTCTAATGCTGGATGTCATGGAGCGAGATCGAAGAAGTGAAAACAAATGCTTAAAAAAAAAGTGTGTACACGAAATTGAATCTGCAAGAATTGTTTGTTAATCGTCAACCAGAATTTAATTACTGGCGATAAAATAAAAATACTTACGAAGACATTAAACGATGACCATTTAACGGCTGAATTATTTTGTTGTTGGTTTAAATTTTAATATTAAATATTTAAAATATTTTATCCATGAAACAGGGTTTTCAGTTTTCAGCGCGATGCATGTGGTGCAGCAAACACTTTCTGTGTGTAAAAGCCTTTCACATCATTAGATTCAAAATGTTACCCAACTACAATGTCGTTATCGCGCAAGCTCTTGACGAATATGTTCTGCAGATCCGTTTTCAAAGCCCAATATACAGCTGAATCCTTCAGAAAGGATTTCATTCAATCCATTCTTCATTATGAACAGAAAAAGTTAATTAAATATATTAAATTAAAAATGATTTTGGTTGTCTGAAGAACCGGCAGCTCGCAAAGCAGCCTTATCTGATGGTAGCCAAGTATTCGAGTCAGCTAAACAACGGCCCACCTTCACCGTTTTTGTGTTTATAATTCTCTTATATGACAGTATTTGTTCGTATGGAAAAAAAAGCTTCCTGAAGAACTCGGACTTTCTAATCACTCCCACCAAAGCAGTTCTGTAGATAAGTGAAAAATCTTAGTATGTGACAAGGTTGGCCGAAACGTTTTAGGGATAGCAAACCCGTTAGGGAAATCAATGCAACTCCACCGCTGTTCTTTGAACAGACAGGCAGACATCAGTTGCCGGCAATAAAAAGCACCTGGAGGGAAAACGTTTCTTGCAAAAATCAAGCCCAAGAAATTGGTAGTCCAAAGCTTTAACGATCACACAGCATAAACTGCTGCAAGTTGCCACCAGATGGCGCTTCCATTTTCACTGATAACCTTCTTTTATTTGAAATAGCCTGTAATAACGTAATGGCTCTTTTTTGGAGCTGCAATAAATTTCCAACAATCTTCTAAACAATAACATTAAGAGCGTAATAATTTAAACTTTAATCATCCAACGGCAACATTTAAGCCAAATCTAATCTTTTAAGAGCAAAATCACAAAATAAAAGCTAATTTTTGTACTTTTTAATAAATCTCGTACTCGGCAATCGCATTTTGTCTTATTTTTTGCCTGACGTTTTTTCTTTCTCCATTTTTATGGAGCCATTAAAATCATGGCAAAAGCAATTTGTTGAAGATTTATACACGAAGACACGCACTGAAACGACCATAAATTTCAACTCTTTTTCAAAATGTGTTCATCTGTTTCAGATTTTTTTTCTCTCGTTTGTGTTTATTTTGAATAATAAAAATGTTTGTTAATGTGTGGAAAGAACAAAGTGGCTCATTAAATGAAAAAATTAAATAAATGTGATACGCATTAAATGTTATTGGGAGGGGGGTTTCTGCCATAAAGTACTCGGTTAGAATTTGCTTTGGGAAAATTTCGCAGGCCGTTTTCGATTTCAAATCGATTGAAAACCGTAAGACATTGTGCTGGAATCACGTGGGTTTCATTTTCGTGTTGGTTCATGTTCAATTCGGGGAAAAATCCATGTAATGGAAAGCGGTGATCCAAATGTAGCCTTCACAGGCCGCTAGAAGTTGCTGGTGTTGATGTAATTCAGTTGGCAAAAATGTGGCCAGAAAAACTTGTCACTTTTCGCTCTATCTCAGAAATTTAACTTCCGCAACTTTATTTCTCAACTAATTAACAGCATTTGGCTTGAAATCATAAGGAAGTTACCAAACAAACTTAAAGGTCGTGCTCATGTCATTGAAATAAGAGCGATTTACATCGAAATAAATACAAATTGTAAGTCTTCAGCAGCTTGGAAAAACAAAGCGATACCAGTTTAATTGAATTGAGCCTCTAAACAAAATTGCCCACATTTTGACCTTTGACCTTGGACTTTGACCAAGAACTTAACTGATTTGTTAGTTCAATAAACTCGTTTCAAGTTATCAAACCAATTAAACGGCCATTTTGCATTTGGCAGAAATGTTGCCAGAAACATTTTGCTATGAGACATTTCGTGAATGCTGCAGCAACATTGTTTATTAGCCATGAGTTGCCACGAGTGGACTTGGGACAGCATTTCGCACTAAATGATAAACGGGTTAACCTGCTGGGGTTACGAAAAATTCGTCAGTCCTGCCAGTTGCGTTCAGGCTAATAACGGTTTCACTACTATTCACTATTCAACAAAAACATGGTATTTGTTTAACAAAACTTTGAAATTATGGCAATTATTCAAGTGGCTAATAAATAAATAAAATGTTCCATTCAACCTGATCCATTATTAGCTTTAAGAACACAAACATTCGATAACAGTTCACTCAAAACGCTCAGTATTATGCCAATCATGATGGACAAAAGGCTCGAAACGAACTGTAACACATGTTTTTGTCTTCGCTGTTATTGCTTTTTGGATTTCGAAAATAAAATCGTTACAATTTTAGTGCAAGTCATGGATGGCAATTTAAATAAGCAGAAGGTATGAATATTTCACTAAAACCAGCACCGAACACACAAAGGATCTCTTGGGATTTAATTCAGCTGACGCAGACGATCTTGAGGAAAAACAAAAAAAACAATTGTCCAACCAACATGACAATTCAAAATTTATGACAAACCTTTAAAGAAAATTTGTACTGAAAAGGGCGTTAACCAGAATAAAAGTGTTTAACCAAAAAAAAAAAAAAAACGAAAATGTTTTTTTAAGGTTGGAACGTATTCTAGGAATCTGGGGTTAATTTGAGTACTTAATGAGTGGCTGGCTGGCTGGCTGACTGGCTGACTGGCTGGCTGACTGGCTGACTGGCTGACTGGCTGACTGGCTGACTGGCTGACTGGCTGACTGGCAAGGAGACTTGAGCAGCTTGTTGGTTCTCTTGAACGGCACGAAATCCAACGAAGTCTTTCAGAGTTGACATGCTAATTAGAAGGCAACCCCTGCCAGACGCCATGAAACTATTTCTGAAAAATTAAAGCACTCATCTGTTGATTGAAATACACAATGAAAAATGATTATTGTTTTACGCAAATCACATGTTAAAACACACCTTGGTGATTTGTCACCTGCATTGAAAAAGTCAGTCTGCCACAACCCACTCACATTTCTTTTCGTAAATCTCATTTGATTACTTCTTTTTATTGAAAACAAATTAATAATACTTTTGATAAACAATAATTACGCATGACAAACGTCATGATTCCATTTCATTTATTGTACAAACGTGATTTTATAATTAATTCGAAAAAAAAATCTCTAAGAACCACCCAAATTTAGACAGTAACAGCTTTTGTGTTAATCCACTTTAATCCTTTCTGCATCATGATCTAGATAAACAACGCACAAGAATCATAAATGTCCAATGACAAACTTTTGGAGATTTTTCAATTAAATTTTGCCCAAATTGAAGTTGTAGGCGTTCAAAGGTTGTGTTCTTCAGCGCTGGCAAGTGGCTGCTTTTGGTGCTTTGTACTCCTATTTTTTAGTGACCCAATTCACGGTCTGGATTTGGACCAGCTTTAGAACAGTAGTACACGGCAAACCTTGTCTGCCACTTTCAACAATGCAATTTGCTGAATCAGTTAACAAAGTGTTTGCATACGGGCCTGCAAAGAAATGCACAGATTCCAATAACAATTTTCTTGCAAATTAGATGCAAAATTATTTTGCTACAACAGCAGAAATATTTATGGCCAACAAATAGTTTTCAGGCACAATTTCAGACCCACATGTGTACATATAATACGAATACAACGGCCGTCTGAACTTCACACACCTTAAAATATCAATTGTAATTGAATAAATTTCTGTTAAAATTTAACATATTTCTACTTCCAGATTAAAAAAAAAATGCTAAAAAATTGAGAAAGTTCTAATTTGAATTCAAATTTATTTGTAGTTATTGAAAAATGTGTCACTTAAACACAAAAGTAAGACTTTGCGTTTCAGTTAATGGCAATTTTCCGTCTTACTGCCGAAAGGGAACCCCCAAAAGCGCCACGAAATTAAAAGGTTCCACGAAATGTTAGCAAATTGTTCTAAAAAGAAAACTTTACGATCGCTGGCAGCCAAGTGATCGTAAATGGAAAGCCAGACTTTAACATAAAGTTATAAACGCCAACATGTCAAAGGAATCTTGTGGCATTTTAGTTGTTTTGCTTCACTCTTATCGGTATAATTGTGACATTTTGAACTGCGAAGCAGACCAAAGTTTATTCCAACTAAAACTCCTTTCTTTTGTGAATGAATTAACAAAAACAAATACAATATTTAAAACTAATCGAAATTAAACAAATGATCTTCAATATTTCAGTTTGTGTGCGAGTAAAACAGTGAATTGATTGAATTCGAAACTTGAAAAATCATCCGAGTCGTCAGTGTCAAAATCTTGAACAGAACAAGAACAAACAAACAGACAAACAAACAAACCAGCAGAAAAAACATTCCAACCAGCATTTTGATTTATGAATTTTCTCAATTCGTTGTGACATTTGTAATTATTCTTGTGTCATTTGTCGCTTTTTTTTTTTTTTTTTGTAAAATTGTTAACAAAAAAAAAAAAAAAAAAAAAGAAAAGAAAAGCAATACGTTGTTGTGTTTTCGTTTGAAACAAAAAGGAATGCGTTAGCAACTGATTGTTGCCAGCTCTGCAGAGCACAGAGACGTCTCGTCTCCTCGTCTCGTCTCATCCTACAATCATAATCAAAGATCAATCGATCAAAAAACACCTTTTTTGCCTCAAAACAGAAATAAAATTGAAATGAAATCCATAATGATGACGACGATGATTATTCGAGGCGAAAATAAATAAAATCGTAAGAAGTGTGCTTTTTTAGATTTATCTGCCAGAGGATTCTGTTTGATGGCTCACGGATGTATGAATGTTGTATTTATTTATTTATTGATGTCCCACGGGAGCCAAACAAGCCACCATCACCATCACTATCATCATTATCATCATTATCATTCATATGTATATGTATGTATGTAAGAGCTTAACTCTTGTACAGTCGCCGACAAAAAAAATTGTATGGAATATCACCGCAGATCATTTTAGGTTTAAGACGGAAGCGCCAGTAAAGGTTATTTTCAAATACATATTTTTGAAAAGAAACTCAATTTGATTCAATAGCAGATTAAGTAAATTTTTGTGTTATATTGTAATGGGTGTGACCGTCATACGTGACGGCTATACACGTACATCAAGCTTGAGGTAATCAAGAGTTAAATCATCATTTACAGCCAAGAGCCCAAGGAAATATGTATATATCTTCTTCTTCCTTTGGCGCTACAGTCCGTGGTGAACCTGGGCCTCCACTAACAAGCTTTTCCAAGTTGGTTGAGGTCCCTCTCCACTTGTGTGCGCCATCGATTGTGTGGGCGTCCTCTATTGCGTTGTCCCACTGCTTCGGATTATGGTTATGCCTTATTTTTGGGCAAAACTTTTAAGCGTATTATGAAGAAAACAAAATATAAGACCAACAGATATTAGTTTGCTTTTTTCGGCATAGAACTACATTGTGTTTCCTCTCCTTAGAAGGTGAGCTGATAGGGGTTAAGTGTAACATCGATCAACGGGATCTTTAAGGTTTTTATTTATCGCCTTATTAAACATAAAGATCTGGCACACAAATGTCCATCGATGGCCTATTAAATGACTGGCACTGATCTCGTGCGATGCTCAACTTAAACACAAGTTTCTGATTTGCTGACTTTGAAGAGCTCTTCGCAAATCTTCTCATTTGTTTGAAGCGACTTTTTTGATCCAGTTACAATCTTTAGGTTTCCTTTTTATAATTCTTGCAAACTTTTGCGTTTTTGTGAATTGATACAGATATATGACACTACATACACACATACTGGCCAAAGACTTTCGTTACTATTTCGACATCCGTTATAATTAAAATATTTATTTTTATAAATATGTCTTGTTTAGGAAAATTTTTAGAAAAAAAAAATTGTTTAGGAAAATCTATTTTTTTTTTTAATTTGGTCATAATTGGGTTAATATATATTGCGCTTTCTAGTGTACCATAACTTACCGCTGGCACTGCCACTATCGCCAGCAACATCTTGATGTTTGATTTGCGTTGGTTTCCTATTGAGCATAAATCAACGCTCTGTGTGGCGGCGTTAATGAGAATGTGTCAAGAAGCCATACAAAAGAAAAAAACTTAAACTGATCTGCAAGTATTTTGTTAGTTGTATGCATTTGATTTCAATTAAATAATTTTTAAATCGCTGACTTAACGCTGCCCTCTGTGAAACTTAATATACGTGTCAATTAGTGGCGCAAGAAAATCAGAAGAGTTCTTTTCCCAGCGACAAAGTTTTGCCAGCGAACGTTGGCAAAAGCTACTGCCAAACTTTAACAGCGGCCGTAGTAGCTGTCATTTATTTAGTCAGTCGCTAAATAACTCCACAGTATCCACGTCTGGAGCCATAAGCCATATTGGGCCCGTAAAACATCATTTGATCTTAGAAATATTTAATTTCCTCCAATAATGTGAGAAATTAAGTCAAATAAGTTTGATTTGCGTTAAAGGAAGCGTCTTGCAAGATGTCTGGCAGGAATGGCCAACTGGGATAAGCGCATGCACACACGCAATGCATGTTGTTCTATAACACGAATGTGTATGTGGTTCCCACAATAGAAACCAACCATCTTTTCAGCTTGACTTTCAAAAATAAGACTCATAAATTATGCCGTTTTAAAATGCAATCGCGAATAATGCGATACTTAAATTGCACATAAATAAAATAAAATTAATTTCTAAACAAACGCACACACACACACGCACACACACACACACACACACATGCGGCAAAGAAACAAACAAAACAAAAAAGAAAAGAAATAGTCCTCAATGACTGTAGTGGCAGGACACACATACAAATGTATGTATGTACATATATTGGCTATCCCGAAAATAGAAAAACTTTGTGCTTAAGGGAAAAGTTGTTGTTCATCATTGTTTAGTTCCAGGGAAATGCTTTAATGTGACGCTTAGAAAGTCGTAGAAACATAAACAAGAAGTGGAAGTGAAAGAAGCGGTTCATAGATAAACAGCAACAGCAACAGCGACGTTTTCGTAACCTCATGCTGCCTCTTCGTGCAACTTAAGTTTATTCGGGCTTAAAGAAGATTTTGGTTAAATGTAAAAGAGTGAAGGAAAGAGGGATGGGTTGCTTGTGTGCAATGTTTTCTAGAGATTTGCTGCTGGTATCTTCTGTACTATTGAATACTCGCCTCTTATCCTTAAACCTATACATACATACATACATACATACACACATACACTGTTGTGTTGTTGAGATACGAATTAAATATCTGATTTTATTTTTTGCAAACATGGCGAACTGCTGCCACTCCATTTCTTTAAATTTAACTGAAGACTCAGACAAGCAGCAACAACAAGATTTCCAGCGACAAATCGTCATGTACTATTTGAGATGCTTAAGAGTTTCATTTGCAACCTCTAAATGTGGAATACATGTGTGTTGGCAGAGGATATATTTTCGCTTGACTTTTCTTAGGAGTTGGCATCTGTGTGTGTGCGTGTACATGTGTTTTGGGTAAAGGGAACGGTGGGTTGTTGCCATTTTCCTGCTTCAGCCGAATGAAAAGAATTCATAAAATGTATGAAAATAAAAAAACAAATCAAAATGGTTGTGGGTAAGAAAATTAGCCGAAAAATGTGTGGCACAGTGTTACGTAGCCAGCGACATTGTGCAAAATTAGACGTTGCTTAAGCCCGAAATGGTAGACTTTTTACAATGAGGCCTGTCAATTGTTTCAGGGGGGGTCTAAAAGATGGGGCAAACAGAGGCGTAAATTAAAATTTAAATAATTTAGTTAAATTTGAGTTTGTGAAAAATTTATGGTGCAATGAAAATTCACAACGGTTTTGTGCCATTCGAAAGTTAAAGATTTGTTTTTAATTATATTTCAGCTACAATAAAATTTTCCATAAATTAAAGTTTTCTATTGATTTTAATTTCAATTTTTTTAATTTTTATATTTTTTAAGGCTTTTCCAAATGCATTCATTTAAAAAAAAAAACAAAACAGATTTAAAATTGAAAGAAGTTGGATTAAAGCCATTTTCACTAAAATTATGTATTTCATTATGTTTGTGGTTTCGGTAATTCTCATTGGTTTCAGTTCAATTTTCTTTTGAAAACATGAGCGATAAACATGTACATTTTGAGCCACAGCAAAGAACGGCCAATTTTGCTGTGTTATAATCTCCATTTTTTTTTTTGTAAATTTAATAAGTTAATTTTTGCCATTTTACAAAAATGTATAAAAGTTTTGTTTTCCTTATTTCCATTTTAACTCCAACTCTACTGTGTCTTTCATGGCAAACGAAAACCGCACCATTTTTTCCCCAAAAATCCCCCAACTGCGCTTCGCTTTTACATAAACAACAACAACACATTTATACACTGAAACTCTGGCATATTAACAAAAAAAACAAAAAAATCCTGGGATGTTCAGAGACTGTTTGTGTATGTGCAGAAATGTGTTTCTAAATGTATGTGTGTGTGTGTGTGTGTGTGTGTGTGCGTTTATAAATATTTTTCAACGGAGAAAACTCGTTTATTATCATAAAACAAGGGATGCGCAAAAGTCGGGTCGTAAATCTTTCCGATAACATTTTATACGAAACATTTTCTTTTCATGTTTATGTTTTATTTTATTTTTTATTATTATTTTTATTTTACAAGTATTTATTTTTTTGTTTTCTCGTCTTTATTGCAGGGATTCAAAACCCAATTTGACTAAAGAGTGGGGTATAACTTTCATTTTACGAAATACAAGAGAAACGAAATCCATGTTCCTGATGCCATGACAGCCAAACAGAGCGCAGAAAGAAAGGTAAGTTCTATTGGAAGAATTTCTTAAATTTTAAACAACATTGTACTTAAATGATTGTCAGCAACTTTTGCGAACCTACAGCAAAGACTGATTTTGTGATAATTTAATTAGTCTTGATGTGTCATCGAAAAGTTAATCTAATCTCGAGTTTTTTTTAACTTCAAAGAACTGAAAAGAAAAACCATCAACTTTGAAATATTCAAGTTCCGAAACTCTGATTTAGGTACTCAGTTATGGCGGCATTTTAGGTCGGAAGCAGTTAAGGAAAATTAGTTAAAGCCTTTAAAAATAATTTGCATACATTTAACACTTACTAGTATGGGCACGCCCTTTAATTTCTGGCATATGTAATTCAGGCACATGGCCAGTCTTAAGCTTAGCGGGAAGTCATACAAGGGAAACTTATAGCCCGGGAGAGCTCTCGATGCAGTTTCATAGCAATTGCCCTTTACCCTTTAAGAGCTTCAGCATTGAAGTTTTCGAGTTAAAGCATCAACAATTGATAAAAATAAAGAGAATTTAAAAAAATATGGAATGCAGTAAAAACTGAGTGCAATAAATTGAAATTTAGTGCAATAAATAAAAGTAAGACTTTTTTTGCGCAAAATTTACAATTTTCTCAATTGTAAATTCCAACTGATTTCCTTTTCAAATATTCCTTAAGACTTGTATGTGTTGGACCAACTTTTAATGCAATAAAATTTAATACAATCCTGCAGCTTAAGCCACCCTTGATTGTTACAAATCCCTCGTATTAAAGGGGAATTATTGCACGCACGCACACGCACACACACACACACACACACGTTCACTCCGTTTTATGTTTAAACGCACTTAAATCTGCCACTGCCACAGTTATTGCTGGTCTTTTTTCAGCTTTTTGACGTCTGACAACATTCTATTAAATTATAGCGACTCCTTTGAGTTCAAAAGGTCGTTAGGAAGACAAAAAGAAATCGCACACACACAAACACACACATACACACACACACACATACACTAACAAAAATGGTTAAATTACAATGAAATGATAAACTAATGTCAGTGTGTGACACAAACACACAGTGGAAGTTATAAATCTATATGAGAACACAACTGCCCAGCAAACACATGCTATTGAGCTCAAATTAAAGTAACTTTAAACAGCACACAAATTCAACGGACTATCGGAACGGAAAGACTGTTTCATTGTGTCGTGATTACATGCAAAAATTACATATTTCAAGCGTCAAATAGACTTCAAACTGATGTTTCATTGAAGTGTTCATTGAAATTCATATTATTCAATCAAAATTGTATGCTGGGTTCTCTTGTAGAGTGTGTGTGTGTGTGTGTGTGTGTGTGTGTGTGTGCGGAAAAACGGAAGAAGGCACAAACGAAATAGTAAAGTTTGTTGCCAAAGTTGTATTTCGTTGTCAGGAATAATCTGCCGTACATAAATGAAAGTTAAACTAAACAATTGAGATAAGATTGAAAACGAAAGATATGCAACGAAATGCTCACATTTATTTCAAATAAAAACCGAGTACACGCTGAAGCAGAGATACAAAAATTAAGCACATGACGAAGAATCAAATCAAATTTAACCAACGAGAAAAAAATAAGACAATCTAATCTTATGGATATTAGACATCATTTAACTGTATAAACTCACACAGTCATCACGCAAACTTCTAAGATTTTTTTTACAGTAAGGAGCAAATAAAGAGCAGCAAAAGGCATTACATCAAACCAAGACCAGCCTTACAAAAGGTGCCGGTGACACGAAACATTCCAGTTCACAACATTTCTACAAAACAAACTTTACTCAAGATCTTTTCAAATTAATCTTTAAAAAGGTACTTTTTAAAAGGAGTATCTGTAAAATAAAGTAGCTTGAGGGCAAAGTACCTTTTTGAAATGCGAGTGTTTCAATGAAAATGCAGTATAGAAAAGTACGTTTCAAAAAAAGCTTTAGAAAAGAAATATCTTTAATAAACTACATTTTGAAAAAGCACCTTGAAAAAAATTATTTTATAGCAGAACATTTCAAAAATATATGTACTATTAAAAAAAACACCTTTAAAGAAAAAAATACATTTAAAAAAAAGTGCCTTTTGAAAAAAGTATCTTTTGAAAAAAAGTACCTTCTGAAAAAAAGTGCCTTTTGAAAAAAGTATCTTTTGAAAAAAGTACCTTTTAAAAAAAAGTGCCTTTTGAAAAAAGTATCTTTTGAAAAAAAAGTACCTTCTAAAAAAAAGTGCCTTTTAAAGAAGCAAATTTAAACAAAAATCTTTTTAAAAAAGTGCCTTTTAAAAGTACTTTTTAAAATGAGTACCTTGCCTAAAAAGGACATTTTAAAAAACAGGACATTTTAAGAAAGTGCCTTTTAAAAAGAGTACCTTGCCTAAAAAGGACATTTTCAAAAAAGTAAATTTTAAGAAAGTACCTTTTAAGAAAGTACGTCTTAAGAAAGTACCTTTTAAAGAAAGTTGCTGTCCAAAAAGTAAATTTTTAAAAAGGAACATTTTCAAAATGTAAATAAACTGTATTAAGAACTTTTAAGAAATAGTACCTCTTCAGAAAAACGCCTCCTAAAAAATCCTTTTCACAAAATCATCTTTTAAAAAATATTTCTTAAGGAGAAGTTTTAAAGAAGTGCTTTTTAAAAAATTAACTTTCAAAAAAGTAGAATACTTTTTTTCCAACAAAAGCGCTTTTGCAAGCAAATACGCATCAAAATCACACACCTCTTTATGGATAATGTGCAGTTTTGAAAATGAATAGTTTGACCTTGAACCTTTATTTGGCATTGTCAAGTAATTAAAACAGAAAAAGAGACTTTTGGCAAAGCTTCGAATTTGCATCGTGCGTGTTGAAGAAAGACATAAAATTTAACCCCTTTTAAACCACATCTTCAGTTTAAAATGATGATCATGAAATTCGTTATAAACTGCTGTTACAACACGTTACATGAATTATCGTCTTAGCTGAAGTCTTAAATCTGTCTGAATCTATGTATCTTTACTAAACACAAATTATACAAAACATTAGATATCGATCATTCAATTTTATGTCTGCTCTTCCTTTTGCTGGCCTTGTTTCATAGTTAAAACGCTTAAATGCACATTTTTAGGCCTCCAACTCAACAAACAATCATAAACTTCAACCTCTAAATTAATTATAGCAGCACAAAAACAAAACAGAAAAACAGAAAATAAAAAGAAAATTCAAGATCACTATTGAAGATAAAACGAAAACAATTTAAGATTAAACAACAACTCTTGCACCTTTTCTAAGCATTTTCCCTTTTACTTCATTCACATCATTTTCAAATTATAACCACTAATGAATTTTTGAATCTGAAAAATCGTAATCGAAAATAAAAACAAAATTTTCAAAACACCGAATAATTGTTTTTGACCCAACAATTACTTAATTTTTGGTTGCTTGAATTATTTCATCAAAAAATCTTCAAATGCCTTTTCACAAACCACCAAGTAGCCACTCGACCATTGATTCACTCATTCACTCGTTCGCTTGTTCAGTCAGCCAGTCAGGCAGTCAGCCAGTCAGTCAGTCAGGCGTTCATTCTTTGCTGCATTCGTAGTTAACAAAGATAAAAATCTCTCCGATTGCCGAAGTACTGAAAAATCAACAACCAACAACAGCATCATCAACAACAAAAACAACGTGATTTGAGTTTGGCTTTTCTTTCTTTTCATTTCTTTCGTTTTACCAAAAACCCAGTGAAAGAGCCAAATTTATGAACGGCTTCTTAAAGTTTTCAAAACATTTGATGAAAACGCACAATTGTTTGAAGGGCAAGTGTTATTTTTTTACTGTTGTTTGTTTTGTTCATTTGTTTCGTTACATGAATATTGCTTTGTTGTTCTTGCAACATGAAAGTTTAAAAGACACTTGCCAGCAGCAAACAAATCATCTACGATATGTGGTGCGGACAGTTTTCCAATGTCCTCTAATGATTTATTTCACTGCTTTAAGAAAATGGTCTTGTCAGAAGAATAAGAGGGATCTGAAGCACTCTGGAAATGAGTTCAAGACCGAACGGTTCCGCGGTAAGTGCTGCATACGATGTAAGACAGCGAAACGCTTTCTATAAATAATATGGTTAATTTTAACAGTAATATGATTGATCATAAATTTAACATGGTTTCACCATTTTGCTAACAATTAACAAAAATATGTTTGGTCATTACTATCACAATAATATAATTGATTACAATATTAACATGATTGGCCCTAACATTAATATGGTTGACTATGAAAATATTTGGTGAGGACTATATTATATGTATGTATATACGCAGTTGCTTATGAAGTTGTAATAATATAATTGACGGCAACAATAACACGATTGGTCGTACGCGTAATATGCTTGGATTTAGCAATAATGAGGTAAATTTATTTCGACAACATCTTTTTATAAAAGTTAGTTTTTTCTAAATTTATGCCTGTTACGGTTATTTGGTAAGTTTTAGCAATAATCGAACCTAAACGAACGTTTGACAATCGTTTAAGACAGAATATTTGTCGTAAAATATATCTTTAAATAATAATTTTCATAAGAGGTCCTTTACAAAATACCCTTGAAAAAGCCAATTTGAAGGCAAAACAAAAGGAGTAGTAGAAAGTACTGAAAACCACCTCCAAATACCATTTGTAATTTGATCAATTATACTTTTTAGTTGGTGGAAAAACAACGAACGCTGGAATTATTGATAAGAAAGAAATTTTGATTGTAATGATAAGACAGGTTTCGATGTGTCTGAGACAAAAGAGATCTCGGAAAGTTCAACGCAATAATTTTGTTTGTTTTAAGTCTTAAAAAATATTTATGTATGTCTTAATAGCAAATTGAACGCCGTATTGGGTTGGGGTGGCCAGCATTTTCCAACACAGAAAAGTTGTTGGATGGTGGTGGTTTAAGAGTTTTGCTTATTCTGAGATGATTTTTCGTTGCAGAGCAAATCGATTTGTAACGTATGAGGCGTGTAAATAAATGCGTTCCAAACAAGTTGCAACATTTAGTGGCACGTGAGTGAGAATTTTGTTTTGGTTACTGAATGTTTTACAAAAATATGTAATTGCTAGTTTTTGTTGTTTTAAGTTGAGCGCGTCTTTAGTGTTTTGATTTGTTGTGACAGTTTTAATGGTGGGAAGTCGCTGTCTCGATTGTTTCTTTTTGGACATAAATATTGTTCTTAATGGTTTTATGGTGCATTTTGGCTGCCAGTTCGTACAAACTGAAGTTATGATTTTATGTTGTTATGCAAAAATTGAGCATATAATTTTATTGCAATTTTGGTGATTGAGTTGCTGGTGTCGTTGGGGACTGGCCAGTAAATTACAACTTGTAATTCGTTTTTAATTGTTTGGGAAGTTTTCTATTGACTACCGTCAGTGTGGGAAAGAAATGATTTTGAAACTGAAAATATTTCGGCTTTTTGTTCAAATTACAACTGCCAACAAAAGGCTTATTGTTCCCACAAAAAGCAAAATAGAAAAGGATTCACGAGAGACATGTTTTTAAAATGAAAAAAATCTTAATTGCGTCTCCTTTCCAAAAACATTTTTATATGGAAATGTTTGTTATTGAGCACAAAACTGTCACATCATCTTGTCAGCTTCAGAGGGGCATTTATCATTTATTGAAACAACTTCGCCTGAAAATAAATCTGCTCACACCCTTCTTTCTTTCTTGCTCTGCATCGTCTTCATTATGCTTTGATGTTGTCTTAATATTCTTTTCATTAGATTTCTTTTCAAATTTTCATTTTGGAAAATTCATTCAAGTGTTTATTGGCAAAACAAGTGCTTCGTGTTACACAATTGCATTGTTGTTGGATGCTAAAGAGCAAATATTATTTTCTTTCAATTTTATATGTGTACAACAAACAAAGGATGTTTAAAATTATGTTTTATGTTTAACCTGGTTTTTGTCTCTAAGATGCAGCCAAAACTGGGTTAAAGTTTCAAGTATCGTTTTTGTGTCTATCAATCTGGTATCCTTTTGATGTTTTTTCTTTTTCCATTTCTGATGTCATCTTAAACACAAATAATTTGAGGGAGCAAAACAACCGACATCAGGTAAAAAATTTAAAAATATATTTCGATACATTTCCATAAAGATCAAAGGAATTTTCTTAAAAAGATATTAAATTTATAAAAAAGATCTTGTTTTCACACAAATCAAGGCAAACAATATAAAAAACCACATCTTAAGTAAATACTGCCGTTTAAAGAAAATAACTTTGAAGATAATTTCATATGCAAAAAGTAGCTTCTAAAATGTTTCTTTTTATAAAAGTGAATTATGTTTTGGCAAAATTAACTTAAAAAAATTATTTAACAAAAGGACGTTTTAATAAGATACCTTTGGAAAGGTAAGAGGGGTATAAATCAACTTTTAGCAAAATATAACTTTAAAAAAGAGGTATCTTAAAAGAGAACTTTTGAACTTTTTGGAAAAACAATTTAAATCATTAATTTCTAGAATAGTCGTCTGTTCAAAAACTAAATTAAAAATATTAGTAAGAAAGTACCTTTTATGAAAGGACCATTTAGAAACAATACCTTTCAATAAAGTACGTTTTAAAAAAGTATATTTAATAAAGTAAGTTCTAAAAAAGTACATTTTGAAAAGTACATTTTACGAAAGAACTCTTTTTAAATACATTTTAAAAAGTACGTTCTAAAAAATTAACTTTTCGAAAAAAAATAAAAATAAAGGGATTTTAATAAAATAAAGTGAACAATACATATTATTTAAAATAATCTTTCACAAGAGATGTCTGAAAAATTACTTTTCAAAAAATCCATTTGACAATGAATGGCTTTAAAAATATTACCTTATTTCTTAAGAAACGCCTTTTAATAAATTACGTTTTAAATAAAGTACCTTTTAAATAAGGTACTTTTTGAATAAAGTACCTTTCTAAGTAAATAACCTTTTTAAATAAAGTACTTTTTGAAAAAAGTACCTTTTGCATAAAGTACCTTTCTAAATAAAGAACCTTTAAGCAAAGTACCTTTTAAATAAAGTACTTTTTGAATAAAGTACCTTTTAAATAAGGTACTTTTTGAATAAAGTACCTTTCTAAATAAAGAACCTTTTTAAATAAAGTACTTTTTGAAAAAAGTACCTTTTGCATAAAGTACCTTTCTAAATAAAAAACCTTTAAACAAAGTACTTTTTAAATAAAGTACTTTTTGAATAAAGTACCTTTTAAATAAAGTACCTTTTGCATAAAGTACCTTTCTAAATAAATAACCTTTTTAAATAAAGTACTTTTTACCTTTCTAAATAAAGAACCTTTAAACAAAGTACCTTTTAAATAAAGTACTTTTTGAATAAAGGAGCTTTTGCATAAAGTACCTTTCTAAATAAATAACCTTTTTAAACAAAGTACTTTTTAAATAAAGTACCTTTTAAATAAAGTACCTTTCTAAATAGAGAACCTTTAAACAAAGTACTTTTTAAATAAAGTACCTTTTGAATAAAGTAGCTTTTCAATAAAGTCCCTGTTAAAAAAGCACCTTCTAGAAAAGTATCTTACAGAAAATTACTGCCAAAAAGCTTTTCTTAAAAGTGTACCCCATAAAAAATTTCTTTTAAATAAAATAAAGTGAAATGAAAATTAAGAAAGAACTAAAATATATAGCTGTCTATATGGCGGCTGTCGTAGGTGCTACCCTACTCGTCAGTAGACTTGTTTGGGCAGCTTTAAAGCAATTAAATTAGCTCCGTTGTTTAAAAAAGAACCTTTTGTAAAATAGCCTATTAAAAGAAACTGTTTAAAAAGCGTCTTTTAAAATACTAACTTTTAAAACCTTACCTTTAAAAACAACTTTCAAAAAAAGCAGCTTTTAAGTAAAGTTCATGGTAAAAAAAAATTACTATGTAAAAAATAGTGCATTTAAAATAGAGTGCCTTGAAAAAAATCTTTTAACAGGAACTTTTGAACAGCAAACTGTTAAAGTGCTTTCAGAAATTACCTTTTCAAAAATACAACATAAAAAGTACGTCTTAAATTATGTACTTTTTAAAAAATGATTATTTAAACAACACATTTTCAAAAATTACTTTATAATAGATAAATTTGAATTAGAAAAGTAAAAGTAAGCTTGAGAACGTTCTCAAATGTACGCTTTAAAATAGCATTTTTTAAAGAGAACACACCAAAAAAGCGCCTTTTGAATAATATATTTTCAATAATAATAAAATGCCTGGTAAAAACCAACGACTTCTAAATCTTAAAAAAGAATCGAAGCTGCGAACTCTAGACTTTTGGTCGAAAACTCTTCCACAAAAAAGTAGTTCTTAAAAAAATTGCATTCAAAAGGCACATTTTAAGAAAGTTCCCTTCAATTGGGACTTTTTTGAAAAAGTGCCCTCCTTCGGAATGTTGTTTGAAAGTTGTAGTTTTTAAAGAGAAGCCAAATAATTTTGTGTCAATTGCTTTCGTTTTGCACATTCATCTTAGAAAATGTTGTAGATATTTTTTTCAGTTCATGTTGTTTTCACTGCAATTATTTTTGAAACTTTTTGTAACATGTACGAGCATGTCCGATGGATAATAATTGCTTCCTGTTTGATGGCTCTGTCAGTTATTTTTCGTTTTCAATTAAAACGATGATGTACAATTTTTGCAATTGTTGTGATTTTTTGTAGTTTTTTATTGCATTTATTTTGTTTTGTTTGGGTTGTTGTTGTTGTTGTTGTTGCTGTTGTTATTGGTATTTTATGTTTCATGGCGATAATTGGATTTTGGTTCGATTTGTTTAAAACTTTTGCAATAACGAAAACAAAAAAAAAAAACAACAAAAAAAGAAGGAAACATCATTGTTGCTACAACAAGAACAACACTGACAAAAGGCAACTGCGACAAAAACACAACAATCGTTCGTTGAATCGTTAACAATTTCCATGATGAGCTGGAGTTTTTATCAATGGAACCAGTAACCTGTTCTCTGGTGTGGCACTCGAAAACGAACTGATGAATCCTTTCAAGCGAATTATAGAAATGACGACAATAATCGTACAATCGCATTTGAAGCTGCATGAAAGGGTTTCAATTCAGTCATTCGTTTTCGTCCTTTCAGTCGCCCATCCGTACGAGCAGATAATTAAAATTACCAGAATAATTGTTAAGTATGAATTTGTGATAATATTCCTATACGTATTTGTTTTCGTTTAACTTTTCTAAATTGGAAAATTATGAAATGTTTTTCCTGCCACTTGTGGCATGCTGAGTGAAGCCAGAAATCTGGAGTTATTGAAAATGTTTAACTGCTGCTATTCATGCTTCTTGCTTGCAAAGAGATTAAGCCAAACCCACCTCCATAAAAGCTGACACGGCTGTGGTTATTGTGGATGTTGGCTCCAAATGCTGCCACAGAAGTTGTTGATGAAGTGATGACATTAACAACTAACGAGTTGACTGACACGCAATACTGCTTTTGTTATATGTGGTTTTTCTTTGTGAATTTCTACTTAATGAGCAATAAATTTTACATTAAATTCAAATTGCACCAATAAATCTTGACACAGCGTTTGATTTTCAAGCCGCCAACGTTGTTAGAATTTCAATAGGAACGTCGATTTTGCGAGAGGGTTTGGCAACAAGTGGCTTCAACGATATCTTATGCATTTTAAATTTTTTGTTTACTATTAATAACATCTCCTAATCACTGAAAAATAACAGAAAACTTTTTCAGTCAAATCTAACAATTTTCAGCCTGAGCCAGAAAACATGTTTCATATTTTCAAGAGGAGAATTGTGAAATGTGAATAAAATTTCTTTGCCACACACAACAATAAACTGTTTATGATAAACATAAATATGATCACATCAAATGTATGTTTTAAGAACAAGTTTCTGTTGTCGTGCTGACATCTAAAGGATGTTTTAGCCATTTAGTTTGGTCTAAAGAACTAGTAACTAATTCTCAACCAGATTTATATCTAGTTCTTTATATCTTTTTGTGAACAACTACAATACACATATATTATTATTGCAATACAACCATATTATTGTTGCGCCATATAAACTGTCCATACTAGTCCATAACAAGGCCGCAAGCCCCTGAAATATTAAGAAATATATAATTCGCATATTAATTTTTTTTTTTCAACATTGAACATAGTTTGAATAGTCATGACAATAATATGTTTGTGTGCAACATATTGCATACAAAATGAGTACTACGTTAATTGTGGCGATAAACGTTTTAAGAAGATACGAGAATACATGCGTCCTTGACGAGTGTAACTTTCACATACTTTCACTTGCTGATAACTGCTAATGTAATTAAATATAATTGCTTTTTTTCCTATACAGTAATAAGTTGTTTGTTGTAGTTTTTTAGAAGTTAAAGTTTTTATTGATCTTTTTTGCGATTGCAGAAAATCTGACCCAAAATTGATGTTATCGTAAAAGGTTGGTCGTATACGAGGAAATATGAAGCTCACAGGTTACCAGATTTTAAAAATGTTTCCCATCTCTGATATTTTATTTAACAATATCTTTAAGAATTGCATAAAAGTTATTAATAACGAAAAAAAACGCTTTCCGTAAAATTCGAAACAAAACTATCAAGATTTTGCTCTAGAGCTCCGGCTGGTGATTTTAGTTCAAAAAAAAAGCATATGTTTTTATATATATGTACATATATTTGCTACTAGAGTCTAAGATGTTCTTGAAATGAAAGTAATTAGCCACCGACTGTAGTACAGTTTGGTAGCTGCTAGTTGCCATCCCTGGTGCCAACAACAACCAAAATCATTCATTGACGATTGACGAGATTAGCAAATATTTTCTACGGAGGGTTGGTTTTACTTAAATTATTTTTAATATAGAATCTATTTAATGGTTAAACTTTAAAACGTTTTCATTTCCGCACTTATTTATATTCAGATTTGAACCACTCACAATCCAAATTTCTTTATGTGTATTCTGCGGAATGTGAATAGGTGTGTATGGATGTAGGTGTATCCGTGTTATCAAACTTCCCAAGATCCCCTACATGTTCGTCAGCTCAGTGTACCGTTATTCAAACAGCAGGTGTCACAATTATTGTGCCGTCAAAAAGTAACAGTTTGCTTCTGCCTGCCACCAATTTGTCTCATCGGCATCAAACGCTGGTGGCATCGCACCTTCTATTTGTCTTTCAGGAGGCCGAACAAAAACCAAAACGCACATCATTTTATTTCACCTCATCTTTTTGAGATAAAAATTAATTTCGCAATGAATAGGAGCTTTCGGTTTGTAAAATAAACATTTTGAACGTAATGTTGGTTACATTTATGTATGTATTTTGATTTGATATTTATTCCTGCTTCGAAATCAGAAGAAAGAAAAAAAAAACTGATGAATTCGGGTCTTAAGAGGTCGAGTTGAAAATGGATAGATTGGAAATTCTCTTTAAGCCCACTGAAACATTCTCTCTGTTGTACTCTGTAAAAGTGTTGTAAATAATTTTCTCTTTCTCGCCCTCTCTCTCTCTCACGCTCTCTCGCTCTGGCACTCTGTCACTATCAGCCTTGCTTGGCAAAAGATTAAGCGACTGCAGCATTTGCTAGAGAGAGCTAAAAGTAGTATTGGATGTGCATTAATTCTGGCTGCGCTCGCCATTTTTAAGGGTGGAGTTAAATGTTGTTCGCTCTCCGATTGGTTCACTGAGTCTGCGCTGTGCATTTCCAGCGTATGCGGCAGGTGTTCTAAGTTTCCTTGTGTTCGCTTAATTGTTGGAGGTTTGTGGATTTGTTGCAGTTGTTGTTGTTGTTGCTGTTATTTGCTGGGAGCATCCAAGTCATCTATTACAACATCTACATAAAAATGGAGCATGCACATGACCATATGTATGTACTTTGTGTACAATTTCATGTTTATTGGGTTTCTTTGGAAGTGTTTTGGTTGCAGTTTGAATGTTTGTACTGCTGTGAATGGTTGTCTGCCCGTTCGTTTGTACGTTCAGTGGCATTAATATCTATATCTGTCTCTTCAGTATCAGTAGCTTTGTTGTTTTATTGTTATATACATACATACATATGTACGTACTCGTATGTATGTTTGGATGTGTATGCAGCTGTGTGTGTTGCATGTCCTTCATGGCTGCTTGTCTTCTATTTAATGCTGTGAATGCTGAATGCTGGTGTTTAAGATTTGTAGCTGTTGTTTGGCTTGCAAACGTGAAGGAAGAAAAGCTCTCGATCTTTCAGCCGACTTCCCCCTTTTGCAGACTGTGTTTGATTTCTCAAATGCATTCAAAGTAAATGTCTGTATGTGTGTACACATGTACTTACATGCGTTTAAAAAATGAGTAAAAAATCTTTTTTAACTGTGAAATTTGGCTGTAAATTTCATTATATTTTCTGCGTCAACGTTACTGCTGGCACAAGGACACAAAACAGCAGTAAAACTTAAACACAAGAAAAAGGCGAAATCCTTTATTCAGCTGGTTTCGCGATTCCCTTTGATATGATGGGTCATCGTTGTTTGCATTTTGTTCATACCTACATAAGTATAATTTGCGTAGGAAATATGTAGGTGTTTTCAGTTAAATTGTAAAAAAATATTGCCCCGCACATTCACTTGTAACAGTTTTTGTCATTGTAAAAATAAGTAAAAAAAAAGTGATAGATAGTAAATATGCCGTACCTACAACTGAATGCGTTTTCTAATAATAAAATCAGTTCAACGGATTATTCCGTTAACTGTGACTGCATTTTACGTCACTACTGAATTGAAAAAATTCAATAGCGAACATTCGGATTAATGTGGCACATACATATATGCATATAATTAAATTAAGTCTATAAGCCAATTACGCATATTAAGTACTGCCATCAACTGTGACTGATATTCACATCATTGCTGATTAAGAAAGAGCGACAAGATCAGAACATTAAAATTAATATTTTATTATTCAATTAGAGCCAAATCATACCTACTTCATAATTGTTAAATTTTTTTTACGAATTAATGAATATTCTCAGCAAACTGAACAGTCTGTCGAGCGGGTTGCAATTATGTATAATTCAATGATTTTTGCGTTTGTTAATGATTTACTGATCATGCAAATTTAAAGTCTGCAAAAATAAGGCCATACACACATAAATACACACACCTTTAAGTTTGTGTCTTTGCATTTAACCAGATGTTTTGCTGATGTCAAAATCATATTCCGGATTCTTTAGCCCCTTAAGCAAATTCTGCTGTAATCTAGTTTACAAATGTATGGCTTAAATGCCGGCAGCAATAAACTCTATTTTACATCTTGAAAGTTTGAATATACATAATTTTTCTGTGCTTCTGGCGCGCAACAAAACTAAGTAAAATATTGAAATTTTACAGCTGAATGAATATCTCTTATTCATCGGTACTAGTTTTTATTTATTTTTTTTTTTTGTGTCATAAGATTTAATTCTATGCATTTCAATTTGTTCATTCATTTTTATTGAATATATTTAATCTTTCGGCTTTCCTAAGGCCACAAAGCTTACAAAGGCCCCACCGAGAAAGTAGTTCTGCTGACCATGATGAAATATTGCTCCAAGTTTCCTCACAAATCAAATTCAGGCAAAACTAACAACAATATGTTAATTTTTTGATTTTTAATTTCAAAAACTACTGTTATTGTCGATCCCTGTTCTAAACAGCTAAATTTAGGTAAAAAAAACGACAATATTTTAAATGCTGTAACGTACTTTTAATAAAACAAATGTTCTACTTTGGCATCTTGACACCAAAAAACGAGTTCATGCTTCATTTTGAAGCTACAAAAAAAAAAAAAACTACTACTACGTCCTATAGAGCGAACATTTTCTCTTTGCATATTTTATTTACGAACTACATATTAGTTAAACACACAACAAAAAAATTTTAAATTTCAATCTTGATAATAAATTAAAAAAAGAGATCTGAGGTTCATTCTTTTTGTGACACTTTTTTTTGTAAATCACAATGAATGTTTGTGAATGTCGAACACAACACATGTATGAGTATGAGTATGTTCGGAATGAACGTTAACATTTGTAGGTACAAGCATAGGGTGATGTATTTAGGGGCTTTTTAAAAATGTCAAATAAAACTCTTGATATTTAGTCTTTCTAGGGGGGGGGGGGGCGGATGAAGCTTAAGGAAGCTTAAGATTTTAGTTCACTCCCTCGATCTTTAATAGCCGCTTGTCAGCAAGTAATATTGATTGGCCCCCGGGTGACAACCCAGAAAAATATCTGTGCTACAATAAAGGCACCCCTTGTCATGTTGTCAAATATAAAATTAGTTGCTAGAAAAAATATGTTTATTACCTTGTCGGAACTGGATGTAGCCCCGGGGATTAGGTTTTGACTTGGGCTACCTGGTTTATGATGAATAAAAGAGAATTACTCTTCGGTTGTCTTGGCAATCAAACCCACAGAGAGGGAGTGCAGCACTATTGTTGTGCATCTAAAACCTTAACCAAAAATCAATTGGCGGAACGGGAATAATATAACTCCAGAATGTTTCGGCAACGAGACGTCCAGTAGGAAATCTACCATGATGACAGAAGGGTAATGCCCAGTTTTCGGGGCCCCAAATACCTTTGAAGTGCTGTTGTCTTGCCACAGATACTTGCACTCTGTAAGAAAAACAGTGGTTTTGAGGAATTGCTGGCAGTTGGGATTAGAGGACCCGAGCTCTTCTAAGGACTTTGTTTGTGATCTAGGACTAGCACAATCCAAAAGTTGGCACTTGCGTGTGCTTTGCAAGCCACATGGAGCCGGTGATAAAGTGGTTACCAGTTCCCATGTGGACTTTAGCCACTATGGGGTAAGCCCTTAGTAGTAGGCACTCCAGCAAATCAAAAAGGCAAATCTACAATCTGTAGCCAACCGTCGACGGCGTCACAGGTTTCGATTCTTGGCAATGAAAAGGCCCTTAATATTGACTATTGAAGATGATACTTCCTGCCGCCCCAATATTAGCTGTACATACGTATGTACTGTGGGCATATAATTTCAACATCGGAAAAAAAACAAAGCATAAATCAATATTTTTTGCATCTAACCAAAGTTCGGGTAATCGTTCGAGCTGTTCATCAGCTTAAACTCCACAATTTTATGTATTTACGGCTCAATTTAAACACTGGACACTGAGTGGAGCGATTAACAATGATTCTTAATGGAGCTGAATTTCAGTACTGCGAATGCAAGTTGTGAACAAACTTAATCTTGCAACGGAAGATTTTAGAGTAAAATAAGTGAAGTTGGTATGCGGCGCAATTTTCTTTACCACAACTACAAAATTACGCCAGTACGGGATATGGTTGTCCTAGACGTCGCATGCCGCCCACTTACCACCCACCTACATATGTATACCGAGACACAAGCGTGGAAGCTTTCATTGCCGATAGTGGGCGATGGTGATCGCTGTACACCTGCATAATGGGAGATTTGTTGCGATGTTGGTCTTTTCCTGATGAGTAACCGGACAGTATGGAATGTGCTATTACACTTTTAGTCATTGAAACTGAGAATTTAAAAACTAAAGCTAAAAAATTCCTCATGTAATGGGAAATTCTGTAATTTAATTAAGAGAAAAACTAAAGAAAAATTAGATTTTCGAAAAAAATTTGCGAAACTAAAGATGAAATTAAAGGAGATCTTTTCATTTTCAAAAAACTACAAATTAAATTGAGCAATTTCTTGTCATATAAAGAAATTTGTTTAATGTCTTAAATAGTCACGGCCTGGCTACGAACAGAAACGAATAGAAAAATGCTCTAAACGGTTCACCCGTTGCATTTGCTTGCATGTACGCCCATAAATACACATGTGGTACAAATTCATGTTTGAATTTATGAGTGAATTTGCATTTGTCATAAATATGCGGGATCATCCTTTTGTTTGCTGAACGAATTCAACCTCTGTTCCACTTTTTTTCTCTCCTGATTTTCAAGGGTTATTAAGTATCGCGGCACTGCTGGGTCTTTTACAAAATTATATACCCGCTCATTGTACGGACCAACTGAATGACTGTCCGTCCTGATGCTCTTGAATACTTTTAAACATCTGACTGCATTTTGTGTGTTTTTTGTGCGTAGTTTTTACAAATGGAAAATATTTAGCAGCTGTCAAATGATGAAAGTATAAAATGGCGATTCTTAACTCGAACCTGAAAAGAGAAGGAGACTTAACTTAACTATTTGTGAATACCAGTTTGCCTTTTCTCTTCAACAATAATCGGAAACAACTTCGTACTTAAAAAAAAAATCAAAATTCTGAAATTGAAATAGGCTCTATATTTCTAAAACTAAAGCAAATCGCAGTTCAGATTTAGATCCGTTGCAAGTACCGATTTCGGTCAATTCATATTGAAAATCATGATACATAAATAGAAACACATCGTAATCCGAAGATGGTGTTTTCACCTGAACTTCAAAAACGACTCATCAAATCAATTTGAAACTGTCAAACTGTAATTGCCAATTGACCGATGTAATCATGGCAAAATATCTAATTAATATTTATGTGATCGAGGCATAAAGTTTTAAAAGGAGGTCAAAAATTATACTTCTTGTTTTTTGGAAGGGGGGAGAAAAACATAAATAAATTCAAATAACAAAAAGCGTTACTCCTGGACTAGTGCGACATTCTAAAAAGAGTTTCAATTGGCGGCCTGGCACCGACATTTCAGCGAATCCGCTTCGTACAGGTTTTGGTCTCCATACACAATACAATCCACAATCCACAATCCCATCTCAAATATGCTGATATACTTTTGTGAAACTGACTGCATAATTAACGCATTTGAGAAAAAAAAAATTAAAAAAAAAAGAATTCGTGAAAATATAAAAAACTGCCCTCTTCAATTAAACGCCGCTTTAAAGTCATTTCTTTCAAGCGGAGATTTTTAAAAGAATGTCAAAGTGGCTCCTAATTAATCATAGAAATACATAAAGAAAAATATTTAATCCAGCAGATACAGAAAGATACAACAATTTAACAAGAAACAAATGTAAAAGAAAAAAAATGAAAAACACTAGCAAATCAGCAACATCTCATCTCCTGCTAAAGCAACAACAGCAAAAACTACATCAGCAAAAGCATCAAAAGATTAAGTCGAAAAAAAATATCTTAAAGATGCAGCAGCAGCAAAATGGAAAAAAAAACTGTGAAATTAAGTAGATGTTACAACTGAGATAAAACGAAACAAAAATACTTGTTAAAAATCTTTGTATTTCAACTTTGGAAAATGAGATGTGAAGAATAAAATGCCGCCGTCGCTGCTGTGCTGCTGTTAACTGGGCGGACGGACAGACGGACGAAGATTTTTTTCAAACCCAGGACAAAAATAAACAGCCATATTGTCTTCCGGCGATATGCAAAACACGAGTAATAATACGAAAACTTTGGAAGACTACAAAAAAAAAAAAACAAATTATGATTTCGGTATTTCGAATCGAAAAGCCAGCGCTTGACTAAGAGGACATGCATATATGCAATTTGAGAGGCATTCAAAACCTCTCTGCTCAAATTTGCACAGACTTTCAGTCTTAATGGCAGAAGTTAAATCGTCGTCACTGACAACTCAGATCGTCTATACGAGCGGGGTATCCACGTCTCACAGACTCTGCCGAGCATCGACACAATGTTGGGTGCGTTAATCGACATCACTTTGGCAAAATAAGGCAGTTTGTTTCCGAAATGATGTGGCTTTTTTCTCAAGTTGACACCTATTTGTGGTCCATTGACAGCTTTAAGGTTGATAACATGAACATTTCTTCTATCACTTCAGCCTGGATGGCCACAGGCAGTGCGTAACATTTTTCTCCACGTTCTGGAACAATAGCGCCATCATTGAGAGTTGGGAAGGCGTCGTGCGGGTCCTAAACAAACAAAAAAAACTAGAATAGTTAAAAAACCAGGTCTTGCCATGGACAAATTCTCTGCCAAAGTTTGCTTTTGTAGGGCCCGCCAACTAAAACAAAAACAAAACAGACTTAAATGGCTGGCTGAGGTCTTGCAAGCACCAAAAAAAAAAAAAAAGAAAAAAAGAATGTTGTTGTTTTGTGATTGTGTTCCACGATACAGAGAGAGATAAAATTAGATGGAAAGGATGCTGCTGGTGGTGGCCATGATGTAGATGATGATTAAAATTGCTGACTGTTTGTGCTACAGCTTTGCGCTAATCGGCGTCGGCGATTTTCGCTTGTTTTTGTCGTTTTGTTTTACTTTACAGAAATAAAATAGTGTCAATATGTGTCATCTGGCTGCTGATAATAAACAAAATACGTTCGTACGCACAATATTGTGTTACAAACGCTAAAAAAAAAAAAAAATCAGCGGACTGATTTGTCTCTCTTTTTCTTCTTCTCATTAATTTCATCTTTTCATTCCACTCAACTGCCTGCCAACTGCTGAGTTGCTGAGTTGTTGTGCCTCTCCAGCGTTGTTTTATTGAAATGGCACGGAGCAGAAATTGTTGCTGGGCTTCTAGAGTCTGGCGGCATGTTTGTGTCATCATTGACATAATTTTAGGCTTAACTAGAAATTTCATTGGCATTATTGTGTTGTGCGTTTTGAGTTGCTTTTGGCATTTCAGGGCGGACGGACGACGGACGCTGATGGCCTGAAATTGTATTACCTGAGTTTTATTCATTTTATGATTATTATTGTGATTTTGTTCGCAGAGTTTTTATGGTTGTTGTCATTTGTACTAATTTGCTGTCATCTGTAGAGTGAAGTTTTTTGCTCGTAATGCGGGTCCATTCAACTACAAAGTGCAGCTTCTTCCTGCTTCTTTTGCCTGTCGCATAATTTCTCGCCAAATAATCGTGTTGCTTTGAGAGAGAATGAAAAATAAAACACAAAAAATCCGTCTCCTTTTAATTCCCGGACAAATTCGGTGGGTGGGAGAGTTTATCTGTTTTTGCTTATTGTTTTTGTTTTTGTTATCATCTAATCGCATAATTTCTGTTACCGTTATCTGTTCTCATTGTAGTAGATAATAGTCAGTGACATCATTATCGCTGTCCCTTTAATTGTGGCCGAATTTCTCTGCAAATACCCGAGTAATTATTTTCCTTCAATTTTTGTAGGCGTAAACGAAGACGCAACGTCGTCCGTTTTGTCAAAATTTTTGCTCTGTGCAGTTGCTATTTTGGTTTTTAATGAACTTTTTCCTTCGTTTTTTGGGCGTCTTCAGCATCTAAAAAAGAAATTCTTTATTTATGTCGGTACGTGTTGAAGTCATCAGCGACTTATTCCACATTATCGGTGACAAATTCTTCATATTTTTAATATCTGTATTTGCCGCGGGGAAATTTTGCTTTCTTTTTGTATAGTTTTGAGGTTTCTGTTCTGTTTCAGATTAAACATCTTCCGTTTTAATTATTCATCTGTATGCAAGACTCGCGTAAAGTTTCTTTTTAGTCATATTAAGTGTTGAGCTTCTAAAAAAGGTGACAATAAATTAATAATATAATATATTTTGTCAAAATGAGATATTACTTTACAAGTAGTACGTCAAAAGATAGAAAAGAACGATTGAAATCTATTGTGGCCGTCATATTTCTCAACTCACAACTCAAATTGAAGTTTTGCAGATTTTGCTGGTCATACTCAATAAAGGAATTTGCTGAATCAGTTAAAAAATTGTGTGACTGGGGGGTCTGGTAAAGAAATTCAAATTTTGCTAAAAACGTTGTTTCACGAAAATGGTGTATTTGATCAGTAAAGAAAATATGAGACGCAAGTTTATTTTTATTTCTAACTTCGCGTTTTTTTTTTTTTTTTGTAAATTCTAATAATTGTTTTAAGATTTCATTCAACAAACATCAAACATCGGACCATGAAAACTATTGTTGAATCAGCAAATAAATTGATTGAAAAAAGTTAATTTTTTACACAAAAAAGTTTCTAGATTTTGGTTTATAACAATTTGATTTCTTTGACAATGTTAATAGAGCGATCGACCCCAATCCCGAATTCCCAATTTTGAATAGTTTTTCGTGTATCGATTGATTTATTTTCACTTTTTTTTATTTCAAAATTAAACTGCTTTTAGTTGTTCCGCCAACAAAAAAGAAATACTCTTGTTGTCCCGAATATTAAAGTTAATCATTATTAATCGATACTAAAAGCTGAAAAATTAAATCGATAGAAAGCAAAAAAGTTTAAATTTCTTCCCTAATCGAATCATGAATAACCGCGGGCACCTGTACAAACTAATATATTGTCTCATATTTTCTTTCTTGCACCGAATTAGCACGTTTTCGTTTTGCTGTTTCAGTTAAATACAAACAATTTATTGACTGATTCAGCGAATGCCGTGTTTGAGTATGAAAAAGAAAAATTCTTCCTTCCGTACAGTTAATTATAAAAAAATTCAAATTTCGTTCAACGTTTTTTTTGCGCTTATTTAGCGTTAGACTCTTATTTAACTTTTTATTTTAACGGCCTTGTTTTTGTCTTTGTGATTTTAAACATAAACATTTGGGCCAGACAAGCACGCGTTTACATTGATGTTGATAGTGACGGCAGTGGCGGTGGCGGTGGCGGTGGCGATGGCGATGGCGATGGCGATGGCGATGGCGATGGCGATGGCGGTGCAGATGATGATGACAACAAAAGCGATGACGATGACAGCAACACAACAACGTTGCTGTGAGTTTGCTGTCAACTTTAATAAAATAACAACTGCAAAAGCGTTTACAATCGCTGTTGATAGTGATTACGTGTTGAATAAAGAATTTGTTGTAGCAAAAAAAAATTCAGTTGCAAGTTTTAGTGCCGCAGACGCAATTGATTAAACAGATTCTAAAGATTTGGGCAAAAAAAGTTGAATTTTTGAATTGCTAAAGTCATAAAAATGAAACCATTTTGTCATTTTAAAATTTATTTCAGTTGACAGCGGTTTCCTGGATGTAGGGTAACTGCGAATCGTGCGTTACTTTTGCTGTTAAAATGATACCAAATGAAATTGGAAATGTGTTCAGGGAAGGGCTGGCTGACAGTAGAGCAGATCTGCTCAAAATCTTTAAAGACCCGTAATTGCGGCAATTTTGTCTTTTACTTTGTGCGACTGCTCGTGTTTTAATGGAATTACGTTTTTACGACTTGTACTCTCTGACTTTAACGATTCACTTTTGTTACCGTTCTGCATACAAATTATTTGATTTTGATTTTAATTTTTATATTCCGCTGTCTTGTTTCGATACAAAGCAAAAACTGGGCAAATCGTTTACAGTGGAAGCCTGGCTTTGAACCAAAATACACACACACACACACACACACACACACACGTAAGTGTTTCTTGTAATTCTTTGTATTTCTTTGCTTTGCTCTTGAATGGCAACAACCAATAAAAAAGAAAAGAAAAATAATATAAAATAAAATAAGTTCAAATTAAGTTTTAAATGTTTATTGAAGATTTGGGTTTGATTAAATACCTGGATTTTCTTTGTTTTAATGGTTTCTTGTTGCTTCTTCTTAAGCCCGAGTTCAAACTCTGCTCTTCTTCTTTTCCTCATTTATTTGATGGCTTTTTCCTAGAATCTTAAAAATTCCTCAACCAGCCAGCCACCGGTCGGCCATCCAACTGAAATCAATTTTAAGTCTGTCTGTCTGCTCCGCTTAAATAAAACGCAATTTAATCGAAATTTTATTGTTTTTATTTTTGGTTTAAAATCAAAAAAAATTTAATATTTTCGAATGATTTTAATGGTCTTTTGTGTCGTTTACAACAAGACAAAATACACGTAAAATTTGTAAAGAAATGTTCCAAAACTAAATAAATAAATTTGTTTGTTGGCACTTTAAATTATCGTTTTAAAATAATTTCAATCATAAAATTGTTGTTAAATAAATCAACTCTGTTTGATTTTATCAGCTGAAATACATATATTTTAGTTTTTTTGTACGAAATTTAAACTATAAGAAACGTTACCAGCTTCTGGAGAAAGTTTTTGTAGCGATATCTTTAACAGTCATGATTCTGTGTCTTTAATATCCATTTGGACACGGCGAAATCCTAGATCGCCTGCTTTGAAGCCTTATGTACACGCGTGGACTAATTGTTTGCTCCAAAGCAGGCACATGTGGCAAAGTCTTGTGAGACGTTAAAGCGGCAGTTATCAGAAACCCTTTGCTGGCGAGCTCGCGCCCCCTAATCCCCCCTGTCAGCAGGTCCCTGATTGACAGCCGAGAGCTGGTAGCCCCAAATACGCCCAGACCTGGAACAGTTGCAAGACAACTACACTTCGATTACAGTTAAATCCCTCAAAACGGGATCATGTGCCATGATTCCATCATAAGGAACGTCCCCTTCTTTAATTTCAAGCCAATTCAGCTTGAGCGCCAAATCGCAAAGATCTCTCCTCATTGACATCAAGTCTGGTGCCTAATTTTGTAACTTCTTAATTTAATATCTCAGCAATAAACTTTCGTTGTTACCCTTTTAAATAATTAACAAGACCAAAATTCCATAATTATATGCATTATTTTTATTACTTCTTTAAAGGTTTTTCCTTAACTATAGAACAACTAATTTTTATTACAGCAGTTCACAGTAGTTGGTCCTGGCAATAAAATATTAATTAATTATTAAAAGTTTGACACCTTTGCGACAACACGCCTCTACACGCCTCTACACTCCTCACAGAATGTCATAACATTTTTCGGTTTAATTATTTGGGGGGAAAAAAAAAATTCTACACATAGAAAAACAATATTAGTAGTATTTTTTTGGAGCGGCTCAACCAGCTCATACGATTGCAATAAACAAATATATTTATAAAATAAAACAATTTCAAAAAGCAATATTTTACTATGAAACTAGTATTTAAAAATATTCATATTTAATAAATTTCGAATGAAAAATTCCCTCAAGTTGGAGGAAGATTCTAAATAAATATCATTAAAAAATATATATGATAAATTTTGCAACCGTTTCGAAATCATCACAGGCTGGGGCTTAAAAACTTAATAAATTTTCCATTGAAATTACTGAAAACGCATTTCAGGTCTGTTCACAGTAGCAGGATCCAAAAAATGTCCTGCTTGTGTTATTTATATAATCTGAAAAAAAAAACTATTTAAACGAAAAGCTATTGAATTTTTAAATCCTATGGACCGCCGTGTAGTCGTTTCTCCGATTTTGAAACTCTTGATGTGATTTGTTTTACACTTTTTTTGCACTTATTCTATACCTTGAATAATATTGGAGAGGAAGGAAAAGAATTCAATTTGTTTACGAGATTTAGCCGTTTTCTTTGAAAAACTATTCTGAAGCCTGAGCAAAATAAACAAACCCCTTAAAATGCGTTTGTTAGTTTCGATAAGTTTATGCAGAAACTGAGGCAAAAATGAAGGGCGCAGTTGGTTTTCTGTTGCCATTTCATTATTTATTGTGTCCTCAATAACTGTTAAAATTTCGTTGAAGTCATCACACAGAAGCCCAGATTCATTTATGTTGTCAGTGTTGTATTCGAAATTTAAACAAAAAACCTAAGCGGCACTCCCTATACCTGCATGAGCAGACAATTTTTTAAAATCCGTGGTTTTCATATTGGTATTTCTGTGTAAATAAACTTTTTAATTGAATCGATTAAAGGTGTGGTTATATCAACTAAATAATGAAAATCGTAATTCTTTTTCAAAAGATTATTCACATATTATGTATCTGGGCCTGAGGCCCACTGTCATGCAGGCTCACTAATTAATGGGCACGTCAGAAGCTATGACCCGTTGTAGTCCAGCCAACCCCCCTAAAAAGAGCATAATTTTGTAAGATATTCCTGAACAAGACTGAAATGAAACTGATCTTTAATTTCTAACCAAATAGATTGCAAAATCTAGAACAAGATTTATTGTGTAATTTTGAAGTGCGCACAAAAGTGAATTACTTTTTCTTTGATTTAGTTAAACTAGTTCTGTAAACAATATCATTGAGGCCTTGTCCAGTAAATAAGTAATAAAATGACAAAAGTGGCCAGTAGAAATAAACTTTCCTTTAACTAAATTTACTGTTTTATTTTCTCGCGTGAAGCTCTGTTTCAATAACGGGTACTGCGTGCCTCGCATTTACGGCGCTTGTGCACGTTTCCCTCATCTCTAATGTAGTCGTTTCCCTGTTCTCAGTTGAATTTATTATGGAATTAGGACATGAAAAGAGCACACAATTTCATAATTGAGCATTTCGCAAGGCATTTTAGCAAACCGCATATTAAAGCCGACACACACGCGTACATTTGTACACAAATATCTATTTACTATTGTATGTATTGCAGAGCTCTGGTGTCCACAGGAATGTGCACAAAGAGATGTACATATGTGAGTAATTTCATTTTGAGATCGTATTTATTTATGACGCCGAAAAAAACAACAGCAACTGGCATGTGAAATTGACTTAAAGCTCCTCTAGTCGTGTCTGCTGTTGCAGTTGCAACACTAAAACAACTGCCAACGATGGCCATTAATATTTCAGGCAATAGCAACAACAGCCTTAACAACAACAACAGCAACAGCAACAGCAACAGCAGCGGTAATAATATCGACAGGCCATTACAACAACATTTTGTGTGCGAATTTTCATATGGGGCAACATGGAAATTAAACTTTTTTAGCTGCAGCAGCAGCAGCAACAACAACAATAAACACAACAGCTACAGGCAATCCTGTATTATAAAATTACAAACCAATCGCTTTAATTTCTCTTATATTGTTGTTGCTGTGGCATGTGTAAATGTAAATTTTTATTTTCGAAAGTGCATGTTTGTTTGTGTGCGCGCGCGTGTGTGTGTGTGTGTGTTAGTTTCTTGGTATCCGAGAGTTTAGTGAGTATTTAACAATTTCGTTTAAGTCTGTCCGTGCAATGCAGTTATTAAGTGTTGAATTGTTTTATTATCAAAATGGTACGTTGGAGCGACCGACCATTAAGGCAGCAAAATTAAGCAGAAGCTTAAAGGATTGGAAATTTTTGTTTAAGTCCTGCAGCAGATAGAAGTAAAATAAGGATAACCAGAACTGACAGCAGAAGTTCGGCGTGTTCTATATTGATGTTTGCTGAAAAAATAGCTCAACAATATATTGCAATATCAATTAAAAGTTCATTATATTAAATAAATTTGTCTATAAGCTTTGGAGTTGTAGCTTAAAAGTTTGGCTATAGCTAAATTTATTCAATTAAAAATTTAATTGGATTGATTAATTGTCTAATTATATCAATTAAATTTTTTAATTCAACCCAATTTACATAAAAAAGCAGGTTGATGAAATCTTTTTATCAACCAACGTTTAAGCCACAATCTGTTTGTTGATGATAAGCAGTTCTTTTGCCTGAACTGGATGATATCGACGCCTGCGCACCTGGCTTTTCCAGTCAGTGGCGGCGAGAGCACACGATTTAATTTACTTGACGGTTAGAAAAAGGCAACGTGTAACGAAAGACCCCTTTAGGGGGCAAAAATTCGAACTTGACAACGCCGTTAATCGACTGTGCGATTAATTGGTGAGTGGATAAAGTAATTATTCTTGTGGACAGCAAATCAAACGGCCACCAAAGTGCGAACACACTTCGGTTTCAATATTATACTATTAATATTTAAGAACCCAGCTTTTAGGCATCTGCCAGAGGAGCTCTGTTGCATTTATTTTTATGTTTTAGTTTATTGTATGAACTTTCATGTCGTGTTAACTTGTACGAATAAATAGGAATGTTGTATTGTGGTGTTGCACTTATTATGTGTTTAAAACTAACAAGGAGTATTTTATGAAGCAAAAAATATATAAATAAGTACAAAATGCAATAGGCCACACTTTCTAAAGCGGCAAGTCTGAAGCTGAACTACGAGTAAATGTTTGTCCCCATTTGCTCAGGTTTGTTATTAACTTGATGGCTTTCAAGGATGCACATCTTAGAGAAAACAATTCCCAGAACTGGTGAGCCGACTCAACAGGCAACTGGACCAAAGTTAAATATTCGCAGTCCTTAAAAACGTTTCAGAACTGCGGGGCTTCTTGGTCTCAGCCAGTATTTGCAGTTTGTGTCTGTTTTTAGTTGCAGTCCAATCAAAAGTGTATGTTTGATCACGAGCAGGCAGGCAGGCAGGCAGGCAGGCAGCCAGGCAGGCATTGTTTTATTATTATTTTGCAAGTTATTAAATTAAAAAGTTATCAGAAAGTAATATGGCTGCCAAATAGTTATTGTTATTGGGCCATTTCCACACATGTTCGGACAAACTAGGATGTACTCGTACATATGCATGTATGTGCTTTTATTTTGTAATTTAGTTTTGAGTTTTGAAAATAAAATAAATGAAAAAACATGAGAAAATATTGTGTTTCAAATTGTGTTTTCATTAGATTTTCATGCCATAATTTTCATTTGCCGGGATTTGGAGGTTCTGATTAAGGTCTAAGAAATTGTATTAAAAGTTCTGGGAAAAAGCATGCGATTAAATAATTATTTAAATAAAGAAAATAATTCGGTCTAGTTTATTAAAAGACAAAAAAAAAAAACCAAAGGGCGCCAAGAGCCAGAGTTGTCGCCTTCCAAAAACATACAGTAGTGTTCAAAAAATATGGTTTTTTTTTTGTCATGTATTTGACATTCCATAGGGCGGGATCGTCACCCGGGGGTCTGTTTAATAATAAACTTTTACACCAAAAAAAACCTTTTTATTTTTCAACATTGTCTGCTTTGAGTTCAGTACTGTAGAGCAGCGTCTTTCTAGATTTTCCCTCTCCAAAAATAATGTTTTAATGATAAATTGTTCGCTGAATCCAAATATCTGATCACGCAGATTTAAATTTGTGAACGCCAAACAGTTGCAGAGGTCTAAGCCTAAGTTTGTGGCCCGCCCCATTCTTGGAGTTTTACATCAGCGACTGGTAAAAATAATGCCCGCGAATATTCATCTTTTTCTTTGCTCGATGAAGCCACTTTTGTTTTAAATAAACATTGATAGTCCCAAGTTAATCGATGGGAATGAGAACGCTTCTTTGGTGCACTGATTCAATTGCTCTTCGATTTGCTGCTTTGCCAACTACTAGTTTTAAGTAGTCGCATCAGCTGATCTGGCATCAGCTGCTACTTGATCATATTTTGAGAGAGCGTAAATATTCGAACTGTTCGTTCGTTACCCAACCAGTCATAATCATTGAATTGGAAAAGACGGGCCTATTCCTTCAAGTCGTTCAATCATTCACTTTCCCAGTGACGCACTTCTTACTATATAGTATGATGCTTTCCGTCTTCTTCAAAACCAGCTCTTAGAATCCCAAGAATCGCTGAATCAAAAAAGGACAAGAAAGAATAGCAAAATCTGTTTTTAGCAAGAATGGAATAAATTTCGTTTTGCATCTGAACGAAGGCAATCGATACGGAATGGTGCACTGTTGAGCGAAAAGCGATCAGTTCACTTCGTTCGCTGTAGTAAACATTTCACGGAGAACAATTTAACCCTGGTGCCGTAAGGAATTTTCTTGGCCGCCAAGCGAGGTACATTTTATGAAATTAAATTAACTCTTTATTTTTCATTACCGGCCAAGTAAAAGGAAGCAAACCTTCAATCTATAGGATGGCTGTTCCCTTAAAATTATTGATTAATTTTACATTCGCTTCGTAAAGACTATTCTTACCAGCCGCAACTGCTGCTCTGTGTGTGAACGCCAAACTTGTGTTGCCCTCATTTGCTTTCAGATTTAAATATTTGTAACGGTCTGCTTTCCATGACTTTTTCATGCTGTTTTTGTATTTAGTTGTCATAAAACGCACGTTGCGTGTAATTTCTTCTGATAAACATCTTGAAAATTTAGTATTATTTAAGGTTTTTTTAGACAATTTTTACAACAATTAAAAAAAAAACCATACTAATGAAATCAAGTGCTCTGGCTGTGTTCGTTTGAGCAGAGATGGACAGACTCAAAAAGCCGCCAACAACAACAACAGCGGCAACAAAAAAGCATATATTAAAAGTATTCGCTATTTTAATAAAGTTCTTTTGTTACAATTAAAACATAAAAACACAACATTTTATGCACTTGAACAACAACATTCATCTGACACAGCTTTTCGTTTGACGTGCGAAGCGTAAGCAGGCTGTCAATTATGTTTTCACATACAACAATTAAAAGAATTAAAAACGCTAATGGGCAGGGAAAGACACACATATACTGGGGACGCATAGATATGCGCTTACATATGCCTCACAACAAAGTCACAATGTAAAATTGACATGAACTCACGTTGACTTTGGAACATTGCCAATTCCAACATGACGCCCTGTTGAGTTGATAATTAAAACGTTTAATTAAACATTTTCTGGTGGGTGAACTTTTAATTTTTTTACACGGAGGACCGGTTCCTGGTTTAAACCTCCGGACAAAGGGGAGCTGCTGCATACATTGGTTCGCCTCTAAGCGGGTGCTGTAGGTGCTATCCAGCGTGGCCAGTATGGCAACTATATGACGCGTACATTTGCCGGGATCGTTGCTGGCATCTCGCCAGGTTGAGAGCAATCAACAACTTTGCCCTGGATGTGGGACAACGCAATAGAGGACGCCTACGGAACCGATGGCGCATGAAATTGTAGAAGGACCTCAACCAACTTGATATGCGAAATTGGAAGCTGCTGGAAAAGCTAATTGGTTGAGGTCCAGATTCGACCCAGTCTGTAGTGCCAGAAGAAGAAGTATTAAACATTTTAAAATGAAATTTTTGATATTGAACTTAAACCTTCGAAATAAAAATACAAAATGAAATAGAAATTTGGGTTTGGATTGTCAGTTTCAAAAAGACGATTCTTTTGTCGACCCAGAAATAGTTTAAATAAGAAGAACAAATGAAACTGCTTATCTTAATATGTATGGAATATAAATACATGTGTACATAAGGGCAGTTCCATGGTGGCGAAATAACAGAAATATCAACAAAAATATATATTCGGGTTTATTTTTAATTGAATTTTAGCTCATGGTAGTACTCAAGTTTATGCAAAGGGGGATAGAAAGTGCGGCTACAGTGAAAGGCTGCCACACAACAATAACGAACCGTTCGAATATGACAAAAAAAATTAACTTGCACCTCTAACTAAAAAGGGAAAATTCAGCGAAATCTTAGTATAATTTTTTTAGTTGCAAAATGCTGTGCTGGTGTATTTTTTCGAAAGCCATAATCTGTGACATTCTGAACGTGACACTATTGCCCGAATGATTCAACTTGATAACGATTAGTGGCGCTGTATTCTTATTTTTGATTCGCTGATTTCATTGTTGTTGTGTTTGCAATGCAGAAAAGGCAATGCCAATAAATTTGAAAAAAAACAAGTCACGTGACACTCTATTTGTTTCATCTTAGCGCATGACTTAAGGACGAAAGTGATTAAAGCAATAAACCGAAATACTTCTCTATATGCGCATTGAAAACTTTTAATCGGCTGGACATAGTAACTGCTTTTGACGGAAATGCCCATATGCAAGTACATACACATACATACATACATACATACATACATACATACTTATGTATACGGTATGTACATATATAAGAGTCAGTATATTTTTGCTTGCATTAAAAACAGTTTCAAAATTAAACAGAAGTATAAGTTTTCAACTGCAATTATCTGTGTTTGTTTAAACGTATTTAAATATTTGTATTTTTTCAGTTTGAATCGGGGGGCCTGAACATGACTGACGTTTAGACAGACTGAACGAAAGACATGTGTGCAGTGAATAATCGCTGGTATTTAAGTTTTCATATATTCATTTATTTGTTTTTTTCTTTCTCTATCATTTAAAAGTTAGTTAAAGTAGCAATTATTTAAATAATATGGCTTATAATTGAGATGTTATTTTAAATGTTAAAGTAATCAACTTCAAAAAAGCAAAATGATAGTTTTTTTTTTGCTTTGAACTGTAAATGTTTTGAACGATAAATAAGAGAAATGAAGCTGAGAAAACAAAAGAATTTTGTTTTTTCAGCACAATGTTTGTTTGAAAACATTCATTGTCGCGGTAATTTTATGCAATTTCATTGTAGTACATGGCATTAAAGCAATTGCTTTAGAGTTGGCCAGCTTCAGCCTGGATCGGTGGATTTTAAGCGCTGGTGTGCAACTTTGTGATACGAGCTAAGAGAGCAAGTGCTAACTTTGCGTTAGCTGGGGAATCCCCAATGTTATTGAACCAAGTGAATCGAGGTTGAAGAAAAGAAAAACACTATGTTCTATATAATTACAGCTTTTGTTGGTGTCCGTTTATTAGTGATATTTTCTAGAAAACTTATCCGGTTATGGGAGGTGTCCTGTTATAGGATATGACTGTTAAGGCTTCACTGTACCTTTTTGTTCTTAAATATTTTAAGAAAAGAAAATATTTCTGAATTAATTTCTGGTAAATTATATTTTTAATACACACTTTGACAATATTGATCTGTAATAATGATAAATAGTGAAAATAGAGCTGAAAGGCACGAACATCTTAAAATTATTCACAAGAACCTCAAGAGCTGAAATGTCTATATGTATGCATGTGTGTATGTGTGTATGTGTGTGTGTGTGTGTATGTACCTGAAGGCTTTGATGTGTATGTGAGTGTGTGTATACACGTTCATGGAACATGTCTTTTTGTTCCTTTTATCATACTTTTTGGCTTGTTTGTTTGTTTGCTTAATAAGCAGCCACCAAATTGCATCCATATTGTAAATTTATATGTGTAAATGACAATATGTAACACACACACACACACACAACATTCACTCTCCATATCTCACCTTTTTATGTGCCACACACACACACGCACACATACATAAATATGTATGTATGTATATTCACTAAATATGTACATAGATTTGTACTTAGTTCTTTTATCTGATTTGTATCTTGATGGTCCTGATACGCGTTTTGTTTTTTCTTCCTTTTTGCATGAACATTTTTACCCACAAACAATGTCCTCATGTCCTCTCCTTTCTGTTTGTGTTCTTTTTTTTATTTTAGAATGCGTCTGTGCTTAAATTTAGTCCTGCAAAACACTTTTACCGAACATCTGCTTTTGTCAATATTTATTTAGAGAGTTTTTTTTGTTTGTTTGTCTTTGTTCAAATCTGTAAGAAAAACTCACACAACCATCATTATGCAAAAGTGTTTGTCCAAATAATAAAAAAAACACACACACACACACACACACAAAACAATGAAATATGGAAAACAAAATTCGTGTTTTAAGGCATTTGAAAAATTTGTCACGAGTGTCATGATTCCTATTTGATTTTGTCCGCTTATTTTGTAACCGCAAATAACTAAAGGAAAGTTATTGTTTGGTTTATATTCGAATTGGATTTCCTACTTTTGTTTATTTTACTTGTTTCTTAGATTTTGAAAAGGTTTTGCACGGCCATATAAACATACAAGATGTTCTGTTACGTTATAACCTCGTTACTGCCTTAAATTTAATAATATTTAAGTGAAGCTTGAGAATAAGAATTGAACTGAAATGCCTTGTAAAGGCAAGATATGAGTGATGCGCCCAATAATTATCTTCTTCCAATTTCATAACAAGTTCAACAGTAAGTAGGAGCCAATGTTGCCTACTAACGCATAGACATTTAACTGCCAGTCATCTGTTCTTATAGCTGGTACTCGCACAAATATTGAGAAATCAGAGAATGAAAATTTTGGACGATATTCGCTGGACTAAGCATTTTGCATGCCCCAAAAAAGCATTCCAGGGACTTGGTTCTGTTAAAACGGTTTAAGTCTTACTTTAGTCGATTTACTATTGAAAATATCTACAACCAAAGAAAATAGCTGAGAATTTGTATGTTTTTACTGGTGATATTTTGTGGTGTTTCTTCCACTATGTGCAGGAGAAAACGTCCTAAGAGGTGACTCTAATGGATATAATTCTATTGCAATAAGTGTGTTGTGTAAGATATTCTTCCAGTAAAACTATGAGCTGGGACCACAAAGTCGAACGGTAACGTTCGCCAACATTTGAAACAGCAAAATACTAATTAAACGCAAACTTAACTGTGGCAAGTCGCAGTTCGTTAGTAGCAGCACCCGATGAATTCGACAAAAGAAAGAGCATAAATTGTCCGAAAATCAATTTCAAAATAATGGCGGTTGAGCCAGCGCCAGTATGTGTTAAATATAAATCAAATTTGAAAGAATCTAAGTGCTGGTTGTAGCAGTTTAGTTTCTGGAATTGTTTGAACACTCAAACAGTAGCAGCTCCAGCATCAAAACGGGTTTCAGATGATTTTTACGGCTATTTTTTCAACTAAATCTGAGATTGCCGGAGATTTTTTTTTTGTAACAATTTTTATCTCATAATAATAAAATAAAATAAAAGGTGTTGTCATACCACATGTTTGTCTTGGGATGGGAGCGCCCTTTTGTGTTTTTTCTTTGCCACACTCGTTTTGTTCTTTTAAAATTCATACATTGTACAATATATGTCAATCGCTAAAAGAAGAAGAAACATATTCCATAGATGTGTGTCAGGAGCACCCTGCATCTTAAACCATTAATGGTTAAACGAATTTGACGAAACTTCTTCGGGATGCTGTAACCAGAAAATAACGTTTGTTTTAAGTTTAAACAATCTTGGCATATAATGAACCTTGTTCTTGGTACGGGAACACCCTTCAGTATTTTTGTAGATATTGTATAGGCTGTACTTTCCGAAACAGTTTTCGGAAAAGATATTCTAGTCAAGGAAAAGAACTGACATTCAAGAATGTACATCTGCAAATTATTATTTTCAAAATCAGCATTTGTTTAACTTGTATTTGAATTTTACGAAAGCAATCGAAGGTCTTTTATAAACTACACTTCTCTCTAACCATCTCTCTGCCACAATGCTGATTTCCTTATTGCGATTGTCATTGGAGACGACAAAATATATGAAAAGCATATTTTCTATTTTAACAACTCAATTCAAAGGTCCTGTTTCAAGATGCCCACAACAAAGAGAGCCAGAGATTACAAAACAAAAAACTGAAAAAAAGAAACCGAACTAAAGCCGAATAGAACATAAAACACAAAACAACCAAAAGGGCAGCCAGCACAAACCCACAAAAAAAAAATCCTTTTCACAAAACAACAGAAAAAACAATATGAATAAAAGTGTCAACACAGGAACAACAAAAACACGAAGCAAATCAAAAAGAAAAAAATATTTAACAAATGCTCGTTACTATTCGAACCGTTCGAAAATGACAGCAATAGAGCAAAAGCCAACCAACAACAAAAACAGCAACTCCATTTTTCACAAACTAAAAACGCCAAAAATACGGAACAGTTTTTTTTTTGCTCCGCTTGTTTTCGTTCGCAATTTGGAGAATAAAAAATTTAACGGAAGAATTGGCCAGAACCAAACGGCCGGACATACGGGCGGAAGGAAGGAAGAAATGTTTCACACATACAAAACAGAAACTGGAAGGCAGAAAAATAATACGGCTGGATATAAAAACAATAAGGAGAGAACAAAAAGTGAATAAAATTGTTGAACAAGGATGCACCAAAACAGCAAAAAGGCACAAAATGAAACGACAAACGTTTCAAATGCTAGGACTTCATTCTTAAGAACTAAGTTCAGCAGGGAAGTGGGAGCATGCGAGGGTATAGACTGGAAGTACTTCAGTTTTTTTCGCTTCTCACGAATACAAATCATTGCTTTTAAAACTACATCCGGAGTCCATGAGAGGACAAACAAACGCTTTATCCAATACGTAGTTGTTGAATCGTATAACGTAAAAACGGGCGTAGTTGGACATGGTTTCAAGCTGAGTGGCAAAATAAATTTTGTGAAAAGAAACTTGTCATAAAATATTTCGTAGAACATTTTGTTGGAATACGCAGCGAAAAAGATAGGTCGGAAAATGGTTGCAAAAATTGGATCAATTTGCTCGGCAGTAATAGAGCAAGAAGGTGTGAGGGGCCCGCTTATAAACTACTTAAACACATGGAATTTTTTCCATTGCATTTATGACACTATTTAATTGAATTATAGTTTTGTTTTTAATGTAAAACGACAAAGTTTTACTAATAAATAAACAAAATAATATATTCGCCTTTTTTAACCAAATTCTTCATGCAATGAAAACAATTTGGTTTTGCCGATTTACGAGTATCTTGAAAAGTCTCTAAATCGTAATCGGTGACTTAAAATGAGACATTGAAAGATATTTACTAATAAATAAAATCTATCATATTTTAAAAACTACAGGAAAGTTTTTTGCCTTTTAAGATTTTTGGTTTCTGTCAGGTGTTTTAATTTTAAATTTGTTACATTTGGCATGGCAAGAGTAGATGCCAAAACATTTTGCTCGTCTTAACACGGCTGGCAAGTTGCCATCATATAATGAAAAATGATATTAAGATCTTACACATTCTAAGGGTTTATAATAAAATATGCGAATATTATAGGAGAATAATTTTAGCAGGTAATAAGTATTTATATAAATTTATGTCTGTGTTTTCTAATTGGAAATAGAAAAGAAGAAAAACACAAAGTTTCTTGTAGGCAGGCAGGTGCGTACATATACCTCCATATATAAAACACTGACGACATGTCTTAATAGCATTTCAGTAAAGAAATTGGACTCAAGCCAAAACATCTTATTGGTGCTCGCAAGTCCGGTGTTTCGCATTTTTCACAACGCGGATCGTTTTGCATAATTTTTTAGTAAGGAGTCGAAAAGACTGAGGAATTGCTACATCATTTTTGTTCAGAATTTAAAATTTGTTCGCAATCTTCTTCGCTTAGTTACCCAAGCTACCATTCAGCTACAACACTGTCAATAAGGCAACCACGGTTACCGAAGCATATGAGCGGAGCGACGCCGCAACTGATTACATTTAAGAGTAAGAGATACGATACTCGTCCAATTACCTCATCAAGTTGACTCTTTCAATATCCCGCCGTGGATTATTATGACAACAAGAGCATTTAACCACTTACTTCTACTTGCATATGTATTATATATGGTATAAGCGGGAAGATTTTACACTCCTACAGCTAATAATAAAGTTCTTACGCCCTTTTCGGTTCATCTCTCTGCAAATATTACAAAAAAAAAAAACGTTATATTTATCTTCAAATATTAATTTTTAAATAAAAAAAATTGGCCTTGAATTTGATAAATATATTGTTTGAATTTCATAGGTACATACAATACTTTTTTGAACCTAATAGGGTTTTTTGTGTCTCCTGAATAAGCTTTTCAATGTGCTACATTTCACAGATTCCACCCTTCCAAAAGAATTTCCGTAACTTAATATCTTCTAGTTATAGCGCCTATAAAACCTTTTGTTTTTTTCATTATTTTTAGATGGCCATGAAAGACAATAATTAAATAGAGCAATTTAATCATTCATATAACAGAATTATTATCAAATTCTTTCTGCTAAGCACTTTTAAAACAAACCTCTTGATTAGGGGAGTAGAACACCAAAAACAAACACACTCATGCCAAAACAAGAAAATATAATGGCGTCGGTCGTAATACTTTTTTGACCATTTCCGTTAGAATTGTGTGTTTTTGTTGTTGTTTTAACATTTTTCGTTTGCAAACTTTTTTCCACAATGATAGTGATGGTGGAGGAGACATTAACAATAACAATATCCAAAAGAAAAAGAAGAAAATAAACAAACTAAAAGGAAGATGGCATGCAAAAACCAACCGTAAAAAGCAACAAAAACAAGAGTGGCAAACACGCAATGTTGTTTTGAAGAAAATACGTTTTGGATCTGTTTGTCATTATTTTTGTTCTGCCAATGTTTAACCATGAAATTTTCTAACAAAAGAATTTTTTTAATAGGCACATACTACATACATACATACATACATACGTACATATGTATGTACATAAGTGCCTATTTTGAAAATTTTGTTTCTGAACACTGGAAGTTTGTCTGTCGTGTAAAAACTTGCAACAATTCAATGCACTGCCGCTATTAGTTTCCGTATTTCTTATGCATACACATGCACGCATATGCATGTGTGTATGGATATACAAATGTATGTATGTATGTATGTGTGTGTATGTGTGTGTGGGTATGTGTGTGTGTGTATGAATGTGTATATGAGCAAGTACGCTCTTCGTCTATTTTGTGCTTGCAGGATTACTTTAAAGAAGAATACGTGTGTTTGGTTGAGTGTTCGTATGTTTGGTGTGCAAATAGAAATCAATATGAAAAATAATTTATTTACGTATACATCTTTCTCGTTCACTCCTTTTGTTTGTGATAATAAATAAAACAGCCATGCTTAAACAAGAATCTTTGCTAGTTGTGTGCAAAAAAGCCGAAGTAAAAAAACACAGTGTTTTGGCTCGGCTCTGTGTATGGTGTGTGTGTGTGTGTGTGTGTGTGTGTGTGCAGAGCAAAAAATCTAGACAAATCTGCAATTGTTAAAACCATAAATAAACCGCATAATCACAAACGGAACGATCGATGATTGTTGTCACTTTTTGACAGCAAACGTACGAGTAGCCAGTCAACAGCAACAACTACAACAAACACGACAACAGCCAACAACCAACACAACAGAGCCAAGGGTAGATGGATAGACTAGTTGTTGTTATTTTACAAACATTTCAAATCTCTGGTAAGAAGAGAGGCCTTAAACTCTTTGAAAATGAATTGGTATTTTTCAGAGATAGAGAGTGAGCGAGCAAATTATTTGCTAAGCACTCGAGCAAATTTGAGTGCAGGCGTGCATTTATTGTTATTGTAGTCTTTTGTTTGTACTCTATTACAGTACATTGGCAAGTTGTGTATCAGGCTAAGAGACCGGCTGTCTGTCTGCCCGCTTGTCACTAATAAACAATGCAATTTTTCATTAAGTTGTGAGGGGTTTTTTTGTTGCGCCCAGGTGTGAATGAATACAGACAATTATGATAAGAAAGAGATGGAAATAGATTAAGATAAAGTTGATGTAGAAAATAAAACAGGAATTGCAGAGAGTGTTCAACTGGGAGAGTGCTAAGGTATTGCCAGCATCAAATACTGCCTGTTAACCGGTTGCAAGAGTATAATAAACGCCCTTGTTGGATCCAATTGGCAGGAGAAACAGAGATGGCTGGCGAAATGAGATGAAGCTTTCTCTGTTCATGAGCTCAAACATTTTTGGGGCAACCATTTTTGTATGAGTTTGGATTTTTTTACTGTTTTGCCCAGCCAACCCTCTTTTGCTTTTTTTCATGAATTTTTTGTCCAATTTTGTTTTTTGTTGTTTTAAGAGCATGTTAACAGATAACCTGAGCTTTGTATGCGATTGTTGCAGCGATAGTGTATCATGTCATCTCTTTTTTTCACTATTTTATATCAATACATTTAGTAACTGTGCTTGTGCTTGTTGTTGTTTTTTTGTATAAGGTGTTTTCGCGTTATCAGTCGTTATGAATTTAGTTGGTCTGCGACCGTTGACGTGTTTACTTGCGTGAGTGTAGGGTTTTTGCGTTTGTGTTTCATATTGCAGCTTAATTGCGTTAAATAAGAAATTCTTCCGCTTAAACAAAATAGCGTATGTATGTACAACCGAGTTCTTAACACAAATCTCAACGTCTAAAATTGGATAGAAATCTTGATGATATCTGAAAGTAAAGAAAAAGTTAAAGCAAACAAAATATTGAAATCATAATTGAGCGAATTGAATGAAGTCTAACAAACCAGACAAATGTTATTAAATCAAAAATGGCCTAGGCAATACATATTAAAGTAAAAAGAAAATAATGAAGGTTTATAAAGAAAGGCAAATGAATTGAAATCAATTATTAACAAAAAGTGTTCAAAGAAAAGAAAAATTCCTGGAAAAAGTGCAAAATTAAACTTGGAAAACAAAAAGAGAAAATAAAAAACGCTGTAAGATCTTTAACTTAAAATCTAAGAAATCAATTTAAGTGCTTTCAAGGGTTTTACATCAGCAACTGCAGCGCGAACTGGATTTATTAAAATTTAAACTAACAAGTCTACAAACGCCAAACGATTTGGCGACGGCAGCAGCAGTAAATTGAATGATTGATTAAAACAAAAAAAAAAAAAAAGAAACAAAAAAATCTGTTCTATTTGTATAAATCTATAAGGAAAATGAAAAAAAATAAACACAAAAATGATTAAATTTGTTATCTTTTTAATGAAAATTGTTCAAATTTTCTTATCAATCAGCACAACAGAAATATTTTTGCTGGCAGTAACAATCTCAAAGATAACAGTTTCAAAATGAAACCACAAGAAACAAAGACTTTGGAAAAATATTACAGTCAAAAATTTTACCATTTATTTGAACAAATAGTTTCAAGTTCTTGTTGTTGATGATGATCAATATCAAAATTGGTTATCAGTAAAAATTCCCCACTTGTAAAATTTAATTTTTTAAGTGTCAATATTTGATTTTTTTGCTCTTAAAAACAAGTAATCAAATTTTTCTTATCGTTTTTCAAAGTTTTACTTTGAGCTGCTACCTGTCATTCGATTTTTGTAAATTGTTCATAGAAAATATTTGTTTATTTGGCCGCGTTTTTCAAACAATCAGACAAATAATGCTATCTTGCAAAAGAAGTAGTTTTTAGAGATATGTATGTATGAATGTGAAAATGGTTAATGATTAAAAAAGCCAGAATTCATGTTGTTTCTTCGTCTTGATGGAATGGAAAATTTAACCTTCGTTAGAAATATTTAACCAGCAAAACAATATAAACGATGCGATAGTTATTTTAAGCCTTGTTTGAGTATTGACTTGGCCTCAAACTATTGTAATTCGCTGAAATTAAGACTTAATCGTCTACAAACTCAGTAACGTGCGAAGCTCTGTTAAATCCTTCGAACGGAATAAGATTGATGGCAAGGAAATGTTGTTTAAGGAAAAATTAGCAATTTTTCCATAATATGCTGCTGCTCCGGCTCAAGTCACTTCTGTTTCGAGCCTAAAGTTTATTTTGGAGTTTCTAAATTTTAAAACTATATTTTGATGACTTCGAAACCAAAAGTAAAAGCTATTTAATATTAGAAAATATTTTTAAAGATGGTTTAAGCAGGTTTAAGGAAGAACAAGAACGTATACAAAGTTTCTCAGTTAATCTCTTGTTAATGTATTTTATATGCTGAAATTTTAAAACCATTAAGTTTTTATTTCTACATACCTACAAAAAGACATTTAAAACGAAATCTTTTCAAGTTACTTTTGCCTATCAGTTATATCGGTCTAGTTAAATCACATTGAATATGTTATAGGGAAGATTTATAAGTTTCCACTAAACAAATGAAAGCTGAATGTGATGGTTAAATTGTGAAAAATTATATTCAGTATCTATTTTCAATACGTTTTTTATGCAAACAACAATTGAAAACATCTTCGAAAAATACATATTTTGAAATGAATTTCAATTAGCTTTTCTACAAACTTTAAAAATAATGATCTAATCTCCACTCAACCGAGTTTAACTAACTGCGAGTTTAAGCTTATAATTAAAGTTAAAATGTTAAAATGTAACAATTCTATTGAGGCGCTGGGTTTTTAAAAACGCATTTAACGATAATTATTTATAGATAATTCGAATTTCAAAACATTTTAATACCATTTAATTTTTATTTTCAAAAAATTATGTTTTGAATTTTAATTTTCCTTTTTTTTTTTTGTTGTATTAACTAACAAAAGGAATAGCTGCTATTCATACACAAAACGCCCACACATAAATTACACAAAAGACAGTTAAAAGAAGACAGGTCTATTTAAGTCTCCAGGCCTTCAATAAATTTTGTTAGCGCCAGGTTTTATTTTCAAGAGAAAATCACAGACACAAAACCTTAAAAGCAATCTTCTATTGAAATCTTGTTAAGGAAATCTATTGTTGATTGAAAAAAGTACAAACATTTAAAAAAATAAAAACTGCAGTCTAGTTGAGTGCCTGGAATAAAGAAAACAGTTTAATGTGCGGCTCAATTTAAGGAATCTTGTCACTTTAGCTCGATCAATACCATCACAAATTTGGGAATGTGTCTAAAATAACTCTGGCCACTGGCTGCGACAATCTTTCCGCAACCGCAAACTCATTATTAGGCAGGCACTTGACTTCATAAAGAGTTGAGGGTTCTATAAAATTTCCAGCAAATTTACGACGCCAGATATGATTTGAAAATGTGTGTTTTTTTTTGGTTATTGACAAGTTCTTATCTAACATTTAATTGATTGAAAGCAAAAATTATTTGTAAAAGCACTAAATTTGTTTTTAATTAATTTGAAGGAAGTCGAAAAAGAGAGTGGGGCAGACATATTTGTTATGTAAAATATCTCTCTTATTTAATTTAAATTTAAATAAAACAAAACAATCTTTTGAATATAACATCGTGGAAACATCGGTCGCTATTTGGTTGGTTGGCGCTCATTCCAAATATCAAATACTCTACGACTCTGACGTATAAATCCGGCTGAATCTGAGCGTTGACATTATTTATATGTTGGCTCTGCGGGCCGCAGCAATGACATTGTCACAAGAAGAATGTTAACGCAGTCCACCACGAAATCCTTTATAAACACTGTCATTCTGAGGCGTTTTCGTTACTAACCCTGCAGATGATCAATGATGTAAATAGGAGACAGTTTGTTTCTTCAGCGAACACAGCGCATTGTCCGAACTCGCTGGCGTTTACATCCGGAATAGCTGAATTCGCCAAAAAGTTTGAGTTCCTGTGAGCGGCGTTAAGTTGGGTTCATGGGCTTATAAACTTTTTAACTTTTGGAACAAGAAACTGCTTTTGAATTTCCTTTAAGATTGCGTGAGAATTCTACCCCTGTACAACTGGTGGAAGGGTTTCGTTTGCTAGAAACATTTACGCATTTGATGGATCCAATCGTTGATACTTTTGAAAGGCACTTAAGTAACTAATTAAATATTTGCCGTGGGGCAAGTTCTAAGAAGATGATGAACAGTTTCTTTCGAATTAAGGCAAATATGATTGTAAAGCAGGCTCAGCTGTCTGTCACGGTTTCCAAACTACAATTCAGATCTGGAAACTAGGGAATTTTAATAGGCTGTTCGTTCGCTTCAGATCAAGTCGAAGCCATAGATTGTTGAATGGCAGATACCCTGGGCAGGTATCGATGTTTTCGTCTTGGCGGACTGTGCCCACTTTAGTTAATATGTCCGTGACGTTATTACCCGTTTTAGATCAAGTTTCAATATGATCAGAATATCCACACTGAATATTTTAGATTAACATTAGCCACTTTACCGCTCCTTTTATGGTTAAAATTTCTCGTTTGTTTGCATGGAAAGTATTTTGAAATTGAAGTCCGCAGCCAACCTTCTACTCTTCCATATCCATTGCTGTATATACAGATAAATACAGGGGTCCGGCAGAGATTTTTCTTTAATAATTATAATTTAGAAGCCAAAGTCTATTACAGGGAGGAGTTTGTAGAGACCAAAAATACAGACTCGATACAATTGTCATTTTATCTTTTTCTTTACGCTTCTTAAGCTGGTCAAGTGCAATCGCCTAATCAGTAAGCAATACAGTGCTTACACATAAACACTGCTGAGGCGTAAGTTTGATAGGCTTCACCAGCTGCCATACATATATAACGTATTTTACTTCGGAAACAAACGATATATTGGACCAGAATCACATGCAAAACGTAACTCTAGAGAATCTCAAATGAAAGGCGACCGCCTTCCGAAACACAAAGTGCTTTGCAGTACAGCGATGTCCCAAAGACATCTACTACGCAGCTGGCATATATGGACATAAAAGTGTTTGAATTGTTAATCCTGTTTGTAAAGAGTGCATGCAATGATTTGCCGTGTCGCAAAGTATAACTGTTCGAATCGGCGCTTGCTTTGATCTTGTGGATACTGACGTTTAGGAAAGCAGCCAAAATCGATTGGTTGTATCTTGGAGTTAAAACAATTCCCTTATTCGAATTTCGAAAGAACTGACATGAACACTGGGCAGGAGCAACGTCACTACTTTTCTAACTAACGAACGTTGTCATTCTCTCAGTGGGAAGAACAGTGCATGTACAGGAACACTAAGCAGCTGTGCTATTCTGTTGGCTAAAATTTTACATATTTATTTACTTGATGAGAAGTTAAATTGCATTTAGACACAATTTCTTAAACGCATTTAGTTTTATGGCTCAACTCTATTGGTAAAAACTTTGCATTTAATTGCATCCGAATATTTTCGTTCCATTCTATTCCCTTTCTATACTTTTTAGGCCAAGTTTTATTCTATTTGATAAATTTCTATGCTTTTTCATGTAGATTTTAGTTCGTTGAAAGCCCAAAAGTTCTTCCAAAAGTTTAATGGTTTACTTTCTAATTAAAATATTAAAACTTGTTTTCTTGCCAGTTAAATTAACATTTCTCCAAGTGTCTGTCTGCCTAGAAGAAGAACAAGAAAACAGACAAAATAGACGTATTATTTGTGTGTGTGTGTGTGTGTGTGTGTACGTGTATGTTTTTATACGTGATAATGAATTTTAATCTATTTTACGCCACAAACACAAAACATTCAATCGCTGCTGTTCATGATGGCATTATTAAAAATGTATTAAAAATGTATTTAAAATTGAAATAAAAACAAGAAAAACTAAAACCCATCATTAAACACATGAATGCATTTAAATTGATTTCTGGTGGATAACATTCAAATGAAATGGTTCTTTTATTTGTAAGGCCTAATAAATAATAATTTGTTTCTACTTCTAGTTGAAAATGTGCTCCATGTCCAAGAGATAACTGAAAACAACCAACAACCAACCAAAAAAAAAAAAAAAAGAAAAGAAAGAAAAAGCAAAAATTGTTGATAAATTAAAAACCCTTAAAATAGAATTTGCTGAAAACATTTTTACTGCGGAACGGGTTTGTAAAAAAGACTTCAAAATTATACTTGACATGGATATGACTTCAACGGCGGAAGCTGCTGCCCGCAGCTGGTACGACAATCCGCGTCTAGTGGGAGGTGGCTCTCCGCAAACGAATGGCCTGGGCGGCTCGGCCGGCGGTCTCGGCCATCACGGCTTAGGCGGTGGTCTGGGATCGACGGCCAGTGGCAGTGCCGGCTTGGGCGGTGGTGGCGGCGCTGGTGCCGGCAGCGGTCTGGGCTTAGACACCAGTGATATGGGTGCGTTTTATGCCTTAGAGAGCAACGGCCATCATAGAAGATATTATCCCAGCTATCATCAACACAGTAAGTTTATGTTAATTATTAAATCCTCTAACGCTTAAGCTTTCAAATATGGCTGAGACCTGTGTGCTTAAGATGTTGTGTTCAACATGACGTGCCATATTTTGGTTTTGTTGTTCCTTTTTTTACATATTTTTACGTTCCTCTATTTATTTGCTATTCATTCAATTGTCAAAATGGTGCGTGAGTGATTGACGGGGCGTCTGTTTGCATGAAATGGTATAAAAAGAAAAACACACAACACAGCACCACAAAACCAATACCAATACCAATACCAATTCGAAACAAAAGACCACAATAAGAAACCGAACAAACATTCGAGCCAACCAACTTAAAACCGCATAAATACATTGTTAACGTATTAATAATGAAATTATGAAAGAAAAAACATTCGTCTTGTATTTATGCCACCCTCACTCGTAAAACTAATACTTCTGGTACTAGACATGAATAAATTTTTATGTAAAATATTTAGTACATAATTTTTGAAGAACAGGGCAAAAAGTTGTGGCTATTCGGGGACTTTGGTTGAATGCGGTTCTGGAAACGTATTTTTCTCATTCAGCGAATTTTCTGTTTTTTTTTTGTGTTTCGTCGTAATACTTTTATTGCAAAAAAAAAACTTTTCCATATTCAACAACAATAGTTTATTGAAACAACAAAAATATTTGGAAAGTTTTTAGTCAGAAAAACAGTTATTTTCAATCAAACAATTCGCTGAATCAGTGAAAATGTCCTCTAAGGCATCAAAAGACAAACACATCACTGAATCAACGAACAATTTTGTTGCAAAGAAAGATTAACTATTCGGCTAAAACACTGTTCGTTGGACCGGAAAAGCTTTACGAAATTTTGCCACTAACACCTTTTTGATAAATTTTGCTGTGTAGGATCTCAATAAATGTGGTTCTTTAGGGTTAAACTTCTCACTAAAAATTGACTTGAACAAGATTTTTGCCACATGCCGAAAGGTTTGAAGTAGATTGAAGGAATGTTTTCCAAGTCCTGCTGTTTAAAATAACCAAATTCTTCAACTATAGTAAAGCGATTATTGTTTTGTCTATGGCTGAAGAAACAAACGATCACGCTTAATAAATATTTGAAATGGCTTGAGATAGATTAAAGGAAATGTTTCTTGTTCACCTGTAACAGTCAGCCATGTCACAGAGTTCAATTCCGTTTGGAAAAGAAATTCAGTCCGTATTATTGTTCTTCAGAAAAGAGAAATACGATTCAGAATCAAATCCTTTTTAATTTCATGAACGGAACTAATATTTGCTGTTAAAAATTATTTCATTCCTAAAAATATTTTAGTTTATAGTCTACCAAAGCAAATGCAACTCTGCGACAAAACTGATAGCGCTCTTAGGATATTTTCGCCGCGAAATCTATATGGTTTGCAACAATATATTTGTTTATTATTTAAAAATAAGGTTTTTACTTTAGAGTCATATTGTTAATCGTAAAATAACATTGTTAGCAACAACAATATAATATTGTTTGCTCTCTTACAATATTCATGGTTTATGTTTTAAATGGTATTAAAAATATTTTGCAGTTTGTTTTTCGTATTAAAGAAAAAAGAAAATTCAAGTTCCATTAGTCATGTTCTTGATAGCCAAAAGGGCTGATAGAAGTTAATACATAAATTTCGATTCCTTATGTAGATGTCTAGAGAGTGACGCTGATGACGAATTCAGAAAACGTTTTTAATGTGTTGCGAATAATTCCTTAGTTTTAATGGAACCTCTAACGAGAACTTGTTGCCAGCAAATTTATATATTTTTAGTGTCCGACGAAGTCACATGTCACATGAGCGATAATTACCAGTTTATTGACGAATTTTAACGTTCGATGGAACCTAATCCCATTTTTATCTAAAAGCTGGTGACGAAACTAAATTGTCCCCAGAAAAATAATAAATTGGTTGTACTAATTTTATTCTGAGAAAAACCTGAACTTGTTCGCTTTCATGATTTAAACAGTTAAACTCATTCTGTGCGATTGTGCGATTATTTAAGCTGCTCACTTGGCAACATCTAAATGTTGCTCAACATTTGCGCCTTAAGTAAATTTCTTAATTAATTGAAATCAACGACTCGGCCGGCTCCCACGCCTTTTTGGAACACAGAACACAGTGAGAAAAGCAAAACCAACGAAATAGTCGCAACCAAATGAATTCTTTTGCTTCACATAAAAACGAACACCAAAATCAAAGTGTTTTATTTCTCTTCGCCTTTAATTATTTTAAACTGTCATTTTCGACAGTTAACTCCCCATTGACACAACAACAAACACACAGAGCGGCTTGAATTTGTGACTTTTTTTTTTGAATTTTTTTGTGGCCGCATAAATTCACTTACCGTTTTATTTGGTGCTTTTTGAACCTTAAAGCTTTTTGCATGAACAATCATCGTCATCATCATGAAAGTGTTGTCAAATGTAATGGTTTTCTTTAAAACTGCTCATGCTGTCTGTTCGGAGGCAGGCCTTCTTCGCAACTGGTCTGAATCGAAAATTTTATGCATCAGTGCCAAACTGTATGCATTATTTTTTCTGGCCCAAAATCCACTTTTCGTACAAATGAATGAATGAATGAATGAGTGAATAAAAAAGGCTGAACGGGCGACTGATGGACACACGGACAAATGGACTGACTGACTGGCTGACTGACTGTGTAAATTTAAATGTATGTATGTACATGCATAAATGTTTGTTTATTGGTGTTATTGATCAAATTTTATATTTATGCATGATTTAAACGATATTTCCATTCACCTAAAGTGGCCTTTCTTTGAAGAAAAGAAAAATGTTTAATTCATACGTTTAGGTTTTGAAACCGTGAAACCCAAACTGCATTCACGACTGGCCAAAAACAAGACAACATGCTAAAAAGAAAGCAATATTGAATTTTGTTTTAAACCATTTATTGTAATTTATTCCCCGATCATTCTTCATTCATGCGTACCGGCTGCGGCGGCTGCGGCAGCAACAGCCTCAGTTTCAATTTTAAACATCAATACAACTAGACGTACAATAATTTTTGATTGTTTGCCGGTTTGACTGTTTGTCATATTATAAAACGATCATTCATTCAAATCCATTGGCTTTTCACAGAAAGAGCGGCGCAAAAAACGCAAAACCTGTAACGTGACAGACATACAGTCTAGTCAACATTTTTTTTTTATTTTTTTATTTTATTCTTTCATCTCTTGTTGGAGTTTTAACTCAAAGAAATATTTTTGATGTTCGCTTAAGCAAATTAAGATTTTAAAATTCATTAGTCTGCAAATGTCATTTGATGACTGTGAGCTTGATTGAAAGCTTAACAAATGTCAAAAATTCAAATAAAAATTTTGTTTATACGTTTGTGGCACCAAGAAAAAAAACCGAATTTGTTAATCATCATACAGAAACACACTGAAGCCGTTTGTAACAAACGAATCCGGAGTTTGAGAGGAGCTGGGGTGCGAACTCGGGCCTTAAATGTCAATCTTGTGAATATAATTTACATACATTTTTATTGATGTACAACAAGTACAAGAAAGGGGGCAACATTTCTGCGATGAAGATTTGGAAATTACATAAATCAAGTTTCAATTCAATTAAAGTTTTGCACTTGTTTTTCTTGTTCGTAAGAGATTAAGTCTTTTGCAAGATTTTAATCTTGTTTTAGAGCCAATTTTAAAAGGCAGAAATTATATGATTTGCTATAAAAACTTGAGAAATCTACTTCTTTCTTCTTCTTCTTCTTCTCTTGGCGCTACAGTCCGTGGTGAACCTGGGCCTCAACCAACAAAGTTATTCTTTGTTGTTGTGTCGAAACTAGTGTGTTTTTACACGGTAGGGAAGTTACCCCCACGCACAACCCCCGAAACCTGGAGGACCGGGTCCTGGTTTAGACCCCTGGACAGAGGGGATTCGCTGCACACTTTGGTTCACCTCTAAGCGGGTGCTGTAGGGGCTATCCAGGGGCGCCACGGGGAGGCAGTATGTCAGCTTGACCAGTCCATTTTCAGGGATCGCTGCTGGCTTCTCGCCAGGTTGAGAGCAATCAACAACTTTGCCCTGAGTGCACTGGCCCATTCCCCCTGAGTGCACTGGCCCAAGAATCTACTTCTTTGCGAAGGACAAAACAAATGATCTTGTTCAAGGAGTTAATGGCAAACTTGAAACATAAATGCAATTTAAATTTATCTCGAATCGGCCATTTTTTAATGACTTCCCTGGAACTAATAGTTTAAAAGTAAGTTTTGGGCTTAATCCGGTCGAACAGGCGATTATTTAAACCCTCGTTTAACCGTTTAACCGTTAAATTGAAAAATTGTACACATTTTTACGTGCTTTTCATTAATCAAGAGAAATAATGCAATTTTGTTTGTTTAACATTAATTTTAATAAATTTTTTAGCCTTTTTGGGCCAACCTGCATCTTATCGTACTAATTGTAAATTAACCAGACATTTGTCTTCTGATTTCGAAAATAAAAATTCCATTGAGATATTATTTTTCTTATTTTGCTGGCCAAAATTCCCTGTTAAAATTAATTTCGAAAATCAAATTTCTTTAAAGAACTAATCAATAATTTCTGGTACAAAACAATGACACAGTTTGTGTGCTGCGGCCGACTGAATCATATTCATTTAATAAGAGATACAATGATATAAATGACAAACAAATTGTCTGCTGTTTTGGCTTAAAACTGTTTGGCTAAATCAATGCCAGCAGTAAAAGAAATAAACACAAACAAATATTGTTGCAGCTTTAATAAAACTAACAGCAACAACAACTGCAAAAAAAAAATCGTGCTGCTGCTGCTGCTGGCTCATTTATATTTCAGCCCGAATGTTTGTAGTTTTGTAGGTTTATTGTGTTGCATGAGAAACATCTAACGCAGCAAGTGGCCAAGGATGACAATGAATGCAAATGTGACAATGTTCATTAATTTCGCCAAACCAGAACCAGTGACATTGTTCAGAGGCCAGTATGAAATACTACCACCGGCACTAGCGGCCACAGCTACAACTACAGCCAGTTGCAGTTGCAGTTGCACATTGAATGTGGCCGCAAACAAACAACTAAATAAATGGCTACTATTTTTTTAACAGTAAATTTTTGCATACGCAAAGAACTCGTACAATGCGATTTTTAGAATTGAAGTTCTTTTTTTCTTGTTTGTTTGTTTGTTTGTTTTTTTGCGCCAATGATCATCATTGAAATCTGTTGTTGAATTGAAACTAACACCCGCGATTTGTAACAAGGCTACCAGCCAGCCAGCCATCCAGTCAGCCAGTCAGCCAGTCAGCCAGTCGGCTTGCCAACCCTTCTTGAATTTTCCTGGTGGCTTTATGTTGGCCCGTGCGAATACATTCATACGTACATACATACATGTGTGCAAGTGATAAATTGCAGGCGATTATGTTGCAACATGCAGTCAGTCATACGCATGTGGAATATTCTGCACGGCTAAAATGACTGCTTTTCGAAATACTCGTATCTACTGGATTGTGACCACCTTTGACTTTGTGACAAAGTGCGTATTTGAAACATATGTGCGCTGGCTGGAACGGCTTCGCCGACTCTGTGCCACTGCCGCTGTTGCTTGTAATAGTGTGGCAACTACAAATTAGTGTAATTGCCAACAATGACACTTGCAATATGATTGTGCAATTTTCAATTTAAAATGCACCGACCTGATTTGACCAGACAGGACAGAGGCAAGTTTCAATATTGAATTCGTACAGCCGTGGAGATGGAGAAAATGATTTTGAGTTGTATAAAGGGGGATTAATGGACGGACATATTATTTTTCTTATTAAAAATTTCGAAAATAGTTTTTTTTTTATCTTTTACAAGATGGGATTAGCTAATCTCGGATTCAAGTCTGAAAAGCAGTGAGAAGTGTTTTGTATTGTCAAGTTTTAATAGAATCAAAACTTCTGAGAACTATGAAGTATTTTTTTTACTTTGATTTAGAAGAGTTTAATGTATGTACACTTCCCGATATTGAACGTTCCGAAAACACTGATTTGGGGGCTTAATTTTGCCAAATTTTTGTGTCACTCACTTAGTTTGCCGCTGTTCCAAAGCGATGGCAAACGTTAACGATCGACCGTGTGCCACATAAATGTGACTTTTTGTTTTTAAAGAGCACCAAATTTTGCATTTGCTGTGTGTATATGATATGGATCTAATGCTGTTTTTATTCTCTTTGCGCCTTAAACCCGATAAAGTGGCACACTATGATTTCAGGTTTAATAGATTAATCGCCAAACAGCGTCTCGGAAACGGCATGTCAGGGTGATAAACATTTTCCTTACTGGCATATAGTTGTATTTATTTTTGTTGTGCCCTCCCCTAAGGTTGGCCACTCTCTCAGTAATAACTTTCTAAACTTAATCAACTAGATTACATTCATATATGTATAGAATTCACTAATAAAAATATGTGATTTACATTAAAATCTAGTATAATGATCAATCTTTATGGCAAATCTGAAAAGGAAAGCTTAACTAACCACGAGTTTAAGGCGAGTTCAAGTGCACTTTAAGAGTTAATTATATAAATTTTTACCCTAATTTATGTTTGTAAAATATTAAGTAAATTTTATAATTATCAGCACAAGCGCAAATTGAGTATTTGAAAGCATTTTGTTAACAAAAGCGTAAGTCGTAGTGACCTGGGAAGAAAGAGTTAATTTTCAATTCAGTTCAATTCTCAAAATAAATTCTACAAAAATGTTGTGTTTGTTTTAATTAAAACCTTGAAAACTTTGTTGTTTTTTGTATAAAAAATTAAAATTTCTCTTCCCTGCAGGCGCTTAACTTCTTTGATCAATTCGTGGTAATTTTTGTTTTTTTTTTTTTTTTGTTTTATATAATAATGAATTAATTAATCATTTCATTATCATAAAGAATTCATTGTTTTAACACTTAACTTAAGAACAAAAAACCATGTTTTTTTTTGCTCTGTGCAGAATTACTTTTATTGTAGGGGGAGAAATTGTTTTTTGCTGTTAATTTTGCTTGAAAATTCCCTGTTTAAGTCGTTGGTTGTTGTTATTTTTGCTTTTGGTTTGATTAAAATGTCTTGAAATCATGCAACATTAATTATGACCCAAATTCTTGGAAAAACTACAACAATAATAACGACAACAACAACAACAACAAAAACAACAATCAGCAGCAGCAGCAGCAGAAAAATTTTAAAATAAAAAATATTAATGCAAAAATCATACGATCTAAGATTCAATGTTTTACAGTGTTTTGTCATTGTTGTTAATGTTACATTCAATTTAGGAAAATGAAACTGACAAACAGAGAAAAAAAAAACAAATAATAAAACGAAAAGAAGAAAAAAGAAACACTTAATTTGTAAAGTGGGCTTGTCTTGTGCAGTTGTATTTTTAATTCCCGGCTCTTATAATTGACAAATATGCCAACAAAAGCAGGCCTTTTCTGGTTGCGAGAAAACAAAAACTTGCTGTTCAACAACTCGTAAATATTCATTTATTTCATATAGAAGCGGTCATTCATGTAGTTTCTGCTTTCTTGTGCAAAAATGTGTGCCTTTAATCTCTTACTTACTACTCGTACATACAATGAAATAAATACATACATATTTGCCTCTTGCTGTATTATTTCATAATTTCTTTAACAACTGATCAAAAAACAAAACAAAATTAAACTCATCTTCAGTTATGGATGGTTGCAGGCGGCAAAGCCAGCCTGACAGGCTGTCTATCTGTGCTGGCTTGTGCCTTGAGTTGTTGTGATCTGCCGTTGATTATGATGCTGATGTGGCCTGCCTGCCTTTAAATATGACAGCGCCAAAACCCCCCATATTGTTAGAAAAACAAAACGGAAAATTTTTGCATACAAGCGCGCAGTTGTAACAAGCGGCTGATCGACCGCCCGCTTCGCTTCAGTTTAAGCCTTCCGAATGTGAGTGCGATATTTTAATTAGTTGGGGCATGTTGGACTTACATACATACGAGTGTGTTTTTTTGTTTCTTGCTCTACGTACATAAGACTGTTATTAGTTCGTAAGTGGCGGCTTTTTGTTCTTTATTTAAGTATTTCACATTATAAAACTTTTAACGTACAACATTTGTTCATATTCCTCATATGCACTCCAACACATTCAATGCAATCAAACATGTTCAAATTGCAAAAAACAAAGAATATTAACAAAAATATGCACATATGTATGTACTTATGTATGTATGTACGAGTATGTGTTGCACATACACACATACTCGTACTGTTCTGTTCTGTTCTGTTGGCGGCTAAAACTTGTGGTTGTTGTGCGGATACAACAATTCCATACTCGTATTATTTTGAACGGTTTGTCCGTCCGTAAGTTTCGGTAAAATCATCGTGATCGTTTATGTTGCAGGGCCATAAACAATTGTAACGGGTGTATTTTTTTCAAGTGTACAGAATTTATTCATTTTTATTTGCATTTGCAGCGGCCCAACGAACACCATGTGACTGACCAAGATGGCACAATGAGTATTTTTCCAGCTGGCTCTGTGACTGACTGAACGAACACGCAGCGCAGCATGATTAACGAGAACTTCCACAACAGAACTGCAACATGACACAGTTATCTATTAACCAGTGGTCCGAATGAGACGCAAAACAACCACAATCATCCTGAGCGCACTTAAGAAACACGTACGCGACATGAAACCTAAAGTTGGAGTTGAACTGTGGCCTGTAATGGCTTTTTCGAAAGCTCCTTTAAAGACAAAACCGCAAGTAGAAATTGAGTTCGTCTGGCAAATCCGAATTAGTTCAGAGTTGATTGTCACACGTTAATTAATTTATTTTCAATGATATGTGTGGCAACGTTTTAAGACGAAAAACTAGAGTTCACACAGTAGTCCGATTTTTTGGGCAAATTTTACCGACAATGTTGTGAGTTTTGCAGTTATTGCGCTACAATACCAGTTTTCTTTTGGCTAAAAAATACGGAATTTTGGTTTTTGTCAGAAAAAGTTTTAGGGGAAAATAAAATCATATTTCCGTAAGCCCGCCACAATTTTAGCCGCCAGAAATATATCCGCAAGAATTTCTTATTTCACATTTCGAAGGAGAAATGTTATGAAGTGCGAAGTACTTCGCCATATTCCAAGAGTCGTCAACGTCGTCACTCATTGACACAAATGATTTAGTTTTAATAATTCTAGAACGAAAGCAGTACATAGAGACTGTGATCAATATAGAATTGTTGTCGTTTAAATAACAAAACGACAAATTCCCCAAAAAGTGTTGCCAAAAATGGGCCTGCATCCAGTTGTACTGCTCTCCAAAACAAAAGAAAACACCCTTTAGAAGTGCAATCAGCGTTGACAGCTTTACGGCCACAGTCTTCATGATTTGCTGCTTTGTGGTCGCCGTTGTGTTGAGCTGTCTGCGTAATTAAATGACATAATTATTTCAATTTCAAAATGCTGGCCACAGAAAGCGAAAAAGCATTTTCTGCTATTTAAATTTCTTTTGCGAATCGGCTTCGTAATATGGCTTTAAAAGAATAGACTGACACATCAGGTCTTTCTTTATTAATTTTGCTTTTAAATTAAGGCTAACAACTGGTCGGGCTGAATGGCTAAATGGCTGACTGACTGACTGACTGGCTGGCCGAGTGCTTAGTTTGGCTGGCAGTCGGGCTGACTGGTTCGTTTGGCTCTTGATTTGTTGAGGTATTCCGTATGTTGCCGTTTGTTGTGGCAAACACGTGATTTCATGTTGTTTGACATTTTATGTAATTAAAAGACTTAAAACAACTTAAAGGTTGAAAAGAACGAACACAAATTCAAAGTTTCTCTTTGTCAAACATTTGAACATTTGCAATTGTAGCTCGAAGTTTTAAGTACGTGATATTTTGTTTTATTCCTTATTTTTTATTTTTTATGCTTTATTTTGTTGTTTCCATTTGCTTTACTTTGATGATGATGATGATGACGATGGCGATGATGATCCATCCACAACTATTTTGCATTCCATGCAAAAAGCAAAAGCCTCGAAACAACAATCGTATACTCTTTACGTTTGGGAATCGCTTAGCTTGGCAATATATATAGTATGAAAACAGCAACAGCAACAACAATAAAAGAAAATAAACTTTATTATACCGAAAGGTGTCTTGTCATCTTTTAAGTTTTGCCGCCAAATTGTTTGTACATACATATATATGAGTGTGTGTGTGTGTGTATGTAAATGTGTGTGTGCGAAAGCTTTTTTCCATTTCACATTAAATGTTGTTATTGTCGTTTATTTTTCGCTCATAAAAAAATCATTGCGTTTCTATATAATTGTACAGTTTTTGAATTCTAATTACAAATGTTCAGCGTTTTTATAAATTCGTTTGCAAAAACAGAAAAGTAATTGATTTCATTGAATTGTTTTGCGTTTGATAACAATCGCCAGGAAAAAGTGTGAAAATTTTTCAAGAAAATAGACAAATAAATACATATGTATGTACATACATACATAGATTTGCATGAACGTAGGCATGAACATTAGAATAAGAAAAGATTATCTTTCCGTATAATCTTTTTTGGCGTTTGTTTGCCTTGAAAATATAAAATTTGTGCTATTACTTTCTTGTGTGTAGCATGAAAAATACCTAAACCCAACTTTCAGCCCTTAACCCGAGATTAGCTAAACCCGGTTTTGCTAAGTTTAGCTTAAAATTTCTTTTGTTTCTGATTAAGGATCCTGAAGTTAACAAGTTTCTGTAATCAAATACTCATTCACGCAAACCCGAAACATACAAAACGCTCGGCAATCTATGCTGCGAACTTCAATGTTTTAAGAGTCTTGCAATAATATTTTATGAAAAACTTTTCACTTCAGTTTCTAAAGAGTCGGCCTCTTCCCTCTTCTTCTTCTTCTTTTGGCGCTACAGTCCGTGGTGAACCTGGGCCTCAACATGTTGTGTCGAAACTAGTGTGTTTTTACACGGTAGGGAAGTTACCCCCACGCACAACCCCCGAAACCTGGAGGACCGGGTCCTGGTTTAGACCCCTGGACAGAGGGGATTCGCTGCATACTTTGGTTCACCTCTAAGCGGGTGCTGTAAGGGCTATCCAGGGGCGCCACGGGGAGGCAGTATGTCAGCTTGACCAGTCCATTTTCAGGGATCGCTGCTGGCTTCTCGCCAGGTTGAGAGCAATCAACAACTTTGCCCTGAGTGCACTGGCCCATTCCCCCCTCTTCCCTAAAGTCCATAAATTCCATAGTAAAAATGTTTAAATATTACTCAAGCTTAACAATTCTGATATTTGCGGCCAGTGGATCTTTTGCATGTGAAAGTTCTGGACGACATTTTAAATGTCTTTATGTAAGAAAAATAAGAACACAGCAGAACAAAGTCGATTTGTATTTACGTGATTTTCAGAACAGGTCTATTTTTCTACAAATTTTGTAACTTTCGAGGCAGGGAATCAGCAAAAGTTATTTGTTAGCTCTTGCGTGAATTCAATTACACATTTGTGGAATGTAAAAAAAAAACTTTGGCAATATGCATTTGGCGCATTCACAAATAAATGTTTCTGTCACTGTCACTGTCACTGTCACTGTCACTGTCGTGATACACTTTGTTCAAAGCAAAAAGTTTTTTATTTGCAATAAAATAATTTGCTGAACCAGCGAAATTTTTGCCTGAATGCGGATCTTTAAAGAAATACACAAAGATTTTTATGGAAAACTTTGAAGTAAAACAAAAATTATTTACCATTCTGCAGCAAAAACTCCTTTTATTTACTAGTTTCTGTCCTCGTTTGACAACTTATAATTTCGTTCTTAGATTTTAGTTGTGTGCCAACCTTTCAAATGCGAGTACTTTGTTCGATTTGCTTTAAAGCAAACTGTAACATTTCCAAAAGCAAAGGATGTGGCGGACAACTGCGCAAAAATACGAGTATGTTGTCCCAGGAGAAGTCGCTGCTGACACAACCGACAAAAGCAGACAAACTGAAAAAGAGTCGAGGAAAAAAGACAACACATTTCAAAATATCTTTGACAATAAAGCATTTTTATGACAGATTTTGTTGTTGTTGTTGTTGGTTTAATTTTGTGATGATTAATAGTGGTTGTAGTTGGTCGGTCAGTCAGTCAGTCAGTGGCCGTGGCGTGTAGGGGACACTAAAAATATGATGGGATTTTGACATGCCAACCAAGCGAACAAACAAATGTCCAGTTGTAATGAAAAAACTGGTGGCAACACAAATAAATTAGGATTTTTTTTTTTTTTTTTGTTAAACATGAAAAAAGTTCTCTCAAATTAAAGACTGTATTTGTAAGCTGATGTTATCAATTGTGGTGGAAAAGCAAGAAAACACAAACTACATGCTGCTTTTTCAGCCGTATCTTGGCTTAACTATTTCTACGAAATTTAACTAGTTATTGAATTCCTAAGAAGAGAGAAAACCAACCAAAATATCAACAACGAGTTAAAAGATTCTGAGAAGACAACGGCCGCAGCAGCCAGCAACCAGCAGCCTGCCAGATACTTTTGCTGTTGGCCACAATAAGCCAGAAGTGAAAAAAAATTACTTGAGTTTACATGTTATTGCCTTGGATTGGAATACGAGTGAGTTCCTTAACGCGTTTGCTGGGACTGGGGCTGCTGCTGCTGCTGGTGGTGGTGGTGGAGGTGGTGGTACCAACAGTAGTCAATTCCAAACAGTGTACGAGTATATGCCAGACTGAACGTCTATGCGAAGGCACACATGCAACAAACATGCCACAACAACACAGTCAACCAATGGCAATTGGCTTGTTAAAGAAAATATAAAAAAAAAACGCAGAAAAAAACCAAGTTATAAAATGCATGCCTCACGTTTGCATTTATGATGTGATGCTGTAACAGCAAATGTAAACAGGATTTTGTTTACAGTCAGTCTTTCATGCGGAAATTGAGGATGTCTTCTGCTTTGCTAAGAGACGCTGGCTTGCCTCCCCTCTTTTGGCTTAAATTATGCGTTTCTTTTAAGCCATAAACTGTCTGTAACTGGCGAGAAAGAAAGAAAGAAAGAATGAATTAAAAAACACAGTGTCGCAGAAGCCGCCGCTTGAAACAGTGTAATCATTTTATGTTGTGGGCTTTGCAAAATTCGAAAGCGTGTTGGACCCCCCAAACATAAAACTTTTCAACACAACAAACGTTAACAAACAATATTTATTTAAGGGCACATTGAAACAAAATATGAAATGACTGAACAAACACAGCAGCCGGAGCTGTTTAGCATAATGTTCGTAAGATGCCCCTGCACACGAGAGCTGAAACTGAAACAACAACAACAGCAACAACAACAACAACAACATGAAAAAACAATGCTTTACAAATCAAATGATAAATTCAAAACAATTTAATATTGGCAAAATTATAAAACTCAAATCATTTTTTCATGTCCGTTGTGAACAAACAATGAAGATGATGGTGGTGGCATCGTTGTTGGTCTCGGCCACATTATGTTAAACAAATATTGTCAACACACGCGCGCACACACACACACACACACAAAACCAAAAAATTTATGCATAACATGTTGCAGACACAGCCACAAACAACAACAGCAACATATTGCTACAACATAACTACAACTAACCAGCATACAACAAAAAGTATGTGATCGCACAAATTGCAAACTTAAATTTAAAACGTTTTCCTGCAAATAATTTCAAAACTTACAAACACACACACACGCACACGCACACGCGGACCGTCTTTTTTGCCCCCTTCGAGAAGGGTCATTCTTTATTGGCGCATATTTTTGATCATTTTTTGTGAATTTTTCTCCTTTCGTTCCTTTTTTTTTTTTGGTTTTTTGTTTTTTTGGTTGAACGGAGGCACCAGGATGGCAAATTCTTTGTTATGATCTTTTGTGTGATTTTTGCAGTTTTATCGATTGTGATAAATGTCACAGCATTGCTTATTTATTTTATGACATGTGATATCCATACAAATGATGCCACCACCAACCAACCTCAACAGCCAACAGCCAACAGCCAACAACCAACAAGCAGGCATGTGGTCCTTTGGCCACATTCTCTTGCAAAAAAAGACAAAAAAAAAAAAAAAATAGACGACTCGTCGTCATCATCCGCCATCCTGCTGCAGAGTTTTTAAGAAAATTTTCACGTAGGCGTCAGCGTTGTGTCAGTTTGTATTCGATTTGAAAATTTGTATGTTTTATGATGTGTCTGTCTGTCTGGCACGTTGTCAAACGACCAAATTTGGTCATGTTGCAGGCGTTTACTTTTGCGCCACAATTCGTTAACATAATAATATTTATTTCTGCTTTTTCGGTTTTTTTTTTTTTTTTTGTTTTAGTATTTTTTTTTGCTTCGCGATAATTTAACACAAAACAAAAATCATTCTTGTCATCTTCTAAACTTGTCAACAGTTCATCAATTCTTTTGGGCAATTATGTTTAGTTTTTTGTTTGTTGTCCCTTAAGTGAAGCTAAAACAACAACAAAAGATAAAAAAAAAAAAAAAGAAACAGACTTCCACTTGAACTCCACAGTGGTGCACAGTAGCATTCCTTGAATTTATAGTGGTCTGTAAATGGTTTTATGTTTCAACACTTTTATCGAAGTGGCATATTTAACGCCATGAAAAATTGTACTGATTGTCACCATCGATAAAATAGTTTAAATTAAAGCGTGTGCTTTTCAGTCTTCCTTCTTTTTTTCTCTTTGCTTTGTACTTTTGCTTTGTGTCTCTGAGGTTTTCAGAAAACAAAACAAACAAACAAAAATTCTCTAAATTTAAAGTCCTTTTAAAGCAACAATGAATTTTTCGAGTTGTCGCTTTCAAGGCAATAATTGTTTTTGAAAATGGTGTAAAAATAGTTGCCTTCAATAATTAGTTTTCACAAGAAAAGCTTTTAATTAAATTGTAGTTACATAATTGAGTGTAACTGAAAGTGGAAAATTCCGGGCAAAGTGTTGGCGAGTTATTTCAGAAATTCATTAAGTGAATTTCAATAGCAGGTTTAAATTATGGCCAGGAATACAATAACACATTGTACTAAAACGTATTTCGGATTGTTTGTAGTTTAAATGGAAAGCGGCCGGATCAGATTCTTTTGCGTTTGTTGCTTTAAGGCAAAATGTTTTGACAATGATTTATTTTGCAAGCCAACCCATAGACATAATCTTAATATTAAATTTCATTTAAGAGTTTTTAAATTATGGAAAAGTGTATTCTTCGAAAACATGTGATTTGAAACCGGCGATTTCAAACCACTTGAAAAAACTAATTTATGTTATTTTGGTTATGGAAAACAGACTTGAAAGTTATAGTTTTAAGGTCACTCCTTTGGTTGTAAAACGGCTCTGTTGTTGCCTCTGCCATATCTGGCTCGGTTTTTGTTTGCCAGCCAATTCGATTGGCAGAAAATAAATTGTCAGGGTTGCCTTAACCGTTTCCAATATACATATTTTTCTAACACTTAATAATTTCAGAAAATTGTTGCATTGTTTTGTACCTTCAAAACGCTCATGAGCCGGTGCTGCAATAGTAGTTTTTCGGTTACTTGACCGAATTAAAGGCTTGACAAGGGCAGGCGGATGGCAATCTTTCTCTATTGAATGGCGGCAGCATTACAGCAGTGTGCAGTGCGTTACACTGTCCCATCGTTAGTGCAAGGGACTTTGTTCTTAGGAAATTAGGGTCCTTGTTTCCACGCTTTTTTCCTCAACAAACGTAAAATAAGTTCCTCTTGAGGTAAATGCGAGAAATCTCATATCGAGTGTTTGCAGACACCACTTCATTTATCCTCCTGCTAATAGCAAATTTTTCCAGTTGCGCGCACTATATAACTTAGAATGGGGTCCGGAATTGTAAAAATAAGGCTAGAAACGAGAGCGATGATCAACAGCAAATCGAAGGTGGCAATTCACGTAAAGTTCGATGGTATTTTAAAGATAAAAAAATATGAATTTGAAACCATATATTTATGAATTTTGCATCAAGTCGCGTTCGAAATCGTGGAACAAGTGCCTTTTGAATCCAAAACAAGTCGCCTATTATTCTTTTTCCTTGTTTTTTTCGTAGGAAAAATCATCACTCAGTCATATCAAATCAATAAAGAAAGTAATTTGTGATCTATTCGTCCTTCGAATCATTGTTTCTTCTCTGTTCATCAATTTGAATTGGTTAAAAGTCAGTAGAGTCTGCAATAATTAATTCAAATTAAAATCTTGAGCAAAAGTTAGGCTGCCACAAAAATTTTATTTCTTGTCGTTTGTCACACAAAATGTCTTCAGGGCCGCGAAAGCTGTGAATTGTTGAGTTTCAATTTAAGCAGTAATGAGGTTCCCAAAACTTTGATTTTATTGCAGACTTGAGCCAAAACAAAAACATATACAGGCTGCAGTTAAAGACCATTTTATATCTTCCTCTAGAATCTAGAGAAATGTTGACATAGAAGAAATTTTATTTCGAAATGTTGTAAATAATAGTACATAAATTCGACATAAAAGAAGCAAACCAACATTTCCGCCATTATTATGTATATATTTGGGTTTGAAAGAGATGACGTGATGTGACAGAAAAGGAAACCACACAAAGTGCCATACAGGATTAATTTTTCACCACTTTTAAAGGCCATTAAATCTGTGCAATTTCGAATTGGGCAAGAGAGATAGAAAAGAAAACTTTTGCAAATATTCGCTGTATTTGAAAGAGATACAACAACAAGGAAGTCACAAATAAAATCCTATAAGAACTTGATAAACTTTTCAATAATTTTAGAAATGTTGGAAAGATGAAATTTTTCAAGCGTCTTCACTTCAAAAAGAGTTGTCTGTGTTTGTCACATCACGCTATGAATATGCTCTTGTAACTTATAATGTAGTCAACTAAAGAGCTTTATTTTAAGACAAAAGTTGGAAAACAACACTTTTTCCAGTAGATATTCTTTGTGTTTGAAACAGATGGCGTGATGTGACCAAAAAGAGATCTCTCTTTATATGTACATACATACATATATTTATTATTATGTCTATTAGTTTCTCGTTAAAGATATAAAATCTCTTAATTAATTTATTAAAGTCATGTGCAAATTTTATGATAAATCTTGTTGTTGCTTTCTGTTCGGGCAACACTTACATGGTACGAGTGTATGTACGTACGTGTGTATGTAATTCCAATACGTACATATTTTAATTATTACCATGTTAAGATATTCTTGGCTGTGTTGCATTTCAAACAACGAATTTTGAATTGTCTATCTGCTGCTGCTGTTGTTGCCACAATTCCACATGTCATAATTGTCATATTTGTTAAGTGTTAAATGTCCAACACATATTCCAGACGTGTTTGTTGTTACTGCTGCTGATGACCACTTCGTCACAATGCAGACAGTATCTTCTCGATACTTTCTCACACTTTGGTCAATTTGTATGCAAAGAGTAAATCATTTTATTATAATAATGACGATGTTGATAAGAGGGAATGTGGCTGGCGTGTCTGTCTGTCTGTCTGTCGCTCTGTTTGTCTGTCCAATAAACAAACATGCAGTAGATGGCCAATATTATAAATAAGTTTTTGTTGTTGTTGTTGTTGTGGTTCTTGTACAAACCTACAACATTTTGCTACATATGTTGTTTGTTTTTGGTTGTCCGGAAAAAAAGGAATAAAAAGAAGAAACAAAATGGCGTTTTTCATGTGAAGTACTTGCACACTGACTGTTTTCAGGTTGTTTTTGTTGCTTGCGTTTTCTTTAACGAAAAACTTAGTTTATTTTTGTATTTTTCCTAAGAATATGTTGCAGTCTTGTGTTGCTTGAACGTGTACGTATGTGTGTATGTGTGTGTGTGTGTGTGTATTAAGTACTTGCATCTTAAACTTTTAAGTCTGCTAAAATTCAGCGTAAAACCCACATGTTGGCAAAGCAAAAAAAAAAAAAACAAACTGCGAGTATAAGTATATTTTCTGCCTTCATTTTTCTTTAACCAAATGTTGTTGACATTTTAACGTTGCATGTAGTATTTGCCACAACGTACCTGTGTTTAACACTAAAGGAAAAAACTTTGTTTTTTCTTTCAAAAACTTGAGAGAAAACAACCCAACCACGTTAAACAGCAACTTTAAGACTTTTTACTTTAATTTCGTTCGTTTTTTTTCCCCTGTTTTCTTGGCTTTCATAGACCAGATGCTGGATTTTGCTCAAATGTTGCCATGTTTGTAATTCACACCATTTTAATGTTAAATATTCTTGTGGCAATTTTTTTCTCGTTGTTTGTCTTTTAGGTGCTCTAGTCTGGCTGAAATTATAAGGAGGGCTGGCTTGGATGTATTCGTATGGCTGCCAACTTCTGTGTTGCAGCACAGGTTTTTGTGTCAGTTTTTTCTTACTTCTTTCCATTTTGTGTTGGAAAATTTATTCTTTCTACGTTTAAGATTTAGATAAAGTTCAATAAATAAATATATTTGCAACATCATTAGCATCATCAAGTTATCATTTATATGAATGTTTTTAGCTTAAGCAAAACAATAACTTTTTAAGGAATTATTGATTATTTTGTTTTTGGTGCAGGCCATTTCGGTTGTCTAGTCTTTTGTTCTAACCAAATAGAAACGTTATAGTAAATGACAAGTTCCACAATTGTTTTAAGTGTAGAGTAGTTTTATTGTGCTGGTCGAGCTGCTAAAATAAAAGGGGGGAAAAAGTAAATCATTTTAACTGTGATGTTGGTTGGGACAAGCGAATTTATGCGATCGTAGTAACTGCCTAAATACGGCTGAGAGATTCGAATATTTTTTCGGTCAATGACTTGAAGCCATACAATAAGAATCAGTACAACATTTCCTTTTAGAATGTAAAGTTCACACTAAAAATATTTTATCCAAGAACTTGAAATTTGTTCTGCTTTTTATTAGTTATTTATTAATTTAATAAAATTCACTGTTAGGCTCGCATTCAGGCAAAATATTTGCTGATTCAACAAATATTTTAACTGAAAATAATGCAAAACAGGTGCATAGTTGTTTAGAAGAAGAATATTTTTTAATAAGCCTGAGTATAAACTTAAGCCAAGCAGTGAGTTCGCGGTATGTTAAACTTCCACCATCCTCAATAATCCAATAATTTGAAGCGAAAATTGCTTGATCTAAAACGGTAATTTCAGCCGTGCAAATTCTGTGAATGTTCTCCAGTTCCAGCTGGATTTCATTATTTGATAAATGCGGCACTACTTGCGTGAATATGTTGTGTGCCGGCATTTAGGCTGAAAAAATATTTGAATATTTGTAATTTTAACAATCAATTTTCGAAATAGGTTGGATGGGCACCGTTAAACCTAAAATATAGACTTAAAAATGAAACGAAAGACTTTAGCTTTAAATAGTGTCCCATCGAAATTAGGAACAAATTATAGGCAGTTATTTTTAACCCTTTTCAAAGATCCGTAATTCACCAAATCTATTCAATATTTCGTTTTACTTGGGTAATACATTTAAGAATCATTTTTAAAACTGCTCTACTTTCTACTAAGTAAAAAATTATGTCCACAGAAGTTTACAAAAGCAAAAAATTTAAAAAGAAAAAAAAACAATAAGATCTCAAGATCATTGTAAGAAACTTAGACCGTATTTTAAAAATCAGCAGTTCTTGTCTGCGCAAAATTTTAATTTATTTAAAAACCTTGAGAGCAATTAGCAAATTTGTAAAATTTACTTTAATTTTTTATCAGAACATTCCTTTAGTTCGCCTCATAAAGCCGCCTTGAGCTGTGAAAGCCCCTCCTAATTATTTTTTGTTTATTTTTACACAAAAATCTTTAGTTTTATTTTCTTCTTGTTTTAATTGTCACTTTATGTAAATTCATTTAGTAAGTGTTCAAATTTTAAACATTTAAACACACTTGACACATCACGCTATTGCTGCAACTGCCAACGAACTGCAACAACAATTGCAACATGCAACAGGCAACATGTTTTTATTCAACATTTATTTGTTTTTTTTTTTATTTGATTCGATTTCATAATTAAACATAAAAAGAAAACAAACTTTTTTGAACTGACTTTTACTTACAATTGAAGCAAAATATATTAAAATAACACAAACATTTATTCGACTTATTCAGGGACCAAATACCAGGTGCTGGAGAAGAGACTAAGACTAGAGAAACGAATTTTTACACGAATTGCATTAAACGAAAAGCTCGTTAGAGTTTAAATATCTCATATGGAGAGGAAGGGCTTCCTTGGTTGTGGCGGCCACCAAAAATTCTAGGAATTTTCTGCATAACTTCGGTAGTGGAGGACGACACATTTGTAGTTTCTCATGATAGAGGTGTGAGAGGTGTGGCCCTATTTTCGGCGACTCAAATCTCTTATAACAGACTTCAGTTTTCTTAAGGGACTACATGGTGGAGAATTCAGGCGGCCCACTCAGATGCCTCGATCTCCTCTACAGCACAGAATTGCTGGTGGAAAAGATGAGATGGCCAGAGGTCTCGAGCAATGGGTCTTGTTGTACGTCTAAATTTAGTATATCGAAAGGCAGTGATTGTGAACCATCGATAAGTTCGCTCCTGGAAATAGTAGACCATCTGATTGAGGCCATCATGGTCCGAAATGCTGTAAATCAATTTGATGGAGGAATTTTGGAAAAAGCTCACACATTTGTTCTCAGTTCTTTTTCAAGCAAAAGGCCTTTAAATGACAAAAATGTGCCTTCTTTTGCGTTCAATGATTATCGCTATAAAGTTTTTAAAAGAAAACTTCTAACATATAGTTATATGCAACACGCAAGAGCCAAAGTATTCGCTGGTTGAGCCTCACAGCCAGGTTGCATGTGTGTATGAAACCAGCAAACAACGACTAAGAAGCCGTTATATGTCCGATTATTTCAAATTTGAATTGGACTTCACCAAAAGAAAATAATTTTGCTTGGAGCAGGTGTCATTAATGGGGGGGGATTAGCAGCGCGCTCGCGCACTTGCTGCGCAGTGTTTTGTTTAATGCTCGTACAGTAGTGCAGGGCACATGTAAACAGACGTCAGCGGTGTCTCTCTGTGGTTGAAGTGATCATAAAGTATAAAAGGCACGTGTCCAAGAGCAGAAGCAGCTCAAAAACTCCTGTCAAGTACAACTTGAAATGTTATTGTTGTTAAGTATTTAGGCAAAAACCACTTGCAGCTTGCCGTTAGTTGCTTTTAAATATTCCCTCCACCAAATTAAATAAAAAGCCAAAACAGGATATTTTTATTATAACAAAGAAAATAAGAAACAAATGAGAAAAGCAGGTCAGAAACACCGGGGGAAAAAAACCACCAAAAAAATATTACAATAAAGAAGTTTTAAAAAGGATCATGTAGTGATCACCTACAACACCGAAAGGCAGGCAACAGCAACAGCAACAGCAAAAGCAACGGCAACAACGAGCTCAGGTTGCCTGACAAGCAGGTGTATAAATCGAATAAGTTGGCGCTTGACTCACAAAACACATTCAATATGCAACACTCGACGTGCAGCGTTCAGCGTTCAGCGTTCAACATTAATGTATGAAATGATGAGTTATGCGTTTATTTTGTTCTTGACAATATTTGTTGCGCTGGCCCTAAAAACGTCAGCAATAATAATAAGATGTGTCTCCTGTATCTAATGAGAGCTGTTCAAGGTGTATTTTCCTTTTCCTTTTCCTTTTCGCTTAAGTAAAAGGAAAACTGTTAACGTTAAATAAGATTGATTGATTCCTTTAGTTCCATATGGGTTTTCTGTGGCACACAAGTTCAGCTGTATCCGTTTCGCAAGAAGAGATACAGAAATTGGTGCTGCTTAAAATTTACTTTAAATATAATCAAGATTTTAATATCAATTCAAATTTTTTCAATTTGCCTAATAGTTCACAGTGAAAAGTAATCTCTTCGAATGAAATCCTTTCAGCTTTCCGTTGGCCAAAGAGATTTTCTAGTCATGATTAGTCAAACATCCAAACAGCTCCATTCAATATCAATACAAAGTGAGAAATTTAATTTTCGAAAAGCCTTTGTGCCAAGCAGCAAAGAATCCTTTTTACCAGTCATATCTCTCTTCAATTCATTTCACAGCATCACACCCTTTTTTTTTTTTTTTTTTTGGTTCGTTTGTTTGTTGTATGACGCTTTTGTGTGTGAAAATGAGTTCATTTGTTTCAGCTTCAGTACTATCGTTTTTTCCTTTTCGAATTTTGTTGCATGTCTGTATTTGCTACCTCTACCCGTAGCTGCTTCTTTTCAACAGCCACAGCCACAGCAACATCAACAGCAACAGCTACAAAAAAGCAAAACTGTTATCTAGATTTTTCTCGCTTTTTGGTTGCAATTTGTGTCAATCTCTCTCATCACATCTAAATTTTCTTTTCTTCTTATTGCTTGTTTCAATTTTCCTAAAATCTGTTTGTTACAATTCCTATCGAGATTTTTCGTAAATGATAAAATTGTGGATTTTGTTTTAATTCCATTTGCAGTTCAACGCAGATTTCGTTTTATTTTTCTCGCTCGGATTTTTGTCACCCAGTCATAGAATTTCGGCGTGTAATAAGTCAAGCCTTAACATCTGCTTTTACATAACCATTCTCATCATCTACATCTTTAAATATATATATATATCTTATATATGTATGAATAAAGTCATTATTTAATGGACTGTTTAAGAACATTCGTTTGGAACATTAGCACTCAGTTTTGTTTTGTTCTTGTTTTTAAACACTTTTTTTTTTTTTCAAGCCGCCCTCTTAAGCAGGTGTTACCTTTCTGAGGCCAATGATAATTACCACGTTTTTAGTTTTCATTAGATTCTCTTCCATTTCCCGCAAGTTGCTTAATGTTTTCGTGTTGTAATTAATATTCAATTTCAAAGACATTTAAACAAAGTTTTTATGGCCATTCTTTTTCCTTAAATTAAGAGTGACTGATGTTGTCATTTAAATAGAAGTGTTTTCCAATTCAAATTCTAGCAACACGGAAAAAAAAACGAGTTGGAAATATGTATCTTTTTTGCTTCGAAAAGTTTGTTTTTTATAAAAGGCGGCAATTAAAAGGCGCTTGGACAACTTGTTTCTTTTTAAATGGTGTGGCAGAACAACCATTATAACCCAGTAAATTATTTTACTTAAAACCATCTATTCCAATATATGAATAAAGCGCTCTGCTTGAAATCACAACAAATGTTGCTCAACTTTGTATATTGCTTTAGAAAAACCGAATGGTTTAATTTCTACATACAAATAAACTTATATTTAATCTGATCTGTTCAATATCTGGTTAAAATGCAATCAAAAAACCAGCATCACATTATCTAGAAAGAAGTACTTTAAGAGTTGTACTCTGCTCGTATAAGTGAAAACACATAAAATGTTTCCAGCAACATTTTTGTTAAGCTGCGTATAAAATTGAAACACAGGCTTTTGCAGGCAGTTGAATAAACTCATTTGAGTTTAAGCTCTACTTCGAACTGCGCAAAGAGTTATTGCAAACTTAATTTTAGCAACCACTCAATTGGCGGCTCTGGTAAGCCAGACATGCAACTACTTCTAATTTATATGAACGAAGTTCATAAGTTGCTGCTAAACTCCAAGCGAACCAAATCTACTCACCGTTTTAAGCGAAATGCTGTCAAAAATGAAAGGAATCATAGAATATAAGTAGGAGTTAATGTTGTTGTTCATATCGTTGTGAATTTTAACGGCAACATGTTTCTGACAACATTCTTTCCAAGCATCAATTTAAGCAGCAGTTGTTTTGGGCGGAATTTTAAAATGGAAGAAAAGTCGAAATAAAACTAAGAAGTGCCATCATTTTGAACGAATAAAAAAATAAATTAATAAAAAAAAACATTTATTTTTTGGGGGTAATTATTGATGCAACATGTTGCTAGAAAAATTAAAGATAAAAATGTTTTTTTTTTAAATGACATTTTTTTATCTTTGTTTTCCTATAATATTTTTAATTTAAGGATACGAAATCCTGTTTTTTATAAAAAATTTTCATTGATTCAGAAATGTTGTTGTGTTGGTTTTCATATACATCAATGCGAAATAATCTTCGAGAAGAAGATTTCCAAAGAAAGTCTTAATATCGAAATATTTGAAGATAAAAACGAATTATCAGACTTATATTTATTAAATAATTCAATTTTAACAAGTAAAATCTTGACTTAGATCCTGTCTTGATTAAGAAATTTGTAGCGAAATTATATTCTACTCGTAGAAGACATTGAATAGCCAAATCTATCGAAATTCAAAAGGCTTGTAGTGATTTTGTTTTCTCACATTTTGCTTTATGGAAAAATTGGTTTGTTGGGTTTTAGTTTTTGCATTTCCTTTGCTTGCGATCACATGGCCATTTCAATTGAATCTCACTTGGTTAAATGACGTTGTCAGTTTTGAATAGTAAACACCGCATTGTATGCCATGGTACCGGCTAAGGCAGTTGGCCAGCGAGCCGATTTTCTAGCTGACTGTCAGCTGCTTGCTAGAGAGAGGGAGAGAGAAGGATGGAGAGAGTGGGCCAGAGTGAAGGGCGTTCTATGCACATGACTGCTGATTGTCGCTGTCAAACGCTTTTTAAACGCCAAACTTCAATGTTTTATAACATTAACTTGCTGGAGCGAATTGTCAGAGGCTTTTGTTTAAAAACATTATAAGACAAAAGAAATCGAACGATTTGAAAACAAACAAATGAAAAAAGATACTCTCAATTCCATTAACTGGCAACAATTTATGACCAGGCTTAAGCAGAAAAAAAAAAAGAAACAACAAAACAACTTCCCGTATCTCGTTTTGGCTGAAAGCAAATAAAAGCTGAATCTAAATAGAGTAAAGCCGAGATATTTACCCTCCTTAATTGCTGTGGTGCGAGTGTGTTAAAAGTTACAAAACGGCGGCATTTCAGCTTTGTACTGTCATGCCAAAACTTTGATTGTTTTAAATGATTTTCTGTTTCTTAACTTTGCAAATGGATTTTGTTGAATTCAAATCAGCCAAGAGGCAGGATTTTGCAAATATGTAAAATACATACATACAAAACGTACAAGTACATATTAAGTTTAATTGTGCCAGCACTGATTTCTCTTTTATTTTCTTCTTGTGCACATTCGGTTTGTGCAGGCATTTTAATTACCCAAAATTCCCACCACACCAATAACAAATTGCTTAGTCTTGCTGGCAGAAAATCTAAGTTGCTACCTTTAATTAAGACTTTCAACACTATGCCACGCACTTCGCGTTAAATTATAACGTTGGTGCGGCTGGTAGATTTCATGCTACATACAGCCAGCGATTTGTAAATTGCCAAAACCCATAATTTGGCGAACTACTGACAATTGCAGCATTTCACATGAACCTCCTGCCTGAACTTTGCCTTTGTTTTCGCTGGCGTATTTCTGTGTGCGTTTTCCTTTTGCTCAACTTTGATTTGTGATGTTTTACTGTTACCTTATTTTTATCCGTCAATAGTCATCAATAATAATTTTCTGTATTCTTTTATTTATGATCTTTTTTGGTTATTTCCTATTTTCCGTTTGCTGCCGATGATCATGTGATCATGTGATCATCATCGTCATCGTCGTCATCATCACCTGCAGCTACATTGGGTGCAGAGTGCGGCAGTGAGTTTAATGTTGCTGCCTTACCACCGCACACCGCATACAGTGCTTTAATAGCCTCTTAGAGCCCTGGCATATCATTCGTATTTCTTAGATGTTTTAGAGTTTGTGGCCGTGGAAGTGGAAGTGTTATTTTTGTGCAGTTGCTTCAATTGACGATGCCTCATCATCATCATCATTATCACCGCCGTCGTCGTCATCGTCATCGTCATCGTTGTCGTTGTCGTTGTCGTTGTCGTCGTCGCCGCCGTAATAATATCTATAATCAGCAACACGTACATATAATATTGTCTAAACCACTGTTATTAGTATAATCAAATGGGAATTATCTTTGCAGCCAGATCGAACTTGTTACTTATTGCGGTCTTGTGGTCGCTGAAACGCAAAGCAGCACAAAACAAATTAAATAGCAGAAGTTTCTGTTTTTCCTATCTCTTTTTGTTGTTGTTGCTCTTTTGAAGAAGTAGTCAACGTCAGCCACTCGGTTCTTTTGAGTTTATTATTAATATTAGTTTCGTGGGGTAACAAATGTCCAGTTTGTCGTTTTGCTATATCCTTTTGTAACCGTCTGATGTTGTAGATTATCTTGTGTTGTAAGCCACTGTTTGTAGAACAAAAAATACTGGTTGCAATTGTTTTACATGGCTGCTTAACATGCGTCAAGATTAAATGCAATCCGTCCAAAAAGGTTGTTTTCTCAACGTTGCTGTATTATGATTTTTATGGTTTCTGGAGGCAAATTCAAAACATTTATTTTAATTATTTTGTTTTCGAAATGAAATAATTTTGAAAAGTAATGATAAAATATGGTAACATTTATAAAATGGGGAAAAACCATTAAATTATATTAACAGTTTGAAAAACAGAACAGTGCAAAATAATCAAAACTGCACCCATTAAAATAATAAAACAGGCACTGGCCGGCTTAAAAACTGAATAGACGATATGAAACAACTGAATATACGAATGATCAAATCGCGTCTTCATTTCAACAAATCGTCATACGTATTATTTCGGGTTTAATCAGAAAACAGGTGAAATTGCATAATTTTGCAGTTTGCGTCAGAAATTTTATAATAATTTTAATTCAGAGCGATGCCATTAAGTTGGATTTGTTTCCGTGTCTTTTATTTTTAGGCAGAAAAAGTTTCAACAAACAAACAAAATTCCAAACAAAAAACTCCTCTGAATACAATTCTATTGCTTGCAAGTTACATCGCACTTAGAAAAATGTTGCCCGCAACATGCTGCGAATTACACAACATGCGGCCTTAATGCCTGAACTCAAAAACTTATGTGTGTGGTTCTGTTCAAATTGATATAGAAAAGTTTAACATCCCGTGTTTTGCAAAACACTTCTTCATAATATCATATGGCCCAAATTAGCAAAAATTAATGTTGCTGGACCACGTGGAAACATATAAAATGAGCTTTGGCGTATTTTCCTACAAATATGGAATGAAATTCTGGCTGAAAATTTTAAACTATGTTTGACACTGTAAATTGGTGTGACAATGCCACAACAATATTTACAAAGAAGCTCATTTCTTTGCATATAAACACTTTAGTTTATGGCCAGCAATAAAACTGCCGCAACATGTTGAGTATTTCCGAAATATACATGTTTCTGTTTGGCATTCGCGTTCAGGTTTATTTGTGCCACCGCTGTGCTAAGCTTTCTTGCATTGAACTCTAACTCTAACTCTGCGCAAAGCGGCAGGCGGAGGGTAATAAAACAAAAAATGTTTATAACCTTAATCCACCGCTTTCGGTGCAGAACAACAAACGGTTAATGTTTACAATGCATGTGATCATGCAAATCTCTTAGAACAGCAGCTGCTGCCTGCTACTCGCATGTACCTTCGATGGCAGTTGCTTGTTTTACTATCTGGACTTAGTGTTTAATTTTATGTAGTCGTAGCAAGCAGCCTCAGCAGCACATTATTGTCTCAGGCTTGGATTTAAATAAAATAAAATTGTTGATGCTTTAAGCTGTTTTGGTGCAGCGAGATTTAAATGCACATAAATCTCACTTGGTGTCCGCCAAATTATAGTTTTCGAAACATTAGTTTTTACACTTTGTATAACAAAAGCACAAAAAGAAAACGTGGTAAAAAACGCGAACGCCACACAAGGACACAAAAGCGAGCCACTCACCACAATAAAAGGGTATTACACGCTCAAGTTCGGTTTCTGCTGTTCTGTTTGCATATGTACGTGTTTTGATCAATGTGTTACGATCATTTATATGATCATCGATCGATCGATAGCTGACTGCTGTATGATGATCGATCTTTTTGTCTTGCAGGCCTAAAACAAGAGAAGCGAACAAAATGGCTTTAAACGCGCGATTGTTTATGATACAAATTAAACAATTTATGACGACAACCACAACGCTGCAAAGCGCAAACTTATGTAATACCCAGCTCTGGCACAGCACAGCCACAGAAAGCACCAAAAGCACAAGAACTTAAAGCACTACCGACCGACCGCTTAAGTATAGAATTTGTGTTTTACAGCTTTGAGCGTTAAACAGTTGTGTTTAATCTGTGTGGCAGTAATTCAATTTTTTGATGCTCAGAAATACTTCAAGCAGCAATTGTTGTTTGCACCAAATACGAGTGCTGGTGCTGGTGCTGGTGGTGCAAATTTTTGTTCTTTTTTTTTCTCTCTGTGCGTTTGTCAGCTATAAATTTTAATTTCACACTCGGTGTTATTTTTTTTAATTTTTTTTGTTTGTGATCCCTCTCTACTTCATACAAATCCTTTAAAATAAGCAAAAAATACGCAGTTTATGTTTTGTTTATATGGTATAATTTTTTTTTTTATATAAAGATCATTTATAATAAATCGTTATCGCTTCTGGTCTCAATCGCATGCAGAAATATTTTGTAATTCTTCGAGCCTTCCTTTTCATTTTAATATCTGTATCTCTGCAATATTTTATGAACTTTATTTAGTTCTTTTGCTCTGCTTTTGTTTATGTTTATGTTTTTGTTTTGTTTGTTTGTTTGTTTGTTTGTTGTTATACAAAAGATATTGCGTATAATTTTATAAAGTTGATGTGGCTGCGGCTGCGGCTGCCGCTGCTGCTGCTGTTGTTGTTGTTTTTGTAATTGATTTAATGCTGTTTTATATCGCACCTTTTAGGAGATTTATTTACTTATATGTTTCATTTTGTTTATTATTTTTTAGCCTCCCGTATGCCATCCTCACATACATCACCGCAAATGTGTCGGCCTCACTTTCATACGCCCCTGAGTTCATGGCTTACCAGCGAACATAAATCATTTGCACCCGCCAGCCCTTGGGGCAGTCCGTTTGCCTGTCCCCAGGAACCACAGGTCGATCATAAATTGAGTCAGGTGGGTCAATCGCATCAGACAACAACGATGGGTCAACATTCATTTCCATTCCCGCCCACACCGCCAAAGGATTCAACGCCCGACTCAGTACAAACCGGTCCCTCGGAATATCAGGTAAATTACTTTTTTCTCTTCCTTTTGCATTCTGCTGCTTCATGTAAATTTGTGGGGTAAAAATTTCACGCCACTTTCACAAAATGGCTTCAATTACCAAATTGATCGTTTAAAATTTGCATACAATATCTGCATATGTTGTTGCAATTCTTGAAACGTTTTTTGAGCAACATTGATTGGAGCAGCATGAAATGGAATGTTGCCGGACTGTGAAAAATGTTCTGAGTCATTAATATCTTCGCATGAATATTTTGTCTAACTAATTTGCTCGGAGCTGAGAAATTACGATGCGCAGAAAAGCGTTTTGTGTCTCTACAATAATTTAGAAGACATGATTTTCTTTGCAGCGGCTGTGAGGCGTCAGTGTTGCCTAGAAATTTATTTTCTCTTTTCAGTTTTGTGCAAATTCACTTTTGTTCTCTCTTTTACATTTTTTTTTCTCGAAATAAGTATTGCCCACATTGTTTTACAATGTTGAAAAAATGTTGCTGGAAAGATATTCTGCAAGCAATTTGCAAATTTCCTAATAACACGATAGAACATAAAATAGAGCTCTAATTCAGTAATAAATTTTTTTTTGTTATTTCGCAAAATTTTGTATTGCGACAGCGTTTTACACGAAACGTTAGTAAAGTTTTCTTTCTTAGGAAATAAATAGAAAATATTGTTGTTGTTCATCAAGAAGTGTCTTTGGCAGCATTTTTCATTATCTGCAACATGTTTCTGGCAACATTTCTTCTAACTGCCAAACAACTTACTTGAGCAGGTGTTTTTTCACAATGAGCTTCAGCCGTGTTGATTTTGTGAAAGACATGTGAAATACTCTATCGTCGGCTGCAAAAAAATTAAAGTGGCAAGAACGGCTGAACAAATGTGGTACGTTTTTAAACACTAGAACAAAGTATCAGATATTTAATCAAAGAAAAATGATCGAATACTGTATTTGCGGTATGGCAACATTGGCTAAATATTAACTCTTTGTATGCAAAAGCAATAACGGTCAGCGCTTTAAGCAGAGTACTTGCCTCCTTTAGGTGAGGCAAATTGTTGCAATAATGGTTGTCTGTTTAAGTTGTGAATATCAAATACATTCATTTATGTTATAGTTCTTATTGTACCTGGTAACATGTGATTTATGTGCATATATAAAAAATATCGTATAAAACATGTTCACACAAAAATATCTACTGTTTTGAATAGAGTTTTAACATGCAACATAAATTTTCTACATTAATTTCTTGACAACATTTTCCTGGAGATGTTGATTACTTGTTATGATTTTAAATTTAATATAGTCCTCTTCTTGAGTGTAAAGAACGAATGAGAATTTAAAAGAGTCTTATTATTAAGCGAAGTAGTTGCTATAAATTTCTGAAATTCATAATACTTTTCCGTTTTTTGGTCTAACATTTCCTTTTCTATTTCAGGCTGTGGTGAATGCGTTTATGCATCAAGCTCAAGCGACGGGTTCCACCTCCCTGCCCGATACAAGCTGTGCCCTCGATATCAAGCCCACCATACAGAATGGTTCTACCTCCTCCTCCCATAATGGCAGCGGCCAGTCTTCTGTGCCGAAACAAAGAGAAGGTACTAATCAAGCGTCAAATCATAATAACAATAACAACAACAGTAATAACAATAATAGTACAACAAATAGCAATAATACAAATAATCAACATAGTAATCAGACACACAACAGCAACAACAACAACAACAACAACAACAACAATAATAATAATAACAATAGTAATAACCCATCATCGTCATCAGGTTCAAGAACGTCAAACAATTCAAATTCGCACAATGTCCAATCTGCCGCCAACCAAAATAACAACACCTCCTCCCTGCACAACGCCAACGCGAACGCCCTGCTGAACAGTTCCAGTGCGGCGGGACTCTTTGACAGTACCGGCCAGTCCCATTACGGCAATCTTAGCCAGTCCGGCGGCCTAGGCTTGAGTAATGGTGTTGGTGGCAACACTGCCGCCAACAGCTATGACGGCTCGTATGCCTCATACGCCGCACATCATCATGCTGCTGCTCAACACCAGGTGGCTGCTGCGGCAGCCGCTGGCATGTTTCAAAGCCCTTCGATGGCGGCGGCGGCTGCTGCCAGACATCATCATCACCACCATCACCATCATGGCCATCATTCGATGTCGGCGGCTGGTGTGGGTTCGTCGGGCGTTATGTCGAGTAGTGTGGGCGGTGGTGGCGGCAGTCACGGCATGTCCGGCAGTTTAACTGGTAATGGCAGCAATAACGGTTCCAATATTGATGTTAAGCCGGCTCGTACAAAACCTCGGACAAGTGCTGGTAAGCAAGACAAAACTTTCATGCAACAAAAACAAAAAAATAACACACACTTACACACGCACACGCATTTGCATTTGCATTTGAACCACAAATCGAATGTTTCAAAGAGGTGTGGGTGAAAAAATATATATATTTTTTTGTTTTTTGTTTTACTTTTCGTTTTACTAACATTTTTATTAATTTGAGTTTAAGTTGAGTTTCTTTAACAATATTTTAATTTTTTTTCATATTTTTGTTTCAATTATTTTTTAAATTTGTCAGCATGATTTGATTTGCAGTTTAATTTGAAGACAAGACATTTCTTGGTAGCAAAAGAGCAAAGGATTTTTTAGTCTACACTGCAAGAAAACAGTTATTACAAACATTTTATCCAGCAAGTGTTTGTTGATAAGACGCACAATAATATTTTAGGCCCATGTGAAGCGAAAATAAGAAAATTATACTTTTCGGCAATAAAAGTGTTTGTTGATTGAGTGAAATTTTTTCTGTAGGTTCGTATTCGCATTTAAATTTCGTTGGTTCAGCAAATTATTTAATTGAAAACTTTTTTTTTTTTGAACGTAATGTTTCAAAAACAAACTATTTTCTTTTCCGAGAAATATTATGATGTTCGACAAAATATGCATCCGATTACAGTGTGCACCATATAAATGATGATGAAATTTTTGTTGTTTGTCGTTCATTTAGGACTTTTCTTCCTTCTCACGCTTTTAATTGTTTTAGTCTGTTTTTTATGTGCATATTTGAATGGCGTCAAACAGTTGCCTTTCCCAAACTTTGTTTGGACGTGACGTCTGTGTGTGTGTGTGTGTTTTTGAAGAGCTGGCTCAAGATTTCTGTTCATTCAGACCACTGTATCTGATTAAGAATTGGCTTTTAGCCCCTTTATTATTCTTAAGTTTCTCTTCTGTTGTGGGCTTTATTAAAAGTGCTTTAGTGCCCAAGTATATCCGTGATAATATTAAAGTGCAGGCAAAAATCAACCCAAATTTAAAAATAGAATGCCATAACAAGCACTTGAACATGTTCGTTGTTGTTGTAGTTGTTAAACAACAAAATAGTATGTGGAAACACAACAAACGGCAATAAAAATAAAAACTCCATCCATGCATTGTTTAGCAAGTGATTATACGTTGTTGGCGTGTGAACTTGCAAGGCCTGCCATCCAGCCAGCCATCCAGCCAGCCACGGAGCGAGTACATGGTAAATACGCAGTGACAATAAACCTTTTTTTTTTTTTGTTACACGACATTATTAATACACACGTGCATGTACCTGCGAGTAGTGGCATTATAAAGTATGTGCAGTATTTTGCATTCCGTTACTCCTTTTTGCTGCCCTTAGCAAACAATTGGGAAAGCTGAAGGAAAAAACTTTGCTACTCATCAAAATCGCATAATTGTGGGTTGGTTAGTTGAGGAACAAGTATGTAGAAGAGTAGGGAGAAGACAAAGCAAGTCTGTCCGCATGGTGTCCGTCGCTGAGCTGCTGCTCCGTGGCTGTGTAACTTTGGGCCAGACTCGTACTCGTATGTGGCATGTTCGGTTGCTATTGTCATCATCATCATCATCATCATCGTCATCGTCATCAGCTTTACATGGTTGCGTTTGTTAATTACATTTTCATTATAAAAGTGACACAATGCGACTGACTGTGTGTATATTTTACATACATCTAAATAGTTACATACGTGCATACATACTGTTTGTCCGTCCATCCGCCTGCCTGCCCGTCTGTCTGTCTGTCTGTCTGTCTGTCTGTCTGTGTCTTTGTCAATCTCATAAAGTCAGTTACCCTAACTTTTTGCTTTTAATTTTTATCCCGCTTACTTTGTTGTTAAGGTTGTGGTAAATTTTTATTTTCCTACAGCTTTCAAGCCGTATATGCAATTGTTGTTGTTTTTTTCGTAACTTAAATTTTTTTCATATGGTTCATAACATTCGCAAGTTTGGTTGCAAGTTTCTCATTTAGTTTGGCGTTTTGAGCAAAAGAAAAAAAACACAGACAATGCAGAAAAATTTATTCGTGTAGCTTTGGATGAAAAATGCGCGGAAGTGCCTTGTGCAGTTTGTTCTGTCGCTGTTGTATGTAGATTGTGGCCGCGTATAACACCTGCTACAAGCCGGTTTAAAATATTCTATTTCTTTGGCTGCTTTTTGTTATTGCTGTTCTTTTTGTGTTTTCTTTTTTGTGGCTTTCAAGCAGCAATAGGTGCAGTTGCCAAAAAGGCATATTAAACACATTTTTATATTTGTTTACGCTGTTAATTTCTGGAAATTCATGGTTTAAATTTTAAGAAAATTTTACAAAACTAAACGATTAACGGATGTTAATGAAAGGTTTTCAGTTTGTCTGCTGTGTCCTCAGAGGTTCTGCTTTTATATTTTCAAACACAACAAAGGCTCTAGGACTCCATGACAGATCCCTTATGGCCAGGTGTGAAATCTCTTAAATGTTTAGAGGAGAGGAGATCTAGGAACGAAATACATATTTATATATTGTGGTCTCTGGTGTGGTCCCGTTTTAAGGTTGAGTTTTTTTTTTTTTTTGCTTATACGCTTGAAATTGTGTCATCCAATGTTTAAACTTCGAAAATCAAGGCTTTCAGGGAATCGAAAAGCAAAATTTTGTTTAGTTGGATAAATAACAACTTTCACATAATGAGTTTCTTTCTATATGTTTACAATTTTCGCAATGAAATTTCTCTTTACTGAGGCTTAAGTGTAAAAATTCTTTTGAATTTTAAATTTGATCTTTTACTTTACAGATTATAGTTTATGTTCCACAACGATTCACTGAAGAATCATTTAGTAAATTGTTTGATTACTGGCCTGTAAACCTTAAATATTTCAAACTCAATTGTTGAGCGAAAAGACCCAACTTCATTCAACAAAGAAAATATGATACCCAGACAAATTTATGTCAGTTTTTGCTGAAATTGTTTACGATTTTTGTTTGATGGGGCCCTGTAAACGGATTTGCCGATTTTTTGTCTTACATCGTATTATTTTTATCAAAAAAAAAAACAACTTTTACATATTCAACAACAATTGTTCATTGAAGCAACGAAGATATTTACTGAACTAAAACTGAATCTGATTTCCTTGAATAAATATTTCGGTTGAAAAAATGAACAACATACAATAACCAGGAAAAAATAACCAGTTATTTTACATACATATATTGTTAAGACGAAATTCGATCATTTATAAGACTGCTGAAATGTATCCCTTGTATGGCAAAGGACTACGAGTACCTCCGGCTGGTTGTCGCAAAAGTTTAGAATGTGCCAATCCACACCCAATTGTTTTTCTGTCTTGAAATTCAAAAGTGCAAAATAAATATTTTCCTTATAAAACTCTTGTTCAGTTCTGGCCCTTTCCCTTGAAGTCGGCGCACATTAGGATCACGATTCACTGTCAAAGCTGGCAGAAAACTTGTAGGTTCGAAGGCTTAAAAAGCACATTAAAGTTGCTGGAAAGTGTATGTGCGTCCCAGATTTTTGGTTAAAATCTGTCTGATTTCATATTGTAATTTTTGAAAAAAAATTATAAAACAATATTTTATAAAATATTATTTTGACATTTTTTTTTGCATTGGAATTATTTCTTAGATCAAAGAAATCGAAAGGAATTTTCCGCAGGCGGACTAGGGGTAAGAAGCAGGCAAAATTGTGTTATACTGTTGGTAGTCGTAATTTACTACGTAGGAGTTTAGCGCAATGTTTTCCCCAATTGCGTAAAGGCGTGTTGCGAACTCTTAAGCCAAACAGTGTCGTACTGGCACTCACACACACAAATGTTTGCTACTTGTTGAAATTTGTTAAACCTCCTGTTTGTACAATATATTTTACCACTGTTCGTGAGATGTTAAGTGAGACTATGCGTTTGAAAACTAATTACAATGAAATAGAATAGAACCAAGATTTCTTCACTATAAGCGAACCAACTCAAACGATTCGCAAGTTTTCAAGGCCAGACTTTAAAATGTTTAGAACATTTAGCCTCAATCCTATTAAATTGATTCACCGGCCAGGCCACATCGTTGTTAATGAATCAATTGGGCTTAAAATTTCATTCAAGTGCCCAGTTTTGCTAATTTTCTTGGATAGTTCCCTTCTGTTGCCAACGAAGGCGTTTGTACCTTAAGTCTTTCTCAATAGAGCAAGTTTGTGCCTTAAGTTTTTTGTTCTGCCCAAACATATGTTTATATCCATAGTACTTACATTATAGGTATGTATGAGGAAGTTTTGTGTAATTTTTAGCTTAAGCTTTAATTTATTAATTTTTTTATTTTAACTGTTATTTGTTAAATTTAATTCAACTATTTTTTATTCTATTTGCAATGCATTTCTTTTATTATATCTCATTTAATTTTAATGTTATACATATATCTTATATATTATATAATTTTATTTTATTTTATTTAATTAATTCTGTTTTTAATTTAATTTATTTTATTGGCTTTTTTTTTATTTTTTCTTTAACTTTATTTAAATTTTGCCCAATCATATGGGTTTTTTATTTTATATTAAATTATCTAATATTTTTATTTTTAATTTAATTTTATTTTAATTTATTATCATTTAATCATTTTATATTATATTTTAATTTCGTTTATTATTTTTGTATGTTTAACTAAATTTTATTTTTATTTTAATTATGTTTTATAATATTTTTTATAATTTTCTTTATCATTTTAATGTTTTTTTTTTTATTTCATATTTTTGCGTATTTAATTTAATTTAGTTTGACTGAACTTATTTTATTTTATTGCTTGCATTCTATATTTTAACTTAATTAAATTTACATTTTTATATTTTCTTATTTTTCTGCATTTTATTCCACTTTATAGTATTTTATTATATATATTAAGATTATATTTTTTAAAATAATTTTTTATTTCACTTTAATTTGTGTTATATTTTTATTTTGTTTTTGATTATGTTTCTATTTTCATTGATGTTCAGACATCAAAATTCCGTCAACTGTTTCTTCTCTGTTCAATTATAAATTTTTAAGGCCTTGTACATAAAAATTATTTTATGCTTCTTAGAGTTTAATAGATCAAAAACGGTTGAATAAGTTCTGAGGAAATTTAAACCATTTTTATGAATAATGCCGGTAAAATTTTATTATTTTCTAAATTGTTTTTATTTGCAACTAAACAAAAGAGCTGTAAAACTGTTCACTTGATTTGTAATTGTCTATTTGTCCTTGTGTTCCTAAAATAAATGTTGTTTTGCACTTTTATGTTTCTTTTTGTGGGCTGCTTATTTTTTCTTTAAAAATCTTAACCAAAACAACTGACAATTTTTTTTTTTTTTTTTTTTGCTATAAGAAAAAGAAATATTTTAAGTTCTTAAAGTTTGTTGTTACTTTTTTTTTTTTTTTTTTGGAAATTTGAACAAAATTTTTGTTTTGAGGGCGTCAGAACACATGTTTGTTTGTGTGCCACTTCTTTCTTCCTGCTGCCTTGAAATAAAGCCTTAAAACATATGTGACCCAATGTTTTAGTTATTGTTGCAGTTCGCCAAGAAGAGAAAAAAAAGCCGAGACAATTGTTTTTTACTTTGGCAGTTTTTTTTTTCCTCAAACAATACATTTTTCTTTTAACTTTTAAAATTGATTGGCTTTATTTGTTGTTTGTTCTTCTTCCTGCTCATCCTCAATAAGCTAAAAGCTTTTTCTTCTGGGTGTCAGGTGAAAAGAGAAGAGAAAAAAATTAAAATCCTTTAACCCAAATCGACAACAATACGACGTATCGCTGAATAAATACCTCCAGTGATTTTGTGCATTTAATGTAACTTTAGCTTGATGTTGAGTATTTATGCAAACAAATAAACAACCAACCAAACGCAGCAACGAACGAACGAACGTACAAGCAAACAAACTTGAGCATTTTGTAGTTTAGCACGCTGTCATGACTTGAGTTTAAGTAATTGATATGGGTGAACAGCGCTTTTTCAGTTGACGGTAATTTTTTCTGGCCAAAAAAAAAATATCTGTTAACCATTGTTTGAAACAAAATTTTATGCCACTGTTAAGCCGCAGAGAGCAAAGCTAAGAAGCATCGCAAACCCTGGTGGTTTGACAGCTAAAAAAAACAGAAGTTTGTGTTTTTCTCTTTTTTTTGTGCATTTCAAAGAAAAAACACATTTTTTCAAAGAGGACTTGAAACCAAAAATGAAAATTAAATGCATATTTTTGTGTAATCAAAGGCGCTTGCAGTACGTTATAAATCTTGCTGCTCTTGTTTTTCAGTTCTTCTGTTGTTAAAATATTTTTATTATTTAATAATGATGAGTTTTTATGTGTTTAAATTGAGCATGACTTTATTTATTTTAGCAATTTCTTTTACACAGATTTCAAATAAAAAACTCTTTTGTTTGTTTCTTTTTCTTTGTTGAACTCAAAAGTATAAAAACAATTCTTTTCTTTTCTCTACTCACTCACATCAATGTGTCTGTTGTTTTGTCTTGTTCACCAGCTAAAACCAAAAATTTTATAAAAAAAAAAAAAAAAAAAAAATATGATACAAAGAAGCAAATTAAAAACAAAAACTACTTACTATTTTGTGTAACGTTTACTTAAAAGAAAATATATAAAAACTCATTTAATTACCATTAAAATAACTAACCAACTTGTCTCGTACACTTTTTAAGCACTTGCTGTTCTGTTCCTTCCTTCAATTTCACATACTAGAATGAACCAGCCCCACACTAAAACCTACTCTTACACACAAAACAATTTGACCAGCCAGCCAGCCAGCCAGCCGGCCAGCCAACCCAATTACCAAAAAACTATTAATACGTTTTTTATTTAGTTTTGTTTAGTTTTTATCAACTCAAAATTAGCTGGAATGTGTCACATCTCTTAAGCCGTTTTATAAATTGTTAAAATACAATGTTACCCCAAAGACGCCTTAACAGAGAAACACACACCAGCAGCGAGCCACGTCTGTATACAGATTTAAAGGTTGTTGTTGTTGATTGCTGTAATTCTTGAAAACCACTGGCGTACAGCGCTTGAGACTAGATCTCGCAAGACTAGACGCACGCAGCATCTTTCTTTTACTCGCAGCAACAAAATACTATCAACGAAAAAATGTGCATAAAATTCCTGGAAAACTAAATGTCCATAAAATAAAAAAAAAAAAAAATGTATTTATAACTTGACTAGACAGACCTTTCCCCAGCTCTGACAATCAAACCACATATAATTTTATATTATTTATGTTAAAAAGAAAAAACCCTATAAAGGAGATACTAACCTTTTTCTTACTTTTTGTGTTCCAACAGACAGTTACTAAAAACAAACTTAAAACTACAGTTAGATATAAACACTAAATCATAAAGATCTGACATACAGCAGAGAAGACAACAACAACAACTAAAAACCTGCTGTACTAAAAAAAAAAAAATAGTAAAAAAATCCCGCAGACAGACAGACACAAGGACAGACTGATGTGCAACCAAATCACAAACGCAGACAGACAAATCTACAACCAGTTAGTTCTGTTTTTGTTGTTGTTGGCTGTTGCTACGACCGAAAACAATAAACCCACAAGTTGAGAACTGTCACCATGTGTACAAAACGTATGATACATGGCCTCAGATACACTCAACACTCCGCCACTGGCCGGTCGTACGATGCTTGAAGGCCCGGCCTTAATGCAATTATGATTTCAGGATTTGGGCACTTCCCGCATAAAAGCAAATCACAAATCGAAAGTAAAGGAAAGAAAACCAATTGAAATCACATAATGACTTTGAAGTCAGTTCATTTCTGCCCCAAAAACCATTTAATTCTCTAATTAAAAGTTAATGCAACAACAATTTAAAATAAGCAAAATTTTTCCTAGAAAATTGATTGGCCAGAATACGGCAGTTTGAAGGAAATCACTTTTGATTTATGAGCAGACTTAATATTTTCTGCCGCAAATGGTTTTATTTGCAAAAAGTCTTTCCAACAAAATGAACTCTGTGACATGCCTGGTCCATTTTCTATTAAAACAATGCAAGATCCAGCCTCATCTAAAAGTTTAAAGGGTTATATTTCTAGTATCTGCTGTTAATCATAAACATTCGATATTGATTTGTACGGGGAAAGTGGTGTCTCACTGGCCCCATGTGGGTTGCCAGACGCATCAAAATCATAAAATTCGGTTTCGCCAATACTTTTGCTTTTGCCAAAAGATGTGTTTCGACTCAAAAAAAAAAAAATTTTTACAGAAGCTGTTATTTTTGACCGCTCATCTCGAAGAGATTGCAACTATTTCTCAATTCTCGCTTCTCGCTGCACTAGAACAAATTGCTCTCCTCTCGGCTTCATATTTCACGTGAATACATCAACTCTGTCTCGACTCGATTCTGAACACTGGATTGGTTTTTCACGCGGTCCACAGCTAAAAAGCGGCATTTCAAAATTGTCATAGTTTATTTCTTTGCCCCGCTTTTTGTGCAAATACCTTTTTTCGACTTTTATCTGGGCATATTTCAGTTGCTTTGCTCTGACGTCTTTCGAGGCACGCAGCATTTTATTAGCCCGCGTGCGAAGTAGAGGAGTATCCAAATGTTTCAAAGCTGTGAAGTTCTAAATGCACCGTAACCCTAAAACCAACAAGATGGCAACTGAAAGATGCTTCCATCAACTTTGTTTTCCTCAGCTCGTATTAAAATTGTAGTACAACATATATGCGAATTTGAAACAAAACAAATGTATTAAACACGAATCGCAGCTGACGAGTCTAAGAATTGCTTCCTTTAGTTGTCTGACCTCAAAAGGTCAAATGTTTTCCAGCAACTAACAAGCGTGCCTCAAAATTGTACACTTAAAAATTCTTGTGCATCAACAAGTATCTTGACAAAAAAAAACACACACACACAAAAACAAAACGTAGGCAGGCACGCAAACGCACACACAGTGATCTCAGCTCAAACTCACCACTCACGTACTTCAGTTCACAGGAAAAATACAACATAAATGTTACAGAGACACAAACATCTCAGCAAACAAACAAACAAAACGAAAATAGGGCCCAACCAAAAAAATAAACATCATTAACGCGCTGATTTATTAGCCGAGTCTGGTTTCATACCCAAAAAAAGAGAAAGAAAGAGAAAGCGAATCAAAACTCGTGATTTTATAAGGCAGGCGGACGACACAAACTGTTTCGTTACGACTTTTAAAGATTGAAACAAAGTGAAATTCTCCCACAAGCAGGAGATATTTTCTTTAAACTTAAACAGATTCCTTTGGATTCAGGCTTCGATACCGCGATCGCATTGTATTCCCCGACTCATGCGGCCAAGTGTAAATGCTGGCAAGTCTCTCTGGTTTTAAGGAATTTTATGACTTTTTGCTGTCCGTTTTATTGTCGTTGGGATGTTAACAACTTATAAAACAAATGTTGCCACAAAAACTGCTTAATTTGTGGCCCAAAACATAAAAATTAACATATACAAACACAAGTACGAGTATTTTAAGGATGGTTTAAATCGACACCAACAATTAATCAAAAACACATCAACACATGGTAAAACTGTAACGAATGCAAATGAAAGCGCAAAACAACTAAAAATAAAGGCCTGTTTAAAAATCATAACAATTATTTTATTTTGTTTTAAAGTTGTTTTAATAATCCCCGGCACAAGAAAAACGTCAGGTATTACATTCCACCCACCCGTTGAAAACACGCACGACTTTTATTTTTGTGTGTGTTTTTGTTTTTTTTTTTGTTTTGTTTTTGCCCCTTTAATTCACTTTGTGGCCACCAACTACAACAGCAACAACCAAGAAAATCTTATTAATTTTGTTGAAAGCTTTACAGTAACGACTCGCACTCCTCGCCCTCCTCGCACACATACAAGACATGCACTAAATTGTGATGGTAGATGTGTAAAATGAATATAAAAAGCAACAACAACCTGAATTGTTTTATACTTGTCAGAATGTCGTAAAAGGTATAAAAATAAATAATAAAAGCTAAAGTGTAGTTCCAGGATTGTCACAATTAAATTTGTCTGCCACCACCACCACCACCACCACCATCACCTCCTCATCGACCTCCACCTCCACCTTCGCCACCAACTCCCTATTTCGGTTTAATGGGTTGTTTGGTTTCCTCGTGATTTTTCTTTTTATGGACAAAATCATAAAAATTCAAATATGAAAAAAGTGACCACCACTGTTTTATGGTCATTAGTCAGCCAAGTAACTTCCCATTTGCTGGGAATGCGCCACGTTGTTGTTATTGTTTGTGTCTGACAAGATGTACTAAAGTAGAAAATTATATGGACAGTCGCATTTGGCATATGATTTTAATAACAATAAAAGATTTTAAATTAATAATTTCCACAGTAGAGTTGCCAATTTTAGCAACAGCTTAAAATTTGCTTTTGAATTGAAAGAACTCTTTTGCAGAACGCGGCCCCGCAATGAAAAGAAACTGAACTTTTTTTTTGGTGATATGAAAAGTGAAAGCGTTAAAGTCAGTAAAGTATTTACTTTAACTTTTTTCCAGTTTTAAGTAGTAAAATATAGCCAAGTTATCGCATGCAATATATTAGAAAAAAAACCCCAAGTGTCATCTCCCATCAGCTGACTTTGAAAGAACTAGATTTCATATATTAAAAGTGGCTTTTTATAAAACTTACTCTTTTGAATAGAGTTTTTGGAAGGTACTTTGTTAAAAGGAAACATTTTTAAAATTTTACAATTTTAAAAAAAGTACGTTTCATACAGGTGGTTTTTTAAAAGTTACGTTTCATAGAAGGGATCTCGTGCTTAAAGTCCTTTGTTTTAAGTTACTGCTTTTAAAGGTCGCTGCTTTTAAAGGTCGCTGCTTTTTACCAATTGACTCCATTTCGATTGTGTTTTTGTAAGTAATTTTTTAGGAAAACCTATTTAGCTTTTTTTGAAAAGATATTTTAAAATAAAATTTCCTTCAAAGTTATATTTTGTAAGATTCAAAAAAAGGTGCGTTTTTTAAGCATTCCCTGTCAAGGTGTTTTTCCAAAAGGAAAGTATTGGTTCTTACAGATAACATTTTAAAAAATATTTTTTTTTAAACTGGTACTTTGTTTTAAAGTTTTTCTTTTAAACCTTATTTTTTTAAATATATTGTTTTTGAAAATTATTTTTTAAAAGGATCTTTTTCAAAAGGCACCTTAGAAGATATCTTTATTTGGAAAATACTTTTCTTGAAAGGTACTTTTCTAAAATTTACTTTTCTAAAAAGTACTCTTTCCCAATTTGTTTTTAAAGGTTTGTATTTTTTACATATATTTATTTAAGTTCGGCTCTAGGGGAAAAAAATATAAAAAAATTCTTTTTCTTAGTTTTCATTTATTTTCCAATATTTCATCATCTTCAGGTACTTTTTTGGCAGACACTTTTTTAAAGATACCTTTTTTACAAGATACCTTTTGTAAGAGATTTTTTCCATGCATTTTTTTTTTAAGTTTCTCTTCATTTGGAGTATTTTTTCAAAAGACATTTAAAAAAACTTTTGTAAAAAATAATTTAGTTTTATTCAAGACACCTCTTTTTGGAAGCTATTTATTTAAAAGATAAATTAAAAAGAAAGTAGTATCATTCAAAGGATGTTTTTTAAAAGGTATTTTTTGAAATTATTTCTTCAAAGTTTCACACCGAACTGCTCTTTGGCAGATACATACATTTCTTTTCTACAAGCCACCTGTTTTTAAATTATTTAATCGAAACCACTCAACAAAGACAGTTTTGCAAGAAATACTGAGGTGTTTTTTCGTAAAGAAGTTCAAAAACTATCTTATTGCTGACAAAATTAGTTTCTTTCGCCATAAAAGTGATCTTTTGTGTTTCTTAAGAAAATCTAACACTCATTCAGTTAAAAATTAACTCAATAATATCTTTTTTGCGATTTTGTTGCTTAAGTTGTTCCCAAATTAACATTTTAAAAGCATACAAATGATATTGTTTTATTTTAAGTTTTTATGGCATTTTTTTGCAATAAAAATGTTGTAAATATTTGTGAAAAAAAAAGAAAAATGAATATCTGGCATCTGTGGTATGGAATTGTTAATTTACTTTAGTTTTTTCGTTTTAATATAAAATATTAACGAGGGGAAGCAAAAGTTAAAAAATACTACATTTTAGTTGCAAATGCACATTTATTATAAAAAAAAGAGAAACGGCGAAAAAACCACAGAAATGAACCTGTTCTTTAAATGCAAACAGGGGATTTGCACACACACACACACACACACACACACACACTTAAACACATGCAGACACGCATTTAAAGCAGGTTAAATGGTTAAAATGTGTTCTAGAAACGTTTGTAGGTGCTTTTTTTGTTTTCGTTTTTGTTTTTTTTTTTTTGCTCCTTCTAAACATTGAAATATCGACCCCAAGAATTTGAAAACCGGCCAACGCAGTGGAGAGAAATACAAAAACCCAGGGAAGCGGAAATGATGTATACGACTGCCAACCACATTTTTATAATGCTGCAGTTTTTGCCTCTCTATTTTCTTCAAGTCATGTTTTGTTTTCGTATTCAACTGTTAATGTCTTACATTTTAATTAAAGATTGGGCCTGAGGCCAAAACCAAAGAAATATCAACCACAACACGGAACACATACGACTATATTTTTCAGTTAAATATTTTAAATATTCTAAACCTTTCAACTGCTTCTCCAACCATCCCCAATTTGTTCTAATGCTGGTGTCTGCAATTAAAAAAATATTTAAACTTTTTCCTAATTTTCTATTTTTTGTTATTTTCTTTTTTGTTTAATTATGACAACAAAATGTTTTAATGTTTAACCTGCCACTAATTATTATTTTAGTAAAACATTTTGGAAAATGATTATCTGTGTTGTTTTCTACCTGTTTAACTCTTAAACGATTATATTTATTTTGAAATAGTGAAGCCAATTTTCCGGGCTTACATTTACAACGCGGTAAATCTTTTCAGGCTTAATGTCAGACAATAAAGTGGCCAGAGATGCTAGAACATTTCTTACCTTTACTAAGATGTCATCGAATAACTAGCAGACAAAATTAGGGTGTTGTTGGTGTAATCAGGTACGAGTTTTGCTGAATGTGGACCCGTAAACGGATTTTCCGCACTCAGCCAATTTTTTGTATAGTCGAAAAAAGACTCTTATTGAAGCAACGGAAAATCACAGAACACTCAGTTTAAAAAAAATTCTTAGTTTCAATCAAAATAATTCGCTCGAACAGCGAAATTTTTGTCTGAAAACCTTAAAAATTCATTGAAGTACAGAAGTTTTTGCCCGAATACGGGTTTAAATACGTGATTTCATGCAACAAACACTTTTGCAAAACACAAACACTCTTTTTGCACATTTCAGAATTATGGCACGCTGTAATTGAAACTGTGCTTTTGTTATATTCGAATAATTATTCGTAAAATTTTTGAATTATGACTCCTAAAAACTGGCTTTGGGAAAAGCTATTTTCAAAATTAATTTAAGCAGCTGATCAAACATTTTGTTTAAATTTTATTCAAATTATTATTCGAATATAAAAAATATATTATTGATTATTTAAGCATTTATTCGAATTATTTGTTGAAATTATTATTCGAATATAAAAAACACCTTATTTATTTCTTATTCGAATATTTTATTCAAATTGTTATTCGAATATGCAAATTATCTTGAAAATTGTTTCGAAATATTTGTTGAATTTGTTGGTCTATTAAAAAGAATTTATTTATTTATTTTTCCAATATTTTGCTCATATTATTCGAACAATGTTTTAATTATCATATAATTTTGAAACGTTTTTTAAAGTAATTTGATTAGCTCTTAAAAATTTAATCGAATAATAACAAGTCACGCAATACTTTACTTTCAGCACCTTCAATAAGTGACTGCCATCAACTCATATTTATCATATTTAAGTACAAATGATTTTTTGATATAGTGTTTGGGATGGCACTACGAAGACGTCCAGCAAACGAATTTACCATTAAAGCTTTGATTTGGTTCACCTCCTAAAAAAGGACTCAAAGTATTTTTCTTTTTTTCGACTTTTTAATATGATTGACGCTAAAATACATAATCGAATCAAATTGATATTTATTCGAACTTAAACTTCATTTTATTTTAATGTCAAATTGTTTGATGTTCGCTATTGTTGAATTGATCGTCAGTAAATTTCAGGCTGACCGACGCGACGCGGCAGCCCATCAGCAGAGTTCATACAATCTTTACCAACTCCCCTGTTTACAGCTACAAAACAGTTTTTTGTTGTTTCAGCTCGCATTTTCTTGAGCGTATCAAAAATTCCCTATAAATAGAAATACTACATACAACATACAATACGATGTGATAAGATAATTCCAGCTGTGCTTGAGTCCATAAAAAAGAATCAAAGTATTGTTCTCCCAGCGCTACAGATAAGAAAGAGAATTATTCGAGCACGAAACCCTGAATAACGAAACTTGATAAGGCGCACTTTTGGTTTTCCCCATCAAAGCGATTAAATTAGAAATTTAAATCTTATAATAAATAATTTCAACACATAAAAAAAGCTGGCAAGTTTAAGCAAATTATTTATGGGTGTTTCCTTGATGCCGCACGTAACGATCGCGACCGCTTAAAATGAACAAAAAACAGAACCAAAAATTTTGAACTTTTTTCAAATCTATTCTTAATTTAAATTATAGTTCATGGGAAGCACTATAAACGGCATTAAAGATAAAAGGAAACTACTAAAGCAAAAAGAGAAGCGGTTCCAAACGTGACAAAAAATAAAAGCAATTTTGGCGGCATCGTGTAAAAAAGGGAATATCCAGCGTATTTTTAAATTAAATGGATCAACATTAATTTAAAATGTCTTTGGTTTTATTTGGAAATCTTGTGATTGTGTTTGTGCTTCTTAAAGCCATAATCTGGGTCACGATTAGTATCTTTTAATCAAAATATTTCTTGTTAAAATATAAATTAAATTAATGGCTTGAGTGTCAATGTATGTAGTGCGATCCCCATTTTATGACAATGACATCAATTCTTGGCTAACAGGAATTCAAGAAAACACTGCCTTAAATAAGAAATTGCACTCGTTCGACTTGACAGCCTTTTTGGGCATGAATGTAACTTTCTTGACCACCCATACAAACCTCTATTCTATCGCCTGTCAAAGAAGGTGACAGACGCAGTTACATATATGACGACATATTAAAAAAATCGAAGACTTTTTCATCACAATATGCCAAATTAATCTTTAATCTTTAATAACTTTTGATTTTTCGGCCAGGATGCTGGTTCTTATGGAAATGCCCATATTCTCTGATTTGTAGTGTTTATAAATAAAATAATTATTTAGTAAGAAGACCTAAAATAGCTTTTAATCAATATATGTACATACAAAATTCTTAGCAAATTCTTGAAAGCATTTGATTAAAATATTTATACATCTTAATTCTCATTACAGAAGGCCGTGAGTGTGTGAATTGTGGTGCCACCTCAACGCCTTTATGGCGGCGTGACGGTACCGGTCACTATTTGTGCAATGCCTGCGGTTTATATTACAAAATGAATGGTCAAAATCGACCACTAATCAAACCAAAACGAAGACTGGTAAGTGGTTTTCCCATTTTCCACCCTTAAAGGCCGATAACCCTTAAAGTTTTTTAAGAAAAAAAAAAAAAAAAAAAGCAAGAACTTCCGAATAGGACATAAATTAAACACTTTGCAACATAAATCGCCACACAACAAACAATTATAGAAAATTTTATTTCAATTTAAATTGGTTTTCAGCAGAAGAGTGGTAGTGCTGGTAGCTGTGATAGTAAAAGATGTCGTCTCTCTATAGGTTGGGCCGTTTAAGGCCCAGCGTGATTGTACGGCTCAAATGTCATAATATTTCCTAGAAATTATAAAATTTTAATTTTAAGACAATTGATTACAATAAAACCATAGAGACATTAACAAGATGATCACAGTGATAATGACGATTATGAGATTGTTTTGTTTTTTGACTTTTTTTCTTGTAAACTTTTATATTTCCACATTTTCGTTGAGGCAGACCGACCAGTCATCAGAAATATCTGTGTGTTCCTCATTTGCTTCGAAATATGTATGCGAGTATGTATGGACGTGTGTGTGTGTGCGTTTTTTAATTTATCTCGCTCTCTGTTTTGGTTGGTGTATGTGGGAACTATTAAGAGTGGCGCCTGTTGTCTAAAAGACAACTCCAATCACACAACAACTGATTATCACTTCAACAAATCACACAGTTAACAGATGACTCTACCCGTGCACCGGTAGAGACGACAGCTTTTATGACGATAACAGCTTCTTGTTAAACAAACACTTATTGTGCTGTTGGTGCGCATCGAAACAGTAGAACAGTAGAACAGCAGATGAGGGGGAGCACATTGTACGAGTATGTTCCTTTTCTATGCGAGCCTGCAGCATGATTACGTTTTTAACAACCCACCAATAAACTCAACAACCTGCCTTCTGCCGGTCGCTCGATCGTCTAATCACAAAAATAATCTGGGAAAACGTAGTCAGAACTGTGTTTGCCTGCAACTTGACGACTTGACGACTTTTCGACAACTTTAAGGCAAACGATTTGACGCGAGTCTAGCTGGTACTCGCCGTTCATTAGGAAATTTTGAAATGGTTTCTGCTTTTAATATAAAAAGCATAAAAATATGTTAATGCTTTATAACATTCAAACTTCATTATTGTCATTATTATTGTGTTTAGCATCATTATGGGCGCTGGCTGTTTTTGTGACTTTTACGCAAGAAACATATTCTAGGCCTCATGCTCAGAGCAAACAAAACAAAGAAACCAGAATTCACTGAACGACCAATCGATCGATCTTATATCATTCATACTCAAGACACTCATTCACTCACTCACTCACTCAACCAGTCACTCAGTGTTTTGGGTTGTTGGGGTCGTCGTCGTAGCTGCTGCCTGGTGTGTATTTTGATACTTGAATCTTCATGTCTTTTATGAGGGAATTCCCAAGAAATTCACAGCTGGACATTGAAAGTTTGTTGACAATTTTTATGTTGAAGTCTCAAACTCTCCGTTTGGCGAAACAAAAACAAGAATTTTTTTCCCTTCAAACCAGAAATTAAATACGAAGCGACTGATACTTGTGTGCCCCCACAGTCCAAATGCTGGGAGTGTGTCCGTTGATTTGAATATATTTTCTTTAGCTTTTCGTTTTGCCGTTGATAGTTGTTGGTGTTATTGACAAAATATGCAACAAATTAAAATTGAAATGATTCCTTCTTTTGTTGTAGTATATTGAATGCAAAAATGTGTTTATTGACACTAACAATTTCCATAAGCCATTGTTGTTGGTTGCCTGAGTTTCTGCTGCCAGCCCAAACGGAGTCCTGTTTGGTCTTGTGTCGCTTTATTTCGCACAGGCCCTGGAGAGTTGATGTTTAAGTATATTAACCGCTTCAAATTTAAATACAATTCAATTGTTTATTGCCATTGTTTGTGGTCGTTCAGAGAGCATCGCTGTTTGACTGAGATTGATTCATGAATTGTTCATTGATGTTTTTTTTTTCACTTTTTTTTTTTTGGTTTCTTTTCCTTAATTTCAGGGTGGTCAGACGACCATATTCGATTCTTGTATGGGTAAATTTTTATTTAATAATGACATTGTTTAATTGTTGAAAACTTTTAATTACAATATTCTCGTTAATTGCCTTGATTTTATTAAATTCGATTTTCTGTGATTCTTTTGTCTTCTATCAAAACGAGCAAAAAGTCGAAAGAATAAATAAACTTGCGTGAAAATTTACTTAAAGCAACTCGTTCTTCAAACAAATCAACTAAATCAGAACATCATGACATGTAAAAAACCACCGCAAATTTCATATTAAGTACCTGATCGAAAGCCCATGTAACCGAGACCATATGCCCGGGCACGGTGTTAACAGACTCTTTTAATTGTCTCTGTTACAAACCTAATACGACCCGTGCCTTCATACATGAAGATCCTCAAACGAAGCATAAAACTTTACAGTTATACGGGCATATCAATCAACCAGTGCTGCAATAACAGTCGTAATGATGGCGCGAGAGCTGTTCTTCTGATCTCACGATCCGTTCTTTCATGAATTCCCGAGAACAACTCAAACGAACTTATTGCATCAGCATCTGGATATTGAATCACTTCCTCTAGATTTTTAAATGTTTTTTTAGCTTTTACTTTTTGCAAACTTTAAGCTTTTGTTAAAGCTTTCTACAGCAGTCATTAACCATTTCTGCTTGAAGAGAAAATTATACGTAATTTAGAGCTTTTAATACAATTTATTTTACCAGCAACTGAGAACCCCAATGCTGGAATAAAAGAATACACTCCCCTTCGGGCCGGCATACCTGGTCCTCCCTCAAACAAATGCACACTTGAAGTATGTACTCGCAGTTTTCAAAAATGTTTTGTTTGAATATTGTTGATGAAGCTCGTTTTTTAGTGATTCTGAGTTGTTCATTTTGTTGTTTGAGTTTTTTTCTTTTAAGTTTTAAGGCTAAAACACATAAATTCTCAAAATGTTTTCATTGTTTTGTTTAATATTTTTTTCTTGCTGCATTTGTTTTATTTTTTGTTATTCATTTTTCTTTTTAGTTTTGCATATCCCTTACAGTTGTTTTAATGTGAATGCCAAGTTGCTTTGTTTTAAGACAGCGGCAGCTGCTGCTGCTGCTGGCTGTTCAATAATTGCGTTTAATTATGAAGTAGTAAAAAAAAACTGTTTGCTGACACACAAACATGACTTGAAGTTTTTTTTTTCCTTTTACTTCTCCACAAAAGAAAACAGAAAAAATCTCAGAGCTAAATTTGTTACAAACGTCCGGCTTTTGCGGCAAAAAAAAAAAATTTAAAACAGTTGAACAAAAATATTTTTCGCTTAAGAAAAACGCAAATAAATCCATAAACAATTACCTTTTTTTAAGAGGCCAAATGCGAAACAAACTATTTGCTGTAAAAACGGTTTAAGTGCAGAAACTTTTGCTTGACTTGCTTTGAGTGTTTTCAAGGAATATGTTGTACGAGCAAAACAGAGAAAGGGAAGCAAATGTTAAGAATCGCTGGTTTTGTGGGCATGGTTATCTCTCGGTAGAGGTCACGTGAGGTAACCACCCAGATCGTGCTGGAGTTTCTACGAAAGTATCGATATTGTCCGATTTATATTATATCAAAACATAATATTCCGTGAAATTGCTCGGCACATCTTTATTAAAATATAAATTTGCTTGATTTAGTGATTTAGTTCATTCAAAATATTTTAATTGTTTCAATGAACAATCTTTAATTATTAATATTTTATAGGATTTATATTTAATTAATATTTTATAGGATAAACAATTGGAAAATCCATTCTTAAAGAGGTCGCAACCGAACCCGAAAAAACAGCCATAATTTTTTCTGCATGCGCCAGCTCGAAAAGCAAATACAGCAACACTGGTTGCTTTGCCAGCATTGAAAATAACACACCATACGACTGGAAAAAATTAATTTGTCATAAACATCAATTACAATCGTGACTTATAACAAACAGTGCTGAAAACTTCCAGCACAATAAACGACTTTGAAAAAATATGAAAATTTATGTAAATTATGCTTGAAGTCATAATAATAAATTAGACAGAATCGTTAATAGTCACACTGGCAAAAGTATAGTCTTTGGAAAATTTAATAAACACGTCTACTAAACGGTCATTACAATTAGTTTGCATTTAAATACAGCGGTAATTTAGACTCTCAAGAATAATTAACAAAAACGTTAATCTGGACGACATTTTTGTCTAACATGTGTTCAGTAGACTTAAAGCTGAATTTAAATTAAAACAAGTTTTAGTTATAATAACCTTTTTTTTTTTGGAGAGCTATTAAAGCGTGGGAAAAAGTTAAAGCTGATGGTTTGTTTTGTTTTGGAAGAAAAGCGAACGCGTCAATATTCGCTAATTCAAAATGGGAAGAGGGGAAAAAAACTCGTAAATTGTATTTAAAATTTGTTATCGACAGTACATCATCTGAACATATTTAAAACAAAAGAGACTTTTAAGAGGGCTTATTTTTTCTGTGGCCTGGCGGCAGCAACAGCAACAACAACAACAGCAACAGCAACAACAACAGCAACCCCAGTATCATAATGTTAAGTTTAAGTATGTGGGCTGTGACGCCAAAAATTAAACGAACCGAATTTGGAGCTGCAAACAGATTTTGTGTTTTGCAGAAACACCAGCAACCAACGAGTTGCCAAGGAATTCGTTTGCAGCAACTTGATTCATCTAAAAAGGGTTTCCCCACCCCGTTTAATATAAAACATATAAATCATTTTATTTCTATACATATGAAAAAAAAAAAATCCAACAGCAGCAGTCTGTTTTTTCTTTTGTTTTTGTGCCTAAAAAAGATCGCATTTTCAGTGAATATTAGCGGCAACAAAATTTGCTACTTTAGCCAGCAGCTTGAGCTGGCGGCCAAATGTGTTTCTGTTTATGTTCCAAATCAATACAAAATCAAATATTGAATATGTGGCAGGTTCATTGAACGGATGGATGGATGATCATCGCCAAACAAAAGCCAGAATGTACAATTTTTTCGGGGCGTTTTTGCGCCAGATTCTTAATATATATGCGCTTTTGCTTATTTTTTATTTATTAAAATAAAATAAAATATTTTGCCTTATGGTAAGACTTTACAACAAAGACGAAAAGGCCTAGATCTTGTTAAGACAACATTTCGTCAATATCTGAACAAAAAACAAAAAATAAAAAACAAAAAGCAGCAACGCACTCAACACTTTTCTGCCCTCATGACGTGGCTGTTCAGTCCACAACAACAACAAAAAAACAGAATAAAAAATACAACGCAACTTGAGCACGTTCAATAACAAGCTGAAACAATATGATTAAAAGTGCACCAACTCTCCTTTTGTTGCTAAACAATTTCGTGAACCTCGGGGTATGAAGCCGATCATGAGCATTAAGCTTTTCCTTTATTTTTTCCCTTTTGTTTTTATATCATGTTCACATACTTAGTTTCAATAAAATTTCAAATCAAGAAACAAAAAAAGATCAATTAAAATTTAACGATATCAAGTAATAAAGCCGTGGCGGGCAGCGGAGGGGTGCAGAGCTGCCACAACATATGGAAAAGAATTTAAAAATTGCACAAAACAAGGCGTGTCCTGATGCTAATGAAACTCATAAGATCGTCATTCGCAAGAGGATTCGGTAAGCAAAAGCCACAACTCTTACAAAAAAGTTAAAGAAGAAGTTGAAGCACAGATTTCTGCGGTTGCCAGCAATTTTATAAGTTGTGGTTTTGAACAGCTTAAAGCTTGACGTAGATAGCGACGAAGTTTGTTTGCACATGAATTTAAATAAATTGTACAACTCAGGACACAATGGAATTTGTAGCTGTGAAACTATTTATGACCACCACCCGCTTGCTGACGACTAAAGGGCTCAACTACGAGTTGCCCAACTAAACACACTTACTTCGGCCACATGTTCGAGCATGTCCAACGAAAATTGTTGTTGAAACAACGAAAACATTTGCCGGAAAGCCAACTTTCAATTGGTTTAAAACCAAATTCTTTGTTTTCTTTCTCAATAAAAACTATTCGCAAATATTTTTAATTAAATATTTCGAAGTGTGAAATATTTATTTGAATGCGGACATCAAACTTTACTCAAGCTGGCTGGTGGTTTTTTAATATTGAAGTCGCTTACATTTTTTTATTGTATATTTTTGTGGTTAAAAATTTACAGTTTTCTTGTCTTTGTTTTTGGGTGGACCCCCTTTTCAATTTTGTTTTGCATTTGTTGTAGTGATTTTTTTTCTTTTTTTAAATAAAAGAGAAGTTATTTTTTTTAGAAGAGTTTTGATCATATGATGACTTTTAGTGTCCGACGTAAAATTTTTCTTAGCGTAAAACTTTCCGTATTAACTTTGTATTGAGCAACTTTTTCTGAATCCTAATTTGAAGTATTCGTCAACTACAGCCGAAATAAAGGTGGTTAATAGTTAAGTCTCCCTTCTAATCAGCTGGCTTTGAAAACTCAGCTGTAAATACCCATGAACGGGAGTGTGTATTAGTAAGAAGCCCACAGCATCCACTATATTTTACTAATGGACTAATGGACACTTATTTTCATAGTTTGTCACAAGCTGCCGGTTAGAGATAACACTGTGTGAAATTTTGGATAAATTAATTAATTTCGATTATACACTGAAAAAAATGACATACAAACATACTGTGTTCCAGCCAAACTATTTGCTGCAGAGTTGCAAACAATTTCAGTAGCTCCAAAGCCAGACAGGAATTTCCCTGATTCAGCGAGTTATTTGATTGCAAATGTTTGAAAATGGACTTATTCAAGAGCAAAGCACGATTTTTTTTAACTAAATTTACTCTGGCTTTTTTGGGTGAAAAAAAACTTAGTTCCGATAAACAGTTTTTGTGGAATATGTTAAAGCTGTTGCTGAGGTTTGTCTCAATAAAGATATTAGGAGACAAAAAATTTGATGAGTGCGACAAGCCCGTTTGCAGGTCAACAAAATCTATATTAAACCAACGAAAAACTGACAACTGACAACGATTATTTTCTGTGTTGTTGCAGAAAAGTTCACATTAGATGATCAAAATTAATTGGCAAAAGTCTTGTAGTTGGTTGGTTTGTCACGTTACAAATATAAATACATACTTACATAAATGTCCAAATACATTGTTTTTATTAAATTTTCATTTCATTTGCTTTTGTTTGTGGCTTGCATTTGCTGCTCATAAATTTTATTGCAAAAAAAATAATAAATTAATTTAATAAATATGAAATTAAAAAAAAAACATATAAATAAATAAAATATATAACATTCGCAAATATAAAATTAAAACACAAACAAGCCAAACAGAAACGTTATGCCATGGCGATATATCACTGTCAACGGCAAAAATGACAAAATGTCAAATATTGACAAGAGATTAATTGAAATGCAAGCAGAAATTCATGGCAAATCAAATGCACTCATAACGTACACACATACACACATACATATATATGTGCATATGTATGTACGTATGTATGTATGTACATTTTGCTTACAAGATGGCGTTTGAAGATAAATAACAAATGCATAAATTACGCACATTTGATTGTGCATACAAATTTAATTTAATGCAACTGAAAACGAAATTGTGAAGAGTGTCTCATTAAATTATGGAGAAAAATTTGCCGAAAAAATCTCCTTTTTTCGAAAAGTTTAAAAATATTATAAATTCACACCTCAAAAGATTTATTTATGCGCTGACAGCTGCCATAAAACTCACCGCTTGTTTTGTTTTATTCCTCCTGGCTCAACATGAATTTCAGCAGAAGTAGGAGACGCGAAAACAAACGACTCTGAACAAGCAAAAGAGTCCAAACCTGCCAACTCATTTGCACTTGGATACTTCAACGTATGAGTAATTTATGATGTCAAGAGGTCATTTCATTTGCTCTCCGGAGAGAATGTAAGTTATACAACCCAGCCAGCAAGAGTGTTTGTTTTATTTTTATTGTATGTTAATTTTAAAACTGTAATGTGAGCTTTTAATCGGTTCGTCTGCTGTTTTAAATATGAATGGAAAACAACAACAACAACAACAACAACAAAGAGTGGACAAATTTAAATGTTAACAAGATCTGTTGAAACTGCACAATGCGCTATTTCACACACAGCACAATATAATCATTTTTCGAACTGTCAATGGATACTACCAGCAGTTGGGAAAATACCTGCGTTTAATCTGTATGTATCTGTATTTATGTTCTTTCGGCTTTCTGAGATTTATTGTGATGACAAAAAAAAAACTACCATTTAATTTATTGTAAAAGAGTTTAACTCTCTTGCTATTAAATTCTAAGGCCTTCCAAGCTCTGACTTAGAAAGGGACAAAACTAATTGTATGCAAACCACGTGACATACAAAAGAGTCGTTTTGGAAATCGAAATTTGGTTTTAAATATTTCGTTTTCTGTACGAGTTTCTTTTTTAAACAGGTACGAGTTTCTTTTTTAAACAGATGCAAGGCATACATTGCCCTCTATTATATCAACTACTACGACTCCCTTGATAAGAAATCAAGTTGGTTTCGAAATTTAAAAATTCTTATTTTTAAATTTTAAGGCATTATGAAACATTTGCAACTGAATAAAATTTTTGGGAAAATATTTCAAATTCTTATTTAAATAATAGAAACATTTTTATTGAAAAAACTGTTTATGCTGTCTAAAACATTTTCCATTTAGAAATTCTTGTTTGAATTTAGCAACAGGCTCCTTCCTTTTTACCGTTTCCCTAAATTTGATTCCCACTTTTTCATGGTGTTTCAAAAAAGTCTACGCCATCTTTTGTAAAAGATGAAAAGTTAAAAATAAACTCATTCTCTCTAATCTAGTACAAAACTGTCTCCGGCTTTTATTTTAAATTCGCCAACCAGGATAATGAGGATTGAATGAATTGAACAAGAATATGAAATTTGATAATTTTGTCACGATGGAGCCATAATATATTCATCTGAGTAAAAATTAAGCCAAGTCAAAAAAGGGCTGCAGTCCAAATTTGACATTTGCAAATACTTCTTTATTGTTCACAATGAGTTGTGCGAGTTTTAGTACCTGATTTTTTCATTTTATATTTGCCTAATGTTGTAAATATGTGTCTATTTTTTTCGTCCCCACTCCAAAAGTGCTTTTGTCAAAACTTGTGTATTTTTAAAATATTTAATTTTGTTGTACAGTGTCATCAGAAATGCCAACAACAGCCAAAATACTTTTTCGAACTCATCACAAAAATTAATTAAGCCATTTATAAAAAGTAGCCAACTTTTATTTTTATCAAACAAAAAAAAAAAAAAATATTCGCTCTTCTGGGAAAAAGTATAAGAAATAACCTCCTGCCGACGGCAGTTTCTTTGCTGTCTTTCAAAAACATTATTTTCTATTAAAGAAATTTACTAATTTTTAATGCTAAATATTTACCCATACACAAGCCAATGCCCTTTTAAATCTAAGATAGTGCGCAGCTACAAAAAAAAAAAAAAAAAAAGGAAAAATTAAATGTGTGAGTGCGTTTACAGATACAGAAAGATACGATATACATAAAAATTTATTATCTGCAACACAAAATCTAGCTCCATGATTTTTGTACGTGTTGGTTGGTATTTGCTTAAAACGGGGCACTACCAAGTAAATGCAGACTCCGAGCCAACAACCCTTCGCAACAGAAAAAACCCCCAAAGCTTTCAAAACAAACACACACACACACACACACACATCCCAACAAACAAAATTATAAAAATATTTATTCTCTATGTACCAGTATGTAAAATGTGTTTTTCTTATCTGCTTCAGAAACTTTTTTTCTACGCCAGATATTAGCGACAGATTTTTTGTTCTTTATTTTCTCTCCGTTTTTTATTGCTGAAACTAAAACACACTCGTAGTAGATGGAGAAGATATTTAGCACGATAAAAATTATTCCACTTTTGATATATACATACATACATACATACATACATACATGTACATACATACATACATGTACATATTATTGAAGCAGTTTCTATCTGGGTTTTTTTTTTTTTTTTTTGTATTAGACAGAACAACAATTCTCAGATACATAATTTAAAAGCTCATGCATTTAATGTTGTTGGTCGTGGTCGCTGTTGTTGTCGTGGAGTGGGTGAGGGTGAGAGGGGGAGGCGAAGGGAGCGGACAAGCGGCAGGCATATTTGCCTTTGCCACGCCGTGTCATAAACTACCCTTAACTTGTTCGCTTATGTTCCATTTATGTGTGAAAATGAGACAAATCTAGTGCAAAGATTTTCACAAAAACTTGTGTACACAAACTCGAATAAAATTTATGAGTTTGTTTTTCTTTGTTCCTTTTCCTCCCCAAAACGGCATCTCCTGCTTCGATAAGTTTTTGTTTTATTGACTAGATTCCAAAGATGAGATCCATTTATATTACACAGAATCAAAAAAAAAAAGAAATCATTTATGGTCTACATTCATATTTAAGCACGTAAAAGTGTGTGTGTTTGAGAGAGAGAGAGAGAGCGAGAAGGAAAAGATAAATATTTATTTTATGGCTCATTTAAATAAAAGAATTTTTTTCGCAGAAGCAAAAAATTGAAATAAAGTTGAACGATATTTGTAAGGAATTTTGCACATACAAAAATAGATACGGCCACAGAACAGGAAAATTAAAGCTAAAAGTTTTCTGAAAATAAAATATTTTTGTCTTTTACTTCAAAACTTTGTTCAATTATTGGAAAAAAAATCTTTGCCTGCAAATAAGAATCTTTTTGTTTAATTTAAAGATGCCTTTTCATTGGCTTCTTCCCATTTCTTTAGGGGACTTTGTTTTTGTTACAAAAGATAAAAGTTGTTGCTTGCCAAACAGAGAGTTTTAGTTTTGGTGGGTGGACACGACCGACACCCACAACTTTAGCAAGTTTCTGTATAACTTCGGTTGTGCAGATTCTTTTGAAACCTTCTCTAAACGTTGACTGGCAAAATGGAACGCAACGTGCCCATTGGGATGGCCCACATGGCTGAAACGTTCCTAAGGTGTTTCGAACGTCCCCAAATTTTGTCTTGCAACAGATTTCTATTATTCGCAATAACTGGATGGTGGGGAAATTGCGGGTGACTCTGGTTAAGGCTTGATGTTCCTTTGGTATTTCGCAACCAACTAAGGTGTCCCGCCTTCCTCCCCTGTCCAGAGAATTACTGTCAGAAGTTCGAGCAAGGCTTATATTTTATGATTAAAAGTTCCATTATTAAATTTTTTGACAAAAGGGTTCCACTTTTTATTGCTTAAAGTGCGAGTAAAAGACACAAGAAATATTTCTACATCTCCAGAACTGGTAAAGCTCCTGCCAAAAATTCCATTTGGCCTGAACTTGAACAAAAAATAAAAAATGAGTGGACAGGTTTGCTGAGTGGGCTTTTTTGTATTTGATATTTTAAAAGGTGATAAAACAAATAAAAACTGACTTTTTACTTTTTCTTTCCAATAAAGGAAGAAAATTTACATGTGTCGCTTTGAAAATAGCTTAAGCAGCTCGTATTTTGTGGGCATTATTGGCCAACAACTTATCACTTTTCTATGAATATGTTTTTGTTACACTTCAATTTACTTAAAAACTGTAAATTCAAATAAAACTGACGAATAATAAATGACTGGATATTTGTTTTAAATCTTAAATTTTTTCCAGAGAATTAAGTTTCCGCTTCCTAGCAAAATATTCTTCCGTGCAGACTACTTTCTTACTTTCTTACCTTCTTATTTACATTATTGTCCTTGCAACATTGTATAAGCAACATGTTGCCCAACTTGCTGATACACTTGTATAAATTAGTGCCTGCAGACGACGCAAGTCTTATGGCATAACAAAATCAATAAATTTAATAAATTAGACTGGCAAAATATATTCCAGAGGCAAATTTAATTATTAAAAGCCACGTCGAGTGCACTCAATCCTCCGACTAAAAGGAAACATTGACAAAATTGAAGGTGACATAAAGAAGTGAGCAAAAACAAATGTCAAGCAGACAGCTAGACAGACAGATAAAAACAAATACTTAAAGAAACAAACACACAAAAACAAGCAATTTCTATTTCAGAACACCAACAGATAGACATGAAAGCCCAACGAGTGGCCGCACAAAACGAAAAACAAACTGGCCCATAAAACTGTTAAACACAGGAAGGCGGCAGACAGAACGAAAACATACATATGGAAGGCATGAAAATTGCCATTAATATTTGTCACCCGAATGAAAACGGTAAAAATTGCACAGAAATTTTAAAATTTCAGTGTCCATTTGTTAAAATGGCCATTGAAATTCACGGCGTGAGTAGACACTGGCAGCAAACAATCTCGTGCTTAGAAACAAAACAGAAGGACTTCTGTTTGCTGCTTTGCTTTATTGTGGCCAAACATTGTATGAGTGTGCGTGTGTGTGTGTGTGTGTGTGTGTGGAAAATATAGAACTTTGGTTTAATAAATGTCACTTAAACACGCTTACATTTGTTAGTTGAATTTCCTTTAAAAGCTGCTGGCCTGCCACACAGTTCAGTCTTTTCCATATCAAGTGCTGTGAAGGTCCTGTTTGCCGTGTTTGTGTTTTTGGCTTGTGTGGCTATTAATTTCTATTTATTGTCTGTTTGGGTGTGAAATAATAATAAAACCTCACAGGTTTAAGCTTGAAATGGAAACAGTTCTACTGAATGTTGAAAGCCAAAGGGTTAGGGCTTCCATTTGGGTTGGCTGGTCTGATTTGTTTTTTATTTTGCTGTAAAGTTCATAAATTTTATTGAACATGTTGTTAAGCATTCAGAGTTTTTCATTTCGTGTGTAAACAATTTGATTTTATGTTAATTTTATTATATCTGTATTCATATTCAAATTCGTGAAAATTCAAATTAAGGAAAAAAAGAAATTAATTAATTCATAAATTCAGTGTTTCAGTGTGTGGGGAAAGGGAGTAGCCAATTAATTTTTATAGACTTAACAGTTGTAACCTGAAAAAGGGTTAAATTCAAATTATTCAAATACGAAAACCAGGAGACATTCTAAGAAAAACTTTATTTATTTAAATAATTTTTTCGTGCTGCCTCAAAAGACACAGCAAAAGAAATAAGATGTGGCCGGGTAAATGGCAGTAGTAGACAGTTTTGTTTAACACAAGTATCAATTCATTAAAATGACAATTCCACAAAACTCCAAAACTGCCACTTTTAAGCTCTGAATGGGAACGGGAACGGGGACGGGCTGCAGTTTCTGGTTTTGTTTCGTTTTTTGCCAGCCTTTTCCACGAATTTACAAAACATTCGTATGGTTTGTACGTGTTGCAGATGTAGTACTCTTTTTTTTTTCTTTTTGTTTTTTGTTTTTTGTTTTGCGAAACATATTGTACAAAATTCAAGATTTCACGCATTTAGCCTGATGAGCCTGGACTAATAAAACAAACTCCTTCTGACATTCTTGTAAGGCACCTCAGTTAACAAAAAAACCGAAATGAGCAGCTTCAGTAAAAGTACCTGTCCGTCTTACAAGCAAAAGAAAAAGAAGAAGAAGAAGAAGAATAAAAAGAGCAAAAATAAAACACAAACGTTCTACATATTGTACAAATGTTGGTTGCCGGGGACAGACGCAAACCGACTTGTAGTCTTAGTAGTACAAGCATAAACATGTTTTGTGTTGTCTTTTTTAAGGACTCATTTAAGAATTGCCAATATATTCGTTTTGTTCTTGCAACCCTGATCATGATCATGTTTAATATTGGCCCTGGCCCTGGCTGTTGTTCAGACTCGATCAGGCGTTGATCATGTTTTACGTTGATTTTTAATTGATGTTTAGTTTTGGTTGAAAACAGCAACAACTTTTCGTATCTTAGAATATCAGCTCACCTGTGCCTTTAAACAACAATTTACCACCTCCCCCCCGCCAACCACCCTCACCCTCCCTTAACTTTGAAAATATTTACTCATACATATTAAGACACAATAACAGCCAAAATAAAATTTATCTCTTTTTCGTATGTATTACTGTTGTGCGTTCAGCATTGAAGGTGTTAACGATCTTGTAACGATATTATTAAGCTGCAGAAAGAAAAACGAACGAACACCAGCAAAACATTTTTAACACTTATTGACAAAAGCAAAAGCAAAAACAACAAACATCACAATTCGAAAGATTTGAAAGCCTAAAGTATGGCTTAATATTTAAAATTTATTTCAACGCCCACAAGACACACGCACTCGGCTTAAGCGCTCGTACATACAGACGTGTGTTTGGGTGTGTGTACTTTGACTATACGAGCAGTTGCTGCCTTTTAAGAAATCCTTTATGTTTGGTAATTATGTGACGACCTCGTTAAGTTAAAATGCAAACCAAATCGCTACAGCCAAACAACCAAACAACCAAATAAACAACATCGCACAACATTTAAACAACAACATTCCCAGATTGAATCTGTTGAGCAAAAGCACAACAAGAACAACACCATCGACGACAACATGGACTGATCGCTTGGCTCGATCGACCGTATTTGAGATTTGTTTTTTTTTTGTTTTTCTGTTTTTTTCTTTGGCAGAGTTTAATATTTTTTGCGTTGTTTTGGTTCTTCCTGTTGCTGATTGGTGTCTCGCCTGGCTTTGGAGCGCGAGAGCTTTAAACATGACAACATGCCTAACGTAAATAAATTAAGTTGTTAACATGACAATTCAACAAAACTGCCATGCAACTCTGTTCTGTACGTTTTCATGTATATTCTCATATATTTCTACAACTTGCCACAATAATGTAGCAATTGGAGTAGTGCAGCATACGACATACAGCAGCAGCAGCAGCAGCAACAGCAACAGCAACAGCAACCTTTTACTCGGCTTCGTTGTAGTTTCTGATTAAGTGATACATATTGATTCACTACATTGACTGTTAAGTGTTAAATATTTCTGTTGGTTGCCCAGATTAAATGAAGCAAAAGCTAAATAAGTTGTTGCAAGCTGGTGAAAAAAGCCGTCGACAATTCGCCCGCTGTCACTTCATTTTTGAATACGAAAAAAAAAATGGAAAATCGTTTTGTCTCATGAAAAATTTAAACCCATTTTACCTCGTTTTAAATTAATTTTTGGTTTTTTAGTCATTCCATAAATTTATTGTATTTGGAAAGATTTTTTGTTTTGCAATTTCAATTAGTTTTTAATATATATGAGCAATTAAATATCTATAACGAGCGACGAATAACTTTAATATTGGGTGTTTTTTATTGAGGTATAGAACTTTAAGTTGGCATCACTTTTTTAACTGGCGGCCATTTTGTCAGCTGTCAAGTGATTAATATTTAGTTTGGTTTGCCATTTCATCATGAACAGGTTGACAAAAGAACAACGCTTGCAAATCGTGCAAATTTATTTCGAAAATAATGGTTCAGTTCGCGAAGTTTACCGCAAGCTCCGTCCATTTTATGGTCGACATAATCGTCCATCAGAGCAATTAATTCGGTTAACCATGGATCGTGTGATTTGACACCATTGGATTATTTTCTTTGGGGATATGTGAAGTCGCTCGTCTACGCCAACAAACCAGAAACGTTAGGGGACTTGGAAGCCAACATTCGTGGCGTTATTGCCAACATACGGCCCCATATGCTCGAAAAAGTGGTTGAAAATTGGACCTGTAGAATTGGCTTTATTCGAGCCAGCCGCGGCGGCCACATGCCCGAAATCATATTTAAACATTAATGGCATAAAATTATCCTTCCAATAAAGCCAAATTGATGGACATTAAAACGATTTTCTTGTGTTTTATTTCAATTCGAAGTTCTATACCTCTAAAAAAAAAACCCTTTACTTTTAGCACTAAAACTTTGTGCATAATTTGTTTTGCTTTATTTCTTCACCAAAAAAAAAAAATAGTTGATTTCATATAAAATTCCTGCTACAAAAGTTACAGGCTGGACTTACGGCTAATTGCAACTCATACGCACTGAAACATAAATGCGAATGAAGGTCAAGCCTTACCAAACCTTAAAAAAAACTAAATATGTATATAAATCTTAAATTGTTGCTCCATAATGTAATTATTTCAGTTGAAATGAGTTTTTTTTTTTTTTTTGAATTTAGCTCTTAAATTTTTATTTATTTTGAGCAGAAATAACTGTCCTTTTCTAATTTATACTGTTTTGAGGAAAAATAACCATAATTATTATAACTGATTATGCGTCATTTGAGCCAAACGAACTGTGATCGTTAGTAAATGTTGTTGTGTTCTCTCTTGAGTTGTTGACGTCATCGGAACACTGAAACATAAAAAGTAATCAGCTGCGCTCTGGGTTTCACCTGTAATTAGGCGCCGAGGTTCTTCACGAACTCAAATCATCAGCGTTGCCAACTCAAATTTCTGCAATAAACATAAAATAAATAAATAATAATAATAATAATAATAATAAATAAAAAAAATAAACATAAAAAACTCTAAACTGGGTACATATTTTAAGGCTCCCCCATTTCGGTGCGTTTTGATATTTCAAAGTTGACATGACTGAAGCAGTGAAAGTAAATTTTTAGCTGCTGATGCGAACAATTGGAATGTTGAACAGATAAATACATACATTCACGTGCCAAAAACCTCCTATTTCTTGAAACAAACACGAATTGCCTCTTGCAAGAGATACATACATATTTTTTTATAAAAAAGAAAGTTATAAGTTCGGCAAACAAAATTACAGTTTTGGCAAATTTTTCTTCAGGCAAAAACAAACATTTTAAAATCTGATAAATTAAATAGTAAATCATTTTTCCGGTCGAATATATTATCGATATATTATCACTTACGAAATTTGTTTGAGCTTAAATTAGATAAAAGTTGTTTTTCTTAGACAAAAATTTCGGACAAAAAGGTTGGCCTTAACATTTCTGCGATGAAAATTAAGAGTAAAAAAAAAAAAAAAATACTGGAATATTTGCGGTGTAAAATGATAATCAAGTCACGCTCAAAATTTATACTTAAGTACTCCCAGCCTTGAGTTCTATTATGACCAGCTTTCAGTGCTTCACATTCCATAGAACTTTTAACGATTTGTTTTGTATTTTATTTTCGTTTCAGACACTGCAGTCGCTACAAAGTGCCGCCAAGAGAGCGGGGACATCGTGTGCCAACTGCAAAACCACAACAACAACCCTTTGGCGGCGTAATGCCAGCGGTGAACCAGTCTGTAACGCCTGTGGTCTGTACTATAAATTGCACAATGTAAGTACCCAACTTGCCTGAAATTACGCCAATACAAAGAAGAGATACTTCTTCAAACGAAACGGGGCAGAACATGGGAAAAACTAAATGCTGTGAAATAAGTTGGCAACGGCACTTATGCTGTTGAGCACTTCCTTTGAATCAAATGCGGAAACATTAACATGTTTCTAATAATCCTGTCACATACATACATACATGTGTAGTACTTGGCAGCCGTCAATTTATTACCTTCACATGTAACCCACTGTGCACAAAAATGCCTGAGAACATTTGGGAGTTGTTCTTATTGTTGGCGTTGTTCTTGTTGTTGCTGTTGTTGTTGTTTTTTTTTTTTTATTGTTATTATAACTGATGATAGTTTAATGATATCACTATTTTATCATTTAAATCTCATTTTGGGTGTGCAGCATGAATCCCTTGGTAAAGTGCTTAAGCGATTTTACACACCATTTACCGCGTGCTGCCGTTACCGATGCTGCACATCAAATTTGATATTCATACTTTTATGCTGTTTAAAGAGCAGCGGCCGCCGGTAGTAATAGATTTCCCATTCCCTGAGTTGAAAGCCGAAAAAATAAGGTTTGATTGCTGCCAATTCAGACGACAAGACCTCAACAGATACAGTTCACCCTAAAAAATAGCAGCAGGAAAAATCACAGTTAAGAGTGCATTCCTCTCACTCTCTTTCTCTCTCTCTCCCCCCATCTCACTCTCGCCATCTCTCTGCTGGCTGTAATACCACGAGAGTATGTGTGAATTTAGACGGAAGCTGAAGGAACAGGAAATCAAATGTTTGCACGCGGGCTTATTTAAATTCCCCTTGTTTTATTTTGTAAATGAGATTTTTTTCTCTTTGGATTTTCCCAGCAGTAAAACATAAAATAAATATGAATTCATTGGCCGTGTAGAACACACTAAATGAAGCCAGTTAATCAGTTTAAATCAGATTTAAAATTTTGGCATCGTTTATCGCATCTTGTTTTTTCTTGAGATATGAACGTTTCTGTAGCAGGGGGAGGTTTTGTTGTTGAGGGCGTTGGGTGCTTGTGTCTGTTACTGCTGCATAATTCCCCAAAATTATGTGATACTCTTTGTTTAGTCTGATGATGGATTGTTCATGATTATTTAAAGATAGAATTTACTGTGTAACAGCCCGTGTCTGCATGTGTGTGTGTGTGTGTGTGTGTGATTGTGCGTATGGTACTCGAAAGATAAGCGGTCGAAATGTTACACCACCCACCATTTAAACACCAGCTTTATCGTTTCGAACGGGTGGCTGTGAAAATGCGATAAGATTTTATTTGGTTCCTTTTTCTTTCCATTTCATTGAAGACTGATACACAAGCATCTGCACATTAATGTGATTTACAGTTGATTTTTTTCTCCCAGAGATGTGGACACGATAGTCGAACCAAACGAGTACTTATTTAAAGGGGAGCAGTTTTAAAGTGTGTTGCTACCAAAGTAATTTAAAGTGTTTCTCTTAACGAAATAAATGTGAAACGACGGTGGTTGTTCTGAAAAATTAACTTCTTTATTGAATTAAAATCAAGAGCAAAGTTAAGGAGGTTTTTATAACCATTCAAATGACTAACAAATTATTAATTGATTTAAATCAGGTTTAAGATCATAGAAGTTACGACAGATATACATATAACAACGAACATACCTCTCAGCAGTGTTCATGTGGCTGCACTGTAACTCCCACACTAAGAAGGTAGTTAAGTGATAACTAGAATAATAATAAATAATTGAAGAATTAAAATAAAAAAAAAATCTAAAATATTCAAAACTGTCCAAACCATTTTAATACAGAATTTTTATGAGATTTTGGCATTTTAATCCAGGAAGAAGAAAAGACTTTCAAGCTTGTCATGAGTTGTCGGTTTCTTTTTCTCTTTATTAATTTCTTCTGCCTTAAAACCATTTTACAAGTTTTCTTTTATTTTCATGGCAAAACATGGCCTTTTCTATTTCATATTAATTTTTGTCTTGGACTTGTGCACATTAAAAATTCATTTATCCTCAACTTAATAATAAAAATGTCGTTGTTTACATTAAAAATAATATTTTTTTTGTGTATCCTGATCCTAATTATCTTCACAAACAAAACTCCAAACTTTTGTTATTTATTAGAATTTTTCTGCCCATTTAGCGTCGATTTTATAAAACTTTTTCCAAAGTTTTTTTTTCTCAACATTTTTCGTGCTCATTTAAATTTCTTTTAAAACAAGTGGCAAAATATGGAGGCAATTTACATGTCAGTGGTTTTGAAAAGCAAAAACTTAGCGACAATTTTTATTACAGAAACATACAATAGCAAAGGAAAGTTTATTTCTTTTAGGGGAACCCAAAAGCCGCCGAATCATAAATCTTGAAATTTTGTAATTGTATTTAAGTAAAAAAAAAAAGAAATTATTGGTAATTATCATTAGTGCTAAACAGAATGAAAGCAACACGTGTTTCATGCATGCGTGAGTTTCGCGTGCGCGCTTCTAACATCACAATGTGGATGTTTCACGTGCAAAAGGCTGCACTTTTCATGTGCCAGTCTCAAGAAAATCTAGGCCACATCCAGTCATTCATAGTTCGGCTTAACTGTGACTCAGTTTGCCCTGGGTTCAAGCTTGCAATTAGTTTCACCATTTTTCACATCCGTAGTACTAATTTTATGTGCGAAGTCAATCAAGAAGAGCCGTGGCATAAGCGGACACTTAATACACAAGGGAAAAGTGTGAACAAACTACTTTCTTATATAAATATATATAAATAATATTAATCAGGTTCGTTTTTTCTTTCTTTGCCAAGATGGAAAACTTGGTAAATATTGCTGTGATTAGTTTCTAAGAGCGATAAAGCGCTGAGGTCTAAAGAGCACACACAGACCTTAAGGGGCTCCTGGCAATTCAGATCGTTACTATTGCCTTTGCTTTTGGGCAAATTAAGTACGACGACTGCGAATAAAATGAGATAAATGCCTTTGTCTGAATTGGCCACATCATAGAGGTTAGTAGAAATCAAATTACAATTGCCCCCAAACCCCACCTCCCTTTTTCAAATTCAAAAAATACTTCAACATTTCATATACAAAAAAATATTATGAGAATTAAATTATTTTACACACTTACATGTAAATTATTTGCTGTAATATTCGTCTGTGGGGTTTGATAAGACGATTTTCCGAATTAAAGCACTTAGAAAAACATGACTTACTATTTTTTTTTGTCTGTCATATTTAACACGGGACAAATTCCAGCCGGATTTTATATTTGGAGTCGCAATTCCATGCGAGTTACTGCTTATTATTAATTTATTTTATAATGAGGCAGGGACAAATTCGATTTATTTCTTTCCATTATTGTACTTGTGACTGTAGTCGGACGCGTAAGTGAACTGTTTCAAAATTTACAAGACAAAAAAAAATCAGTTTTTTAGTTTTTGTAGATTTCAAATTTCTGGTTCTTCCATCAAGACATTTTAATTTAAATTGTTTGTGCAAAATTTTGCTTTGGTTGAAAACTTTGAAAAATAAATTTCTTTTAACTGCCAACTGATGCTTTTGATAAGATGTTTTATTTGTTTTTATTTTGTTTTCCATATTTTTTTTTTTTTGTACAATAATATAAAATCTGTTGGAGAGGAAACAAAAAAATTTTGTGAAAAATGTCTAGTTAATTGACTGTTAAAAAGGCAATAAAACAAATAAACCAACAATTGTCATTGATTCGCTGCACATTTATGTATGTTGGAGAATGAACGAGCAGTTTATCTCAGATGAACCAGCACCCCAAACAAACGTTTTCGAATGAGAAACTACAAAAACACATGGCACCGCTAAACTTTTCTATCTGCATATTTGTACGTGTGTGTGTGTGTGTGTGTGTGTTACTAGTGTTATTCGTACATTGTTTTGCGTTAGAGCTACCGGCACTTTGGGTGGTTTAATTAAAAATACAAAAAGTCAAACCGAAACAAACGCACATTAAACGTTTTCAAGCGACAAACGGGCTGGTTGTCTAAATATAGGACACACATTCGTACATTCTACACAAACGCTGATAGATGCGAAGCCGGAGATATAATTTTATTTTAAAATAAAAATTTTGTACTCGCGCCAATAATATTTTTTCACATTTGCCAGTCATTGCATGTCAACACCAGCAGTTGCACCACCTCCTCCAACTTCTTTCTGTTGCCGGTGCTTTTGCTGCCGCTCTTTTCCAATCTCTTGCACCGAATTTCATATTCATAAAATGTTTTGTATTCAAATGCTCCGACTGCATTTAAGGTTTTTTTTTTCTTTTGGTTTTTTTTCGCTTGCCATTTATTATAGTTTAACTCAAAATGATTTTTGTTCGGTATTGGATAGTTTCCCATCTTGATAAGATGCCAATCAGAAAGCGAGCATTTTATAAAATAGAAAACAAATACGCACACACACACACACACATACATACACACACACACACAGTGTTCATATTGAATGTTATAGCGCATGCAAGTGGGGACGCGCTGCAGTGGAACATTTTGCCAGAGCCCCCAAAACAATTTGAACACAAAAATCACAAATTATCAAATTGTTTTAATCGTTCAAATAGTTATAAATAAATTCAAAAATATAATATACTGGTAAAGGCTTTACGGAAACGATGAAGGGAAAGTGATAAGTTTTCTTTTCTTGGGAATTTTTGTTTGAAGATTTGTTTGTGTTTTCAAGTCTTGCCTCTTGTCATAAATTATATGAAATCCATTTCTTCGTGTACCTGCCGGCCTCTCGGACAGCAGACAATTGGAAACAATTAAAAAAACTAGAGAACAGAGAACAGAAAACATGTCTTCGAACACCTTGCAACGAACGCAGCGGGACAGCGGACACTTTGTCGCAATGTGTATGTTTTTTATGTCAATTGGCGTCAGCAAGACATGCAATATTGACAATAAAACGGGACAAAGAACTTATCAAACTACGACTGTACGATCGACTGGCAAAAAAAAAAAAAAACCAAAAAAAAATTAACTACCTGTTACTCGTATTAGCAGATTAGAGCTGTTCATCATTTTCAAATGAGGAAAACACTTTCATGAAAAAGTACAAAAAAAAACAAAAAAACTGATGAAATATGTTCTCCTTCTTTGGCCTCGTACTCATATCATGTCTAATTTGTTATCAACAATTAACATGTTTGTTTTTTGAAAATGCCTTGATTGTGCCCCTTGAAATGTAGCATAAATATATGCCACCCAGTGTCATAACATTAGCATGAATTAAGATTCAATTTTATGTACGTACGTACGTACGTACGTATGTATGTATGTATGTGCAGCAGGCATAATTTTCAGTGAAAAAAAGCGCCAACAACACCAACAACACAACATGTTTCTGTTATTTCTTGGGTTTTTTTTCTGTTGTTTTGCTTTTTTGTTTAACAAAAACACGAATCAGTAGCTGCATCTCCTTTGCCGTCGACGGCCGAAAAGTGTACGCCGAGAGTGAGAGTCGCGTGTGTGCTTATCAAAAATTAACGTGACAGCAGGCAGTTGTACAAACAGTTGGGGCAACGAAACGCTGGTGTTTGTTTAAAATAAAATCGCTGTAGTCGAAAAACAACAACAACAACACAAAAAAACCCCATAATATTACATATTAATGCAGCATGTTAAGGATGCGCTCCATTTAAATTATGCATTCATACGTCTTTTTGACGGCTCTGTTTCTCAACTTGCCACTGCCAGCCAACTGGTTGCTACTTGTGTCAATATGAAATATGTATGAATTGTGTTCATTCATAACTTTTGTCTTAAGACCGAATTAATTTCTGAATTATGCATTTGTAATACACATTTATATTAATGAGTTAAACATTTACGAAATATATGCATGAATTGCTGATTGCTGAAAGTTGCGGCATGACTTAAGATTAGGGGCGTTCAGAGCTTCGATTCTTCGTCACCAACAATGTCCAGAATTGCCCAATTCGCCAAAAGTCTTTTAAGTTTTGATTCTGCCCCATCAAAACTCGACGAGATCAGGAAAAAACATGTGATAACTGAATCGATTTTTGATAGCTCTGCTTGTCGGCATGGCCATCAAAAGCTGAACAACAGCCCAAAATAAAAAATATTAAAAGTTATTACAACGTCCCTTCGCACTGCAAACATCGTTGATCTGTTATGCTTGTCCCTCGCCTTTAAAGGGCGGAACACGACAAAGTACCGGACCAGCACCGCTCCTGAGAGTGAGTGTTAGCGACTCCTGTTCTCCCAGCTTATAGCCATGAAGTTGCCAGTATCTTCTGTGTTCCAATGACATGCAGTTGACTCCTCCGCTGCACCGCAGAATCTGCAAGTGATCGTGCTGGATATATACTTTCTGTATTTGTGCCTACAACAGGCATAATGTCCTGTGAACGCCCTCCACAGTGTTCTTAGGTTCTTACTACCCAGTTTTAGCGTGAGCTACGCCCTCCTGCCATCAGAGCTCAGTGGCTTTTTTGAATGTACAATGGGTAGCAAATGGCGATTGTCCATTTGTCCCTCACTCATTTAAGAAGACTTGTATTGCACAGCTTTACCACAAGCTCAAGCTCAAGTTGCACCAAAGCCATTTCCATTTTTTCTGTTAATGCTTTAGGGGATGTTTTCTTTAGTTCGACGTATCCGGAAACTGCCCTATTTTTCCAACAACAGCAATTTCTTTTTTGTTTGATTCGAAATGGAAAAAATAGCTGAACATGGAATTGGAAACTATTTTTTCCAGTCCAGTCGCGTTGTCGCGACATCAGCCCGTTTTCAACAAATTTTGCAGTTTGTTACTGACACCGACAAGTATTCAGTGTTGACTTCTCTAGGGCGCTCAAACCCTGGCTCAAATATTGATCAAAAAAAAAAAGTTATTAATTTTGACGATGATTACGATTTACGTAAATAGTCAGATGACCGAAGTGCCGTTATTCTTCGCGCTAAAAACTTACTTAGATTTTCAGTTTTATTATTTTGTGAAGGAAATTGTTACGACCGACGTTATAGTCGAATTTAAAAAACAATAAAATATCTAATAATCCAACTATTACTCCGATCCATCCTCGTCTGGATCAAACCTGGACCAGATCAAACACGTTGTTTTTTTTTTTTGGTATTAGTACTCAGGGGCCAGGGCATTGTACCAGAACTGGGTTGGGGAGGAGGAAAGAAGGAGTAGTGTTCCGCTATTTGGTTGCTGTTTTTTATTTTATATTGCAGGGATGAGTATGTCAGAATTTAACTGAGGCTGTTTCAACTTTTCAGTGTCCACCGTGCATGCGTTTGACAATGCACAGCCGAACAACGGCTACCCCAACATTGCATGTTTTTAGGTTTTATTTTGTTATTGTGTTTATTTGAAAAAATTTGTGGCTATTGTTTTTTTTTTCGTCAGAGTCTTTGCTGGGAATCGAACCCACGATTATTACGCAAACGCTACATGAGTGTCACAGCCAACCGTAATACTGGCATGACAAACATGAGTTGTAAGTTGTGCCACAGCCATCTCAAGAACCCCCCTATTATTAATCATCATCGTGAACACATTTTTTTTTTGCTTGACGTTGGCTGCGTTGCACTCTTATCACAACAGAATTCTCCTCCTGCCTGTCTTGAAATTCAACAAATTATCACATTATTCGTTGAGTTCGTTCGTATTTTTCTCTAAACTCTGTCGTACCGACTCAGTGGGATCCGCGCTTAATCGCATTTCGGCGATCTCCTTTCTATGCCTTCATACTACAATTGCAATTGTAAGCGTATTTGTTGTATTGTTTGTCATTTCCTACAAACAAAAGTATCAATTACCAAATCAATTATAGTCCTCTACAAAAACCTACAGGAAAGATTTAGTTTTCTTTTCTGTTCTGTTCGTTGTTTTTTTTTTTGTTATTGTGTTTTTAGGCGAAATTGAAAATGATACAGTTTAAAGTATGCCGAATTAACGACATGCTGTTGATTTGATGTTGAGATGTCCTTGTGCAACAATAGTTGCATGCAACTTATGCAACCCTCCTCTCGAGCGTCGAGGTTGCTCGTTGCCTGCGTTCCTAAGGCTCTCATATTGTGCATTGTGTCTACTCGTGTAATTTAACAATTGGGCCCGGCAAATCTTTTTGTTTGCACAAAAATGCTTAAACGCCTCACCGAGCGAGCGCCTCTTACTGTTGTTTGCTTAAGTGATTTTTTGTTCACTCGTTCGCTCGTTCGTTCGTTCTTTCTTTCTGTTTGCAGCCGAAACCCCCCGGTTCACCGGGTTTGCAACAAATTCATTCATCAGCCCAACAGTCCCATCAGCCAGTCAGTCATTTTGTTTGCACTTAAACACTTTTTTTTTTGCGTGCCCGTACCGGTGACGTGCACTCGAGCAAAGTTTGCTTTACGCCCAGGTATGCGACCACGTTGCCAGTGCCATTCGTCTATTTGTTCGGTCTTTTAAATGTGGAACTTCAGCCAGACATTTAGTCTCAAATCAACAATAACAGCAACAATAACCGGGGTAACTTAATATCGTAATTGTGGCACAATGAAGCGCAATTCTAATGGCAGCAACAACTTCAATAACCACGACAATCCAAAAACAGCAAAAAGAAACAATTCAAAGATTTTCCATAAATGATAAGCTACCCTTTTTCGCAGCAAAACAAAGTGAAATAAAGCAAAAAGAAAGACCCAAATGCATGCAGCCATTAGGAATAAATACTCGTAGAATTTCTGTAACTAGAAATTATATATTTTACTCACGGTCGTTGGGCGCTCGGCCGTTTAGTCTCTCTCTCTCCCTCTCTCTCTCTTTCTTTTGGGCTCGTAGAACATACACACATTAATGGCAGAAAAACTAAAGTACTTGTCTGCAATTGCCTGGCAATACACGCGAAGAAATAAATCTATCAAATAAGTTTAATTTAAGATTAGAAATTATCTTGCAAATGAAGTTGGAAGCATTTTGAATACTGAATCTGAACTGAAACCCTCAAAACCCACTTTCGTTTAATTCTTAGAAGCGGAACTTGTCAAACTTTTCGGTTACCCAGTTTATGATCAACAAAGTGTGTACACGGGTGTTTCATTGGGCGCGTTCTGTCTGTATATTTCGACAAAACAAAGTGCGTGCGTGCCTGATATCATTGATATATTGTGAGAAGCCAGTTTTGTTAGATTTAACAACATGACAGCAAAAGCCGGCCACCAGAAGTTAATTAATCAGACGAATCAAATGAATTTATAAATAAAAAGTCTGACAAAAAATTTATCTGCCACTAAGACTGATCAGTTGACGGCCAAAGTTGGCCAGAACTTATGAAGTTTATGGTTGTGTGTAGAGCCAAAGTTGCCATTAAAGATATTTCAATGATAATTGCGAATCTTCCAATACGAAATCATCTCACAATATCTCTCACTTATCTGACTGTGGCAAATTCGAATACTTGCACGTTTGTCAGATGTCGCACAAATATTGTTGTTGCCTGAGAAGGGTCTGCCAGTGACGTCGTTGCAACACAACTGCTCACACGCTTGTAAGATGTTTTCGGGCATATTTAACTGATCTGGCAGGCACTTATAGGCCTAAAGAAGATTAAAACAGCCATTTATTTAGTAGAAGTCTAATTTCACTGAAACTTTGAAGAAATTACAAAAATTACAAATCATAAAAGAATTTCTTTTTTCCATAAATTATTCTGTGTGAATTAACGAATTTCCTTTTCTGGCATTTCCAAAACTTGATCTCTTATTTTGGGGCGAAGACGAGTCCATATTGCAGACATTCAAATTAGTCCCGCGGCCATTTCCAAAACTTTATCTCTGATTCCGCGCCATGACGAGTTCATCAAATCAGTCCACCTGTTGCTCAGTAAAACATCGGTTTTATGTGTATAGATCAGCTTAAACGGATGGCAAGACGGATGCTTTTAAGCCAGCAGAATTTTCACAATATTTATTTCTTTAATACGTTTGTTTTTCTGAGTGTAAATTAATTTTAAATATGTAGGTAAAACTGAAACGCTGCAAGCACCAACATTTAGTGCCCAAACCTACACATTCATCATTATCGTAAGTCACATATAAATATGAGACTATTTTAAATGCACGGGGACATTTCTATTCGCATGTCAGTGTGTGTGTGTGTGTGTGTGTGTGTGTGTGTGTGAATTTATAGAAGAAATTTAAAAAATTAACCCAACCAACCAGCTGTAGCTATTTTTTCTGTTTTTTCTTCGCTCCCGTTGCCGTTTGGTGCACTAAACCATCATTATCAACGCATTAAAATCGTATGGAGTGTTTTTTTCGGTTTTTTTTGTCTTTAAAATGTTTTGCAGTGGCTTTACATTAAAACTCATATACAAACTACACACACACACACACACACACACACACACACACATCTCTTATCAGATCATGTAAAATAAAGTCGAATGAAAAAAAATACGTTATAATGTAAAGTTGCAAGTTTTTTCCGGTTCTCCGTACAAATGAAAACACACACACATACACACACACGCACACACACACACACTGTTACGCAAAGACGCGGCTCAGAGGCACAACTTGGAGGCGAACAAAAATTCACTAGATTTACATACCCAGACATTTTCAAAAAACTTCACTATTAAACAAAAAACTTTTTTTCTGTTTAAAAATTTATAAACCGTTTATTTGTGTGTGTGTGTGTGTTAGTGTGTGTGTTTGTGTGCGGTGCTAAGTTGTATGCGTTTCCTGTTCGGTTGGCTTGCATCCTTTTTAAACTCATTTACTTGCCAAAGGCCTACAACAATCTAAAAGCTAAAGGTCATAAGAAGTCTGTCTGTTTTGTTTCCCCGCTTCGCAAACAAATACGAACAAAAAAAGAAAACATTAAAAATATCTGCTAAATGTTTGCGCTGGCTAATTTTGTATTGTATGTTTTTATTTATTATTTTAGGTGAACCGCCCTCTTACGATGAAAAAGGAGGGCATACAGACACGTAATCGCAAACTGTCATCGAAGTCGAAAAAGAAGAAGGGCTTGGGGGGAGGCTGTTTGCCCATAGGCGGCCACTTGGGCATGGGCGATTTCAAACCTCTGGATCCCTCTAAAGGTTTTGGTGGCGGCTTTTCGGCATCAATGGGTAAGTCTTCGCGAAGCGAAAATAGCCTTCCAAACAAAGATATTTGTATATAAAAGTTTAAATTAGTCTGGCCGCTGTAGGACATTGGAATGCACTGTAGGGCACTGTAGAGCATTCCAATGTCCCGATTATTTCTGTAGAGTTCACCGCGTGAAGGAATTTTTTTCTCCAAAATCCTCCCTGTAAAATAATGCAACAGTTCAGAATTGTTGACATGAAGCAACAGCTTTTCAGTTGATTATTTGAAAGAAAACTATTTTGTTTGTGTAACTTTCAAACTCAGTTCATTCTGATGCACCAGCGACGTCAATTCTTCGCCTCGTCTGTCAGTCAAAAGTGTCACTCTAACAGAAGACTTAGAATAGTTGCTCGCCCATGATACATGTACATGTACACTTGAGTCTGACTTTACGTCTCCTTGTTAACACCCTGAATATCAAATTCGCTGGCTGGCGTCGGTAAATCTATATCTGCACTGCAGCGGAATTTCTCCTGCTCTCAGCTCGAAAACGTGAAGATTATTTCCAAAATGTCCAAACGATTTGCAGAATTGTTGCTCAATGTTGTTGTTATCGCATGAAAACGATGCACTCGCCCACACATACGAGTGCTGTTGTTGTAAAACGCTCCGTTCGCCCGACTAATAACTATTCGAATAATATAGAAGCTTCATGTGCCGCAAGTTTATTGGAGTGTGACGTCAATCTGTTGCAAAATTGTGCTGATTGTGGACAATCGAAATGAACTCAGTGGAACCGTTTTTCGCGTTGTAGAGAACTGAAGTTGGTGAAAATGCAGCGATTTGTATCGGCTACTTGGGATGGCAAAATGAATTTCCCAATTGCACCAACCAACGGCCGCGACAAAAACACTTTCTTCAAATCCGTTGTTATACAATAAAAAATATTCACCGGGTTGTTAATCTGCCTGCGGACTGACTAAGACTGAAAAGATATCGTGTTCCTCTCAGTTAATTTATTGATGACATGAATTAAAAATTATGGGTCCTCTTTAAATTGGCCCCGCTGGAGGTCGTTGTAAAACTTGGAAAGATTTGCTTAATGGTCGCAGACAAAGAAAACCGGCAAAAATCTATTATTCACGTACGAAATCTGTACTATTAAGTGAAAGAAACGCAGGCGCTATTGTCAAAATATATTAATTGCAACGACTTTGCCAGCCCTGACTTGAACCCAGAAATGAGAAAACATTTCACAGTTTTCTGCTTTCGAGAGTAGTTCCGAATTCCGAAAGTAAAACTCTGTCGGCGTTAATTTGCCCGACAGTGTGACTGCAGGGTACTGATTATTGTCGCAATGTGTGGGTGGGTGATATGACACGATTAAAACGACAGCGTGATCTCAGCTCAATTATACGACCAACTTCTTCCCCCCCCCCCCCTTCACCCACTCCAACAAATCGATTATTTCAATGACAATATTTTCATAAAAAAAAGCCTGTAATTTTTTTCTTTTTTTTTTTTTTGAATTTAAATGTTGAATTTGTGGTTGTTGCTTAATTTGATGTTTTTTCGCCAAATCATTTGTGTTGTTATTCTTTCGTTTTCGTGTTTCAGCTCAACATGGCCATCTTTCCAGTGGTCTACATCCAGCTCATGCGCACATGCATGGTGGCTGGTATACTGGCGGCATGGGAGCTTTGGGTGCTTCCAGTGGTCTGCAGGGTGGCTTTTCAACGGCCGGCTCTCTGAGTGGCGGTGTCGTGCCTCATTCTCAGCCTTATCATTTAGGTTTGGGCTCCATGGTGAGTTGCGAGTTGGTCGCCAGCGACAGCTTTTCTTAAAGCTCTTGAATGCCAAAGCTTTTGAGAATTGCTTGTTATTTTTGTTTTGATTAAACTGAAATTGTTTTACGTTTGTTCTCCTGCTCTTTAGGGTACTTGGCGTACTGACTATACGTGATGGAGCGGCAATAATTTGAATAATAATTTGTTTAACTGAAACTGCAACTTCTACCGCTAGAAACCGTCTTACAGGCACAAACAGAAACGCTAAAAACAACAACAAAAACCAACTAAGCAGAGCTAAAGATGGCAAGACGCTGTTAAAGTTCCTAAAAAACGAGAAGACAAAAAATCACTGTTTTAAGATCACATGCCCTTTAAGGATTTTGCAACGAAATCCTTAAGCCTCTAGGCGTCTTTGCTAATGAGTTACAACCACAATCTGCTGCTACTGCTGCTACAACAACAACAAAATGCTTTTGCTGTCTGCAAAGAAAGAAATGAACGACCGAAAGAGGACAACTTCATTAGCATGACCTGAATTCGCTTGAGTTTCACAGCAGCCGACTTAAACTGCTGTTCACCAGGATTAAGGATTTGCTTGGGCGCCACTTAAGTCCTAGCAAAAGGCAGAGTTCTCTCTCTCTCTCTCTCTCTCTCTCTCTCTCTCTCTCTCTCTCTCTCTCTCTCTTTGTCTGTCTGTCCGTCTGTCTGTGCTTTGCAACATGATTTATTTTTAATCTTGTGTTGTTTTATTTCTTTACTGCTCCGCTCTTCGCCTGCAAATTTATTTCAATCGTTTTCCTGCCACTTCAAGACAACCAGCAACCAAATTCCTAAAGAAACGAAAACGTTATTTGAATAAAATGTATTATTTTGTATTTTATTAATTATTTTAATCTTAATTACTATTTTTAGTATATGTTATGTTAACATTGCGTGCAATTTATTAATTTATTTTAAAACCAACAAATTAATTCACTACTTTTTCCTTAAATAATATTATTATTATTATAATTTTATTCAGCAAATAATCTTTACCACGAATTATTTTTTCAAACAACAATCGAGTGTAAAGGAAACATTTTAATGCCATAAATTTATTGTTACACACAAACGAAAAGCGAAAACAAACACAAAAACAAAAACAAAAACAAAAAAGGAGAAAAGAAATCCACAACTGCTATGAATTGTTTTAAATAAATTCATAAAAAAGAACTAAATCGAGTCGCCAGCACACAGTTTTGTACATAAAAAACAACAATAAATTATTTGATGTAAATAGTTAATTAAAATAAACAAATCAACAAACAACAAAAGCCATTAAACAAACACTTAAATTACAACAACAACAATATAGTATGTCGGCAGAAAAAGTGTTTAAAGCGTTTAAAATAACATTTGAAATAAGTTCCGGCAAGCGTGCGGCTTGGCCAAATCAATGTCAAGGCGTTCTGCCTGCAATCGGCATTTGTACGAGTATCCAGCGTTATAGGAAATCCTACCGGCTCTGTTTGAGTGTTTGAATATTTTCAAATTCTCTGCCTATTGGATAGATTTCGTTACAGGCTGATTGGCAAGCAAATTTCGTGTTAATCGGCTGCAAGAAAATTATTCGAATAAGATTATTCGATTAAATTAATCGAATAATATTAGTAAAAGAAAGTTAATCGATAAACTTTATACGAATAAAATTAATCGAGTACAACTATTGAAAAAAAATTAATCGTATAAAAAATTTCAAAAATTGATAAAAAGTTCGAAATCGCCTTTTTTTATTTCACTCGAGTTTAAAATTCAAAATTAGTCGAATACAACTATTCGAAAAAAATTAATCGAATAAAAAATTTCAAAAACTGATAAAAAGTTTGAAATCGCCATCTTTATTTAACTCGAGTTCAAAAATCAAAATTAGCCGAATACAACTATTCGAAAAAAATTAATCGAATAAAAAATTTCAAAAATTGATAAAAAGTTTGAAATCGCCTTCTTTATTTAACTCGAGTTCGAAAATCAAAATTAGTCGACTTCGTTCGGTTGGAAACTAAACATCTTGGTGCCAACGAGAAAACTGCCCGCCCACGCTTTCCATTTTTGAAAATTATTTTAAACATTAAAGTTGTATATAAAATTTAAAATTGTATAAAATGTGAATTGGAAAATAAAACACAAAAAATTACTATAAATTTCAAATACGTCCAAAACATTAAGTTAAAACTTTAACAAAAACGCATAAAGGAACACAAAATACTAATTGCAATTTCAAATTGCCAAATTCTTCAACTCTTTTATACAAAAACAGCAAAAGGAAAGCATAAACTTGAAAAAATCTGATCTAGACTAATTATAAGTACATAAATAAATAAATTGGAAAAAACAAAACTCCTGTACATTTTCTATGCATGGTGATACATTTTTAAATTATAAATAATTGTAAATATGTGTTTTAGTTTAAAACTGTTTCTGTTTTATTTAATTTCTAACACTTAATTGCTTTAAACAAAAAAACCAACATTTTTAGTCTTATTTATAATAAAAAAAAATAAACAAAATTGTTGTTATAAATTCGTTTTTATTATTAATTTCATTAAAATAAAATTGTACATTAAAAAACGCCTGTAATTGTAAAAATCATCATTCACTAAAACACAAGAAAAACACATTAAAAAAATATGTATTTAGAAAAAGAGAAATAAAATTAGAATTTACTAGAACTTACAATGTATTTTACTATTGTAATTGTTAATAATAATATTAGTTTTAGTATTTTAAATGTAATTTGCCATATTTATAAAAAAATAAACATTTAAAACAGACACACACACGAAAATATTATAAAATTATATAAAAATAAATAAAAACAAATATACATTTAACTTTAAAACCACTATAAAATAATATGAAATGTATGTATTTAAATATAAAAGGCAATCACATAAATATATATATAGGAAAAAACTAAATGAAAAAATTATTATTAAAAACAAATGTTTAAAATAATACAGAAAAGTATTTAAGTTGAATTATTCAAAAGAAAAAAAAAATAAATGATATAAAAAAATATTAACCACATTGACTTTTTAATAAAAAAAAAAAAAAAAAAAACACAAAAACAAAACAAAAGAAGTTCTACAACAAAAAGCGCAAACGGTTTGGAATCCAGCGTTTTGTTGTCGAAGTGGTAACGATGCAAGATTTATTACAACAACATGACTAAGCAAAACTTCTGAGCAGGTCTTCGATTGTATTAGACCCGCTACAGTAAACACTTGACCGAAGGGGCGTCTTCTGGCAGAAGAAATGGAAATTGCTTTTGGCCGGGTATCCAAATTCACAAACGAAAAACCAAAATTTTACTCCGGCAAGTCCCCTGAAGCGGAATCCCTGAAAAATCAAGAGAGTTTCAGTTCTTTTAGTTTATTTGGCATGACTTTTTAAGAAATCCTTCTGTTTGGTGATCGACTGGCAGACCGCTCCGGCTACGCACGCAATCTTTTTAGCTGCGAAAAGGATTGGAAAAATCTTTTAGAGGGAGATGTGTACGTACGTACTCGTATGTAGTATTCCTTCAGAAATAGATTTGTTCAATTCAGCAGCTCGGTCGCATGGCATATGGCTTGAACAAGTACAGACAAACTGGTTGTATCGTTATTTTATCGTATTTCTAAGCAGCACAAACCAAACCTGTCAATTCTTTAGGAAACTTTAAGTCACTTTTAACTAAAGGATACTTTGCCTGCAAAAGTCTGTTGCAGGCTTAAAATCAGCTGACGTTACTTTTAATCTATTTAATACAATAACAGCTTTAGTCATCCAGGTCACTTTTAAGAAACAAACACTTTTTTTTTGCGTTAAAACTTTTTGCTTTGAAAAAAAGGAAGGAAACAAATTCATCAATAAGAATAAGTAGGAAATGTTTTAAAATAAACAATTTCTTGCAGTTCGCTTATATGTTTTCCATTTCTGGCTAATTCAGATTTTTTCAAGTTTTTGTGAAGTGAAATGAAAACGTCCACAAACAAATCTTGTCATATTTGAACTTTTACCCTTTCATACTGAACGAGTCGATGGACTCGTACAATGCGCTATTTGGGTTCAAGATTTGATAGTGATACTTTCAGTTTCCGCTTAAAACGCTGTTAGCAACTAAAATGCAACCAATTAGCAATAACATGGATAGCAAGTGGTTGCGACAGGACGTTGTCAAATTTAGTAACTTCATTCCAAATTTTTATGGACTTCTTTAAAGATGAAGTCTCTACAACGGTTCAATCGAATCGCGCTCAGCCTGTTGTGATTTATTAATTACTTAGAATATTGCAAAAATGTGACCGACTAATAGATAAAATTCGCCATCTGTACGTGTATGTGGCCAATGTCATGTTGCATCCACAGACGTATGTGAACAAATTATAATCATATAAAATGATTGTCTTATTCTGATTATTCAACAAAGCATTTGCTACATTAATTGTAGACTTCATAATTTGGGCGCATGTCACACAAATCTTACGTAAGCAAATAATTAGTTGTATGCTGCTCCTCCGTATAGAGAGACGGGACTGTGTGCAATTCACGCTGCAAAGATCTAACTGCTTGTTTATTTTATGTCTAGAAGTTTGTAAGACTTTATTTGAATCATGTTCCTTAAATATCTGTTAATAAGAAAGCAGATCTTGTTGTATCAGACAATAGACTTACTTGGGTAATAATTGTAAGACAACAATAAGCTGAGCAAGAACGTTATTACATCGAGAAACGGTCTTTTGTTTCTTATTCTTTTAAAACAATGACTCAGGCTTTAATTCCCAAATTGGTTAATATCAATATCATAATACAGGCGGCTGAGAGGGTGTTGTACGAACAACTTTTCTAACACAATATTTAACACTTTTAATGGCGATACGTACGTGTGTGTGTGCGCGCGCGTGTGTGTGTGTGTGTTTATGTTAAATATCTTTTATAGCAACAAACAATATGTTTTCCAGTTCATATCTGGTACTGAAGTTTATAGCACTGAAATTTCTATTCATGGCTTTTTATTTGAGGCACGTTTATGAAGTTCGTTTCTTAGGTCTTTTGTTTGCACTTTGTGAAAAAAAAACAACGTTTCCCAGCTACTAAAAACTGTTTGTTTCTTAAGTCTTTTTTTTTTGTTTATACGACAACATCTTCAATCCTCGTATACAGAAGATTTTATGATTTAGTTGTTGTTAAAAAATGGTAAAATTTAATTTGAAAGATGGCAAAACTTAAATATCATAATATAAAATAAAATTGGGGAAAATTTTACGCATTCGTGTTCAGGCGGGTATTTTATATATCTTTTCGCAAGTATTCGACGCCTTGAAACGGCGTGGTTGCAACCACGACAAACGTATTTTCTCACAGTTGGCATACGGCGTAGATCTCAACGAACTCCGTTCTGTCTTTAAAGTTGGAAGCCATGAAATTGTACATATTCAAAAATGGCACATGCTGAACGATTGATGATGTACCGACAATCCAGCACAATGTTAGACAGTTGAGGCTGAAGCTCTACAAATATATACGATTTAAGCTACAAATTTGATAAGATTATAGTTCAGATAACCGTTTTTTCAACTGCATGTGGGATCAGGGCAGGCTATTTTTTTCTTGATTGTTCGTTAGTATCGTATTTTTTTCCAACTTGGCCCTAAAACTCAAGCACATACAGCCGTTTTCTTCGACAGCCACTTGGTCGCAGTAACCTAAACCGTCGTACACTGTCCTACATATACTGCGAATATATTGCTTTCAACCACTACCAGCCGTACATTCCTTTTTAAGCGCATGGCACTTCTGTATTTGTGATGAACCGACATATTTCTAACCTCAGACAAGATCCTATTTGAAGAATGAATAGATACAATTATAATTTGTTAAGCTTGTAGTGGAATAAAAGTGGAATCTGAATCCGAAAGTTGATGAAGTGTTCAAATATAATTTGCAACAAAATATATTAAATATATTTCACTATATTCATATTTTTCACAGCTAGAAAACAATTTTTTCTTTTAATTTTTATAGTTGCCTAAAAACTTTATGAATTTTGTGTGTTGCTGCTTTACTTGGCTTTTAAAGGAATTCGCTCACTGCTCATCACTTCATGTGAAAAGCTGTCAAAAGTCCGCAGAAAAAAGTTAATGAGAAACAAACAAGATATAATGCTGCTGAGTTCATATCGTGAAAAGTAGAAACATGTATTCGGCAACATGTTCTCTCAACGTCTTATAATGCGGGCAACATTATTTTTTAGCGAAATACGAATACTTGGCGAATACTTGGCACTAAACTGTGACCTACAGCAGAGGAGTTTTTGTTTTGCCTGAAAGCTGAGAGGGGTGTAAATTTAAGTCAAATTCTAGAGATGAAACAGCGGCTCCGCACAAAAAGAGGCATCAATTAATCTAGACAAACTTTCCAAGACCCCCTTCAAATTGATCTTGTTTAAGATTCTACTTAGAAAATTGGCTTTTTCAAAAGACATTTTCTTTAAAGGAAGAATTTTTTTCCTTATTAGAAAAATTTACTGTTTTTTGTTTTTTTTTTTTTTTTTTTGTGAAAAATTAAGTACTTCTACAAGACACTTCTCTGTTCAATATATTTTTCTGCTTAAGAGCATTTTGGCACCCTTTTCTAGAAATGTTTTACTTTTTTAAAAGACAGTTTTTTACTCCTGTTGAAGTTTAAAGTCTAAATTTGTTTCTATTTTCAAAATAATTTTGGACGGCGTTAGACAAGCCGATAAAATTCCGCAAGATCATTTTTGGTCAATTTATTCCCAATTCGTCTAATTCGCAATAGTATTTGGCGTTTTCTTGTCACCTTGTGAACTTAACTTATTGGCTCCAGTAGCATTGGAACGCACATGAACGTTGTGGTGCAACAACAACAATAACAACAACAACCACAGCAAACAAACGCACGAAATTAATGGTCATAAGCATCGTCATTATTGGCCCATCTATGGTTATTAAATGTCTCTCTGTGTTGGTTGCTGTCGCAGGCAACTGGGAACCAAAAGCCAACCAGCAGAAATTACAGAAATTATCCTAAACATGCGTGACATCATATACATATTTTAACTGCCACTTGTTTGGTAAACTTATCTGGCAGTTTCTTTTTTTCCAGGCTTTGCCAGGATTTTTTTTGCGTTTTTGTTTATCGAACTGAAGCTGTTGCCAGCACTTCTTAACAAGAAACAAACCAAGAAATATTCATAACGAGTAGGCAGCGTAGTACGAGTAGAAGTAGAGACCATCGAGTTCGCCAAACAAACAAAAAATCCATGCAAAGTTTTATGAAAAACTAAATGTCAACTGGTACACAGAGAAATATATGACAACATGTCATATGTTGTTGCTTAAAGGAGTTGCTTTTCAAAAACAATGTCCTCCATGTTTATAGACAAATAGTTTGAATATTCTTCTTACGAAAATCTGGTGTTGAAATAATGTTTCGACTTTTAATTTCGACGTACACGGTCGTCAGTCGGTTTGTGAAGTCTTGGGTTTTCGTTTCCTTTAAGAAATTCTTTAAAAAAAAAATCTTTTTATCACAACAAACCTGCAGAAATCCTACAAAGCACAAAGTCTGAAAAGAAAATTTCGTTCAGAAAAAGTATCTAGAAAAATACTACAATACGATCTCAAAATGCTTCCCTTAAAAAGTTATTTCTTAGACAGAAAAAATTGCTCCTTTCTAAGAAACGAAAGACTTATTAGAATTGTATTTTAAATATCAAAAAACTCACTGTTGAAAAGCACCTTTTAAAAAGTAGATACAAAATCCTGGCACGAAATCAAAAAATTCAGCTGCTCTTTTGTGTCTGTTCTCCAGCTGTCTATAGGCCAACATTTCGCAACTGCCCACCATCTTCTTCAAACATTCATTGTAACTTAGCAAAGCTTTTGTGGCCTTAAAGCAAATATGAAATATGAATTCCCCAGCAAAAACACCAAATACTGAACAAATTTTGATTGCTACGAAGCAGAGCAGTCGGAGCCAAGCGATTTCTTTCAGTGTCAATATGTGCGCAGCAAAAAAAGAAAACCTCCTAATTGCAAATTGAATATGGGTTGTTAATGTACGACAATATTCTCCGGTCTCAACGCAAATAAAAGAACGAAAATCGTTTTTACTCCGCCATCATGCTGACGCTCCAAAAATAATTTGCGTGTACAATTGTTAATGTTGTTATTGGACAATCATGAGACTTGCTGGCGTATTAAGTTTCAATACGGAATTGTCCAAGAACTGCAGCACCAACAACAACATGATTTGAATAAAATACATAAATGGAAAAAACTTTAACTGCAGTTATTGTTGTTGCTGAAATGGGATTGCAGATAAATCTTAAATATTATCCATGAAGTTGTGTTGTGTTCTGTTGTCTGCAACTTTATTCATGATTTTCAAAACTAATAACTGTTCGAGCGTTGGAGAAGAACAAAGTTCCTACCAAAAAGGAGTTTGGAGAAATTATTTCAAATAATTACGACTGAATTGGGAACTTCGGAAAGATATCAAAAAAGAATGTTGTTTATTTCCCCTGAAACACAAATAAGGCTGGAGGAGAATGTTCAGGTCCGTGGCAGGGCAAGTCGAGCAATTAATTCGTCAGCCTCAGAAGCGGGTTCGTGAACAATGCATTCGTTCATGGTGGGCAGGCAAGTCAAGAAAATGCCGGCCATCAGCTCCCAACGTTCTAAAGTCTCTGTCGAGAATTTCTTAACAGAATAAATTGTTTTTGTTAAGTGGAGCGCTCTGTGTTTTGTAACATCTCTGTTTATTTATCCATATGCACATTTTTGCAATTATTTAACAAATATTCAGTTTGTGAAAAACACTTGTTAAGCGGCATTCAAAGATTTCCGATATATGTATGTGACTTTGTAGTATGGTTGGCTACAACCATATAACATGATCAACAACAACTCGTATTTGAGTTTCTTTTAATTTTTCCTACAATTTCAATTTCAATTGCCTAAAACTTAGACCATAACATTTACATATAATTTTGATTATTTGAAAAGCAAAAAGTTTTTAATTCTGTTTTTCGCATTCGCCAAGTGTGTGGTCATTTCTTTTATTTTTAGAAGGGCCATTGCACATTTTTGCAATTATTTAACAAATATTCAGTTTGTAAAAAACACTTGTTAAGCGGCATTCAAAGATTTCCGATATATGTATGTGACTTTGTAGTATGGTTGGCTACAACCATATAACATGATCAACAACAACTCGTATTTGAATTTCTTTTAATTTTTCCTACAATTTCAATTTCAATTGACTAAAACTTAGACCATAACATTTACATATAATTTTGATTATTTGAAAAGCAAAAAGTTTTTAATTCTGTTTTTCGCATTCGCCAAGTGTGTGGTCATTTCTTTTATTTTTAGAAGGGCCATTGCACATTTTTGCAATTATTTAACAAATATTCAGTTTGTAAAAAACACTTGTTAAGCGGCATTCAAAGATTTCCGATATATGTATGTGACTTTGTAGTATGGTTGGCTACAACCATATAACATGATCAACAACAACTCGTATTTGAATTTCTTTTAATTTTTCCTACAATTTCAATTTCAATTGACTAAAACTTAGACCATAACATTTACATATAATTTTGATTATTTGAAAAGCAAAAAGTTTTTAATTCTGTTTTTCGCATTCGCCAAGTGTGTGGTCATTTCTTTTATTTTTAGAAGGGCCATTGCACATTTTTGCAATTATTTAACAAATATTCAGTTTGTAAAAAACACTTGTTAAGCGGCATTCAAAGATTTCCGATATATGTATGTGACTTTGTAGTATGGTTGGCTACAACCATATAACATGATCAACAACAACTCGTATTTGAATTTCTTTTAATTTTTCCTACAATTTCAATTTCAATTGACTAAAACTTAGACCATAACATTTACATATAATTTTGATTATTTGAAAAGCAAAAAGTTTTTAATTCTGTTTTTCGCATTCGCCAAGTGTGTGGTCATTTCTTTTATTTTTAGAAGGGCCATTGCACATTTTTGCAATTATTTAACAAATATTCAGTTTGTAAAAAACACTTGTTAAGCGGCATTCAAAGATTTCCGATATATGTATGTGACTTTGTAGTATGGTTGGCTACAACCATATAACATGATCAACAACAACTCGTATTTGAATTTCTTTTAATTTTTCCTACAATTTCAATTTCAATTGACTAAAACTTAGACCATAACATTTACATATAATTTTGATTATTTGAAAAGCAAAAAGTTTTTAATTCTGTTTTTCGCATTCGCCAAGTGTGTGGTCATTTCTTTTATTTTTAGAAGGGCCATTAATAAAACAACAAACCCACAAAAAATAGTAGAAGAAATCAGATGATTTGTGTGTGCCAACTATTGGTCAATTTATTATGGTAAAACACACATCGAAGTGCCACCATTAATTTAGGTTTGGTTCGATGTTCTTGTTTTATTTTTTTTTACTTTTTTTGTTAAAACACTTCTCCAAGTCGTCTTCTGAATTAAAAACATTAATAAACCAGAACAAATACAACAAAACTAACCAACCCTAAAATGTACAAACGAAAAATACTAAAATTACTACTACTGTGTAAAACAACAGCGAAAAGAGCAAGAAGAAAAAGAAGAGGCAGAGGGAAAGAACATGCTAAAACACGCACTCATGCCAACCATAAATAAATTATTGAAAAGCCATAAAAATAAAAAAGCCATTATTAAACAATAGACTAACTTTAACATGCATACAAACATATATATGTATTGTATGTATATATGGGAATACGTATGTGTGTGTGTGTGTGTGTGTGTGTGTGTGTGTGTATGTGTGTGTGTGTGTGTATGTAAATGTTAACCGTGGCTCAATAATGGTTAACAAAATAAGTTTACACAGTAGTAAATTCATATGGACTTACCAGCAAATAAACACATGTACGAGCATGTGTGTGTGGATGTACATACATATGAAAAGAAACCAACAAAGAAATGCATACAACATTGTAATACTAGTATATGAAAGTAGTAGCGCAGTTGCGGGCACTTTAAAAGCACTTCAACCGCAGCTTAGACTCAATAGTGAATGAATCCAGCTGCGGGCAGACGATTCCAATAACGGAGCAGCACCGATAGCCGGTAAAACTGGATTGCACCAAAGTTTACATAAAAGAAGATGTACCTCCCTCATTAGCGAGTTCCTCTAACGACCGGGCTAAAATACCGAGACAGGGAGTGACCGTCTAAGGTATTTTCTTTCGAAGCACACTTCAGTTTTTGGAAATTTCTTAATATTTTCTTTATGCTTTAAAATGGTTTTATCCAGATATCTTATACAAATTTGTGATTCGTATCATATATTCTAGATGAAGAGATAATCTGCGAGAACTTCTCCCAGTTATTCAAATTTTTGTTACGTAAATATTGCGAGAAAGTGTTTCCATGGCCTTACCGCAACAGTCCACTTGTAGTGGGAACAGCATGGCTGCTGTCGTGCGTGAAGTAGGGGCAGCAATGATTCTGGCGTCTTTAACGTCTAGTTTTAAGACTCCTGTATTATGTCCAACTTGTTTCAAGCCGGGCAACAGCTGAATGCAGATCCACCCTTTTATAGCAAACTCGATTCAGGAAAATTAGCAACCGGAGAGATTTTCTGTTCTAGCAGAACATCGCCGTGACCACATTTGCCCTACAAATTGGAATAACAACTTGCCATAAATTGTCTTCTCAACATACTGATACTTATTGTTTTATAAAATTTTCAGCTTTTTGACAAAATTACGCAAAAAAGTAACAACAATAAAAGAAATTTTCAAATTATGCCATGAAATTTACGAGCATTTGAAGGTACTACCGGCGATATTATTAACTTGACAGCGATTTTTATTTTTACTTATGCAGTTCGTTCATTAAAAATTGGGGAACTTTTTCGCAAGCAAAATCATACATCTTATCGTGGTGGGCGTATTAAAAAAAAAATCTTTTAAGACGTTTTTGTAACAGATTAATGAGCAAGTAAAGTTGTTTCCTTTAATCTATTACCAAATTCTCACAGCCGTTTTTTAAAAAATCTTCAACCGAATGTATTATATTGATAATATTCACTTTGAAGTTTTCTGTCACAAACTACATATTTTATATTGTCTGTGCCCGCAATACACAGGAGTACGACGCTGGAACGAGGGCTAAAATACTTATACGTCGTTTGCTGCTTCCGTATTGCTCATCGCTGTTATAAATATTTAAGGGTATTTAACCAGAGGTATATACGAAATTTCTTTCATTCAAAACAGCAATTGGTTGGTTTGTTTAGAAAATTACTGGAGAAAATGCAGGTGCTTAAATGAATTTATTAACAAAAACGCAAGTACGGCGTCTTATACTGCCTGTATAGATTTATTTGTTAATTGTGCGCCCACTCTTGCACGTGCAAAAATTATAGCTGTATTTTCAAACATACTGTTTAGGCAAACGAGTATTTCTGTGGGTAACCTTCCCCGACCTGGAGGGCCAATAAACGGTTGGCAGTAAAGCAAATGTTGGACGCGTGAACGACACTGTTTAGGAATTTCTAAAAACGTAAACATAGAGTTCGACACTCCATGCTGTTACGTTGTTGCCACGAACAGAGACAGAAGAACGTCCTGCCATGCAGACGAAAATCTCATCCAAAAGACGGTGATTTAGATGGTGTTTGTGAGACCAGCACTGCCAACGGCACCCGCTAACGAATAATTACTTGAGTTACGTGCCACACAGCAGGCGCCACGATGCACATTCTGCTTAAACCATTTTGAGTTTATGAATATCCACCAGCATCGTGCGATCGCTAGACTTTTTAAATCACAGATCTATAAAATGGATTAATGCCCTTAAATTCAACCTTGCTGCGCTATTTACTTAAGTTCAGCTATATCTGTGCAGCAAGTTGATGGAAAACTGGACCATTCGAATTTCTGCCACCGCAAGAACCCACCACGGATATTTAATAATATTCCAAAAATTAATTTTTGGTGACTTGTTGTCTATTTCAATTTTGGGTTTGAGTTGACCTGCAGTGCCAAAACAATTTTAATAGAAATCGGCTTAAATAAATAATGTCCATACAAAACCATATCTCTTTCCAGCCCCTCCCCCCCCTCCTCCCATACAAAAGCATTTTGTTTGTAATTTTTGTATACCACATTTATGTAAATCTAATTTAACGAAAATATATATGAAAATATCTTTCGTTATCCGTCGTTTGTACACAAAATGTCTATAAATGCATTCAAATTTGAATAATACGATTAAAATCTACACAAAAAACGTTCAAATATTAATGAAAATATGAAAATGTCTACACAAAAGCAACAAAAAAGTTAAGAGATTTAATAAATAAATGTGATTGTATGGTCAACGAATAAAGTAGGAGTACCAGAGCGAACACTAATACACGCACACACACACACACACATGAACATTTCTACATTCAGACATTTCTAGTCATGCAATTTACGATCCTATCAAATTATTTAGACATGGATTTTTATTAAAAACAAAAACAAAAACAAAAATAATAATAATAAAATAAAAGCAAAAGCGTACGAGTTCTTTAATGCCTGCTTCGAGTAACTGCAAGTGAAGTGTCTATAACATCAGATAACTTATAATCTATGATTATTTTACACTAATTAGTTAACGTTGTATGTTGTGTTGTAAAGTGCCAGTGACTTGAAAGAACAGTTTAAAGCCGAATCGATAAACTTAAACTCCACGCATTGGAGTTAAAGTAAAAATATTGTATGTAAAATTTGCGGACAGAACGGAGAGGCCAGAGCAATATCAGCAAATTCTCTTAAATCAGATTCCCTGAAGTCATTACCAGTAAGTACAGTACAAACTCTATACTTCGCAGCTCGCTAATCCGTAATCCGCATTCCTAAATCCTGACATCAGTTTTCGTTGCACAGCGCATATTCACTTTTCTATTATTTTCATACACCCGTCCATGTATTCTTTTGAAACAGCCTCACAGAACGTATTTTTACTATTTCACTTTTTCCTATTTTTCTGCCTTTACATGAAGTTTTTCATTTATCATTTATGCACTTAAAAAACTTATGACTATATTTTGTAGCGACACATTTTATAATTGTATTGTTATAATAAACAAACTATAATAAACAAAATAATTGCAACTCGGATTGCAAAATATTCGCTTAAAATATATAAAGACAGAAAAAAATACTGAAAGAGGATTTTTCAAACATTTGATTTTATTACACGCGCCAAAGATGTAAAATTTATGCTTAATCGAAATATATATAAATGTTTTTTAGTTGTTTAAAACTAGGAAATAAAATCGTATAGACGGCTAGAAAATACAACATTTAGGAGTATCATTTCAAATACAATATAAAAGTGTATTTCCCAACTTTCAAAGAGAAATTAAGCTTTAACGAACTCTTATGTAAAATTAATTTTTTTCGATTTGTTTTTCATGTTCTTAAAATACACTCTTTGCTTTCATGACACACATGGTAACATCTGAAAATGTATTAAAACAATGAACTAATTAATTAATTAAAAATTGATGCACATTGATCTATTTGAAGTGGATATCGAGAGTGGAAATCGTAAAACAACATCAGCTCAAATAGTTTTCAAACAATTTCATGTCGTACACAAACAGTCGCTCTAACAAATTGATACAGCAGAACGCAGCTATAATGAAATAAAAGATATAGAAAAATAGCAAAGAAAAAGAGCAATTGGATCAAATAAAAATCAAGAAAATTATTGCAAAAAGCCGACTTTAAGACAGCAAAATAAAGTAACTAAAAGTTTGGTTCCATGTCCGTCTGATATTAAACAAAAGTGTATGAAAACAAATCGAATGCAAAAAGAAGATTTCTGAGAATCCTGCCACAAAAGCAGACGGTTTATAAATCATCGAGAATCTCTTCAGGGAACAAACTTGCAAAACCAACGAACAAACATTTGAAAAGCGATTGACAAAAGCCAACAATAGAATTATACTGGTCCAAGCATATTTTTTCGAAACCGATTAGCAAGAGAAGAGGAATAAATAATACAAAATTTTATTATGCTAATATGAAATATGCTACTATTTTTATTTAAATTAACATGATATATTTATAAAATGAAATGTTTAATGGTTAAATAAATCACTTTATAGAGAAACGTTTAAATAAAATACGAAAAATTTACAAAAATGAATAATAATAATTTTTCCCAAAATAGTAGCAAGAAATAAATCGCCCAACTTGTAGCCTTAATACTTTTGATATATTGAGTAGCGTAAAAAGCACGAATATTGATTGACTGATCTATTTCGGCGAATAGCATCTGAAATCGTAAAGTTCGCAGATGTCGAAAGTGCAGCAAATTTATTCGGTTAAAAATCTAAAGCATAAAAAAATACCCAATTCCACCTGTTATGAAGTCGCCTTGATACATACTTACATCTTAGATCTGGAATCGTTGCTCTGCCCGCATTTCACTGTTTTAGACAATTTTGTTGGCTGCATAATCAGAAATCGTATCGCATTTGATTCGTTAGGACACTCGCATTGATTGCACGACGTATTACACAAAGTATTTGTTCAAATGCTTCGTACTTGGGCATATGTTTGCAATTAGACTAATTACCTAATTTTGTAATTGCAGTTAATTTATTACAAAACACCAGTCGAATGATGCGAACGAAATGGAGACAAGATACTCGTAACACTAGACTACAACACATCGCACTTGCACTCCCAGAAGAAAAAACAAAACAAAACGAAAGCCACTGAAAGAGCGATTTTGACATTTGATTGGAAGCAAAACACAATCTGAAAAGAATGAAGTTCAAATGAAAATTGTGAACGCCAAAAGAAATATGAACGAATGTGGGTATGTCTTTAGTCTGGGGAGGGATGGAGTGGTATTGCATTGGAATGCGACAATCACAAGATTTGGATGCCCTTCGCATATCTTGTTTTAGCAGATTCGAAATTAGACTGGGGATTAAACCAAACAAATGTCTTTGTAAACTGATTTAATCGCGAGAGGCGTTGGTAATCATTAATCTGATCTAGAGATGAACGTTCACACAAATTCCGCAACTCAGTTCTTCGTCCTTGAAAATACTTGAGAGGAATATCGTTCTTCAAATAGTCGAAAATTAATATCTAACTTTTATTTTGACTAATAAAACTTATTTCAAGCTCGTCACTGCTAATGGTACATATACACAATTTTTCTTGCCTCAACTCAACTTAATATATATGTGAACAGATTATTAAAATGGTTTAGGGCACGTTGCCATTATATTGCATATTGTCTTGTTGACATAGTAAACAGGGACAGGGTTCTGCATGGAATGAAATGCTGTAAATAAAGCTTAAAAAGAACTCATATCCGTGTCCGTTGCAACTGATAACTCTAAGTTTTAGAGCTGATATTTTTTAAATGCATAATTAATCTAAAATATCAAACAACTCTGGAATACTGGCAATTTATTCCACATTAAGTTGGCCTTCAAAAAAAAAGTACTGCCACTTAATTGAGAACACTGATTCTAATTAAAAAAAAAAAAACATTATCTACGTATAAAAAAAAAGAAAAATCCCCATTAAAATAATTACAGTTTGCACTCAAGAACATACTTGTTTCCGAAAAAATGATTATAAAATGTTGAGCCCCGACAATTGCAATATTTAATTAATTATTCGCACGAAATCGAAAATGTTATAGCTAAAACAACTGTCATTGGAAAAACCTCAATTAGTCCAATAATTTCCTTTGTTTTTTTTTTTTCATATGTAAAATGTTGTTTTTGGTGTCATCGTTGAATTGCGCTATTCAGTGATTTCTTTGTTTTTTTTTGTCGCTTTCAATAATTATAAGACAAAAAATCGCATGTCACCACTAATGAACACATCGCCCGTCCGCCATTCGGTTTAAATAATCGGATTGCAATTGAATTGAAGTGGATAAAAAAATTTAAAAATAGAACTTTAATTTTTTTTTTCAATATTTTTTCTAATTTTGGTGAGGGGCTTGTTACAAATCACACAGAAAAGAAAAATGAAAAAACCTCAATTTCGAAAATTAAATTTTGTTCAAAAATTATGAAAAGGTGTTCAAGAAATTACGATTTTAATGTACACATGTAACATCTAAATATATACATATATATTTCATTTCCTGGCTTTGAGGGTTTTCTTTCGTTAAGGCATCGCCAATTTGGTAGAAACTGTCGAAATTATGTTTGTGGACAAACATTTTATTGAATTTTATTTTGACAAATAATAAGAACTGCCAAATATTGACATATAGACAAAAACAGCCATATATAGCAAATATTTGATTAAAAAATTAATGCAAAATTTTTTATTTGTTCCTCAACTTTGAAGAAAAAAATTAAAAAAAATTAATATTAATAACATTTTTCTTTCACAAAATTCTCTTTTCGTAAGATTTTTTACGACTTAACTTTCTATTGCTCAAGGTACACCTGGTTCCCCCGTTACCTGCCACCGCGCTTTAGGGACTAAGAATCACAGATTTGCGGAAGCAGCAACGTGAAGAAAAAAACTACTGAAAAACCAATTAAAAACCAATTTAATAAATTAAAAGTCAAGATTTTTAAATATTTCACAATTTGCAGCTGAAATAAAAATAATTTAATTAATGTAATTGATACAAATTAAAACCGATATTAAGTTAATTTCTTCAAACAATAAATAATAATTTATCAATTTGTTCAAAAATGCTAATTTTCATAATTTAATTGTTAAAAGTTTTAGTTTGCTATTCTCGTTGTTGTTGCTGTTGGTTTTAAATTCAATTTGCTCAAATTAAATCGATAAGTGACTGACTGCTGCTGACCGACCCACCATCATCCAGCATATTGTTGTTGAGTTGCATTTATACAAAAACAACATCTAAACTAATAATAGTAATGTTTATGCAAATACATACATACATACATGCATGCATACATACATACATACATACACATATATGTATATACCGCATATTGTCATTTGCATGTCGTTATGTGTATGCGAGTGTGTGTGTGTGCGTGTGTGTGTGGGCATGTACTTGTATATATTAATGCATGTATGTACTTATGCAACAAAAAGCAATTATAAATAAATTTAACAATTTGTAATTAAATTAATTAATAAACTTGAAAACATAAAGCAACACACGTTTACACATGTCGATTTGACGTGTGTGTGTGTGTGTGTGTGTGCGCGCATATGAACATGTTTGATATTTAAACAATAACAACCAGTCGCTTTCGAATCGGCACGCACACTCATACATACACACACCTTCCAAACACATGCACATTCGAAACAATTGGCAATTTAATTTCATTAAAAATAAATTCTAATTATAACGATGAGTTTGTCTATTTCATTTGTTATTATCAGCTGTAAACAATCAGTGGAAGCCAAAATGTTGCTGCCATTATAATTGCTGTGTTGTTGCTTAAAGTATTGCTATTATTAATGTTGTTGTAGTTGTTGTCACCAAAACTAATTGTAATTATAAACTAAATGCATACAAACAGTTGCATTTGAATGTTTGTATGATGTGATGTCTATGATGATGTGAGAATTTATACACCTATAACCCAACTGGCCAAATCGGTGTAACATTATCCTGAGTTGCGTTAAGACTTAGCAACTTTCTAATTAGAATCTATAAAATAAAATAAAATAAAATAATAGCATTAAAAACACAAATATATTAGGAAATTGTAAAAAGAAATTATTACCTGAAAAACAGGATGGTGAAAACATTCTTAATTTAAGAAATATGACGGGCAAATAATTACGGAAAAAGATTTTCCGAAAATAATTCCGCTCGCAAGATTTAACATGATAATCTATATGCCGGTAAAACTTGGTCTTGCGTCAACCATTTTTTTTATAATTCATCCGCACTTTCTAACATAAAACAGAGTTGGTCAGATTGAAAGAATGACTGCATTTTGGTTAAATTTAAATTACAGGATCAAAGTTAATGGAAAAGTATTTAAATTTCTGATTATTAATGAGGGAAGTACAAACTGAAATATTTTTCTTTAAATTAAAGCACTTTTTTAACAACGAACCCAAATTCTGCAAAGATTTCTAAATGTCTTGACTCTATTGAGAAGGAACCTCTGCTCGAAGACTTTACTAACACATCCATCGAGCCATTGACCAACATAATTGATTAGATTAGAGAAAATATTTTATATAATATTTTTATATTTTCTTGCAAAACACACGAGACTAATTCATCTACTTTGTGTGAGTCAGTATTTTCTTATCCATTTCTGTGTTTTCGTAGATCTATATGTATTAGATTTGTGCTGCTAGTTCGGGGTTGTAGCTGGTTGAAAAATTATGGCAACCGAATTTGCCTACAACGCGCTATTTATGACAGCATAAGTGTTCTCATCTGAAGTTGCTCTTTGTGAACAAGTGTTTAAGACTTATGGCCAGGTGGGCATACTTCGCAGTAGGCAAACGGTACACACATTGGTACAAATATCATTTGTATGTGACCCACACTCATACGCACACACACACGTATGCAAATGAAAATTAAGCAAATTAGTGTTTTCTTAAAAAAACACTTATCTAGTCGAATTTTCCATTTTCTTTATGTATGGCACAACTCGGTTGCTTGAATCCAATTTTCTTTTTCGGACGATTTACACAAGCTAATTTAATTTATCCAAAACATCTGGAGGTTAAATGCTTTTTTGAGTGCGCGGAGCAAATAAAGAACAAATATAACAAAAATAGTTCAAGCTTTCTTTTAACAAAAAACATATTTGAATAGAATTTTGTTTTAATTTTCTTCAAGTTCTTAAGTTGTCCGTCTGGCCGTTTGTGGCAGACTAGACTAAACTATCAAACGATTTAAATTCCTGGTTTTATCAACTCATAAATGTACATACATATGTATAGCTACCTTCTAACCCCTAGTCCTTGCCAAAATTACCAAATTGTAGACACAATTTAAAATGGCTTAAAATTATATATAAAAATAAAAGTGAGATCCAGTAAAATCTTCAAAAACAGAATCGTCAAATCGTTAACCTGCTCCAGTCATCAAAATTACCATAAATCGTGGCAACTCTGCCAACAAGTCTGACGAAAAATAAGTTTTACCTGCTCTGCACTAACAAACCATTTTTTATTTTTTTGTTGCGTCTTAAATTCCATTTTGTCTTCTGCAGCAGATCTGCAAATGCTAGAAGATCTTAAAATATCTTAAACCATTTATTTTTTTTTATGAAATTCATCTGTTTTTTATTTAAATTAAATTCTAATTTGCTTATTTTTCTTTTGTTTGCTGATTGTTATTGTTGGTTGACTCCCAAAAATAACGACGGGATATTAAATGAAAAATGCCATTGATGCCTTAAATAAGAAAAACAGTAAACGGCAGTGTTCCAGCAACAACAATAACAACAACAGCAGCGGCCAACGACCAACGACCAACAGCAACAGCAACAGCAGTCAATGCAACAGCAATTTTAACAACAATACTCCTAATAAGAATATTGTAATTTCATTTCAACAAATTATCTACAACAAAACTGAGAACAAGTAACTCTAAACAATTTTTGCAGGTTTTTTTTCCTCTTTTTTTTTTGTTATTTTGTTGCTGGTGATGGTGGTGATGGTGGTGGTAGTGGTGGTAGTGCTGGCTAGCGGCTGGTGGTGGTGTTCGAAGTGCATACGAATGTAAAGAACGAGTATAAATACAACGAATGTAAAACATAATCGAGCATGTTGATCTTATAAATTGTTTACAACTGCCAACAATGAAAACCCTTTCAATAGATTTTTTTCTCCGTTGCAGGTTTCTTTAAACTCTTAATGTTTCTGATGTGGTTGTGTTTGTTGTTGCAGTTGTTGTTGCTTTTTGTGTATTATTATTTTGTTCATACGGCAGCCAACAACAATAATTTTATACCAAAAAACAAAAATACGAAAAAAAAAACTATAGTCATGACTTATGGCAATATGCAGAATTACTTTTAACTACGAAAGTTTTTAATTTAATATCCAACCAACAACAGCAACTTACAACAACGACAACTACAACTACAAAAACATCATGCTTCAAAACTATTCATACATATGTATGTACATACATACATACACACGCTCACTGCCAGCAATAACTGCAATAAGAACAATAACAACAACAACAACAACAACAACAAACACAAAGTTGCATTCGTTTGAATTTGAAATTCTGCGAATTTACAGCATGATAAACATGCAACAAGAGTGAAGAAGACTTCGAAAAAAACAACACCAACTACAGCAACAACAACAACAACAACAACAACCACATAACCATAAACACACGAAACCCCACAGAAACAAAAAAAAAGCGGAGATGAAGATGCAGACCGTACTAAAAATAATGCCAGATGTGATTATATTGATGTTGTGGAAGCAGCAACAATTTCGCTGTTGTTGTTGCTATTGTTGTTGCTGAACACCTTGGTTGGTAGAAAAGATTGTTGGCAATTGGATGATACTGAGATCAGGGTTAACAATTGTATGGCTTTTTTTATTTTCTTGGCATTTTTCTTGTTTCATTAACATTTTAAAGTTTTCTTATATAATTTTTGTAGTTTTTTGTAGAAAAATACTGAAATGAATTCTCCTATTTGAAGGCACAATGGAGTCTAAAGTTGGCCATTTTCGACAACTATAAGCAGTAAAGGATGCAAGCAACTAATTGGTGTCCCCATCCAACAAACTAGAACAGAAGCATTTAAATAAGCCCTACAAGAAATAGCTGTAGCAAAAAGTTATTGTCCAACACATTCACAAAAATATTTTGGAATAAGTGCTAGAAACAGAATTTAACCTCATTTTTTCATATTTTACTTAAGAGCTTGACAAATATCTCTATCAGCACTGGCGGTCAAAGAGCCGGTCGGTAAACTCGCAGATTATTTAATGCTGAATTGTATTATTTTACAAAACTTAACACAATTTTTGATCAAAAATATTCCCCTGAATATCTATTTTACAGACCTGGTTGAACTATCTTTTGTGCGCGCAAAAAAAATGTGATCAAGACCCGTGTTTGATACTTTGAGATTTGATCCATTAACTAATAAGTATCTAAGCACTAGAGCCCCGATACTGTCAAGATATAAAATAAAACCGGTAATAGCTGTTCTCTAATTAGGTATACATGGACCATGGCATTTTGAATACGATATAGTCCGAAGCATCGAGAAAACAAGAAAGCTGGTACAGGGGCACACCAAATGAGATTTGGAATCGAACTGTATAAGGCTATCACTAGCCGGTAAAGGCCAGGTGGCCAAAAATAATACAATTATATTATCGAAGCCAAGTGTTATGCGAAAAATTCAACTATTCTCCTCAAAACGATAACTGACAGATTCAAGCGCGCTGAGAAATTATTCTGAAATTTAAAGGAGCAAGTAAAAAACAATTGCAACACACGCTGGCCTATAACTAAATTCTTGAAAAACCAAATTTACTGAATCCCGATTTTTTTTAAAGCTGGCAACACTTTTATCCCACAGACCAACCATATCTTGTTCCTGCTTTAAGAATTATATGCGGAATGAATTAGATTAGGCAGCAAAGTAGTCAACACACACACACACACACACACACGCCGCCAACTTATAGATTCCAGCAAAATTCCAAACAAGTCGTGTAATTTTTTTAATGCTTGTATTAGTATTATATCCCGATCATCTCTTTTCTTTTTTGCTCTTTGTTTTTTTTTTTTTTGCTGTTTGTCAGCCTCTTTTTTGATGTCGTTGGTATCATAACGATTTCTTATTTTACCAGAAATTGGGTACGATGGAGTTTAGTTCAAACAACACCAACAACAACAAATGCAACAACAGCAACATCAAATACAAATGTCTTGCAACAGCAACATTATATCATAACTATGGTATTATTGTTTGTTACTACATCAAGGCAACAACTAAACAAACAAACAAACAAACAAACAACAACAGACAAACCTCATTTTAAAGGATATAAGGAAACAAAGTAGTAGAATGTAGTAGACACAACAACAGAAACAGACGAAGAGTCAGACAGCAAACAATCGAACAGACCCCAAGCTGTCTACTCTGGTCGAAAGATATGTAACCGGAGTTCTATTGTGACTATCAACTAAGAAAATCCAAACAGAAAATCCAGAAGAAGAAACAAAAATCACTATTCTTTTTCGTTCTCCGTGGCTGTTTTGGTAATAAATAAAAGAACAACAGCAGCCAGCAAACAAATACATGTGTATGTATGTGTGTGTTTGTCGATGTACATACATTTAATGTCGGCTCATATTTATATTTTATTTATTGTATTATGAAGAAAGTTCAGGAATGAGAAGGCGCACATACAATCGCACTCAACCTGATCGTTCGATGGATGTCTGATTGTTGGTTTGATTGTCGTAGCTGTTCTGTGGCCGCCCCACTGTGGCAACAAATGTTGCTTGCATTCTAAAACGACAACAAACATGAAATCGTAGCACTCTCTGCTGCAGCAGCAACAGCAGCAGCAGCGACAGGCTTCACCAGATTTACTTAAAACCTAAACCAAAAGATCAAAATTTCCAACATCTGCAACAACCATGTTTGTCATCAAAAACAGTAATATTTTAAAGTTTCCCAACTACCCTCGCATGTTGCGTTAAAGTATGTTTCTGCTAAGATCTTTGTCAGGTTAACAGGTTAAGTTTGATCCTGACTGAACTTTTTCTTTTGTTTAAGGTTTTCCTCTTTTTTTGTGTTGTTACTTCTTGCCGGCCTCCTCACTCCGCCACTCATTCACTCGCTGGTCGTGGCTACGATACCTGTGGGGACTTCGTGTGAAATTCCAAGCATTTTAGTTTATTGGCCACTACCAAGAGCCGAGTAAAGCAGCGCGTTGCACCATTGTCTTATAAGCATGTTAACGCATTTATTGCATGTCAATTGTTAACATTTTTCATTGTTACTCTGCGAAACCGGGGGTTGAGGAAAACTTCAAAAATTGTTTAGACATTTTAACAAGTTAAAGCATCGCCGAGATGTGCGCAATAATAAACCTGATATTTCCAATGCGAGTAACAATACGGTACCAGGAACCGTAACAGTTAAGATTGCTCTATCACTTATGCTATTGAGGACAGTTTTAAATATCGTGGACAACTATTCGCATAACCAGGAGATTCTTGGCACAATAGAGAAGCCGCTCTCTTCTTATTGAATATTAAGAAAACCATAAGAGCTGACAATTGTGACATTATTAGATCTGGTATTTAAACCACGATAAAGGCAATTTGTGAACAAAACCGAAAGTCGTCGCCACGAGTTAAGCTGATAAGTGAACAGTTAGATCTGCTTGGCTGCGGAGCCAACTCGTATAACGGGCCAGCGACTTAACTATAATATACTAAAGAGACCTTACGAAGGCAATACAGCCGCAGGAACCAAATCAATGCGATATGTTGCGGGCAGAGATTTAAACAAATGAATTGGTCTAGATTTAATGTAACCCCTTATAGTTATTACTGTAGTCAAGCGATCTTAGAACTCATGAGCCGCCGCTGCTGACAACAGCATCTCTCCTTCACTTCCCGAAAGTTTTAGTAACTTCTGGACTCAAGGCAACCAACCGATAATACAAATTCGTCGCCATAAATATAGTTTATTTTCAAAGTTTCATTTTTTATTCAAAGAAGTTCTTCCTACAACTTGTTACGAAAGAAAAGAACACCTCAAAAATTTATATCGCTTTCGTTTCAACTGCATATTTCTGAGTGTCACGAATCAAACAGAAAAGGGAAACCACCTTTAAAATATGAAGAGAAAAAATTGAAAATGTTAAAGAAAAGTAAAAACATTTCCTTGTAAATCATCATTAATCATAATCCGCAGGCATTCCGGATGCCACAAAAATGAAAAACAACAAAAACATTTTGTAATTTTTTATTATTTTTACTTTTATACACATATTTCTTAACATTTTCCTTCTGCGTACGTGTTTGTGTGTGTTTCTTTCTATACGTTGTGACACGAATCAACATAATTACACGTTTTAGTTGCACTTTGGCAACAAATACATAATTGATGACAAATGCAATGCAACACAACGCGTTGCTGCAGCAGTTGATCATACAACTATGACGAAATATTTGTCCACCAGTGACCAACAGAAACAAAAATAAGTGAAAAGAAGGCGGTAATTTTTTTTATATACTATTTTTGCCAAAACGAAAAGGAGGATATTTTATGTCAAACAATAAGTTTATTTGCAACCATTAGTAACCTAAAGGCATTTGTGCTCAGCCAGCGGCGCACACACTCATAAAGCTGCAATATTTTGGTGCTGCAATGACGGTAATTCATTTGTTATTCCTGCTAAATAAAAAAAAATAAAAAATCGTAATAAAAACACGCCGAAAAGACAATAATTGACCAAATAATAAAAGCAGACAATATAATATTCGTAACTAAATATTTAATGTACCATACGATGAGTAGTTAAAGTTGAGCTGCAGCGTCACCGTCACCGTCACCGTCAACGACGGCAACAGCAGCGTTAGCGGCGGTGGTTGCAATTGCACAGTTTTATGCACGTTGCGTTTTTCTTGGCTGTGTCGCTGTTGCCATTAAAAGTGCTACGAGCACAATGTTAATGATGAGTACAACAAAGTACCTTGGCGTTGATATTTTTCTGTAATCGTTGTTTCTGTTGTTGTATGTGTACGCCAGCAATTAAAAGGCCGAACTTAACCATGTGTAAAGATGCAGATAAGCAACTTATTTTTAGTTTCTATATGTATTATTTTTGTTAACATACGACTATTATTCTCGTACTTAATAAGAGAATCTTAATGTGCAGACCCCACAATTGAAACATAAACTAATAATTATTTTATTTTAGTCCAATTGTTTGAAATATTCTGTAACAGCAAATTCTAAAAGAGACAAAATTTTGTTTCCTTGTATTTTTGCTTCTAAGGCTTTTTAATAGTTTCTAATAAATGGCTGAATTTTATTGCTTTATTTGTGAACACAGTGAGCAATATTTAGAGACGCAGCTTTTTGAGTCAATAAGACCGAAAGGAATGGAAAAAGGCTACACGTTAGAAAAAACATGTATGGTTGGTATGACAACAATCGAAAAGCAACCAGCTATTGTTGAATTAAATATATGATTGTAGACAACCACATAACATGGTTGCAGCCATATACATATGTACACATGTCCGTATATTATACACTGAAGCCACAATAATTCGTATCCCTTTTGTGTCAAAGGGGTATTCTGAGAAATGTCGTTGATTTGTATTTTGGTTTATTTTGGGCCTTCTTTGTAATTCAAAGTCTGAGAAGTTCCCTCTAAATCGTAAACAAGCTCTCATAATTTGTAGTAAAATAAATATACACATGTATGTAACTTATAACTATATATTTGTCTAAAAACTTTATTTATTTATTTTCTTTTATATCACATTTATTGCAATAAAAATTATAATAAACTAAAGGGCTTTAAAAATACTATTATAACGAAGCCTTTTATTGTAAAAATGAAAATATTACGATCATGTACAATCATGCATATGTTTGTACGTACTATTGTAATGTGCTACAATATTATTGTCACGATCAATCAAACTGTATGGTAATCATCAAACAATTTGCGCAATAAAATATAATTAAACTTAGTTTATTTGCCATATCCTACATACATACATAAACATATTTTTTTTCAGATTATAAAATATACAAAATTTGTTTGTTTTGCACTAAATATGGAAAATAATGTTGACAAAGTCTCTGGCGAACACACCGTTCAATTAATTTCCGAGTTTCGGGATATTATTCACTTTCCAAAAGTTTGACTTAAAAGTAAATTGTAACTCTTGTTAGATTAATTAAAAAAACGATCGTTTTAAATAATAGAATTCAATTGTTTCGACTCTGTTTCGTTGCGCCTGGCGCACTCTTATTGCCGCGCCTCACCTCTAAAATATGCGAAAGGAGGACATATTGAAGCAACCATAGAATAAAAGTCAGATATAATTCGTTAACATTTCGATTCATGGCATTTTTTTTTTTTTGAATAATAAATATTGTTTGGAGTTTCAACCGCCAATTTGGGCATTTGAAAACAATTCCTCTTAATATTTATGTTCAATCAAAAGGCGCTTAAAAATTTCTATTGAAAGTAGTTGATTGAGAAAAAAAAACATAATTAAATATATCAGTTGCTTAAGACTCTACACATTCAATTGGTTTTGAGAAATAATTACTGAAACTCACGGCGATCAATAACTTTTGTAGCGATTAAGTGTTTGCGGAAAGAACAACAAATATGGACAAAAACTTAATACCACAAATTCTATCATGTGTGAGTAATCAATCGGCTGCACAGATCTCAAATGCAATCGCATTAAGCCGCATTAATAATTGTACAAATAAAAATCATTCTATCAACTGAAATTGCATTTGGATTGTTCGTCTCGTTCTCTTCTTACCCGTGAATGCAGAGTTGCTATTCGAATCGTTTTAATTCAAATACAAATCGCAAAAATGCATTTTTACGCTTGAAGTGCGCAAACGCAAAATGCTTTTGCTTTGGGTAATTGATCCGTTTTTAAGCCGATTTGTTAATTTTGCGGTCGGGCAATTTTGTCAACAATGTTGCGTTGTGGCTTTTCCATTTATTTTTAACGGGACAGAAAATCAAATCCTGCAACAGCTTGATTTACTTGTTTGCTTTTGATTAGAAAATTTCTTCTTGATGAGTTGAATTTAGAATTGAATGACATTGAATGTATTGGGAAGTATCAAACATTTCGAATCAATAAACAAAAACATGTTTGAACCATTTCACAAGCTCGCATTAAAGTCTTGCGTTTCGTATAATCGTCCAATTAGGTACTATTGTATTTTTGTTGTTGGCAATTTTCATTTAAAAATGTAGTGTTTTAAGGTACGTTGCACTTCGACCAGGTCCTGTTTCGTAAACTTGTAAAACTCTTTTCACTTATGGCTGAAATTTTATTTTTCTAAATGATTAATATGTATTTAATTCATTTTAATTTAGTTTTAAAACTATCCCAACTAAAATTTCTTATCAAGAAATATTGATTACCTGTTCCATACCTGGCATTTTACGTTGTTGAAATAAAATCAATTACCGCTGATAGATGTTGGCGGCCTCCGATCGCCACTTTGTTTTAATGGCGTCTGTCTAACCTGCTGCTTATTATTATTCTGTTACTGATACTAAATCTGACAAGTAGCGATTTAGCAGCAGGTCCAAATGATAAAACGAACTGGGCTTCAGAGCCTTTGGAAGATGACCTCAATTTAGGTCGCAAAAAAATCTTTTGCGGCGAAGCGCCTTTCTGGATAAGTGGTTGTGTTAACAATCATGGGACGATGCCAACCTGCACAAAGTTCATCAGTTGGCAATGACTTCACAAGATGTTACTGTTTGGTGCAGATTTTGTGCCGGCAGCGTCATTGGTCCGTAATTTTTTTTAAAACGGTGTTGCTAAGGCCATCAACGACCGCAAAGAGGGCTACAGATTGTTTTGATAACCAATTTCTTATCACTCAAATTGAACAATATGAACGCAGCAAGATGGCGCTACGGGTCACATGAACCGAACAAAACTGAAAACATCGCTCAAATTCAGGGGGATACCAAATTCTTTGAAAATTATACCAATCGGATCTGTGCCCTGTATTGTGACCCATGTTATGTTATATACATTTTTTAATGCCGCAGACATGGTTCTTTATACTCTGCATCAATATCCACCCGCTCTTATTGTAAACCCCTTTACAATCAAATAATGATATAAAAATTGCGCTGTCCACAAGCGCATAAACAAGAATTGTGCTTAAATTAGCAACCATTTCAACTTCTTTTACTTAATTGTACTCTATATTGTTTTATGCCATCATTGGCATTAATTGTTTATTGATATAATTTCAATTAGAGCCTTTCGTTTCCTTTTATTTGAATGCCTTTCGCAACATTTTATTTAGCATCACAATCACATGTCTTATTTTTTCGTAATATCAATATTTGTCTGTCAATAAATTGACTTAATCATGGTATTTAGCTAATAAATATGTACATGTGTATATATACATACATATGTGTAGTATATGAAATAAATTCGTTTTGTAAATTATTAACAAAATCAATCCTTTGATCCCTTAACTGCTGCACATGAATCAAGTTAAACCGTATTTTGCAACATTCAATTTACCATAAAATCCTTTATCCGTTAAGACGGTATAATAAATAGTGCATGTGTGTGTGTGTGTGTGTGTGTGTGTGTGTGTGTGTATGTGTGTACAATGAACAAATAACATTCGAAATGTTTCTGGTGTTGTTCATTTTTAAACTACAACCCTTCCACTCGCTGCACACGGTCAAAGGGTCATCCTAAATGGAAAACTATTAAAATTTATCTTTTCTAAACAGCCAACAACAGCCAACGAGTCGGAGAGGCAGTAGCGGAGATCTCAATACACTTTGTCTCAGACGTTACACATGACATTTTTCTCGATACTCAATTATTTTTGTGCTTGACTTAAGCTTCCAGTTCCGAAAAAGTAAAGAACGGCAGAAAAAAACTGATTGATAAAAGAACGAGGTAAAATGGCAAAAGCAAAAATAGAATATGGATTATGAAGACAAAAAATTGGAAAATCCATATGAGTGTTAACCAGCTTGTATTTGGGGAAAATGCGGAGAATTAACGTTTGCCGCAACAAAAAAACTGAAAAGGAAAAAAAATCCTTTTTTCCAGCGTGTATCCAGGAACCTGCATTAAAATGCAAAAAAAAAAAAAGATTTTGGAAAATTGTAGTTCTGTAGGTCTCGTTTCACAAAGTTTTCCAAATTGAAACTCACGATGAGAATTTGCATGAACTTGCACCCAGCACTTGATGCCTTCTCACAGAAATGTCGGCAATGAATCTGCTTTTGACTACTAGATTATTTCATATTTCTTTTTTATCTAATTTGTCCGATCGCAATTGCGAGGCACTACCGTCCTCCCCTCTGCCTGAAGGAGTCCCCAATAGAAACAATTTTTGGTTAACGACTAGTATAGGGATTTGTCGGGGATGGGTTTATTAAGAACATATAACGTTAGTGGAAGAGGCCATGCATGAACCACTTTGTTACGTCTTTCTACTATTTTATATCTGTATAACAGAAGTCTCCTTTATTTCCCTTTTTCAAATATCTTTCTTTAAAAAGGAAAAAAAAATACTTCTTGGCTGTCTTATAATTGATTTCACAATTTTAAGCGCAACATAAATTTATTGAAAATCCTTTTCCTTAAGCGTAAGACGGTCAATTTTTCAGACACAGTGATGGTTAAATATATAGCATGGCATATATAATGTTTGTGTTGTATTCTTTAGGAAAGATACGATATATGAAAGACTTTAATAGATGGAATATTTTCATAAAGCTGGAGTAGGCTTTGGTAGACCTCAGGGTAGGAATCCAAATGGCCTCGAGGTGCTGTGGTCTTGCAATAGACTCGGTTCTTCGTAAGGAACTAGATGGTGGGGAATGTACCGGTGGGTCTTAGTAAGGCCTGATGTTCTGTTCTTTGAACCTAAAAGCCCACCGAACTTTATTAATAATTATTAAATATTGAAATTTTGGTAGTAGTATGACAATTGGGCTTTTTTGGAGTCGGTTCTAGTCAAGATTTGTCCCCGATGTGGATCGCTAACATTCGATGTGGATACCATTCACGGATTTTATTTTGCGAAGTTCATCTCTCGCTCACTCTGGCGGTTCCCGACAGGCTGCAACTAGATTAGCTAGTTTGCTTTTAGCGAACGATAACGCCCGACATCGTGGGACAGGCCCTCGATTTCTTTAGCCAATAATAATTGGGACACATTTTATAAAATAATATTTTATGAAATTTGTATGTTTTACGCCCCAACTGTCTGTTGCTCTCTACCAGTCTTAAGCTATTTATAGCAAAGGATTTAAGCACTTTTCTATACACATATGTATGTGCATACAAATTTATCGCAAACTGGACACTGGTGACAAAGAAACTTGAAAAACTCCTTAAGCCGAGACGGTTGGTAGGTTTAATCTGCTGTGAAATTGTTTCAGATTTCAGCCATAAAACAATTTCTGCCTGAAAAGATAAACACTGTCCATTAAAGGAAAAGACCATCGCTAATATTTGTACGCAAACAGGCCATAAAGAATGAGTTTTAGCACATTTTTAATAAACAGAGACTTATAATGCAATAATAAGAAAAATACCTTTTAAATATTTAGACCAAACACAGTTTTTCCTCCATAATCCAAGTCGACAGCACGTAGCGGTAGAAATTCAAATCAGTTTGTTATAAATTCAATTACATTTAATTTGTGTTTTTCTAATAATTATTGACCGCTTTAAAAGTAAATTTATTTGACTATTATTTTATGCAATTTAAACGTTTAACAACCATGACAACAAATTGTCATTATTTTACATCATTATCATTTATTTGTAAAAATGAACAGCGACAAATGATTAAATGAACAAATGAATGAGATGGGGCTGTCTCGCGTTTGTTTCGTTTTGATTGAAAAAATCAAAGAAAACATTTAAATATTTATTTGTTTTGAAGACAAAATGTCACGATTAATTGAATTTCTGTGTGTTTTATGCTGCTGTTATGCTTTCAGAGCTTCAGTTGAAGATTACAGTCTTTTTTTATTTGAAATTTAGTTCAGCACAATGGGGCAGCATTTGGATTTTTTTCTTTTTTTTGTAATGAATTATGAGAAAAATTTTATATCACTCTAAACCAAAAGTGCGGCTTTTATGCGCAAAAGTTTGATACCAACTTAAATCTCTTTTAGAAAGCAGCTTTCGGAGTGTCTCGATGGAGGAGTGGCTAGAGGGCTTGATAGTACTGCAGACACGGGAAAAGTTTGGCAATGTTGAGTTGGTTGCTCCGATTGGGCCATAATGCTGATGTAAATCTTTCGAAATGTCGACATTTCGTTAGGACAACTTTACTAGAACTAAAAAGAAACTACGCTAGAAGTAGTAATTTTATTTTTACGATTCCTTTTTCAAATGTTTCTAATTCCAAACCAAAATACAATTTAATTTATAAACAAACTTCATAAAACTACAACCGCCCGTTTCACTATATCGCCGGCATTTTGGATGCCAGAAAACTGATTCAGAACACCATTTTCAAAAGTTATTCCGGCAAAACTTTCAGTCATGTAATTCTTGGAATCAGCGTAATTTTTGTCTGAGCGCAGGCCCGCAAAGAAAGTTCGAGAAATCGCAACACATTTAGCTAAAAGAAAATATTCTGTGAATTTTTTTTTTTTAATTCTGCAGTTTTTTGCTCAAACTTGGCCAAATTCGAGTATCTACATCCCACTGTGTTGTTTGTGTGTGTTCCAGTCACAATAATTTACAAATTTGCATGCAACGTACAGAAGAGAAGCAAAACTAACGAATCAAACGTAGAAAGTAATAAACATGTCACTTCGACGACAGATGTGGTCGCTCAAAAAGTTGTGTATTTATGTTTTGTTTCGGTTTTTTTATTCCTTTTTTATTTTTTGCAAGTTGTGCGGACCGGCTCTCGCACTACACTCGCTGACAATTCTCTATTCTTTGGAAACCAATCAGCAGTAGATCTCTATGAAAGCAGCAGCACCAGCACCAGTACCAGCACCAGCAAGTAGCTCCGGCAGTAGCAGCCAATTTAATACAATTTAATATTTTGCCAAGAAAACGGGGCAAAGAGAAAAAAATGCATAAAATAAAATTCGTATTGTACGAAGAAAGAGATCTTTGTTTTATTTTATTATTAAAACAATCACAAATAAATTTGCATTGATGGTTGATGAAGCATTTGTGTCATGTTGCAAACAACGACATTTTGATGCTGCATTTTATGGTTGTTCCAAAATTAGTTGATTTTTTTTTTTTTTTTTTTTTTGTTGCGTTGAAAGGTTTTTTTCTTTCTTCTCTTGTACATTCTGACAACTGCGAAATTAAACTTGTTTTGAAATGGGTTACATTTAACAAACGCCACAATCGCCATTTTGGGGAGGAACTATATTTGCACAGGCCACTTAAATATCGTTAACAAGATTTATTTGCCGTAACAAAAACCTAATACATACAACAACACTTTTAGGAAAGCAGGGTTTACATATTTAATTTTTTGGGCTTTGAACACAACGCCAGAAGTTTCCCCCTCTTCACATTTATATTTATAGCGAATTTCTTTCTTGTTCTTTTTCCAGCCGATGTCTGTGTAATTTTAATTTAAAATTATAATTTTAATAATAATATTGTAATTGCTTAAACTAAATTATTGTTAAAATCGACCATACAAAGTTTATGCTCTAAATATACTATATTTGCAGATGAATGACTTAAACGAATATTATTTGGCGAAACAATATTTTAATTTTATCAGTTGGTAAAATTTCTTTGTCAATAGCATGTTTGCCACAACAATACGTTTTGTTATAATGAAGATGGTAAAGTTGCTGTGACAATTTTACAAAAAAATATTTTTTTTTCCTGCACATATTTAATTTAATTTTTGTAAAAAACATTGAGATGTGGTTAAAAAAAAATAAAAACTCTTTTAACTCTTTAAGCTTGAGGTCACATGCGAATTTGATTTTAAATTGCCAATATTTTGTTCGAACATATTTACATATACAGGGTGTTTTTTTAGAGGTATAGAACTTCGAATTGAAATAAAACACAAGAAAATCGTTTTAATGTCCATCAATTTGGCTTTATTGGAAGGATAATTTTATGTCATTAATGTTTAAATATGATTTCGGGCATGTGGCCGTCGCGGCTGGCTCGAATAAAGCCAATTCTACAGGTCCAATTTTTGATGGACAAAAGTTGATGGACAAAGCTCCAATTGCTGTGCACGGTGGCGAATCGATTCATTCGGGTCCTCTTCAACACTTTGCTCTACAGCGGCAATTGTTTCTTCGGTGCGCACTGTTCGACGTCTCTGCGGATGCGTATTATCACATAGAGTAAACGTAGTGCGAAAACGATCCATGGTTAACCGAATTAATTGCTCTGATGGACGATTATGTTGACTTGCGGTAAACTTGCTTGCGGTAAACTTCGCGAAGTGAACCATTATTTTCGAAATAAATTTGCACGATTTGCAAGCGTTGTTCTTTTGTCAACCTGTTCATGATGAAATGGCAAACCAAACTAAATATTAATCACTTGACAGCTGACAAAATGGCCGCCAGTTAAAAAAGTGATGCCAACTTAAAGTTCTATACCTCAATAAAAACACCCTATGTACACAAATAATAGTTTTTTGTTAAATAAGACAAGAAAATAATTGGAAATTTACTTTTTGGCCGGCTTCATTTCAACCATTCAATGTTTTGGGTGTGATACGAGTACTTTAACCATTTGAACACCAAACTCTTGTTATATTTTCTGCCTGGTCCTTAGTTTTTATATTTTCTCTTCTGTTCATAGAATAATTTTATAATTTTTTTCCAACTTTTTACTTGCTGAACAAATTTATTAGTCTGGTAACTCCTTAATTAAGTTCTAGCCCAATGATCACATTAATCTTGGCTTCCTAATATTAATGGTCCACAATTCTGCGCCATTTTATTAATTACCACCATATTAAGCCGGTCTTCGGTAAGTTTCCAGTCTTCAGTTGAGGCAAGCCCCTTGACTTTGGCACGGAAACACTTCCCACTCAACAGTTACACATAATTTCTTATAATTTTGTGGTACTTTGTTGTTATTTTCTTTTTTTTTGCATTTTTTTAACTCGTTTTTCATTTTTTTTTTCTTCTGCCTTCCACTTCCATTTAAGCCAATAAAATCTCCAACGACAACGAGTTGCAAGTTTTAAAATCATAATTTATACCACATGCCAGCACAAGCTGTTGCTTTCTGATGCTGGTTGCAAGAAGCTCCGCCTTTTAGCCAATCAGGTGATATAAATGTGAGTGTGAGTGGAGAATGTTGAATTTAAACAACAATAAACCGCATAAAAAAAACTCGTATCTTGTAAAGGAAAAATAAACGAATATCGTAAAAAATTGAATTTGATAATTAAAGGGGAATGGGGCGTTGATAACACATCTTTTAATATTAACATAATTAGCGTAAATTTAGTTTCCTTGAAAAAAAGTTTAAATTTTATTTTATGCCGGTATTTGCTCAAATAAATTTCCAAATATTTGGGCACAAAAGTGCTTTTAAAATACATATGTACATATTTACATAAGTATAAGCAGGTATATAAAGGGGGCTTTCAATAAGGGCGGGTAGATTATAAAATAGAATATAATGTGCTACGCTGTACCTCGTTCAAATGTCCGCCACGGCTGCTCCCGGTGCTCTAATCTTCAATGATTCCGCCGCACACATCCAGCTGAATTTCTGCAATGGACACGGTTAAGTGAACTGTAAGATGATCGATAAATTGCAATTTATTGGCATAGAGGTGAGACTTTAGAAAGCTGTGGTAGCGCCAAGTCACTCGATCTTGGTAGCCAAATTACGTCACCTCTGCGTGCGATAACCAAAGCCTTCAGTCGTTGTGCATAATGTGCATCGAGGCGTTGTTGTCAGTTGGCAGCGCTCGGGCCAACGAGGCCACCGTCTTAAAATCCGCACCAAGCAGCAGCTGTTGTTGGATGCATAAATGTTGCGTTGTCCCTAATACTACAATTTTGCTTGTCCCCCAAAATAGCGCCTAGTCGCTAAACATGGTTTTTGAACCAATATTTGGGTCCTCTTTCAAATGCTCCGAATGCCAATCAGGGAACAAACTGCATTCCCTATGGTCATTAGCTTCGATGCAAATTGCAGCCAGTTGACGCACGTGATCCGATCGTTTCAAATTTGGACATGAAACGTTAGGGAATCGACTGGGAGGAGCCATTTGGACAATAAAGTTTTATAACTTGGACGTGCTGCTCTATCGTGCAACTTGTCATGATGCCGTGACATCAGTAACTGAAGAGTAAGTAACAGATTAGACAGACGTCTGCACAACAACGCGGCGGTCACTGGCCGATAATATCAACCCGCACCAATCGAAAAACCCTTTACAAGTATTTTCGTGTGTATGTATGTATGTATGTGAAAAAGAAAAGTATTTTCCAAAAAAGTTTTAAGGCAGATTGATTAAAATTATGAGCGATCAGCCGTTAAATAATTTTTAACTGCTTCCCGAAAAATCCAACGCGAAAAAACGCAAAGAAACCTAAACTTCTGCTTAATGCATTTGGCTGGCTGCATTTCGTGTACTTTCGAGGTGAACAGCCCATCGAAAAGATATTAATCTGTTTATTAGTTAGTTCATGTAGTTTATGTTTTGTTTAACAATATATCCTCATCGCCACACAAACACATACACAATAACGCGCTGTCAAACAGCCAAAAGTGTATGAAAATGTTATGTGAAATATTTACTCATTAACAAATTGTTTGGTTATTGAACAGCGAAAAGAAAAGAAAATAAAAGAAAAGAAAAGAGAAGAGAAGAAATTTACTCCCAATCCAGCCATTTAACTTATTCTGTTTTATTGGCAAATTATGTTGATCAAGATGAGTGCGAAGGGTTTATCTTTACCCTCAAGCACAGTGGGATAATTTGTGAGAGATGATAAGACGTGCGTTTGTATATAAGTACATACATACATACATACATACATAAAGGCTTCCAAAATATTGTTGGCCTCAGCTAAAATATATGAATGTGGTGTTTTTGCAACGCGAAAATTTATATGAAACGTTCTAAATTTTTGGACGCAAATTTTCTAACTTAAAGCGTCGAATCAGCGCTGCATTTCAAAAATGCAACCCTGTTTTACCCACTCAATTTGGATGATTTTTTTAAAAAATATGTTATTTCGTTGTTTTTTTTTTTAATAATTAGGTAAAAAATAATTAAACAAACTGATCAGTAATTAATTTTAAAACTTTTATAACGTCGCAAGTGGTTTCTTCTCTTTTAAATTTTTACGAAAACAACTTTTTATTTTCCTGCAATCAAAAGCAAAACGTCCGATTAATTTGAAACATTTTATTATCACAAAATACTTCAATCCAGGGGAAGCACTTTGTTAAATAATGGCAATACTGCTTTGACAGCCCATTTATACTGTAGCGACGCTTGCAAATCGTTGAAATTGTTATCAAAACAATGATTCTGTTCATCAGTTGATATTGATACTGAATTGCCACTCAAAATTTTGTTCTCCCATAAAACCCAGTTTTGGTTGAGTGGGTACCTAAATAAGGAGAATTGCCGCATTCGGAGTGAGAATAATCCCATAAGCTTTTGGCGAAACATCATCACATGCGCAGAAAATTACTGTTTGGTGATTGGTCATGCCGGAATCTTGCTGTAAATGGTGAACGGTAAAAATTATAATATATAAGCGTATAAGGCGCAATCTGGAACACCAAAACTTTATTATTATTATATTTTGAAAATATGTGTGTATATTTCTTTGTTTCATTATGATTTAAACCTGTGCAACTCTAACTCTTCGATTCCGAACCTGTGAGACAACGCATTAGAGGACGGACGCCCACGGAACCGATGGCGCACACAACTGGAGAGGGACCTCAACCAACTTGGTGTATAAAATTGGAGGACGCTGGCTAAAGACCGTGCCCGCTAGAAAAGTTTGTTGGCCCAGGTTCACCCCGGACTGTAGCGCCAAAAGAAGAAGAAGAAGAACTGTAACAAACACCCTGTATTAATGAAATGTACTATTTTCACTTAAATCATACTACAACTTTGGAGATAAAGTTTTAGTACCTTTTAAAACCCTTATTTCATCCATACATACATAAATACTTAAATGAAAACTTATATAAATGCATCATAAGATTAAAAAAAAAAAGTAAAAATCTTCAAATCGTTACAAAATGTCAAAATTCTTAGCGGTCTCATCAATATTTATGGAGAAAGAGGACTTCTGAGACCAACTTCAAAATAAAACGTTATATGAACTGATAGAAGCCCAAAAAAGATTACAATTTAATTTAAGTGTAGTTGTTGTTGCCACTGTATGGAACGATTACCTCAAGTCAAAAACTCCGCAAAGAAAAAAGTAAAAAACAGTGTGGTTGTTGTTTTTATGTGAATTATTATTTTAACAATAAAGTATTAAATGTTTAAATAGGCCTCCTTTCGTTGCATGTAGTAGCGAATATGCCTTATTAGTTGCCATTACACCACCACACAGTGCACCTTCAACAAAAACCACAAAAAGCAAAACAGAATTAAAACAATATCGTGCAGCAGGCGTACGAGCGAGTTACCAATGGCAACCATAGATAGATTGGTCTAGAAACAACAACGACTACCAACAACAATAACAACAAATCATCAACAGTCAAAGAAAATACTTACCAACAACAATAACAACAAACCATCAACGGTCACCAATTCAACGAAATACTTACCAACAACAAATTATTTACCCAGACTGCAAACTTTGCTAAATTAAATAAGCTCAATTATATTTCCTAAGAATTTAATAAATTGCAATTTTAAAACTTTAAGAACAACAACAAATATTTTAACCAATTTGCAAACTTTGTGAAATTAAATAAGTTCAATATACTAAATTAAACTACTTAAGAATTTTATAAATTGTTTTGCCAACCTAAACACATTTTATTTTCAACAAATTAAAATGCAAACACAACTGTTTTAATTTTAAGAATATAAAAGAAGTGTAAGAAAATAAAGGAATGGAATTAATCAACTGGCAACGAACGGAGTTTTATTTCTCCAACCGGTATCTGGCGCAGTCAACGGGCGGTTTAAGTTGAAGTACTTGTGTGAATGTGTATGAAAGTATAAAGTTTATGTGGTTGGTGTAACAAAATAACAAATATTTTAAAAAAAAAAAAAAAAAAAAAAAAAAAAGGAACATTATATTATGAAGGCATATCATAATTAATCCTCTGAAAAAAAAAAGGATTGTGTAAAAAAAAAAAAAAAAAAAAATTCTAAAAAGTATACTATATTTAATTATTATACAAAAAATTTTTAAGTAAAAGGTCGCTATAATATGAGCGAATATCATATTGAGACCTGACATTTTAAAAGAAAAGTTAGAATAAAAATACAAAAGATTTAGAAAATTAAAAAATATATACAAAAAATAACATTTTATATATGCATTTGTTTGAAAAAGGGCTTTGAGTGAATATCAGTAGCCTTTATAAAAATACAAAAGATTTAGAAAATTAAAAAATATATACAAAAAATAACATTTTATATATGTATTTGTTTGAAAAAGAGCTTTGAGTGAATATCAGTAGCCTTTATAAAAATACAAAAGGTTTAGAAAAATATATATGTACAAAATTAAAATCATGAAAAAAAATTAAGTAAAATAAAAATATAAAACAAAAAAGATAAAGTTTGAAAAAATTCAATAAACCTTTACAAAAATAAAAATATTATAATACAGTAACCAATAAACAATTCATACATAGTTTTGTGACACAAGTGCTTGCTTAACCGTAACCTACGCTCAAGTTGATTAATAACCATAACATAAATAAAAGCAATAAATTAATAAAATTTTTATAAAGGCCCGGATAAATCAGCAATGCAAAAAATATTTTTGCTTTTTCTGTAAGTTATTTATTATTATATTTTCTTTTTGCAAATTTTAGAGTAAATGCCAAAGACAAACAGGTTTTTACCATATAATATATTTAAGAGTAAAAGTTTAACTTCGATACCAGAGACAGGAAACTTTGAAATTATGAATAACGATCAAGCTATTCCAAATGTTGCTGTTGAAACGGCAACTTATCTCCAAAACGAGGTATTTCAATCTCTTAAGATACCAGACGCAATTAAACAGCTACCAACATTTGATGGAAACCCCAGGCTACTCCATGAGTTTATTAATAACGTCGAAGAAATCCTTCTATTTATTCGTGGTACAGACAAAACACCGTATGGTCAGATCTTACTAAGAGCCATTCGGAATAAAATCGAGGGCCAAGCAAACGAAATTCTGAATATGTACGGAACACCATTAAATTGGGATAAAATTAAAGAAAATCTTATCACGTATTATTCAGATAAACGTACTGAAACTTCATTGATTAAAGATTTACATTCCTTAAAACAATATAATAAACCATTTGAAAAGTTTTACGGTGAAGTGGTTGAGCTACAATCAGCTTTATGTAATAACATATTTTTACACGAAACCGATGCAAATGTTATAAATGCGAAGAAAAAACTCTATGCTGAAATGTGTCTCAACGCATTTACCACAGGACTAAAGGACCCTTTGGGGACAACAATTAGAGCAATGAGGCCAACTTGTCTAGCAGAAGCATTGGATTTCTGCATTAAAGAACAAAACATTTATTACCAACAAGGTTTTGGACAAAAGAATGTCAACAGGTATCAAAATCAACAAAAATTTAATAATGTTCCCTATAATAGAAATCGTTATACTAACAATAATAGATACACCAATAACTTTCATAACAATTTTCATTACAGAAACCCAAACTCTGGTAATACTCAAGAATATTATCAAAATCCTTTTAATGCTAGGAAAAATCAAAATTTTAACACAAATAATTTTCATAATTTCAACTCTCAAAATTACTCCAATAATTTTCCGCAGCAACGTACCCCCTTTAATAATGGCATACCTAAATTGCCACCACCTGAACCAATGGACACGTCGAGTGGATTTTCTCATCTGAGAAATAGAAACTCATTTTCTAACATTAAACAAAGTCCAAGTTCTCAAATAAGAAGGTATCCTAACACGGAAATGAATAACTGTGAAAATCTATCACAACATCAACTTACTAACATAGAGGAAGAAGTCAATTTTTTAGACGTCATTTCGAAAAACCCACAGGATACTTAGATGTGAACAAACATGGAAATGAACTAATATATATAAATATTAAATTTAATCAGAAAGACTTAAAATTCTTAATAGATACCGGTGCTTCTACATCCTTCATTTCCCCAGAACATGTTCACCCACAACAACTCATTAATTGTAAACCTACAACTATTAAAACTGTACTAGCAAAACACCAAATAAACAAAATAGCAATACTTCCAACCTTTGCTGAATTTAAGCAAACTGGTAAATTTTCATTTTTGGTGTTCAAATTTCATAATTATTTTGATGGTTTGTTAGGAATTGATTTTTTATCAAACCTTAGAGCTCAAATTGATTTAGATAGAAAGATAATAAAAACAGAATCAGTAGTAATACCCTTACATCATAAACCAAATATATGTTCTGAAAAAGTTTTATTAGAACCCAATACAAAAAAATTGCTTAATTTACCAGTAGATGTCGAATGCGGCGACATCTGGATCCCAGAAACTCAAGTAGGCGACAACATTATTATATCGAGTGGGATATATAAAGCAAACAAATGGTTTAGTTTACTGGAAATATCTAATATAAGCAATAACATAGAAGTAGTTTATTTTGAACAACCTATTAAGGTACACAATTACTGTTCTAGTGAGTTCTTTGAAACTCACTCTTTAGAGACAATTACACCAGGAAGCGAAGATAATGATATCGATATAAGACATCTCCTCAGACTTGATCATCTTAACAATGAGGAAAGAAAACTCTTATTAAAAACATGTAAAAAATATTCCGAAATTTTTTATAGAGAAGGGCAGAAACTAACATTCTCCAATAAAATAAGGCATAAAATACCCACTAGTAATGAAATCCCAGTATATACAAAATCATACAGGTACCCTTATATCCACAAAAAAGAAGTTCAGGATCAAATTTCGAAATTACTTGATCAGGATATAATACGTCCTAGTTATTCACCATGGAGTTCACCCGTGTGGATCGTCCCAAAAAAGAAGGACGCGAGTGGCCAACAAAAGTGGAGACTAGTAATCGATTTTAGAAAAGTCAATGAAAAAACCATAACTGACAAATATCCTATACCAAATATAAACGAACTTCTGGATAAGTTGGGAAGATGTGTATACTTTTCCACCGTAGATCTCGCAAGTGGGTTCCATCAAATAGAGATGGACCCTAAAGACATACAGAAAACTGCCTTTTCTGTGGAAGGAGGCCACTATGAATTCATCAGGATGCCATTTGGCCTAAAAAACGCCCCGTCTACTTTCCAGAGGGTAATGGACAATATTTTGAGGGAACTAATAGGAAAGGTATGTCTTGTATATTTAGACGATATCATTATTTTCGGAACCTCTTTACAAGAACACATAAGAAATTTGGATTTGGTCTTCGAAAAATTAAGAGATTCAAATTTTAAAATTCAATTAGACAAGTCAGAGTTCCTTCGGAAAGAAATTGAGTTTTTAGGGCATATTGTGTCAACAGAAGGCATAAAACCAAATCCCAACAAAATAAGTGCAGTCAAAAATTTTCCGATCCCAAGAACAGCGAAAAACCTTAAATCATTCTTAGGATTACTAGGATATTATAGAAAATTCATACCAAATTTCGCCAAACTGACAAAACCTTTAACGGTATGTCTAAAAAAAGGTATGGAGATAAAGCTAACAGAAAGTTATGTAAAAACATTTGAAATGTGTAAGAATCTGCTCTGTAATGACCCGATTTTACAGTACCCAGACTTCTCTAAAGATTTCATCCTTACAACAGATGCTAGCAATTTCGCACTAGGTGCCGTGTTGTCCCAAGGACAGATAGGTAATGATAAACCAATTTGCTACGCTAGCAGAACACTTAATACCTCAGAAACAAATTATTCTACTATTGAAAAAGAGCTATTAGCTATAGTGTGGGCAACAAGATACTTTCGACCGTATCTTTTTGGCCGCAAATTTAAAATAGTGACCGATCATAGACCATTAACTTGGATAATGGGTCTAAAAGAACCTAACTCGAAGCTAGTTCGTTGGCGTTTGAAGTTAGAAGAATTTGAATATGAAATTATATATAAAAAAGGTACACAAAATACTAACGCTGATGCTCTCAGTAGAATAAAGACAGATGTAAATAGCCATGAGCTAGTCCCGGTTGCAGATACTTCAGGTAGTACAGTCCATTCTGCAGAGGAAAATCAGGATGACGGCATTCCCATTTCCGAAAAACCGTTAAACGAATTCAATATCCAAATATTACTAGAAATACACCCAGAATCAAAAGTAACAATTGAGGTACCTTTTAAAAACAAAATCAAAAAGATAATTAACTCACCAATTTTCGACGAAGATTTAATAATTAAAATGTTCGTCAAGCATTTTAAGCCAAACAGACTCATCGCAATTTATGCGGAAGACAATATATTCCGAATTGTCCAAAAGGTCTTTAGCACCTATTTTTCAAACAATAAAACTTACCGTTTAGTACGATGTACTAGAAGAATAAATGACATAAAAGATAATGATGAACAAGATGAAATAATAAGAAATTATCACAAAAATAGTAATCACAGAGGAATAGATGAAACGTACTTGCATTTAAAAAAAGAATATTTTTTTCCAAACATGAAATGCAAAATCTCCCAAATAATCAATAACTGCGACATCTGTCACACACTTAAGTATGACAGACATCCACAAAATATTGTCTATCAAATTCCGGAAACACCCTCAAAACCTTTGGACATTATCCATATAGATATTTATCATATAAATAATCAACTAATTCTAACCATTATAGATAAATTCTCAAAATTTGCGGCAGGATTTACAATAACTGCCAGAACCAGCTTAAACATAATTAAATCTATGAAAAATTTCATTAGCACGTATGGCATTCCTAAAAAGGTCATCTGTGATCAAGGAAAAGAATTCACTGCAATAATTTTTCAAGATTTTTGTAAACAATTTGGCATTCATTTACATATTACGTCCTTTCAACAATCCTCAAGCAATGCACCTATTGAGAGATTACATTCTACACTGACAGAATTGTATAGGATAATAACAGCCAAAAGAAAAGAGAGCCGACTTTCTATTGACCACGACGAAATTTTTTCAGAAGCTCTTATAACTTATAACAATTCAATCCATTCAACGACAAAACTAACACCTTACGAATTATTTTTTGGAAGACCTCATGTCTCCAGTAAAGAAATAAAATTCAATAAAGAACATGAATATTTACAAAAACTCAATGAGTACCAACAAATTATTTATCCAAAAATTCAAGAACAAATGCAAACATCAGTAAAAAAAAGAATAGAAAAATTAAATAAAGGTAGAATAAAACCAAAAAATCTCAAAACAAATGACATAGTGTTCAGAAAAGAAAACAGAAGAAATAAAATAACTGCAAGATTTTCTAAACATATTGTAAAAAATGATAACAATATAGCATTTGTAACAGAGAAAAACCAAAAAATACATAAATCTAAAATTAAAAGAAAAGTAAAAAGAAACAATAATACACAATAATAGAAGAGATAAGATGAATTTTAGATAAATTATTTTAAGATGGAAATACCAAATACCGATTTAAAACAATTATTTCATAAAAATGGTTGTAATAAGAATGTTGAAATCAAAGAAACAAGATTTTATTGCCTTTATTTTGAATACTGTCAGAAACGTTTGGTATTTCCATTCAAACGAAGAAACTAAAAACAGTTTTGCCGTCTAAATACTTATTAAGAAAATCTTTTATACACAAAACAATTAAAAATATCTTTAAATTTGCTATATTAATAACAATTAAGCACTTTTATTTTATGTTATATAAAATATATATTTTAGGTTAGCGGCAGTTCGATCCCAAAAAATAAATATTCAAAAACTTAATAATGGACTGGCCATTATAGAATTAAAGCTGGGAGATTCCAAAATTATCGACCATTATCAAAATATAATCCATTTAATTGACCTACAAGATTACATTAACAATATCGAGAAAATTACAGAAGCATTAAATATATTTGAACAAGATAAAACTATTGAAGATTCGTTAAAAATTACGAAATTAAAATTGTTACAATTAAATGACAAACTCAATAACTTATTGCCTTTTAAAAGAAAGAAGAGAGGTCTATTTGATGGATTGGGATCCGCAATTAAATACATTACGGGTAATATGGATAATAACGATGCAAAGGAAATAAACTTACAGCTTAAGAAACTAATGGAAAATAAAAATAATGTAAACATTAATATCCAAAAACAAACTATTCTAAATACAGAAATGATTGATAGATTTAGCAATATAACTAAACACATAAATAACGAACAAGAGATTATCACAAAATTCTTAAAAAACACATATAAAAATATATCCAATAAGATATACAAAGAGGATCTAACCATTTCTAAAATACAATATATTAACAGAATCAATTATAATATAGACCTATTAATTAATCAAATCAGTAATATAGCTGAAAGTATTGTATTAGCTAAAATTAATGTAATATCCAAATTTATATTAAGTCACAATGAAATTGAAACAATTTATAACTCACTTAACAATCAAATACCTGAAATAAACTCTGTAGAGCAAATTTACGAAATTTTGGAACTCCAAGCATATTATAATAACTCAAATATTGTATTTAATATAAAACTTCCAATAATAAAAAAAGAAAACTTTATTATATCTCATATCATACCATTACCTATAAACGAAACACGACAAATTATTACCTCTAATTATATAGTTTACAATGATAAATCAATCAATTATTATAATGATAAATGTTTTAAGTTAGAAAATATATATATTTGTAAAAATCCAATAAGAAGTGAACTGTTCGAGCAATCATTATGTCTGGGTAAACTCATCCGCAACCAACAACCCAGATGTAACGTAAGAGACGTAGGAAGAATTGAGACCATATATCAACCTGAAAATAATTTTGTGCTTTTCATCAATACACCACACACTTTTGTCGAATCTGATTGTGGGAAAACTGTCAATATAACGAACACAACACTGCTATTTTATGAGAATTGTACACTTACCATCAACGGTTTAATATATGAAGACAAACCCAAAACTTACCATGAGTGTATCAATATTACATTACCTAAATTTGTAAACGTGATTCCTGATGCGGTCGTAGAAGAATTCAACTTGCAGAAACTAAAGTTATTCCAATTCAACGATCACAAAATGATGTCTTCACTTGAAAAAACAACAACTACTCACCAATTTGCTACATACGTGGCCATTTTCATCATCATCTTAATTATCATCGGTACATCATTATGCCTAAAGAAGAAAATTCAATATATACCAACTACAAATTTCTTTAGTGGTTTCGTTCGTGCCCCTTCAGAATCTTTGTGGCCCTCACTCTACTCTAAGGGGGGAGGAGTTACCAATGGCAACCATAGATAGATTGGTCTAGAAACAACAACGACTACCAACAACAATAACAACAAATCATCAACAGTCAAAGAAAATACTTACCAACAACAATAACAACAAACCATCAACGGTCACCAATTCAACGAAATACTTACCAACAACAAATTATTTACCCAGACTGCAAACTTTGCTAAATTAAATAAGCTCAATTATATTTCCTAAGAATTTAATAAATTGCAATTTTAAAACTTTAAGAACAACAACAAATATTTTAACCAATTTGCAAACTTTGTGAAATTAAATAAGTTCAATATACTAAATTAAACTACTTAAGAATTTTATAAATTGTTTTGCCAACCTAAACACATTTTATTTTCAACAAATTAAAATGCAAACACAACTGTTTTAATTTTAAGAATATAAAAGAAGTGTAAGAAAATAAAGGAATGGAATTAATCAACTGGCAACGAACGGAGTTTTATTTCTCCAACCGGTATCTAGCGCGCACACACACTCGTACAGGCATAAGAACTGCGCGATATGTTTTGTATCTTTACAAGATGGTCGTAATAAAGTTGAGCGCTAATCAAACAGATGATCTTGATGCACTTAATAATTGTTGCTGTTGACTGACTGGCTGACTGACTGACTGACTTAACAACAATAGCAGCAAAACATAAAAACTTCATTGCTTTCGTTTTAGGGATTGAAATTGAGATTTGAATCTCCGGAAGCAATATAATCAACATACGAGGAGTACTGAAAGCAAGTATATACATACATACATATGTAGCAGGCTTTCAGGCAAAAGCACGCCTGAGCATAAACAAGCCAAACTATTGAAGCGATAAATGCTCGTTGTAGTTTAAACATATTAAATATTGCACACAAACGTATGTACATACATATTTAAGTACTATAAACTTAATTATGACAGCAGCTAAGCAGGCTTCATGCTCAATAAAAAGATATCATCATGTTACCCATAGATATAAAGATGTTTGTCAGGATAGCTAATAATTTAATCGATTTGTGGCTTGAAAACTAAACTACAACTTTTGAGCTGGAAAACTTTAAACTCAGTTGATAATTTGCTCGAAACAAATCATTTTTAATTACACTCAAAACTCCTCCACTTAAGCGGAGTAACAAGCATTTGCCTGACAGATTTTTTTTTCATTTTTTTTTTCGTTATTTTTAACTTTTCCAACATTAATGCCTGCGATTGCTTTGGTACTGGGAGCCGTCAAGCCACCCAACTGCAGTATCCCACACACAACAAACAAATCGATCAAGTTGACAGCTAAACTGAAGGAAAAAACAACTCGCAGCAAGAAATCCAAAAGAATCAATGAAAGGAAAAAGAAGCTGAATCTGCAAAACTACACGATCAGGCTTGGCACTTTGTGAGTTATTTGATCGTAGTGAATTTATATAAATTGACAGCGAATTCAAACTTAAATTGAATACGCAACAGAAAATTGGATAATTTCCCGCAAAAACCTTCACAAACATACACACACACACGCGCACACACACGCACACACACACGCACACACACAGGCAAATATGCATTCTTACAAAATCAACGCTGTAGATCTGTGTGTTACGGTTGGAGGGATCTGCACATCAATAGCAATTTTGTGACCAAATTGACTGTGCCAGGAAGATGAAGGAGACGTTCAAGCAGCAGCATCCGCAGCACCAGCACCAGCACCAGCACCAGCAGCAGCACTTTGGTAACAACAATAACATCTGCAATGAGAACAACACAATTGATATACGCAGATACCGTAAAGCGTTCCCAGGAGCATTATTTTTTAATCCACCAAAAAGGCAATCAATAACAATAATGACCCCAAAAAAAGACACTTGCAGCCACAATACAATTTTCTGGTAAAACGGCTTCAAATAATCTCAAAAGTATAACTTTCTTAAAACTGGCACTCTCAGCTGTTCGAAGGACTTGCAATTTGATTTCTTTTTTTTTCTAATTTATCTGCTTTTATTTTCGAAGCGAAACTTAATTCTTTTAATTTTATTAAAAATCTAAAATGTTTGCAGATTTACTTTGCCACTTACCCTAAATTGTAAAAAATACTATTTCCACTCTTTCGTCAAGAAGTGGCTTAAATAATATTCATTATTTTATCCTTAATTCGAATCTACTTCATTTCAGCAAGAGTAGAGTGTTTGCAGTACCACAAACTCCGCTTTAATAATGCGTTCCTGCGCAAAATCATTTCCCGGCGACACCAACACAATAAAAAGGGTTTTCAAATACACTTAAGAAAAACAACTCAATAGCTCACGTCTAAAAAATAATTACTATTGACTAAAATAGATCTTAAAAAATAAAAATCTGTATCTGCAAAAATTTTTCGACGACGACCAAAATCTACTCAGGATTTCAATTCTACCTTAAAAACTTTTCAAATCTAAGCGAGCACAATTTGTTTCAGTGTAGTCTCAAAATGTTCCACATAATGACGAAACCGAAAATAACATGTTTTACATATGTATGTCCTGCACCTTGCCTTGTTTTACGACTATGAATTGTATTTTGTTATTTGGAAATTTATTGTAGAACATTTTGAATATATTTTTGAATTCTCCACGTATTTGTTCACTACGTTTCCGAATTTTATTCCCCCGCAAGATTTCCAGAAAACAATGGTTTTACCCACAAACCACACACACACACACACACACACACACACAATGCACATGCCCGTTTACACTCAGGAGACTTTTTTCTTTGATAATTGTATCCCTGAAGTGGAGCAACAAAAACGGATCAACTGCAAATAAGGAAAGAAAGCAAAAAAAAAAAAAAACTCACAGATCTTTCGTGCTGGCAAGCGAAGCAAAATACAATCGATATTCGTGCAGAATGTTTAGAATGATATTTACATATATATACGAGTATGTATGTATGTGTTTATAAAGAGACATCCACACATATATATATATATATATTGCATGCATTTGTACATACATATTCATGTATAGCAACCTTTAAGATCTTGAAACGTATGCAAACGAGTTCAATTTTAAATATAAAAATCAATTGTTTAGACCACCAACAAATGTCAATTGTTGTTGATTCCTTTTAAAAGGAATGGTCGTGTCATTAGCAACCATCATCTCTAACGTTCGAGCACACAATTTATCATACTTGTGTACATTCTTTAGCATTCAACAACCACTTGAAAGAAATTTGGTTTTTTTTAATATTTTATAGTTTTTGGTTAATAGTTTTAAAATATTTAAATATTTAAAACATCATGAGGGCAACTTTACAATCGATTCCAAACAATCTTAATACACGGCCTCGATAACGATAACTTATTTTAAATAGCAATGTGTTGTAGACTTAGCGCCAGTAACACGATATCGAAAGTTAAAGTTCTCATGCCTTTCGAACGACGAGAAAATCCCAACTTACAATCCTTTTTTAAAGCCAAACGCAAACAAAACGCAACAAGCAGAGCATCGCATATATCCAAGTCGATGGCAAAGTCTTGATGTTGGACCACAAACCTGTTTTTATACACATCAAGTGTAAGTAAACTCGAGGCCCCTAAAGAAATTACTAGGTGAACTTAAAGCGAAAATCGATAACGAAGACCTGCCTGTAACTATGGGAAATAATTTGTGAAACTGTGGAGTTCCAATATCACACATATGTATGTAGCTATAAAATCGTGTTTGTCTTCACAGAATAGCATTTGGCGAAGCACCTTTGGCTAGTAAAATATTGCGATGTACAAATTCATGCAAGAAGACAGGTCTGCCTATGAAGTCTGTGAAATAACCTACACGGAAGCTATACAAGGCCTGGGAAGTAATTAATTAAGCGTTCCTGAAACTTTTCCGCTTAAATAAAATGTAATAAATTTTACATTTATACTACATACATACATACATCAGAAGAAAACTTGAAAATATGTGACAACATCAAATGGACAATACAGTAGAGCCTCCAAAAAGTTAAGTTGAATTTCAGCGTCCACGTGCGCCACGACATAATAACTTGATAAAACAATTTGAACACAATATTTAAAGCACAAGGGGCATGAACTATTATGCAAACGCAGAAAAACACACAAGTCTAGGCCTCTTCTTTAAGCCACTTAACTTAATATCGGCCATCCCGTCAAAAAATTCCAGATTATTAAAAACTTTCTCATACTTTTCCGAAGACGTATTCAGATTTTACTTTATGGTTAATCAAAAAGTTTGATATCTTTCCGAGACAAGAGTCGGACAGGCTGGTTCAAAAGTAATACTCCAGGTAGAAGTTTTATCAGAGGCAGACAGACCTTGATCGCTGAAGGACATCAACACACAAACAAATTATTTGTAAGAACCTTTAAGCCAACAAACAGAAAGTTGTTAACCACCAAATTTAAAATTACATTCCAGCGAGAACTCGAAAGTTTTTAAAGTCTTGGTTGGCTTCCTTTAAATTTATTAACTCTGCTCAAGACAGATTTCGTTTTTAGTGCAAAAACCAAACCCCAACTCAAGAATGGCAAACATTTTGCTTTAACAACAACAACAAAAAAGGCGTTTGTCTCAAATCCAATAAAGACAAAAACTAAAATTTGAGAAGAATGTGCAAAGCGAAAAAAGAACAACCTTTAAACAAAACCCTTTATAGTTAATCGAGGTGAACATTTTAGGTTCGTAAGAAAAAAAATTGTCTGGAATTCCTCAACAATGTCATCAATTAAAGACAAGAAATACAATGTTCACACCTGAGAACTCTATTAACAGGCACAGCACTTAAACTGATCTTGAAAACCAGGCATGTGCAAATAAAACAAAATGAAGGCAGACACCCAAGTCATCCAGAGTTAAGCAAATTAAGATCAAAACGTACGTAAGTGCTCGTATTGCATTTAAAAACACTTGTATTTCAGCTGCAGCCCACAGACAACAACCGAACGTATATCTTTTCTATGGCTGGTGGGGACACAATTCGTTCTACAAACAAAGAGTTTGTGCAATTGGCGCGAGTAGATGTTGGCGACCTGTGGCCGCCATATTGTTTTAGTGGCGTCTGTCTAACCTTAAAGTCAACATCGGTCGTTCCATTTCAACATTCACCCGTCCTTCTTCAAGACCCCTTTAAGTAACCCATAAATTGCTATAACCTCTGAAAAAATGCGGTATTTAATCTGAATGCAAATAAAGAGCAAGAAAAGCTAAAATGAAAATCTTACTATGGAAACAAAAACAAAGGATAGAAAATGGCCCGCAAAATGTCACATTAACTGAAAAAATATTGAACAAAAACTTTAAAAAATTTTGCAACACACACATTCGCCTTAAATTGAAAACTTAGAGAGACAACATTTTTCTAAAACCATGACAAAATCGCCAACTTCAAAACTTAAAAAATCGCATAATTTGACAAATTTCTTTCTAAAAACAAGCGACAGTCACGCTTTATTTAATTCTTTCGGCACTGACGTTCGCCGTGATGATGACTGTTTTTGCTAAATTTAACTGCTTCTAATGCTTGACCAAAGCCCCAAAACACACACACACACACATACATACATACATACACATGTATGTATGTACATAAGGTCTGGCCTCATTGGACAAAAAAGAATTTAGGAAAAAGTGTTTGCAAACTGCAGACATTTTTGATATGTTAATGAGCCGGTTACCAAGAATTTAGAATTTCAAAAAATAAACCTACTATTTTGGCCTTTAGCAGCAAAAGTTCTTAATAAAATGAATTTAAAATTGAAGAAAATTTAAATATTTATTAAACATTTGATTAATGTTAAACATAAAAAGGCGATAAGTTTATGCGTCTAATTAACGCCATAAAAGTCTCCGCAATCTATACCGATGAATCTCTTTCGCCAGAACCATGTACAGATGATGATGACTACGAAAATTGCAGGCGGGAAAAATAACAAGACACATGTACCTATTTACATTAGGGGGCTCCGCTGCCCCTAACCGAACGATCATACAATTAATAATTAAATATTCGTAATTTAAAATTGGGGGAATGGGCCAGTGCACTCAGGGCAAAGTTGTTGATTGCTCTCAACCTGGCGAGAAGCCAGCAGCGATCCCTGAAAATGGACTGGTCAAGCTGACATACTGCCTCCCCGTGGCGCCCCTGGATAGCCCCTACAGCACCCGCTTAGAGGTGAACCAAAGTGTGCAGCGAATCCCCTCTGTCCAGGGGTCTAAACCAGGACCCGGTCCTCCAGGTTTCGGGGGTTGTGCGTGGGGGTAACTTCCCTACCGTGTAAAAACACACTAGTTTCGACACAACATGTTGAGGCCCAGGTTCACCACGGACTGTAGCGCCAAAAGAAGAAGAAGAAGAATTTAAAATTACACAAAACCTCTTTATCCATAATTATCCAGACAGCAGCATCATAAAATTGGATCTGATTATTTGACATAAGCAAACTAAAACCGGCTTAACTGACTTAACGCCTCAATCTTCGATGGCCGTTAGTAGCTGTCATATTAGTCTAAGTGGGTGAAAAGCTTAAGAATGCAGAAACCGGGATATGTGAGATCGATTGAACCGAGTTCATTGCGGATCTCAATCGTATCAGAGCTTCGTGCCTTACTACGGCAGCTGGGTATCCGTTGCAAAGCAACAGCACTACTGAAAATATTCGGATATCCGAAAACAGGGTCGCCAGCACCTCCATTATCGGGAGTTACAGCCAAAACGTTTTAGCCACGAGACGTGTGGTAAACAAAACACATCCATCAAAATTCTCTTAAACAGACATTATGGGTCTGCCCCGCTATACCGAACGTTAACGTTTCCCAGTATTTTGAAAGGCAAAAGGCTGAACTTTTTTTGAACTTTATTTTGCCAATTTCATCCAGTTCTCATATACATACATACGATTTCCAACACGTGGCGATAAACTCACATAGTTTTAAGTTCTCCGTTATTCCGAATGTTGGCGAACGTACGGCAGCGTGCGACATTAAAGCTGTTATTACACAGATTAAGAGCAACGCCAGCTGTGCTATTCGTGTTTCTAATAGATCATTTACAGACTGGTAATTGAAAGTCCTACGGGCGTAAGGGAAACACTTCATTTTGTGAAACTTAAACGGGTCTTGCGGCACAAGTTTCTTCAATTTCCCCAGGTGTGTCCGAGTTGTGGAACGCCACGAAATTCAGCTTTCTATTTTAGCGGCGCCCTAATGGGCATGTGAGTATATGTTTGTGTACGCTTCAATAATCAGATGTATGTACATACATACATACATGTGTACACAATAGCTACAAAGAAATTAACATCTTGAAGCTGAAACACAACCCCAACTACAATGCGCGTATGTGTGTGTCTGTGTGCACGCAAAATTGTTAGTTGAAAACATAACATTGAAAAAAGTATTTATTTCTTGCGTTTTAATAGGTGAAAAATTGTCTCTATGAAGAATATATAGGAGTTTAGAGCTATAGCACATTCTTATATCATTTATCCAAAAATAAATTACGCGGCAATTTCACGAAAATGAATGAATAACGACGAAAACTCATTTCATACACAAGAAAATTGCGCTTGTTTTTCTCAAAGTCGCCAATATTAAAAGAAAATGTTGTATCATTTTATTGAGAACGATCACAATGTGCTCTAAGAGTCACATGATTATCATGGCGATCAACCATAATATAAATTGCAAATTAATAAATTGCAAGTTTGCACAATGGTCATCGTGAAACCCCTTAATATATTAATGCTACATCAAGTGTGCAGTTTTCTCTGCCGAAGGCTTTTCTTTTGCTATTCCATTCCATTGTCCACCTCTGAAAGACGTCCTGCGCTTAAATCTGTATGCCTGGATGTCTGTCCTCATGCAAATTCATTGCACTCAAACGTACAAGTATCTTTTGGACTTGCATGCAAATCAATTAAAAGGAAAACTGATTAAAACCTACAAAACGAAGCAGAAACTTTTTCTTAAAAAGCAACAAATACAAGTCAATATTTCTTCTAAGCATTTAAACGCACAAATATTTATCACCTTTTTCTTTTGCATGTGCATACAGGGGTTTTCAACAAGGGCGGTTAGATGTTGAAATAGAATAAAACAAGGTACATATGTGTGAGATATTAACGAAACACAACCAGTGAATTCCATTGTGCATGAAATATAACATCTTACGGTGGCTGAGATTGGAGAGCCAATTTTGAATGACTGTGTCCGAACGTAAAAAATCAATCAAATCATATCCTCAAAAACAATAAAGCACAAAACGCATCGTGAAAGTCGAGTAGCTTGGGCGTCGCCTCATAGAAGAAAATGTTGCGTCCCGCCGCTAAATATAACTGTCGAGCCAAAATTTAGGTCCACTTCCAAAAGCTGCGAAGCCCACACAGCTTTATATCTTGGACGTGCTGCTCAACCGTGACTTGCCATTTTGAATAATAAAAAACAGATTGGGCAACAGACACCACTAAACCAACATATCGGTCACATATATGTATGTATATATCGTCACGTGTATATAGAAAGGCCCTAAATCGTTCTTTTGCAAGTCTTGGATTGATTTGTTTTAATTTTAATAAATTAGAGGCTACTGCATTGACACATGCAAACAACTGAGCTAGGACCTTTCTACATTCAGTTAACGATATGTAATTACTACACAAAAAGCTCAAAGCTGCAATGCGTCTTATAACTTCTTCATTCGCTGAATGCCGCTGGTTTATCAAAGAAATTCGAAAGACAAAATTAAAAAAAAAAACTATCGCTAAGCAAAAACAATAATGAAATTAAATAAAAAAGAATTTTAATTAAAAAAAAAGGCCAAAAAACTCAAACCTTTATTTATAAAAATTATATGGAATTCAACGCTCTGGCACTTAAAAGTCAACTTTACGTTCGTTCCTACTTGTGGCGCACACACACACACACACACACACACACACACACAAACATACTTGTATTTATGTAAATGTGTGTAAAACACCTTTTTAAATTAAATACTACATTAAATAAAAAACAAGAGATATAAAATATCCACATACAATAAATATTTAGCATAATGTCTTTTTTCATGCTGAATTTTTATGTTTTATTTTCTTATTTGCAACTATTTGTGTACGAGTATAAAGCAGAGTTTTAAAAAGCCATGTACGAACGAGTACAAGCGAAATTTCAGTGATTTTTGTTTTTGATGTCGCCGGCGAAAACTCAACCGAAGCTTCCAACGTGAATGTGCACGCGCAAAGCACACTTTAATTGCTACAAACAACAACTTTCGGCTACAGCAATATTTTACTTGTCCGCTAACAACTTTTTCGGTTACATTCACTACATACATACATACATACATACATACATACATACATACATACATATGAACATGGGTGTGTTATGTGGTAAATTCGGTTAAATTATTAAGTTAAGTTTTAGGCGAAAGAGGTACGCAATTTAAAGAATATTAGTTCAATTTTAAAAGAAAACACTTTTTAATAAGACAAATTTTTTGAATGAATTTCTTTAAAAAAGTTTGAAAACATGTTAATAAAATTAAAAAAAATATATAATTTTATCCATAAACTAATTTTACGAGTAATATAAAATATAATAGGGCATAGTGCGTTAAAAACTATTTTCTTTCTAAATAAAAATTTGTATGTAATATTTTCACACAAATAGTTCGTTGGAGTAACGAACTTTTTGCCTGAATGCGAGTCTACAATGACATTTCGCTGCACCAACATATATGTATGTAATTATTTTGGAAAATGTAAAATTTTTGGTACACCTAGAAGCTGCAGTTATTTTTATTCTTGTCCGAAAAACTTGTTCCGATAATATTTTCTGTAGATGTAGACGCAGTCGTGTTCCTAAATACAGTTTTAGTTTAAAATTATTATATTTACTCTGGTGAAATTCATTGAAACTAATGATCCATGAGGATGATTAAAATAAATAAGAAATTCTATTTAAACTCTTTTAGCTCGCAAGGAATATCAAATATTCTAACCATATTCCCATAAACCTGCCCTTCCTCTAGACCCCAATTCCAGCTCTTATCCCTTTAGCAAATTCCAGCTTAATACGAAATTTAGTTCCGAAAACAAGAGTTACATACAAATTAATGCGACTTTCATTTGAAATAATAAATTTCAAGAAATGTACAATACGTATGTATGTATGTATTCATGTATGTATGTATGTCTGTATGTACAGAAATATTTTATGATTTTATTGCATAAAAACTAAATTACAAACAAAAGGAAACACTCGTACACACACCATTACAAGGAAAATAGGCAATTCTCAATTGCATCAACAGCCTTTTCTTTGGCTGGCCACTTTTAAAAACTCATAAAAATATATTTATGAGTTCCATACGACAGCAACACTAAACGTTGCACGTTCGCACGCGTACAACGCGTTATTCCGATGATTCACAACGACAAATGTAACGCAAGAACATGAACACGAAAAAGTCGAAGGCTAAGACGACCAGAGTTCTTGGAATACACATTTACTCTCTGTGTATGACAACACACCGTGTACGCTGTAGTCGTCTTGTATGACTAAATAAATGAATGTTTGATTTGGCTTGAAAGAAATATCTAATTAGCAGTCTATTGGTGTGTCCATGGTTTGATTTCCTAACTCCTCCTCATTGACTCTTCTGCCAGCAGAGTTTTGAAGGAGTCAATTGAAATACTTTCACCCAAAAGTGGTATGATGAGACTGAAAATCATAGCATTGGAGAATGCAACTCGCTCTCTGCCCGTCCACTACTTGCAAAATGTTTAGCAAAGATTTTGGCCTACATGCATATCGAAGGGCCATCAGTTGCGTTGTGTGTTCGATGAATATGGACTGATGTTACCTTCAGCGCTGAGGCTTATTTCCCGCTTAAAAAGTATGCCCGCGAGCAGATAGGTCGTTTTTCGAGAGATCACAGTCCCCAAGAGACTGTTGAAGTCCCACAACAGTTTCGTGCGGTTAAATCCCGAAGACATCATCTACCCACTTTTCTTTAAATCCCAGGCCAATGCCAACATTAACTGAAATGGAGGGCACTGCAAGCGAATGATTGAGGATTTTCTTATTCCTGATGTCATTGCAAATCATTGGGAGGGCCTGAGAAATGGTCCCAACAAGACGTTGCAACCCATCAGTTTATCTGGCCAGACCGTTCATGTCGCAGCTTTGGATTATTTGTTGTGCTGGTATGGCAAATATCTAGTCTATGGTGATGAGTCAGCCCGGATATGGTCGAAAAAAGGGCTGCAAAGTTGGATCGCCAGCAGGGCGCTCATGACGCGTACGTAGCCCATATTCTTAAAATTTTATTTAAACATAAAATTCCGTGAAAATTGTGACCTCAATAAGCCACAATTTTAGTCATTCCATTATATTTTTTATTTATTTTATTTTCATAAAATTATAATAAACTAAGAGAAAGAAGAGCACTAGCAGCCAATGGCTATCGGCTTCAGCATGTACATACATACATATGTATGTATGTACTATATAAAACTGTACAAAGAGAGAAAGTTTTCGTGTTTCCTATTCTTAGGAATCAATAATAAATACATACATTTTCGACTCTGCTTCTGTACACTAGATCTCTTTTCCATTATTTTTTTTTTTTTTTGTTTTATTTGTGTCCTGGGCATTGTTCGATTGAGTTGGTTGGTGCTGATGACGATGGTGCATTTTTTCTACAACCGCATGTCAAACAACAAAGTTACAATAAAATTTATAATGTCCAATAATCAATATGGGTGGCAGGGTTGCTAAAGCAATACAATTTGTTATACTTGACTGGGAATATGTTTAGAAAATGCTTCTCCATCTCTTTTGTAGTTCTCATGTCCTTTAAGGAAGATTTATTAATTTCACACTCATGAATTCTTTAAACGTTTTCCTACCCAGTGTTTGAGCAAATATTTAAATGAATTATTTGAAATTCTAAAGGTGTTTAAAAAAATATTTCGAAAATTGCTGCCTTAAATCAATATTAGTCAACTACCAGTGTTACTTTCTTGTTTAATTGTAAAATATTGTTTCGAATGCACGTGATGCATTCGGCTGCTTAAATGCATTCAAAATGCATTTAAATGAATGCCCCCACTCTGGCGGGCCTGATAACAACAACAAAATGCCAAACATTTGAAAACTATAAATCAAAGTGTATACATTTTAAAAATACATACTTCAAACATAATTCAAATCGATTGCAATTGCAAGTGACGCTGAAATTATTAGCTGACTGTATGCCGGACTAACTGTCTGACTGGAGGGTCTGTCTGTCTGTCTGTCTGTCGGCTCGGTCGTTATCATTTGTAGCAGCAATCTTTATAATTTGTTTGACACTTGCTGCAACAGAGGCGGATGCACTAGTAGTGCGTGCTTTGCTGGGGGTCGGCCATTGAATTTGTCTTGAATTTCAAATTGGAGTTGCTACGAAAAGCCATTCGTAAGATCAAGATCAGAAAAGAACAAATAATTTAGAAATTTATGTGTGTGTTGGAATGAAAATGTTTGTACTTAATATGAGTTTTCAACATGTCCATTCCGTCAAATGTTATTTTTCACATCCGGAAATATTAATAAGAGTCGCTGTGTTCAACCTTTAATAACGCAGCAGTTTCGAACTCTTTCAGTGGAAAGGAAACAAACGCACTCCAGCTGGAAATTGTTGAGTTTTATAATCTTAGAAAATGACGAATGGGTCAACAATTTATGAACGTATGGCATTGCGTGCATTCAAACGCGGATAGTGGCGCAATAGCGCAGACTGTAGGTTTGACAGAAATAAAAATGCACGAGCCCATAAATGACGGCTGGTACAAATGGGTCCTTATCGCACTCAAAACTGCCCTGACTCCCTCCTGGAAGGCAAAACTGTAACTGTAACTGTTCAACCGCTCTTAAATATTTCCGTCGGACAGTTTTTATGCACATGCAAGTACAAACAACTAAACAATTCAAAAACTTAAAATTTATTTAACTGATAAAAATAAACTTTAATACGTACAATATTTACTACGAACAATTTTGTGCGTTACCAAAACTTTTAATCAATATTTTTTGTGGCCATGATGGAATTCTCTTACAGCTTCAATTCTGTCAGATTTTCAACATTTTTTAACTCATATTTTCTGAAGCTTTAAGGATAATCTTGGATTTGGGAACTTCTTGGCCCAGGCAGACAATTCAATGGCAAGCAGCCTTTTAGTTAATGGATTGAAGAAGAATGTTGGGAAGAAATTGGGTGTTCGAAGTTACCCGTAATGTAAAATTTGCTGGAAATACCCATAAATTAAATTACTAAAAATATTCTTGTTAAATAATGAATATATAAGATTAACTTAATTGGTATAATCAATTGAGCAGAAATATTTCGAAACGGTTGTGCTTCGAACTTTCAAAATACCTCAGATATTTGGAGTTGAATGAAATGCACTGTCCGTTTATAGTAAAGTTTGTTTTCCACCCACACAATTTCCGAAGTTATAGCCTGTTAAATAGCAAAAACTAAGTGGATCCAATCAATCGAATAGTAGTTAGCAGTTATAAACTAATTGAACAAAATTTTTAGAAACCCGAGGAAAGCTTTTAGTCCTGAAATCGGGCTATGAAAATTCCATTGTACTTTCATGACTGCACACCTCAGGATCAAAATTTGTAGTCGCTTTTCTACAAAAATTTCGTTCAGTTAACAAAGTGGGCTTAGCAAGAGGGCTGACTGTTCATATGCAAGTAAATAGTTCATTATGTTTTGGCCACAAGTGAAATCGTGAAAGTTTTCAAACTTTTATTTAAGTACTGCAAAAAATCTAGTGTTGGCACAGACAACGGATAAATAAGTAATCCTTTAAAGCATTTATTTATGTCTTTTCTCCTGTACCGGAATTCACTTGTTGGTTTCTGTCTTCTTGCTTTGTTTGCACAATGTAGAAAATCCTTTCATCGAATAGATAAACCAAACTTGAACCTGGCCGAACCCCACAACCAACACAGAACATTAATAACAAATAATAACCAGTTCGTAATAGATTAATAATAATAAGATCATTAATATTTTGCTAAGCATTTGTAGGCGCGTTCTTTAAGTCCTCCAACCCCCCAAGAGGGGGGAGAATTCAACCCGTTTTCAAAAAGAAATTAACTACATATGTATAAGTATGTGTTTTTCTTAAATAAAGTATGAAAAGTTTATTGTTTTATAATGTGGCCTGTAAAATGTATTTATGTATGTATTAATGTATAAAGTTTGTTTGTTTTCTTTTTCCTTTAATATGTTTGCCTTTGATTTTATAATTAAGAGTTAAAAAATCATATTGAAAAGCGTTTAATTTTTTTTATTTTATTTTTTCTTTTTTCTTTTTTTTCTGTTGTTGTTGTTGTAATTGTTAGTTCGTTTAGTTATAATTTAAAATTTATTTATAGAATTGATTACAGTTTATTTGTGATGCACTTTTTTATTTATCATTCATATTTTATTGGTTTTCATAAATTGAATTATTTGCTTTACTTCGTTTTAGTTCTATTACACATTTTTATTGTATAAAACACAAAAAGAAACGAAAACAATTCGAGTTCGATTACTTAATATGGATAATTATTTCTTTGTTATTTATTTCGTGGTTGTTTACCTTTTTGTTTTTTTTTTGTTTTTGTTTTTGTTTTAAACTTACTTGTAACACTAGACATACATAATAAATATCTAATAATCAATCAATTAATTTCTTTAAGTTTGCATAATATGTTATGAAACAAACAAAATATATTTATGTGCTTAAAACATGTATTTGTTTACAATTGAAAAAAATCTAAATTCGCAAACTGCAAATTTCAAGTCAAATCATTTGGTAAAAATATATATATATTTGCAAATTTCTTTCTCACATTGAATAAATATAAGCGTGATAAAAAGCAATTCTACAAAATAGTTGAAGTTTAAGTTAAATGAACAAACAACAATTAGGGATGGACAGAAAAGTGTAAAAGTTTTTAAACCAAAACTAACAGAATTGCAAACCAGATGCAGAATGCACGAATTAAGACATGGATTTGAAAGATGGTTTCGTTATTAATTATCCATATGCCAATGCCAAGCAGTTGTTGTGACTTGTTAAAATACTTAAAACTAAATCAAAGACATTTTTGTTTTGTTAACGAGCAAAAATAAAATATGACTTGAAGCCGCTATTGCGGTTGGCAAACGAAATTCAGTCATCAGACCCATCAGACCATCAGACAGCAACCAAGAGCTGATTATCTTGGTGCCTTAAGAGTGAAGTTCAATAGCAGTCCATTTGCGACACATTAAGTTACGTTTAAGTCTAAAAGTAGTCAAGCTTCGCAGAGAATATTCAAAAGCACCCTTTTCATACACTGTGTACAGAAAGTAAAGGAAACCTTGTAGTTTTAAAGCAAATCTAAATATTTAATTAGTTAAAATTCAGTTATACCAACCAATTTTAGCAATGCTACAACAAAAACGCGTTCTTTTTAAGAAACAAAATATTTTTGTGTTGTTGGTATTTTTCACAATTTTGCAAATGTATTTTTGTCGGCTTTTTGTGTTGCACTAAATTGTTGTTAAGTAAATTTGTCTCTTTAAAATCATACATACATATATTGAATCAAAGTTCACATACAAATATCATGAAATATATGCGACACTTTCGGGTGTTTCTTCTTTTTTTTTTTTTTTTTTTTTGAGTGTGTCTAAGAAACTTTAATTTTATAACGTTTCGTTAAGAGCATTCTAAAGCTTAAAGTTTTTTCTCTCAATCATACAAGTATTTTTATTTTGCTAGTTTCCTTTCGTTTTAAAGGCCGTGGTAATTAATTTTGAAAAAGAAACTTAAAAATTAGAGAATAAAAAATCACTATCCTACATTAATTCGCCCTTCTTTTTACTTCGTTATCAGCTTTAACCATTTAAGAAGCATCAATCACATCAATCCATCACAAGCTTAGTACAAGGAAATCCATTTGAGTCTCATTACAAGCGACTCAATTGTTTTCATTTGAGTACTGTAAGGGGAAAGGGTCGGTCTAAAGGGGGCTTTCTTCTAACGACTTTGACTTTTTGAATGTGCAATCAGCCATTGCAGGGTGATGTCGATGTTGTCTTTTTCTTTACACGAAATACTGTAACAACATATTTCTCTGTCCTGTATGCTGGATAAATTCCTAAAATTGAAAGCAAACAAATTTTAAAAGTTTCTGTAGAGATTCAAACAAATCCGGAGTGTAAATAACAGATTTTTTTTTCTTGAGGATTCCTTGTATTATTCACAGTTGTAAAGTTCCCGAACAAGATCTAAGCAATAAAAAGAAAGTGTGCCTTGAAATCTCAGCAGTCTTATGAGCGCTTGAAGAAAAGCCACTGAAGTACATTTCCATACAATACACTTTCGTCCTTGTATGGTGGAATTCTTTGCACTTTTTGTTGTGGTTCTTGCACCTTTAGCTGAGATAAAATAAAGCGACATCAAACATCGACAAAAAAACAAGTTAAATTAAAGGCGGTTTGAGAGCCTGGTGGGTGTAAAATTACACGGCTATTTTATTTTATTAGTATAGTAAATGTCGTTAAAGTAAAAGCCCAGCAAAAGGCAAAGAAGGCTGAACAAGACATCAAAGAAAATTAGTGGCGTTATTGATTTGCAATACATAAATAAGATATTCGCGCTCTGTGGTAACAAATTGTGGTAAATATAACAGAGCTTGGAAGTTTTGTTTTCAGCTCTTTGAAAACCAACTGGTTTGAAAAAAAACTTTCCAAATACACAGTTCACTGTTTTAATAGAGTCTATTGCTGAAAATTATTTTCCTTTTATTTTACCAAAGTACGAGGATATACTTACATTCTTTCAATTAGGCCGGTTTCGTCTAAAGCACCTGGAAGATCACGTTTATTACCCAATACTAAGACAGGTATACCAGCCAATTGCGGTTTATCGAGTAGTGAATGTAGTTCGTTGCGCGATGCCTCCATTTTATCTTTATCGGCAGCATCTACCATGTAGCTGCAAATGTATTATTTTAATATAAAAACTTAAATAAGGAAATATTTTTAAGGTATTACTTACACAATGGCATTAACACCGCGGCAATATCGTTCCCACATTGATCTGAAGCGGGGCTGACCACCGATGTCCCATACTTTAATTGTAACGTTACCTTTAGTTATGCGACGCATATTGAAGCCGACAGTTGGTATCATATCTTCCGTAAATTGTCCCGACTGAAAGTTTATTATGTAACAAAGTCAATTTAAGATCACTATGGAAGTCTAGAAATTGGTTCATAATAGTAAGAAGTTTCTTAAAGCCAGATTTACTTAAATACTAGCGGACGCTCGCCGCACGCCTTGTACCATAAATATAGAGATCAATTTGAGTCTATAGGTCAATTTAAACATTAATTCTGTGCTCAGTATTTTGATACATAAATGGGAATGAAAAAAAGAACCAAAACTCGGTTTCTACTATAACTACTTCGTTATAAGCTCCTAAAATGCAACAATAAGCAGGTGCTAGTTTTCGTAGATATAGAATTGCCAATTTTACCCTTTAAAATTCGAATTTCCAAAAAATTTGTATCATTTTTTCGCTGTTATTTGCCAACTAAATTATTAAAATATAAAATATAATATAACAAATAATAACTTTTATTTATTTTTTTATCCTGTATATCCTGTATATTTATATCAATAAATACAAAGTTATGAGATGTTACTTAAAGAGTATTATATTTATATCAGTTAGAATGTAGGTTATTATATGAAAAAGCTAATTAATATCACAGAATTGAGGGAAAATTATTTCAAAAAACCGTTTAAAATCACAAATAATATTAGAAGTTATAGACATTTTAAGAAACAAGCACTGAATTTAATCTTTTGTTAAGAAGAAGAAAAATTTCTTATTCTTTCAATGTTGGACTCTCTGCATTTATTATTAAATGTCAGAGTCAGTTCTCTTGGAAATATATTGATCATCTTGTAGCTATAATATCTATGCAAGTTTTCAGTAGAAAACCTGGGAGGCGGATTATGTATTATCTTCATATTTTAATTTTGCATTATTTGCATTTTCTTTGGGAGTTCTTACTGTTTTATGCAGCCAGACATGGCAGCTACGAGTATATATACATTTTATAACTTGTTTTTCAAATTAAGTTTTGATCGTCTATTTAGTAACAGATAAGATGCGCGACTACATTGTATAGCTTTCTCGCCCGTGTTGTTTAAACGTAAGTTTTTTATCCAGAACAACTCCTGAGTATTTAGTATCTTGTCTCAAAGGTATAACTTTTCCTTTGGAACAAAGATTCCTACCGGGAATAGGTTTCGGTGACTTGTTATATGGAAAAATATTTGCTTGTTCTTTTTTATAACATTTGATACTTCACTGCTGCATATTAAGACACTGTCGTCAGCGTAGAAAGCATCATGTATGGCCTTTATCTATTACTATATTAGAGGTGTACAGTGTGTAAAGTATAGGGGATGGTACTGAACCTTGTGTTAGGCCGGCAGGAATTCGCCTTTCGCTGGAAAATTGCATGTCTACACATACAACAAAAGAGCAGTTTTTTAAAAAAAACTTCTTATATCTAATATTCTGCAGGTATAGGGGAAAACCAAAAGTATTAAGTTGAAAACAAGCTTTTTCGATGTAGAGAAATAGAACGCCTGTACTCTTTCGGTTCCTTTTGCTACTGTCAAGAAAATTGATAACTGTTTTAACTTCATGCAACGTGGAGTGTTCTTTACGGAATCTAAACTATTCAGGAATTAGGACAAAACATATATAATAATTCGATGTAAGACAATGATTGTCGAGCTCGTTACCAGCAGTATTGTTACTCAAACAGGTCAAATGGATATGTTGCCCATTTAAGTCGCCAAATATGAAAAAGTCATTTGTAGTTCTAGTTAGTCAATTCAAATGCAGCAGTGAAAATTGCTGGTCGCCGATTTATTACTATTTCCACAGATAGATTCTCAACTAAACGCGTTTAAATTCTAGGTAGTAATTTTTGTTCTATGTTTATTTTTACGGCAATTAGTACACCTCCTCCATGTGTAGGTCAGTCATATCTATATATATTGTAACCACCAAGATGAAATTTTGTATTCTTTGGAGAGAATGAGAAAAGCGACAATTTGTAACTTGTGTGGTTATTAGTTATTTTTTTCAGTATATCTTTAGTATCTTTCATGTCAACAGCTCAAGAATATGATTTGACTTTTCACTAATATATAACAAAAACAAAATATGAACACAGTTGAGATTTTGTCGGCTTATTGTTGTTGTACTGGTGAGTTTATCTGATATGAATTCGCCCTGTTGTGTACTGCTGTAATATAAATTCTATATATGTACTTATTGCATTTATTCACACATACATGTGTATGTACATAAGTAGATCATATCCAAAAATATATGTATATGTATGTATTTATGTATATGCATATCTGATCGGTATAGGACAATTTAGTACTTTTCTAATTCAAATATCAGTCCTTAGGCCTAAATCAACTTAGTTTAGAAAAAATTTAACTTTAGCCAAAAATATATTCATAACTGAATCAAATGTCTTTAAAAATCTAATGTATTTCAATTGTTATTCGATGTATAAGAGATATACAATACTAAGATGCTATCAAAGATAATGTACTACATACATTTGCATTAAAAAAAAATTAGTACCAACCATCTAAAAATTTAGAAACATAACCTTCAGCACAGACAACTGTATATATGTACATATATAAGTACATATCGAGCCTATGGTGCAATACCATAGTAATTCAAAAAATCGCGAACTGAGAAAAATGCATTTCATTTCATTATTGCAAATAAATATTGTTGGAAATAGCTAGAGGCAATAAAGACATTTTTAGCTGTAGAATCTGAACAGTTAGAGATGGAACCATAATAGATATTTCCCAAAGATCATTTCTGCATACCCAGCTCAAAAAATTCAAATTTTGAGTTACTACGGTATTGCACAAAAGGCTCGACATACATTCTGCAGATTAATCAGAACAAGTGCGTCTGTTGAGAAAAACTAAAACTCTTATCTCCTTCTTGTTCTAATTGCGTTAAATGTATTAGAAAATAGTAAATAAAATTGCGTTCTTTATAAAAATTAAGAAACGAAGGAATATTTAAAGAAAAAGGTTTATTTATTTTCATGTGATAAATTAAATTACACAGTAGGCATGTGCAGTATGCAATATCGCTTCGAAGTTTTACTTTCGGTGTTCCTGCAGTTAAAAAAAAATTATAAGGCCCTAAGATTAATTAAAGTTCTGATATGAGCGTTCAAAACGCCGACACACGTACATATGTATACTTTTTTGGTCTCATTTAGAAGAAACCTTTAATTACGGAAAAAGTTAGAAATTGTCGTTCAGTGTTCGTAATGAAATGATGACTCCACTGCAAAAACTTAACTTCTACTCATATAACATATTGAATTTGAAAAGTTTTAACCTCTAATAACTTTGTTTTTCGCAACAAATGCACTTGGTCAAACTGTCAGTCGTCACATTATTCCACAAAAAGGTCTCCCGTGTCCACTTTTTAAAAATGTTACTTCTTTGTTGAAATCATTTTTATTTCTTTTCTTTTGTGACAACAAATAACCATTATCACAAATACATACACACATATACATATACATATGTATATACATACTATATACATACATATATATATAGATTTAAGTGTGAGCCTCATAAGCATGAACAAAACACCCCCATGCCCACGTCGGATAGCGGAATATTTAAATAATGAAATAGCGGTAATTGATAGTAGTAAAGGAAAGTTTAAAATTTTAATGTTTGCATGTATTATGTACATATGTATGTATGTACATATATATACACATATGTATGTACACATAAGTATGTTGTTTTGTTTGTTGGTCGGCCGATTCATATTTTAGTGATTTTTGTTTGTTTGATGAGTAGTAAAACAGACAAATCTAACATCATTGCATGTATGTATGTATGTATGTATGTACATACTTATGTGTGTATTGATGTTGCTTCGTATCAAAATGTTAAGTTTTTACTTACAGCTATAACATTAACAAATGTCGTCTTTCCCGAATACTGCAGTCCAACCAACGTCAATTCCATTTCTTCTTTCCAGAAAATACTTTTAAACCAATCTAATATTCTGTTTATTAAGGCAAGCATCTTAGCTTTTATTTATTTCTTTAATTGAATAAATATCTATAGAAAATTTTCACAATTACAATAATTTTATCGACGCCCAATAAAAAATTACTTGCTAATTTTTCTTCTTCGTTTTTTTTTTCTTTTCGTTCACTCTTTGTCTATTGTTGTCTTCTATTGCTGTTCAGTAATGTCAATTCGCTTATTAGGGCGCTGAACACAGCGCTTTCATCATTTATACCACTCATTTCTTTCTGCAGTCAAACTTGCTTTTACATCTGACAGTTTTGCATTGGTAATGCGATACAAGCAGAGTATCGACTTTATATGTAAACGTAAAATTTGTGTTTTTCTTTACATAAAAAAACTCGCCAAATTTCTCCTTTTTAGGTTTATTAAACTATTTAAATATATTCTCAGCTTAACTCTATTACATGGTAACCTTGTTTAAGTTATAAATAAAAAAACATTAGAAATATTTAAACATAAACACATAGAAAGATTTTAAACCGAAAAAGAGTTTTGAAAAGTTTGACTTTTACAAAAATGGAAAAAACTATTTCGCTCGAAAATGTTAAAACTGCATTATCATTTGACTGGTGTTGAGCCTAAACATAGTCTACGGTGTTTATACCTTTTGTAGTTGTTAGCAATTAATTGTGTTCATTAATTTTTATTATATACATACATACGTACTTAGGCATGTAAGACGCTCTCGCGGCTTAAACTTATCAAGCGCGCAAACCATGAAACGTTATATTTTGTTTACACAGTAAAATTTGAAGTACTTATAATGCGTACTGTATAAGGAAAATTGTCCTGCGATGTAAATATTTCAAACTCAAGTGTGGTGTTTATCACATGGTGTACTAAAGTAGACTCGTCAATGAGGGGGGAAAGATCAATAAAAAAAATATAAAAAATTGGACTGTCGTTTTTCCTCAACATTTGTTAGTAAAAATTTCATCATTTAATTTTATAGAAAACGGAAAAAATTACAAGCATCACATCTTTTTTGAACGTTACGCTTTTAAAATGGTTCTCCTTCACATAAATACCTGATTGTGTTCCTGGGGATTTCAATTAATCACAAAGTTGCTCTTCATAGAAATAAACAAATTATTACATATTTCATGTGTTTTATTTAATAGTAATTTTATTAGTTATTATATATGTATGTAATTAGTAAGTAATAGTAATTCATGTTATTTAATGTGAGCTCTTATATAACTAAAATGACACAATAAAGTTGTTGTTTGTTTGTTTGCGAAACGAAACTCAATCGTTTAATGGAAACTTTTGTATTTTTTCTTTGAAAATTTTATTTTGACCGTTTTAATGTTAAGCTGCAATAAATCCAAAATATTAGTGTTCATATATTTGTTTGTGTGTTTTAGTTTTAGGAAACTACTTTTGATAGAAAAGTGTAAACATAAATGGGAAAATTTTTAACAAATAGAGTCCATGCCAAATATTTACGACAAATTTCCTTTTTCATCGTTTTTTACTTTTCCATCCACAGTGGTTTCCTTAACTATTAAAATTACATAAAATTTGTCCTGTTTTCTGTTCTTAAAATCTTAAAAAATACTTCATTTGTGTATCTATTAAAACTGCAATTTTTTAAGTTCTAATGAAACTTCTAGAGATTAAATTTTAATGACTACATTGATCCATCCATTCACTCATTCATTATAGTTATTATTATTATTATTTAATACATACATATAAAAAAAATTATTTTATTTTGTGGTAAAAAATAGTTTTATGTGTAAAAAAGCAAATAAAAATCTTAAAATTATTTGAAAATTATTAATTCAAATGGATTTCCAATTTCTTTTTAAGCTTAAATTGTGTTTTTAAACTAAAACTTAGGACAACATTAACCTAAAAGAATTTAATCATTGATGTTTCTTATACGATATTAAGTTTTTCGACTTTATTGCTTGGCATTTTTATTATTATTATTATTTTTTTATAGAACAAAATACAAATAATTTCACTGGGATTTTGGTGTCACGGTAATTAATGTTTATTTACAGTTATCGTTTAAATTTTAGACAAATATTATTCGATTTTGTTATAATGTTTGCTTAATTAAAGAACTATATAAAAAGACATTAATGTGAAAATCTTAATTGCACATCGACATAGACAAAGAATGTTACATGTATCTTATATTTATTTTTATATATACAGAGTTTTTTTTTTACAAAATCTTATTATGAGTCAGATTTTAAGTGTTACATTTACGTTAATGTTTCTTCAATTTATCCGGCAATAATGCAAAAGTTGCTTCACAAATTTGGGAAGATATAAACACCAATCAATCGTTGAAACAAATTGAAAGCGATACTCCGAAAAATACAAAGCGGTATTTGATAGGTTTAGTTAAAAGGGGAATGGATACCAGTTGAAAACACGTCTGAGTACGTCTGAGTCGACGGCGGAGAACATTCGAACTATATTCCCTCCCTGCTTTTATGCAGTAAAGCCTAAAATCAAGTCTAACTAAGTATTGAATATGCGTTTCGTAGTCATTCACAATCTGGGCTTATAAAGAAAGTTAAACATGACAAATCGAGGCCATGTGAATATGGCACAATGACTTACCCTAAGAAAGTTTGATTCATCTAAACAATAAGATTAAAAAAACACAAAATATACATACAAAAATACAAGCACTCAATAGCGAAACAAACAAATCCATATTAATTAAAGGATATAACAGCAAAAAAAAACGTAATTTTGGGGACGTTTGGCTGTGCATCGCCGAAAACAGAACAACATGAGTTAAAACTCTGACATCCTCACAAGATTCTGAAAAATAGAAAAGCTAAACACTACGATTTCTTTCCTCCTCCCCAGTAACCTAATTCTTTATCGTTGCTAAAATTAAGTCAAACATTTGATATTTCGCCTTATGAGATGCCGAATTGAAGTCTGGCTTAGGAGTTTTTGGATTTTATTACATCAACAATGCCAGCTTCAAATCGATTTATTCAAATCGTAAAATATAAAGTAGGTGAGGTGTTCTGCATTAGTACTAGTTCGAATACTCCAGCAGTATCGAGGTGTTTTATATCATGCACATGTGCAGCGAAATTCAATTCTTTCAACACCAATTCAACAATCTCTTTTCTTTTCTTTTCTTCTCTTCTCTATTCTTTCGAATTAAAATTTCCCTTGTAATTAACAAATCCACCACCACATCGGCATTTGTGTGCACTTTCAACTACATATTTTATACAATGAATAAACACCGAAAACTGGAGTCAATCTCGAGATAATCTGACAAATATTTGATCAATTCTTGGACAACAAACCTGTCCATCAGTCTAAGGAAACCCAAAACAATTCTAATGCAATTAACAAAAAAAAAAAGAAAAGAAATAATTTACTTATAAAAGCGTTGTAGTGAAGCAATTTTATTGTTTAAGTTATTAAAAAAGTTACCAATAGTTCTTTCGTGAATTGAATGTTTTAAGGAGTTTTTAAAGCAGAAAAATTAAAAGAATTTTTAAGAATTTCCTGAATATTTTTTGTGTTTTTAATACGAAACATTGATTATACTATTTTATAGTTTTATACATAGTATTGGATTCAGTTTCTTATTTAAAATTTGTTTTTGCATCAGGCGAAAACAAACAAGTAACATGTACTCAGCGAGGATATTATGGATAATGTTTATGTAATTTAAATTTTGTGTTCTAATGAATGATTTATGGACCAATTTTATTGCTAACATTTGTTCTATTATCGTTCGTAACATAAAGTTATTTAAATTAAATTGTATGCTAAGAACATTAACAGACAGATTTATACTACCACTTTGAAAATCATTGTGCTTATAGTCGTACATACTATTATATATCAACTGTTACACCTTCTTTGACAAAATTGGACACAAAACAAATACTAACAGCGCTTTTGTGTAAACGGCGGACTTCAAATTAGTTATTAAATGTTAATTACATTAGTTGTCTATTCTATTAAAACACAGATTTGATTTGCTTTAAGGAAACCAAAATAAGTGGGTCAAGGATGAAAAGATTTATGTTGCGATGAATGAGTACATATTTTTTATCATGTATTCCCACCGCTTCACTTTTATGTCAAGAGTTCTAACATTTATTATGTGCATTTTAGAGCACTCAGTTTTACATTAACTTTGTTTGCTTCATTGACGTTGGCTGTTAATATAATCTGATTTCATGTTCAAATAAGCACTTCTTCAAAAGTTCAAAAAAGTTAAAACTTTAACTGTTTTCTAGACATATTTTTAGGCCTTTATTTTTTGAAAACAAATTAAAAGATCTGTATGCAATATATAAAGGTGAGGTCACAGCTCTGATTTCTGGAAGCAGGAAATTAGGATTATAATTCACAATCAACAACTTTTAATATGGTAACAGCACATTAATTTTGTATTTATTTTATGCCTATTTTCGCCCATAAAAGTGATACTCTAAAGTTTGTCATTTTCGAGATGCAGCAATTTTTAAAGTGGCAATACAAAAAAAAGGTCAAAGTTCTATTAATATAATATGTATGTAAGTTTGCAAATGTATGATATAATTATATATATATATGTATACTAATAAAAATTAATTATAATTTAGTTTATTTATATAGAGATATTTGTAAATGTTTTGTAGTATGCATTATTTATAACTATTATTACCTTTTTTGTTTAAAAAATTTCTTGCATTTAATATTATTATTTCACAACTCTTTTCCGCCAGCACAAAACAAAATACCACTTTAAAATTCGATTTAATACAATTGAAATCGCAAGTGCTAAAGAGTGTGACTACAAAGAAATAGGTACTTACAGTTAAAGTTCTAGTTAATTTACCATAAGTGTATGAGATTCCATAGGAGCTGCTGAATCATATAGTGTATCAGTATCTTGAGTGGGCTCACCTTGTAATTGACACTGATTAGATAAGGTGCCGGCACCACAATCACAGAAGAAACTAAAATAAAATAAATTTTTTAATTATTAGGAAAAAAACAAAACTTTTTGTATAAATAAAAAAAAACATGAAAATACGCTCTTAAAATTAATCAAAAATATTTCAACATACAAACGGTTTTCTCTATCGGTATTAAATAATATTGTAGACCTGGTTGATGCAGTATATCTAGTATATGTATGTACATATATACATAAATGACATTTCTCCCTGTTAATGACAATACCGAACTGCCCAGGCATTGTGACTGTTTCATAAACAATCACCTTAGTGTAGTTTCAGGCTCGATATAGTGGTAGGTAAATCATCTTGAGATGAATGTGAAGCAACAAAAAGGTTTATGGTTTCATTTCACTAATCAACATTGGAATCATTTAGGTGTTTGGTAGTAATAATTGATTCGAAGCTTGGCTTTCAAATTATTATCTTTTACAGTAACATTTTGTTCACCATTTATTGAAGTAAGGAAATATAAATGTACAATATACATATATGTTCAATATACATACATACGTATCAGAATACAGAACAAATTAAAATTTTAAGTATTTAAAAAAAAAAGGGGGGGGGGGGGGTGGAAAATGTAGAACAAACGACTGGGTACACAAAGGAATTCAGCAAGTAATAACATAAATATTTCCTATAGAAGACGTTAACTATTTAAATAGATACTTGTTAAGGTTTCGGAAAATTATTAACAGAAAGTTTTTTTTTTTTTTTTTTTTTTTTTTTTTTTTTTTTTTTTTTTTTTTTTTTTAAATAGAATACAGTGGTAAACAAAATGCACATCGAAGAAAGTGAAAACGAAAATTGTTTCACGATTTTCGCGACTTTGAGAAATACATATTTATTTACATCTGTCAACAGTTGTTTAAGTTTTACTCACATTCATACACTGGCCAACAAACGAAATTCAATAAATTTCCAAATGCGCTATATGTGGCAGCACATTTATGACTTTTTTGTTCACAATTTTCACAATTTTTAAGCAAAGTGCAATCATTTAAAACTTACCGATCATGTCTTATGAATTCGACATCATGGCCTGCATGACAGTTCTTAATACAATTAACACAGATAGCGTTGCGATCGGTTGTGTTACAGGTTTGACAGCGATAAAAATCGTGCATAGGAAACGATGTGTAACTGCTAATTTTGTAGAGGCACTGACCACCAGAGACGGCCTTTTCAACCTCATCTTCGTTGTTGAATATTTGATTGCCGCGGGTAATGGGCTGAACACCACTGGCCAAACACAAACCTCCAAACTTGTTTTTAAATATCTGATTATACTCGAGAGTGGCAGTGGCATTATTTGTAATTTCAACACCAGCCGCTTGGCCATCATATATGCGATTACGCCGTAAAATCGGATGAGACTGGGTGGATATTAAAACACCTGCCTGCGTATTGCGAAATATGTCGTTTTCTTCGAGAATACCTTTGCCGCCGTTAAAAATACATATGCCACCGTCACGGCCATCATAAATTTTATTACGTTTCAAAGTAGGGTTCGAATCAGTCTTTATCCAAACGCCAGCCATAGCATTGTCGAAAATTTCATTTTGTTCCAATAGGCCAAGTCCGCCGTTATAAACTAGCACACCGCCATTCTGACCACCCCAAATTTTATTACCTCTAATAACCGGATTACTGCCAGTACGTATTTGTACACCCGAATATAAATGATTGAAAATGTCATTGTCCTCCAATTTACCATGACCGTTGTCATAGAAATAAACACCAACCTTAAACAAACATTTTTATTTCATAAACAACTCCCAACAACCAAAGCAACAACTCATACCTGTTTGCCCGAATGTATGCGATTTCTCCGTAATACTGGTGTACTACCCGTTGTTATCCATACTCCTGCCAAGGTATTCGAATATACTTCGTTCTCTTCAATTAAGCCCTGGCCCTTTTCGTGTACATAAATGCCACCATGCTGGCCATGATGAATTTTATTGTGCCGAACAATTGGATCACTATTTGTGCGTATTTGTATTCCAGCCAAGGCATTGCCATAAATATTGTTATGTTCGATTAGACCCCGTCCCTCTCCAAATATATAGACTCCACCCTGATGACCGTTGTAGATTTCATTTTTGCGTATAGTTGGATTACTGTTGGAAGTTATCCACACACCTGCAATAAGAAATGCAATAAACAGGGGTGTGATGAATCGACTTAAAACGAAATTGTTCAACCAAAACGTATAAAATGGCTTTAGATGTGACAAAAGAAACAACAAGTATAAAGTGATTAAAAACAATGCAGTTTTAATAAATCATAACTCAAAACATAAGACTACAGACTGGAAACACTTCCAAAGAGAAACCAATTATCTTCTGTGTTAGATTCTATGCTCTACTAAGAGCAGTCGATACATTAAAAACGGGAACCAGCAACAAAAATTTACATTTCTTAACAAACGGTAATAATAAAATAAAAATATTCTGGATACTTGGTCATGATGAAAAACAGGTCTGGCCAGTTCATTTTGGGAACTTCAGTCAGCTACGCAGAAGTTACATAGACACAGATATTTTTAAAAATCTTTTAAAACCATCGTGGTCTTCGTTACCCACACATTCTGTGCAAGTTATAAATAAATAAGAGTAAACGGTTTTGCAGATCGAGTTGCGAAACACGGATGCTCAGGCCCATTTTCACAAACGCAGTGTAACTTTCAAAACAAGAACAAAATAAATTAAAATGATATCATCACCTTCACTATTATTTCCCAATTAACAAATTAATTGTTTATGTAACAATTCAAAAATAGCACCAACCCTTTTCAATTCTGAGAACGTGATACAAAATGCCAACTTCTGCCGGCATTCCAAGCATATACCTGAATAACATCTGCACATTCGACGGCTTCGTCAGTTCAACATATTATCTCTAAAACACTCCATAAACAATATGAACTCAGTTTGCAATTTTATAGTTATATTTTAAGCTAAAATAAATTTACTGTTAAACGCATAAAAAGCATAAAAGCTGATGAATTTAGCAGCCAGTGCTTTGCCTATACTTATATCTATGTATGTATATAAAATTAACACAATGTTGATAGCTAAATAAATAAAAAAATATGATATGAAAGACGACTGTAAATTACTTTTTTGGCTTCCTCCAATAAAAATTTAAAACCAGCAATAGCTTACAAACAAAATATTATTCATTAAAATTACACATTACAATTACAAATTATTACCTCAGCCAATTTACATACAAAAGTTAATAAAAATAAGCTAATCTAAAAAATAAACATGAACATTGAATTCCCTTTAAGGCAGTTCAAAAGGAAATTGAAAAAATTTGTACCACCATCACAACCTTTTACGTTTTTAAATAGTAAAGAATTTTTGTCATGTTTCTTCAAAAATTTATATTTACCTGCAAAGTTATTGGAGTGAATTCGGTTTTCAATAAATTGGCCCAATCCATTTTCATGAACATAAATACCACCAGTCTGGCCATGGTGAATTTCACATTTTACTACAGTCGGATTAGCACCAGCCTTCACCTCAAAACCAGCAATACGGTTGTTGTGAATATCATTCTTTTCAAAATATCCCTGTTAAAAAGAAAGTAAAAATGGTATAAACTAGCAACAAAAATAAGTTATTTGATTACCATTCCATTTTCAAATGTAAAAATGCCCACATCTCGCCCATGATGAATATGATTTTCACGCATTATCGGACTAGCGAAGTTCTTAACCCAAATGCCAGCCAAGGCATTGCGGCTAATTTCGTTGTGTTCATAGGTGCCCTGAGCATAATCCGTCACATAGAGACCGACATTCTCGCAATCGCTTATGTCGCAATTACGTATTATAGGATTCGCATTAACACCACCAACACACACAGCGGCACCAACTACTGAAGAACTTCGAATGATGCAATTATCCACCGTTGGTGAACAGTTTTCACCTATATCCAGGCAATAGTGTTTGTGGTGCGAAACGGTCGATGTTACATCGGGAGAAAATTTAAGTGTCAAATAGCCAACGTACGCGTATTTGGCACCCTCAACAAACATGACTGTTGAACCAGCTTCACGTTCAAGAACTACTGCTTCGGCAACATTACCAGGAGCTGCACCAATAAGCGCCACATCCGAGTCAATAAACAGATATTCTCCTTTATAATGGCCAGCATGCAAAAATATCAAAGGACCCGGATGATCGAGCGGAGGCACAGTGTCTTCGTACATGTTTGACAAAGCATTTACACTAGCTCCGCCAGCCGAAGGGTTCGAAAGACCTGCATTAATCACAGCACTAGATGTAGAGGCTGCTCCTACTGATGCAGCTCTTTCCTCGGGATAGTCTAAAGCGGCTTGTATTGTATCGAAGAAAACAATGAAACGTCCAGAATACTTTTTATTCTGATAACCGGGTCTTACATGAACACCGCGATATAACTGACGAAAACTATCTTTCCAAGCATTGGCATACTCAGAGTCTTCGGGTTTTTCGAACACAAATTTCGAAGTTTCAGGATTAAATAATGGCAAATCATATTCGAAAACTGACTGATACAAACGTCTCCACAGTTCAGTATCATTAGCGATGGTATTAAAACGTTTGCAGACTTGTGCTAAACGACACAAATCTTGTTCCAGTAGATAAGAGAAAATCACTAATAAAACTTCATCGGGTAGTTCGTATTGTAAATATTGCGCAGCCGATGGTCCACTGAAGGAGTTCGATACGCTGGGCGGTGACATTAGAGCTGTATCAACACTAATCGCATACAGCCGCCTTGATCTTTTGCGTGCTGGCAACATAAAGCTATTGGTATCAGAACCTCCGATGGGCAGGGCACTGCAATGCTGTTGTGGTACAGTTGGCGGGTGTGTTAAAGGTGCTCCTGTTGTGTGTGCATTATTTACGGGAAATGATGCGTTAGTGCAAGGTGCATGTATTACAGCTGATGTCTGGTTATTAGACGAGGATGACGATGAGATCGAAGGCAAATTATTTATTAAGTTTACACCAGACGAGGGGCCAACAATCACTCCTGTGGAAATGCTCATAGAACATGTATTGCTATTATTGCCTGCTGTGGAGATGGAAGCTGAGGAAGAGGATGACGGATTGGAGGAAGAAGTGTTTGAGGACAATACTGACGGCGACCATTGTTCGTGGTTACTGCTGGCTGGCAGTTTACTTCGTAAATCATATGGCGGTTGATGCACACAAGTTGAAGATAAAGACAAATTTGATGGTGATGTTGAAGAAGCAGAGTTGCCACTACTGCCCATTGTTGATGAGGAGGAAAACGCTTAAAATTAAAACAACGTTAAGAGCATTCCCAAATAAACTAAATAAGAAATTAAAAAATACCACTACTAGAAGTTCCTGCTTCGTTATCGTTTCCATGCATTCCCACATATTCTGGAGCTGTATTATATACTGGCAACTGAGTACAAGCTGATGCGTTTATTGAACTCACACCCAATTGAGCTATTGTTGTGTTTGATGGCGATGAAGTCGCGTGCGAGCAAGAAGCCCCTGATTGTGATTTTGAACATGATGGTTCAGACGCATCATACATATCAACTGAGGAAGACGAAACCAACGATTGTTTCAATGGTAATAATACTCCTACGGTGCTGGATGAACACGAAGATGATGCAGTCGAAGATGATGCAATGCTGTTTGTTACTGTTGATGCCATAGAGGTGGAAGCTATGGCTGAAGATGTTTGTATCGCAGAATGATTTTGCATTAAGCTTGAGTTAATTTGTGTTGCTGATGTCGAAGCTGTATTTTGTAGCATTGGGTCCATTATGTTTCCTAATAATTTTAGAAAAGTTGCATATGCATTTAAACCTAATGGGCATTATTGATATAGCAAAACAAAACTTACCAGTTGGGCGATTAGGCAACGCAATGCGATTTGCACCTTTTCGTCTGGAACGTCGCACATAGGAGCGCGATGATGTAAAAGAGGCACTAGGCATTTTGCCCAAGTTAGTAACTAAATTTATCTACGGGCGTTTTTTTTTTTTTGTTTATTTTATTCTTAGGCTTAAACTGATCGCAAAATTAGGTTTTCCCGTTTCCGTCGATTTCTTTTGATATTCAAATATCGTGTGTATGAATGTTTCTGGATTTCAATAAATTTACACTTATACACAAATTCAATCAACCGTCCACGATATTCAACCCTTCTTCCTTCTTCTGATTCAATGCAAATAAAAGAACGAACAAACTTTTGTTCGCAACGTTAAAATTTTAGCTATTTATTCATCTTTAACTCTTTCATTCTGCGCGCCTGAAGCATTGAAATATCTGTAACGATAGATGTTCACTTGGAAAATTATTTAATATTGCATTTATATTTCGAATACAAGTTTTTGTCACTTCTTAGTGCATATATTTCCCAGATGCACGGCAACAAAAGGAACGCCATTTTCGTTTTCCCGTCGGCCACAACTGAGATGCCCTTGAAATTGTAAGCATTTTAACAGGGGAACCTAATTTTGGGAATTTAAATGGGGGATTTATTCTTTTAAATTTTTCTTTAAATTTATCACTTTCTCGAAAAACTATACACAATGAAATTATTAATAATTTAATGAAACTGTATAATTAATAATTACGTAAGAAATACTTTTAACCGCCCAATAAACTAATAACCAAAAATATTGAACACAGCCCATAATTTTTATGGCAGTATACATACACCTTATTAAAATATATGAGGTTTTCATATAGTACCGACTTCAGATATTATTATGTCCTTATCTACCTACAGACGCATCAACAAGTTTAATGTAATGTTGTCAAATTTGGAAGGTGTTTCATTACCATTATTCTGCTTTGCATTTTGTGAAGTTGATTAACAACCCGCGCAAGTTACGTGAAAATTACGAAATACTATTATAAACGCCAAAAACCAATTAGTATACACAACACTTGACAACTCTGAACAATTCTCTTTTTAGTGCTTTAACGCATCCTTTTTGTTTTGTTACTTAATCAGTGTTGCCGTACAAATAAATAAGAAAGTTACAGTAATCAACGGTAATTTTCATTTTTAATTTTAAAAATTACTGATAATTTTACGAAATACTTTGCGAAAGCATGTTGCAAACAATTTGAATTCTTATAACTATTTGCCGTTACACCAAAGTTTCACTTTAATGAACGGATGTCAATTGGCCAAATTGAATTTCGAAGGAAGTTTTCATGTAAAAATTTACGATTTTAAGAATTGTACTGATTTTTAAGTGATCTATTCAAAGCGCTGCAATCAATGACTTAATGCATTAAAATTTGTAGAATATAACAATATATATTGTGTTTATAACAATATAAACATCTGTACGTATATATAATAAGAGTTAGATGAAAATCCGGCACATGTACATACATAAGTATGTATTTGTGTGCACCTCTATGCATAATTTATACATATCTATGTATGTACATGCATACCTGCATATGTATATCAAAGTGGTAAAAACAGGTATCCGCATATAGTAAAAAAAAATAAAACAGACAAAATTTGGTGCGAGTCCCAAAAGATATATATTATTTCAGATGCATCAACATTTGGTAGGTTATTTTTAGTCAAGTTGTTTAAAGAAAAATATGTATGTATAGTTGGGTAAAAATGTTATGGAGTAGGCAGACTGTAGTTGAACAATTATGGTTCATGCACTGCATTACCGATCATTTATTAATCGTATATTCATACTTTGCATTCACTTTCGTTGTGTCTGCTTTGTTTTGTATTTTTTCTTTTGTGCACATGAAAACTTTTTTCGTCGAAACCGAACTTTTTTCGTGTTTAAATTTGCATTTCTTTTTGATACACATTAAATACTTATTTAAAACTCAAACATATTGTTAGCTTTGAAGAGAATATTTACTTTTATATATTAATTTTCTGAATTGCACAATTTAAACAAAATATAGAAGACCAAAAAAATTTGTTCCTCCAACACACACAAAATGCCTCTCAGCTACTGACAGAAAGTATCTGAGTTCATTCGTGGGTAGTCGGTAGTTCATAAACGTAAAAAATCAAGAGTTGCATTTTAGGGCAGTATTAATATGTTTACTTGTTATCCCAAATTTGGTACGAAACATTTTTGTTTTTACGAGTAAAGGACGGAACACATAGACCTCGTCATGCGTTATACCATCATCAGTCATTTTCAACTTTTCTTTACTCGTAATCGTGCATCACAGTTTTCAAATCTGGCAGCATAAAAAACCAAGAGACTGGCAATACTAATATATACCTGAAACATTCCTCAGGAAAATTAATTATTTCTTCGTTTTGTTTACAGGTATAACAAAGGTTATACTTTATGATCAAGGCTTTGCAGATACCCCAAGTTTCATAAAAGGCGAAATTTACAATATTCCAGAAACTTGTATTTCATAAAAAGTAGAAATAGAAAATGTCGGACTGGGAAGACGGAAATAGTAATGATGAACAGCCGCGAAATAATTACAATTCAAATCTAAACAATGGAAGAGATGGGGCTACAGCAAGTAGTAATTGGAATCAAGGTAGAAGAAATAATTTTGAGAAACACGGAGAACGTGGTAATAATGGTGGATGTGGCGGCAATAGGAGCGGTTGGAGTTATGACTATAATGAAACTGCTGATTTGCGAAGCGATTGCATTGGTATGATTATTGGGAGAAACGGTTCGAACATTCAGCGCCTCCAAACTGATTATAATGTTCGTGTTAATATTGATAAGGGAAGCTGTACAGTCACTGTGTCGGGCAATAATGATGGACATGTTAAAAATGCCTTAAGGGATATTAAAGATCAAATAGAAAAATCGGACAATCGTGGTGGTGCTGGCGGTGGAAGACGTGGTTATGGTGATGGAGTTCGTAGTGGCGGTAACTATCGCCCAACACAGAGTTCGTATAAAAGTCGATCTGATGAGCGGAATGGTAAGACTGATTTCTACAGTGAAAGTGCAGGGGGCGGCGGCAAATATCGCTCGTCCGAAAATGATTTTTATACCAGTGGAGTTGGAGGCTCCAGTACCAGTAACAATCACGACAATGAAATAATTGATTGGAAAGCTTTAAATGAAAGATCAGAAAATGCACGCAAGGAACGATGGGCAGCGTGTCCACCTCTAACAAAAAATTTTTACCAAGAAGCTCCCGAAGTTGCAGCTTTATCTCAAACTGAGGTTCAAAGAATGCGTAAAGAAAATAACAATACAAGTGTTGAAAGGGTATTTGTGTCCGAAGATGTTTCATCTGAAGAAATCCCCAATCCCATATGGAACTTTCGACAGTGTTTTGCTGCGTATCCTGATTTATTGGATGAAATAGAAAAACAGGGATTTGAAAAGCCATCACCGATTCAGTGTCAAGCGTGGCCCATTCTTTTAAAAGGAGAAGATATGATTGGCATTGCGCAGACTGGTACGGGAAAGACGTTAGCGTTCTTGTTACCGGCATTAATACACACAGAGTATCAAAGCATTCCAAGGTCCAAAAGAGGTGGTCCCAACATATTGGTTATGGCACCCACTCGTGAGCTGGCCTTACAAATTGAGAAAGAAGTAAACAAATACCACTTTCGGGGAATGAAAGCGTAAGTTCGTTGTACTTAACCATAAAAAAGGGAATTAATTATCTTCTTTCCTTTGATTATAATAATAGAGTCTGTGTTTATGGTGGTGGCAATCGGAACAATCAGATTGAGCGTGTTGAAAGTGGCGTAGAGATTATTATATCTACGCCTGGACGCTTAAACGATCTCATACAGGCTGGAGTAGTAGATGTAAGAACTATTACCTATCTTGTATTAGATGAAGCAGATCGAATGCTGGATATGGGATTTGAACCACAAATACTCAAGATTTTGTTGAATATACGCCCGGACCGTCAAACGGTAATGACAAGTGCCACTTGGCCGACTGGAGTCAGACGCTTGGTACAGAAATATATGACAAATCCTATACAAGTTTGTGTTGGCTCTCTCGATTTGGCTGCTACGCATACAGTAAAGCAAATAATAGAAATATCAGAGGAAGATGAAAAATATGCCATGGTAAATTTAGAAATTAAACACTTTTATAATGGATCAGTTCAAAAAATTTAATTTTTTATTTATAACTCAAGATCAAAAGATTTGTGATGGATATGAAACCAGAAGACAAAATTATAGTATTTTGCTCAAAAAAGGTTAGAGCAGATGACCTGTCAAGCGACTTGACTTTAGAAGGGTTTTTTGTTACGTCTATTCATGGCTCCCGTGAGCAGGTATTTTTTACATTTTTATTTCTTTAATATATGTATACATAAATACGGGTACATACTATTGCTTTTTCAGTATGATCGCGAGCAGGCAATCGCTGATATATCTTCAGGAGCAGTAAAAATACTTATCGCTACAGATGTGGCATCCCGCGGTCTTGATATCGATGATATAACGTAAGTTTCAGAAGATTGTGTCTCAAGTTTTTATTATTACAATTATTTTATTTGTTAGACACGTAATAAATTACGATTTTCCACGTAACATTGAGGAATACGTTCACCGTGTTGGTCGTACCGGCCGCGCGGGTCGCACTGGTACTTCGATTAGTTATATAACACGTTCTGATTGGGCTTTGGCTTCGGAACTAATATCTATACTCGAAGAAGCTGGCCAGCGTGTGCCAGATGAGTTGCGTAACATGGCTGAGCGCTTTTCCAAAAAAAAGGAAAGGCAAAATCAAGAGAGGTCTAACTTCAATAATAATTTTAGAGGCCAACGTTCGTTTGGCTATGGTGGAGGAAGGAGTGGCGGATCTCGAAATCATTATTAAATTATCATCATAGGCATAATGTGAAATGTCGAATATTTATAAAGTATTAAATTAAATATCAAAAATTTCGAATCTCCTTTTTTTAATTTCCATTACAAATGTTTGCATGTAGTATGTGCTATATGTATAGTATGTACTATATACTATGTAACAAAATAATTATTTAGAAATGAACAATTTAGGCGTAGAATTACATTCTTAATATTTTGAGAAGTACAAATATTCAAGAAACGTGTTGTTGAGCCGAAGTCAAGTAAATTTCTTGTTTTTAAAAAGAATTTTTACGTCATTTTTGATGTTATGTCCTAACAAATTACTAAAGAAATACATATAAATCATTTTTTTAATAATTTTAAAAGTATTACTTGCAGTTTAATACATACAGAATTACAAGAATTAATTAGAAAACACCCAAGTTTGTTCATGTACTGTTTGAAGTGCATATGAATATGTATGTATGTACATTTAACTGGCGGTTTTTATGGGTTATAAAATAATTGTAAATTAACACAAGTAGTGGAACTGCTCTAAGCATTCTGAATGATTACTGCTGTAGTTTAATACGTTTACTAGTTAATTTTTTGTATGAATTTTACTTAGAATGTTATCAAATCCAGTAAATTTTCGAACACCGATAAGCCCTTTGGCCGTTTTTGGAAACAATTCCATTCCGGTTACAGAACGTAACAGTTCTGATTCTGAGAGTCGAGCTAAAAGTAGACAAACTGTGTTATCAGTTTCATTGAAGGCGAATTCTTTTCTTTCAATTCGCTTTGCCATTCACTAATGTTTAGCTTCTTGTTTTGCGTAGCTTTCACTGCATGCTGTTTCACGAGTCTTAGATTCGATTGCGGATTCGGAAGAAAATTAATTGGAAATTAAAATCGAGGAGAATGTCAGATTGGGAAGGTGCCGATAGCTGCAGTAATGATATGCAAACGCAATGTCAGGACTCAAATAAAAGAAGGGTGCGAAACTGCTCTCCAACAAGCAATCGCCGTGGTCGAGGAGGAAGAGGAGGAAATAATGGATTTGACAAACGTAGCGGTGGTAGTGGCGGTAATGGGAGCGGTTGGAGTTGTGACTATAATGAAACTGCTGATTTGCGAAGTGATTGCATTGGTATGATTATTGGGAGAAACGGTTCGAACATTCAGCGCCTCCAAACTGATTATAATGTTCGTGTTAATATTGATAAGGGAAGCTGTACAGTCACTGTGTCGGGCAATAATGATGGACATGTTAAAAATGCCTTAAGGGATATTAAAGATCAAATAGAAAAATCGGACAATCGTGGTGGTGCTGGCGGTGGAAGACGTGGTTATGGTGATGGAGTTCGTAGTGGCGGTAACTATCGCCCAACACAGAGTTCGTATAAAAGTCGATCTGATGAGCGGAATGGTAAGACTGATTTCTACAGTGAAAGTGCAGGGGGCGGCGGCAAATATCGCTCGTCCGAAAATGATTTTTATACCAGTGGAGTTGGAGGCTCCAGTACCAGTAACAATCACGACAATGAAATAATTGATTGGAAAGCTTTAAATGAAAGATCAGAAAATGCACGTAAGGAACGATGGGCAGCGTGTCCACCTCTAACAAAAAATTTTTACCAAGAAGCTCCCGAAGTTGCAGCTTTATCTCAAACTGAGGTTCAAAGAATGCGTAAAGAAAATAACAATACAAGTGTTGAAAGGGTATTTGTGTCCGAAGATGTTTCATCTGAAGAAATCCCCAATCCCATATGGAACTTTCGACAGTGTTTTGCTGCGTATCCTGATTTATTGGATGAAATAGAAAAACAGGGATTTGAAAAGCCATCACCGATTCAGTGTCAAGCGTGGCCCATTCTTTTAAAAGGAGAAGATATGATTGGCATTGCGCAGACTGGTACGGGAAAGACGTTAGCGTTCTTGTTACCGGCATTAATACACACAGAGTATCAAAGCATTCCAAGGTCCAAAAGAGGTGGTCCCAACATATTGGTTATGGCACCCACTCGTGAGCTGGCCTTACAAATTGAGAAAGAAGTAAACAAATACCACTTTCGGGGAATGAAAGCGTAAGTTCGTTGTACTTAACCATAAAAAAGGGAATTAATTATCTTCTTTCCTTTGATTGTAATAACAGAGTCTGTGTTTATGGTGGTGGCGATCGGAACAATCAGATTGAGCGTGTTGAAAGTGGCGTAGAGATTATTATATCTACGCCTGGACGCTTAAACGATCTCATACAGGCTGGAGTAGTAGATGTAAGAACTATTACCTATCTTGTATTAGATGAAGCAGATCGAATGCTGGATATGGGATTTGAACCACAAATACTCAAGATTTTGTTGAATATACGCCCGGACCGTCAAACGGTAATGACAAGTGCCACTTGGCCGACTGGAGTCAGACGCTTGGTACAGAAATATATGACAAATCCTATACAAGTTTGTGTTGGCTCTCTCGATTTGGCTGCTACGCATACAGTAAAGCAAGTAATAGAAATTTTAGAGGAAGACGATAAATACAACACGGTAAATTGTCAAAGTTAAATTACACATATGTACATACATATACATATATGTATGTACATATAATGTTGCAACTTAAAGTATATTTTTGTTATTAACTTAGATCAAAAGATTCGCAAAAGATATGAAATCAGACGACAAAATTATAGTATTTTGCGGTAAAAAAGTCCGTGCAGATGACCTGTCAAGCGATTTGACCTTGGATGGGTTATTGGTTACATCCATTCACGGATCTCGTGATCAGGTACTTTTTAAGTTGTATTTCTTTTAATTTTATTGAAGACCCGAAAGTAAAATATAAGAATGCGAATTATTGAATGAATAAATAAAAAAATTCTATATGCAAATACACACGTACATACATGTGCATGTGTGTACGTACGTATGTATGTTCCCATTTCAATAAAATTTCAAAAAGTAATGATACATTGTTGTGCGGTAGTTTTATTTTAAACCACAAATAAATATGTACATCATAATTGCAAAAAAAATATTATATACAAACATTGTTATTCTTTGCAGTATGATCGCGAGCGGGCAATCGCTGATATATCTTCAGGAGCAGTAAAAATACTTATCGCTACAGATGTGGCATCCCGCGGTCTTGATATCGACGATATAACGTAAGTTTCTGAAGATTGTGTCTCAAGTTTTTATTATTACAATTATTTTATTTGTTAGACACGTTATAAATTTCGATTTTCCACGTAACATTGAGGAATACGTTCACCGCGTTGGTCGTACCGGCCGCGCTGGTCGCACTGGTACTTCGATTAGTTATATAACACGTTCTGATTGGGCTTTGGCTTCGGAACTGATATCTATTCTCGAAGAAGCTGGCCAGCATGTACCAGATGAGTTGCGTGACATGGCTGAGCGCTTTTCCAAAAAGAAGGAAAGGCAAAGTCAAGACAGATCTAAATTCAATAATAATTTTGGAGGTCAACGTTCGTTTGGCTACGGCGGATCACGTAATCGTTATTAAAAATAAACGGGTTTGGCTGTATAAACAGAAGCATACTTTTGTTGCATGTAACAGTAAAACATTATAAGTTTTTTGATTTTGCATTTATAAAACTTGTTTGAAGTGCTGATTTAAATATTTTTATTTGAAGTTTTGTATTTACGTATGTACAAAAATATTTGCCAATGGAATAGGTAATATTTTTTATTTTTTTTGACATACATATAATATATAATAAATATATAATAATAGAGTAACATGTTTTTAATTCGAGTGTTTTTTTTTCAAAATAAGTCAGTCATTGCATTGTCAATCATGAATTCGGTGGTTATAACTTGTTTTATTAAAAACAAAATTCGAAATTCCAAGCAAATGCGCAAAACGGCTGATGGGAACATTCGGTTCCAATATTGCGAATTTCGTAGAAGTATGATGTCAGGTGTTTTCGTAATGTTGGAAAAGTTCGAATTATTTGATTAGAATCTCTCTTCGTTTTTTCTGAAGGATGAGGTGCTGTTTGCATTAAAAATCACTCTGGTATCCAGTAATATATTTCACATCGTGTAGTGGGATTTCAGGGCATTTGTAGCAGGAAAAAGTTGTCCCTTATCCTTTCTCATGGTGCAAATGGTATCTGGTAAGTGCATTTGTGATGATTGATTGATGTGGCATTTTTTAAAGCAAATATGTACATACATACGTTTTGAACACTTCTTGTTTTTTTGTAAGGCCAAGACTATTACGCTCCAGTTCACTGCGCACCAAAAATATATAATCGAATAGCAAACCATCTTTAATTCGTGCTATGGAATACCCACCAGTGTAAAAAACTTTACTTTCGCACTTGTGCAACCGAAGGTGCGTACTATTGGACCGACTTCGGTTCTGTGCCAGCCCCGTTTCGTTTTCGTTATCTTAACAGTTTGGATCCTTTAATTTGGTGTAGTAACAGAAAGAGACGCAACTTTGCTGAACATTACATACGCACTACGAGTACACTAAGAGAAAAAGAAGAGTTCCATCGACATTTACGATCAAGAAAAACAATTTAAGAAGTGTGTTAAACTTTTTCTACGTGTTATATATGTATGTATGTATTTCATTTTCATTCATTCATTTTTCTTGTAGTTGATGTTTTATTTAATATGTAACATTCATTGGCTTAAAATTATTTAAATTAATTATAAATTTACATACAGATGTATGTATATAAATAGTATTTTATGTGTTTCGTTATATGGTATATGTATGTTTAATATATGCTTTTGCTTAATTTGTTAATGTTACACAATCAAAACGTCATATAAATTTAATTTTCAATATTTCCGTTTTACTTTGATTTTCTTCGATTCATAATTTCTTAGTGAAAAAAGAAACGTTTTTGTTTGTGTGTGCGGGGAAACAGTAAAGAAATTTTAGGCTTTGAATTGAAATTTAATTGCACAAATATTTGTTGGAAAAGCCTGTGATTTTTTTGTACATTCATTTTACAATTACTTTTCGATGCTACTTAGAAAATTGTTTGGGTCCAATATGTATGTAAGTATGTGGGTATGTATGTATGTATGTGTGTGTTTTTTTTTACCCTGCTAAAATAGTTTTTGTTGTTGCTCAAAACAATTGAATTTTGTTTGGTTTGATGTCGAACAAATCTATAAATATGCATTAATGTACATACAACATTTGTTATTAATGTTTGTGTTTTTATATTCTACATATGGATGTATAAATAATTAAGATATATTTTAAATTATGATAAATTAAAAACTACAAATATTTAAATAAATAAGCGATAATAGAAATGAAAGGGAAATTCGTCAATCTTTAATGCAATTTCCTCTTTTAGACTTACGATAAATTTTTCATTAAAAGATTTCCAGTTAAAATTACCCCCCTGAAAAATGAAGTGTGATGCTGTTTTTTGGAGAAAAGACGCTTCGAATAATTTTTTTTCATTTAACTTCAACTGAAAACATTTGCAATGCCTGCTGTTGTGAATTGCATTCCACTTTCTGGGCAAAATGACCAAAATTTGGAAAAAAAAACTTAAAACAGTTTTGAATGTACACACATACATACGTCACGTGACGTCACGTCACGTCACATATGTGCATGTATGTCTGTATGTTTGTATCTTAAGAGCGAGAGAGTGAGAGGAGGGAGGATCTTTGATATAAAATAAACGTTTGCGGGCTGGGCAACTGACTAATACATGTTCAATTAATTTCTGCAGAGAGTTTAGAACTGCTTCAAACTGTTAGCAAATACATGTCTGCTCAATTGAGATCTAGGCTGGTTGGTTGTGAGCACAAGTCTTGTCTGCAGCAAATGAAATGTCAACTACTGATTCTAGGAGAACAGAAAAAAAACCCTTTAGAAATTTTCCGATTTTGTTGAACAGCGTTTGGTACATACATATAGACGAGGATCTAGGGTTTTGTAGTGAATTTGCCACGTACATAGAAACATGCTACTCGTCCATATGCACCTACATACACACATATATCGGGTGTGTTGTGAAAATCACATTTTTAAAATTTTACTTTTTCAGATCACTTTGTTACGTTTTCGACTTTTCTGTTATGGATGTAGTCAAATTTGTTGTTTATTAATTTTTTGTTTGCAATTGGTTGCTATTTACAACAAATATTTAAAAAAAAAATTAAGAAAATTCCAAAAATAGCCCTTTGCTAGTGATTTGAAATCATGTGATTTTTAGAACAGCCCTGTGTATGTAAGTGCTCAGTTTTCGTGTGTGTGCATAAAGCTACTGTTGTGCGCTACCTGCCGCATAGGCAGCGAACAAAGTAAATAATTTTGATTTGCTAACAGGACATGCGTTCGCAAAGGGTCTATGCTCGTATGAATGAAGGTGTCGCGTTGAAATCACCCTTTTGAGTTCTGATTGTTAAAACAATAAAATTATCTTTGCAAGTTTTAAATTGTGTGTATGTATGTGTGTGTGTGTGTGTGTGTGTGTAAGTATATCAGTGGGCTTTAAGAAAAAGTCTGCAAAGTTTCTGCTTTCATACACTACATACATCATATCAATTTGTAAGTATTTTCTTCGTCGATTCTAACATCAATCGCTTGTACTACTGCTCATGGGCAAATCACAGTTTGGTGAGGTCGGGGCATCTTTACAAATGGGACTTATGCCGGCGTTTTGTATCGACATACAGGATAACGACTTGGGTATGGGGGTATAGCTAGATTGTAGATTTAGCCTCAGTTTGGCAGGTGAGCTTCGTTTAAATCGAGCAGGTCGGTTGGCATTCAACAGTGACGTTGACGTCGACGATGATGCTGAGGCTGGTGAGAGACAGGACGATGAAGAGACTGTTGCGGCATTTGATGAGCAGGGAGTTTCATCCTCCGGCGTAATAGGCGGTGAGGTTAAACGCGATGAACAACTGCTGCTGGCTCCGCTGCTATGGCCGCTATCGCATTCATCCATTTCAATGCTTTGGCTTTGACATTTGCCTGTAGCAGCCATGTCGTCCTCGTCATCCTCAATGCCACCGATCACTGCTGCTGTGTTGCTATCGATTTGACTAGATTTTCTTGAAGTAGACGTAGGTAGAGGTGCCGTGGTTTGTGAAAGTGGCTCCAAAACACCGCTCATGCGCAAATTTTGTTCCAATTCTAATAGTTGTCCCATGAAGTTAAGATTGGGCGATATTATGGGGCGTGCCAGTTTAACCAGTTTGTACGCTTCAAGCAGTGTTAAGCATTTGTAGCGCATGACATAAGCAATGGCGATGGTGGCACTGCGAGAAATGCCCGCGTGACAATGAAGTAATACCCGAGAACCCGTTTTTCGGGCATCCTCTGCAAAGAAAAAATACAGAAATTTATACCATTAGAAAGATATTAAAAATTGCATTATAAAGTTTATTTCAATTAAACAAATTTAGTGAAACCTCAATCTTATGCAAAATATTTTCTTTTTAACCCTTTTTTTTCCCATATGAAAGAAATATTTTTGTCACTCAAAAACGTTGTGTTCGGAATAAAAAAAAAATCATTAATCTGATCATGTTATCACATAAAAATGCCGTAAAAAAACATTTTCTGATTATAAATAAAAAACGCATAAAATATTTTCAATATAATTTTTAATCAAAATTATAGCCCACAGGACTCCGACTGCAATCAGTACTACTAAAGTTGATAGCAAGCGGAATATCGGATAAAGGAAAATAAGCAAATTTATTTCAGCACTTCATGTGTCTTTTGTGTGATTTAAAACATTGTGATTTTTTATAATCTGATATTTCCACAACGATTAAAGCTGGTTAGCGAGCGATTCGTGACTTTTACATACATACGTACATATGAATTAAATGAATTTGTGGGGAAATATCGTCATATGGGCAACTAGAAAGCACACAAAACAACACCAACACACAATATCGATGTTTTGGCCGCGTTCGATAGCCCATTTTGGAGCACAAAAATCTGTAATTCGGCGGAAAAAAGTGGCCATTTGTTAAATGCACAAAGTATTTGTGCCAGCGTGTCTGGTAGCAGCGTAAATGTTTGATAGAAGTTCTTAAATTTTCTGCCCAATCGGCATGATTTAAGGTATAATAATTACACGTTGGATTCTTTAGACGGTGAGTAATTGGAGTTTTTTTGCTTCGTCAGTGCAACAAAAACGTATGTATGTATGTTGGTACGTCGGCATGAAATATACTCGCATGTATGTATGTATGTATGTATGTTTAAAATATAATCGTGTTTGTTTTAATTTTATGATTTGATAAGAAAGTTGTCATTCATTAAAAGTGCCCACATAATCTTATCAGTTGAAGGCGCAAAAAGATCATGTGTACTTACAGTAGCCTCGATAGATTTGTATTGAAACACTTTAATATCGAATGTTAAGTTAATATAAATAGTATGTGGAGCGCTGTTTTTAATAAATCGTTTAATTAGTTTTAAAATATTTTTCATTATTTGTGTGTGTGCAAATTTCTTCAGACTTTTAAGTTTTCGAACTTGATAATAATAGCAGGTAACGGTGCCGCGCACTGAAGACTTGTTTTTGACATTTCTTGTTCATCTGCTTTGACCCCACTTTGTTGTTTTGGTATTCTGTGAACTTATTTGTACTTGTAACTTTTAATTTCAGAACTAGTTCTGTCTCTCCTTTTTTGCCGCAGAACCGGTAATTAAATAAAATCAAATGAGTTCACAATTGTCAATAGTTTTTAGAAATAAGAGACTGTTTCACGACATTGAATTTTATACTCGCACATATTTGCGTGTCAGCTAACGATATGTTTGCATTTGTAAAAAAAAAAATAGATGCCAATATTATCAAGCCGATTTAAATGTTTTATTTATCGTAAAACTCAATAAAGCCGAAACGTGTTTTCTACACATTTTGTTACTGCCAAATTCGAATAGTCATTAGGAGTTTTGCATCTAGTCTGAAGTGGAATACTAGGGGAAATACCTTGGGTCAGCCGTTGCTATACACATTTTCCAGATATTGACATTTTTTGTTTTAATTTGCTTGAGGTGGTTCTGGTGTTGTGGCTAAATCTAAGTGGTTACTTTTATTAGAAAAGATAAGAAATTATTATCGTCGAGAAGTATTTGAAAGTATTTATTAAACAATTTTTGAGGTTTTTAGTATTAATATTATTACTCTTGTAATCACATAAAAATTATATATGTACAAATTTTTCGTTTTTAATAGAAACATTACACAAACATCTGTGAAACAGAAACAGAGTTTGCAATGATTAAAATTTGTTGTTGTTCTATGAACAAATATTATTTATAATTTAAACGATTTGAAAGCTGCCCCCAATCCATCTTATAAAATGAATTTTTCTTTCTCCCAATTTATAGAACTTTAACGGTCGCCAGCCAGTATTTTTAAGAACAAAAAAATTCAAGTTAATAAGATTTCCAATTTTATCTATTGCTGACATGTTGCGTTTGAGTCAGTTTGTTGACTTTTAATCAGTTTTATGTTGTTACAAATGTTGACAAACGTTAACGTTCGACATTGTGGGACAGTGCCTTAAACTTATTTTAAGAATAAGAAACCATTCTCTACACAATTGTGTGAATTACTTCGTCATTTATATTTTTATAATAGATACATACATACATATGTATGTATGTATGTAGTTATTGAATGAACTCTATTCGATAATAAATATTAATTACACATTAACTATTTCTAGAGAACAAAGAAGAAAAATGGAAATTAATTCCAATTCACTTTCCCATCCTTAACTTTTGATTACACCAAAATTAACCGGAAAACTTTTCTAAAGACGATGGATGAGTCGTCGTTCGTTCTGATTTAATATTTATACTCGGTTCTTCGAATATGCACATACATATGCACATATTTCAAATATTTGCATACATCTGACTAATTTGAAAACTTTTCGCGCACATACTTACATACCGTTACCTGAAATGCAAAAGGGCGTAACAACATATTTCAAAATTTTACAAGAGAGACAAAAAACTCCAAAAAATCAAAGATTACGAAGCTGGTGTTGCAATTTCTTCAGTACAGCATTAAATTGCGATGATGCATTTATTTCGTAGAAAAAAAAATTTCTTTAATCGTCATTTTTATTAGATGTGGGTTGCGCCCTTTTGGTTTAAGAAAAAACCAACTTTGTTGTTACGACCTTTTGATTTTCTTTAATAAAATGGTTGTTATTGACAGTAGGGCCGTAAAAATGTAGGAGGACATGTAATTCGATTTGCTCTACAATAATAAATGAAAAAACCCATTTTGAATTTTTTGGTTGTTACGCCCTTTTGCATTTCAGGTAACGATACATATTTCTTTATTGTTTATAAATGTTTTAATCACAAATTACGTGTAACAACCTCAGATAATCAGGGCTACGAAAATTGAAATGAGTGAGTAAATTAAGTAATGAGTGATTAATTAAGTGGCAGGTTGAATTGGTTCACACGCCTGCGCGCGTGTGTCTACTGAGCTTGAGATCTGTCTGTATTGGCAGTTGGAGGAACTCCAAACTGACTGTCGGACATTCCGATTATTTGTTTGATCGTAATTACTCATGATTAATAAATTTCCTTGCCGTAAATATTTGTCGGATGAGTAATTTTGTTCTGCATATGTATGTATGTATGTGTGTATGTATGTGCAAACAAAGTTGCAAAAAGTTATGCAAATAGAAATGTATGATTAATCAATAAAAGAAAACCTTTTTCATACATATGTATGTATGTATGTATGTGCATACATATTACCCATTCAAATTAAGTACTTATCTACTACATACATACATACATATTCTATATACTATTTATGTAAAAAAATTATGCTAAAACTAAACAATTTGTTTTCCACAAATGTAAAATTAGCATATTTGTTGATAGTTTTCCGTGTAAAATTAATGGAGTAAACAGTAAGAGCTCGATTTCGACCACCAAAAATTTGATACAAGAACACACTTCTATTTAACAAAATCATTCGTTTTTATTGTTTTAAGAATTAAAAAATCGCTTACTATGAGATAATTATTACGATAGTTTAGTGTTTCATGTATAATAAAAAGCAAAAGAAAATTAAAAGCCAACATTTTTGTATATTAGATGGGCGTAGAAGTATAAAAAATACGTACGTACGTACGTACGTTATCAATATAAGATTTTATTACAATTTTATCAGCGCCGTTCCTGTGTTCTAACACAGGGACGGCGCTTAGAAAATTATGTTTATCTCAATACCTGTACTTTTCTATACTGGATAGAGACTAAAATAAATAAAAAGTATCAGCAGCACTGCAGCGTAGAAAACATTTTTCAGATAATAAATTCCCAAAAAAAAAAATTGCTTTAAATTTAACAAAACAGAGACTATTTCTGGAAAAGAGCTGCCTGTTGCGTTACTCGAAGTGCGTGCTGCAAAAATCGATGATTCAACAAATCGAGCTCACACTGTCGTACTAAAATATACATACATACATATATGTATATATATATGTATGTATATATAAATACAACCAACTTATGAGTCATAATTTGCTGAAACAAACATATATTTTTTGTAAACAAACGAAAGGAATAAAATTATAAACACAAAATGGAATACAGTGCACTTGCGATAATACGAACACTTTTGCTTTACCGATGTCTAACTGCTGTAGAATATGAACTTTGCCCAAAACAATTTAAAGCATGAACAACATCTTCTGAAAAATATCGGCAAGATTCAACTGCATTGTATTGTAGTTGTTGGAATAAAGTGTTATTTGGGCCTACATATGAGCACATGCACACCTTGGTTTTTATTATTCGCAAATACAGCTGCCTGTTGGAGTTTTCAACTGTAAGAAAACAGTCAGATATTTTGTAACATCTACGGAGCGTATCTGGAATACAACAATAAGAACACATGTAGGTGCGTGTATGTATGTTTTAGCAACGCTGCACAGAGAATAATTCTGAGCCCTTTAGAATGTCCATGTTTTTTGCATATAAGAGGACTGATGTCGAAAGAAAAGTCTAAAAAAGTACATTTTTAAATTTTCAGCTGTATAGAAAAATGTATGTAGTACGTCTGCTAAATATGTCTGCTATAATTTCATGTCATTCGCAGATATCAACTGACTGGGTTTAATTAGTTCATATTATCGCAAATTCACTGTAATTAAATTGTTCGAGGTAAACAAAAATTTAAGCGCCAAGACGAGATTTTTTTATTGGTTTGTTGTTTGTTTGTTGTATGTATGTATGTACATATGTATGTATGTGTTTATCCATGTACACATTTATACATACTATGTACATATGTATTTACAAATGTATGTAAGTAAGCAAGTAACAATAAACATTCCTCATTAGACATGGTGTGAATACGCAATGTTCGCGCAAAACAAAAAAAATATGATTGTACCCTTAAAAGAAATTATAACAAAAACAAGGAAGAACATATTCTGACAGGAAGAAGAAGAAGAAGCAGGTGCCAAATTATAACGTTAATGGCTGCAAAGAGTGACGACACAAAAACCGACCAACCAGCCTGCCATTTAGCCAGTCGCAGCAACATTCGTTCTCATGCATGCGAAAGGCAAATTAAAATCTCGATTAAAGTGTTGCCATTAAGGATTTTTTCTTTCTGAATTGCCAGACATTTCAATTGCTAGAAAACTAAATGCGTGTTTTATATAGTTTAAGGCAACAGATCACCGCTACTTTGATTTTTTATTATTAATATATGTACATTGGAAAAATTGAAATAAAATATTGAAATGTATATATATGTATGTAATAGCAAAGGCTGGTATTTAAAGAGCAGACGCCACTCACATTGTTCCCAAGCATATACTTTTTTTAATTAATTCTTTATTTACAATCGATCCATTATTTGATATACATACATATATTTTTTTGATATTGATTATAAATTTGATGCGATAGAAAACATAACAGTAGTTGTTGCTCTCCCCTGAGTACAGCAACAATTACACAAACATTAATATTTAGCAACAAATAAAATAAGAAAATTACAAAAATACTTCGTTAATAGTGACAAAAGTTTGTTTATTAAACCAAATATAATAATTAGTCACTCGTTTGTAAGTTTAAAACTCGACTTCAGCTGTTTTGATAAAAAGCCACAGATCTGATGCCTTGATGATCTCTTACCACATTTAACTTACATATACAGTTTCTGGCAACACTGTTGAAATGACCAAAAATCATATTTTGGTGTTTGGGTGTGTGCACAAGTTTTTGTTATTGTTAAAAATAGCCTGTTTAAATTGGTCACAGGATGGTTGATTGTCTTTATTTTTCTTTTCTTTTCTTTTCTGTTGATTTGATGGCGATGATTTGTTTGTTGGTTTGTTTTGTTCGATGAGACAAAACATGAGTCATACAAAAATATAACACGTTAAAACAACGTTTTTTGCCATATGCGACATAAAACACATAATTTTGTCAGTACATGTGTGTATGTATGTATGTATGTATGTAAATGCACACAGCTTTCTGTTGACAAAAAGCAGAATATATGTATGCATGCATGTAAGTGTATGTGTACAAAAGGAAAATGTGCAAATATTTATAATATATACGCACATAAATATTTTTATGTACACACGTATATAGTATGTACTTACTTATATACATACATACATACATATGTACATATGAACGTAGTTATATGAACGACCTTCAACTTGTGAATAATAAAACGGGCTCTTTTAGGCGGTAAACTAGTTGTTATAACAATATGAGAATACCGAAATTATATGAGTAATAAGATTCTTCCTTTGCTAGGTTGTGTGATACGCACATATGTAGATACATATATTATTATATATCTATGTATGTACATATGTATGTATGTATGTATGTATGCGTGTGTGTAGGTACGCGTATTAATATGCTGAAATTAACTTAATAAGAGAATGAATTTTTTTAATACAAAAAAAAAATTAAAGAAAATCAGTTACTTTTTTTTAAGATTTTTCTGTTCATAATAACAACTGGACCACTAAAAAAACCTCATTTCATTTTCATTTACAAATTTTAGCTTTCTAAGTCACACTAGGCGAATGTCTTGAACTCTTGTGGACCATTCATTCATGTGCCGGGATAATAAGATACATATGTATGTGTATGTATTTATATTTGAGGAAGAACAGACACGTCTGGCAATTCTCTCTTATGGCACGACAAACGTACATATTATACTATATATGAATACCTCAGTCCATGTCAGTTTGAATTTCACATATGTATGTATCTACATATGTATTTGTGAGTAATTAATTTTATTTTATTATTATACATACATACATACGTATGTATATACATACATATGTATGTATGTATGATATATGTAGATATCAACTTAAACTCGAGTTGCAGGTGTTATACTCAGGAAATATATAAAGGGCTGTGATAAAAAACGTTTTCGATTTGACACATTTATTCCGATTTCTTTTCAATTTTTCTTTACATCGGAACCGACGCCACTTAAATTATTTGCATAAAAAATAACAAAAAGGAGACTGCTTTTCAAAAACGTACAACACAAATTGTTATACTTTTTTTATTTCATTTGAAAATAAATCACATCATATTTTCCTTATTACAAAAACTTCGTTCAACAACCGTTCTTTGAATCTGCAAATTCCTTACTAGGTGCGTATTCAAGCAATTTTTTAACTGAATCAGCGAGTTCCGTTCTTAACTCTAAGCAATTTTTTCTCTGCAATGCTATGATTGCGCCTAAAACCCCATTGCTTCATATAAAATGACTCGGAAAAATTAAAAATTTCTGTATTTGTAAACAAAAAGGCTAAAAAATTCAATTTGTTCTACATTAACTAAATAGTCTACAATTTTCGAAAGAACAGATAAAATAGAAATAAGTCTTAAATTAACAAGAGAGTTTGAATTTCCGTTGCAAGATTACAACGAATAATTTTCCATATTCAGGTATCGGATATATTCTACATAGAGGGATATGTATGTATGTAAGTCCAGAGGGGCTCTAATGTAACAATCGCACGAATAAAAATATAACGCGCAAAAAGGGAACAAATTATAAACAACAAATAAATAAGTTTGCGTAAAATGGTTGAGGTGCTTAAAGATACACAAATTGTATATAAAAATACAGACATACTACAATTCTGGTTGTTAATATGTAGCCATGTAAGTATGTATGTGTGTCTGATTAACTCACACTGTAGTATGGAAAAAAAAACCAAACAAATAAACGAAAGCAAATACATGTAGTACATACATACATACGAACTTAGCAACGAAAAAAAAAACAAAAACAAAAACCAAAATGAAATGTTATGAATCATCAACAGCGATGTTCTAGTAGACATTGTTGCTACTGTAGTAGCGTAGGGAAAAAGTTCGTCTGCACCGAATGTTCCATAAACTAGATTGCTTTGCTGAATGAAATAAAGGTGGACGAGTGAAAAGGAGGAAGGAAGCGAAATAACTGTGATGTGCTAAGAAATGCATAAGCTCTGTCCGAGGTGTACATACATACATACATATAACGAAACAGTCCGAACTTCCAAAAAAATGTTGCGTAATTTGGTGACCAAATGAGTGAGAAATTCTTTAATTTCCATCAGAAAACTTTTCCAAACTCGAGTCAACCTGACTTGAAGTTCCCAGGGAAGAAGATACAATAATTATCGGGTGTTCCATTTTACAGATGTTTTGAATATAAAAGTTACAAATATTTTTCAAAAAAAAATTAAAATTTCTTGTTAATTTTTACAGCTGTTGTCGGTGATGCAAATGTGTTGTTTCTATGATGCTACTCGTTTTAAGCGTCTCAAACCGCTAAAAAAAAATTGATTTGAAAAGTACGCAGGCATTTGTATATCAAAAGTGAAATTAGAGTTTTTTATGTTCCAGGAATTTTTTTTTTTGGTAAATTTCACAAATTTAGCCTGTAATTTTCCTTTTACTCTCATTAGTCCGAATTTAACCCAGTTTATGTGGAACTGTGGAACACACTTATAAGTTGTTGCAACGCGAATTATATATTATTTTATAAGGCGGCATCTGTACAGAAACAGAGTTATCAAATATTATTTACGCTTGTTAACACAAATGCTAATTTCTCGAATAAAATCATTATGGTTGAAATCGTGTGTGTTTCTGCTTCCTTTTGTTTGTTACTAAATTTATTTGCTAAAACCATAGTCAGGTCAGTTGATCTTAAGTTACAAACCTCAGCGTTCTCCGCACATAAATTCGGTCTTTCCCCAAAACTGTCATTTAATTTTACCCTCACCAAAAAAATGTTCACTAAAAATTTAATATTAATGAGACTTTTTTAAGCGACTTACATATTTATATACACATACATATACTGCAAGGTGACTACATACATAACATATGAAATTGAGTTCGCAACTGATTACAGGTTATGCTTAATTATTTTGTTTTTGATATTTCACATATAATTTCTTAATAACTTTGTATTTCGCCGAGTTATATGGTTGCACTACAGTGTCTACCTTTTATGATTTCTCCTTGATGTGCTGTTTACAGAACACGAAAGTGCGAAATTTTGCGCTCGAAAACTTGGGAGCTTTTCATAAAAATGTTCTAAATATACCGCATACATGCATTCATACATACATACATACATATATACATACATGTACATCTGCATATTTGAACATTTTGCACATGCCTTCTAGTGCTGTTTTTATTGGTATGGAAAGAAGGTTTGCTCACACTAAAAATCTTCAATTGTATTGACGTATTAAGTACTCTAGATGAATTGTCGGGTGATAAAGATTATTTATAACATTCGTGCCGTGTGCGAATTGTATGTGCATGTGTATGTGAGTTATTGTTTATATGTATGTGTGTATGTATGTATGTACATATGAAGGCGAACAAAAACAGTGACTATCAGAATTATGCTTATACTTTAAGCACCTTATACATACATATGTATCTAGGTGCGATAAACTTTATATTTTCAGCTATGTACATACATATATATGTATGTATGTATGTAAACGATTTGTGTATGAATACAAAACATTTAAGTTAGCAGTAAATAAACCGTAAAAGTATGTATCGTACACGTACTTGATCTTATTTCCATACATACATAAATATGTATGTATGCATGTATTAACACCTTTTTACCTTTTACCTCAATTTTATAGATATGTATTATATGTACATACATACATGTACATACAAATACATGTATGTGTGTATGTAACTACATACATATGTACATATGTATTTATATGCTTAAAAACAAAGTTAAAATCAATAATGTTTGTGGGGTATAAACACAAGCAGACGACGACTGGGTCGTTCACTCACAATTTGGAGAGCCCACATGTTGCCATCAAAAACAAACGAGCAAAAACAAAAGTGTTGTAATAATATAATATAGGCGCTCTTTTTTCACAACAACATGTAGTAAAAAAAGGGGGTGGTAAGATCTGAAAACAAAAAACAACTACATACATACATACAGAGAAGGTACGAAAATAAACATTGTCAGACATTGGAAAAATTTTACAGATTCAAGGAAGGAATATTTTTAAAAAGCATTTGTGTGAGTAGTCGTTAATAAACAAACGATGAGTCATCACTACAAATACAACGAAGAAACAACGTCATTGTTATTACAAGAAGCAGCAGAAGCAAAATACATGCACACATTCATACATACATACACACATATGTATGTATGTAGTACATGCAATGGAAAGAGCGTCGCTGAAAAAAGAAATGCTGCTGCTACTTACTGCGAGACATTTCATTACAACAAAACATTTCATTATTACAATAGTCGTATTAGCATGCCTCATTGGGAACGAGGTCGAAAGTGCACGTGACGTAGATATCCGAACATTAATGGTGCAGTTTTTTACCGCGCGTGTTTTAAGGGACGAACTGTAAAAACAATTTTTTTCTATTGTGCACCAGTCCTTTGAAAATATGTTTTCTTTTGCAGAAAGAAATTTTTCAAGAAAGCAGAAAAGCAATTCCTGGTCAAAGTTCTTCAATGTAAGATACATACATATATATGTATGTATGTACGTACTGGTATTTAACTTAAACTTATTTTTATTTAAACATTAAAAATTCATTTACACACACACGTTTATAAAGAATATTTATAAACTCCCTAGATTTTTTACATGTTTAATTTTTTTCAAGTTTGAAGCTCTTTTCGATTTTTTTTATTAACAAATTTAAATTTCATTAAATTTTTCGTTTTTCTTTGAAAAGCGAAAAACAAGGCCTGCAAAGAAAAAAGTTTTAGCCAGTCAGCCATTAGGAGCCAAACTTAGTATAGATGTTTCTATATATGTACCTGCATATGTACATATATATTCGCCACGACCCTGGAAACTATACTTTCAGGCTTTCTTAACAAGTTCAAAAAGATTATTCAGTTTTGAGAGTGCGTTACGAACTATTTAAGTTTTAAATAAGGGGGGGAAAGTAAACAGCAAACAAAATAAAAGTGTTAGGGGCTTAAAATCGGTGAGTTTTAAAACAAATGTGTGTTTTTTGTTGTTATACTGGCGCGTGTGTTTGCTTTCATCCAGTTTGCCGCTAGTTTTAATAACTTTTGCTAGACATACACATTTATTAGCATTTAATTATGATGAAAAGGAACAATTTTATACTATAGGGTTATGAAAAATAAATATAAAAGATATTTTGGCGATTTTTTAAGAAAGAAAATATTGTTCAATTTGTACATATACAAGTATGTACCACCACGAACTCATAGGCGTTACTCTTGGGGGAGATAAGGATTTGCATTTCTATCTAACGTAGATAGATTTTCTTAATGGGAAAAAGGGAGTGTGTAAACATAAAAATATTCCCCCTTCCTGTGTACACACGAGCACTTAAGATTTCTCTCAGTTTTTGATCTTTAAACAAACAAAAACACATTTTGAAACATCTCTTTCTACGTATTTTTGGGTTCTTCTTCATAATGTTTTTTATTCAACCCCACTGTAGTTCTTCTGTAGTGGTGAATTATGCATATACATACATATGTATGTATGTATAGCAGAAAAGGAAGGAAGTTTTGTGGTGTGACTTTTTTATTTTGTTTTGGTTTTTGTTGGATATAATGTTCTTGCCCATGACGACTATCTTATGTTTTTCTTGTTGTTTTATATGCAACGTATACATACATACATACATATGTACATAAGTATGTAATGTCTGTAAGATTATAGTTTATACGGGTGTATTTTTGTATGTATGTAAAAATGTATGGAATAAAATGCCGCCATGCCGTCTCATTAGTATTAGTTTATCGTTGTTTTATTGTAAACTTTGTTGATAAAAGAAAATGGTAACTTCACAGTAAAGCGGAGTCTTTATTGAAAAATACAAAAATGTATAAATGTACAAAAAAACTGGAGCAAGCAGATCTGGTCTTATGAACTTTAAACATTGTACATGCATGTAAATAATGTTGGTTTGTTGTAGGGATAGTTTCTTATACTAAGCAAACTTAAATGCATAAAATTGGAATGTATATATGTATGTACATATGTATGAATATCAAAACGGAATAAATATTGATGCTAAATTGATTGTCCACTTTTGAAATAGCCACCACAAACCAATTAATAAAAGTTTTTACTCACCAATAAAATCGTAGGCTTCTTGAAAATATTGTTTAATATTTTGATGAGGGGTATCACTGGCAGGTATTTGCATATATTTAAGGCCCGGCATTTGATTTGTGCTCGGTGCTTGGCAGGTAACATTTAAAACACAATTTGCTCCCACACTACTTGGATCATCAGCATCGCGGCCATTGCCCAATAATAAGTGGGGAAAAACTGGTGAGGCGGGATGTGTTTCAATATCTAAAAATAAATAAATAACACAAAAATTAAACAAAAGATTTTTTTTACTGCTTACAAAATTTTTAAGAAATTATAACAAAAAAACGCTACATATACATACACACATACATATGTATGTACATAATATATGTACATACATACCTAAATGCATCTATGCATAATATGTAAGTTCTTGTATATATAAAAACACAGGCGACTCGATTATTCGTGATTCAATCAGTTTACAAAAAAAAATTCATTCGGGAGCGTATAATCACAGGTGATAAATTTAGTAAGAAGTCAAAATGGATAGAGAATATAGTATGTATGTACATACAAAATACTACTTAAATTTTTACTCCAATCGATTAATGAAATGCTCCCGGTCCCGACCATTACGTAGAATCGGAGATCTCACTGTTTTTTTTTTTTATTTCTTTAGGTCGAGAAAAGCTTTTATTTCGTTCCTCTTACTGTGATATCATCAAACTTTACACACCTTTTTCGATTTATTTATACATACATATGTACATATGTACCTACGTTTAGTATGTACTTACACATGTACACATATGCATACCCATACTTTTATGTACAGATACATAAGTATGTATGTATGTATATGAGTTAGATTTTATCGCTTGATTTATTTTTTTAGTATCAATAAAGTCATCAAAATGCGTTCGTTTTGTCCATTATTTGTCGATACAAGCATACAAGTACTCATGTATGTATGGGCATATTACATACAAACACAAACAAAAAGTATATACATATGTATGCACGTATGCAAGTACATTTTTGTGGCAAGTGCCGGGAATACATGAACCGGTTGACTGAATTGTTTTGTTGGTTGGTTCGCCAGATTGGCTTCAATTTATTGATGGTGTGTATTTGTGAGTTTAATTATGTTTTCTTTTTTTCAAAAGTACCCTCATAGGATACATTTTTAATTACACTGTATGATTTTAAAGATACTTTGCGCTTACTCTATTATGAGTCATGCTGCGAATAGAGAAATACCTCATGTAAACAATTATAGTGAAACAACATACATACATACATATGTAAAAAGTTTGTACTTTTATGCGTAAGTATTTTACTTTATTGCTATTTTATTTCATTGTAATTAAAAGCTCAATGGTCTTAGTGGAAATACAGAGAATATAATGAATTATTGGGGTAAATAAATTAGCAATCGACAAATTTATAGAGTATAGACAATAAGTGGTTTATTTATTTTTCATTGATCTTATAATTGGCCATAACATTAAGATATCCTAATAATAGCTGGTAATTTATTTAGAATTTAATTTACACAATTATGTATAAGTCTTATTTAAAATTGGATAATTTGAATATTTTCCATTACTTTTTGTTTTTTTTTTTTATTGGGGAAAAAAATTATTTGATTTGACATTGAAAATTAATTTTATTTCTCGAAAGCGAAAAAGAATATGGAATGAGCAAAGTAATAATAATTCAGTTTGAGACCACTATTTGCTGGTAAATTTTTTTTTGCACAAGTCGTTCTAGTTGCGCAACGAATGGGTTTGTCATAGTTTTCAGTACAAATTTTGCACTATTCTTCCAGGCAGCGCTTTACAGACACTCTTGACTGTTTCATTATTGTAATTGTTTCGAACGTTAGTATGTGTATGAGGTATATCACTTGCCATTCATGTTCTGTTTCTATTTTTTTTTGCTGAGCAAAAGGGTGCTTGGAGTTTTTACTACTTCACTGTTAATATATTTCTACAATAGCCTTTGAAAAAACTGTTTGGCTGCTTAACTTCCGATGATTATGTTCTAAGGCTTCAAAAGTCTGAGGATTTTTGGGTTGGGTTCAAAGATTTTTAATTGAAATCTTGTATAGAATGTTCTTGACGTTATTCATTTAAAAAAATGTGTTAGACAAGAGCAAACTTTATGGTTTTTCAATTCAATTATTAACCAAAATAAAATTTCCTTATCAGAAATGCCAGAGATTTTAAGGCGTAAACAGAAATTTACTGTTACACAAAGTGCTTACAAAAACCTGTTAACATCTGCCATTAGGAACATTCATTAAGGGGCGTTCCATACACAGGTATGGAAGGGGTTTCTGCATTAAGGCCGAATCTTTTGAATTTAATGTCTTGAAACCTGCCAAACTACATTTTTTTGGACCAGTATTCAGGAGAAGTATTTCGCTTTTTATGTTATTTTGCAGAGATGAGGATGTCAGAATTTAACTGATGTTAACGAACGGTCTCACATTATTGCAAAGCTAAGAGACAGAAGGTATTTATTTGGGCAGTTTTGAATGCCACTGTTGAACGTTTTTACTACTACTATTAGTCATTAGTCATTTGCATTGAAATTAAATTTTCATACGAGAACGTATATTTGTACAGGATGAAAACATAATATGTAACAACAGCAACAACCACCATTTTACAGTAAAGAACACTTTTATTCAACTTAACCTCATTTATTTGAAAAATTAAAAAAGAAACGAAAACAAAAAGAAACAACGTTGTCAACAACAATGATTTTAATTTGTTTTGAAATTGTTATGACTCATTGCATTTAAAGAACTTCAATGTTCAAAGTAGCGTAATTTATAGTTGAAGTTGTTTTATTGACTTGACGAACTAAACAAAAAATATATTAAGAAATAAAGCGAAAAAAGCGTGTATTATCAAGTACTTGTTCGTAATACCTTCCTGTAAAACATTTATAATCTTAAACAGTCTTAAGTGTTGTAAATTAAATAATAAAGCATGAAATATTAGACAGGTTTAACAAATTTATAATATAATTTGTAATGATTTAGAAAAAACTAATTTGGTTCATTATAGTTTCCTGCTGCCTAAGAGACCAAGAAATGAGTCACAACAAAGTTAAGAAATTTGTTTTTAAATATGTATGTATGTATGTATGTATGTAGGTACGGACAAAGCGTCACTTACTGCTTAAATGGTCATTAAACCCTAATAATTATAAATAGTGTACTTGAGTTATTGTTCACAAGAGAGGAGATAATTATTTTACTTTTGTTTAGATATATGTATGTATGTATGTACATATGCACATATGTATGTATGTATGTATATGAACGTGTTTATATTTATATATGTTTGTATATCTGAAACGAACCTATTTGAAACAAAATTTCTTTTTTAAATTTGTTTATATTTTTAAACTACTTCCACACATTTTCCTCAATATAATCACGCTCTAAATAAAGAAAAATATTTTTATTTTTTCTTGGCAATTTGTCTTTTGTTTCATACATACATACATACATATATACATATATTTTCAAATATTTTTCTTAATATTTGAAATATATGTACATAATCTTAATTTATTTAAGATTTAATTTATTTATTTGTGTTTTTTGTTTAATACTATATATTTAAATTCACAAATATGTTAAAGTAAACATGAATCATTTCACTGTGTGATATTATTAAACACGCCACGAGCATTAAAAATTTGGGCCACGAAAATCCATCATTGTTGGTATCGTAAGGCCAAAAAAAAAATATCTACATACATACATATGTATGTATATATTTGTTCCGTTTCTTTGATGGGGCCAAAAAACTAATAGATTTGTTTATTTATAACTATTATATTTTGCTAAAGATGTCAAATAAGCTAGAACTTTTAGACAATCTAGCAAATATTTTAATATGGTCTATCTAAAACATATGTATGATTGCACAAGATTGTAGCTATTTTATAAATTTTTACAAAAAGTGTTTGAGTGCGTTCTTAGAAGATTCTAATGTTGTTCGATATATGTATGTAGTTTTACTTCAAGTACAAAAAGCATCTTTTGTCCGCCAATAAACTTCATGAAAAGGCCGGCTTTATCAAAGTGGCAACATGACCAACAACAATAATTCGTCAACAATTTATTTGTAAACAATAGATATGCCTTCGCATTGGGCAACTTAGTCACTATGTTTATAGATTTTGAAGGTAAGTTTGGTTTGAAGGGGCAAGAGTTTCGGATATTTGAACTGCCTGTACTTGCCAAGAGACTGGCGCAACTAAGTTGCCCAACGTGAACGCTTAACTAATGAAATATTTAAGAGTTCCCAGAAGGTATGTCTAAATTTATGCTATATTAAAAATTTATGCAGCAATTTAATATATTAAATTATCTGTTAGACATAAGCAATTGAAAAATAAAGTTGACAATCCCTGGATTTACTATTTTTTCACCAAGCAAAATAAACAACGTTCTTAATATATCCTTTTAGACAGAAATAAATAAGGAAAAATGGCAATGGCTCAGCAAAAATCTATTTTTATACACATATGTATGTACATAAGTATGTAGTTATGTAAATAAATATGTTCACACATTTGTATGTATGTATGTATGTATGTAGTAGGTATTTGAGTCCGGCAACGACAAATTTTTAGTTGCTTCAAGCCAGGAAAATAACAAGTACAGTTACTTTCATTATTATAATTTTTCTACCTGCGTTACCATTTTATTGAACAGCTTTTTATATCTGTGCCGTGTTATTGTAATAGTTTAAGTGGAATTTTACAATTTGGAATAATTAAATATTGGATTGTATTCGTATTACTGACGATATTTTGTTGCAATTTTGGTTTATTTTTATTCATTCTAATATTTATACAGCTTTTATATGGAATTCACCTTGTACTGTGTTCTCAAACAAAATATTTTACCATTATTTAACAAATTACTCATAACTGTTATCAATGAAAAGTAATTTATGATCTTCGAATTTTCGAAATTAATCTGGCATTTTGTGTTTTATTGCCCAAAAAGTTATTATACTGTTATAAAATTCAAAATATGAAAAATACTTGGTATATTAATTTAATTTAAAAGAAAAAATTAACAATGGACAAGAAAAGAAAAACAAAGCGTCATATCGAAACAGTCGTTCCAACCGCATGTGGAAGACAGGGTTGCATTTTTGAAATGCTGTGTTTCTTGCATTAATTAAGTCCAAAATATTTCATAAATCAACGTAACTTGTAAAAATGTCCAAAAACAAGCTATTGCAAGGAAACGCACTTGTAAAAATTTGTTCGGTTTTAGCTCGATAATGAAATGTTAAAGATGTAGTACTTCATTTGCTGAGAACATCTTCGGTATGTAGTTGGGGCTGTTGTCATTCCTAAGCGCCTAACACGTTTTAAGTGTTGATTTGATAGACGCATCATATACATACATAAATAAGTTTTAAGTTCTTTATTCAAATGCCTCCGATTTGCACCAACCAACAGCTGATTGTTGGAATTTGTAAGAAAGATTTTAGAAGCTTTTTAATGTGGAAAATTCTCACCTAAAATCTAAACTTTTAACTGTTTCTATTCCCCAAGTTATTCGATTTTATTGGAATTTTGTTGTAATTTTATTAAAATAAAATCAATGATTTTCAGCGCTGTGACCAATTAATTAAAAATAATATATTACTTTAAAAAATCCCTAGAATTTGTTTTAGAACGTTAAAAAATGAATACTTTTTAAGTTAATAATACTATAAAGGCGCAAAAATTAAATAAAATAGCACGTGTTAGTAAATAATCCCAGCAACAACGAGTTACTCGCCTTTATTTTTAAAATGTGTTCAGAGAAAAGTTAAAACAAATATATATGTACATACATGTATGTACTTCGAATGACGTCTACTTTTATAAATTTGTATATGCAATTGTTTAATTAAAATAACAATATAAAAAACTATGTACATATATAAAATTAAATAGCTTTTTGTTTATTTTTCATTTGATAGAAAATAATACAATTTTCCACTTTTAAGTAAATAATTTCGATGTGTTAGTATTTGATATACCTATTTATATATGTATGTACATACTTATTGTAGCTATTTCTTGCATTTATGTATGTATGTACATACGTATGTATTTATACATTGCGGAGCAGTTTTGCGTTTTATGAGGTAAACAATTTCTTTTTGTTTTTTTTTTAATTTCTATTTTATAACAAAATCTATTACTTAATATTGTAACACAAACAATAATAATAATAAGCAATAATACATTACCATAAACAGCGGGACTGCTACAACTCCTCGTCAAAGGTGCCCTTGAGGACGAGGAGTTACTTTCTTCTTCTTCGCAAGGGGTATCCAGGTTATCTTTAGATCTTCTGTTATTGTATTCTGCAAGAAATAACAAATTAAAATGATCAGTTAATTTTTTGTTAAGTTAAAAGCAAATATTGTTTGAATATATATGAAAGCAAGGGTGTTCAAAAACAATTGTATGTACATACACACATATGTATGTATGTATGTCCATAAATACATATTTATATGCATATGATTGCAGGTATACATGTGTACGTTTGCATTACTCATTGTTTACGATGCATGTTCGTATGTAAACAAAAATCAGCTGTCTGTGAGAATTGCACTTGAAAATATTAATTAAGATTGTTTTGCCATTAATTATCAAGTTTAAATTTAAATAAAATCCTTACATAAATTTTAACGTATTTATTAGTCATTGATAAAAGTAAAAAAATGTATGTAAGATAATAAAATGAAAGCAAATTAAATCATCAGGGTTAAATCTGTGTTTTTTTTCTTAGGAATTATTAACATTATGACATGTATGTACATTAAAACTGATTTAAATAAATATGAAAAAAGAAAGGGCTTAAAAGTTCACATACATAATTTAAATTGTAAAAAAGCTTTATAGATAATAGTTACGATTTTATTTAATATTGTTTTTTTTATGTGAACTCTTGCATTCTGATATTCCCAAAAACTAGTCCAGTCCTCTTGATTAAGGTAAGATATCGGAAAGTTACTACAGTAATTTTTTCGTATTGAAAAGATTTACATATTTAAGATTTTAAATACTATTTTGTGGAAATAATATCCCGTCTCTTATTACTCAGAATTCTGGACAGCATTTATCGGTTCTTTGCTGGCGATAAAGAATTGATTCTTATTGCAATTTTATTCGTTTTTCAAGATTTGAAGATTCAACAAGTCATAGTTCGTCGACTGCCAACCGAAACATGTCATTAGCTGCAAAGGCCACATTGAAGGAAAGTTAATCAAAGATGTTAAAGTTCTTCCTATTTATCGGAGCTTTAAGAATTTGATTAGAAACTTTCCTTACAAACATATGCATGTATGTATGTACTTCGAATATGTTTTGTTGTTGTTCTATAGAGTTTACCTGCTATGAACTTGGAAAGTATGATACTCGTACTGTCAGGTGTGACTGAGAAACGTAAACTGTTTTTCGGTTACTTTGTACAGCTACGGGATATGTATATTCACATATATATATGTATGTACATATGTATATTCTAAAACAGAACAAGGTATATATGTACATACATCCATACTACATACATATAAAGTTTTAAAGTATGCACAGAAATAAAAAATAACTTTTATGTAGACATGCACATTAGAGTGGACATTTTTTTTTTTTTTTGAATAACATGTTATTCGCCCCCTAATTTTTTTCTTTTGGGCACAAATAACATATTTCCAAAACTGTAGACTGTTTGGTCAACGTTAAGGCGTGGCACATGCGCCCTCAAGTTGACAAGAAGGGATTTTGCACAATTTAATAAGAAAAAAGTTATAACTTCATTATTATTTATCAAAATTTATGTTAAGTATCGATATTATATTTAATTTTGACTATTATTTTAATGCGTGCCCCTAAAAAGGCGTGGCAACTTATATAATTTAAGTAATATATACGAAAATATGTAGTTTTTGCTTCAAAATATGATGGAATCTTACATATGTATGTAAAATTTACTTCCTAAAAGTCATTAAATAAATGCCGGCAAGTTAAAATAAAACACAAATAGATTAGTGTTCCATGAGATCTGATTTATTAATACCTTTATAGTTTTTTCGATAATCAGTTACAATTTGTAAGATAAATTGTTTTTTTTCTTCATTTATTGAGAATGAATTATTATATTCTTCCATTAATTTAACATTTCGTTCGGCAGTATCGTTAACTACCCTCATTTTACTGACGATATTTACGCCCTGTATATAGCTTGGCTCGTTCTGCCATTGGGAGGGTTCTTTTTGGAAAAAATCGGTTGCAATCGAAAAACGTTCAAAGAAGTGAAGTGTATTTTTGGTTACGAAGTCCTCAATTGATTTTGATTGTAAGTCCTGTATAACAGTAATCAGCCGCTTGCTCTCATTTTCTGACTCTACACGAAGTCTCTTTATCATACAAGTTTTTGTTTCAGAAGTAATGGTTTCATCAAAAAACGAAAAACCTACTGTTTCTGCTGCTAAATACCATAAATGGTTACGGAATTTTCCCAAAGTTGCATTGCTTACGTTTTCGTTGACATTTTGGTAGGCGAAAAGAGATTTAATTAAAAGAAGGTCTTGATTAGGCGCTTTGGCAGCTATTGGCGCTTCTATCCAGACTTTTACATAAATTTTCACAATAAATAAACAAGCATCGCGTATGGCGTCTATTTCATCTGACGACATGACAAACTCTTCTCTGAATAAAAACATTTTTAATGAATAAATCGCCTTGGCCATCCAACGAGCGTGATGATATGCTCCTGGTGACTTGAATTTATAATTCCTATCGTGCTCCCCAATAAATATTAGGCTTAATTCCAGAAGCTCCTTATAATCAGCCCTAGGCTGTTTTATTTTTAAATATTGGCGGAAAAACGTGGCTAGATCTTCTAATTCGAAAACGCTAATATGCTGACTTACCTTCTCGTCATCAACTCCAAATTTAAAATTTTCTTGGTTTATCATCGCCCAGGACCCTTTAAACTTTTGGAAAATTGACAAAGTTGGTCCACTTGAAGACAAATTTCTTTTTTCAATACGCTCTTTAATACAATTTCGTAGATTTGGTGACGACAGGGCAAGTACAAAAGATCTTTTCCTAATTCCTGTTCCAATATCACGCAAGCACCTTGAAGTCTTCCCGTGTTTGTTGCTGTTGTATCAAAACACAGGGCCTGAACTTTATCTGTCAAATTCCACTCTTTTAATAATTGGATTATTGCTTCAGCCTGTTGCCTTCCTGTACCAGCTTGTAATGCAGGAACTCCAAGTAGATGCTCTGTCTCTGTAGATGTAATAACAACTGGCAATCTGTCTACTTTTTCCTTTCCAGTTAATGATGGTAACAGCTTTCCATCCCAATGTACTGTAATGGTTTGCGGTAAAATGTTTTGAAATTTTTCCTTTAAATTTATAGCTGTTTCAGATCGAATTTGTTTACGGCAATTTCGAATTGTAGTTTTACTTATTGCTAACTGACTTAAATCATGGCCCAATGCTTCAGCAGTGGCTATGAGAATTCGAACAGCATCTCTGTCGCTAACTTTACACTTGTCCAGAGTCGCAACAAGCTTGGGTGTTATAAAGTTTTTCATTTTACGTTTCTTTCCCACATTTCCAGTAGATGTTTGTTGAAAATTGTCTTGAAGCTCATCACTGTCTATTTCAGTCAATTGTCCTTCATCATCTGAGTAGTCCTGACTTGCAACCAAATTTTGAGATTGCTCCTGGTGATACTTTTCTTGCCTTATCAGTTCTCTTTCTTCACGCATATTTCTTCTTTTCTCTCTTTCAAAAAGTGCTCGATCGCTTCCAATCATACCACCTGGTCTGCCTTTTTTCCGTTGATTAAGTAGAAATAGTCTATCTTCTTCGATTTGAATAATACTTAACGCATCACCATGAGCGATATCAAACAAATCGTCTAATTCTTCCACAAAATCGTGCTCACGTTTCTCTTGTAGAGCTGTACGGCGCTTACAAGTTTTCTGAAGTGTCTTCCACTGATGATATAGAGCTTCCACTTTCTGAACGCTACGAATATTCTGGCTTGTGGGAATACGTGCTTTATCCCAGAGTACTTCTGCTTCTTTAATTACAAGATATGCACTCGGACGAAGATTGAGCTTAATTTTCCGCATATTGTAAAAAAGAACTTTTAATATTTGCCCTTTTGATGGTAACTTGCACCCAATGATTTGACTTTCGTCGTGCCCAAGCAGAAATAACTTTTCATTTGCTCTTGTTTCCATTGCTGTTTGAGTTACATTAATAATATTAAATATGTTATTATATTTTGAAAATATCGAGCACTTTGTTGTTTAAACTTACCAATTTTATAAACCTTATCTTTCAATCAAATCAAATTAATATTTTCACATTTGCATGTATAACAACACATTATCAACGCTCTTTTTTAGCTTAACAAAAGCACATGTGTACTAGATACCGTTATTCCAGTATTGCTACTTCTATGAAAATATAAGTTTGCTTGATCGCAACTAATTAGCACAGAGCTGCATTTGTTAGTAGCAGTTTAAAATTTTAACTTGCCACGCCCCAATTTGCCGGCATTTATTTAATGACTTTTAGGAAATAAATTTTACATACATATGTAAGATTCCATCATATTTTGAAGCAAAAACTACATATTTTCGTATATATTACTTAAATTATATAAGGTGCCACGCCTTTTTAGGGGCACGCATTAAAATAATAGTCAAAATTAAATATAATATCGATACTTAACATAAATTTTGATAAATAATAATGAAGTTATAACTTTTTTCTTATTAAATTGTGCAAAATCCCTTCTTGTCAACTTGAGGGCGCATGTGCCACGCCTTAACGTTGACCAAACAGTCTACAGTTTTGGAAATATGTTATTTGTGCCCAAAAGAAAAAAATTAGGGGGCGAACCACCTCCTACAAAAAACAAAAATAATTCCATATAAATATTGTCCACTCTAATGCACATACCTATTTTTGTGTATCTAGTATGTAGGCATGTGGAAATGCTTCAATAAATACTTTTTACACGTACCCACTATGCAAGTATGACAAACTATAACTCGGTATTTTCAGTCTTGTTTTTGTTGTTTAAATTTTCTCTCTTTACAAAAGACCAGAATACCAGTTATGTACGTACATACATGCACACATACGTACTTATTTATGCATGTACATACATACATACGTATGTAGCTATAAAGTGGAAATAAAAACAAAATAACAAGAAATAAATGCATATGTATGTATGTATGTACATACAAAAACAACAATTCAGCCAAAGAAAAGAAAACAAGTCAAGTAAAAAAACTCGAACTCGAAAGGTCGTTTCAAACCAGTGTTGTCTACTCCACAAACAGATTTTTGTAGTCATTCGGTTAGAAAACAAAATCAAAAAATAGCAGAGGGGCAAAACATAAGCAAAAGTAAGTAGCAACTGAAAAAAGAACGGCTTAAGTTTCTTCACAAAAATCTTGCTTGTTTTTATTATTTTGGAATTACGATGAAACGTGCAACAAAACGACTAAACAAACAAATTTACTCATTCATATCGTCTCGTGAAATGACTCATGAATTGTTTACAAAATACTTCATCCAACTTTGCCTTTTTTCTTCTATTCCATGTTTACCAGAGTTACTCTCTAATGAATAAACATTAATAAAAAAAAAAAGAAAAATAAACATAAAGAAGAGAGTTGTTATAAAAAAAATGTTTCTGTAAATTTTAAAAGATGTTGTGAGTAATCTTTTTTACTTTTACTACTTTATTAAACTTTGCCTTACGTTTCATATCATAATGTTTGTGATATTTTAATGAATAATTAAAGAACAACTTAAAGAAATCATTAAAACAGTGAGTTTGAACCTGAACTGAGTATGTAGCTACGCATGCAGATACATTCACCATCAAACCATTTTTTAGTAACTACATACATACATATTATTAGGAATTTCGCTTAAGGTTTCAACACGATTTTTAAGTGATGACAAACGCCTTTATTGTCGTCATCGTCATCTTCATCTTCATCATATCACATAGTCAGTCACGATTAATGATTCCGTTCAGCCAGCTAGACAGATACTGCTCATAAAATGAGTAATCATTACAGAATGTTAGTAGCTAAACGTTGGGAGATGCGTAAGATATTACAGTCCACTATCCAATTCAGTTTTACACTCATTCACAGTTGTCTCTAATTAAAGACGCAATAATGTCATTCAATTATTTATTTGTAATGGCCCCTATAAAAGGCAAACATTAACATATATGTATGTATGTACTATGTCCATATGAATATTCTTCTTTAGTAAAAATATTGTTTGGTTGAATACTAGTACTTCTAGTGAAGGCATTTTAATTAGGGCACCCCCATTGCTTTCAGTATCTAATTGTGTTCGCTTACAGTTCATTCCGCAATACCACAAAAGCAAGCATTTAATTCGTTTTAATCATTCAATTGTCATCTTTTTGATTATTTGTATTTGTCTAGTTTGTTGCAAACACAATTGCCATGTAAACAACATTTTATTGTAAGTAGACACACTCAGCAGAACTTATTTACAATATACACACATACATATGTAATCTGTTCGGAGTTCGCTACAACATCCGTCCAATTGGTAGGTTGTGTATTTTCTGGTGCCGTACGCAATACAATCAATGTCCGTACTGTCATGGAACAAACTCAATAGGTATTTTGAAATAAAACTTTAGTGTACAGTGAAACTACTTGGGACAAATAGTGCAATTTGTGGACATCTGAAATCTTCCAAACTATTTAAATGAAATACAGAATACAAGGCTTCTTTCTTTGAAGTTGAATTTCATACAAAATAGTAGTATTCTAGACAGCGCACCGACGACTTGAAGCGCATTGTTTTATGTAGTCAGTAATTCAATTTGAAATAAAGTCCTAAGGAATAAGGTATTTCCCTTCTAGAAACTGATAAAATTTTACATACATATGTATGTATGTATACATATATACAATGTATATAGGGACAGATCACACATGCAGCTAAATCTGTGTATTGTTTTCCTTTACATGTTTATCGGATTATTTTGATGATGTAACATACTGGATTGCTGTATTAGCTTTCAAAATTCTGGTAATTTTGAGCTAAATTTTGCAGGCTAACTTCTGTGTAGTTATGTACATATGTTAATACATACATACATATGTATATGTGTACATAGTTATGTGCAAGTATACATACATATGTTGGATATAGGCTAACTTTTAGAAAACTAACTTTCAGTTAGCTGAAAAGTAATGAAGAATGTAAGACAACGCCATGTTAAAGTAGCCAGTTACATATATACATACATACATATGAATGTATGTACATACATATGTAGGCATGCTTATAGAAAATAAAGTAAGTGTCAACCGCCATCAGCTGTATAAATGCCGATTTGCCGGCAGGGAAGGCAGACTCACTCAGCTGATGTCTAAATTTTAATGATATTCAGATACATAATTATTTTTTTATGTAAAAAATCAAAATTGAGATAACAAAATAAGTTAATTTTAAACAACATGTACTCACATATGTACATACATACATACACGAATATGCACTTATATTTGTATCTACCTATGTATGTATGTATGTGTGTATATTTGATTGAGTACAGTGAAAACTTTAACAGCCTCTGGAACTAGGATTATGACGGGTATGCGATTTATTTAAAAAGTTTGCGAAACGTTGAAAAGAATACACAAGTGATAACAAAATTTGATTTTTCGCGACAATTATCAAACAAGGAACTAGGAAATCGATTTGAAAGTTTTTATTAAGCACATATTTACATACTCATATGCATGAGACGCATATACATACATGCATATGTACTATGTCAATATAGTGTTAGCTTGAACAACATAGCTGGCATTTAACACAAGGAAAGTATGTACATATGTATGTATTTATATTAAATCAAAGTTATACTTAGGATACTTATCTATGGTATGTAAGTATGTATGTATGTGCATATTAATAAAAAAAATATGTTGTACATGTGAACATAAGTATTTTAAATATTTTAATGAAAAAAAATATATATGTACATACATACATATATATGAATGTATGTATTAAAACGTACCGACTTTGGTGATTGGCATAAATCTAAGCAACAGACACGGTGATTCTCTCTTTATCCGCATTTTCATTTCACTTTATGTGTTGATACTATGACTCACGCTAGCGCTGTCACACTCACTCTCATTGATGTTATTGTTATTATCGTTTGCTATTAATGACACAGCGCGCGTTCTCTGTTCAGTGTGTGCGGTGGTGTATTTGCGTGTTTATATGTGTGTTATTTGTTGGACACAATGTGTTTGTTTGCTTTGCTTACTTGGCTGCTTGTATAATTTTTTATTTTCTTGAATTTGTTTTCTTATATTTTGTTTTTATTTTCTATATATGTATGTATGTATATACGTATTTGTTGTTGCTTGCTTGTTCGTTGCGTTGTGTTGAATCACACACGATTCACTCACGTATGCATGCAAACACACACATACACATTAATATATTTGAGTGTTTGTAGGTAAATAAGTACGTACTACGTAAGTTTAGTTGAATAAAATATTAAAAAAAGCAAAAGCAATATTTTTTGAGGTAATAACCACAAATGTATTTATTTTCGTGAAAATTAAGATTTTTTTTTTTAATTTAAATTTAGCCTTAGCTGTTGTTTTGAATTTTTTGTTGTTAATCACTGGATCATCCTTTTTAAAGTTATAAAAAGAATTAAAACACTTGTTGGTTGCTCTTGTTTTATTTAAAAAAAAATTTTTCTTCCTTTTTATTATAGATGATATTTAATTCATCACCGCCATGAGTTGTTGCTTGATTATTATATTTTCTACACATAAATACCGTAGCTTTGTTATTTTTGCTGATTTTATATTTTAATTGTAAGCTGTTTTATAGTGCGTGGCTTAATTATTTCTTTTAATGTTTTCATATAGTTCAACTACTGTTTCAAAAATATTATTTCCATATTAAAATTCAGTTATGTAGAATCTTTTTAACACCAGTATATGTACATACATACGTATGTATGCATTTATTTAAATTAATGAAACCTTTATTTTTAGTAATTGTCACTCTTTTTCAAAGGCACTGAATTGTCTTTAGTTGTATAAAAACTTTAGTAAAAGATATTGTGGTATTTTGTAGCTCATCACTTGTTTCTGTTTGAATAGAAACTTTGTGTAAAAATTTTTTATTGTAGGTACTATTTTATCAAATTTATTTTAATTCCTTTGCTCAATTTGCCGTTTAACGCTTCTCACTCGACGACAACCAATTTGTAAATGACGGCAAGTCTACATGTTAAATTCACATCGGAGATACTTTAAGTACGGAAATATTTTTTCGTGTGTAGTTTGCTTGTAATCGTAGGCTAATATGGGTAATTTTTTGGCCTCTTCGAGCAGTATGCTCTCAGATTTGCTCTCTTTGTTTTTAGGTAAAATTGCTTACGTTATTTATTACGTTGTGGCTTTCCTGTTTTATTTTCCCTCTTGAATTTCTATTGTGTCAACAATTGTCTCTCAATTAAAACGGCTCTGTTTTTTTGTTAGCAAAATATTTAACTTAAGAACTTGTGTCGATAAAGTTGTAAAACGTTGATTTTCAAAATTTCAATAATAAACAATTATACATAATTATCTAGCAGTTATTTATGTATCTGTGGCCGAGGCATTTCTTTTTTATTTAAGGCAAAATAAATACTAACAATTGATTGATTCTGCTGTTTCTTTAGCCCCTAAGAAAAGGAAAATATGACTAGCCTGGCAGGCAACAACGCATACATACATATGTACATATGTACATACATCCATACATCCATATGTACATATCTGTTACAATAAGAAACGTAAGTTTAAGATTGATTTTTTAATTTAAAAGTTGAAATTCATTTACATATGTATGTATGTATATTTTAAAATGTACAATTAAAATTCTCTATTAAATAAGAATCATAAAAATCTTATTTATGTTGTGCGAATATTTTTCACAAAATTAAATGACAGCGCTGTGTGCAGCATGCAAAGAAACATACATACATATGTAAATATAATTTTGCTGACATTTGCTTACGCATTCTGTGAAGATAATTGGAAAAAAGTAGTTGTGCGCCAAAATGTGTTGTCTGTTCTTGTGTTACAACTCATTGAAAAACATTAAAAACCAGTGATAAGAATACTAAAAAGAAGCACATACATATGTATGTACAAACAAAAATTTGTTGATAACGTTAAAAAAACAAGTTATGTGTAGTTTCAAAATTCGTGGATTTAATGAAGAATTCGAGCATCTTGCAACCGGCAGCCCTTTGTGTGTAGCAGGCGAGAGACAGCGTTGCCAAAAAGCTAAATTTTTTACAATCTTCATGAGGAATGGACACGAGTGGAAAAAGGTATTGTGTCTTAACATTTTTTTTTCAATACTCATTACAAACATTTTTACGCAATTTATGTAATTGTCGTATTATCTTAAATGTCGACTTAACATACATACATGCATATGTAATGTATGTAATTATTTTTTGAAAGCTATACTGGATCTGAAATAAGACACGGAAAAGACAAGAGATTGTAAAGCATTTCAATGGCGGTAGTTTCACGCCACTCTTTGTTCAACATTTTAAATATTTTTGCAATGCAGGGGACGTCCAACAGTATGCACCTTCGTTTCCTCGAATTTTCATTAATTTGAAAAGCAATTTTTTTGTATTGGCTGTTCCATAGCACGATTAAATTATACAAATGGCGGTATTTTTGGTCAGCGGTCGACTACTTAGTAGTCATCAGTTGGTATGAACTTTTGTGACAACGAGGGTTTTGTGTTTTAAATGTGATACATGCAATATACATATTTGCAGTAAAGAATTCCAGAAAATTGAAATTTATTTACCAGATAAATTATCTAAAACAAACCATAATTGTTATTTATTTATTTGATAAATTCAAGGCTAAACATTTTCGTGTATTCGAACACAAATAAAACACATTATGTATATTTTTATACGTGGAAAGATTTATGCTCAAATTAATTTATTATTTTTATACATTGTATGTATGTATGTACAATTTATGTATATCGTTACATTAATATAGAAAGTTTCTAGCTGGTTTTTTTTTTCTCAAATCGATTTTTTTGTAAATTTAGAAAGATAATCTTCCAACGCATCATTATTAAAATTGAAAAAAGTTTCGCGGCTACAAAACTTTAATTTTTATTAAGTTTTTTCTCTGGTGAATAAACGTTACTTAGGGCCTTTCTGTATTAAGGTATCGATATGTTTTTGCATCAAATTTTTATAAAAGGGTAGCGCCTTTGGCCTTTAATATGGTATTTAATAGTTTTAACGTGAAATATGTACATAAAAAGATATTCATACTAATTAGGGCTTAAAAGCGTCCAAATCAATTGTTATTTTAATTCTTTTGTGTGAAAATAACAAAAGTTATTTTGTATTTTTAAACAAAGCAAATTTTCAAACATGAAAGAGAACAATTTTATTGCCATTCGTAATTTAAAAAATTTGCTATTATATGATAATTGTGGTCATCTCTCAATATAAGCGAAACCTCGACGCTCTGAAACGTTTTTATGTAAATGCTTAATTTGTTTATTTGTTTGTTTGTACGTCGAATTTATACAGTATTGCCATTTTCGCTTTTCAGTAAATAAATTAGTTCGTCTTAAAACCCTAAATTTTAAATTAAGTAAGTATCGAAACAATGTGCTGCTATTGAGGCTCAATCCAACCACCAAATGCTCCTTCTAATTCGCCAGCAATTTGTAAACATAATTTATCCATAAAGGGAGCAGCAATGACCTGAAAACCTATAGGCATGCCATAACGATCTAGGCCCATGGGCACATGGGTGGCAGGAAAACCCAAGACATTGAACATTAACATCAGTATAACGCCACTAATATTTATTATGGAACAACCATTAAAAAATCCTGCAGATTTGTGATAAGTGGGTATAAATAGCACACCGGTGGTTCCCAAAAGTTCCTGAAGTAGAAAAAAATTCAAAATAAAATATTGAATTGCAATTTGACAGCTCACAGTTTTAAACTTACAATTAGATATGCCCTCAGCTCCTTAAGCTCTGTTTTTAGGTTCTCGTTTTGTTCGTCTGTCAGAAAAGCATTCATTGCAATCGTAAACTCCACCAATAAAGGCATTGTGGTGATCTTTGATTTACCCAGCACACTTTTCAAGATTTCTTTCATAATTTCCTTGCGAGACGGACGCTCGTTAGCCGAATGGGTTACCACACTGGGTATTCCCTTCAGGCTGATTAAATGCGATAAAGTGAGTTCTATGGCATTTCTGAAGCCGGCAATGTTTACCTTCAATAAAGTAGTTTATTTATTTTTTGTTGGTTTTTTTTCTTTTGTAAATTAATATAGTCGTACACCTTTAAGGTATTTTATTTACCTCTTCCGTATATAGGCCGCCTTTCTCAAAACATTTAACGGCCCTTCTGATGGCAAATTTTATTTCATAATCAGCTGGAATATGCAAAAAATTCCCCATTGCAAATGTGTAGTAAATCTACAAAATAAAAGTTATTTTCTTTAGTATGTAAGAATGTACATACTACATATGTCCATATTCTATTTACCTTCACTTCATCCAACTTGACTCCTTCGTCAAATTTCAGTTTATCTGCATTTTTGCCCGCCATTATCTGCATGAGAAGCGGCATATCTTGGGCAAATCTTGTAATGGGACCCATTTGCAGGAACTGAGTAAATTTGGCATCGGTATGACTGTAAGGAAAATGTCCTTTCACAGAAACTAAGCCGCCTGTAGGTTTATGACCAAATACACCACAATATAAAGCTGGCAAACGTATTGAGCCACTAACATCCGAAGCCACACCAAACGGTGAAGCTCCGGCACCGTTCAAAGAGCCCTGTAAACATACATACACGTTTTTAATGCGTTTAATATTTACATTTAATGAAATCAAATTTACTTCTCCACTTGATGAGCCTCCCGATGAACGTCTCAGGTCGTAAGGATTTAGGCATTTGCCATTGACATGTGTAAACGCCTCAAATGAAAGACAAAATTCTGGATTAGCTGAAACCAAAAGGGGTATGCCACCGGCTGCCTTTAATAGACCCACCACTTCGCTGTCTTCGGGACAAATTTCATTTTGACGTTTCACACTACCAACCGAAAAGCAGTGACCTAATTTTAAACATAATTTTCTTTAGGCCTTAGCAAATACATATGTGTTTAAAATATTCATCTCTGGACCTATGGTATTTCTTTTTATCAGGGCTAATTAGCGTTACTTTTGAAAGGTATTACTTTGCTGAGAGAAGTTATTAATATCTTATATTGTAGATAGTCTTTCGGTAAAACGGGAACAAATTTGACTGATAACTTTACGATTACAAATAATTTTGCTAATAAAGATAATTTTGATGATCATAATTACAAGTACAACGAAATTATATTTTATGGAGAAGTAATTAGTCAACTATGAATGATTTTGGCTTTGAAAAGTCCCGGCCAAAATTCAACTCTTTTTCTTAAAAAAACAAAAGATCAGTTAGAGGCTATTTTGACTTTTTGAATATACAAAATGAAAAATATTGAATTTACATTTTATTGTTTTTTAGTTTTAAGGTTAAATTGATACGAAATACCAATGAATCAAAGTCAAAGGTAGCCTTGGGGCAGTGAATTTAACAGTTTTTCATGTTGAAATTAACATTTTCTTCTATCAATAATTTTGTTTAAACTTAAGTAAGAAGGTGTATTCATGGCTACAAGGTAGCAGCGCTAGATTATGATATTCATTTACATATGTATATCTTTTGATGGTGGACCAATTCCATTTGTAGAATGTGTCAACGGCTTACTACCGACACCCCGTGTCGCTTACTGGGCCCACATATTTGGCAACTTGTTGCGATATGTGAAAGCGTTTACATACATATATATTTAACGCGTTCTTCGTTCCTATTACTGACTAAAAAATTACAAGTTTATTTTGAGCTTTTTTTATAAAAATTTAGGGTAAATTTTAAATGGACAGGTCTGAATAAAATCACGTTTTATTGTATATTCTACGAATTAAGTTTAATGTAGTTTTTAAAGCAAACGAGCGTTTTGCCTGCATTTATTTCACAACACTTTATAAATTATCATTTTAATTGGCGTCTCATCTAATTTACAACAGCAAAATGTAAACTTTGTCACCTCTCTGTCATTCTCTGTCACCTCTCTGTCATTCTCTGTCATTCTCTGTCTCTCTTTCATGTGCTTTAAAACACAACTGATGGTGCCATTAAATTATAGAAAAAGTAATTTTCCCTTTAATATTTATGGCCATTGTTTGCTACGACAGCAACAATAAACTTGGACTTTATTTCACAACGTCAGAGCGCGTTAAATTTTACACAGAAAATACTGACCTTTGAGACCACAAGACTCCTTAACGGTGAACGGTATGCCCAGCAAAGGGTAACGCTGAAACAGCAACAGCAGTTTCACCTCGTCATCAGCTTTGCTAATAAGAGAGTCGGCATGTTGGGCCTCTTTAATTGCATCCCCAAAACGATCTTGTACCACCGCGTTGAGGCCGGCATTCACCTCCTTTATGCGGGCGATATATGCCTCCACCACTGCCCGAGAAGTCAACTGAGGGTTGAACAAAATCTTTATAATATTCTGTATAAAACCATGCAAGATCATTGCTTCTCATACGAGTACCTTCTTTGTCATCAGCTCTTCTCTCAATACCGTTACAGGTTTCTTAAGAATGGCATTTTTTATGGGCGGATACGGAGGCTTCAATCGTGGCACCAGCAAATTTGCAACTGCATTAATGATGATGGCAATGACGTTAAATATGACACTTAAAACTCTTAAAAGCAGATTCATGCTGTTATTGCCTCCAAGAAGTTTTCAACTTGACAATTTATTTGGTTTGAACTGAAGCTGTATTTCCACACACACTGACGACAGCTTGCCTTGGCAATTGACTGGAGACTTGCGTACGGATTGCACTGCCTGAAATGTGCTACTAAATTAAAATTTAGTTTTTTTCAAGCGCACCTTTCGATTAAATTCTCGCCGTCTTATTTCCACGTATGGGATTTGTGCGTCTGTGGTTGAGTCGTCGTTAAAAATGAATATTATCAGTTCTAGACAAAACTCACTTGTGTATGAAGAAAAAAAAAAAACAAAACACGAATGTTTAAGCGGATTGGAACTGAACACTAGTTTTACACAATAATATACATAAATAAATAAATTCTGAAATATTTAGTGACGATATTGTTGCTCCCCTATTTACTTATCAATTGTTTTTTTTTTTTTTTTTTTTAAGTGAAATTTCATACTTTAGAAATGCATTTCAAAAAAAACCGCATTTCTTCGTTTTTTGTACTTTTTTATTGTATATTGAATCAATAAATAAAAATAGTAATTCTAAGTGTGGCGGGTGTTACGAGGCCTGTTCAAAAAAAAAATAGGGCGAGTTTTCGAATTTCGAACATGTGTTCACAATTCCAGATATTTTGCTTGCGAGCGGCATAAAAGTTAGAAGAGTTGTGCATGTTCGGCGATTTTCTGCTGTCCGTAAAAACGGATGAAAGAATTTCCATCAAATTTTATCTAATACAAGAAATTAAGTGCTCAAAATTACTTGAAGTCCTAGCAGTGGCGTTTTGGCCATGAATAATACTATAATACCGAGAGCGGAGAGAGCTCAAGGACACACCAAGAAGTGCACATCACAACTGCTTCGGAGACTGGAAAAAGCGCTGGCACAAGTGTATGATGTATGTACCGGTGCTCTTGCTTCTTGGCCAGACCTTGTATGCAGAAAAATATTACAAGTCAATAAGAGTGTGTGTGTTTTTGCGATGCGTTAATTACACTGTTCGACGCACAAAGATGCAAAAAGCTTCCTTAAACGGATTCTGATTGAAAGCGACAAAGCGGCAACAAACAATACGAACTTTGTTTAGTGTGTGTGTCTCAAAAAAATCAGCTCAGTATTTCGTCTTTCCTTCTTAAAACGAGTAGGTTTGGTGACGGTTTACAAATGTTCGATTCCGAAGCAGCATAAAGTAACAAGAAAGGAGAAACCCGTCTGAGCAATTGGTTATTTGTGCATGCCAGACAATATGGCGCTTATTCCTGTGACGAAGCTGCAGGAACAACATCAGTACCGAGATCAAACGCAGAATAACTCTTGCCAATCGCTGTTTCTTTGGGCTCAAGAGGCAATTGAGTAGTAAGGCCCTTTCTCGAAAAACCAAGTTGACACTATATACCACTTTGATAATCCCTGTACTTCTCTATGGCGCAGAAGCATGGACGGTGTCGAAGGCGGATGAAGAAGTCCTTGGTATTTTCGAGAGAAAAGTTCTGCGTTCAATCTTCGGCCCTGTTTGCGTTGATGGTTTCTGGAGAAGAAGATTCAGTCATGAACTGTACGGGTTGTACAGCGACATGAGCCTAACCAGGCGCCTACGGATCCAACGGCTAAGATGGTTGGGCCATGTAGAGCTCATGGAGAATACTGCTCCGACCCGTAGAATCTTCGATTCCGAACCTGTGGGACAACGCAGTAGAGGACGCCCACGGCACCGATGGCGCACACAAGTGGAGAGGGACCTCAACCAACTTGGTGTGCAAAATTGGAGAACGCTGGCTAAAGACCGTTCCAGCTGGAAAACTTTGTTGGTTGAGGCCCAGGTTCACCACGGACTGTAGCGCCAAAAGAAGAAGAAGAAGAAGCTCCAGGAACATTCACTGATCGTAGCAGTTCTTGTTGTGGCCATTGTTAACGCCTGGAAGTTTCCTATTAACGCCTCAGCGTGGATAGAAAATAAAAGGACTATGACCGACACAAATATTGCGTCAGAGAAAAGTGCAATTTCTAATTCAATATTTTTAACTGTTATGTTGTTATATGGGAACGGACTGGTTATGCAAGAGGGCTGATGATCGCGCATGCGCTTTTTGATCTTCAGCATGTTGTTCCGATGCAGCATTAAAATGACTATTTGGCATCAGTGGTTGAAAGTTGTTGCTACATTTTAAGTATCTAGACGAAGATTGGATGTTATATACATACATATATTTTCGATCAGCGGCAGAACGTGTTCAAGTTCACCTTGAGCAGCAGTGGTAGCAGCAACTTATGAAACGTTGTACGGAAAGTACAGCAAAACTTTCTAACAAAGGATTTTATAAAACATTTAATTTTCTAAAAATTCAACTATTCGATGGAAGCAATAGAAAGAAGTACAGCGCTAAGTAGCGAATTAAGTGAATGAGTAAGAAACCTAAAACACTTTCTATTCCGATTGCGGAAGCAAATATTTGCCATGGAGGCAATTTAAGAGCATTTTACCGGCGCTATAACAATTTTTTCCTGCTGCTGCCACCCTCTGGCTGCAACTTGTTAATTTTTCAGCGTCATACTGGTACTTTGTGCCCAGAATTTGAATGTGCAGAATATCGCCTCTCAACCCACATACAAAACAACTTTACCAACTTTTTTCAAATAGTACAATAAATGATATTGTGATGGCCCATTTATCGAATTTGTTTTACCATTAATCTAAATGGCTTCAGTTTATCTCAACTGTTAACAGCTAAATTGTTTGTTATCTAAGTAATTAAATGAAAGAGAGAAAAACGTATTTATCATGCGCTTTATTTTTTTAATTAACAAAATCCATTGATTAAAATCTCTGTTTGGAAATGAGTAGTTTGAAAATAATCAAATATTTTTTTGCCAGCAGTGGGGCAAAGTTCATCGAAAACAAAACCTTACAGCAATTCAAAATAATGCATGACATTCTATATTGTTTGTTACGTGGAAATGAACTTGCATCTGAAATTTAAAGCTTAATTGTTTGTTTAAAATTTTGTGTACAAAAACAGCAGAAAATGTTCGTGTGTGGGGATAGATAATTTCATGTGGTACATAAATGATTTGTTCAGGCCAAAGAAACCTGTATTTTGCTGAATCATATTATCGTGAGTTCACTGTCTAAAACTCTGATTGAATTTATTGCGACTAAACAAAAAACACAGAGTTTAACAACTCAAGTTTTTGTTAACTTTTTGTCATGGCGTCAGCGCAATAAACTTCCCCGACACTAATCACACTACAGATTTTGAGCCTGTGTATAGCGTAGCAAAAAACACACAACTAGTCAAATTGCACTTTGCAACGGTGCAACATCAAATCAAATGTGGCGACAACGTCTTAAGCCGTAATTTAGGTTGTTCTGCTACGCGCCAGAATTGCAGAAAATTGGACATTTCGAAAATAAATGTAAATATCAATATCAATAATAATTTAATTTATTCATTTATTTATTTATTGTTTTCTTATTTCTTTTTTTTTATACAATCATATTTCATATGTTTTTAATTTTCTTTGTTTAATTTATTATTGTTGTAATTTGCATTAATTTCTGTTTTTAATAATTAACTTTTTATAAATCATTCTAATAAACTCTAAGATTTAAATATAATTAATAATTATAACACTGTTATTATTTGATCAATTGTTTAAACTTGAATGACATTAATGATTAAAACATACATACATACATACATACATACAAATTGTATATAAATATCCATTTATTTGTAAATATAATTGTTGATAAAAATTAGTGTGAATCAGGAGTCGTGGCAGCCGCAAGTGTGGGCCGTGAGCCACTTTTGATTCAGCAAAATTGCTATCAACAACAACAAATAAGTGCGTTATGGACTTTTGGGGGAAGGAAAATTTTGCCAAAACTTATTTCGGCGTAAATAATTCATACAAAACATTTAATGAACTGATGACGCTGAAGCTTCAATGAAGCTTTTAATTTGTTTGATGTGTTTGATGTCGGCTTCAATCATTGTGTTAGACTTTTATCAATCATATAAATAAATAGTTATATATGTAGTACGTATGTATGTATGTATGTATTAATTCGCAAGTCGTAATACATGTCTTTATACATAATATCTATTGTATTCATATGCTTGTGTATTAAATTTGTTTGTTTTTGTTTAATTTTGCTTGTAAATAATTTTTGCCTATTTTTTTGTTCCTACTTTTATAATTTTATCTTCTCTTTAAGCACATATTCATTAGTTATTGTCTAAAATTTGATTTTTCTTAAAACTTAAATGCTATAATTGTTTTTATAGATTTTGTTTAATACTTTTTCTTCAACTCAAGAAACAATTCTTTTTTCGAGCAGTTGCACCGCTGGCGGTCAAATGCTTCTTTAATTTTTGCTGTTGTTGTAAAGTTAAGCTCAAAATTGATAATGTTGATATGTAAACTTAAACTTTACCTGGTTACACACATCTACACTAAATATTTCATTTACTCTACAAGGTATTTTTTCCATATTTAATTGTAAATATTTTGTAAATATTTTTTATTGTTTTTATTTTAGTGTTCTTTTTTATATTTTATTTTGGTGTTGTCATTATTTAACAAAAAAAGAACCAGATAAAAGTTCTGCGAAGCAATTGTGTACAGAACAATAGCAGTTTTTGAAAAAACAATTATGTAATTTTTAGCCACAGCCATTTTAGAAAAATAATACAATAATTAATATTCCACATTTCTTTTAGAATAGTTGGTTTTATAAACTATTAGATAGAATATACATACATATTCCTTAAGTGATGGTGTGCAGTGCAAATAATAGTTGAATTGAACATTTCGCCGAATATAGGAATAATCGAGGTACAGATAATAGACTACGAAATAGTTGTTGTAGTTTTTGGTTTGTCTTAATGGCAACAAATTGTTGATGTGGTTTGAAAATTTTCAGAGTTCATGGAAAATGTTTTAGCATTTGGTGGCACAACGAACGAGTTAACATACAAATATTCTCAATGCAATGCTGAGTTGTGAAAACAACAACCATTATGCAACAAAGTCCTCGATTTAGGGATAAATCCGCTAATCTGACAGCACTGGCTGCTCATTTACAGAGGCTGACAATACAGACAGCGGACAGGGCAGAAGAAAAAAATATATATATTCATTTGGAAAATATTAAGGATCCAAATTGTTGTAACGGCCAATGTTGTAGTTGTTTTTATTGCGTACGAGTGGTTCACATGTAATTCGTAAATGTGTAGGGAAAAAAGAAAGCATCAGGAAAACTTAATTGCAACTCTAAATTGTAATTAGTTTTTGTTTAGTACAATATTTAAGTTTTGCCCCTTTATCTGCGCACAACTGCTTCATGCATCTAAAATCCAAAAAGGGAAAGCAGAATGCAGAATGCAGTTCGATATGAAAAGAAAATACAACTGTCAGACATTTTGCTTAACTACGAATTGACCTGTTTTACAGTTAACGAGTTCATATGTATGTTTTTGTTTTTTTCAATGTTGGCATTTTTATTATTTGCTTTTTGTTTGAAACTTTTTGGTTTTGTCTTGACCGTTTTTAGCCAAGTATTTTCTAGTTGCGCTAAAACTCAAATTCTAACGCGATTTGTAGCACAATTCTAGGGGCTCACCAGATTGTCTACGCGCGCGTTATTTTAATTTTTTTGTTTCTTTTATAAAAATACATAAAAAAACAAAATGTAATATTTCTTTTTATTGGCAAAACGATAAAATAAACAGAGAAATACTCGGGTAAAAACAGTCTCCTCCTTGATTTTGTTTCATTAAATGTAAATTACGAAGTGTGTGTGTGTGTGTGTGATTGGGGTGTGTGTGTGTGTTTTAGTCTGCTTTATTTAAGTTCATTTATAACCTTACAAACTGCAATTTCTTAAAATATTATTTATGATATTATTCGTTTTTTTTTTATTGATTTGCCTGTTTTAATAAAAAATAAAATACTATTAAAAGTTTAATAACTTTGTGACTAGATCTAAATATTACAAATATATATATTTTTTTTTGTGAATATATACAATACAAAAACGTGTTAATGGCGTTCGCACTGAAGTTAAATTACTCGTATTAAAATGGTAAAAATTGCCATAGATTTTGTTGTTTTTGAATGACAAACATTTGAATCTAAAAAATGTTTGCAACAATAAAATGCTATTGAAAACATTCCATTTTATGCTGTAAACAATTACCCAACTCAGCCGTAAGTCTAAATGCTGTGTGACAGAGTGTGTGTGTGTGTGTGTGTGCGTGTGTGTTCGCTTGTGTGCTTGTACATGAACAGCAAAGTCCAGCGGCAAAACGGATGACCCAAGCAATGACAGAAAAAAAATTGTTATTACATAAATATATGCAAAAATTCTGCCAACTACACGACTCGAGTATATTCAGCTATTGAGCTGCATACAGACGAGAGAGAGTATTGCCTGGCAGCTGATTATACTCGTATAGGGCTTTGCGAAATCAAGACGTGCGAAAGCACAAAGTAACATTTCGAATTATATAAAGAAATCAGATCGTGCGTGAAAGGCCAAATCAAACCACAGCACGACTCTTTACCACCGAAATAAAATAGTAGAACCAGTTCACTGCTACATAGAAATTAAAAAGAGTAAAAGGAAACACGTTTTTCAAAACGAAGCATGTTTCGGTCAGTGTTAGCTCGTGTGCCAGCAGCTTTAAAGTAATTTGCTTTAATGCGCATTTTAAAATAGTGTTTTTTCCATACATCAAGTTACAGGTGTAACCAGGCAACATTTTAACGGCTTTAAACGTAAAAAAAAAAAACTTCTGACCGGCAACCAGCTGACAATGGACAAGAAAATCCCAGCGCAAACTTGGTATTGCGTTTCACTTATCTGGCAACATATAGGGTGTTTTTTATTGAGGTATAGAACTTTAAGTTGGCATTACTTTTTTAACTGGCGGCCATTTTGTCAGCTGTCAAGTGATTAATATTTAGTTTGGTTTGCCATTTCATCATGAACAGGTTGACAAAAGAACAACGCTTGCAAATCGTGCAAATTTATTTCGAAAATAATGGTTCAGTTCGCGAAGTTTACCGCAAGCTCCGTCCATTTTATGGTCATCAGAGCAATTAATTCGGTTAACCATGGATCGTTTTCGCACTACGTTTACTCTATGTGATAATACGCATCCGCAGAGACGTCGAACAGTGCGCACCGAAAAAACAATTGCCGCTGTAGAGCAAAGTGTTGAAGAGGACCCGAATGAATCGATTCGCCACCGTGCACAGCAATTGGAGCTTTGTCCATCAACTTTTGTCCATCAAAAATTGGACCTGTAGAATTGGCTTTATTCGAGCCAGCCGCAGCGGCCACATGCCCGAAATCATATTTAAACATTAATGGCATAAAATTATCCTTCCAATAAAGCCAAATTGATGGACATTAAAACGATTTTCTTGTGTTTTATTTCAATTCGAAGTTCTATACCTCTAAAAAAAACACCCTGTATTTGCTAGCGTTGTGCATTGCGCAAAAGACCTGATTACTCGTATTATCTGACATAAGACTAGTTGTTGTTGGCAAAAAACTTAATGAAACTTGATTAAATAATTTGTTAAAAAAAGAAAACGGTGTATAAAATGTTTTCGCAGTGAAAAATCAACATTTGCTTTTCTAAACTTTTGGCAATTTCAATACACATGTATGTATGTATGTATTTGTGTGGTTTGTTTTTAGGGCTTAAAGGTAATTAGCTTTTCTCAAGGCTGTTTTGTAGTAGCAGTTTTAATTAGTTCTGCGCCAGCGAGAGTGATGAGCACTTGTCAAACTTATTACCTAAAATGCCGAAATAGAAGTAATGCGGCGTATATTTATTTATTAACATTTTAACACATAACTTTTGAGCAAAAATGTTCACTGGGCTATTAAACGAAATTTGCGCATCATGAGCGAAAAGCCTAATGAGCAGCTTAACGAATCCGTTTGTCAATGTACAAATAAGTAAAGAAAACAGAAAAAACAGCAGACAGAAACTACTCCTTTACAGCACTAACTGTAGCAGCTCAACTCTTACCTGAAATATAAATAATCACCTGGCAACCGGAGATGGAGTCGTACGCCTAAATGTTTAAAAATAAATTAAATTTAATGATGAGCTAAAATATGGTACTTAAAATTTAGTTTTTGCTCAATAAACACAATTGCACGATTTATTTTTATTGCCAATACTCTATAGAATGATTTGTCTTCTCTATATATAGAAGAGGACATTTCCGGCTCAAAGTACTTCAAAGCTGTATGTAAATGTATTTTCAATTGGCGTAGAACCGGTGTTTGACTTCTTCTTTAAATTATAAATTAATTAAATTAAATTAAGATTTTCTGGTTTTCCATTAGCCAATCTTCTGCATTTAAGTTCCATTTAAGTCCGTCCCGTTTCACCATATGGTTTTAGCTGCCTGCGAAAACACTAAACAAACGCAAGTTGGCACTATGCAATAAATAGGTTGAAAAGTAATTCGAAAAAAGAATCTCTAACTGCCGTCAAAAAAAAAAAAAAAAAAAAATTAATTCTTCAGAAGTTTTCTTCAAAAGTACTTGTGTCCGTTCAACAACAAACAGCTGTTGCGTCTTCCCTAATATTTGGAAATTAAACGATGCTGCCACACTTTAGTTTACGAATTTGTACACATGCCTGTGAAATTGCCATGACGTCAAGCGAGTTGCAATAATTTCGAGTACCAGAGTTGTTTAAAATGTTTATGTACATATGAATGTATGTGTGTATGTATAAAAACTGTGTATGTATGTATGTATGTATGTATGTATTATTAAGTTTTTTAAGTCATATGCCAGTCGCCTTTAAGTATTCTGGTGAATGTCTTCTTAAACTGCTGGTTGGCTAAAGCATAACAAAAGGGATTCATGGGACTGTTGGCGTAGCACAGGAAGTACGAGAACATGTATAAGTGTTCATTGGTGCAGGGAGGATTTCGGCAGAAGCCCTCCACCAAGGCCAGCACATGGTACGGTGTCCAGCAGGCTACAAAACAACCTAAAATAAATGAAATTGTACGAAAAGCTTTGCGGGCTCGATTTTCGGATTTCGACTTTTGTCTGCCTATGCCAATCACCAGCGGTATGGTGGCCTTTTTACTTTTAAAGTGTTTGCCAATAGAGTGTATAAAGGCCCGTTTGCTTGAGCTGCGCTTGGCTGGCGTTGCTGTTGCTGTTGCTGTTGGCGTCATCGTCTCCGTTTTTGAGGGCTTCGTTTGTGATTTTGCCGAGCCAGATTTCTTGCTGGATTTTTGTTTTTCATCAACGGCTGATGGATTTTGAAAGCCGGTCGACGCCGAACTTGTGGTACCGGAGGTGGAGGCTATTTTATTGGTGGTATCGGAGGTCTCTCGTTCCTCAATTTTGTCTAGGCTTTTAGCTGCAGCAGGGCTGTGCATAGTTGTCGGAGCTGCAGCTGAAGGTGTTTCTGTTTTCTTGGCAGTTGTAGCTTGTTTAGAATTACCGTTCGTGGCCAAGGAGCCAGTCGTGGGTGGACTGGAGCTACGTCTAGCTTGATTTTCCGCTTCTATTACGTTAGCGGTGTGCGGTAGTATCATGAGATCGATGCAGCTCTCGCGACGCAACTTTTCAAAGTCTTCCAAACCTGTATAGGAAACGAGTAATTGTTTTTCAATTTCAACGTTTTGCTGAAAATGTTCAAAATTGGGAGCAAAATAGATTTCGTTGGATTTAGGGGTTATGGAATCACCTGGCGCATCACTGCTATTATTGTTACAGGGGGGTGGTGGTTTTCGTACAGGTGGAGGAGGGGGCTGAGGTTTTTGCTCTTTTTGCTGCTGTCGCTGAGCTTTTTGTAAAGCCTGTGTCAGCAGGGTGGGGCTGGTAACAGTTTGATTGGCACGCAAAGGAGAGCCGGCACTTGTGATTTGCTTAAGGGTAGGCTGTTTATTTTGATTGACTGGGAGCTGATAAGAGCTGCTTTGACTGGCCTCATTGGTGGTGGGTGAAGGTAGTATTATGGAGCTTTCATCCATATAACGCATTTCGGAATTATTTGTCATTAGGTCATAAGTAACTTGCAGTTCACTGTTGCTACTGCGATCACCAAAAGGGTAGTCCGAGCAGTCGGATATTAAAGAAGCACATTGGAACTGTTCGGGGGGAGGTAGTATAGCCTGTACTAGACTGTGCTGTACTTCCTCACGGGGCACATCGATTGGAGCCAAATTAACTGGTGAAAGGGGAGATGCATCTACTGGTTTGCCTTTAGCAGACACCTTGGAGGCCTTGTGGTCGGCTTCTACGATTTGGGATAGAGTAGTACAAGAGGTTTTTGGTGTCCTGTCTAAAGGCAATTGGCGACTGATTTCTTCTGGTTTTTGGCACTGATGGGGAGGACTGGTACCGGCAGCCAAAGCCATTGCTTCGCTTGACTTTGAGGTAGGGGTGCACAAACCTTTGCTACGCGTAGCTATTAGAGCTGCCTGAGCACCAAACACCAATCCTATCGAGGAGCGTTTACGCAAATTGGCCAATTTTTGGTGGTTCAAGTTTTGCTGCACCTGATTAACGGACGATTCTTCATCCGAGTCAAAGGCAGGGCTGCTGGAACGTTCACTTTTTTCCACTTCTCCCGTATCGGGCTTGGTTTCCTTATCTGCCTTGGCTTCGGATTTACGTCGTTGTTCATTGACGGCCTCAACAAGGGCGCCATTTATTATTTCAGCCGCTTGGGCCAAAGGGTTTGATTGTCCAGAGCCGCTATATTTTTTCACTAAATTAATTGTTTCCGTATTTTGGCTTCCTGCCATTTCTACTTTTGTTTTCAATATCTTTTCTTCAATGACACCAATACCAGCGGCATGGCCCGCCATCCCGGACATGGCTCCCGCACTCAAGGCCACCATTGATTGCATTTTGCGCTGTTTGGCTTCACTTCTTTTTTGCATTTCGTAGGCGGTCTTATAAATGCCTCCATACAGCACAAACAAGACGATTAACGTTGTCCAATAATACCCAATGATTAGAGCTGTATTGAAGACCGGGTCCTTAAGAAATTGCACAGCGCATTGGCCAGGTAACAAGTCACGCTTGCCCGTAAAATGCTCCCAACCAAAAATGGATATAAAAAACAGTAAGGCTGGTATAATCCAAGTTATTGTCACCATATATATAACACGCCGCTTGGTGCGCCAACTTCTGTACTTGGCTGCTATCTTCACCGAGCAATAGCGGTCTATTGTTATCAGCAATACGGTATATTGGGATACTAAGCACACTGTATAGTCTACGGAAAGCCACAGGTCACACAGCAGAGGTCCCAAGTCCCAATAGCCCATTAAGACGTAAACCGTATAAAAAGGCATCGAAACAGTACCTTCGGAAATGAACAATAAATTGACAAGTTACTCCGTTAAACAAAAGTGCAACATACCTATTAACATATCTGTGGCGGCCAAGGAAGCTATAAAATAATTGCTGGGCTGTCTGATGTTGCGATCCACAATGAAGGCCAATAAAACCAAAATATTGCCACCCACAGTCAAAAGAATGCATATGGCCAAACAAACGGCAATAGCTATCGTTTGCCAAAGCTCAAAGGGTGGCAACACTAAAGCGGGGCCCTCGACGTTACTGGAATCGCTTCCTTCGATACTGGTGCCATTCGAACTTTCATTTAAATATGACGCCAACTGCTTAATATCATATTTACTCCACTGTTCCAGGTTATCGCTGTCCCCCAAAAAGGCCTGCAGCAGGCGCTTGCACTCATTGTGTTCAACAAAACGCTTATAAATCGCTTTGCAGAGATTTTCACGTTCTTTCTTAAGGCGCCTGTAAAACGAAATGACACATTAAAAGAAGGCTACAGATAAAATCACTAGAAAATTTTAATTAAAAACGAGCTAAGCCGAGGTGATTTGCTAGAGCGAGCGAAATTAATAGCGACATTCCAGCGTTGCCATAGGTTTGTTTTTATTTCACAGAAATATACTACAAAATATATAGAACAATAACTGCAAAACAAAAAAAGTTAAAACCTGTTGAAGGCTTCGAAAAACTGTGAAATGCAGATAAATCTGCAAATTTGGCAACGCTGACTATGACGAAAGTCACTCACAGGGATGTATTCGTATACATATGCAATATGATCTCCATGTTGGTTCATTTGTTTGTGGGCATAGCGGTATGGCATTGCGTGGTGCTGCCCCTGTTGGCCACCGTGACCAAAATCACTCACAGGAATGTAGTCATTCGCAAACTCTATTGGGCTATTTTTGCTAGAAAACACAATAATCTTTACGTCTTTGCATGTCTCTGCCCCATCTTTGTGATGAAAGTAAAAAAAAATGCAATCAAATTTTTATAAGGAATGAATATTTTTTCAGTTTTTCAGTCTTCCCTTTTTAATGACTTTTGCTGCATTCGCTATTAGAAAGTAAAATGATACTAAATATTTGCCAGAGTTGGGTTTACTCACCACTGTGTAATGAAATCTGGCTTAATGGAATAAATCGGATCAGTTCGATTGTTGAACTCCGTAGAGTCAAGTTCGTATGCCACCACCTCATGTTCTCCGTTGCCCAGCTGGCTGTTCATCATTTTGTGTTAAAAATTCTAGTTTATTGTTGTGGATTTCAAAAATATTTTCATTGAAGTCTTCATTTTCCAGAGGCATTAAAATTGATTGATTTTCTGCAAGTGAGAAGAATAAGCAAAAATTCGTTTAAACATCTTTGGACAAATTCATACTCAAAATTGTATTAATCTAGATCCTTCAAAGCTGAAATCGAACAATGAGACAATGTGCTTAAATATATAGAAGAAACTGCACCAGGTTTTTAGTCTAATCGTCTCCTTAAAAAAATAATATCTCAACTCAACATCAGTGTTGAGTTCACTTGATTACCAACATTCACTTCAAGGTTTCGTCCATTTTTCTAATAACTTTTCTTACTAAGAGATAGATCTTTTTGTTTTTAAGTGTGATAAATTTGTTGACATACTGTCGTCAGCGGCTAAAATAGATAATGTGTCACTGAAGAAAAGAATTTTAGAAGTGTTCCTTGTTTGGCAGCGGCGCCAGGCATGTCGCCCCAACCTAATGGTAACCAATGTCACAAATGAACAAGTAAATGACGCACCAAGGAAATTTTCCAGATAGCGCAGAAGCAAGGACATGTGAGACTGAAAAATCGCAATCCTTTAAGGTAATCAGCCCTTAGTTTAGTCAAAACAGACCATCTTCTTGCAACATACATTAGCAATTCGAACGGTATTTGGAATGTCGGCAAACGCCTTCATTGGTACGTTCATCATCACCCATTAACAACGCTTTTGTTCTACTACTTTCGTTTCACATTCAAAGCGTTTCAGCCACAATGAAGACAATTGAAATTGAATCAGTCTGATTAACTTTTGGCGAGGAGTTTAGCGCGTCCTGTACATTGCAATTGTCGCGCCTTCTGCCCCGCAATCATAAGTACACTTTCGTAAGCAGAATGTCCTGGGTTTTTATGCGACAATGCAAAAGTGTTTTTGGAGACGGCAATGAAAAGAAATATAGCAAAAATGTGCTCTTAACTTCTTTTTGCTTAATGTGTCCAGAAAGAAACATGTTTTTTCAATGGATTATTGTTTTCATGCAATTTGGACTAAAGACCCATTTATCTGATGATCGTATTAAGCACATAGAATAAAGTGCCCACGCAACTTCTTGCAGTCTTTAAGTTTTGCAACAAAGCTTTAATTTGGTTTCCTCTGTGTTCAATTACCAAGAAAATCTAGTTTACTTTTTATAAAATAACTTAACCCTGCCCCGGTCACCTGTTTGAAGCGTTTGAAAAACAATAGCCAGGAATTTTACAAAAGCATTCGTTTTCAAACCATAAAAGCCAAGTTGCTTTTCAATCAAATGAAAACCACTAAAAAATATTACAAATTCAAACGCACAGAAATAAAAATAAAATTTTTCAGTACATGGACAACAAATACAGTGGCAGTTATTTAAGTGCTACTTGTGGAAACTTGTTGTGCGATAAATATCGGCCAGTCGCATTATTTAACCAAAATGTAACCCCCCTCCCCCTATAGTGGGCGAACCACTGCAGAACACCACCAGTGTCGAAACTAGGCCACGTTGCTTGCAAATTAGGTGAAGTAGGTGAGTTGCGCTGGCACACTGACACACAGTGAGCCAGTGAGCCAGTTCTATTTGCAAATTGAGCCGAAAAGCTTTTAATAAATAATACAGAGATGGCAAAAGAGATCAAGACAACGGAACGGATGTGTTTATTTTGCAAACCATTGATGCTTCAAATGTTTCCCAATACGGGAAGGCATTTGAAAATGTTATGCCATGCCAAACTACAATTTTGAGTAAAAATTTCCTTTAGGGAAGGGCAGCGTTTTTAAGGAAATTTAAACAATTTTTTTTCTTCTTAAAAGATACTTTTGTAGAATAACTTAAAACTTAGTTTTTTAAGGGATTAAGTTTCTGCAAAGTTTTTTCTGAATGGGTACTTGTTAAAGAACTTTTTTTATAGTCTAGTTTCTAAAGTCATCTTTTTTTTAAAGATACGGCTTTTATAGGACACATTCTTTTTACGTACTTGTTTTTAAAAATTATTTATTTTTTAAAAGGTTGTTATTTTTAAAAGCTACATTTTTAAAAGTGTTTTTTTAAGACACTTTTTCTAAGGGTATATTTTTAAAATACATTTCTTCTAAAGAATAGTATTTTGAAAAAGAGCGTTTTTCAAAAGGTACTTTCTTTTAAAAGGTACTATTTTCAAAAGGTACTTTTTTTACGTGGTACTTTTATTGAAAAAGTAATTTTTCAAAGGATACTTTTTTCAAAGGTGCTTATTTTAATAGGTACTTTGCAAAGGGACACTATTTTTAGAAAGTACTTTTTTTAAAAGATATTTTCTAAATGGTAGTTTCTCAAAATGTAGTCTTTTAAGTACTTCAAACTGTATCAAAAGTATGTTTTTTGTAATTGTACTTTGTTTTAATATACAAAACTGAGTTAATTTTTGGAACTGATCCTATGATATATTCTGCCGTTGTTTATTCGCTACTTGCGCCACTGTGCCCCATTTATTGCTTCGCATGTCCTCTGCAAATGGTGGATTGGTTACCTTTTTGAATGAAAGCAAAATTTAAAAGTTAAATGAAATTTTCAATATGAAAACTTTATAAGGCCCAAAGTTGCCAACCAGCACAGGGTGAACAAGTATTAAACTTAATAAACACAAAGGAAATGCAACAGTTCTTGATGCAGTTATAGAAAATATAATTGTTGTCGTTGTTGTTAGTGTAGCTTCAATCGTTGTTTGTACCATGAATACCTGCTGCTACTTCCAGATGTGCAGATTCTTAACAATTGAGTGGTTGTACACACCCCCATTCACATTTATACACCCTTAACGCACTTACACACACACACACCCACACACACACACACACACACACACATACACACACACACACACACCCACACTTACATATTCAAACAGATATTTTCAGAAAGCACATCTTGACACGTACACGCGTACCTGCTGCAGTGCAAGTCAAATTCTTTGGTAATATAGTGTAAACAGGAAGCACAACGAAGGAGGCGAATGCATAACAAAAAGTTGCAAACTGAAAAACGTAAAACAACAATAAAAATATGTTACTACTCGTAAGTTTGAGAATTTATATTGGTTGAATGGCTGCCGAGGTGCCGAGCTGCACGAACAACTGCTGGGTCATAGTTGGCTGTTGCTGCTGGAAGGGACCAATTACAACAGAACGTAAAAAAATACAGGAAATAGATTCTTCATTAAATTATTGCAAAACTAAGTTTAAAAAGCATAAGGACGTTCGACAAATATTTTGAACTTGCAGCAAAAAAGCAAAACAAAGATAACTCGTGTCTGCCTGTAGGCCAACTAAATCCACCTTTTAAATACATTTGCGTTGCCAAGCAATTTTCGTAGAAAATCAGAAAAAGTTCAAGGAAAACGAAGGTCATAATTAAATTGGATTTGTGGAGAAGATTTTGTTAAAATCTGCTCTCACACAGTCGCCAAAGTGTGGGTAAATTTATAAAAAATTATATATACACGGAATTTAAAAACGTACGATTTACTGACGATTTAAGCAAATCATGACTAAACGACTAAGAAGGTGGCAAATAAAAATTTCGTTTAAGAGAAGTTTTCGTTTAAAATGTTAGAGTCGTTTGTTGAAGGTACTTTTCAGGAGTTGCTTTTTTAAAACGTATTTTTGTTACAGATATATTTTACCGGCACTTTCTTTAAGGTTGTTTTCCCTATTTTTTTAATATATTTTATTCGTATTCCTGTACAACAAAACTTATAATTATACGGGGTGTACAGGATAATCAGTTCGTCACAATTATATATTCTTCATAAAATGAAAAAAATTAAGCAAAACAATTTTCAATAACATGAAATTAAGCATCTTAAATATTATACATACAAATATTAAAGATTAGGACTGTTAAAAACATTTAAACGACTTGTCTATTGCGTTTATAAACGATCAGTTTATAGAGGCTCAACAAGCTCGGGCGGCATCAGAGTACCATGAATTTCATAACTTTAGACCAAAGTGCGGAAAATGTAAATTTTCGTTACATTCTGTAAACAGTTTTTTTTTTAATTTAAATTCTACTTAACAGTAAAATTAACATTAAGAAAACGACATAATAAAATTTCAATACATGTACAGATTTGCTTAAGAAGTGGTTGAGTCAAATAGTTCATTGGGTTATAGCGGTGTTTTTTGCAGTAATTTGCCACCCTTCTATCAATAAAACAAATTACACATTTTTAAGTTTTTAAATTTGACCATAAACGAGTATTACGAGTACTAACGAATTGCAAAGATGATGGCATTGAGTTCCATAGACGAACAGCATGGACGAAAAACTACTTCCTATATCTAAACTGGACCAGGTTTTTACTTCTTTTTTTTTTATTTATATATTTTTTTTTTTAAACTTTTATACTTTTCTGAAAGTGCTCGTAAAATATGTTTTCTTTTTAAATAGTTTTTAAAATTGACTGTGATAAATTTTCTAGTACCCAAAAAACTCAGTTTGTTTAATCTCTATACATCTATATAATTTAAAAACACAAAATATAGCTGTTTTGTGTGGTGTCCAGCTGTCTATATGCCGAGTTTTTATGGGTGCTGAATAGACTTGAAACTCTTCATAAATATGCCAGGCCTTCCAAACAGCTCTATAGATAATGATTATGTATTTGCAAACTTTCTTTTGCTCAGCTTTCAAAAGCAACAACAACTTGTTCTGTATTCAAAAGTATTCAACTCTATTTAAATGTACCTTTTCGAAACTGCTGCCTTTTAAGAAGACCAACTGTTGAAGGTATTTGTTAAGTTTTAAGTTAAGTTTTTTTTCTTAAACATACTTTAATTTCAATATTTGCCTTCTGAAGAGCGAATATAAATTTTAAATAATTTCAAAATGAATGGAAAAAAATGCTTTTCCAAATCCCTTTGAAGTTTGTTTTTTATGTGAATCCCTTGTTAAATTTTTTCATAATTCCCTCCCACATAATATTTTTATTCCCTGTGGATTGAGCTTTTCTTGTAAAAATCTTTTATAGTCCATAATAAAATTCGTGTAATCAATATTTGGTGAAAAAAGAAGGAAACAATTCATTTGTTCCTGTTCGTAACGACGCCGCTCGAACTCAAATGTTAAAGTTACAGCTGCTTAAGTCACTTTAAGAATTGCAGAACAGGCTCTCAACACAACAAACACACGAGTTAAACTTAATCTTGCCTTCCAGTTGGCTGCAATAATGCTGAAAGTGTTATGTCGGTTAGCGGCATTCAGAAGGGGAAGGAATAATAGTTTCTTTTCTTTTTGTTTTCTTTTGTGTAAAAGTAACAAAATATTTTTGTTGATGTGTTCGAATAGGTGTAGTATTGATTAAAACCGATTCATGCCCCATAACCACAAAATACATGTACTTGTGTACGTGAGAGCGTACAAGCAACCTAGAAAAAAGGAAGAAGAGACCAGGCCTTCGCAAAGGCCTTATTCAACAGGCAAAATAACTGTTAACCAAAACATTCCCCTATCCTCACCTATTACAATTATTACTGTTAGGGGCGAACACTATCCTAAAATGGTTGCTTCTATAGCATTTCCGTGTCGTCTGTTACTGGTCGGTGGTTCATATAACATGTATTATATTACATATATATTGGAATGTCAGGTTTATCCAGCTCTGCGATCATTTTTCTGTTCATGAATTTGAAACTATTAAAGTATAAAAAGAAAAATATACTCTGTATCTGGTTACGATCAGTGTTTACCAAGTGCCATCGAAAACTGCAGTTACGGCTGTCAAATGTTCCGCAAACAAAATGAGAGATTTCGTTAAAAAAAAACACAGAGAAAAATGCACCATCCCACTATATTGTACGTTGCTGTATAATGCAAATAACATAAAAACCAAATATAAGTATGTAAATGACATAAAAGTAGATTAAAATTAAGCGGCTGTCTCAAAATCCAGCAGGGATGGGTATAATAGATCGTTACAATATCTGAGTATATTGTCATTGTTTTTGTTAAATATTCCTGAAGTTTCAAAAACAAAAGTTTTACTCTTGAATTGTTGACCTCCAAGTGAGAATGAAGCTGTATACAGCCGTTTGAAAGATCCTACAATATTGCTAGATCTGGCCATGTCTTAACAATGAAAAATTACCACCAGATAATAGAATAGAAAACTGCATAGCAACGTTACAAGTTCACTGCCTAAATAGGATGTATCTGAGCTTAGAAATTTCCAGTTCAGACGTTTGCTAGACTACTGTGTGCTGGATAGTTGCCAGAAGTGTTGCTAAACAATGCCAGAGAACTTTAAGCATTTATTTGTATGCGTAGCATCATCAATAGCATTTGGACACTCTAAAGTATAGCAAACACATCATTAGTCGCTACGTCTCAATTAATATGCGTTACTGGCCGCCCATTGTGCAGAAGGTAGGAAGCGTAGGTAATGGAAAATAGCGCCATACTTGAGGGCCCACAAACAAGGATAGAGTGCAAAAGGCATGAAGTTGGATGTAGTAGAGTAGAATGCTCGGGGTTGCCAAGCACCAACATAAAACACCGTTAGATGACGAGCAAAAACAACAAAGTTTTGGTATCTTTCTAATTTAATTTTTTATTATTATTTTTATTTCATTTCTACAGTAAAATTTTAACATATTTTAGTCGACTTCAAGCAGAGAAAACAACAATAATGTTGACTGTTTGTCGAAGACTTTTTCTCATAGAACTTTTGATTGCAGTGGCTCTTCAAATCATCTGGTGTAAAAGGCCATAATTTGAACAAAGTATTTAAGTACTTTAAAAGCTGTTTACTTAAATAAGATATTAAAAAATATACTTGTTGGCAAAGAGAATTCGTTCGAAAGCTTTGCTCATTATTCAACAAATGCTGCCGCCGCCATAACCGTAACTCAAAAGTCCCTGACTTGGGGTGGGCAAAAACTGCAATACATTCGGATGGTTGGTGTATCATAAATAACTTGCCTTAATCGTTTTCTGGAGTGAACTGCCTCAATCCCTAATTTGGGTAAGCCAATCCCATACCCATACCCCCCCCCCCCCCCCCTTCCAAAAAAAAAAAGTTATCTACACCTATGACCACTACTGTCAGCCACTTCAATATGCGAGACAATGTATAAGTGTGTGTAATAAATTTCTTTTCTTTCCTCCTCTGCTTTTTTTTTTACTTTCCCTGGGAAAAAAGCGAGCTGGAGAAAATAGGAAGAGACACACTCACAGCCAAACTGCCTGCGTACATGCCAAAGCACACCTGCTATCGTTCGAAGAAAACCCAGAGACGCACAGAAGGCCAGACGGACAAACTTGTTAGGACATAATATTGATTGTTTGGCTCGGATTTGCTGGTGTTTATTTCTTCTTTTAAGTTTTTGCTCTTTTCGACTTTCTGCCTTCAATTCTCTGGGGGCGTTTTAACTGCTTCTTGTCAATCAAAATTAGTTTCCAATACCTGCAAATGGTTTTGACTTTAACACCTACAAGGACAAAGCGAACATTAGCAAATGTTTTTAATTATATCATGACAATTGCTAAATTACAACAAGACCGCAGAAATTTCCTTTCTCTGTTCTGTTCTTGGATGACAGAAGGTGAAAACGGAGGAGAAAACCTTTTCTTTTTCTAATTTAAACAGTTGTTGAATTTGAAGTCTAGTCATAAAATAACATCATTGTTGGTGCTCTCTTTTGCTATCGCCTTCGTTTATGGCTGAAATGTCGACGATGTTCTTAATAACGGCTCATTTGTGTGGCAGCGAACATATTTTTTGGAACGCCCTGAATTATGATTTAGCAAGAACTTGCATGTTTAAACGAGTTAATTAAAAAGGAGTTGTGAGGGGATTTGGGCGCTTTCAGGAAACTCTTTGTGAACAACTAATTCATATTTTAAGTGATCTTTTATCTTATACCAAAAAAGTAGCGGTCATAAGAAGATTGAAAACCAAGAGATTTGGCAGGATTGTAAATCTTGGGGATGTGCAACTTTTGGCAACATGTAGCTGAGTTTGCCAGCGTTGCCTTGCGAATTAATCACTTTTTTCGTTTCGGATAATTTTTTAAGAATTACACTCTATTTGCAAGGCGGACAAAAACTGTTACATATATTAGAAAAATTAAAAAAAATATGAATCAATATCGAAAGCCAGAAAGAACTGAGCAAAAGTTCATTAACAGTTTCTGTTACGTGGAGAAGTCACCAAAGGGGCTGACAAAATATATACCATAATTTTAAAATGTAGGCTGCGTTAAATACTATATGATGTATTTGTTACAGGTAGACGTACATGTTAATATTTAGTTCCTTTTGTTATATGTTTGATGCGGTCGACCTCAACAGCATCGGTTGTCTTTTGTGCTCGTTACTTGGCCACATAAAATTACATATTCCGACCGCAAACATCTTAACGACATGTAATAATAAAATAAGATACGTCTCCTAGATGCAGTTCCCAAACTCACTCTGTCACACACACACACACACACACACACACACACACAAACACACACAGTTTATGAAGATAAACAATTAAACTGAGCGACAGAAATGAAAATATTTTTCAATTTACATTCTGTGTGTACATAAAGATGTCTGCAGATGTATAGAGGCGTGTTCCGAAAATCATGTGTTTTCAAATCACGAAATTTCTGACATCAACAATGGTATTATTCCAAAAACAGTATAAAATGGTTTATGGCAAATTAAGTGATAAGAAAACATTTCAAACATTTTTATCTTAGAAAAATTGCAAACAGCGGCCACAAATCAGCTGTTTGTGTGAATTTGTTTGTAGCAATTATGTGATTTGTGGGAAGGTGGTTTTCAGAACGGGCGTGATAACTTTTTAAAAGTTTTCGAGTATTTTTAAGAGCAAACAAGTGATGATAGAGACTATTATTTTGGCAAGTTCATCACTTAGTGATTGCTTTGTTTTTATTCAGCCTTCTGTTGCTCGAATCGTGAACGTTGGCAAACGTTAGTTAACGTTTGACATCGTGCAACAGACCCTTAAAGCTTAGGTTTGAACACTCAAACATCCATTTCATTGCTGCTGATGCTGCAACAGAACAGCCCTCTTCAATAATTTCGTCATTTGCTCGTCTTATTGAAGGCTATAACGTAAAGATTGTAGATTTTATTATGGTACACAGCGTGTTTGTGATTCTTTCCTTTTAACTCGCTTAAAACTGCACGGGGCATCAAAAATAGTAATGGCATATGTAAAAGGCAATAAAACAATAATTACCAAGCACAGCAAATACAAATAACTATACACGAGCTAATAAAAATCCATACATATTAATTTTCATTTGTTTCATGCGCAAAAATTGTATAATATTTGATTTCCAACTCGATTTTTTAGGGTGTCAAATCTTCCATTTTGTGCTTTTTATAATTTTTAGCACAAGTGTCTACATACAGCCTGTTCTTGAAAACAATGCCACCAAACTGAAAAAAAACATTAAAATTAAGTTTGGCTTTTATTTTATTATTAATTTAGAGGATTTCCAAAATTGCACTGTGCCCATATTACGGGCTTGATCACCATATTGACAGTTCGCATGGCCGCGAGTTCACTGTATGTATGTATGTATGTACATATTTCTTGCATTTGCAACAATGTTTCCTTCTCACGTTTTGGTGTTTTCCCTGCGATGGTATGATGTCAATATTTTATGTAACACGTTCAAAGTGCTTAAAGTCTTATTGACACAACACAACTGTGGGTTGGTTTAGCATTAGGGGAAGACGCTTATTGAAAAACATACCGTATTGTGTTCAAAAGAGAAGTCAAATCAATTTTCCAATGTGTAAATAATCTTGCCGTTTTCGATGCGATAAAAATTTTAAACGGCGGCTATGAACAGCTGGCCCCATTTCATGTGTTACACTTTGAAAATTGCTGCTGTAAAGCTCATGACTCATCTGTCATAATTTCAATTAAATCACACTGTTTTTGGTTGTGTCCAACTATCTGACATCAGATATACATTTTCCACAAATTGTCATATGATTTCATAAAAGCCGTAAGTCACACAAGTTAATCACTATTGATTTGTAGATGATTATCTGGTTCCTTGTATTAAAGTATATGTGCGTGGAAATTGAACCCCTTTTTAATTTGCTTAAGACTTTTTCGTTTCTTAGGTCTGCAAAACTACAACAATATTCAAATATTAAATCTAGGCTTAAATTAAAACCAAAATTTATTGACATAATTTTTCCTCTTAGAGATTTTTGCTTCTCTTAATTTTTTGTTTTTCGTTTAATGAAATCATACAACAAAATACATTTTTTTGCATTTATTACATTTATCTATTTAAAAACAGATCAAAAAAATATATATATTTTGTACAATATTGAAACACTTTGAATTGACTTCAGCATTCCAGTGACGCAGGCGAAAAAACATTTACGACGGCTACAAACCATTTACCAGCCATACGACTTATGGAATAGCAGAGAACCCGCTATCCGTAGTCTCAAAAATTGCCTGGTACTGTGAAATAAATTCGAATAATCAACTAGTGGCTGGCAGTTGTCAGTACGCTGTGCACTTGCTGTTGACGGCACTCTGTTGTTGCACGGGTGCCACTGCAGGCAAAAATCATTTCGCTTGTTTGTTTATTTGCTTTGTTGGCTTGTGGTCATCATATTAGATAATGTTTTGTTCTCTCTGGTGTTATTGCTGCTGTGTTTGCTCACGTCGAGTTTTTGGTTGTTATATGAAAACTTACAACAAATCGTTCTCCCTTCCCTGGCCAGTGCAGCACTGCATCAGCGCAGCCAAGTGCCATTAAAACAAAATTTTAACGTAAAACATTCAATAAAGAAAAAAAAAAAAAAAAGGGTAAACGAAAATGTGTTCTGTTCTTTTGTGTTAATTATTCATATGAGCGAATTGATGGGAAACTGGGCCGAATTTGAGTTTTATTATTAATGAGATTTTGATGGCGAAACGTTGGAAAAATCAACAGTTTTATGGCAAACAAAAACTCAATTATTGGCCAATTGTTGTTTGCTCGGTGCTTTTATTTTGCATATTGGAAAAATTTTTACAATTTTAATCCACAAAAATGTTTAGTTCTGTTCAATAAATATTACTTATAAGTGTATGTATGTATGTATGTATTTACATACATGTGTACGGTGGGAAAATGATTGCCTGAAATGATTATAATTTGTTTGAAAATTAGTTTATGTCTCTTTGATGTTATCAATAATGAGGGTTTAAGGTCTGCATCAGAACACAAAAATGTTAACAAGCTGTTTCGCTTTAATGATGTGTTCGTTGTACATTTTTCTATTGTATATATTCATTTATGATTAGCATACGTTTATGGGAATGTATGTGTGTGTGTGTGTGTGTGTGTGTGAAGTTGCCGCAAACAACACTATGACGCATATACTACAGGCATACAAAAATTGGAAAACACACAGCTACAAATAACGTTCACGACTTACATACTTGTGGCCTTAGACCAGCAACACTGGCCAACGCAAGTTCTTGTGTCAAAAGCTTTATTTCGAGCACGATTTTTTTTGGCACAAGCTGGCCTTAGAACAGTGATAAAAGGAGAGGACATATATCATAATCAGGCTGCACAACTTTAAGCCTTTCATTCATATTTTCTATTCGCTTTTTGTGCTGTTATTCAGTAGAATAGAAATGCAAAGTTTTTTTGTTAATTAAAAAATCTCTTTAAAAAGCGTTCAAAACAGACGCTACACTTTATTTCTATATTTTCTTTTTTGGCACTTAGAAATCCAAATTATTTTAATATGAACTTAAAACTTCATAATGTTATATAATTTGCGTGTGCAAATTGACCAGGGAACGTATTGATTTTTGATTTTTAAATTTTGAATTTTAATTTTATTTAGATATTTGTGTAGAAGTGGCAATAAAGCGGTGGCTTATAACGCACCGCTCTATCAGCTGATTTGTGCCATAATATTATCTTTGTTTTATTCTGTGCCTGGCGGCGTAAACGTTGTTCCTCAAGAACTTGTGTTTTCTGTCTATAACTTAGCAGCTGTAAACGTTGCCGACCCTTTTAATCGTGCAGCTAAAAGTGGGTGTCCGCTTTTAAGCGACTCATTGTGTAAATTTTTTAACCTGCCTGTTGGCACGAAACTAGTATGCAGTAGATCGATGATTTGGTCATGTGCAACAAGTAGGCCCTGTAGTGCTGTTTGAAACGACTCAGCATCTCTCTTTTATCCACATTTAGAATTAAACAATATGAAAACTGAGCCTATTGGTGGGGACACTACGTCATATGGCCACCGGCGTTAAAAAAAAAAAAATGCAAAATATATATTTCATTTATTTTGAGGAGTTGTGAAACAAAACGTACTCCTAAATGTTTTTATATGTAAAACAAAACTTTATTGTATTAAGAAATAGATTTCAAACGTCGAGATTGTACAATGAGTATATGAAATAATAATTTTTAAGGTCTTGATTTTTCTTCAAGCCGAATCTGAACTTTAATTTTGTAATTAAATTTTAATTTAGGTCAGGCCACGCTCTTCAAAAAATATTATACAAATTTCAAAATAAATAATCTTTAAACATTCTCGGCAATCGTTTTCTCGTTTTGATAAGTGAATACGACAGCGCCGATGAATCTGCCGGCTTTTCAATAGTACTCGCAATAAGGCCAACAATTGAAACAACCAGTCACCGCTGCTGCATCATCATCGTTTGTAGCGCATTCGTGTCAACAACTTCAATATTTTCGTTATTAAAAGAACTTTTGATAAGTACCCTGATTGTGGGCTTTAAAAGGAAACAAAAAACAAGTAACCGTGCAACTCCTTTTTGTATTTTTTTCTTTTATTATCTTCACTTAAAAAAGTTTAAGCTTTTTAGATAATTTTTCGTGTGTGAATGCGCTAAATTAAACAAACAGAAGCCGGTCTGGGGCTTTCTTTGTTTCTGACATTCCTTTAGCTGCATAAATGCATGAATAAATGAATGACTGACTGAGTGACTGACTGAGTGACTGAGCCAGTAAGTGTATGTACTCGTGAATGGGAAAGTTGATGAGTTAAAGTATGAAGTGGCAGTAGTCATAGTCATGTTTTAAAAGCTCTATTATACTTGTGTGCTCACAAAGGAACCCATTAAAACGTTTGTATAGAGAGGGTTGCGATATTTTACTTATTTTAGTAGACATTTTTTGTTTATTTGCTCACATCAATCCGGGCCTGCCAGATACACATCGGGGCTGATAAAATGCCAGCTGACACAAATAGTAATTTTTACAAGCTGCATAACTTAGACAACTAATTTTCGCGCAAAACTTTCGATTTATTGAAGTTATTACTTTATTTGCTATACCTTTACAAGAAAAGTATTAAGATCTATGAAAAAACTCTGTAGCATAAAGAAAATCTTATCGTACAAGTCGTTAGAGCAAAAGTTTATATTTGTATTACTGCCAGGTCTCCCATGGTTGTTAACAACCATAATATGTCTTAGCATATTATGGTCAGGACAAATCGTTAGAGCAAAAGTTATATGTGTTCGGAACGATTATATATTATTGTTCTAAGCAGTGCATTATCGGTGTTAGTTATTGCTTATGGCACTACTGAATATTTTATTTGTCGATATTTGTATTGGTGCCATGACCCAGTCTGAGCATATTATGGTCAGGAGAATTCTTATGCCCAACAATACCCGCGAAAAGCAAGTTTTGTGTTGCCACTGTGACCCATTCTGGGCAGAGTTCTCGTATGACTTCAGTTCTCCAACAAAAGTTAACAGGCAGAATGAAGCCTCTATTCTTGACTGAAAGCTTCTGGGTGTGGCTTAAACCTAAAATTGCAGCAGGTGGATTTGCTATTTCCTAACAATTGTTTTTACATTATTATAATATTATTATTTTCGTAAACTAGAGAACCACAGTTGGCTGCACTCTAATGTCTACATACTGACACGTACATTTAAAGTTCTAACGTTTAAGATGTGGCCGTCGTTTTTATTATAACCTATTACTTATCATTATAGGCCGGCCATTGCTGCAGCGTAAGAAAATTAATAATATTTGTTAGGTGTTGACTTCTGCGTTGAGGAGTAGTTATCAGCAACGAAGGTGCTGTAAGGATGTTGGTATGTTTATGTTCACATTTAGGGACTAAAAGCTGGCGTCTGTCCTTTTTTAATAAACGGTGGGCTAAATTTCGGTTATCATGCCCCATCCGTAGGATCCAAGATTAGAGCATATTTTGTTTGCTTGCCAAACCTTTGTTGCGGTTTTTGATTAAAAAAAAATAATTATACAATAAAAAGAATATTTTTTCTAGGACTCAAAAAAAATCCTGTAAATTTTCCCCCCCACTGTAATTTGAATTCTTTTTGGCATCTGGGCGCTTTGCCCCGACTTGCGCCAGTACATTTTTTGAAGCTTGCAACGCTTTAAATAACGCATAATAACTTTTGTTTGTAGCCCTACAAGAGAGTAAAGACCATCCATCAAACAGGTGAAACAAAAGGATGTTGTATGCCCCAGTGCTTGTGTGCGCTTCTGTACAAATATTTGTGCAAAGATGTTTTAACTGAATTTTTTTTTATGCGGAACTAAACAGAATTCCATTTTAATAAAGTGGTTTTCTTCAAACACATTCAATATTGAATGAGATGCGGAAAAAGTGTTTCTCTATTTGTTCTCTTTTGTGTGGAGGAAAGAAAGAAAGAAGAGCGTTTGTTCACAACATTCCATCAATCAATCTCACATGACTTTCATCGTCTTACAACAGGTATGACAAAATCAGCGCAATTGTATCTAAATAAATTGGAGAGTTGAGTGCTGCGTGGTTGAAACAACTAAAAAGTATAATAATTTATGAATAATACAAAAAGATGTTTGTAGGCAACTTCGCGTTCTGGTGCACTTTCAAAACCCTGGTCTCCAACTGCATGAATTCAAACCTTCGTGACATAACAAATTATTTTGTTTGTTTATTTTAGTCTTTCTTAAGTGGCAACAGCTCAAAAAAAGTAGAAGTTTGGGTGGTGACATTTTATAATGACGTTTAACAAAATTCATACTTGGAGTTACGCCCGCGCGTTCTTGTTGTACTACCAAGTTTACCTGTCACAAATTCATCTTGAACTTTGTCCCGTACCCTTGTGTTTAGTTTTTCATTATAATTTTGGATTTTTTCAATTAAAGCTGCAAAGTTTTGATACTATTTCCGTATATACTTTTTTTTTACGAATAGCAGTGGCTTTTGTAGATTTTATTTTACCACTACAGACAATTTTAATATCTGCTGAAATGTTGAAACTTCAGATCAGAGCTAATGATGCAACTGGCGCTTTCAAAGAGTTTCGTCCCGAGGGCGGTGGCGAGCGGTTGGCAAGTTTACTGCTGTCAGTATGGTCCAACGTCAGATTAGCTGAGGCAAATCAATGCCTTCATCTGTTGCTAACAAACGGATTGTGTAGCTGATTGGCTGCAGTGCGACAGTTGTAGTCTGCCGTGGTGGCCAATGTGTTCCTAAAGCAAAATTTAAATAAAGTAATAACCACAGAAAAAAAGGGGGCTACGTACATACATACATACATGAGTATGTGTGCAGTTGTGTAATTGGAAATTTACCGGAATGGCTTTGAACTGTGATTTTTATAGTACGACACAAGCTTCGCTTTAACTAAACATTTGCTGGTCGGCATCTGTTTGATCAACTGGGTTATGTGTGTACAACTATCAATCATGCGACCCCCCCCATATCAAAGTTCTTTCAATGTCTGTATGTTTTTTGAGGATAAAACGCACACAAGTGTTCATACATATAGGATCATTGTTGTTGTAATGCTGCTGTTGTGTCGCATCTCATTGTTTGTTCATTTTTGCTTTCAAAACGTTTGTCTAGAAAACCGCATCAATGTTTTGCCTCTTCTTTTTCCTTTTTTGTTGGCGCAACGTTATCACCTCCCCAGCAAACAACAACAGCTACGAAAAGGCATATAAAAAACGAACAAGAGCAGAAAAAATGCCTGAAATAAAACTGCTATCTAATGTAACGGATGTCAATGGCTGCTGTCGTTACATTTAAACAATACTTTACTCTATTTTACTATCCATCCATCCATTCATGCATTCGCTCATTCATGCAGTCATTCGTACGCTCATTCATTTAGTCATAACACAAAATGAAATGGCATAAAAGGAGAACCAGAGGCAATTTTTATTAAACGGCACAATGCAGTGGTGTTGACACAACTTTCACATGCAGATGTTCAACTTAAACAAACACGTGCATTAGCAGTTGTCACAAATAATATTGTTAGATAATAACCAAGTAAATACTTTGACCCCAAGCCGGGGGCGGCAGCCATTGCAAGAAATAAACAGATTTCAGTTGATATTTATGCAACAGTTGAAACAAAACGATTCAAATGTCGGCGCATACCTACGGAAACGAGGGCATATGCAAACCTTCAACTTTCTTACATACACATTTACACACACACACATATATATATATATGCTGTACATATCTACATATGTGTGAATATGTGCTTATTATTAGCCGGAGACTTGTGCATTCGATGGTTGGCGATGCCTTCCGCTTACTTACCCGACCCAAATAAATTAAAAATCTTCCTAGAAACTCACTTTTAATAGCAAAATGAATTGACTGATTTTTTTTTTGTTCACTCTCAGTAAGAGAATCAAAATTTTCTAGGTTATGTACATTTACATAATTCAATAAGTAAAATACATGCATACATGTGTACATATATGTACATACATATATGTACAATATGTAATGTACAGCGAGTCAGAAGCTGTTAGAAGCTGTAACTGGGAACGTCTTTTATAATTTTCAGTTTAGTCGTTATCAAGGCGACACTTGTAAGAACAACAACAGAACGGCGAAATCCCAAGTATATTCGAGAAATTTGAAAAAACAACAATTTTACTCTTAAACTAGTGACATTCAAGGGCGATTGTAAAATCGATTTACATCAATCATTTACTATGACGACCTCATCTAATGGGTAGCCAATTCCATTTGAGGGACTTGGACAAGTTGGCAGCTTCTGCTGATACAAAACCCTTGTTCGGTGTCTCTAATCCCTCCAATGGGTATGTAACTTCCTGGTCAAGGTGCCTGAGCCGGTAGACTTAAACATCATAGAAAAAGAAGGCCTCAGTCAAAATTATTGCCCAGCATGTTGCAAGACAACAGCAACTCGCAAAAATTTGGATGCTCGAAAACATTGCCAACCAGCAAAGCTACTTTTTTTAGTTTTTAGGCTTAAGGTGCAGCTAGAACGTTACTGACTGAGAAGGGAAAGGCTCCGGTAAAATGCTGACGCCGTTTTGCCTATTCACTTCCTTCGGACAAGATTTCGAAAGAACCTGTACAATTGCAGTCCTAAAAGAACTTCTTAGGGTTTTGGTTGACGTGTCAAAAAAGTAATTTATTTTCTCTATAGTACAGCGCCAAAGTTTGCTAAACGCCCAAGAAATGCCTCCTCGCCGGAGCGGAATTCAGAACGATCTATTCTGCCAACAAAAATGTCGCAAGGATGTTGGAAGAGCCTACAGGAACTGACACAGTTTTGGGTGTCGCTGCAACAAGGGAACCCTTTTCCGCCTATACCCAAGAAAACAGTTTGAAATACGTCAAGGCGGAAACATAAATGAAAACTATAATCGGCTGCGCTCACAATTTCTCCTATAATATAATCGCCTTGATAGTTATTTGCAAATTCTTTTAAATAACAATTTGCTTAAAGCATTTTTTAAATAGTTACAGCTCTTTTGAAAAGCTATATATGTCGGAAGTTCTCTTAAAGATGTTATATTTAGAGATGCATTGCCGCAAAAAAAAAAAGAAATTTTGGAAAAACGCGACTTTTTCATGTTAAGCCAACCATATGATTGTACAGAGGAGAGATTTCGTAAAAACGTGCGAAATCCCATATTGGTAGTCAGTGCGTTGTCGCAACTGAAAGTAGAAAATCACAGATGTAAAGAGAGACAAATACATTAAGAGCTGTTTTAGTCGCATACAAGTACATACAAGTATTTATGTGCAAGTGCAGGTATTTATTTAATTATTTTAACCATTTAACTTTAACTCACCACACATATAGTACTAGATATACTAGAATTTGCGATATATTCCAAAGTATTCACGTTAAGTATCTAGTACGTATACGCGATTCTATGGTCAGTGTATTATTGCTCATACGCCACCCCCCATATATTTGAGCTGCAAGACATGAATTTAGTACAATAATTAACAGCAATAAACAAAATTAAACGTAATAGTTTGGATTTTCTGCAATCCATAGTGTTCAGCATGTATCAATTGTATTAGCGGGTTAAATTAAACTCTTTTGCTTCTGATGATGATCAGACCTTTTAAATTGTTCATTATTTTTAAGTAAAACTTTAATTTAAAATTTTATCAATAAAAAAGGAATTATGCATTTTTTAATATTAACACAAAGAACAAATGCATATGAGCCAGGAGTAAAGCATCACTATTAGTGAAGATCCGCAAAGCCTCTGCTGTGAGCGTTCATTTGCTGGCACTGATTTCTCCACTGATTATGTAATCGAGAGTGATAGTGAGACGGACAGTAGAACAAAAATGGAGCACCAAAAGATTACGAGAATTCCTTAAATTCACTGAAACCAATTACTTGATTTTTATTTATGTTATAAACTAATGGCTTGACTCCAAGGCAAATTGGCCGACAAAACGTGGCGACTTCTCAAGCATTTATTTTGCTTTTGTTAAATGGCAAAACCGCCAATTTTACTCTTGAGCTGCTTTCCGTGCTTTCATTCTTCCATTTCTGAAAATAGGAATACATAGAATGCGTTCATTTGCCGAGGAGTTTTTGCGCCTACAAAATTGCAACTTACACAATGCACTTTATTAAAGCCTTTTGCTTCAGCATTTGTCTTCTTTTTAAAGTTATTCATTAAGATTTTTCGCCAGAATTCACAAATTTGCTGCTGGTGCACCAACTGCTTTGTCGCAAGCGCGTCAAAATGTTTTTTTGTGTAACTTGTTCTGTGATATTTTTGTCAGCAGTCCTCGGCACTTTCGTGCTATTGCATAATTTGCATTATACGATTTTTTTATTCGGCTAAAATTTAATAAATGATTAAATTATTGTGTAAGTGTCATAAAATCTCTTTGAATGTTTTAACACGTTTCCGTCGCCTGCACAACAAAATTTGATTTTACATCAATTGCAAAATAATTAGTATTGATTTTGTTTCAAATTATGAACGCGAATATGTATGTAAAACTCCTGCCAAAAACCCAATAAATGCTGGCGATATTCACAATCTCATCATCACATAAAACATGTTGTCGCTTGTACATTTGCTGAAATATGAATATTATATTCAGAATCGCACTTCAACATGTTCGCGAACATGTTAAAGTGAGCAAATGTTTTTCATTATTGCTTTTTTCTTTCTTTTGTAGAATTTGTAATATGTAAATGATGTTTGTAACGCAATAATTTTCCGTGCAATAAAAACAAGAAATATTATTTAAATTACTGGCGTAGACATTTCACATTTTTATTTTGGTAGCAAAGAGAAAAAAAATAAGAAAAAGCTCATTACGAACAACAAACAACATAAAAAAAATCTTTGAAATTTTATCAGCAACAGCTTCATCAACATTTCTGAACAAAAACCGGCAAAGGGAAAAGCAGAAAAAAATTTTAAATTTTAGCCATCCTTCGAACACTTTTAAGGTTGATATATTTTCGTAGTTAACGAGCTGATATTTAAAGGAGTCAAATCGTTGAAGATAAAGCAAAGAGTTTTAATGACAACAGAATTGTTGTTAATTGAAGTAAAAGTATGTGCCGATTTGGCGCTTACGAAAAATGAGCTCGGACTTCCATATATTCACTAAAGCAATTAATTTAAGTTCTCTTATTAATATATATTTTCTGCTTTTAAGTATAAATTTGCTTAAAAGTTACAGTTGAATCACTATGAAATTTGTGTCACATGCGAAATGTCACGTATCGACACAGAATATGGCTTAAAAAGCTCACACACATCTCGCGATTTTTTAATCAAACCAAAAACACGTACAAAGACAAAACTGCTTCGATTTTGGTCACTTTCGAAACACTACTTTTTTCTCCGCTTTTCCTTCAGCTGAAACTCGACCTGCCATCAACTTTCAATAGGTTACAGTGCTTCCTATGCGCTATAATTTAGATTAAAATTGGAATTAACACCCATAACTTTATCGACGGCAGTAATTTGGTGTTATTCTCGGTGTTTAACTTCAATTTTTTATTTTCCTTTGAGGTTTTTTTGTAGATAAAATGTATTCTTTTATAAAAGTAGGGCAGCACTGCTGATAGCACTAGTAATGTATATGTGAGATCAAAAGAAAAACGCTGTCAAATACCAGGTTATGGTCAAGGTGGCAGCACTACTGCAGCTGACAATTTGTTGTTACACTTATGCTCGTGCACAATTAACGGTAATACAACCAGCGGAATGAAATAGATTTTACTTCACATGCACATTCTATACATGTAAGTCGAGTTGTATGAAAAATCTGGCCACAAGGCAGTTCTGTTCGATCATTCACATGTTTTATGTGCTGCGTAAATACTTTGCTGCCCTCCCCACCAGGGCTTCTTATGAGATTCCTGTTACGCAACGAAAGACTCGATTTTGTTTGTTTTGCGGTTGATGCTCAACATTTCATAAAAATAAATGAATTCTTTGAAATCTGCCTTCAACATTAAACATTTTGCGGATTTGTACAAAACAGCTTTACGCGCACAAGAAAAAAGGCAAAATTCTTTTAATAAAAGAACAACAACTGTAAGGAAAAACTCATAAAGGAAAGAAAAGCAAAACCCATAAACGAGATAACGTTAAAAACTGGATGAAAATGTTTTTAATGGCGGCATGTGTTCGGTGTAACAAAATACGAACTAGAAAAGTTTTAGTGGAAAAAAACGAATTTGTCTTTTTATTTTTGTAAGAAGCCAATAAACCAAACCGTTTAACACCCACAACCTCCTGCCGCACATTCCAGCAAAAGAACTCGTATCGCTCAGGATTCATGTTGGCTGGTTTTCCAAGGGTTTTCTAGCACTTTGCAGCTCATGTATTTGTGTGTATGTGTGAGGTGATTTTTTTCGCAGTTCACCTGCTGCTAGACTTGTCATTCGGTGACAAAGTCGGTGCGGCATTTTAGCGCCAAAATGAAAAGAAAAAACGAAAAAATGCAATAAAAATTCAACAATCTCGAAAATTATTGAAGTTTGTTGCAAACAATTTCTCTCTCTCTCTCTCTCTCTCACTCTTCCCCTATCTTTTTCCGGGCAAACAAATTTTATGAGATTGTTGTTAGTTTTCGTCAGGAATTAAATATTTTTAATTAAACTTCGCTTTTGTCAAACCCTTGATGTGCTTTTTTAATAAAGTTTTGCAGTTTGCATAAATTATATTTTCTAATCATTCTATCAGTGGGGCGTGTTTCCATCACAGCCAATAGTGACAATTTTTGTGTGTGTTGTTGTTGTTGTTGTTGCTGTTGATCAAATACTCCAATATATCAACGAATTAATAGAACAGCTAATTTTTATTAAAATTATAGAATGAACACCTTTGCCATGTCGATGTCTATAGAATGTCAAACATGGTGGGGTGGGGGGGGGGGGTGTTAGCGGCCGGGGGTATTAACGTAATGGTGCAAAACATGCTACACAAAAAGCAGGTGGCTCAGCTCTATCTTTTCCTGGCCACGTTACAAAAAAACATGGTATATTTTCATTAAAAAAGTTACATGAAATTGATTTTTTTATTTTTGAATTTTTAGCGCGTCGCGCCTTTTTGACTAGTTATCAGCTGATTATATTGTAAAAATTAATAAACGAAACAAACTTGTGAAACAGGTAGGAAAAACTGATTAAAAAGTTTAAAAAACATACAGTATTGTACGAAAAAGAAGCCAAAATCCGTTTTCCAATGTCCAAATAACCAAATAAATGGAAAACAGCTGACAGAAAAAACTTTAATAATGCGCCTTGTGGGTTCATGCGCTGAAGATTAATCGCATGATACTTCTTACTTTAGTCAGCGCAGTAGGAACAGCCTTTGAGGGATAAATACGCGTTTAGATGGAATTATAAATAATGATTTTTTCTCTAATGCTTTTCACATTTTTGCCATCGGGGCTTTTTTCAATATTTCGCCTATTGAAGAACTGAATCTTTCAAAATTGATGACCCCTATAGAGGGAAAGTACGTATAGACTTATTAATTAAATAAGTTGGAGCGTTAAAATATTCTACAAAATTTGTTGACAGTTTTTGGCAAAATGTCTGTGCAATTGGGATAATAATTTCCCAACTGAAGGGCTTTTTGTGTCGTTTTTTCCGAAAAAAGTTTCAAATCCACAAGTTAAATTGTTATAGGACTAAAAAAATCCGTAGAAGCCGCTTCATGTAACTGTTTGTCATAAGATTTCTGGGCAGTAACACCATTTCCCGTGCCAAATTACCATTAGAACAAGCCAGAAAAGAGGAATTACAACCAGCATTTTCTCAAAAAGCGATGCACGATATCGTTTATCCGTCCTATAAAAACCGAAGGGTTCCATACAATAAGTTATATGCGTTGGCAGTATTATGCCGATTTCATAGTTGTGATCAGCTGTTGTGTTAATAACTCGATGCAGTAAAATTTATTTTAGCAAAAGTATAATCTATAATTGAAGTTAAAAAAATGTGAAATTTAAGTAAGAAGAAAATATAGACTATGAATTGTCTTTTTTTGGCTAGATGGACTCATATTGTGGAATTTCAGCTTTAACCACTGTTCACTTTTTCCCAAGAGAGAAAAAAAATCTGTGGAATTCAAATTTATACTGAAAGCACAGCCAGATAGACTGTTTTTTGATCTGAATTCTCAACCATTTTCTAAGTAGTTAGAACTTACCCAGCGACCAGGATTATGCAGTGAGATTTGTTTAGATAATTCGTAAGTTCACTGTAAGTAAACAAGTAAAAAGTTAACAATTAATTTTGAAATAATTGCCCGCAATACATGTAGTTGTCAACCGTTGGTGAATGCCCCTAATGTCAATTTCCTACAGCACCAGAAAGCTGACATTTTCCAATCTCAAATTCCTTCTTTACTGCGCTCAAATCTTTCATAAATGTGATTACTACTTTTTATGGATGTGTTACTTTCTACGATTAAATCAATGATGATGACGTTAATATTGGATTTCGTGAGAAAATTTACAGGAGTGTTCAAGGTGCAACTCATTGCCAGCTTATAAAATCGTGGCAAAAGTTAAATTTTGAAAAAAAATAAAACGAACACAATCATCGTCATGTCAAAAGGGAATTGATTTATGGCAAATGTTGCCGAGTTTTAACGGCCAACTGCCAGCACCGCACGTTGCTGTTATTTATGAAATAACCTCCAAATCGATGGCAAATACAACTATCGAAAAAGTATGTGTGTATGAAGGTATCAAGCGAATGAGCAGGTGGGCGGGCGGCGAGTAAATCAAAGAGTAGAAACCGAAAAATTTGATTAATTGTGTACGAATGTTTGTTTGAAACATTCATGATGTTTTTCGAATAATTTATTAAATCAGCTGGCAATAGTTTTTGTTGTTGCAAGCACTAGTTATGTCCGGCAAGGTGTATTTAGGTGTACAAAATTACAACAATACAACAAAAGGTCCTCAAGAGAGTGGCAACAAATTGGATAGAGCTGCCACCCTGTAGACTTATATACACCTTGATGTCTGGCAACACAAATTATTCTAAAAATTTGGGTAGTTGTTGGAAAGTCTTTTAACCCTTATTGTGCCAGGCTTGAGCTTAGTTTGTCAAAATCCTTGTATGTATGTAAAAAACTGCCCTAAGCCAAGCGGACATTATTTCATAAACTATAGACTTCTTCAAATTCTTGTGCTCTGCTAGAAATTTGTAGAAGAATAAAATGGGCTTAAAAGAATTAAAGGCTTCTTTGTTTTTAATACTATTCCAAATTGCTGACATTCAATCAAACTCTGGCTGTTTTCTTCATTTACTATTCCCATGAAATAGATTTTAAATAGATGGGCATCCTTTAGACGTTATTGGCACTAGTTGACAAAAAAAAACCAATAATAAAATACAAGAACTTTAATTTTTTTATTTACAATTTATTAATATAAAATTCGTTGATTCAAAAAAGTTTAATTAAAATGTTTTGGCGGGGAAGATTATAGCCCTCAACAGGCCGATCCGTCTACTTATATTTTAAGGCCAAAAATGCGTGGTTGTCTTTTGAAAGTCTCATTATTTTTGTTTGCTTAAGCTTCTTTGCTAATTTAATTTACTGGCAACACTGCCACAGTTAGCAGCGATTTTCATTTCTTTACTACATAAACACGTTTTTTTCATACTTCACGACACATTTTTTTTACCTACTTTCTGTCAAACAAAATTTAATTTACTTCGGAGGGATTTAAAGAAAAAAAAAATATTAAGAAAGAAACAGAAGTTAAACGATTTTCTGTAAAACTATTAAAAAAAAACTATTTTCCATTGGCACTACAACGCGTGAAGTACATAATTAACACAAACTGATAATTTCAATTAAAAAATAACAAGTTTTAAGCTGTAAAAGGCTCTTTAGATCATAATTGTTCTTGTCTTTTAATTGTGGCACTTCAAAATAAATTTTTAATTTGTATTTCAAAAACTAGTTACGTTGCCTTTATTTGTAATCCCATTATGGCATTTTATCCGCAACTCATGCATTTCTAATAAAACAATCTTCTATTTGCTCCTCGCTTCTAGTTCTACATCATTTATTTAATCATCTCTCTAGTTCACTTTTACGTCTTCTTACACGCCTTTACGTGGTGGCTTAAGATTAAAACCTCAAGCAGTCGGATGGTGCTTGTGTGTCGGTGTGTGATTGTTTAAGGACTCACACACACCCACACGCTGTCGCATTTTCCGTCCATACGTATCATGAGTCATCACTTAAAGCTGGCTAATTAACAGGCTTGTAATTCTTATTTACTGTTTCATAAATATAAATGAATATTGACAAGATTGTTTTTTTTTCAACACGGCTCTCGTGATTTAAAAAGTCGTTAAAAACAATATCTCAAATTGAAGTTTTGAAATTGATTTACATTTCATATTGCCCCTGGCAATAGAACCTCATCCTGTGTGGCTTCACCAGCACACACACATAAGAGTCAATTTCTCGTGATATGTGTGAAACCGCTTGCTAATCCCTTGTACCGGTAATTTCTTACATAGTAAAAGGAATACGGGGCACCTGAGTTGGTAGCCGGAAATCCTCAAAGAGCATCAAATCTTAATCAGACTCGCCTGTATATTCACCCCCCCTCGACTTATGGGCCACAGTGTTGACAACTCGCACAAGCTCTACGAAACCTCTACTTGAGAACCCCTTAATATTAGAACACAAGGTCTAACATGACTAGAATCGGAAAATTCAAAGATTTGATAGTCTTCCACTTAGTTTAAAGTGTTATTGTCAGGCCTGGCGGCGAGTATAAATTTATTTATATTCTTGATGTCCGTAAATGCCAAGTTCGATCAAATGGCCACCCATCATAAATGAATAATTATAGTATTCCTTTACATGCTGGTCTAAAATGCATTAAAACAAACATTTTAACTCAAATGTTTATTCATACGAGTGGCCGTATGTACATACATATATCTTATATACAAAGTTATCAATAATTTATTTCTATATTTGCCAAAGACTCACACACCCACATTCAGATACTTAGTTGCACGCACACAACCTCAAAACAATTGTTCGTGTGTTTCTGTTGCATGCACTCGTAGTAGATAGAGTTGACAATGGCTGCGAATGATGTGTGGCTTTGCAAGTTGGCTTAACTTTGCGGTACTTAATAGCGAAATCCTTTTTGTCTGGATTCACTTTCTCTGTGTCTCAATATTTTCCTATGCCATTAACATGCGGCATGTGTGTATTTATGAGACGACTAATGTTTGTATGCGGTCTAAGTTTCTGAAAAACTAAGGACTGAGACGATTGAAATGACAAGCAAAAAACTAAACAATACGCACGACACAACAATACTTTGAGGGCCGCCTACTAGTAATCTTGCAGCGTTCGAGCAAAATTACACCGATATAACAAAAAGTTATTGTGATTGTTCAAAATGTTTATGTACAAGTAAGAGTAGCATGAAAAGGACCAGCTGGCGTGATGTTGCCACCTGATCTGACTGTTTGAAAAAATACAATGAATTCAAGAAGAACTTGATTACCACCAACAATACGTATTTCAGTCCTTAAAACATACTTTTGTTGTAGGTATGATTATGATGAACAGTTTGGCTGACCACATAATGCCTGTTGCGTTGTAATAATACAGTGGCAGCGTGTTCGTAAATGCAACCGTGAAAATGTCGACAATGTAATTTGCTCCAGGTTCCGAAATTTGTTAGAGGTAAGAATAGAATTATTCCAATGCAGAAAGCAAACGTATTTATGACAAACGAACTTATATTTGAAATGATAATACAATATCGGTTATAGAGAACAAAGTCTTATTTCTGCAATAATATGTGAAATTTCCAATTCTTTATGTTTAGATTTTCTTGGTGGTTTATATTAAAATAAACAAACAGAGAAACTAGTATTTGTATTAAACGACAAAATTATAACAGTTTAAGTCCTTGTCAACAGATTGTTTGCAACTTTAAAAACTATATCCTGTTTAACTGATTTCATGTTGGTTTTTTTCTCGCCCATCAAACGCTCATGTCTAATTCATTTTTTATGAAAAGTACTCAAGCTGCACTCGAACGCACGACTGCATAAAAAGTCTGAATGCCGGCACACAATGACTTTCTATTGGAAAAAAAATTAACTGCAAGTGCTTAGAATTGTTGCCACAGAATAAATATGTATGTATGTGCATGAATAAATTATTTGACATATAAATGAACTTAAAACAAATGAACAGCAAACAAACGTACCACAAAACAAAAAAAATAACAACAGCAAAAAAAGCCGTTAAATGGAATCAAGGCGAATTATTAACAGGTGGTCCTGACAGCTCTAGTAACTACATTTTGCTGCATGCTTTTCCATGTCGTTAGTTTGCTAAAAGGTTTTTATTTAATTTTCCAAGTTAGAATAATATTGTTTTTAAAGAAACTACTAATTATTTTAGACTATTTAATAAATATAGTCATGGTAATGAACAAAAAGTTATGCGTTAGTGTGCAACTGATTTGGAGATCCAAGCGAATTGAGGCGTAACTATTTGTAATACATTCGCTTTGAATGGAATTCAGGCCATGACAGATACTATCGATTCATTTGTTTGAATATCAAAATCATATCCACATATTTTTTCAATTAACACACAACATAATGGCTACAAAACTGTTTTAATGCTTCAAATAAATAGATTTATAGTTTGTTATTGATCAGTTTGATAACGACATAAAGCACAAACAAGATCAGAATAGCAGTTCATGTAATTTGTCAAAACCAGCTGTTATTAATTCGCCTTGAATAAAGATGACAAGAAAATCAATAGAAATTTAGGACAAAATCTATGCACAGCTAAATATTTTGGCAGATAAAATATTTCTGACTGATTCTCTGCTCCTTTTCTTTAAAACTTTGCAAAAAATATATTCAGAAAAGTTTAAACGATTTAAAACTGGGCGATTTCCAAAGTACATATTTCAGTTTTGTTAATTTTAGCTTCTGAACATCTGAGTTAGACTTAAGCATAAATTATTTAATCATTTAAGCTCTCAATTTCACTCTTGCATATACATACATATGTATGTACATATATTTGGATTTATGTTTGTAGCTTGAAAAATAAAAACTAAACTGGCACTGAATTTATTACTCGATTTAAGCTAAAATTACAGGGTTGTCATTATTACCTTTCTTCTACAATATTAAAGTTCATTTTTATAGATTTTATGCAGTTTTTGCTGCTGCTCTCAAAAAACAAAAAATCTAGATAGATTGTTTCTATATTTAGCCATCGATATGCAAAGTATGGTTCATTCAACTACGTTCATTTTTGTACTCAACAAAAATGACAAACGTTTTGCTTTCATGCGTTTAAATTAGTTTTGCAAAAGGATAAAATTAAATGCTGCGCTCCTTTTTTGTCTATTAAAATAATCCACCGCTTAATTGTTTATGACACGTCACACACAAACGTTGCTTAAAAATATTTACACTGCGGCTCACGAGACTAAAACCTATACATGTACATATATATATTTCTTTTTCTCACGTTGCTTTGCATTGTTGTTCTCAAACATATTGTGCCGTCTTAAATAATTTGTAAGAAAGAGAAAAATATTGAAATTTTTCTCTCGCTTAATAAGACAACTGCAAATCTGCTATAAAGACATTTGAGCGTGACTTTTTCATCTCAGTGTAATTTGTAAGCAAGATTTTTTTAATTTTAAATATTTGCAATGGGGACTTGTATTAATTTTACTTCTAACTGTCATAACTAAAATATGAATAATCATAGGGGTCTTCGCACTGCGACCATCGTTGATCTGTTGTGCTTCCTTCCCTTCAAGGCTTTATTACTTCAATGGAAGCGTTGGCAGCATATAGGCGTGAAGTAGAGTCTATCCTCCGCATCCCATTGCCACGCTGTTGGTAATAAAGTGTTCCATTTACTCTCCTCTTCACTGCACAATCGGCAAGTGTCTGTGTTGGGCATGCTAATTCTGTGTATGCATGTATGTATGTATCTACTAAGTGCTTAAAAGAGCCATAGTGTCCTGCGGCTGCTGCCGGCAAAATTATCATATTATTACAATATTTTGTAAATTTTTCTTTTAATAAATTCTATATTTTAATATCTTGTTTTCGTTCTGTTAATTAATTAAGATCTCTTATACATTAAAAAAAAATAATTTATTAAAGCAACTGCACTATTTCGCTAAGAAATTTTTTAGACTGACTTGAACAGGGAGCAACATCCTTTTTCTAGTTGACTATTAATATTTTAAAATGTTAGTTTAATGTGAAAATTACCGTTTCGATGGTGGCAAAGTTAAATCAATAGTAGTTTCTATTAAATAAACCTGAGATAATATTTATAAGAATGCTGGTTCCACTCCGATAAACGGCAGTGTATATAAATGTGTTCAGATGTGAAGCTACTCTGGTGCTTAAAAGTTTTCATCTGTTGTATATATTTTGTTCGCAAGAAAGTTTTCTTCTGTTTAATTTATTTCACTTAAAGGGTGATCCATTTAAATAATTTGAGAATATGAAAATGAACTTCAAAATTTCCAAACGAAATTTTGATTTTGTGAAGTTGAGAAAATACTAAAAAAAACAACTAGTTTTGAAATAACAAACCAAGAAATCCAATACAAAGAGAGTTTTTACCGGTCCAGGTCGAAAGCATTAACTTTAGTTATTTCTAGGCATTTAGTTATTTCTAGACGTTGGGAGTATACATGTGCCTTTGGCATAATAATCAGGCTCGAATTTCTCTAATATGAACTTTTGTATTATAATTATGTTTCGAAAATGCATCTTTGGTTTTAGGTTAGTTTTTTATTTTTGAACATTTAAAGATTGAGTCTTTGTACACAATTTATTAGTGCTATTAATTCGAAGTTTAATAAACCATTAAAAGAATTTAATTTAGAAATTTCCACAATGCAACTGGAAATTTCTCAATAACATTTATCATTTATCGAATATCATCTAATGTTGTTCAGTGCTCGTACTCCTTTTGAACAGTATTGTGTAAGATCCATTCGGAAACGGAGCTTAATCCATGTTTTTGTGCTTTAAAAAACGAAAACTGGAAAAGTTTATCAAAATCAAGCAGGAACTGTTGATATCGCTCATGAAATTTTCATTTTTTGAAAAAAAAAAGATATGAAAGGAATTCCGTTTCGGAACGAACAAAATTGGACACTGTGACATGGCTGATAGTGCTCACAAATGAATCACCCGTTATATGAGCTGCGCTGTACAAAAAATACTTGTGTTGTACACAACACATCTGTACATACACCGTTACTTCAGTTCTTGTTTGCCTCCTTGGAGGCTGGTGCCGTTTATTATTTTCTATATTCTATTGTTTTTGGGTTTTGTTTTTGTTGTTGCTGCTAATATTTCATAAATTGCGACAGTCTCAAAATTAATTTTTCATTTTAACTGTTAATTAACAATTTTGTGGCTCTACAGAGAGTTTTCTCTTTTTTGTTGCTGTTGTTGGCTGTTTTTTTTTTTGTTAGCGGGGAGCGGGTGGGTAATCTTTGTTGTTGATTTTTTTTTCAGCTTAATAAATAGAATAGTATTTAGATGCGTGTGATATTGTGAAGCATGAAATTACGAAACTTGTAGCACATAATTTTATGACAAAAATGTTTTTATTGTTGTTTTTGCGAATGGAGCGGCATTAATATTTGCACAACCATTATTTAAATGTTAGTGGATGCTTTAATTACAAATTAATCATTTCAAGTCATAATGTGATCGATGAAAGCTATTTTTGATATTACAAGACACACAAAAAGGTGCAGGTATCGGGGTAGCTGGTTTATTTTCCTGAAAAGGGGTGCAGAGTTTGTTATGGTCGTCCTAAAAAATCTTCATTTATTTCGATCTTATAAAAAAGTATTTAAGTAAATTTTCAAATTAAAAACTTCTGGGAGTTAAACTTCCCTTTGAAGAACTACAGTTTTTCCCCAAATATTGCAAACATCGTGCCAGTCATCGATTTGTACTTATATATGTATGTACATATGGATGTATTTAGCGCAATATTTGATTTGCCGTTTTCTTGTTAATTTAGACGCACTTGATATAACTTGCCGCAGACTATTTGCTAGGACGCACAGTGGCACCCGTAGAGCAAACGAGGTTGCAAAAATCAAAATTTTCATGTGCGCCTGCGAAATTTTAAATGAATCCATCTTATAGTAAACTTTTCAACGATCTCAAATATGCTACTCTTAACAATATCAGATTTTTAGTTTAGAAGACATAACTGTTCAAAGTTAACCAATTTTCGGATTTAAAAAAAACACACAATTTTTAGGTAGTTTGATCCGATTTCAGGTGTAATATCACGAAAACTAGGCAACGAATAGTATTTTTTTTTGTTTTTAGTGATTGATGTGCTTATTAAATGTATAACAATAAAAAAAATTGTGCTGTTTGCTTTGTGTTTCTCTAGGTAAATCAGTATTTAAAAACTATCCATTTTTTCACTATTCTTCAACTTTGACGGAAAATAAAAAAAATTTACCTTTTTTTACCTCCGCCATATTTTCAAAATAACTTTAACTAGTCTTTTACATAACTCAAAAGGTTTTATCTGCCTTTACGTGCCTATTTGGCTTCTACAGGTAAAAAACGTTAAAAAGACATGGTTGCAGAAATTGTATGGCGGGCATCCCTTACATGCCTTGACTGACAGTTACTTTGATGTAATAGTTTGAAAATTGCATTTTGAGTCAGTTGTCTACCTGAGAGCCTCTGGCGAAAAATTTGGTCCTAATATTCCGTTACAGACACAAGATGCACAAAAAACTACTCATTGAAATAAGCAGGTACGCACCTCACTTAAAAATTATTTTTGGCGTACATATGGTGAAGAACAATACTGACTTATGGTACAGGTAGGCACAAATCTCATTTGGCTACGTGCATAATATCAAAACTGTATAATTCAGCCCAAATGCATATGTATGCATGTAACAGGTACATTTGTAGACATGGTAGCATAGGCCTATATATTGCAAAACAAGCTTAATGCCTGCATTAGTCTACGACTGAAAGTTGGCGAAACAAGTATTGAAAACATGGCGTTGAACAATTTAAAACTATTTGAACTGTTTAGAAAGTCAATTACACCAACGTGTTTCGCGGAAGCTGCTTTAGAAGAACTCGATAGCTTATACGGAAATATTGAGAGAAGCAAAAGTATAAAAAATAATCTTTGTATGATACATGCCAAAATTAAGACAAAATGGGTGAAATGCAATCGAACCATTAACATCTTCAACTCCAAATACGAGGACTGGCTTAATGAAGACACCATCCTGGATATATTGGCAGTAGATAAACCCTCCACATCAACCAGAGGAGAAAAAGGAAGGCCAAAAAAAAGTATGGAGGAGTGTTCAATTTTCACAAGAAAGAGGAAACTTGCCGATGCCACCAATGACTTGACCACGAAGGATTTATCGGATGCGCTGTCTATTAAATACATAAAGGATAGTGAACGAGTTAGGTCGCAGATTACAAAATCTGTTGCTGATGCAAGCCCACTGCGACTAAAAAGGATTAAGGAAAGCATTCCCACTCCCACAAACGCACATATTAAAAAGTATAGTTCCGAAGAAGCCTTGGCTCTGTTTTTGGACTTAGAACTTTCCAAAGAGAAATATGAGATACTACGGGCATCTTTAATGCGACACGGGGCTGACCTTTTCCCCGGATACAAGCATATTACGCAAGCCAAAATAAATTCACGACCATTGCGTACGGAGTTTACGGAAGTCTCTGCGAAAGCCAATCTGCAGGATCTTATGGACCATACAGCAAAACGGTTGTTGGAAAGTCTTCCTGAAAATGAGGTGGAAATTCTTCCTCAGAAACTAACATTGATCAGCAAATGGGGCTGCGATGGATCATCCGGACAAAGCGTTTATAAGCAAAGGATATCTTCCGATGACACTACAATATCTGACGGAAATATGTTTATGGCATCTGTTGTTCCATTGCGGCTAAAATCTGATGTTTCCCTACACTGGAAAAATCATCGACCGTCATCAGTGCATTATTGCCGACCAATAATGTTTCAGTTTGCAAAGGAATCGGCAGAACTCATAAGGACCACGGTGAAGGACATTGAAGAACAAATAAGCAAGATTAAGCATACAAAATTGCAAATTGGAGAAGGAAAATATATTGAATGTAGTTACGAGTTCCACCTGACCATGGTTGACGGAAAAGTCGTAAACGAACTGACAGGAACAACCTCAACATTGACATGCCCGATTTGCAAAAAGAGTCAGAAGAACTTCGGTAATTTAAACGATTCTACAAACGAGGAGAATTACGAATATGGAATGTCACCATTGCACGCAAGGATAAGGTGTATGGAGTTCTTGCTAAAACTGGCGTATACCCTACCACAACAAGATGAAAACATCGATGAAAATACATCAATTAAGGATAAGGAAAAGATCAGAAAGAAGCAAATAAAGAATGCTTTTTGGAAACAACTTGGACTAAAAGTAGACTGCCCCAAGTGTGGATACGGTAACTCAAACGATGGAAACACTTCAAGGAGATTTTTTGCAAATGATGAGGCAGTAACTAGAATCACTGGAATTGACAATGAAATCGTCAAAAGATTGGGAACGATCTTGAATGTTTTAAACTGCCAAGAAAGTGTTAATTCTACAAAATTTGGAGAATATGCATCGGAAACTGCATCTCTTTTAGCAAAAATTTATCCACAGAAGAAGTTGACCCCGACCGTCCATAAAATATTGGCGCATGGCAAAGATATAATTGAGTACCAGTCTTTGCCAATTGGAGAGCTTTCTGAAGAAGCGCAGGAGTCTCTTAACAAATTTTACAAAAAATATAGATTGCAGAACACGTTCAAAGCATCAAGGGTGAGGCAAAATGAGGACCTCTTCAACATGTTAGCAGCATCTTCCGATCCACTTATTTCTTCCCTGCGGCATGTGAAGACACGAAAAGAACTACAATGGAATTATACTTTAGAAATGATTAGTCTTTTAGATATACCTTCTGTTACGAATTGTGATGAATATTTTACAGAAAATTCAAAAAATTAATTGAAAAAAAATTTGTTTAATTTGTTGGCTAATAACTTTAAAACAGAAAAAGCTTTCAAAAGAACTAAGAAATATAAGATTGGTAAAAATAATTTGATTTTGTTACCATAAAATAGATGAGTTAGAAAAAAATTAGAGTTTAGAAATGATTTGTATTTTAGACATACTTTGTCTTACCAAGAAAATGAATATTTTACAGAAAATTGAAAAAATCATTTAAAAAAAAACTCTTTTGTTGTAATTTTTTAGGTAATATCTTAAAACATGAAAAGCTTACAAAAGAACTACAAAAAAATATAAAATTCTTAACAAAAATTTTTTTGTTACCAAAACTTGGATTTTTTCACAAATTTTAACTTTGAAAACCCATAAGTAAGCACCTATAAGGTGTAGCGTCCACTCCAACCGCTCATTTTATAGGTTGAACAATTATCTATGACATGCAATTTAAATTATTCGATTATCTTGTTCGGTTCAAAAGATATGATTTTTGCAACGAAAAAAGTCAAATGGCGCCACTGTGGGACGTTGAGGCAGTCTATGAAATTTGTAAAAACAGACAGAAAGAGAAAATATTTTTCAATATATAAGAAAAGTTAATATTCATGTCATCCGTATATTTGCATAATATCCGAAAGATAGCGGAACGTTCTGCTTGGACATGGAGGAATTGAAGGTATGATTATCATGATTATAATTAATCTTGCGATTTGACACTACTAGACTTTTTATTGTGCGCTGTCCTAAGGTCACAAGTCTATGCCGATATGCTGCTATCGACCAGTAACTTTAACAGTCAACAGAACAGCGGCCCTTGCTGAAAAAATTTGTGTGGATCTGTGAGGCAGAGTCATAAAACTTAAACAATCAACGAATCATTTTCGACGTTAGCGGCAGTTCCTGAACAAATGGGTACGTCAGCAAGGAAATTTCCAATGCACCCCGAAGAAGCCACTATTTTCTGTTGGTTTTAGATGGACCGCGTCAAAAGCTCATATTTCTTAGGGAACGATGGTGATAGATCGATGATTACCAATTTCTTTAGTCCTGAGGTAGATAACGTAGACATAGAACGTGCCCCTTGAATCCATTAAACTTTTTCTTTTGGCTTTTTCAATACTTCCGATGCCATCGATCAAGCACGAAAAGATAAACATTTGCACAATGTTGCATACACTCCCTACCTAGTGACAGCGGCCGGCCTTTCCAAGGAGCAAAACATTTCGGCGATATCGCGAAACATTCGTTTCTTAATTAGCACGTCTTTCACGCGAGCCTACAATTTCTTTATGAATTTCCAGACTTTATTCACGTATTACATAATTTTCGTTTTGTGCTGCTTGAAGTCCCTACAAAATACAAGCAGTCCCAGACAGCGCCTGAGATTCGTTGGTGTGAGTACATCACTTTTGGCTAAAACAAAAAATCTCTTGCTTTTTTTCTTTGCAAGCCATTAATGTTTTGCCTTTCGACAGTTAATTTGCTTTGCCCCTGTTCGTAGTATGATCAGCTTTTTTATGAAGAGAAAAAAGGCCAAATTGTAGAACATGACTTGGCTTCTTATTCTTCTTGTTCATCTTTTTTGTATGACAACGGAATTTTCGGTTTTGTTCTTCTAATCATTGCAACGATGACAATGATAATTATGTTGTTAAAAATGTTCTTGTTATTCTCTTCTCACTTTTGCCTTTTATATGTTCGAGATGGCAATGAATTAATTGCTACGTATGTATGTATGTATGTATGTTTACACTAGAAAAAATATTTACTTGAATTAAACAAAAGCAGCTAATTGTCAGTCATTTGGCTTTCGGCTGACGTCAAAACACTTTCAACTATAAACTCTTTCATAACCAAAGATAGTATTTAAGGTAAATTTCATGTAAATCCTGTTTAAAGGGTTTTTCACGTGTAAACGTAAATGTGTGTGTGCAAGTGTGTCCCATATCGAAAGATAATGCCTTTGCTGTTGTTTCTGTTAATGACGGCAACGTTATCGTGCAGCTTAACAAGGCAGCATTAAACCAAAACAACCCATCAACCAACCAACCAAAAGTCATCCTGCAAGGTAAAAATTTACATTTATGCATACATTTTTATTCTTACACACATACATACATACAATGTAGAAATATATACGACTACATACATTTTCACAATAACAACATGGTAAAAAGAAGACAACCAGAATTACAAGAGAGGACATTTTACATTTTATTTATGAAAATATAAAGTTAAGGAATAATGAAATCACTCACTTATTTTTAACGAAGACCTTTTAAGAATATATTTTATTTTGGCCTTAAGTCATGGATATACACTAAACAAATTTGCCGCCATTTCAGGGCGGGGGAAAACTTGCGATCTTGAGCGATTTTAATAAAAAAAATAGCAAATAATAAATTAATATTCTGATAATATAGCGAAATCCACCCACAACATCTATACAAGTCTACCACACACTCTATATCGTTTTAACTTCTGCAGTTAGCAAACTCCTGTCATAGCGATTGGAGCTGCCTCAAAAGTAATATATAGAGTTTTTGGTATTGCATATTTGCATTTAGGATTTCACCTATTTCTCTTTTTTTTTTTAAATAAACTTTTCTTAAGCTGAATATCTCCACTTTTAATTTTTTCCCCTCAAACAGTCCAGTTTTATGTGTGCAGGGCTGTGTTTTTTAGTCCAAAATGACTAAATACTCACGTAGTAGATTTTATTTCGTACGCGAAAATATCGCCAATGGACTAGACCGCGTTTTGGTGTAAATGCACGTACGTTTTTAAATTCTCTGAGTGCCGCGGTATCATGGTTGAAGAAAGAAGTAGTAGAAATGATTATTTAATAATATATAATAAATAATTATTTCGAAGAAATAACGAAAAATGGGCTAATCCCAAAATGAGTTATTTTCGACATGATTTTATGCGAAATCATGAAATTGGCTAATTTTGTGCCACCCTAAACGCCCGATAAAAGGCGTTCGTGCACGGTTGACAGATTTGACAATTTTTTAAATCTTTTTCAGACAGCCCTGAATGTTTCAATAAGCGGGCAACTGCCTGCGGAGGTGCCAGAATGGAAACTCTATCTTAATTTTAAAAATTTTTCAAGGGGAAAAAATTTATTTTTTTCTTAGCAAAGGCGTAGTTGTGTATTAATGTCGTATTACGTCTAATTACGTCTGAGCCGCCGTGAGTACATCCCCACCAACGGCAAGTGCTCATAGACAGCATAATAAATTTTAAAATCTTTCATAAAAAATTTATTCATTACGCGAGTTATTGTTTTTGTTAAAAACGTATTTTTTTATAAAAACGAAGTTTTTAGTTGCCAAATACAGTTTGAAGTGTGATCTTACAGCCTTCTCTGATGCGCTTAAGACATTTCTGAGCCCAGAGTCAATCAAAGTTATTAGCAACAGAAAGTCCTTCATTTCACTTAAAACAACTTTTTTAACATCTTAACAAATTTAAATTTATTACAAATGTACTTGTGCAGCATGACATCAAAACTTGAGTAAAAGAATACCATCGGGTTTTTTTTTTGGAAAAATAACTAACAACGTTAGTCTGCAATTTTTATTCTATAATAAGATTCCCTAAAAATGTACATAAATCATAAAAAATTTATGAAAAAATAATCAAACTTTTGGGACATAATAAAAAAAGAAAAGCTTTGTAAGTTGCGAGGCATTAATACTCTGGTGGCTGTGCGCCAAACTTAAGCAAAGGCAGAAAATCCAAATCCGCCATATCCCGAAAATAAAAAATAAAACAAAAAATAGCAAACGTGTAGCTTTAAACGTAGGCGCATTCTTAAAGACTTGGCATCCTACTTAACATAACTTTCACTTTAATTTTTAGTTTACGAATGAGAAACGCCCAATCCCTTGTCATCCCAGCCTTCTAGTGAAATAAGCAAATAAAATACATGCATAAAAATCTGACACAACTTTTGTCTTAATGACCATTTATATACTCTTGGCCAACGAAACGTAAAGTCATCAAACATACACACACACACACATATATACACACACCCACACGCACATTAACATATGTACAGATTTAGTGCAGAGCGGCAGGACACTCAGCGCAACGATGTAGCTACTTTTTGTAACGATGGGTCGGTCGGTCAGTTTCTTGAACAAAACTGTTTCGTTGTTTGTGGAAAGTGTAGATATTGTGCTATTCTTTTATGCCACATTTACTCTTGCAACAGCAGCAACACGCCCAAACACATACACGATTTTATGCCATGGAATAATGATGATTCCTTACAAAATAGAAAAGTGGCACTTTAACCCTGCTGCGTCCTCTTTTGCCCCATCGCCGCATAATCTATAATGGGATTAAAATAAAATATTTAAAAAACATAGACTAGAATACGAGTACAGAGAACAAAATATGTCTTCTGGAGTTACGCTCTTTATTGAATACTAACTGGTGAATGGATTTGTTTAATTCAATAAATAAAATTTATTAAAATAATGAATTATTTGTTCAAAAGAAAACTGTTCGTTGTTAAAATATTGCCGTCCTTTGTTCCAAAATCAAATATTAGCATTTCCTTTGAATCAAATTACTTTCAATCGAATCAACACTTTTGCTTAGACAAATTTCAAATTTTCTTTTTGCCAAAACCAAAATTTTGCACCAACTTTGGAAATACAAGTTTTCCATATATTTTCAGTTGTTTCTTCAATGACGGCAACTTCAGAACAACTTTGATCACGTAAACAGCTTGTCAAAACCCATTTGCATGGACAGCTGTGCCACAGGCTGCAGTTTTATTTTAAAATTGTCTGTGACTCATTTAAAGCGCTGCAACAACTCAAATCTTTTCATTTGCCGGAGACAAGTTGTAAAAAAAAACCATGAGAATTTTTAAAGCGCAACTTTATGATGGTTATATGGACATATGAAAAGGTGAAATGGAATGTACGGCAACCAAAACTGTAAAAAGTTCCCGAAAGATTTCGGTTGGGCAGGTTCTTCCAAAGTCACCGCAAAAGTTAACTAGCAAAATAGGGACCAGGTTGCCTACGGGATGCCTTGAAAAAGGGTTTCTGGTGCTGGTCATTAGATTAAGGTGTGTCTGTGTTGGCTGAAACACTCTGGCGGTGGTTTAAAACTTAAATCACAGGTAGACCCCTAGTAACTTCTGATGAAAGAGGGGTGCTACATGGCCCTATTTTACAGGGATCCAAATGTCCCAGAGTTGCTGTGGTCTTACACAAGATTCTTGGGTTTCAAAAGGGGTTGGGCGGTGGCAAATCATTGGGCGACAGTGGTTAAGGCCTAAGTTCGTTTGAGATTTCTGGCTACCGACTCAGGGGTCACAGCTCGCGGGCAAGCTCTTTTGTGATATGTGCAGGTGCCTCTTTTCGCATATCATAACAAGGTGTCACTTAAGTGTGCCTAGCAAGGCCGCGGAGAACCGCTGACAAGTTCAACTGTGGATTTAAAATTAAATTATGCTGCTCTGGACTCAAATCACATCATAAATTTAAAAAAAATCATGCTGCTGCAACAGTATCACGACTTTTAACTTATTTTCTCCAATGAACATCCATGTCATAAATAATAAAAGAAATCTTAAAGTGTTTTCTTTTTTTTCTTAGAAGTTGGTAATTTTAAATCATTAAAAGTTGTCAGACAGTTTAATTATAAGTTTCGAAACATGAGATGAAATATTGCAAACGGAAAAACTTAATGTTTTCTTTTTACCAGGCTTGTGATGAAACAAATTTTAAGAAATCTGTTTGATTCAAATCGTCTTTATCATGCGTTTCGCTGGGGCAAACTTCTCAAGAAAATAAAAGTCAATTAAAAAGAAATGTAAGTGTAGATTTAATTTAAAGTGTTACTTAAGAACAGTTCACAGACTGCAATAATTTGTAATAAGACGTGCAAATGCGATGTATAAGAAATTTTATTGTTCGAAAGGATGCAGTTGATCAATTAGCTGACACTTTACCAGTCACCAGTGAGTAAATTGTTAGCGCAGACAATTTGAGCCACATATATATTATTTTGTTCTCCTGTATACAGCATTTACTTTAATTGCTGAATACCTCCAAAGGTTGGCCCGCCCACCGGTTGCAGGATCCAACAAGATTTATTTTGGCCAGCCGAAAATACAGGTGTCATGGATCGGAGGTGGTATAACATGAAAACCTTTGAATTTTACAATATAGTAGTGTAAATTATTCTTTATGAGCATTTCCCATGTCATAGTGTGAAAGCAAAATGATATCAAAATGATAAATATTGCGATAAACAATTTAACTCGTCGACAAGTTGGCAGCCGACAGCAAATCACCGTTAAGGACATGTTTCTCCGTCATACACAGCAAGCCTTGCGAGAACTAAGCACCTAAGAAAGCATCGCTAGGGTTAAGAAGTCATGCCCTAAAGCTGGAATAAAACAAATATGTACATCCTGTTGTTGTTTAACTTTTATTACGGTACATCATATAATTTTTGGGCTTATTTCTTATTTGCTTTGATTTTTTTGTTATAATTTTTAGGGTTCTTTCTATATGTTGCCTACTGTTTAGGCATTCATATGTGGTCGCTTCATGTCAAGCAATGAAGATTAAATCATGAACGATTTAATTCAAAGCTTGTTATTAAAGTTTCTAAGGGATGACCTTAAGGGTTACAAGTGCGTATAAATTCGCCTGTTTTATTTTCTCTTCTCTGCACCAACAAACCTTAAAATCGCTGGAAAAAATCGTTTAAAGTGAAGGCAGCTAAAGGTACGAAACTGTTTGGAGAAGTTATAGTCCGTGAAATTATAAAACAATATTTTAGTTCAAAATTGAAACCGTATACAGCGATTACAAGTTGCTGTTTACCTTTCAAATTTCTCGGCTTAAGAGGTTATAGAAGTGACATTTATTTGAAGTCATTTAACCAGTTAGCCAACCTTAAGGACTGAGTGGATGTTGCTACCTGCAAATGCGAACAACTTCTTCTATATAGACGTAAGTACGAGTAAATTGCTAAGAAACACGTTTTGATTTTGATATTAATTTGACCATTTATTTTTCTGAGAAATCTGTTTAAGCTGAACAAAGTTGCATGAAATAAGAAATTTAACAGTGTGTCTTGCCTGGTAAAAAGCAGAAATTTTTCCATTGCCATATTCTAAAATCATAATTAAGCTGTTTGAGAACTTTTAATGTTCTTAAATTATTCACTGTAGACAATAAGTTTATTTGTTTGATAAACAGCACTTTAAGATTTATTTTATTATCTGTGACAAGTGTTTGGGGTTATAAAAGAGAATTTTAAATTTGGCAGAATCATTTGTTTTGCCAATTGAATTTTATATTAAAAAATGCACTTGGCAGCCAGAACAGGGTGAATAATTTGTTGTATTGTATTAAAAACATGCTCGTGTCCTGTGAAGCTGGATTTGAAAACAGTCATTAGGGGTTGTCAATTTCTGGAATATTTCCACTATTAAAAGTAGAACTTTTTTGGTATTAAATTAGATTCCCTAAGAATTCATGGACAACTTATAAAGTTGTTAAATATGTTGGGCTGGTTATTGTCTGCCACACACACACACACACACACACACACACGAGGCATGTTCAAAAAACATGATTCTCCATAACAATTTTTTTTTTCACTTTCTCAACATTTTCATCGTTTGTTGATGTGCTGGGGCGTCATTCACTTCTTCTCGATCTTCTTCGAAAAGAAAAGACTCAAAAAACACTCACAATTAGTTTTACACAAAATTTGATGCAAATTCTTTGATTTTGAAATCGCCGAACACCAAAAATACTTCTAATGTCTTAAATGAAAAGAAATTGAAAAAGTGAATAGAATAGTCCGTAGGCTATGAAATTTGAAAATTTATCTTATTCTTGAGTAGACGTCGTAAACAAAGTACTAAATAATCATATATCCCCTTCTAAACGGAAACATATTTTATATGTTCTTATATTTGCAATGATTTTGACAAACATCATCCACTAGAAGCCAATTCTTGTTGTATTGCTGTGATTTCGCTCCAGCTCCAGCCATCTCATAGACAAAAAAAAACAAACACGACTGCACTTTGATTAACGATTTTAAACGTATTAACCGAACATCATGTATGACCCAATTGGGTGTCGGTTAATTAAAAGTAAACAAAATAAAATAAGTAAATAAAAATTATTTCATGCGTTCTGCCTGGATTATTACTTTTACATACGGGCTGATGTTTCGAATTAAATTAAATGTCCTACTACGGAAATTATACTCCACATGCATATTTCTGCAAGCGTTTCACGTGCTAAGCCACCGCAAACATAAACTTTTAAAGCAACAGAAGGTTCCATCTGTGTCCACCAATTAAGAAAAATTAATATAACCAACGACAAAAAGAAATTAGCAAGGAAAAAACTTTAAATTGACTTCATAATTAATATATATTAACTTTTTCTTAATATATGAAAACTCAATATTTTCTTTGACCAACTGTTCAGGAAGGATTCGGAAACATTAATTTTCATTTATTAATAATATCAACGTGATGTAGTCGTCTTTTCGACATTTTGTGTTTCCTTTCTTGCAGATGTTTCATTTCAGCTTAAGTTTTTATATTCAGCTCTTTTGTAAGAAGTTTTCAGAAGTTTCCTTTCATCTGCGAACTGAATAAATTATCATAGAAACGCAAGAATAAATTATGAATTTGGATCGTGAAAGTAGGTGAACAAAACCCAACTTTAATGTGTCATGTTTTTTTAATATCTGAATTAATGAATTTCTTGCAAAATGCCAAAAACCCGTTTCCAAATATCTAATAAATATTTATATCTTCGTCTCATGGAAATTTGTTAATGCGTACAATGCTTATCAAGTAAAAATACCTTTGAAAAAGTACTTTCTAAAAGTACTTTTTTTTTAATAGTAAATTTTAATAAAAGTACTTTCAAGCAAAGTATGTTTTAAAATAAAAGTTAAGTTTCAGGAAAAAAAGTACTTTTTACAAGAAGGAACTTTTTAAAAAGGTACCTTTGGAAAAAAAATTCTTTTAAAAATATCATTTAAAAAAGTACCTTTAAAAACCTTTACAAAAAGTACCTTTAAAAAGACAACATTGAATAAACCCTTTTACCTTTTTAAGAAAGCAAGTTTCAAAAAAGTTCCCATTAATAAAATGTACAACCAACAAAGACTAAATTTAAAAGTTAAGAGAATTACCTCTTAAAAAACTATTTCTCAAATCAAGTAATTTTTTAAAAAGTATCTTTTGAATTTTCATTACAATAATGCCTTTAAAAAGGCGGCTTTTAAGAAAATATATGTCTCAAAAAAATTACTTTTTAAAAAAAGTACCACTTTAAAAAAGGTACCTGTTAAAAAAGTATGCATTATAAAAAACCGCTTTAAAAAGTAACTTTTAAAAAAAGTACCATTACAAAAAAACCACACAATACATTTGAAAAAATTATACTTTTGATAAGTTGATTTTAGAAAAAGAAAAAACCTTTAAAGAGATACTTTTAAAATATCTTTTTAAAAAGTATCTTATAAAAATAGTAGTATAAAAAACCTATTTAAAAAAGTAACTTTAAAAAAAAGAAAATAAAGTAAATTTTAAAAACAAATTCATGGTTCCAAAAAATGTAACTTTGAAGAGAAGATAACTTTGAAGAATTATTTTTTGAAACTGGCTTTTAGAAAACGTTCCTTTTAAAAAGAGAACTTTTCAAAAATTGTCAAAAAAAATACCCTTTAAAAATCATACCTCTGAAAAAATAGCCTTTTAAAAAACTCTGTTTTAGAAAAAGGTACCTTTTAAAAAGAAAACACAAAAATTACTTTTAAAATAAAGTTCGTTTTGAAAAATGTATTCTTTAAAAAAATTATCATCAAAAAAAGTATCTTAATAAAAACTAAAAATATTCTGCAGGATTTAATTCTTAGCAATTTTTTTTCCTTAAACGGTTTTCTGTTCTTGTTTTTAGCAGAATTTCCTTTAAAGCAGAAAACATTACGCCAACGAAATAAAGGAACAAAATGCAGAAAACTAGATTTGGAAGAAGAAGCAAATGATTATAAAGGATCCCTCTCCACAAGTAGAATTCGTCGACCAACAAATAAACTAAAAAGTCGATGTGAAAGTCATCACATTCGGTGGAACGCGTTTTATATTGTTGCACACCAAAACGTTTTAATGTGGCAAAGTACTCGTTGCCATTGTCTTTTATCTTCCGCAGTGTGGTCGTTTCATGGATAGCAGCACAATATGGCCGCTGGGAGCTTCAAAACAAAAATGTTGAAATCTGAATTGTGGCAGTAGTTTTTGCTGTTGCTGTTATTGTTATTGTAACAATTATTAAGTTGTTGCCTCAAATGCGATATTTTCCCACAGTTTGCATTTAAAGCGGCCGTTTGACAGTTAACGGGAGGGGTGTGTAACGGTGTTTTCGCTTTAGTTTTATTATAAATGTTTTCGTTGGACAGCCCAACAATCATTTCCTCAAGCATTCACGTTTGTGGAAAAAATTAAAATAGTCAAGTCGCTGCGTAATTGTGTTGCATTAAAAAAAAGTCGCTTAATTGAAGAGTAATGGAAAAGTGGAAATAATCATTTCTGTAAGAAAACAATTAAAGTGAGATTCCAATCTGCTGATGAGCACGACGCACAAAAAGCTGATGCCTTCTGTGTTATGGCAGTGTTGATCGTTTATTTCTTATAGTTGGTTTTCTCTCCGAGGTTGCCTTCTTTGCATTATTTGAATGTTTTCAACTGGAAATTTTCGTGATAAAAAAACATCAGTAATTTCAGGGGAAAAGTGTGCAAGCGACAGAGATGCCGGTAATTGCAATCATTTTTAAACATGTTTGAAAACTCAATCCTTAAATTAGAATAAGTTTAAGTTGCCTACACCTACATACATACATACATACATACAGCCATAAATAAACCGGTTGCTTGAAACATCTACCAAAACAAAATCTAAAAAAGAATATTTTTAGAACAAAAAGCGGCCCAAAAATTATGAAAACACAGTTTTATATTATTCGTCTTCCGACGACGGGCTGTTTAAGTCCTCGTAACTATTGTAGGCGAAGCCGAAGTTCCACATTTATTGTAAAAAATTAAGTTTCGCCCAAAAATTAGGAAAAAAAAACTTTAAAATATAGTAAACGGAAAATCGGCCAAATTTAATACTACATATTTAATTTTTTGGAAAACCTGCATTCTCATCTGATCGACAATAAAAGTGCGAATACTAATTACGTTCATTGCATGAGAGCATTTACGGAATAGCTGTGAAAGCGAACCTTAAATTCAGCAGCGAAGCCACAACTTTAGACGAAACTATAATCGCAAGTAAAACTCAAGTTAAACATTCCAACAGCAATCAAAAACAGTGCTGCCAACTTGTGTAATGTGCGTGCAATTTGCGTGCAAATTTGCTTTTATTTCTTTTTAATAACAGTTTTTCATCTGTTCTTTCACATAAAAAATATTGGTATCCATCTATTCGTCTCTCTCTCTATCTCTCTGTCTCTCTAAGGAACTGTTGTAGGCATGTTATTACTTCATTGAACTTGATTATGTTCCTACATTCACATACATATAAGTTCAGTGGACTTAATGCAACAGTAGAGAATAGGAATCTAATTTAGGACATTAGTTATCAGCCTGGCTGAAGACGCCCCGATCTACACAGTTCATTTTCGCCAACTGACACGCCACTCAATGCTTTGTGAGTTTGAATGAAGTGGCAGGCATTTAAGCAACAAAAAAACAGACTCATTCATCAGTCAAAGGCTGCAAACAAACAAACAAACAAACGTTAGCGCCCGTCATTTCTTATTCATATTTCCTTACAGAAAGTGTTTCATTCGGAGGTGTAAATAAAGATTTTTCATGGGACTTGCGTGCAAAAACTTTTCTGCCTGCAAGCAGATTTAAAAGGTTAGGACATCATCGTTTCGCAGGCATTTTCGTTGCAGTATAGTTTTGTCATTTGAGAACCGATTTCGAAATAAAAAAAATTTACTTCCTTATTAAGAAATGGGGAAAACCGGTTTTTAGGTTCGCCTAAAGGAAAACCTGCTCAGATGAAAAGCGGCTTGACTGAAACGCAAGATGCAATGTTTTATAGAGGCTGTCTCAGAAGAAATTCTACATCTGTCTAGGAAGAGTTTATCGCGGACAAACCGAGCGTTGTGTGTGCCAGAGTTGTACAGCAATGGTTTAAGACTTTGCGGTATTCGAAGTTTCCGGTACTTAATTATAAGAGACTCGTTCCACACTAGGGAACACATGAACAGCAGAAAACGTACGTAGAAAAAGTACCACAATCTGAGCGTCCCTTTATTACTTGTTCCGTGTTGTCTCACACATTTTTAAAAACGATGCCTGTCTCCATTCTGTCCCCTGAACAATTTTTCTTTAACAACAACAAAACAAAAAAATACATAAAAAGGGGCATTTTTAATTATAAATTCGCTGGCTGCATCGTGTTGTGTACATTTTCTTTGTAATTTTTTCTGTTTTCCTAAAAACAATCACACGATTTGTTCTTTTTAGCATTCCTTATTTTATGTTTTAGTATTAGTTCTTTTTTTTCATAAAATATGTGTATGACATGAATTTTGTGAAAACTTTTCCTAAAAACGGGCCAAAATACCTTGAAAAATTATGTTAAAAAACTTAAAGAAACAGCTGTTTCTGCTACACACGAGTACTTCACGTCTCACTTAAAGGATATTAAAGCTTCATATAATTTTTTACGCAAATTCCATGTCTTGTATTTAAATTTTTGCGGAAAGTGATAAGTTTTAAAATCCTTTTGTGGTGTTTCTTAACTTTTGTGGTTGAAAAAAGACAAAATTGAAAATTGAAAACGCACAGTCAGCATTAAGATGATTAAATTTTTAGCAGGCCACTGAACAGAAAAAAGACACAGTCCTCTTAAAGTAATAGAAATGGCCAGTACAGCGGAAAATATTATTAAAATATGACAACACGAAAAGTCTGTTCTGCTTTTTATTTATTTATTTCTGTTCGTGTGTGTGTGTTTTTTTTTTTTTGTCTTCTCTGTTAAACCTTTTCGCACTTTTGAGTTGCAACTTTGGTAGGCAGGGCTTTGGCGAAACTTACAAACATTAATCTTCTTTTAATAAAGTGAGTTGTGTCGCTAACGCAGTTATGCTTGTTTGTTTGTCGTCATATCCTTGGTTTTAATAAAATGATATTAAAATTAAAAAAATAAAATATGGAAAATATGCAGAGCAGGAAGTGAGTGCAGTTGTCGCTGTTCGTTGTTCGTTGTCAAGTTGTCGAGATTTTTAATAACGCTTAAGTTTTAAATGGAAGAGTAATTGCACAAGTTTTCTCTCACTTTTTTGTAGCAAAAGAAAAAAAAAGCAGCGTTTGTAGGAAAAACTAATTTATAGTTCTTTTAGCATTTCTTAAACAATATGACTTCAAGTCTAATCAATTGTCTACATACCAGGGCTTTTGGAAAGGCTGAAACATTCAAATATTTATAATAAAGAAAAAAACATTTTAGCGTTTAAACATTCAAACAGTAACTACCAATTGTTGGCGTCCCACAAATCCGATATTAAAACAATCAATAGTTCAACGACGCAAAAAACAGCAATTGCAGCCCATTGTGCACATAAACCAAATTTAGATAATGTAAAAATTTTGCAAAGAGAGAGTAATTACAAATAGGGATATACTCTGGAAATGCTACACATTATCAATGTATCGGAGTAGAAATTTTGTTTTTCACATTTCACGAACAATTAAGAAAAACTTTGGAATTTATCGAGTTGTGTTGTTCTGCTAGCGAATTAACCTGCTATGAATTCTTCTTATAGCTTAACAGTTTTGATATGTTACCCTGCTTTGAATAAAAATAATAGCCCAAATACTAAATTACGAGCTGTCAGAAAGTAGCAGCAAAATTCCATATGACAATTTGTCGCAATCGTCGGTCGGACGGTCGGTTCTCGAACTTTTAAAGAGAGGTATGGACAACGTCTATTACAAAATATGTCGTAAAAGTCTAAAAGGAAGAAGGGATACCGTCTACTAGAAGCTACGAGACGAGAGTCCAAAGATAAATACGGATCGGAAAATCGATCGCAAAAGTACAACTAGGAAATAAGCAGTAAAAGGAGGGATTCTGGCCAATAAAAAAAAGCGACTATTAGAATATCCGTCGTTTCCTTAAAAAACTGTTAATGTAATTTTGTTTTTTCTACTGTCGCTTGTCCTGTTTGTAGCAATTACTTGTGACTAGTAAATAATTTCTTTGGTCGCCATGTCCGCCCTTTACGTGAAGCTGTTTTACAGGCTGATTATTTTCTGCTGATAGTTTTCATTTTATTAAAGTTGTGATGGCGGGAAAATGAAATGTTGTGCTACATTGGATTTTTTGTAGCATTTGCAACAAATCTTATTAGATTTCTTTCACATAAAATCCAATATGTAAAATAGTCTAAACAGCCCTTTAATAGCAATAAGTGGTTAGTGGCCTATTTCCTCGCCATAGTTAAGAGTAGGTTCCAAATTTGGAATGTGATTACCGTATAAAAATGTATTTCGGCCGCCATATGTCATTTTGTTTGTGCTAAATATTTCCAAAGGACTATTCAAGGCTTTAACAATACCATTTATTTGCTGCCAGAAAACTGTAATGATTAATCTTCATTTTTGGGGCGGAAAAATCGGCCTTTCAAAATTTAATGTCGCATTTAATTCCCAACCGTTTCGTTTGTTCATAAATACAAACGTAAAACATAAAAATGACAGCTTCCAGGAATTTTGTACATACATTTTTAAAACATTAAAGAAATACACGATTTTAAGAAAAAAATAAATAAATTTTAAAGGTGAGTTTGTGAGATTAACATATTTTAGGGATAAGTGGAGGTACATCTAGATTATATTACAGGTTGCACTTGGTTTTAAAAGATCTTTGTAGGAAAAAGTTTCTTCTCAATTATTATTTCCCAACGAACATCAACCTTCAGTTTTATTCTATTGTATTTCCGGACAAAAGAGGACGATTCTCTTACAATTTCCAAAACTAACGAAAGTAGCATTTGTAGATCAGCTGGTTTTCTTTCCTTTAAATATATGCACGTATGCGTCGTCCATACATGCTTCACTTTTGATTTGTACAATTCGAAAGTTTCATAACCATATCCCAAACAGTGTTGAAATTTGTGGTAATAATCACAATCATCAGGTCACAAAAATTCATCTATTTGGATTTGGTAATTTTTTAAATAAAAAAACTCTTTTAGCAGGCCTGGATAACATTCGCAACTAATCGCTATAGATTTATTTTCCCCCTCGGGCCATGAAAGCCTTAATACTTGTATAGTGGTATGAGCTGCTCTTCAGGCACGTTCATACAATTCTTACCTCAATCACACAGTTTTATTTACGTGTGTTTTAAGAGTTTTAACCTTAAAATAACAGAAAAAAGAAGTACCAATACTAATCCCCGAAACTGTACTGTCGAATGCTGTAACCAGTTTGTCCCAATCGTATTATCTTTAAACACAACAAAAAAAAAAAAAACAAAGAAAGTTCAAAACTAATCCAATTTGCTGTTCACACACGCTGAACAAATAGAAAGCTCGACTGTTGCCGCAATCCTTTGAAGGGAAGGTTAATTTTATGCCCATGCCGTCGATTCCATTTGTTTGCGAACACCAGAAACTTAATGTATGGGCCTTAGTGTGATTGCGATTATGCCAATAAAAATGTTCAGTGCAGGCATTGTTCGATACACACGCACTGATCAATTAATGGTTTAATTGAATGATAATGTTATGAAACAGGTGTTCTTTAATTTGTTGGTAATAATAAAATACCTGTTTTTAAGGCTGGCGCTGCTGGCACTGCTGTCGGGGTTTATACTGGTTTGCAGTTGTTGTTGGTTGTGTTGTATGAAGCATAAACTGTTCGATAATCAATACAAATCATTTCATTTTTTTTCTATTTATAATTTTCGTAACGCAAGGTTGATTCAATTAATCGATATTTATCACATTTCCTTTGAAATACTTTTTACCGCAATAAAATTTTACTTGAATCCAAATATAAATAAATATAAATTATAAAATATTAAACAAAATTTAATATATTTTAAGATTATATTTTCTTTTTTTCTCTTTGGCAATAGACATTTAAATTCACCTTTTGATTTGCAGGCGAAAATCAAATTGTTATACGTTTCCTTTAGCAAACAATTTTGAAAATATTTCGATATCCTTTTCCGTTTAACAAATCAGGCACAATTTCCGCCAACGACAGGACTACAAATGCGGCTGCCAACCCGAACACTTTAACAACGACACACAGCAGACAACAAAAAACCAAATATCAATTTATCTTATTTCCTTTTTTCTTGACTTTTGTTTTACATTAAAATTCAAACACAACTGAATTCTTCTGCTCCTTATGGTCAGCAACTTGTTCTCCAAACTTTAAACTAAAACATAAAACAATAATTTCAGCATCTCCTTCAATTGTCTATTCATAATTTTCTTTTGTTCTGACTAACAGAATTCTGAAAGCACTACATATCCCAACGCAGCATCCCAAGACAGCACGTTCAAGCAGCTAGACAGACAAATAAGGACTGTTGCTCGAAACCGTTTGTGTTTTGAATGTAGTCCGTGAATTGAAAAATATACGTTTTCGTTGGTTACGATGTCTGTAAGGACATCAAATGTGCGCGTATGTACGTGGTGTGTTTGTGTGTGTCTGTATGTGTGTGTTAAGGACTCAATTGTGTGTTGTTTCTGTGTAGTTGTGCTAAACAACTGTTGGAATGTTGTACGCAATTTGTTGGCTGCAGAAATATCGTAATTTTTTTGCTTGTCGCCTTTAATACCGTATGTGGAGCGTAAAACACTCGCACACCAAGACAGTCTTTGCTGATGGGCAAAACAGAAGCGAGCAGTCGAGTCGTGGTCCACCACCAGCGCTCGCTGTGCAGAAAATGCAGTTGTACAATCAAATTATACGATTTGTCTTCCACAGAATATACAAACATTTCTAGCCGATATAACTTTTCATTAAACTAAGCAAACAGTCCTTGAAACCGGTCGACTTATTGGCAGATTGCAATTTTTTTTAAAAAGATTCGTCGTTCAAAAAGTATTCACTTCTCATAGATACAGAAAAAAATTGGAATAAAATCAAACAGAAACCCATCAACTTCACTTCTTCAATCACTTGTCGTAGCAAATAATTGCAGTTGACTTTAAAACAATTTAGCTCCGTTTTGAGCGAACGCTTAAATTAATCAAAACTGAGTCCAACATAAACTTCATGTTGAATTAATACGTCCGCCGCATTGATAATACATACGAGTAATGCATGTTCGTACATGAAAACATATTAAATTTACATGAATTCTTACTTGGTCGTACATTAAAATAACATTATTGTGATAAATTTTTGCAAATTTGATTAATATTAGAAATGGGAAATATTATAAAGATATGAGATTGATTGTAACATTCCCCTAATTCATTTGAATGGAACTTGATAGAAGAAGAGTACATGATAGAGCTTAAAGTCAAGCGGAAAAAAGCTACTTTAGTTTAAAGCCTGCATTAATATTCAGTATATTTAAATCAAATTAAAGGCTGGTACTCTTTTAATATGTATGTCACTGCACAATTTTTTTTGTTCCATTTTAAACAATTTTCTGTTTAATATTTCCAAGCTACTGAAATTTTGCTAAATCAACAAACCAGCGCTTTTGTTGGGAACATTTTAGGTGTTTCTCTCACAGAAGATAAATTTTTTTGGCGATTTTACGAATTTGCTTGAAAGAACTGCCAGTCTGGCATCAACGGAGACAAGAGATAAAAACATAAATATTGAGAGTTGGAGCATGTCTGCAACTGTGTTAATCACATACTTATTTTGTAGGAGAAATCAGGTTGTTTGTTTTCAAGCACGTGAAAATATTCTTGGTCAAATAGTTTTATGTGAACTTTTGCGATTTCAAAATGACATATTTCTCCCGCAACAATTCTTTACTATTTTCCGCTTTTGCGTTTTTAAATTAAACGACCGCAAAAACAGCAAATGGCGATTTGCTTTGTTTTCTGTTGTGTGCTTTTGTTTTTGGCTGCAAACTCGTCAAAATAAAAGCAAAGGATTTGCAAGAACTGCTGCTGAAAGTTTAAATAGACCCTTTACAAATGAAACAAAAGAGTCTGTTGATTACCAGTTAATTTTGCAGGAAACTTGTTGAAGACATTTGAAACGAATTCATTAATTTGTAAAATGGATTTAGGGTGGATGCTGAATACGTATTTACCATAAGACCGTTGAAGTGAAGCCTGAAGCAACGTTGGAGGAAACAATTTTAGCGAATACAAATTTTTGTTGTAAGTTGAGCGACTGTCAATCAAAGTTTAATATCATTGGATTTCTAAAGGAAAGGAAAATAATAAATTCTAAGATACTGCAGCGATAACAAAAACAGACAAAAAATATATAAAAATTGATCTCAGCAGCTGATTGCGTTAATTTACTTTGCAAACATGCACAGGCATGTCTATGCAGTTCTGTTTTTCTCAAACAATGAATACTTTTATTCAACAAGCAAAATTTATAAAATTTTACTAAATAATGAAAAAATATATGTTGAGTTCAACAAGATATTTCAAGACACAAATTATATTAATTTTTTTTTTGCAAAGTTTACAAACAGAAAAGCTCTAAGTAATATTATCTTCACAAGTACCTCACGTAACGTAGTCCAGACAGCTTGTGTTTTAAATAAATTGGAAAAGAGAAAGTTTATACCGCTGTCCAATAAGTTAGAGTTAGTGTTGTTAATCTTAAACAACTTTAGCTAGAAACAAGCCACAACAAACACACTGAACATAGAACAAAAACCCAAAAGACGTTAAAAACTGTTTTGCTGCTTTTTGTAGATGGAAATTAAAGCAATTGAATTTGTCTGCCTTCATTTAACCAACCTGCCCTGTGGCAATTAAGCATTTCTTGTGATCACATCTAGCAATTTCTATATAATATTTTGCAGGTGAAGTAACTATTTTATATTATTGTAATTCAGAAATGGCTAAAAATTACTTTGAAAAAGACGATTGCATTTTAGATTTTATAGACGAAAACATGCACGGAGCGAAAACTTTGCCAAATTAAAAACAAAAATAAGGCCATCCTGCGTCAAGTCATTTAGCAATTACGTAAATGGCTGTAACTTAATTTAGCAGCTAATTTGTCCCGGATTGTGTGTCCTCCTTTCGCATAAGACAAATTCATACTATTCAGTATAGTTTTCAGTTTGTTTGCTGTAATTTTAGCCAGCTGTTGACACATCAGCAAAACATAAGAATATAGCAATTAATCTTCATAACTTTTTAATGCTGGGACAACAGTATTTATTTGTTGTTCTCTACTTCACCGGAAGTAATATTTTTGCTGAAAATCTTTCAAATACATCTACAAAAACTCGTTTGTAGGGCCCAAAAGCGTGTAATGTCTTGTAAATGAGTTTTGTCACAACCACTATGGAGTTTTTTTTTTTTTTGGGTTAAATTTATTTCTTGTTGTACTTTGGCTGGATTCGTCTTTCGCCATTGATTCATTTATCACTCTTGCTTTGCTGTATTACCAACAAAAAGAAAAAACAAAAGTCTAACTGTGGCCAAGATACAATTTTTCAATTAATGGAAGCTGTCACCAACAGATCTAAAAGGGGAGATATGAAAAAGCCATGTTAAAGTAAAAATATTTTAGAGACCTGCTCAATGACAACTCAATAACTAATCAAAAATTACTTCGAATTTCTTAGCAGGCCAAACGTTAAATGTAAAACAAAAGCTGTCACTGATCCCTTATTTGATTTTAATTAAAACTTTTTCAATGAAAAGTGTACGAGGGCTTCAGGTAAAATAAGTCGCTGCTGCAAAATAGATCACAAAAAATTTTACTAAAAACTTATTGATCCAGTGAATACTTTTTAATACTCTCTAATGAAAGTATTTGTTGTTGCAGTGAAATAACTTTGTAGGCCCGCAGAAATACTCTTGACAATCGCTGTTTCTTTGGGCTCAAGAGGCCCTTTCTCGAAAAACCAAGCTGACACTATATACCACTTTGATAATCCCTGTACTTCTCTATGGCGCAGAAGCATGGACGGTGTCGCAGGCGGGTGAGGAAGTCCTTGGTATTTTCGAGAGAAAAGTTCTGCATTCAATCTTCGGCCCTGTTTGCGTTGATGGTTTCTGGAGAAGAAGATTCAATCATGAACTGTACGGGTTGTACAGCGACATGAGCCTAACCAGGCGCCTACGGATCCAACGGCTAAGATGGTTGGGCCATGTAGAGCGCATGGAGAATACTGCTCCGACCCGTAGAATTTTCGATTCCGAACCTGTGGGACAACGGAGTAGAGGACGCCCACGGAACCGATGGCGCACACAAGTGGAGAGGGACCTCAACCAACTTGGTGTGCAAAATTGGAGAACGCTGGCTAAAGACCGTGCCAGCTGGAAAACTTTGTTGGTTGAGGCCCAGGTTCGCCACGGACTGTAGCGCCAAAAGAAGAAGAAGAATAATAAAAACATTGCAGTTCTCGTAATAAAGTGTTTGTTGGTTGTGTGAAACTCTTTTGTAAATCCTGTTTCATCAAAAAGTTTGCTACTTCAGCTAATTACATACATACATACATACATATATATTTATATGCTTTGACTGCTTGTATTCAAATGCTGGATTTGGTTTAGAACGAAAAAAGCAGGTTTTTTTAAACTCAATGTGGATTTTTTTGGCTCTTGATATATATATATGTGCGTGTGTATAACAAAACAGGGATGTTAGTAATATATTTTATACTCGTACAAGTAAAATAGTCCGTTACTTTATGGTAGATTTTCAACAAGTCTGGCTTTTCATGTTTGTTGTTACAAGGCAGGACAACGGTATTTCATTTTTATACAATATATTCTCCCGTAGTGTATTTATATACATACCTTTAAAATGTTTCTCCCTCTCTCTCTCTCTCTCTCTTCTTTCGGTTTTTGTTTGTTCTGTTTTGCCTGTTTTGTTGTCGGAGTAATTTAAATACGAGTACTTATGACGTATACAAAACTGGTTTAAATTTATTCATGACGTATACGCAACCCTGCTTCGAATCATCTTCGCCAATTTGGGGCATTTTAAAATGCCAAACGCACCTTTTTTCCTTCAATAAAAAATACGTTAATTTATTTACTGGCCTATTGCCAGAATTTCACTATAACGAATTCTTTTGAGCCAAAAATAACACAATAAATATTCATACAAACATATGTGAAAATTATGTTTGTTGTAGATGAATTATGTATGTGTGTATGTATGTATGTACGCTTGAGGGACACGGACTTGTAAAATTATAATTGGGCAAAACTACGATCAAACTTAAGGGGCTTCAAAAAAGATACCTGCCAAAAGATTTTATGTGGTACGACAAACATTTAAAAAACATTTTGCTAGCCATTAGCTTTTAATCTTGCCCCAGCCCTGGAAAAGCTAAAAAAAAAATTGGGGTCAGTAATATAAATTGTACTTAATGTAATACATAGAATTATAACAAAAACAGCCCAAATGAATGGACGGCCTAATCAACATGAAATTTGTAATTGAAATCCAATTGACGAACGCATCTTGGCGTTTTTCTTTGCCGAATTATTACAGTACAATCGGTTAAAAAAGTTTCAAAATCTGTAGGTAACTTCTTCCGATATTGTTTATTATTCGATTAAGTCATTCATTATTCACAATCACAAAATACACGTGTATTTCAATTCCATTTAAAAACAGCACAAGTAAGCGGTCAATAAATTTATTTTTATAAAAAATATTTTTGTTATAAACGCATTAAATATTCTATTGTTTGTGGGGTCTTCCTTTCTTTAGATTTTTTTTTTTTTTGGTTTAATGTTAAAATTAAAACAAATATCTGTACAACTGTTTCAGCAGATTACCAGTCATGCGAAAAATCCTTCCATTACGATGGCCTCCGCCGTTGTGCTGTTGTTGTTTAGCGCCCATCATAGGCGCGACGTGCGTTGCAGCTGCTGGCATCTGATTCTCGGACAGCCACTCGTGTATGTCGTGGCCGAACTTTTCTAAAAAATGTTCGCTCATTTTCACCTTTTTGCCAATTTTTGGCGAATTAATGTCAATGAGCCCACTGCTGTACTCATCGCCCCCCGACTTAAGTTCTGTTTTTATTTTGTGATGCAAGTCGTTGAACTGTAATTGGGTGGGTGCAGGAGAGAGAGAGAGAGAGAGAGAGAGGGGAAAATAAAGGATATTGAAAATATACAAATCAAAATTAATTAATATACCTGATGACGTCCCTGCGTTGGCACAAACTCGGCAATTCGATTGAAAATGTCCACAAAAAATAGTGACCACACCAGGGTCTCATAATGATCTGATATGTACTGCCACATGACTCTGCGCGCCATCATGTTTGTGTGGAATAAGTAGACAACATAAATTAAACTTTCGCTTTGGTTCGGTACGAACTGTGTGGAGTTGGTGCCAAAAATTAGGTCCAAATACTGGCGTATCTGTGCTTCGTTTTCGGTGCAGCGCAAATTATATAAAATGTCCTCATACTGCTTCATATTGTGATCTGTAGTCGAGACGATGCGTACGATGGCATTGAATTCTTCATCCGATAAATATTTGCAAGCTGAACAAAGAACCGTGTCTTTGGTAACAAAGAAATCGTTTGTATCATCTTCGAACTCAATGTTGTGGAAAATATAGTCAAAGCCCAGTTGCCGGGTAAAATCTAAACAATCGGGTATGTTTACTTTGCAGGCCATGCGCAAAACCGACATGTGCAGCTTATTGGAAATCATTTTTCTCGACGCTGGACCATTTGCGAAAATCTTGTGATAGATGGGGCCAATAATTTGCTTCAAAAACTGTTGAAACAACTCAAATGAGGCGGTGCCGTACAAATTATTTCTCAAAAGCTCCACTATGGGGGAAACGAAGTTCCATACCAGCAAATTGTCCTCATTAACTAAATACTTTAGTAGTTCAAATACCACATCAATAGAGTATTCGTTGCGCTCTACCGCCGAGTGGAGGTGCTGAAACAGATCTGCTCGGTTGAACTCATGTATCACCAAGTGGTTCTGCTGCAAAGCCAAAGCGATCTTGCGCAGGTTTCTGTTGTCATAGAGCACGTGATAAAAGCTAGTTTGCTGCTTATTGGCCACCAACCAATCATTTGCCTTCAATTCTATGCCGAAGTCTGCGGCACTTAAAGTTATTTCCTGTCTGGGGGGCATAAAGTAATCTGCGGTAGTGCGACTAAAGTTATTATTTGAAGGTGTGGCAAAATTCAATGGAATCCACCAGTGCTCTGGCTGGTTGGGATTCTTAGAGCGTTGCCTAATGGTGATTGTATTGCTCTCGTAGTTTCTTATCACGTGGACGATTGGTATCCATTTGCTCTGAGTCCATGACGCCATTATATTGGGAATCGACGACTTCCATTCGGCATCTTTAAACGTTGCATCCTCCTCAACAGCGGCCTGCAAACTTTCGAACAAATCGACTTCGTTGGCCACCGAGTATTGACTTAACAGGGTAAAAACTTTTTTAAATTAATTGTTATACTCCACTCTTTTTCAAAGATTTCCGGTTCTAAAAGCAAACTTACTATTTCTTTAAAAATAAATGAATGCCGCGCACAAACGTTTTCTGGTTGAAGGCGTGATGGAACATGCGTATAACGCAGGCCGCTTAAGATCAGTGAAAGAAAGAGAGAAGTAGAAAGAGAAAGAGAAATATTAAATAAGAGCGTAATCTGTGCGTTTCAATGGGCAATTACTTTTCCCGATCAATTCAATTCGTTGGCTTTCGTGTTGTTAAAACAAGAACAACAACAACATAACCGAACATAATCGATTTAATATGTTAATTTTATTCAACAATTTGCCATCACTTGCATTTCTGTTTCATTGTAGACCACAACAACCAATAATCATAATTTCCCAACAGAAAAATTTTTCCAAAATTGGCGAAAACAGAATCAGAAAGTAGCCCAGCAGTGGCGGGCTTGAATGAGAAGTGCTTGTGTAATAGTGGGCTCGGTCTTAGATCGGTTAATGTGTACGACAAAAAGACGTTTGTTATGTCTGTTTTAGGTTATATCCTTGATTTGTCACATCATGGCTTTTTTGCTGACAATTTTGTTTTCTTGTTAAATTACAAGCTATTTTCAACTAATAATAGATTATTAACCTGACGATTGCCGGTATTGTTTAACTCTTCGAGAGATTTTCATTGGAAATGAGAGATCACTCAAAAATAAAAAAATTAAATTCTCCCAGAAAATTACGAATTTGTTGCATCGGGGGCGAATTTGCTTTGATATTGCATGACTTAATGCAGAAGATAGTCATGGCAAAATGGTCACACTGCCTGCAACAGCTAAATGCTTAATGCATTAATGGTGCTTGATTGTGGTTTCTCTTTATTTCTTTCCCACATAAATTATTTCACACGAACTATCCAATAAACTGATAAGTTTTGCCATCATTTTACTCACCTTTCGAATAGGATATGATATCAAATATCAGTGCTATGTCACTTTCGGTCTCCACATAATGGGTGATGGGATGCGGATTCACATTCAACTCATTGAAGCTGTAGGCTCTATCGGCTGTTTCAATCAAGAAATACTCCATACTTTTGTATTCCGGATGCAACTTGGGAAGAAGAAAATGTATTGCAATTAGCTGAACTCTATTCAAGTCCGATTGAAATTTATACGCATGTAGTTACCAAATCAATGAAAATGTGAGCAAAATATGTGGCAAAGCCTTCATTTAGCCAGGCATATGACCACCATGCTGGCGACACTAAATCACCAAACCATTGATGTGACACTTCATGGACAATTGTCATGATTTCCTTAATACTCTGATGCACATTTCTATTGCCCCTGTACAGTAAGTAATCCTCCTTGTAAGTTATTAAGCCCCAATTTTCCATGGCTGCGCCATAGTTTTTATTCAAAGCAACATGATCCAGTTTGTCCAACGGATAACGGATGCCTAAATAGTCCTCTATAACCGTCAAAGTGCGTATAGCAAATTTGAGTTCCCTCAATCCTTTATTCTTGCATGTCGGTGGCGTGTACAAACGATGGGTGACATTACGATACTCCTCGGATATAAAATCGAAATTTGAGACCACAAACGCCACCAGGTAAGTGGAAATTACGGGAGTTGTAAAGAATGTGGTTGTTGACAAATCGCTACCACTGCAAAGACATTTTTTTCAATTTTTGTTTTTTTGTTTAAATTTATGTATATATATGTGTGTGTGTGTGTGTGTGTGTGCGTCGCTGTTATTGCAACACAAACGAGCCCTCACCTGTGTTCAACAACTTCGTAGGCGTTCATATTAGAGATGACATTGTATATTTTGCCATGAGTTACGCGTATTGTAAAGTTGGCCTTAAAGGCAGGCTCATCATAACAAGGTAACGCTAAGCGGGCACTAGTTGGTTCAAACTGTGTTGCTGCATTGTAACTGCAAGAAAGCAGACAAAAAATATAATAAATACTTTCAGAAAAATCAAACAGTGCAACTAAACAAACATTTTAGCGGCAGAACACAAACAACACCAAAAACCCAGCAAACAAAGTTGCAAATCTTTGGGATACCTCGATGTACAATTTTAATATTTTTAATAATAATCAGTATTTGCCAAATGGCAAAAAAGGGGGAGGGGGCAACTGATACATTCGGGCACTACATTTCTTTAATTATTAATATGAAATCAAACCGGTGGCGCGTTTCCGTACCAGTATTTCCTGCATCCAACATTTGCTCACATGCAACAAAGGAATTGAAATTAAAACGATGTGAATTTGCGAAAAAAAAAATCGATTCTGTAATTCTTTTTTATAAAAAACTGAGTACTTTTGACGTCAATTAAGCGCATTTTAGCACTAAACGTGTTTCGGTAGTAAAACTTTGTGAGATATTTTACAAGGAAGCTGTCAAAATATTTCCTAACTAACGGCAAAATGGGATTATACATTTCAGGAGCAAGAAATATTAAACTGCAGTTCTAAAACGCAAAAAATCCCCAACTTTTTTATTCTCCAATTCCATTAACTTTATGTATTAATTTAAGAAAATTTAAACTTCTGTCTTATATATGTACAAAAAATCAAATGTATTAGATATTTGGGACTATATTGGCGAATTGGACTCGCACCTCAAAGTTAAAAAAAAAAAGTAAATGCCAACATTACGCTCGCTTCCCCCCCATCTCCTAATATGCTGCCAAACTTGATGTTTCCCTGCCACATGTTTTCCTGTGTCAACGCAGACTTTTGGAAGAACAAAGATTCTTGACTGTACGAATAAAATAAACGTTTAATTCTAAAATATGAAATGTAAAAATGCCAACAAAATCAACACAATTCCTAACCCAACTTTTTTTGACACAAGTAAATGCTTTTACACAAACAAACAAACCAGTGGCCTCTACATTGTTGTATTTATTCTCGAGTTGCATTAGCTTGATACGTATATATATACGAGTATATATATATATATGTACATATATATTGACATAAGCACATTCGTATTATTGGGTTACAATTTTTTCTTCCCTTGACTGTCTACTTTTTTCCGGCAGTGTGAGGTCCTATTTGTCCTAAAACCCAGGCTGGTATCCATTAATATTTTTCTGAGTTGTTCAGTTCACACTCTGTGGTGCGATTTTAGGGCTCTTGTTGCAGCTAAAAGTTGTGCCTTCTGTTTTCTCACAGTGCAAATGGTATCGGGCGGCGTGAACTTGATTCTTTTTGACATTTTTACGGCCAATATTTTTTTGGACACAAGACTCTGGTTGTCACAAAAAATTCATGCCAACTGTAGTCCGTCCCAAAAGTACCGCTAGTTCGAAAGAATATGCCTTTCGAACTAGTGGAAATTCGTGGAAACGCAGATGCTTCCTATTGGACGTGCACTTTAGCTTGACTGCAGCTCAAACAATCAATGAAATTGTTGATTGTACGAGTATTAGTCTGATAAAATAATAAAATGTTAAACATAAAAGTAAAATTGTTTGTTTAGCGAATTGTTTATTAAATGAATGTTGACATTGAAGACGGCAAAACCGTTGCAATTTTTTTACTACTTGTTTGTTTTGACACAGGGAGAAAAAAGGCAACAGGCGAACTGATAACAAAAGTTCACATGCCTTCACTATCGGCGGCTGTTTTAAAATCAATGCTGGCGCATTGAAGAGCTGGACTGCTTGTCATAGTGAATCTATCGATGACGCCACCGTGAGGGGAATTTTTTTCAACAAAAAAACAATTTACTCTGTTATCAGTTGCTGACTTTTTTCAGTCTTTTTTAGTTTGTATATGATTTTAGATCGGTTTTTTATACATATATGCACATATATACATTCTATGAGAGTGTGTATTTCTCCAGTACTTACATGGTTTGATTATTCGGATCCTCGTAGGCCAGCCAGTAGAGACCAGCATACTTCTCATTCATGGTTCCCTCGTAGAGAACTTGCAGGCGATATTTTTTAGTCACCTCAAACACTTGATAATATTCGACGGCATGAATGATAAGAAAATTTGTACGATTGTCGTGAGTGAAGGTCAAGTCCTGCAGCCGTAGGCCCGTTTCCAAATCGTAGCAACTGATGTTGAAATTTCTTAAATTTTTGGCATGCAAGACAATTTCATCCGTGGACTCCCTTATGACCAAATCAATTGTTACATTGCCCTTGAAATCCAAATCGCCCCTGTGGACGTTGGTTGTGACATGCCAATGGTAATGCAACGGGAATGTCGAATTGGGCAAACGTAGGGAACGCGTTTTAATCAGCACATCAGGCACACTTGTTGTTGGCACACTTGATGCTGGAAGGGCGGTAGTGTTTTCCACACATCTAACGTTTCTTAAAAATACTGCAGCGTTCAACAATATCAATGTTAAGAGCCTACAATTTGTGCTCATATTGAAGTAATGTGGCCGTTTTCCCAAAGCCAAAATCCGCAGCTCTAAATATTCTCACTTTGTACGGGCGGCCGTTCGAACCGTCCAGCTCCAGACTACAAATGCAACTAAATTAAATGTCTCGGCCAAAATTGGTGATAAGATAAGATCACACCGACCACTAGAAATTTGTGTAGACTTTTTTGTTTAAACAAAAAAAAAAAAAAAAACAAACGGAAAGCGCTGAGCGGCTTCAAATCTTATCATGAGAGAGTTGAAATAAGTTTTCATTAACGATTAAACAAACCAAAAACACATCGTTTTGTGCCCCCGTTTAATTTTAGAATGTTTTTAGCAACTAAAATTGAAGTTCCGACTTCCGTACAAATACTTGGGTAAAAGTTTTAGTAGAGCGCAGTCGCGCTATAGGTTCAACTAGTGTTTTTTCATACAATAAGTTCAATGCATAGAAAACATTTTGAGGCGCATGCGGCAAAAAGTAGAACTTTTAACCAAATTGACCAGCTGACAATTAAAAGCAATAAATTGAATAAACTTGTTAATCATGGAAGCAAAAAATTGATTTAAAGTATCAATTTTGCGTTGTTTTTCTGCATTGCTCATTTGTTCTTGGACTTACGGATGGTGCAGGACAAGAGCTACGCCGATTTGCTGTATCAGCTTTAAAGAATAATAATTAGCAGAGGATTTTGGCTTTTGGTTCTGACACAGTCTTTTGATTAACTGGCCACTCTGTGAACTCATTAAAAATAATCTTAAATTCCCATTTAAATGTTCGAACGTATTTTCCCTAGACTTATACATTTATATTAATTTTAATTTATCTATAAACACAAAACTGTGCTGCTGTTTCCGTAATAAATCATTTTTAACCAGAACCAAATTATTGATATGCTGATAAAAAAAAAGTATTAAGCAAACAACAAATATGACGAAATTGTTAATTATTGCAAAACAGCAAAAGTTTTTTTAAATATTTGGAAGAAAGTTAAAGCAACGCAAATACAAGATCGTTATCTTAGCGAAAGTTAACAATTGGAAAGTTGAAAATCTTATAAATTTCGTAAATATTTATTTATTTATTGCCCCAAAAGCCGCTTGATCGGGCCTGATAATTGCGGTACAATTTCAATACAAACATCTGAATTACTTCGTTGTTTTGTCCCAACGACCAGTACAAAATATCAAAATAGCCTCCTCAGATGCAGTACATTTGTGCCAGTTTTTTTCCCATCCTCGAAACACTTTCATGGGAGTTGCGTTTGATCAATAAATTACGAACAAGTGACGGCTCAAAACTCAGCAATTTGGAATGCCATACAATTTCCGTAAAATTGCGTGGCACGAGCAGAATCGTATTTATTTAAAAAAAAAATAGTTTTTCTCTTAAAATATGCCACCAATTAGGAAAATTGAAGAAGAGTATAAAAATTCTTGGCAGCCGCGATTTTAACAAAGAAGACGCAAAGGCGCAAATTGTCCAGCATTTACACCAAAGCGAAGTCTAGTTCATGCGAGCCAAGTCTAGTAGATTTACTCACGGGACTTCCCATGCGATAGTAAATCTACTGCATGACTATATTTTGCTAAACCCTTCTCAAATGTAGTTGACAATTGGTTAGAGAAAGTTTAAAAGTGCGCTACACAAAATTTATTACCAGTTGCAAGGCAGCACTGGGCCGAAGAATATCTCTTGCATCGTGGTAATTAAATTTTAAGTGCGGTCAGGCTTCTTGCTGGTGTTTGGTGTTCGAAACTGTAGCGTTCATTTAAGGAATTTCGGGTCAGCCACCCGGCTACTTCCCATCGGAGAGCATGAGTCGTATAAGTCAGACACAGACACACCATCATGGCCATATGGTCGGCATTAACCGTCCAACCTGTTCACTTATAACTTGTAAATTTACTTTGCAAGTTATAAATTATTAAATAAAAATTTATTACATCTATTTTATTAATTGTAACTAATTTCTTAGCCATTTCTAAAGTTTTCTTTTGCTTATGTTTTGTACAAAAATGTGCAACTCCCATCTCTGGCCTGTAAAGATACCGCTTTTGTTCTAGCTTTAGTTGTTAACTATGCTCTTGATGTTCTTCCACAAATATTTTCAGTTGATGAAACAGATCGCAGCCGGAAAGATGTTTATACTTCGCTTCACTCCTTATCAAATAATACAATATTTATTGATCTTTTTTGTGTCAAGTGGGGTGATTGCCAAACAAACGCCTGTTAAATGTGCAGCTCATGGTGAATATGTAAGTAGATCGTAAAAAAACAATAAAGCATTCGTTTAAACAAATTAGTAATTAAGGTAAACTTAAATTTAATTGTTTCAAAGTAGGTACATACATACATACATATGTCTGTCTGTATGTATGTACATACTTTAAGCATTTAAGTCTAAAAATGTTTTGTTTGTTTGTTTGTTTTTGTTTTTTTTTTATTTGCGCATCTTTAAACTTTCAAGAAAATCTGGTTTTTAAGAGAAATCTTAAAATAAGCGTCTGTGTGTGTGTGTGTGTATGTGTGTGTGTGTGTGTGTGCGTCTATGTATTAGGCTGGTGCATAAATTGCGAAATATTTATTGTATATTTTACATTTGCATACGAAATTAGTTAATTTTCTTCTAAATTTAAGTTTTAATTGAATGGCGGCTTCAGCTCTTCAAGCATAAAAAGTTGTTGTTTTTTAATTGCGTTTAAAGTATGGCAGCATCATTTATTATTTCCAAATATTACGGAACACAGAACAGTTGTTTTGCTATTGGACAAAAAAAAAACAAACTTGTTTCTGAATAGTTCTCTTTTTTTACAGCCATTTACCGTTATTTTTGTTGCAATTGCAATTCGTGCGACTAAAGTTCGGTACAAAATTTAGCAAATTTAATGCGTTGTGCCTGCTAGAAACGAAAGCGCTTAATTAAATAAATATCCGCACGTGTATGTACATACATATGCACATATGTATGTATGTATGTATGTATGTATGTATGTATGTAGGTAAGTATGTGTGTGTGTATGTGTTTTGTGTACTTTTTTACACAACAACAAACCAGCAGGCACTTGAAATCATATGGTGAATCAGTTGGCTTTAAATAGAAATTACTTACATGTCAAATACATTCATTCGAATATGTATTATTAATCTTTGTAGTGAAAAACAAAAAAAAATCTTATATCAGCGGACATTAAGATCAACATTCAAATAAGAAACTGGGCCTTAGTGCACACATGTGTAATATAAAATACATACATATTTATGTACATATATGAGTGCAGGCACATGCATGTCTGTATGTATATACATATTTATTTTGATTTCCTGCTACATATGTATTTCTTATTTTAATCATTGTTCATATACTTTCTTATTAATTGTTATGCAGAGAAATTTTTGGCCAGCTATACCATAGAGAAGAAATTTTTATTATGCATAAATACTTTTCTTTGCATAAAATAATACATAGATACATACATACATACATATGTATGTATGTATTTATATAAAGCGCTTTTGATGCCAAATTTTAGATTTAGATTTCGTAAAAACTGTATCGGCACTAATTAAACTTTTCGTATCCCGCAAGATTTATACAAAACTTTCAAATGATGAGCAATATTGAGCTCATTGATGCCTCGACGGATGAGTTGACAGAGTATACGATCAACAGCCCTGAGGTTGCAGGCTCGAATCATAAGAAAAATTCGGTGATTCTGCAGACTAGCAAATAAGCCTTTTCAATTTTATGTTTGTTAATAAAAAATTAAGTTCAAAAAAATTTGCCCATCATGGACTTTCAGCAACGTAGTGGACAGCCGCATACTATAGAAGAATTAGAAAGTCTCATAACTCGGCAATTATGCGTTTCCGAATCGTAATGTTTTGACATCGAAATGAACCGAAAACATACGAAAGTCATCAACTGCCCTCTCTATACGTCGACATTTTGTATTTGTAGGGGCCGCCCTACTGCTCAGCGGACTTGAAAGCCTTTGAAAAACATGTTCCCGCATTTGACTATACCTACATACACACAAACACACATACATACGCAGCTCTATTTTTATGCACATGCATACATACATACATATATCCATATGTAAGTATCATACACATACATACATATGTACAAAGTATGTACTCGTATGTAGGTGTGCGTGCAATGGACACAACTGCTTTGGAAATATTTCCTTAGAATATTCAAAACGGTTTTTTTTTAACCAGGTAATGCTGGCGTATCCATTTTCAGAGAAGAAGTGCATCAATCAGCCTAAAAAGATATTTAGGCCCAATAACAAACATTTTTCCGTACAAAATAAATTACTATTATTTATCAACTTACTCGTTAGTGTTTCCACCGGCACGAGGTAGTTTGTGATCTTCGAAGCTTCGAAATTACATAATTTGACATGTTTTTTTTTTTTTTTTTTTGTTAAGAATTTTCTCTCTTCGTTCGTTGGTTCGCACAATTACATTTCAGACAAGAAGAACATTTAAAATATTGTTCTTGTTTTAAACGCAATTATCTCCGTTCACCGGTTCGATATAAACGTTCGATAAAAACAAGAATCGCTCAGCGAAATAGAGTGGTTATAATGGCGCTGCATTTTTTAAGCCTAAGTCCCAGCATTATCGATCCTTTGTATTGAGTGGCCAAAATGTTGGCGAACCTTAACTTTCGATATCCACCAACTCACCCATCGAGGCACCAATCAAGTTAAATGAAACGAAACTAAGAATTTCTTATCGTTATTTTTCATTTCTTGTAAAACTACTGAGCAAAATTGATGCCAAAACAAACAAACAAAAAGAGATTCGACTTTCCCGATTTGTTGTTGGCTACGACATTTCGATAAGGAAATTGCTTTCAATTTCCCTGCAGCCTGCGTCGCAGCTATCAGTTCAATGGACTTTGACGAGGAGTAGCAACTTGTAATCAATTTGCCAGAAAAGTTTTGCTTGCTTAAGTCTGGGGCGTAAAACGCTTTTTAAGAATGTTTTAAATGTACTCATATGTACATACATACATACATACATATGTGCATATATGTGTGTACATGTGGTTTAGGTTTCATTGCCAAACGCTTCTTCAGTGATTTATTAGTTTGTTTAATTTTCAAAAACCTCTTCCAAGTGCCTCAATCACTGGGACTGCTGTTCGAATGCCTGCTTAAGTTATATGTATCGTTGCGCCCGTGGTCAAGGCGTTTATCCCTATCCGTTCCTGGGCATCAGTTACAAACCTGCCGTTACCTTGGAGCAAATACTTGAGCAAAACTTTGGCAGCCCCAATGCACTGCCCAATCAGGATGATGCTAAGCCTTATTTTGCCAGCCGTTTTGGTGCTGCTGACGACGCTGCGGCCACTGAAATAAAAATTGTTTTACAAAAATCAGAAGAAGCTGGCAGCGAAGTACCGATTACAAAAAGTCCAGTCGATTTGACAGAGACTTCTGTTGTGCTGGAAAACCACCATTTGGATTCCACCACCTTGGCAAATGCTGTAGACTTGGAGTATCACTTGGACTCTTCCACCTTAAAGAGTCCTATGGAGTTGGAGGAAACCTCGACGCCGACAGAGGCTAACATGTGTGACGACAAAACTGAAGCTCTGTTGGCTGATAGTGGACTGGATACAACCCTAGAAACAGTTAAAAGACCATCCGATAAACCGTCCTGTGCCGCAATCGGACAAAAGGTAAATAATTTAGTACAAGTTTTCTTTTATCTGCTGACTGTCCTAAATCAATCTGTCCGGACCGAATATCGTATGCGGAATGTCAATCGCATTTCAAATTCTCCGTGTAGTTTTCTCCCCAGAAAACTCACAATTAGTGTAATAATTTTTATAATTCTGTTTTTGGCATTAGATTATATCACTACCGACATTCTGACCGCTACTAAAGACTTACTATATCCCTTAAAAATTGTCTGTGCTATAAATATTTAAGACTTGTGTGTTATTAGGAGTAGGTGGTGCTCCGCCTATAAATGTAACCAACAGACTAATGACATACATACACTCTTCGTACTCTGTACAATAATCTATTTACCACTTGCGTGTCATCCACTATTCACTAGTACTGTAAGTTGTGCTGGCTAACTCTGTACCCCAGTTGGGGCAATGTCTAGCTGCTCGTGCACATTTGTATGTACATACATATCGTTACCTGAAATGCAAAAGGGCGTAACAACATATTTCAAAATTTTACAGGAGAGACAAAAAACTCCAAAAAATCAAAGATTACGAAGCTGGTGTTGCAATTTCTTCAGTACAGCATTAAATTGCGATGATGCATTTATTTCGTAGAAAAAAAAAATTTCTTTAATCGTCATTTTTATTAGATATGGGTTGCGCCCTTTTGGTTTAAGAAAAAACCAACTTTGTTGTTACGACCTTTTGATTTTCTTTAATAAAATGGTTGTTATTGACAGTAGGGCTGTAAAAATGTAGGAGGACATGTAATTCGATTTGCTCTACAATAATAAATGAAAAAACCCATTTTGAATTTTTTGGTTGTTACGCCCTTTTGCATTTCAGGTAACGATATATAATAATATTTAACATAATTTTCTTTTTTCGCAGTGTTACGTACATGAAAACTGTTGCAGCCAGCTCTGCCACGGTTATTTACATCAGTGCGTTACATGAGTACAAATACGATGCGGCCTCCAGTTCCCAGAAAGTCCTCCAACTTGTAAAAGCAATAAAATATATTGAAATTAGAACTTTATAGATTTGATAACCTTTTATATTAATGTATGTATGTACTTTTGGAGAAGTAAAATAAAAATTTGAACTACTTAAAAATACAAATTTTCATTTTAATAATGGAAATTTGTGGCAGTGTACCAGCTAAACGAAATTGTGCAAGTACGTATGTATGTATGTAAATTTCTTATAGTTACATATACATACATACATATACGTATATAAGAGAGAGATATATGAGAAATTTAATTACCAGTTCTCAGCTTTGATATACTAATTCCATTCCATTGTTTAACTTTTGCCTTTTCTATCTAAAGAATTTTGTCACATCAATAAACCTAAATATTAGCAAACGAAGGCAAAAGCGATTGTTATTTTCCGATAAAACTCATACTTCAAGTCAACATTCACTTAATAATCGTTTTTCCATGGCATTGTTCAGTCACGTCCTAAATTAAGCCAAAAATTAAGCAGATACTTGAGTTTCCAAAAAAAAGGCCATTTACTTCAATCACGTCATTGTGTCAGTTGTTATTATTAACTGCGTAGATATTATTTAAATTTCATCTGACAAAAGAATCTGAATCTGAACATATATTCGTATGTATAATTAATCATGCGTGTTTTGTAATTGCTTTTATGCCCGATTCGGAAAGGATGGTGTGCACAGATGTGCACATCTGAATGTTATGGAAATCGGTTTAGAACTATTAGTCCTAATGCCACTATCAACTTACATTTACTAACACCATTAAACAAAAGTCGTGTTTTTACACATGTGTCGTTGTGCTGCAAAGCAAAAAATAAACAAAGTTAAATATTTGTAAGTACAAATGATTGTTTTATTTATGTATTTCAACACAAATCAACCGAAAAAAATAAACCCTAAATGGAGTGTATGATCACCTATAAAGTTGTTTCCACTCAAGTTAATAGTGGACAAAAAATTACACATATTTTGTGCAACGAACATTAAATTTAAAGTCCAAATAACAAGAATTTAGGAATTTGTATTGCTACGCGGTTATGGTACCATCAACAAGCTTGGTACCATTTTGCCAAGCTTGGTACTCTTTTGGATTCGAGTAGAAGCAAAGTCACCACCTACTGATAATTATGCAGTAACTTTGGGCTTTAACTCAATAATGGGATGCAAATATTTCACAACACTGCAATATTTACTTTGCTTTTCTATATGGGAGCGCGATATTTAAGGCGTTAGTAAATCCACATTTCCTCTTACCACATAAATAAACTTCAGATCAAATGCCTGAAGTCCTGCGGTTGTTAATAGTTACCTTCATCTTGCCATCTTCATGCATGCCTCAAGAGTATATCGTTGGCTTGATGTAGAAAGGTCGTAACTTGAGATGTCATATACTTATTGACGAGCAATTATTTATAAAATTTCTTGCGATATTCTTGCTATCAACTATTCGTTTCGTGTTGGTTTATTCCACGCCTCGTTGTTAGTAGATTTCCACCAGACCAGTACTGTCTTCGTTAAGTCTTTTTTCTTTAATAAACTTTCATATTTACTTTAAAGGGCTCACTTTTCTCATTCTGATTTCGAAATGCTGCGTTTCGGAAAATAATAAGAGCATTTTAATTTTCATTAATCCGTGTGTTATTGCAAACCACCCCATACATAAGTTTTGTCATTTTCTTGTTTTATTATAAATTAATGTACATGATTCATTTGGCTTTTATTTTATTTCCTTAAGAAAACAAACTTAGTAAAGCGACTGACTGACTTGTCTAAGAACGTAAGAGGGCTAAATTTTTAATCCTAAGTTGTGTAATATGTTTGTAATTATTGTATGAATATTTTAGCAAATGAGCAAAATCCTCTATTTTTAATCGTTTTGTTTTTAATGTTAAACGTAGAGCTAAAAAATAATACAAATGTATTATTAACAATAAGTCTGTTTCAAAATTTAAAAAGAAATTAAATGTTTTTTTTTTTAATATATAATTTTTTTTTTATTGAAATTAAAAAAAAATCTCTTTTTAGATTTTAATTACATCATATTTTTTTGTTTTTTTTCTTTCTTTTTCATAAATTACAAAAAAAATCAATAAAAAATTTCATTTCAATATCATTCTATAGAAATAAAGACAAAAACAGATTTTTTGTTAAAATAAATGAAACAAAATGTTGTTTTATAAAAAAGCCTAAAATGATTATCATAGAGAAGGAGAAAATGAAATGAGAGAGAGAGAGAGAGAGAAGTATTTTTTCTTCAATTTATATTTAAGGCGCCGCCGTGTATATCTTATTTTGTTTTTCTTTTTTTTTTTTTAATTATAGCTTTGATAAGCTTTTAGTCTTGTTTGGTATGGAAAATGAAACAATTTTAAGAAATTTACAAAACAAAAAAATGTATGTAGAGAGAGAGAGAGAGAGAGGAGGAATTTGTTTAAAAAAGTAATATTAATTCAACAATAATTTAGAACGTTTGAAACTTATTTTTTCTCAAATCAAATTTGGACCATGATCTAATAAAATCAAAAAAAAAAAAAGCAAATAATTTAAAAGTTAAACTTTTTAAATGGCGGAATGACCGAAAAAACTGCTTCAGTAGCTCTGCTTCTATTTGAACTGAACTGCTGCTCACTTGCAGTTTTTCAATCAGTGTTAAAAAAAAGAACTAATACATCTATAATTTGTTTATACACATACGTATATATATATATTTTTTTTTTTTTGTTTTTTTTTTTTTGTGGGATTTTAGTTTTATAATGTTATAAAAATTTTTTAAAAATAAATACTATAAAAACGATTTTTTTCAACAAATTGAAAAACTACAAGTTTGTTTCAAGTTCGAGTCTTCAAAACAACAGCTTTTTAGATACAGCCACAGCTCTTTACATAACAAGGCAGTTTGGGCAAAAATAAAAGTACACACAAGAAAACTTAAATACTTTGCTTTATAAAATGTATCAGAGATAATTTAAAAGTACAGGAAAATGTTAATAAAACATCGCATCTAAATAAAAAAGGAACGCTAAAATGAGAGCTAACGCGGGTGTGAGACATCTTATAAAGATTACATTCATTAACGCTGCTGTGGCTTTTTCAGCTGCTTTTTTTCTGTTTTGTTCTGTCTTATGTGGGTTTTTAGTTATTTTTTTATGATTTTTTATTGAGAAGTTGTGTTAGCTACAATCGTTTTGGTTGTGTTAGCATAACAATTGAGCGTTGAACGAGCTACTATAGTTGGTGTTGGTGTTGATGTTGATGTTGCCGCCGTAACTGCTTGTTGTTGTGTAGGTGGTGGTTGTAACGATGGTTGTGAAGCTGGAGGTGTTTGTGGATGATAGAAGAATATTAATGGTTAGCGACGCACACCGTAGCTGTTACCTTGTGGTTGTGAATTGTTGCCTCCGCGCATTTGGGAGCCGCCGCCACCGCCGCCGCTGTTACCACTATTTGAGGCTCGATTATCATTACGGTTAAAAGCATTACCCATACGTGGAGGACCGCCGGAGCCGCCACCATTAGAACCACCTCGCGACATGCTATTAGCATTATTTCCCACACTATTGCCGCGCATCATACTTCCACTGCCAGAGTTTGATAATGAGCGCGATGGAGGACCACCGCTCATGTTACGTTGATTGTTCATGTTGTTAATACCGCTACCGCTGTTGCCACTGCCTCCCATGCTTTGGCGTGGAGGAAGATCATTTAGGCGAGTGCGCGGCTTTTTTTCTTCAACGTTCAACATTTGTCCATCAGATGAATCGGGGAAGTACAGGGGCTTTAAGAAAAACACAAAAGAGAAAGTGCAATAAAACATTATTATGCAGTTAGATAAAACTTCACTTGGCCTGCTCCAGCCCCTTCTAAATTAAATAGTTAAAATGAAAACAACAAAACCAATAACGAAGCAACCAGTTTATGCATTTCTCACATCGAACATTTTTTCACAAAGATTATAAAGGATTAGTGTTTCTGTGCCAATTGAACCTGTTTGACGTAAGTTATTAGAGTTTTGGGATCAAATGTGCTTCTGCACTAAAGCTTTTACACTTAAGCTGTTCAAACACTTCCCAAATCAAAACGACGCGCTATTCTGCATTTCAGCGTAAAATATGTATATTAAAATGGATTCAGAAAAAATAAAATATATTGAAAAAACCTTCTTCGCCCGTCGCACTGAAAATCATTTAAATGATTGAGAGGCGACTAAATCCTCTATATTAGAATGTTGAACGCATTTCTAAATTGCAGAAACAAAGCCGAGTGTAATACATGTCGGAGAACTTGGACTTGGTTAATTTTTTGTTTTTTTTGTTTTTTGAATTCTACTAATTCTTTTCTCAAGTTCTTTATAGTATTGAGGTGTATAGGGTTAATTGAATTGTTTTGTTAATAAAGCAAAACGTACCAAATATACTTACACAATTAGCTAAACAGTTTTGTGCCGCTTCAGCATCATTGTACGTAATAAATCCATAGTTCAGTGGGTGTCTGGCGCCGGGTGGCAGTTTGCCATTGCCCTTTGAAAGTATTCTCAAGTCAATGACTTGACCAAAACGGCCAAACAGAGCTTTAAGTTCTTCCTCGGAGGCATGATGGGGTATGTTTCCTAAAAATAACTGTTGACTATCTTCAAACTGCTGGGGATTACTGGTTCGTCGTTGATCAAAATCTGAAAATATATTCGTAAAATAAATTCTATGTTAAAAAAATATATTTACGGAAAGAGTAGGAAACGCCTTAACGATTTATTAATAAATTGTGGCTTCATAAACCTAAATAAAATAACGTTCAGTAGAAGCTTCAGACCCCTTGAAGCTGTAAAACTTGGTGACGTTATATCTAAAACAAAAAACTAATAATGACAGGACGAAAACTCAAATTGATATTATTAGATATTTGTATTTCTGAGAGAAGAAAACGGGATGTGAAAAATGAATTAAAGCAATTTTATGGCTTCCTTATAAAGGACCGACTCTGCAGATGCGGTCATTTCCCAAATTCCTTCTAGTTCTTTAACATTTTCTGAGCCCATTTCTTCTTTTTTTTTTTTGCAAGTTCAATTTGGCATCTACATATATAAATTTTCAGTTTTAGGGGTTTAAATCGGTCTCTCCAGACTAAATGCAAACTATACGAAAATTTCAGCCTCAGAGGGACGAAAACGGACAGAAACCCACCCAGTTTGAAAGTCTTTTAGGGCTATAAAAATTTTTAAAGTAGATAATAAGTGCAGAAAATGTGTTGTTTTGTGCTCTCACTAAGGAAACGTAAATGTAAGTTGGCTTTTTTTAGTGTAAATTTTTATGGGATGGGAAGTGGAGAAGGCCAAAGAAATAAATAATATTTGTTTGAGAAGGGGAACAACGAGTACCAAGGAGCTAAGTCGGTGAAAGTCTAATTGATTTCTAGTTACAACAACATTAGTTTTGCAATTGGAACTACCTTTATTAAAGCCTTTAGCATTAGAACGTTGCGGCAAGGGACCACTGTTGTTGTTGTTGTTGTTTTCCTGTCGAATTTGGCTGCTGTGATTTTCGTTATTGCGATTAGCATAGCCGCCTTGCATCGAATTTGTGGTGTTGGCCGATTGTGTATAATTTGTATTTGATGAAGAAATGTTCGACGAGCTTGATTGCTGATATATACTGTTGACAGTCTGTTGTTGCTGCTGTTGTTGTTGTATTTGCTGTTGTTGTTGCATTGCAGAATTAACAAAACTGCTGGGGGAAGATGAGGATGACTTAAATAGATTGGCATATGTCTTGGGTTCATTTTGTTGCTGCTGTTGTTGTTTTGCGGCTTCGTATTTTTCTTGTTGTTGCTGTTCATTTATTGTCTTGAAATCTTCGACGACGGGTGGTGGTGTTGGTTCCAGAAGTGTTGCAGATGTTGAAGTAACGGTTTGACCACTAGCAACTACATTGGCGGTTGTGTTAGGGCGGGACTGCTGTTGTTGTTCTGTTGTCAATGGAGGAGAGTTAGGCGACAAAGAACTCGCAGTATCTTCAGCATCGGTCATATTGGCGCCAGCTGATAATGGTGTTTGTGATTGTTGTAGAACATTTTGCTGCTGCTGATGTTGCAGTTGGGAAGGATTATTCTGTAATTGATGTTGCGGTTGCTGTTGACCTTGTTGTTGTTGAATGATATGTGCAGGCATAAGATGTGTTTGCTGATAGGTTGGTATCGCTGACGAATTATTCTGAGGCAGACCAACTGCTGCAGAGGCTGATACGGCCACGGGAACACTTGCTAAACCGACTGGAGTTGGAGCACCAAGAACAGCAACGTTACTGGCTGACACACTACCTGCAGCTTGAGTCAAAACTGGCGAAGGCGTTTGATTAGTACCCAATTGGGGCTGTTGAGTAACATTTGCCTGCTGCATATTCGAAATTAGCTCATCATGAGCAACAACACCGTTTATTTGGGACACGGTGGAGGCAGTAACAGCTTGTGGAGCGGCACCTGCAGGAGCACTAGCACTGGGGAAATTCGCTGCCAAAGGCACAGGTGCAGCACCAGGTGGCGGAGGTAAAACCGCTAAGGGCCGTGCACCAGCAGCAGGCATTGGATAGAAAACAGCTTGAGTTTGTTGGCTCAAGACACTTGCTCCAGCATTAGTGCTAGCAACAACCTGATTGGGCAATGATTGCTCATTAACACCACTGACAACTGGAACCTGCTGTTCGTTGGCTTGTACCACACCAGTAGGTGCGGAAACTACAACAGTTTGACCACCTTGTGGTGGCTGTGGTACATGTTGCTGCTGTTCGTGCTCATCGCCGTTTTCTGAGCGAGTTTCGCCGTCTATTTCCTCATCAGGATACAAATCTTGATAGCGGAATATATCGTTATGTACGTAATACTTCTTTGGCGTCTGAGAAGCCAAAACAAACGTTTGAGTAAAACGTCTCATCGGCTGGCCATCATTCGACAGCTCTCCAGTAACTTGTACGACAACGCCATTGCCCAAAGTAGCCTGAGCATCTACTTGGCTAATTTTTGCATGGCAATCGTGAAAGTTTAACTGCTGAATGCGATTGTGAATATTCTTTTGGCCAACGACAAGAGTCGATTCACCGTGAATAAATGATGAATTGTTATTGTAGAACCGATGCAAGTAATTAGGAGCCTTGTTTAACAAAGTATAGTATTGGCGGACAAATTCACGTCCAACCGACTGTGGCGATGGTTGCGGTGATTGAGTCGCGTCCATTACCATTTCGTTCCTTTGAAGCTCTTTGTCTGTTGAATTCGTATTAACGTTTTGATTGAACGAAGCCAGTTGGAATTAGTTCCTGAAGTCAAAATAAAGCGATATAATTTGCAAATAAATATTTGTTTCTATCTTTTTTTTTTTTTTTTTTTGAGAATGGAAATTACAATCGTAAGCAATTTCTGAAATTAAAAATCATCAACATGAAAAATTAAAACAATAGTTTTTATGATTTATTTAGGCTAAAATTAAAAAGGAAATACATGTGCAAATATAACATACATACGTACATCTACACAGTTATGGATGTACATATGTATGTACTTTTCAAAATCTTTAAGTCAAATATGACTTTACAAAACGCCAAATTAATTTTAAGGCGGTCTAAACTAAAACTCGTGCATATGCTTTGCTAACTGCTTGAACTTGAGATCATCAATAAACTCTCATATTGCAAGAATAGCACGTCACAACTTTATCTGGCGTATTACCTTTTCGTTAACACTTATAACGACCGAATAAATAATACTTGTTATTGTTTAGTTACCACTACCCACTGCTGGCTTGTAATGCAAATTTCTAAGAAGACCTACACATCAAAACCTTGTGATGGATTATAAAATATGGACAATAGTTCAGTCCGCAGTTTCCAAATCGTAAACGTGCAAAATGCCAATATTCATTGAAAGCATTTTTAATGTCAAATTTCATTATTGTCGAAGGATTGCTTAATAAATCGATATCCATATTTGGCCTATGTACATCAGCCAACAATAATGATAGATGCTAATAATTTAGTGGCGTCAGCTTTGGAGCAATCGATAACAAGACACGTTTACATTCACTGCGTGCTGCCAATATTAATCACAGGAGATGGATCAGCGTTGACCGAAGGCTAATACTAACAATGTAAGTATTCGAAGTGTTCCCCATCAATCTAGAACTTTATGATTTATCTATGTAAGTACTTAAAAAGTGGAGATTTCCCGAGTTTTATCTCTATATACAGATATGTATGCATATATGTATCTGTTAAAGTGTACATACATCTGTATACATATATGTACATACTACATACATATGTATGTATGTATATATGTGGATAATGTGCTTGGCTCATATTAATGTTTCTTTAGAGCACAATAAACTATTTGCGACCGCAGCCAAAACTTCAGTTTTACTTGACTAATTTCTTAATCCTCTGTTACAAAAAACAAAACAAATCAGCAAATTTTATTTGATTTTACTTTTTTAAATACATATGTATATACATATGTATGTACATACATACATGCATACACCGAAAACGCATTTAGCACAAAAAATAAAGGTCCCCAAAATGCGTGCTTCACACATTTGCGTGATGATCCATGAAAATTAAAAATAAAAGAAACAAAGCAACCCAATATTAAAATTTATAAACGAAATTTGAGGTTATGTCAAGCCGGAAGATATTTGCACACAAAATATTAGAAATTTTATTAAAATGATGAATTGTATTTTTAAATTAAAAATTTCAATGCATGTCGTTTTTACCATACGGCTAAAAATACTTCGAAAAATGCATATGTATGTCCATATTTCTTTAGTAAAATCAATTTTCTGCTTACCTTTTTTGTTAAATAAAGCACTTGAAGTTATTGCTTTTTGATGTTTGTGGAAAACGCTAAAGGTCTAGATTATTTATTTTTACATAGATTTTTCCAAAATCTTTGCTACTTCGTTCTATTCCTTTTTTGACAACTCCTCTTTCAAAACGCGACGTCGTGACCACAGTTTGCTTTTTGTGTTTTTGCTTAATTTATAAATTCATATATTTTTTCTAGGATTTCGTTAGCTTTTTTGAACGAATAATATTAAATTTCTGTCTAAATTAAAATTTTATTTTTGGCGTTACTTTTCTCTGCTTTATTCCCCTCTACTTCTCTTAAGTGCTTTTGTGTGATAGTTGAATCTTTCGTCGCCTTTTTTCGTATGAATTCGTCTGCTTCTTCTTCTTCTTTCGTCTAAAATAACTATCCGCAAATGTTGCGTTTTTCTTGGTATGGCAAAAAATTTTGTGTGGAGTAAATCCGTTTGTAAATTTGCTAAATTTTTTTCAGTAATGTGTTACTTAACACAAATTTTAATTTGTTGAAATCACAGTTAAATTTTTTTACAATATAATGAAACTTCTTCAGTGCAGTTTTCTATATTCTGTACGCAAAAAAATAATTGCAGTTTATAGCATTGAAATTGAACAAGTGTTGGTTTAAAGTGAACGAACCTTTTTTTGTCTTTTTTTCTACTGTTTTGCTTTGAATCGTGATATTTTCCCTCTTCGTGTATTTAATGCGTAAAAGTACAGCTGTCTCGTTCAGCAATTTGTATTAAGTCTCTTTCTGTCTTATTATCTCTCAACAGCTGAATTGTATTATTCTGAAATGATGCCATTTTTACAATCTATACGTAAAATATATTAGTTGCGTTCGTTCACAATAAAACAATTGTCAAGAAAACATCATGGCATTATATGCATTAAACATCATTTAATACATTTGCACTCAATGCACATTTACAATACTAACAGTGGTTTACTTGACACTTTACTAATAATATTAAACATATATATACAGTGTTGCTTTGTAAGAATTGTTCCACTTATTAAATAAAATTTGTGTGTATAACATTATATCAACGTTAACAATAACATTAGAAAACATTTGAAGTTACTGCCTGCCCCAAGTCGATTTTACAACAGACGAGTCCAGTTGATTGCTTTTTCGTATGATTTGGCCTTCTTTGGATGTCAGCAGTTAATGGGTAAATTCTTTTTTTACTTTGAGCCTATGAGAAAACTATATGTAATTTTTTGCCATACGTGTAAACGTTGGCTAAATATCATTTGGTAAAAACATGGCAGCACAATGCTAACAAAATATTAAAGAGAGATAACCATATAAATTGTGTAATTCAGCACGTGATTCGTATTCAGCACAGCAAAAGATTTTGCGAATAGCTGGTGCCCATCGTCTTTTCTGTCTTTTCCGGCCATTATTAAAGTCGTCAGCCTTGCAGCTCGCGTTGTCTAAAAGAAGGAGAAATTGAATTGTTCTAATAAAAAGTACATAGTGAAATTTGTTCAAAACTTTAATCTAAACAAATAATGGCCGATAATAAAAATCAAGATTGTGAAATGAATGGCGAAGATTTCTCGCAAGACGTTAGCGCCAATGAAAGAGAAAATGGTGGAACTGCCGGTAGCTCTAATGGAAATGCCAACGATACAAACGCTCGGGATGATGACAGGTATTTGGATAATTTTCTAGTATAAAATTTTCTTTTTTTTCATGAATTTGGATCAAAATTCATTCTTGATATTTGTTACGTAAATAAGAAAAGCAGTAAATTTGGTTAACAAAAGAAAACTGTGTGTATACACATGGTGTTGTAAAAACCACTTAAAATGGAAGTGCATATGTACAAAACCAGGATATTTTCCATAGTTTTTTCTCTGTTGATATTAAATAATATAGTATGTTTTAGATGTGGTTTGTTGTTATTCCTGTTTACGAGTGTGAAACTGTACTTTAATTCTCCAAAAGTACCATATATATCGACACGTTCTTATATTTTATTTCTTTAATGTATATTTGTTTTTTTATATATACTTATATTTGTGTAATGTTTCTATGTCGATATTTTTTGCAATTTGTTAAATCTTCATAAATCATGCTGATTAAAATGTGAGGTTAAGTTTTTTTCTTTTTCGTAAGAACGCATGTTTTAAGTTTTATTCTGCTTTGTTTTGCAAATTACCCTTTTTTTATTTAATTTCCTTAGTTTATTCTGGTTCTGCTTGTTTTTCTTTTACTTCGCTTATGTCTTTCGAATTCTTCAAAATGGCGGAGCGCGTTTTTTTTTGTGATCATTAATTTTGTTTGTTGCCATATTCTTCGTTTGTGTGTACCGGCCGCTGCTGTATTATAAAGTGTGTATGTGTTTACATATGCCCATACTTATTATGTACATACATATATATTCTATGTACATAATCGAAAATAATTTAAACTTACCACATTGACCATTCTTTCGAGTCATAAGTTTGTGTTATGTTTTTCTTTCTTTGGAAATTATTAGCTTGCACGATTTTAAATCGTTTTCAAAATCGAAGGGTATTTTAACCCTCAAATAAACAGACATGGTCAATGCAATACTGGCTTTAGGAACGAAGGCTTATTAGTTGAAGTTGACAGTCCATGTAACTTGAGTTTTTTTTATTGTGTCATGAAACTGTAATTAAACATTTTCCATTAAAACCAATACAAATACACGAGTATTTTCGTTAATGCTTAGCAGAACTCTGGTTTTGATCGAATATTGAAAGCAAATGCTCTAAAGTGTAGCCCACGATTGTTTATTGCCAGCAATTTGGTTGAGGAAAACTTAAGGGTTTTAAATCGTCATTTTTACATATGTATGTACATATATTGTAAAGCTCTGGTTTGCTGAACTAAAGTTAATTGTTATTTGGTAGTAAAGCAAGCAACAAATTGTTTTCAAAATTTCGGGACTCAAATTTTTGGTTTACACAGGTGAAGTTGCGATAATAGCAAAAGTGCTCGACACGCTTTTCTAATTCACATATTTTTCGCTCGTTTTTTACAAAAAATTGCATACATGATCACATGTGTTTACAGCACTTTATTTTAAAATTCTTTTGTTATAAATATGGGCAATAATTTGGTCTTGTCTTACTATCATTTAATTGTAAAAATTACTGTTCAAACTGACCGGCCGTTTAGGCGGCTATACTTGTATAACGTTTGTGACGCCAGCATTCGGATTTCCGTCGCGACTGTGATGTGTATAAAACTACGCACTCTTTTACTTTCTTCCCATATGTATGTGGCTCTGCATAAGAAAACCCACCAAGTGTGTCAAATTTCATCAATTCACAACTCTCAAAAACATCGGAAAGAAATGTAATAATGCAATTATGTAGGTACAAAGAACACTAATGAAATGAGAACGCGCACAGTATGAAAATGCAGCACGAGAGGGAAACATAAATATTGTGTTTTACTCAAAAACTTCTCTTGACACACTGGGGTCACATATACACATATACTTGCGAAAAGTTTTGTATAGTTATGAAAAAACGTCAATGACAACACGACCGCGAATGCCATTAGTTTTCAATATGTAGATAATTGTGACTTAATTATTGTAATATATCAGAAAGCAGGGTGTCTAGCAAATAATCGTCATGACGCCAACTTGCAAAAATAATATATACATATTTTTTTTTAAATAAATCCCATTTAATTTTAAAATCTTTGTTGGTGAAATTTGGCTGTAATTGACATGCAATTTTGGTTAACATTATTAAAATCTTAAAAAAAAAATGCTGTACCCCACTTTAAAGCATTTAGTAAAATAAAAACCTGAGAAATTTTATTTTTTATACCTGGGAAATTCAATAAACCATAAACGATATACACTGGCGATTTGGTAAATGCTTAAAATTCAAGCTGAGCTTATTACTTTTTGATGTGTAGGACTCCCTAGGATGACGTGCAGTTCAAGAGCAACAATTTGGTTGTTTTTGACATTCCACGGACATTCAACAAAAACAAAATACATGCTGGAGATGTCGCTATAATATACACGGATGTTTGTGTACATGCATATGAACATATCTATTTAAGTTATTGTTGAAAAATATTACTTTATTTAAAAGAGACGTATGTTTTTCGTTATATAATAATTCTAACTTTTTGTAAAAATATGTGACGCAAAGAAAAGGTTTTTGCTTGTAAAAAAAAAAATAATTTTGGTCACGCAGGGTTTTTAATTATGGTTGTTGTACTGAAAATTCAAAGAAATCACCTTTAATAAAACTTATTTGACAAATGGTAAACGATCATTCTTTTGTGAATATTAGTTTTTACGTGTAACTTAAAATCTTTGTTTAGAAAATGCCAAGATCGCGATTTAAATTAAAGCCTTAATTAGAAAGATTTGGTCACAATACATACATATGTACATACAGACTTAAATAGTTTTTTTAAAATAATTTTATCTTGAGTTTTTAATGAATGTTGTATTTTATTTTGTTTGATTTTATCATTTTAATTGAAAACTTGAAAGTAGGTAGAAAAACTAAAACCGATATTATAAATTAAATTGCAGTGATTGGGGTCTTATAAAGATTTTCTTTTCAGTCTGAGCATTGCATATTGTTCAATAAAATGTTGTTAATTCGAAAGCAAACTTTCACAAATTCCATAACAGAAATACATAATTGTTGAAAGACTCAAATCATTCATTGATTTTGTATTAGGAAAGTTAAATAAAACAGGAATATATAAACAAAATTTTTAAAAATAGAAAATTATGGCAAAATATAAGCACCGCGATTCTGAAAATGTAAAAGGCGGGATAGAATTACACGTGAACCAACTTTGTAATTATCAGCAGTACCATAATCTTAATATCATTGATTTTCCTGTTGTGTTTGAGTGAACTAATCTTGTTCCTCTCCGGCAGGTACATAAGCCAAAACCCTACCAAACCATTGTAGCTTCTAAGCGGAAAGTTAAAAAATCGTTACGAAACATTACAGCTGCTCTGATAACCAGAATTCTGCAGGTGTTTGTCCTCGGGCTGCACTTCTGCGATATACACAACTTTGAGGCGATGCATTTTGGACAATTGCTATAAACTGGCTGTGATATGTGTTCCAGAAACTATCAACGCTGACTTCCAATGTGATGATGGTATTTATCATAGTAAAGCATAAAAACACACAAAAATCTTAGATATCTTTTGCGAATGAACGAAATTTAAATTGGATTAAATCTACTTAACGTTGTTGTAATTTGAACGATAGATAATAAAGTATAAATGTAATGTTTGCTACTTTTTATAACAAAATTAAAGTTTAAGTTTTAAATTTGCTGATTGAGTCAACCAAGAAATAAACAAGTTTTACAATAGTGCGGTGTTTTTAAACGATTTGAAAGATAACTAAACTCGATTTGCATTTTTTGGCCTGTCTTTTTGTCTAGATCTGCTAAAATTTAACGTAAGATATTTTGCATATTGAATTCTTTAAGCGTTTTCTTTGAAAATAAAATAAATGTCATTTGATTTCTCTTTGTCTCTTTAAAAAAAATTTGATACTAGATTTGGTGATTTGTTTTAAAAATTCCATTTAATTTGTAAGTTAATCGTGGTATTAAAACGAAAGGAACGTCGTTCTCTATTTTACACTTAAATTTTTTTGCTCAAATTTCAAAATTTATGTTTTGAAACAAATTTATATTTAACTCTATTTGAATAACTACACCCAATATTTTCAATGTTTAATATTTTCTTTAATTTCATTCTTTATTAATCGATTTTACAGAAAATTATTTGTTGGCGGCTTAAGTTGGGAAACCTCAGAAAGTAAGTTTATATTTTTTTACTAAAAAATAAATTATAATACCTACTATTTCACTTATGAATTCTTTTGCATTGGCACTTTTCAGAGGAATTACGTGAACATTTCAGTAAATTTGGCGAAATTGAAAGTATCAATGTTAAAACAGATTCACAAACCGGCCGTTCCCGGGGTTTTGCATTTATTGTATTTACACAAACTGATGCCATCGACAAAGTGAACGAAGCTGGTGAACATATTATTAACAATAAGAAAGTTGATCCTAAAAAAGCTAAGGCCCGCCATGGTAAAATCTTTGTTGGTGGTTTGACTACCGAAATTAGTGATGATGAAATCAAAACTTATTTCAGTCAGTTTGGTAATGTAAGTATTTAAAATATTTAAGCAGAACATAAAATATAGAACTTGTTTTAAATAAAATGTTATTTTTCACAGATTGTCGATGTTGAAATGCCTTTCGATAAACAAAAGTCACAGCGTAAGGGTTTCTGTTTCATTACTTTTGATTCAGAACAAGTTGTAACAGAATTGTTAAAGACGCCGAAACAAAAAATTTCTGGCAAAGAAGTTGATGTAAAACGTGCCACCCCCAAGCCTGAAAACCAAATGATGGCACGTGGCGATCGTATAGTTATTCGTGGTGGACGTGGTGGCTATGGACGTGGAGGTAAGTTCATATTGTAACGCTAACAAATTATTAATTGGTATAAGTATATGTACACACATATGTATATGTGTGTGTGTAAATCTTTTGTCTGCTGTTAAATGAGTGAGTGAGTAGACTTTATCAGTGTTTTGTTGCTAATACAATAATAAAATTCTAAAAATAATTCCGCAATCTTTTTTATCTGTTAATGATAAACGCTATTTTCTTGCATAAGAATTTATTACGTACAAAACCCCAAGAAGTTTTCCCTTAATTGTAACTTTAAACTAAAACTAATTTCGTTGTCGGCTGTGTCAAGTAAAAAATGTATAAAGAAATCTTAAAAGCGGTAAAAAAATGTATTCAAAGTAATGCAATGAAAAGTTGTTGGTACCATGAAATAATAAAAAATCACAGCTGTTCGTTCATATGATCGGAAGTTGTTCACAGTCTCGCTTGGAAAGTTATATTTAATAATAAACAACTTATTTCGTTTCAACTTGAAGTAATTCGAAAAATGAATTTTAATATCTAATGATCTCGGAAATTTTTAGTTTCAGGATTTATTCTGTAGTTTTAAGTATTCATAAAATAATAATCACCCCTATCACAAGAGTCGTCGTCTTCTCGTTGTCAAATAGGAAAAATATAACAAATTTGACGTTTGTTTATTCGTTGTCAAAAACGATTTAAAGTTATTGACAATATATATACATATATCTTTTGGGTCTGGGCAACACCGACTTTTTTCTATCAAGAGTATATATAGTTTGCTTACATGCAGGAATAATTTGATTTTTCTTACTAAGCCAGCGATTATTGCTTTATGAAATATAAAAATATTCTTAAAAGCAGCTGGCGCTGGCATTGGGATGCATAACAACAACATTTGTAATGTTCGCTGTAGTTATTACACTATTACTAAATTTGTTTTTCATATATTAAAGTTATGTTTATAATATACAGCAAAGTCGACAGATACCCTTTGCTTTTTCTTTTAATGTAAAAAAAAATACATCTTTTATTATACTTCCTACTAATATGAAACAGCACGAAACAAAATATTTAAACTGATTTTAATGCAAGTTTTCTAAAGTAAAATTATTTCTTTAAAACATGAAATTTTGTTTGAAATTCTTATGAAAACCGATAAAAGTTTTGCATAATTTATTGAATGGAAATTTTTTCTAAAGAATTAAATGCAGGTTGATAACGCTATAGAGTACCAGCCGATAAAGACTTGATTCAATGGATTCATATATCGAACATTAACTTCTAGCAGTGTTTTAAAAATCAAATATATCGGATCTAAAAACTATTTATGAACTTTTTGTGTCCATTTCTTTTGTTGCTTTTCATTAATGGTTAACGTCATGTGAGTTAGTTTGCTTTCGATAACTTTTAAGTTGTTCAAAAAATTAGTAAAAATTAACTTTCGGCATAAATATAAGTGGAATATTCAAAAAATATTAAGTAGTTCGTTTTTTATTGTAAGTGAAAAACAAGTTTAGTGTTGGAAAAATCCTTGTTAGCTGGAGTGGTCTGAGGTTAAAGTTACAATGACAGTTTGGTAATTGGGTGACAAAAAAGATATATGTATGTAGGTGGGAAAGTAGTTCTTAGAACTTACTTACAAGTAATGAATTTTTAACAAAAGTGATATTTATATGGAAACTGTGTGAATGAACGCTACGAAATCGATTATATTTTCACAAATAAAAGATGTTATCTACATCTCGTCTCTGTAGAATTTGTAAGAGGTTTTACCAAAAACTGTGGAAGAAGATTTACCCCTATTCTCACTTAATGAGAAAATTGCGTCAAAAGTGCAACAAAGCCAAAAGTGTGAATATAAAAGAAAAGATGTTATCAGAAATAAATTAAACAGTTAATAAATAATTAATTTAAATTGGAATTGATGCCTTTAAATTGGCCTTCGGCGAACTCCAAATTTGTGGGTATGTATTCCACCAGCTTTTCTAATTTGGACACTTTAAATTTTCTAAAATAAGTTATAAGTATTTTATTTAATATATTCTTATTAATAAAACATGTAAAAAGTTACCTCTTCTGCACTTTGACGATTTCGTGCTGTTGTTTTGGTTTAGAAATTTTGACAGCTTAAGTGTAAAAACTTCTCACAAAATTTTACTATATAAGATTTTACTATATAATAAAGAAATTGCAGAACTATTTTTGTTTCAATTCCCATGTTTCATCGGGGCACTTGTCAACAAGAATATGCTGAATAGTCGACAAAATTCCCCAGTGGTATGTTAGTTCGAAGAAACCGTTAAGATCATACTTTGTATGTAAACTTGTCGAAAACTTAAACTATAAGATTTTTCCTATGATCAGAGGAGTTGCATTTTTGCGAAATGCAAATTGACTAGTAGTTGCAGGCAGAATGGTTCGCAATCGATAACGTCAGTCAAACTGGTGGCATTTTTCTGCTTCATGCACAAGCTCAAAAGGTATGACTACAAGATGTACTACGCGTCGCATGGAATTTCTTCCGCACAAAAAATGTATTAAAACCTTAAGACTATGGTGTTGGTTGTAAAATACCAGTGTTGTATTTCGAATTCCTGTATTAGCAAAGAGTCTTAATTATGCTAAAGAAGTAGAGGCAAATGCAATCCAAAAATAAATTGGGTTCAAGTAGAGGAATGAGTTAGTTGTACATACTCGTACATTCATAAAAAAAAAACTTGTAACTACAAAACTACTCTAGTCAAAACATTTTTTTTTATTCAGAAGCCCCTTTTGAATTTATTATATGACCAAAATCGGACCACTTGTTAATGCTAAATTATAAATTTTTGTTTCGAATAACACTGTTTTGTCAAAATTGCCGAAAACATTGTTTAATCTTTTTATATTGTATAAAAATATTAAAACAATAAAAAAAAATTATTTTTAGGCTATTCCCATCAATGGTCCGGTGGATATCCTTACGGTGGTTACGGTTACGATAGCACTTACGGCGATTACTATGGTACTGGTGGATTCTTCAACGGATACGATTATGGTAGTTATGGTAAATACCAAAATAATTATAATAGTACTCCCACACAAACATCTTCTAACTTTTACAAAAATAACACATCATCCAATTATCATCAAAATAATAGTAGTTATCAACAATTCAAGTAAGGTTCTTCTTAAGCCAAGATGCAATGTAGGAAAAACAATTTTTATAGATTTTAAAAACGTTATCCTCAAAAACCATAAAAAAGCAACACAATAAACAACAACACAACACTAACTAACTAACCTTCAGTTAAGAAAGAAATGATCTTTTGAGACAGACCATAGAAAGAAAGAACTTTTATGATGATTACTGTTATTTTATTGATAAATTGATTTATATATTTTACCATCTGAATACAAACTTGCAATTTTTTTATTTGTTTGATTTAAAAAGAAAAACAAAAACAAATTTTAGACAGTTTAATTTTTTTTATATTGTAAAATTTTCATTATTATTACTATTATTATTTTTTCAATAATTATTATTGATACATTTTATTTAGTCTATTTTTAAAACTATATTTTCTATACATTTCTCTTTTTGATTTGATAAACAAATTGAAAACAAAATGATTTGTTTCAATGTTGCTTGAAATTATTAAAAAAAAAAAATAATTAATAAATAAAGAAAGAAGGAAATCAAATAATCATAAATTACAAACAACGACCACCATTAACGTAAATATTAAACATCCTGAAAATATTTAACTTTAACAAACAATTAAAAAACTGACGAAGCGTGTGTGTTATTAGATATGTATGTGTGAGTGAGTGTATGTGTTTTGATTAAAGACTATGTATGTAAGTAAAAACAATTTTGTTTATCATAACTTTTTATAGAAGATTTTGGAATGAATAAGGAATAAAGTGCAACAGAGAGATAAAACGAATTAGTTTAAAGGACTGAGAACCAAAATAAAGCAAACACAGATCGCTCCTACACATCAACAAATCAGGAGGGGAGACCACAGAAGTGCAGATCAGACCGCCTACTCAGAGCGAACTGTTCCACCAATACAGTATATATGTAGTAATTTGCAAACAGTTCATTCACACCATTCCAAAAATTTACAATCGGCCATTTTCTTTCAAATATTTTTGTTCAGTCTTATCTTTTATTGCACCACCCAACCAAACACAGTCTTACCTCGTTGTGCCAAAACGTTTTAATATATTTACCATGTGAAGATTCGATACAAAATCTCATCTTCAGCTTTACAGACTAGACAAGCCACAAAATCCGAAAAACCAGTTTCAAAACTATTCAGATAAAATCCAAACCTGTTCTCGTCAATTATAACCCAAAAGCTTTTACTTCTTTATACCTCCATTATTATTACTAAAAACGAAAGGAAAAGGAACTCTCAACAAACGACCAGTCAAACAAACTCCTCTCCTCCTCCACATTACAAACATAGTTATTTATTTTTTATAAATATATTTATTTATAATTAACTTGACTTTAAGTCAAATAAAAAACAAAGCCTTTAAAAATATTTGATTCGAAGTACACAGACACACACATGCGGCCACTAGAATTGGCGCACACCTTTCGCTGTTTTTTTTTCGATGCAATTTAAGAAAATATTTAATAGAATTTTTCTGCAAATGGTGCGCCTGCAAGAAATTCTCTTGACTATTATGGGTGTGTGTGTGTGTGTGTGTTCGTTCGGGATCGAATGAATCCAATATAGAGTTATAATTTTTTATGACTTAATGAAAAACAAACAAAAACAAAAAAATATATATACAATTGATATTCTAAGATAAAATATTTGCATACATTTTTTTATGCAGTATTGTTATTTATAATATATATATATATATATATATATATATATGTATATACACAAACACATTTTATACAAACGTAAAAACTCACAATAATAATTGTATGGTTAGAAAAGTTACCTGGGTTTTTCTTCTAGCCATGGAAGTATTTTTGAGTATGTATGTAGTATATTGATTTAGAAAGATAACAAGCAATGCTCCTCCCTCCTGCGCTCCTGCTCCTCCCCCAGTTTAAGCAAGTGGAGCTCAACAAGTGTTTCTTCCATTAAATGCTAGATCTCATTTTTTTTAGACAGCAAACTATCAAAGAACAGATTTTGCTAAGCGAGTTAGTTTTTGCTTGTGTGGGCCGAGGAGGCGGCAGTATAAATAAAGAGTTCTCTTCTCTAAATTAATATTTTTACAAGTTCCCTTTTGTGCATTTTTAAATATAAAAATTGTTTTTACATCATATTTATATTTATTGATGTGTACTCAGGGTGATAATCTTTTATTTGCCTTCGGACGACAGACAATTTATGATTAAAATGGAAAACAAATTGGAAAAAGATCAATAAAAATTCTCGTTTTTTTTTTTCTTCTCAATTATTTGCGTTAGCTTTTGTTGTTGGTCCATTTGTAGCATAATAAATAACATCGGTTAGAGTTTTCTTAATAATTTACATTTGATTTTTCGCAATAAAACACACTTCGTCAATTTTTAATAAAATCAATGAAAAATAAATATAATAAAACGTGTTAATGATTTGTAATTGAATAGTTTTTGAACAAGATTTGAAGCAATTTTTTAACTTGATGTAAAAGTTTTCGACTCAATTTCAAACTAACACCTTTCAAACAGCGGTTTCGATATTTTAAAAGTAAACAAACTAAAGGATTCCACAAACAAACAAAGTCTTTGTAATGAAAAATTCAGAATATTTGTTTGTTTTTACTACCCAACCGTTTAAATTTGAGTATTTAATATTTTTTTTAAATTTCAAGCATTTTTTAACCAACATATTTTTAAACAAAAATACCTTTTGAGGAAACATTAAAAAATAAAATTTAAATTTTTATATATATCCAATTATGTTACACTTTATTTTATATTTATAAAAACCTGCAAACATATTTACTTCAAAAAGAAATTTTTTTTATTAACCTCTTGCATGTTTCTCAGTGTTTTTATACATCTGTATTCTTATAAATTTAAGTAAGGAAAAACAACGTTTTCAAAATATTTATGAAAAAGTTTCAAAATTGAGTTTTTTTTAAATATTTTTAAAGTATTTATTTAAAACACCATTACGTTCTTTAATATTTTATCAATAACTTTTTTTGTATAGTAAAAAAAACATAAATATATATATAAAATTAATTATCTTTTATTATTATTTTAAAATATACTTTTTTTTAAATCTAAACAAAAAGCATTGTAATACCGAATTTTCTAATGTTTCGCCTCACACACGAATTTTTCATTTTTGAAATTCAAAAATCTTTGAAGTTTTGATTTTGTTTTTCAACTATTATTCGCTTAAGTCTTTAACCTGGTTTTTTGTGGTCAATTTTAATAATTTCTCCCCGTAATAATTAATTTTTTAATCGTATTTTTTTAGTATAACTTTGTTACGTAGTAGTTTAAACATACATAATTTTTTGTCTTGAATTCTAAATAATTTAAATTCGTTTTTTTTTTTTTGGTACGAAAAAATAATTTAAAGTTTTTTCTTTTAAATTTTAAATTTCCCATTTTTAGTTTTAATATTTTGCTTAAAAATTCTTTATGACTTTTAAACCGTTGAATAATAAATAGATAATAGTAAAATTTGTTTTTGTTTTTCTTGATAAATCTTACAAAAAAAAAAAAAAAAACTTATATTAAAATTTCTTTGTATACAACGTTTAAACCTTTAAATATACATACATATATAAAAAAATCCAATTTCCCTTTAACTGCGGTGAGGTGAGACATTAAAACACACAAAAAAATTTTTGGCAAACAATCGTAGAATTCATAACTTTAAACTATGAAAGCAAACACTATTAAAATTTCCTAAGAACGAATGTCTTATAACGTAAAGAAACTTTTGATTAAAAAAAAGACGCTGAAATTGTTGTGTGGAAAATAAGGTAAAAAAAAATCTAAAATACATTGTAGAAACATGAGAAAAATTTAAGCCAACCAAAAAATATCATTCTTTTTATTTATCTGTTAAATTATTATACATACATTTATTCAACAAATAAGTGAGCGCCGCTTTGCGCCCAAGCAGAAGCTATTCATCAATTTTATGAAACAAGCTAATGTGGTTATGTGGTATAAATAAAAAAAATGAAACAAACTATTTTGTTTATTGGAAAAATGAAAAGATAATGTCATCAAAAAACAACACAGCTTAAATTATTACATACATACATATATTGTTTTTATCTTATGAAAATGCCTTATATTAGTCATGTGTATTTGTAATTAAAAAGAGCAAATAAAAGAAAAAAACCCTAAAAACAAGTTTTGTTTCTCATGTATTCTTGTAAGTTGAAGTGGTCGACGACCAATCAAATCGTTTCCGCTTCTTTTGATGTCATTGAAAACTTTTGTATTTTTGTTTTTAGACCCGGCTTGTTTTCCTCATAACAATTTCACATGAATCTAGACCAACATATTGATCTCATTAAACAAAACAACATACAAAAAAAAGCGAAAAATCCGTTATAAAACTCAAAGAATATTTTTCTGTTCGAACTTTACAGGGTAGAGGAAGAAACTTTTATTTTTAGAATTGTAAAAAAATGCATTTTGGAATTAATGATTTAAGAATTATTTGAGCCTGCTTTCGGGAAGAAAAACGTTTATGATAAAATTCAGTGCCTCCATTTAAAAAAAAAAAAAAAAAAAAGTGCCCACAATCTCACATAATTTTGAAATCATTAATAAAAATATAAATAATACCTTTTAATAATTAAACATTTATATACGAGTATATATAAGTTTTTAGACAACTATTTGCAATAGCCGCCCGTTAAAAGCTTGATAATAAGAAAATATTTCATAGCAATTTTTAAGCTTGACTAAATGCTTATCCCGTCTCGTCTTTAGATAAATGTTTACCAAAAAACATTACTGTTTTAATTTCCTGAATTATCATGACATCCTCCTTAAATTAAAGAGAAAAAAGCACAGTTTTCGCATTGTGCTGCCGTCCATTTGAGATATTTACTTTATTTTTTCGTTCAAAAAGGCCAAAAACTGTATCTATAACATGTAATTTCAAGTTTTATGGCGTCTTTGTTAATTTTTCCCGTGGACAGTAACTTCTTAAATTGTTTTCTATTGCCCGTCTTCTAATTGTGTTGTGGCCACCATTTAAGCCTAAAGCTTTCGCCACCTCCCTCTCGAAGTTGCACTCATTTTTGTGGCGTATTCCATTTTTTCGTGGTGATTTGCCGGTTACATCGTCAATCAATTAATATTGATGGATCTGTTAATATTGTATTCCTGTACTTATCTCTTGTCATTCCTTATCGCATATGTATAATAGTTCGCAACAAATTAATTTTAAAATTGAATCAAAATAAATGATTTCTTATTAGAAACCTGCTATTTAGTTGCTGTTGTTCTGCACAATTCTAAATGTAGTTGTGTACTTATGTAAATACTTCAGTTAATTCGATTTGAAACATTTTAGAAGTACGACAAATGTGAGTGAAAGTAAATAACAGCCCAACTATGAAATTTCAATACATTTTCCACTTCCTTTCCTTGTATTATGAACTAAGATTTCCAGGCACAAAATCTGTCATCACATTTCTGTAGTTTTTACTTTCATTCATAAAGAGAAAAATTTTGGTATAAATAAACATGAAGTAGAATAAAAAAATTGGGTTTATTATTCGCTTTAAAGCTATAAAATTTATTTTAAATCAAAACATAAAAGTATGTAGTACATTTTTAGATTTCGAAAAATGTTCACATCTGTAATGTTTCTCTGATTTAAGAAAAATCTATGCCAGTTTTGTAATAGATTAATGAATTAGTAGTATCGTAGTCGTGTTTTTAAATACGTCAATCACCACCAGGCCCATTATTTGATATTTATTCTTTCTAGAGAAGAGGCAATATGTTAAATATTTGAACATATTTTTCAACGTTTTCAAGCCTTACTGGCGAATAGTATATGACACCTATAGACAGCTGGAAAGCGTACAAAAAACAAACTCACATACATACTTCGAGTTAATATTACGTGCAATATTCATAGTAACAAATACTCGTATAGGATTCCAGAGTTTTCGTTTTTTCTACATTTGAAATGATGCGAGCAATTCATCGGCCCATAGGACTGTTAATTACCAAAGAAGCATCTGGCGATGCTAAACACTTGTTCGTATGTCATCTGTTAACATCTTTTATTCTGCTTTATTAGTTATTATATTTTTAGGCTCTTGTGCAATAATAATAAGTGCAGAAAGTACAAACATTTATCCGTTTTTACTCTCCGCTGTACATGTTGTTAGTGTGAATATTAAAAATGTTCACACAGTGTAACATGTTTTATGCTAAATGAGAACGGTGGCCGCAGTATCTGGAACGAGGTCACAATATTGCCTGCGTCTGCCAATTATGTACGCAGATATTTCACAACAGCTCATTATTTGTCGAGCTTTAAGTGAGTTGCTGCCGTTTTCATTTGTAAGCAAATAAATTCAGTAATTGTGACGGCATTTTAGGGTGGGTAATTGAACAGATCAAAGTCATTATTAAATATTAATTGAAAAAAGTAAAGAAATTCCTGTTCAATCTACACATGTTTGCTTAATACAAACGAACATTAAGGAAGGGAAATTCGGTGGCCATTTTTCTGTGTACAAATTTATTTGTTTAAATTGAATTATTACCGTTTTGAAAGCCTATTACATCGGCTTACTGAAGATGAAAAATAAAACTAAGTTATTTTGTTAAGTCCAAGGAATGCGATAAATATTATAATCTAGAAACTAGGTTTCGAACAAAGACTCGAAAGAGTATTTTCATTTAAATTTTTATTTGCTATTTCACCGCTAAGAAGCTCTTAAGCCGCATAGATTATCGGACTTCTACAACGCATCAACACAAAGTTTGTATCCTGTCCAGCGGCATTTAAATCGTGTATATGCACCTACAAAGTTCGCACGCAATGCAACAATGTGTGCTTATCGCTTCTGATCACGTGTGCAGCATCGCACAGTGCTTGAAATTTTTTGTTGGTTATTTTATAATTTAGCAGAAAGATTACAAAAAATTAAATTAATTAAAATGCTACGCGATGTCAAACATCATTTACATTTTTAAACAATAAATCGCATGATCGCGACATGTCGGAAATCATCGGTGTGAGCGATAGATAAATTTGGCAAAGTAAAGTTCATAAATAGTCAGTCTCCAAATCAGTTTTGGGTGCTTCACAATTCCGGCGAATATTAACGTTTCATATCGGAAAACAAGCGATTAATATTTCAACATAAACAAATTAAAATTCTCTTAATGCTGTTTTGTTGACCTCTTTCAATAATTATGTACTCGTAATTTTTCTTAAGTTTAAGGTTTTTGCGAAAAATTTTAACTTCCCAAAGACGTTTTCGAAACGAATAAAACGAAACAAATGCATACATAATTGTCTATTGTATAAACAAATTAACTTGGTTAATTTAGCGTTACTTAAATATGTACTTGTCGGCGGCATTTTGCCCGGCAGCGTTATGAGACCTCTGTTCGTTTTCAATTTTTTTTTTGTAACATGGAATACAAAACTTCACAGCTTTTTATTTGTGTGCCGAAACACTTTGGCAGAAGTGGTAGAAATCGAACCCACAACCTCTGGACTGTTGGTCGGTCGAATACTCTGCCAACTCGCCAATCGGGGCACTTCTTTAAGCAACTGACGTTTTGGAAGTCAGCCGTAATGTTTGTTATTCAGTGATTGTGTGTTTTCATGAGTTTAACCTTTATTCGCTGCTTTATTTTTTTCTTTTGTTAGCCAATTTTGACCGCATTTTTTCCTTTTGTTATAAAAGAAAAACTACTTTAAAACAATGTAAAGTAGCAATTTGTAGAGTAGTCAAATGTAACTTACACAGATCTCTTATGTTATTTTGTTTTCTTTTTTGCTTTTTTATGTGTTTAATTAAATCTTAAATGAATGTTAAAACAAAATACCTTTGCAAATAAAACATAAAATTAAAACGAATTGAAATCGAAACCAAACCAAACGAACTTACGCACCTTCACCGATAAATCCAATAATTAAAAAAGATTACGGCTATGCAGGCGGTTATGATGGCTATGGTGGTAGCGGTGGTGGTTACGGTAGTGGTGGAGGCGGTGGTGGTGGTGGTAATCGTGGTGCTGGTGGACCCAGGGGTGGTCCCAAAGGAGGTAGTATACATATATAATTTTTAATTTAAATTCATATCTGTCTATATTTGTAAAACAATTGGTATTTTAAAACAAATTAAATAAGTCATTTTTAACTAAACTAAGAAATCGGTCAAAATTAATTTTCCTCTTTTTTTTTTTTTTTTGAAAAAAGAAATTTTTAACACATATTTTTAATTTCAAACAAAAAAAATTGGTTTTTGGATTTTTATATTGTAGTTGAATTGGAAAAAAATGAATATGCTGAAGAGCATCTATTTTCATCGAAATAAAATTATGCATTTATTTGTACATACCTACATACATATATGAATCCACAGCTCGATTAAATTAAATTCATTAATTTTTTCCGTTTAAGGCTCTGGAGGTGGCTACCAGTCTGGCAAGCAAAGGGGGACAGGACGCCAGCCAAGACATCAACCTTATTAAATTTAACTTGATTACTTTAAAGAAACAAACACAAAAATTAAAAAGAAATTTTTAATACAACAAAACAGAAGAAAAGAACCTAAACAACCAACCAGCCGAACGTTTTTCTAAGTAAACAAAGACCATTATGCTACATTCAGCATAGTGCAAATACAAATTATCAACAACAGAACTTAGTTTGTTGTGGTAAGTTTATTGAACATGCACAAATACATATCGCACCCTAAATACAAAAGGGGCACAACTCAAAATACTAAAATTTTCAGGAGAGACAAAAAACTGTTTATGTTTAGTTCATCGTGCAGAAGAAACACATTTAACATAACTGTATTTTTCCAGTTAAAGAAGATGGTGATGTGAAAGAAATATTTGCAGTAGTTAGAGATGTGTATTCTGAATTAATTTATGGAAAAAAGTCAGTTTTGGAAAATTTTGAGTTGTGCCCCTTTTGTATTTAGGGTGCGATATATGTAGTTTTTAATTTCAGTTTTAAATTAACAATGTTATTAGAGCATTATTTTGGATTTTTGACAATTTATATTAAATGTCTGTCGTTCAATTATCAAAGACTGATCCGTTCGTTCATTTCGGTCAGTCGGTCAGTCGGCCAGTTTGAACAAACAGTACGGTTAAGTGCGCCAACTATTATCTTGCTTGTTATTCTTGCTATTTGCTGAAAACAGCTGATGAAAACATCAATGAAAGTGAAAAAACCACCAACTAATTTAATTGCTTGTGCTGAAAATAATTTATTTTGGAAAAAAGAAGGAATTTTTATAAGAGGCAGAACATGAACGACATGAATGAAAGCACAGAATACAACGAAAGCATTGGGTATCGTACAATCAGTTAAATCACCGGTTCACTGCGTTCAGTTAACCGGGTCGTTCGCCAACGACACAGCTCTTAGCAAAAAAATAAGATAAAATAATTTGTTAAAAGTTATACAATTTTTTTGAACACGTCGGTTACATGTTGCCCAATATCGAAAGCTAAAGGAAATAATTTACAGTCCCAGTCAGTACGAAAAATGTGTGAACATAAAAGCGATGAAAGAAGGCGAATTACCAACAACGGATAACGGACTATTTTCGTTGCATCAGCGATAACGACGAGGCACCTGGAGTGCTGAATAAATGATTTTGAAAATGTCGATTACAAATGATTAGTTAGAATTTCATTCATACCTTATCTAGTGTGTCAGGATGGTTCATAACCTCAAATAAGATTAATATAATAACACAACCCTTGCAAGTCAAAAATCAAAAGCATTCACTCTTTCCAATGTCATCTCAACAGAATGGTTCAAGGTCCAATTTAGTGTTGCCAGACTAGTAGCACATCACGTATTGCACTAGTTGAAGATTATTGTTTTTGCACTGAAAACATAAACGTATTAAATTGAAAATCAACTTAACAAAACCGCACTAATTCGTTTTTCTTTTTCTCTTTTCAGCGTTCTCTTTATATTACACTACATAATTATAATTTAATCATAGTCAAACCAATCATCATCCAAATCAACATTAAATAAGCTGTTACTCCACACCACAAAATGCGCTTCTGTCAATACACCAACACAGTGGATCCTTTTGTTAGAAGAGGATATTTTGATTTATTAGTTTTGAAATAACCAGCCAGTATCAGAAGTTCGCAAAATTCTCACATACACACAATATATATTTTTATTGAAAAGAAAACTCAACAATTTTACTTAAAAGTTAAAGATAAAAGAAATATAAACCATTCCAACCAAATCCATAAAATTATTCAAAACAGTAGTGTGCAGCAGTTGAACATACATACATACATATATATGTTTTCTTTCACATCCACTTATATACACACACAACAATATGCATACATATGAACAAATACACACACACATACAGATGTACATGTGTATTTACATGTGTACGTATTAAACAAGCATACATATGTATATACTATACCCCCAGCAGTTTTTTTTTTTCAACCCAACCTTAATGAAAATACATACATATGTAATAATATTTTGCTACTTTTAGTGCTTAGATTAAAAATAATTTTACTTTTATATTTAAATAAACAATAAAACAGTAATTACAAACATTTTATTATTTTCACTATTTGCTTTGCTCTAAGTAAAAATTCAAAACGTCTGTCTAATCTCTCCTCCAGAATAAAATATATACAGCCCACCTCATGTTAAAACAAAAACCTGCTCTTCCTATTTGCTGCTAAACTTTTCAAAATGTTAATTATACCTAAATAATACCTATACGAATTGAATTTTACCCTACACGCAAAACTTGGTGTCATTTACAGTTGTTTGTGTTCTTGTTTTCTCGTAAGACCTTGGCCGAGTGCACCGCGGACAAAAAGAAAAGGAAGCAAGGAAATTATGAATACATTTTGTTCGTTTTTAGTGTTCTGGATCAAATATTTAGTCCGTTTCGAACTTGATTTCACTTTCCCCTACGGCAATATAAAGTACTTCTTTGTTATATATACAAACGTACATATATTTTTTGTAGCTATAAACTATATTTATAATATATACAATTTTCTATTTTTTACTTTGCACATCAGATCTTTATTAAATCTTAAAAGTCATGCAGATAAACTGAACAAATTATTAGAAGAAAAAAACAAAAAAACAAAGAATATATTGAAATAAATAAATACTTGTAACTAAACAAAACAAAAAAAATCTTTTTTTCTAAAAAGAATATAGCAAACAAAACCACCAAAAATCATGTATATTTTAATAGAATTTCATCTCACTATCTAATTGAAATATCACAATCATATAATTATTACATGCAAATGTATTTGATTTAAAATCAGGCATTAACATACGAGTTTATTTCAAACAAAAATCATAAAGCTCTCGTTTTAATCTTCAACATTTCTAAATAACAACAAAAAAACCTACAAAAAAGATGTTCCTTATCATCTCTAACAATATCGGGACAGGGACAAGTTATTCTTTCATTTAAGTATTTTCTTAATTTTAAGAAGACAAAAAAAGTATATATATTCAAATTATATTTACGAATATGAAAAAAGATCTTAACAGAAATAAAAATACATTAATGTACAAAATCTAAAGTGTTTTTTTATTTGCTATTGGCGCACAGATATTTCCAAACTGCATATGGGTACTTCCCATAGGAACTAGAATTTTTTTCAGATCCGTCGAAAGTACTCCAATCTGTTTTGAAGTTGGCAGCAGGTCGAATACCGAAACCAAGTACATGGCAAGAAAGAAGTAGCGATTCGAACATGGCGAAAACGGAAATATCCCTCGTGTCGTCGGAAAATTAAACAAAACCTGTTCAGAAATGAGTTTATGATTAAATTAGTTAAACTTTCGAACATAAATACTTACCTATGACTTTATTCACTTTGTATTGTTTTTGCTACGATGTAACTTGTGATGGAAATACCCATACACGTGTGGGTATTTAATGCGCTGGGATATCATCATCGGCTACAATTTGAACAGAATTTTCGTTTGATAGAATTGCTTGTTGATGAAAAATTTAATGGAGTGAACACGATAATTGTGCTTTGCATTTAACGATTTTAATAGTTTATGATTTTTGGGGTTTCGCCTTTTTTGTATAGCTCTAATTCAAGAAATTGCAACTATTATTAATTGCTTTTAGTGGTTCCCGTAACAGTTGTGATTTAGGAGCAGCCGGTTGTTAACCTAAGATTTTTGGTCATTTTGCTGCAGCTGCCATCTCTGCAATAGCTGAAAAGGCACAGCAAAGCTGAATAATTAAGAGATGGTGTGGTGGTGGGAGGCTTTCCGTGATGGTCCAATACCATCTTGTTGTACAGACCGAATTCGACGGTATAAAATCTGTCAAAAGAACATCAAATTTGCAAAATAGGAGAATGAGAATTAGGGGTATGATAAAGTATCACGGTTTTATCCGACTTAAATGTAACACACTGGACACATGTTGCAAATGTTAAAAAGGGTAGAAAGGAAATTAAGAAATGGACTGGTAAAAAGGGTAGAAAGGAAATTAAGAAATGGACTGGTACCAGAACACAGAACATTGTGATTGTTTTGCGAAGTTTACAATTTTGTATACCTGAAGCAGATGCATAAAACTATCGAAATAATGAATAAGAATAATGAAAAACTTTCTTCGAATTATTATTGTTATATATTTTAGCGAGACGTTGCACTTATTAAAAGTCTACTCATCGTGTCACGTTAAACACTTTATTTTAATTACCGCCTACAAGTTTATACTGGAGTAGCCCAAGAAGGAAACTGGAAATTCATAAAGCCTCGTCTTACGAACAATTCAAAATTAGAAGCATTTTCTGTTTGCTTCAGATGCCGGATTTGTCCAAAATTTTAATAATTATAAGATTTAATAGCAGATACGAACCCTTTCTAAGTAGGAAAAGTAAAGTTGTTGAAACAATATGTTAAAATATAATCACGAAGCAAAAAACTTTTAAAACAAAATATTTACGACATTTGAATTTAGTACTTTAGTTTATCTTTCTTCTTCTTTTCATATATAAATAACTACAATATTGTATATACTTACTTTCTTCTATTATAACTTTTGTAACAGTATTATGCGCGCAATATGGTCTAGATACCCTGCGCTTGTCTTTGTATATATGTATTTTATAAATTAATTTATAAGGTATTTTCTTTAAATAAATAAATAAAATAATCACGAAGCGATTGCTTTCTTTTAAAAGGGTCTTGTACAAACCTTTATCTGCAATATTCCGTTAATTGCCAATAAAACCCACATTTTATGAACTTTTTTAAATATTTGATTAACATTGTATTTTCTTTTAATTATTCTTAAATAGAGATTTATTATACTCGTAACTAAAAAGACCTTGATTCTAATTTTAAATATCAACATAAATAAGCGAGTTACATACACACACATACATACATACATACATACATACAGAACTAAGGTAAGGCAAAGTTAAAAATAATTCACGGGCATACAACTAACGAAATGTGTAACTTAACAAATACAATAGGAGAATTTTACAAATCGGCGCATTGAAAATTCGGAGTATGATTTCTAGAAACTTAAAGAAAATAAACATTATATATAAACACTAAATTTTAACAAATAAAAATAATATTATTAAGTATGTTTTATATTTTTAGAGGTTATATTTTGTATTACAAACTTTATGTTAACAAATAAAAGCCTTATTACTTTTTTTTTCGCCTGCTCATACTTCGTGTATCGTCCATTTTCTGGAAATCGCTCAAAATATGAAAAACTCATTTCAGCATGTTCTAAAATTAGCATGATTTGCTGACATTTTGCTAATTGCCAAAGTTGTGTCCGACCAATGAAAACATGCGGTTTTTCAGAACAAAATATTAGTAAATAAATTTTTAATTAATAACAGATATCTTATGTCTTAATGAAACTTAAATAAATAGAATTCGAATTGAAATGTTCTTCTCCAAACGCGAGGAAATATGTATTTCAAACTTTTCTTTTAATAAAAACAAAAAACCAACATTAAATTGCTATAGTTTTCGTTTGTCAGAGCACTTGTTGAGGTTTTCAAATCGAACACGCTAATTTAGGCGATATTCGTTTTACAGGACTGACACTATGTAATACCTTCATCCTTAAGCACAAGAGCGCCAGTTAAAAAGGACCAGCCAAAAAAGTGCAGCAATTTGATAGGCTTTCATTTGTTACTTTTTTAAAGTGTATTAAATATATATTATAGTATTCAATCAATCAAAACTGTTTTAAGAATATGTAAGATTTACATTTATATATTCTGTATTCCTGACAAGAATACCCAATTTTTTCTATGTATATTAAAGTTAAAGAGATGTCCAAACCGCCCACCAAACAAAAGTTTTGTGTGTCGCTTTTTTAATAAATATTAATTTATTAAAAAGGTCTACTTTAGACATTGGACCATAATAAATGGTCTAAAAAATACATACCTTTGTCAAAAAATGGGAAAAGGATAGTCATATTTAACATTTCTGAAGCAGTTAAGCAACTTCAAACGGCTATATGCTGCCCACAATGTTTAACAACTGCAGATATGTTTTCAATTTTTGTACATTTTTTTGCTTTATCTAGTGCAAATTGAAATTACATTGTTTTTAGTCCTTGTTTTATTAGGGGATTTGGACGCAGTATTTTACATCTCTTAACTTTGCTATAATGTAATTTTTCTTAGCGAATTCGCCAATGTGCGACGACATTATCAACAATTCGTCTTATATTTGCGAATTAAAGTAGATTTTCAATATAGACTAACTAAATTCTAATGTATTTTTTGTTTTTAATATTCTTACCACATGCTTGTACATGTTAATCACCCAATTAGACGGATGTATTGTTTGAAGTGCTTGTGAGCAAAGGCTCTACCAACATTTTTGTACAAGCGTCCAGATTTTCTGACGAACTTGTATCTGGTTTAATGAAATCCATTAGTGTGGATTCATCCTGAATAGCAGGTAAAGTTGTTTTATTATTAATAGAGACGGTTTCGTCTAGACTACTCCCAATGCTCATAGGCTCACTGTTGCTGGAAACAATTGAAGCAGCTAATGAGGAATTTGATGATGTTGAAGATGCAGAAGAGCAGTGTGCACTTACACCTGAAGATTCAATAATATCGCTGCAAGACGAAGCGGACATTGGGGAGGAACAGGCTGAATTTGTATTTGCAGCATTGCTTGTGCATAACTTTGATATTAGAAGTTTTGGTGTTATGCGGCCATCATAAGTACCGGTGCCTGAATCAGGACTAGGGCATATGGAGCCGGATGGGGATTGGCAAACGGGTGAGGATCCACGACTTTCACAAAACATTTTCTTTGCTGGAGGCTGTGAGTAGAGCGAACTCCATGAACTAGTAGATGAACCATCTTCCAGCTCAAACTTTCTTTTAACGGGGCCCAGTTGAGAAGGTCGTATAGCGATGGGTGACATGGAGCGTCTTGTGGCAAAGGTACTGCGACGTGTAGGAGATGGTGACAAACCGTATGGAAGACGTAAACTTGTGCGACTGTTTGTTGGACTGGGACTAGAGCAACTGTTGCCGCTACTCGAACCACCACCAACCATAACCTGTAGAGGGTTAGTTAGTTCTTCAGAAGATTTACATGACCAATTTTCTGCCACTAAAGACAAATCTTCCCAGCTCTGTGATATTTGTATGGCCGAATGTACCTCACGCTCATGAGTTACTTCACGCATATTCAAACCGTCGGCACACTCTTCTTGTTTTAGTTGGGAAATCCGCGGCGTAACACAGCGGGAGGGGTCTGTCCTTCCGACAGTTGCATTGATACAATTAACGCTGCCTCCGACGCTAGAACTAGAAGCTGTAATCCCTCTGGCGGGGCTGTAACTAGCCGAATAACGCCTTCCTCGCGGTGCAAATATATTAAAAACAGGAGCTGGTGATACTTCCCTTGACGGAGGCTGAGATCTGGGTATTGGCACACTTAGACATCTTTTTAAAGCTTTTGATGAGAGTGTTACAACATTAACGTTCTCCCCCATTTGTTTCGTATTATTAATAGATGCAGCGTTATTAGCTGGTTCTCTTACTGCGGATGCTACTGTTGGCAAGACCACAACTTGCATTTCTGTCATAGTTTCATTGGCTTTATTTTTACGATCTTTTCGTTCTACGCCTTCATTTGATGGCTCTAAAATTACTTCCATATCTATTTTATCGATATATTTTATATTTTGTAACAAATATTTGTGCTTTTGTTCTTTTTCTTCAATTTTATTTTTGCAGTTTGTTTAAAAAAATGTTTAATGATTTTGCCACTACACTGTGTTTACTAGTGTTCAGGGATGGAAAATAGAGCTAACAAATTTGTTCTAAAGCATTTAGATACTTCTGAATTTTAGTAGATATGTATATGGTACGCACTTTATTAAACCCCGCACGCTTGCTTACAAGATTCTATATATGATCTTGGATTGTGACATTTGTTTTTATATATTGAAGTTGTATACATGTTGTAATGAAATTCCCTTTTTGGAGTTTTCCATATTGAATTGCTTGGGTATGAAACTTTTTAGTTCTAGTCGTCTTTCTCATCAAGGATCAATTAAACTAGAAAACTAATTAATTAACAATAGGCTGGAAAGAAAGTGGTTAGAAAAGTACTAATTATATAAAACTGTTATACCAAAAATATTAACTTCTGTGTAGAACACAAATAAAATAGGTTGGTGTTTATAATACCAAACTGTCAGTCTATTTTTCAATACATTTATACTTTTTATAATTATCCATCACTTGGAGAAGGATGCACAGGAGAATTTATATCGAAGTGCCAGTTTTTAGCCATTAAAACATATCCTCCACCACGCCTTTTTAGACTACAGTCTAAATCAATAAGAGTTCTAAATAGGTGCAATGAATGGAATATATGAAAGAATTAAGAATTAAATATTCCTGACCTGTCAGTTTTGTAATTAAACTTACGCCAGACCGGCTTAACTTTACAAGGCGGTTGCTTGGACGAACTTGCATTTAGCTTGCTGTCAAAATTCAGGCGCAAAATTAGTTTTGGTAGGCAGCCGAACCAATGCATTATTACTAAAATTTATCAGCTTTCACGGGGATGCCACCTTGTAATCGAATATTGAAGTCTGCAAACGTGTTCCTGAAGACTAGTAATTTTAAAGGCAATTGGCACACATCGTTTTTATTGAAAATATATTTAAATTACTATTTTTACATAAACAGATAAAAATATGCACGAGTGAAACAAGTGTTTAGGTTTTTAAAACACACATTTTACACACCTGCCATTACGACAGTGGTTATTTTTGAATATTTTGTTAATCAGGGTTCTCAAAAGTTGTCAAGGGAAGTAAATGTAAGGAGGATAATGAAAGTGTTGCCAGAACTTTTGGAAATTTATATAGAACTATTTAATTGTTAATACTACTACTATATATGAATGTATATATAGAATTGTCTCATATTAAAATTAATTAAATATTTTTATGTAAAAAAAGTGTTCTTTACTACTCTTTTTCTGTCATCTTTCGAGACATATCAATGCAGTAGAATGCATCGCCAGATGTCTATCCTACTTTAGTTTTATAATAATTTAATTAAAACTTCTTTAAGATTTCATACAGGAACCTCAGTAATAGTGTTTTGGCTCATTTTGTTAAGAAATTAATACGTAAAATTTATGCACAGTTCATAAAAGGTCTTTTCACGAGGATTTCGTTCTTTTGAATCATTTGTTTTGACCGTTAATTTTAAAAAATAGAGTTCTATTCCACTTTTTGCATCCCTGGTCCGTGAACTAACAGCTGATCTAAGTATTCAAAATTAGGGGGTGTAAACAATCAAGCCATAACATTTTCAACACAAAGTAAAAGTTTTAATTAAAATATTAATATGGTTAAAACAATGGTCGAAACTTTGGAGTCCTTCACAAAAAAAGAATATTTCTACTCGTATGAAGACCATGAGGGTGTAAAAAAGGAAACTTCTCTTGTAATAATTATTCCACACGAAGATGAGTCTTTGGAGGTATTAGTAACTGAAGTTCTTAATCAAATGGATCCTATGATGCGTTACTTAGATGAAAATATTAGTATGTTCTAAATATAATTTGTTAATAATGTTTTAATTGTTGGTATATAAAACTTACTATTTATAGAAATAAAGGAATCTTTACAAAAATTTATTAATATGGAAAATCAAAAGTTTAGAGATGCATATGCCGAGAGTTTATTGGAAAAGGTTCGTTGCAACGATATGGATGTAGAAGAAATAACAAGAGATACAGAAAGGCATTACAAGGATGAATTGATACAATTCGCTGATCGCATAGGACCAACAGACAATGAGATATTTGCTCAAAGCTTTCACCGCCTGGTTCATTCTTCACCTTTAGAAGAGATTTTGAAAAGGGAAAGGGCATACGCCAAAACAATTGCAAACATGACAACGCAGATGGACAAAGAAGTAGAAACTCTCAATAATTCACAACAGGAAGAAATGGAGTCGAAAATAAACCAATTGGACATTACAACTACATCAGAGGATATTAATAATTTATTAGCTCAGCAGTACTCAACACAAAATTATGTTAGAAAACGTTATGAATCGGAATTGGAGGCAACACGCGGTCATCAAAAGAACGAATATCGCGACTGGATAACCAGTCAAGTATCGGAACTGTTTCAAACATCACCAGTTGCAACTCCACTTGGCAATCGATCATCAATGTTTATATCACAGCAACCGTCAATGGAGGAAAGCTTCACCATACATTTGGGATCACAACTGAAACATATGCATAACATTCGTATCCTAAGTGCAAATGTTAATGATTTATGCAGTCCTCTGCATGTTGACGAAAGGTTGGAAAAATATTTACATATGTACATACTTGTTAATTGTTTCTATGACTATAAATCTTTTTGCTTGCCTAGTTTGAACGGTCTTAATATGGCTTTGGGTTTATATTCGAGCTCTTTATGTGGTGTTGTCGTCTTAACTCCTTCTATACAAGCACAAGCAAATAAAGATATAATAAAGAATGCAAACATGTCAACGGAATTCCATTTCAATCAGGCAAGTGAAGCTTATTTTCCATTAAGATGTAAAGAAATTTTAAATCTTATTTGAAAGTTAAGCCCAGCCCGCACCACTAGAATTTTCTTAAATCTACGGTGGGTTAAGTCTGGGTGAAACCACCCCACTTCAGACCACATTGGTTCCGATGTGATATGATTGAGATCAAAATTAACCAGCAAGTCGGATCGCATTTCAATATGTCGGCAAGCTCATGCAAAACGTTGTTGCATAAATTACAATGTGTTGGCATAACAGCCAATATCTTATATAAATGCATACTATGTATCTCCATACATACTATTTACTTGAGGCTTTCATCGTATTGTGTTGTTATACACGTCGAGTTTACCTTAAACAAAACAAAAAGCTAAATATATTTAATATCACACTCAAAATTAATTTTGCTTTTTTTTAGATTGATGACCAATTGGAAAAAATTGAACAACAAATACGGCAACTTAATTTAAGCAACTCATCCACACCCAGTACAAAGAGTTTAAGTACCGCCAGCACTGATATTAGCATTGCAAGTGGTGATGAGGGTATTACACATTCCTCGCAAAGCAGCGCTAGCAATTCACCGGTTAAGACAAGTGCAAAATTAAAAACTGGAGACTTCTTCATTACGAAGCATTCGAATCTGTCCCAATCTCACGTAATATTCCATTTGATTTCGGACGAACCTATTAATAGTCCAAGCGAAATAAATTCACGTCATCCCGTTATATTAGGATTGCGAAATATCTTGAAGACTGCCAGCAGACATGATGTGACAACATTAACAATACCAGCTTTGTTGAGGCACGAAATGTCAGAGGATATGACGGTGCAGTGGTGTATGCGCAGAGCAGAGTTAGTCTTTAAGTGTGCTAAAGGCTTCATGATAGAGTCAGCTTCTTGGGGTGGAGCTGAACTAAGGTATACATATACATTTTTGTTTTTCGTGTACATATGTACACACTATATTTGTTAACAGATACATACATATATACATAATTTATATTTCAGTACACTTCAACTTTTATTGCCGCATGATATATCTCAAGATCTGTTTAATACGTTGGCCAGTATGGTGCCGAATGTGTTTCGTGTTGCTAATCCCAAAATTTTGGTAGACAACAGTAAATAAAGCTATATAATTATTATTATATACATAGATACATACTAATAAAACTTATTTTCAATCATTGCCGTGTTGGTTTTCGAAATAAAGTAACATTCCTTATTAAAAAGTTTGTAAGATAATCAAGACCTTTTTTGATTAACTACAGTTTGAAAACTTAATGGACACAATATAGCTGCAAAATTTACATACACACACATACATGTACCGTCTTCTATATAGTATTCTATTTCATTATTTGCCATGTTATTTTAACAATACATATTTTATTTGGAAGATTTAACATTATTTACTTTTAGATAAGACATGATATAACAACAATATAACAAAATGTTCTTATAAAAGTTTTTAATGAAATTCTTTGTGTTGAAATCAACAACATATGTAGCTTGTAGCAGAATAATACTTTCGTATACCATTTAAATAACAGGATTTATTTCAAAACCTTTGAAGTGTGTACAACAGCAATCAGGAATGAGATGGAAAACCATCGCTTTAAAAGGTATCGATTTCGGAAGGAGTAATGGACTAGTGAAAACCACATCAATATACACACATGCATACATACATACATGTGTATAATGTATCTACAACCAATATAAAATTATTTAGAAAAAATATGTACATATGTATGTATGTACGTATGAAAACTGATAAAAAAGGTGATGTTGTTGTTGTTTTCAGCATAAGGATATTGACCAATTGTATTTTTTTTTTATTATTATTCAACACTAAAGGTGGGCAAGTGCTTTTTCTTTTAATTTTTTGCAAACATTGTGCCATTTGATCAAACATGTCATTTTAACCTATTTATAGATTCAGGCTTGGTAGTTCTTATTTGACAGTTTGCATTTACATACATACGTAGAGATAATAATAATGATGACGATGATTATAGACTGTGAATTTAAAACACATTTGTTGCACGTGTTTTATTTTTTAGTTTTTCTGACAATTTATGTGTGCATGTATTTTTAACATACATACATACATATGTACATATGGATGTGTTTATATACATACATACATACATAGTTTATTCTTGATTGTTTTTCATTCTGTTATACCTATGCGATGGCTTATTGCTTGCTGGTGGTGGTTGTGCTTTTTTGCTCTTCTGTTGTATAATGGCCTTTTTTCGAATCCGAGATTTGCGCCTTTTGATGTGTGCATTCAACACCAGTCGTTGTGCCGTTTTTTTGCGACATTGTCTGGTATTCTTTGTCCATCTTCTTTTTTCTTAAGATCATTAGTTAGCATTTCGAATTTCATATCCTATAGACATACATATGTATGTATGTACATACATATGTATGTATGTATGTATGTACATACATAATTCAGAAGTGATTAAAAAATGTCTACAATATTTAAAAGTTTGTAAAGGATTGTTTTGAATTACAAGAAAAATATCATAGAATGCTATTACAATATATTGTACATATGTATGTATCTATTATGTATGTATGCACGTACATATATAACATACATACATACATTTGTATATATGTATGTACATAAGTACAAGGTATGCGCATGCAAGTGTAAATACTTACGTATGTACATGTGTGTACTTGAATGTAAACTATCGGTTCCTAAAAAAAGGTGCTTATTAAACTTCATCAGTACAACATACATACATACATACATAAAAGTCGGTGATATATCAAGTATGGATATTGTTGTTGTTAAGTATTCGCAAAATGTCAAACACAAAAATTTTAATCTTGATCTGTTCACATCCAAGGAGAACTAAACCATAGACAGATTCATCAGCTGGGATCGCATTTTCATCTGTTATAAATTCGCCTTGATTTAAAATATGCTTACATTATATACATACATACATATGTACATACTTAGATATGTAGATAGATACTAACCCACATATGCATGTACATATGTATGTATGTACATATGGAAATAAAACTTAATTCAACTAACACTGAATTCTCGTTTGCACGGGATTTATATTCATACATACATACATATGTATGTACACTTAAGCAAAAACAAACAACTGTTAATAAATGCAGTTATCATACAGACGTGTATACATATGTATGTATGTATGTATTTTAACTTAAATACCTTTTGAAAGCAAATTTCCTTAGGATTAGTAACTGTTTTTTTGTAATTGTTTAGGCGTTTATATACACACATATGCATATGTATGTACATACATACATACATACATGCCTCCATATGTATGTACATACATACATACATATGTATGTCTAAACATGGAAATGTGTAGCTTTCAAAATATACATACATATGTATGTATGTAACAGCTGTTAACAATTTAAAAAATACTTTTAAAGTACAAATGCGTATAATTTCTATATTATTTAAAAAAATATATGTATATTTCTTCAAATGATAAGCATTATAGGGTATGCAAACTTAAATAAAGCCTAGAACAATTAGAAGTGGTCCAAATGATTTTATTATAATGAGTTTTATTAGAAATGCTACTGAATTTTTATTCCATTTTTAGTGATGCCACATTTTTTCCCACAAAATATGGTAGTTTCACTAATTTTGAAATTTCTAAAACTATTACTTACATACATACATATATAAAATGTATTTATGAATACCAAGTGGCCAAGTTCCTCTGTAGACTGAAAAGAAGTTGGTGGATCAGCAATTTAAATTTTATTGAAGTTAAAAAAAAAACTACAATCAAACCTCTGCACCTTAAAAGAAAAGAGAGATAATTTTACTCTCATAAATTTTATTTATTATTTACATACATAAGTACTTATGTATACACATGGCTGGCTGTCCAAGTCAACAAGTACATACATTCACACATAGTATGTCAGTGGAACCGGCACACTTTTGATCTTTAGAGGCAGCTCTAATAGTTATTCACAAATAAATTCTTAAGAAAGCTCATCCTCAAGTACACATCTATCACATACATATTTGCAAATGAAGGTATGAATTAAGTTCATACATAAGTACACATATTTAACATACATACATACACTGTCTGTTTATATCTGTTGGTTTTCCTTTTATTATCTTATTTGTTATTTAATTGCAAAAATTGCACTCTCACTTTTTACGGTGTTATCAGCAGAAAAGTAAAAAAATCATCAGCCAGCTAAAAGTTTAGATCAATGAATATTACTGTAAGAGCGCAAGCACTTCGTTTAACACAGAGATAAAAAATAGGAGAAAGATAACCCTCAGCGTTGCCGCTTTAATTTTTAAGTTGTTTGTGATATTTTTTCTGTAGACAAAAGTTCGTTTTACAATTTCGTCACCACAAGAGAGCAACTCGAAAAACGCTTAGTTTTTCTTAGAGGGTGGGCCACTTGCGCTTGTTAGTAATCCACTCGTCTACGTGTTGAATTTCTATCACAGAGTGCAAGTAAGTTTTACATTTTTGCAGTCCCAAATTATTTTATGGTACAATGCAAGTAAATTTAGTGCCGTGATAATAAGTTTTTAGGGCGTCTCTTTTGCAGTTTCGTTTCCAAGACCGCACGTCATGTACCTAGCTGGCTAATGAACAGCTTAAGCATTATAATAAGCACTGTAAAGGGAGCTGTAACTGTCTATGAGTTTTTTTAGATTTAATCTGAACTTGCTTGATTGGTATTTCTAGACAGTTTACGATATATGTGTACGTATTTCCGATTCACCAATTTAAAGTGTTGCGATAAGCCGATGACGGCGAAATATGCAGGTGTATATTAAAATTTTCCTTATGAAGTAATTTATTTTGATTATGGCGCATGCAAAATGTGTCTGAAAGACAAAAGACGAAGTGGTAACACTGTTTGCGTTGCTGAAGCTATAATAGAGCAAAAAATGTGCAACTAAGAGAAACTTATGCTCATTAGCAACTGTTTTAAAGACTGATTTGATTTGAGGTTCGTTTCTAAACTAAAGAGTGTGTGGAATCAGTTGATAATGAAACTCGCACAGAAGACAACGTGGTGTGTGTTTAAGACGCTTTGAATATTATTTGTTCTGACAAATCGTTTAAAAGAAAACAAAATTTGCAAACGAGATACACCTATTTATAAATTAAAATAAATATAATTGTTGCTTTCCTAACGAGTGCATTTCTTTTTTGTGGAAAAAACGTGAAATTAATTAAATAACGAAAATGTTTTGTGGCAAAACTAACGTATGAAACATGCCTAATATGTACTAATATACGAATTTCCAATATAAAAATAGATATTTGCGAAAAATTCACATAATTCATTACAAACAAATTGTGTTGAGGAAAGAAGAAAAATAAAGTGCCATTCGTTTAAAGTTAAAACAAGAAGAAAATTTAAAGCTTAAAAAGCCAAGAATATCTAGTATAATAAAATTAGTGCAATGATAGAAAATACCTATTAAATGATTTGTATATGTTTATTAACCATTTAAAAGTGCCGTAATACATATGTATGTACCTATATAAATAAACGTATGTATTTCTATTGAATCTAATTCATTTTCTTTATTCAATCTACTAATCGTATCTACTTGCTGCCTACATTGAAGTTTATTAGTTGAGAATTTATGAAATTTTAACCATAAAGAAAACGGAAAAATGATCAAAATTAGAGAAAAAAATATTATTTAATTTTAAAAACAAAAACAGAGAGGAAAAATTCATACTACCACGCAGTTTTTTGTTGTTGTTGGTTCGGTGAGCAAAGTGTATTACAGTTGTTGTTATTTATAAAAATCAAACAACAACAATTTTGAGTGTTTCGAACAAAAAAAAAACAGCGCCAACAACAGCAACAAATCATACTTTTGTTGGTTTTCTTTTCAAGCAGAAGAAAACAAAATTCATGCATATGTACTACGTATGTACATGTAAGAAACACCAACCACAACAACAAATCATACACGCAGCATTGCCCTATGTTGTTGTTGTTTTATTTTTGTATTATTTTTTCGACAAAGTGTTTCCACAAAATCTGCCGGTCAATGTTTTAAGAACGCAGGTAAACAAAAACCTTTTTTTATGTTTCGTTCATTTGTTTTTTCTTCATATTTTGGCTTTTTGGTTTTGGCTTTCTGGATATTGTGTGCCAGAGCCTTTTTTAAAATTTAATTACCACTTGTACCCAAGTATTTAGACAGTGGTTTTGTGTTTGTTCCGTGATTGCTTTGAAAACCTAAAATTATGAAATTTTGTTGGCAGAATTAGAACTTCAAATAATTTTATTTTGTTTCTTTTATTAACATATAACCTACATACATACATACATATATACATATATACATACATACATATCTACTTACATATGTATGTATGTACAGTGGCAAGCAAAACTGTTGGAATGTTTTGAGTAACATCATCGTTTTGTGCTATTTCTGGTGTTGGCCGTCAACAACTTTGTTAAATTTAATACCTATACATATGTACATACATGCAAAGGTGGATGGTTGGATGTAGTAATATGGCCCTATCGTCTAGTAGTATCATCACTACCGCCACCCATTTCGCCATTCGATTTATATAACATTCTTTCACCCCTCTTGCTTCCACTAAGTAAATATGTGCAAAACTACTTTGTATGTCGTTTAGAATTCCATTAATGTAGTTTTCGCTTTTTTTCCAAACCACTTTACGGCTTATCATTGCGTTCACAATCTTGTTTTGTTGTCCAAGTTCCACCTAACTTATCATTTACAATTTATCTATCTTCTGTTCCCGTTTCACATTCGAAGAGTTCGAGTTTTGCGCCTTCTTGTAGTGGGTCCCATGAGTGACATCTACTTATGTACATATATTGAATCTATGCAGACATTTATTTAAAGTTGCCATGATTGTTTTTAGCTCAGATGAGATGCTATGCAAAATATGTGTAAAAATTACGTAAATGTTGGGGCTGGATGTAGCGTCCTTTGGAAATATTCAGCAGTTAAGGTAGTTGCTATACACAAGAGATCGAAGTGAAATAACACAAATTTGCTTTAATGTTTTTGCATTGCGTGAACCGGATAAAATTCTCGACAGTAGCCACATTCTAAAATTGAGCCTGTACATAACGCAGAAACTTAGCATCAACGACAGCGTCCAATCGGCTGCGAAACGAAATGAAAAATCTTATCCATCAAGTTTTCTTTAAAATTTTAAATAGTCTCACACTTTCAAATTGCGATGAGAATTTGCGTTTTAAAATTTTGGGGCCAGGCTACGTTTAAGCTTTTAATTTTTGTGAACATTGAAAAAATTGATGGTGTGACAGCAGCGTTAAAAAATACTAACAGTTAAAAAGTCTCTTGGCGTATTATTTGTAATTTACGTAGCATTTGCAATTCACTTTATAATTTTGGACAGGTCTTAACCCAAAGTATTATAGAACTGTCTCCTAATAACATCCATGTTTACATATGTAGATGTACTTAAACAGTGTTCCTGCACAGGAAAAAAAACTCATTGAATGATCTCTTATCAAAAATCTTATTTCATCGGGAAATATCTTCAGACCTGTTTGACATGTAAAACATATTCCAAAACAACATAAGTCTTCACAAATGGCAACGCTGAAGCAACACCTTCTCGTTTTGCTGGCTGATTAATACGTTGTGCGAAAATAATTCTGTGACATGATACTTTGCAAATTCGACTTTATTAAATAAGAGAATATATTTCTTTCATAATAATCAAAATCACTAACAGAAATGAAAGAACTACTTACATACACACATACATCCATACACATCTACGTACATACATACATGCATACGTACGTACTCTTACATATGGCCAGACTAATTTAACTTGAGACCTGAAAAGCATTTCTTAGAGAAAACCCTTTTTTTCGGCCGGTAAAAAGAGAAAACTAAAAAAATCGTTTAAAAACAAATTTGTCTTCAATTCATAAAAAGCCAGTTTTATTTTATGAATGATCATAGATTTTAGGTTTTATGTGGATTAAAGTGCATCCAGTCTCCACTTGGAATTGGAGTTGTTGAATGTTGTTCGTTCATGTCTACAACAACCTGGGTAGTTTTATGATCTCTTACGTTGTGTGATATGCTTCGGTTTTAATTATATAGTTTGTGGCATAAAAATGTTTTAACCTTTATTTTATAGCAACAGAACAGTACGGGACGGACACACTTATGTATTTGTCAGTTTGACTACTGGTAATGGTTTGTGCCACCACCACCACCACCAGCACTCACTCATCTTTGAATTTGTTACGGACTGAGTTACATGTGGTTGTGTGTTTCTTGCGTTTAAGAGCTTTAAAATATCTTCTTGCTATTTTCTGTTTTTGATTTTACAGCCTAACTACTAGTTTTTATTTCCCTGCATAAATCAAGATAAGTTTTAGCTAATTTCCAGCTTTAATTAATTATTTTATCTAAATAACATCTGATCAAGCCTATTACAGATTGGGTTTGGCTGTGTGCCTTCAAAACAATTTGTTTTGTTGTTTTCCCAGCAAAGAGGAACTTCCAGAAAAGTTAAGAAAGTAGATTTTGGTATGTGGCGTGAGAGGGGTGTTGAGGCACACCACGCTTTTACGCGGCTAGAAGTTACAGAGGCACTTGAATGCTTTACGCTAAACAAGCGACAAGTTCAACAAACCTAAACTTAATCCCCGTTTACGTTATTTCGGATAATGAAAAAGAAGAAATAAAAAACACAACGAAAACGGACAGCGAAATCGAAACTCATGTCTATTATGTGCATATTTTTAGTCAAGCGGAAAAATTTGCGTAAATAATTTGCGCGTTTTTGTTTCATTTTCCAGCATAATTTTGTCAGTTGAAGGACTTTTGCGCTTGTCTAATCGAAATATTGATCATAACACTCTTCAGTTGTGAACTGGGTCTTTGAAAGCGTTCTTTTTTATTTGAAATGAGCTGTTTCAAGAGTGGCGGCCAAAATCGATCATTGTATAATTTGTTTTGTTAAACTATTTTCCATCTTATATTTATCTCTAATTTGTTCTTTAAGCTTGAGGTTTTTTGTTTTTCATAAAAAATGTTAATGATTTTAATGCGATGTTTTGAAGTTTTCCATTATCTAAACACACACATACATACATACATACATATATCAGCCTATCGATGCTGCAGTTTGTACAAATGGGAATATGTATCAGTTTAGGTTTAATATTGGTACTTACATACATACATACATACATATGTATGTATGTATGTACCAGAAAATATAATCAGCTGCTGTGCTGCCACCTTGCAAAAGTAATGTGAAATCACGTCGTGCACACATGTTATATGATAGCTTTGATTTTGCAGACAAATTGTTCGAAATTAAGAAAAACTCTCACTAAAAATAATATGAAACTGATTTAAGAGCAAAACCTGCATTTGGGAAAATTCCTTTCAATTTCGCATTAAACCGCTGGTCAAATACATACATATGTAACTATTTGCGACAATTCTTTTTCATTCATTGGAGAGACTAGCGCTTTTGAGATCGTGGTAGCCTCCAAATAAGTATGTAAGTATGTCCGCATTGAGAATAAGAAATAAGTCAGTTCTGTGTAAAAAATGCTAAAATTTACTTTAAAAGCTGTTATACAATTTTTTTTGTTATTGTTGCGAAACATCTACATATGTACATACATACATACATACATACTGTGTGTACCACGATACAATCTTTACTCAATTCATAAATTTTATTATGTGCATGAATGTATGTATGTATGTTCTATGCAAAACCAAAAACAAACAAAAAAAATTGCTCATTTAATAAGATTATTACAAGTCTTATGTACAATTAGTAAACAAAACAGCAGCAGAAAGGCCAAGAACAAAAGGAATGAGGGAAAAGTCAAAAACTATTGGACATATTCAAGGAGATTTTCTTTGTTCTGCTTTGTTGTGTCTTTACGGCAAGATCCCACCCTTATTCGTCTTTGATGGGAACACATGTGCAATAAAATCTTTTATTTCTTCGGTCGTACGTCTCAAATTGACACACATAAGAAGACAACGCAACAAAAACAAAAAAGGAAAACAAAATGAATTGAAACAGAGGTTCTTAAATATGCTGTTTGTTGGGTGTAAATTATGAGGGCTTGAGTGTTTTAATCAAGAATGTTTATGAATTTAATCCTTGCCGGCGTACATATGTATGTATATACAATATGTACATCCTCTCTGTAATTAGAACAAAATAAAATATCGAAAATTCAAATCAAAAACTACTATTTATGTACTCCCCTTGTCCCTACCCATAACCTATTTCCAACGTGCTGCTACAAATAAAAAAATTTTAAAGTAAGAAAAAAAAGGGGTTCTAATTGGTGCTGTTGCCGCTTGTCATGTTGTTTTGGTGACGTCTGTACAATCGGTGATCATTCACACTAAGTAACAATAACAAAAAAAAAACCACAAATTTATCTAATTGGAAGACTTTCTGCTAATGGATGCAACAAGAACATTATTATTGACAACCATAAGTCTGGCAATATTTTTTTTTTTTAGGCTAATGTGTCCAACATCTGTATGGTCATGAGAAATAGTTTATTATTTTAAGTTTAAAAAACTATTCTTGTAGACGAAGCATTCGAACGTGTTTCAATACTTGCCGTGGAATTATGCAAATGCAAACAAGAACTTATTTATGATGAATAAACGCGTGTTTGCAACCTTAAAGCTACATATGGGGCTTTAACAAACATAACAAAGAAAACATTTAAGATTTTGACAACAATATTTGAAATCTGCGTTGTCATATATGATGATTTTTGAAAGATTTTGCGCATATATATGGACACAGGTATGATTGCACCTCAGTCGAAACATATGGAAAAAGATACCATGTAAATGTACATTCATCTATTTGTGCGAGGTCTCAATTGCACTTGAGAATGTTTTTAAATTTGTTTATTGCAAAATCTTAAAATTCAATGATTTCTGGCAGACTTTTGCCATATATGGCAAAGCATATGGAAAAGGTTGCCAGATATAGAATTGGAAATTTTCAATCTCACTTTAATTTAAATCTAGTCTAAGAGAGAGCAGTACTGTGATCGGGGCCATACTAGTGTGTTTAAGTTAATCAATACACCTTTAATCATTTTGCATTTTGCTGATATATTTTTAGGAATAATGTTGTAGTAAATTGTCTTTAAAATTGAAAACTTTTATTTATAATTTATAATAAAATTTTCTTTCATTGACATTTCTGTGCAAAATCATTATGATTTATATCTACAATATATATGTACATGTATATGTATGTATGTATGTATGTATGTATGTATGTATGTAATAATTAAGCAATAATATCTATTTCTGAGTCAACACAATTAATGGACCCGAACATGTGTAGAGAAATAAAGGCGATATTTTTTGATTTTCAATTTTTTTTTCAAATTGTACTACGAGTACACAACCAACAAAAACAAAAAATTGATCTAGCATAACTGCAAATGTCACTTTTGAGTGAGTGCAGGCAGTTAAGAGGAACACGAAGACAGCAAACCCACAAAGATACACTTTGTGTCAAAAGAATATTTTGGCTAAAACATTACAAACACACTCGCACACAAAAAATTGCAAGAATATAAATATTTTATTTTTTATTTGGCATATGCATATCGTTACCTGAAATGCAAAAGGGCGTAACAACATATTTCAAAATTTTACAGGAGAGACAAAAAACTCCAAAAAATCAAAGATTACGAAGCTGGTGTTGCAATTTCTTCCGTACAGCATTAAATTGCGATGATGCATTTATTTCGTAGAAAAAAAAATTTCTTTAATCGTCATTTTTATTAGATGTGGGTTGCGCCCTTTTGGTTTAAGAAAAAACCAACTTTGTTGTTACGACCTTTTGATTTTCTTTAATAAAATGGTTGTTATTGACAGTAGGGCTGTAAAAATGTAGGAGGACATGTAATTCGATTTGCTCTACAATAATAAATGAAAAAACCCATTTTGAATTTTTTGGTTGTTACGCCCTTTTGCATTTCAGGTAACGATATGTACATACATACATGTATTCACATATAAAATAGCTTGAGGAGCTGCATGTGGGTATTTTTAATATCTTTTCAATATATTGCATATGTATGCATATACATATATATGTAATTTCGGGCACATACTAATTGATTTTCAACGAATTTTGGATACCTTTTATTTTCAATTAAATATTTTTTTTTTAGTATTTTATTTTTTTTGCAATCTATCTTTTCATATCAAGATAATAAGCGAAATTAGTCACACTTATTTTGACATTTACAGTAACACATACATATAAAAATATGTATAACTTTAGAAATATTCCAAATTTAACAGAAAAAAATCCAGATTTAGTCTATCCATTATATACAATAAAATAACTTAAGGTTTAGTAATTATTAATTTTTAAGTTAAAAGAAAACAATAAAAAAAAATAATAATAAAAAGATGGATTAAAACAAAAGACACAGATTATAAATACATTTTTAATAAACAAAAAATTAACTTCTGAAGAGTAGATCTAACACATGGCATCTTTTAAGTCTTCGAATTTCATCAGTATCGTCTAATAACACAATAGCCAGAGGATTTACATGATTGCTTAGTTCTTTTAAACTAATTTTCGCTGTATGAATTTATTAGATCTTTATCAGTTTGTATATTTAGATCCTAATGTATGGCATCATTGGAAATATACATACCAAGGAGATTGCACAATAAGCCTTATAGTTTTTGACTGGTATCTTTGTAATATTTTTATATTTGAGGCACTTGCTGTTCCCCATATAGGCTTTAAAATAGCTTCAAAAAGTTTCAGTTTATTTTCCAGACTTAGTTGAGATTTTGAACCAATTAACCAGTTAAGTTTTCCCTTTGTATTGTAATATTTAATTGTTGCCGTTTTATTCTTATATGTATGTATGTTCTTTCCATTTAAGCCAAAAATACTTCTTACTTGTGTAAAAATTCATAATTCTCTTATGGATATGAAATAAACTTCAGTTGAGTTGCCATATTACAGTTAGCAAAATGATAATGCCGATCGATGACGTTTCAGAAATTTGTAGTCGGCGATTTGAAAATCGAATTGTACTTTCATGATTTTTCATTATTTTTCATTATTTTTCATTGTTGGGAATGTGATGATTTTCTGCTTTAAAAAGTTTTGTTTGCTTCCAAATTACATAAATTTACATGATTTTTGGTGGTAGCGAAAAGGAGGACATATTGAATATTGTGTATGACAAAGTAAAGAAATATGAAAACTATTAAGCTCGTAATGCGAACGAGTTTCCCAGCACAAGCAATTCCGTACTAACTACCGCTCTTCCTTCCACTCTCTGATCAACAAAAGTTGAAGCGTCTAATCAAAGGCATGTACATACATATGTTGACACTAATATTAGATAGTTTGGTCAATCACAATGCAGCGTTAGGGCTAAAATAAAAACTATATCAATTTTAATTTTTTTTTGTAAAATAAAAATATCGATACTCGTTATTCGAAATGTAACAAACTGTTGAGCATGATCTTGCATGCTTATTTTTAAGTTGGATTATAAACAAACGCGTAGGTTTAATCTTTTTGTAATTAAATTTTTGCAAATGCACAAAAAATAACAAAAAGTAAATAAAAACTTAAAGGAAAATAGCAAACTATAATTATTATCTAAAAATTGGCCAATTTGAAGAAAAGCAAATATGTTTATGAAGAGCTTTTCCTAATCCAATGTTTGCACGTGTGCATGTTTGTTGTATAGTATAAGTTTATAATTTTTATTTCAATGTGTCCTTCATCTTCTTTGCGAAAGCAAATTAACGAAATAACAGTGAGCAGTTCAAAGAATAAAAAACAAATCAAACCGAATCTTTCTCTGCCCAATCTGCAAACATTTGTTTCTGTTTGTTCCAAACTCTATACATACGAATATGTACACACACATGTACTACATATACATACATACATACACACATATAAACATATATATGTATGTACATATGTAGTTTCACGTACATGTTTTCAATTTCGTACACAATATTTTGTTTCTCAAACTTATAAATTCTCATACAGTTTGAAATCAACCCTAAAACTATAAGAAAAATATAACATTATTTAACCTGCTGATTTTGATCCCTCCTCAACGATCTTGTTTCATAGAGTGTAGCAAGTGTTTATTGTTGTTGTTATAACTGTCGAATAAATAAATGCCCTGACAACCAAATAAATAATAATAATAACAGCAACAACAACAAACCTCAGTTGTGCACACAGAAAAGGTCATGCTTCATATAAAAGGGAATATTAAGAAAAAGAAGAAGAAGAAAACTGAAGAAAACAAAGGAGTAAACGATAAAAGGGAACCAACCACATACATACATATACATACATATAAGTACATGCATACAAGTCCATACATACATACATACATACTCAGGCATACTTCAGTTTTTTGTTAAGATGTGCTGAGACTGGCTCAAAATTGTACAATATAATTTATAGCGAAATTAAAAGCACACAAAAGTACTTTTTTTGCAGGCATGAATTAGAGCAAATGCAGCTTAAACAGGGTTGGTACATAGTGACAGAAATTTCCATCAAAACATTTGTTCAAGAAATATTCATAAATTCAAATAAACGAAAGTGTGAACTAAGACATTATTTGGTGTTTCCTATATTTGATTTGCTCTCTAAAGAAATTGCGCTTTACCATGCGGCTATTTTAGTTAAGATTGTGAGCTCTTTAACAGTAACAGAGCTGCAATTGTTGAGTATTAGATTTTTTTGCAATGAAAGAATATTTTAAACAATAGACCATGAAAAACATTAAACAATTGCAGGGAACTATGTGACAGAAGATTTCATCACTCCACCTGCGCATCTCAACTTTGCAGCAAATATTTGTTTAATTCAGGGACAAGGTGAATTAAAAAGCAATGAATGTATAGTGCTGGTTTGAGAGCCAATTTTCAATTAAAAGTGATAAGTAGAGCAGTGTCGTTTGCGTAAAAACGCTTGAAAATGAATAGGTCATCCCAGCGAGCGAACCGTGAGGGCTATTTATATGAGCGAATTGCAGTCAATTGCTTTCGTTCAAGTGTTTCATATTAAATTTGTTTTCGTTCTTTTCATTCTATGTTCTTTTGTTTCAGTTTAATTTTTCCATTCAGTTTTCCAGAAACTGGGTCATAATTCGTGCGATTTTATTGCTGTTTTTACTGTTCATTCTGGAGGCGCTTTCTCTCATCGATTTTTCATTGTTTGAAACAGTCGTTCTGATACAACACAGAAGGAATCACAAACCAAAAGAATTGTTGACGTACTGTTCGTTCAAAGTGAACGATTGATGGAATTGAACGGACCGGACCGGTCGGTCTTTGGCAATCGACAGAAAATCGCCGGCCACTAAAACGAACGACTCTACGCAACTCAATTTTGCGGAAAATAGTTTGGGGTATCAAAAAATACGCCGAACAATAATCGAACACTTTGCCGAATCTGATTTTAAACACGAACATGATCAAGAGAACAAGCAAATTTGTTCACATAAAAACACTTTAAGGCATAAAATTATCACATTTCAAACCCTCATTTTAGCATTTTCAACAGTTGCAGCTACGAAAAAAGTGTCTGCGGCAAGTTGTTGTTGTTTTACAGTAACGTCGTGTAGGGTCATGTATCAAACAGACACATATTTGAGGCATGCAACCTTGTGGTGTCATACTAAACTTTAAAAAAATTTATGTTTTACTTCAAAACAAAAACACAAAAATAATTTTTTTAACGAGGATCAGTTTTAAATATTATGCATTGATATTAATTTATAATGGCAAGAAAATGGTCATGTTCTTCTCACAAATATATATGTATGTATGTGTGTATATGTATCTGTATCTGTACATGTACATACGATTAACTTATCGCTCGGTTGGCATGACAACCAAAACTCTAGGAAGTTAATGTATGACTTCGGTTATTGCAATTCATATCTGAAACCTTCTCCAAAGGTCCATTGGCAGAACGGGCAACGGGGCCCCAAGAAACCTTTGCATATTCTGGTGCTGCTCATAGATGACGGAGGTGCCTACTGCGGCTAAAAATGCGGCAAAAAAATTCGGTAGATACTGGGGCGATCCAAATGTCCTCCAGGTGCTGTTATCTTGCAACAGATTTCGTTCTTCGTAAGCAACTGCCCGGGGGGGAATGTACAGGCGAGTCTGGTTAAGATATGATGTTCTTTGAAAATTATGGCCTACTAACTTAGAAGCTTAGTCCAGCTTTAGCTGTCTAGGGAATTACTGACAGAAGGGAGTCTGATGTAGATAAATGCATTGCATGATCTGTAATGAAAGATGTCTGAAAAATATGGTCAACTGGGCACCCACAAACATACTTAGCCACTCACGCACACACACACACACACACACACACAACCATACTTAGCCACTCACGCACACACACACGCATACTTACTCTTCATTTTGTTTAGATTTAAGAACAGCTGATTATTAGAAGGACTGTTATATGATTTTTTTTTCCATTCACTCTTTTGTCAGTTTCGAAAGACAAAATTTTTATATTAAACGGAGAAACTTTCCAATGATCTCATAATTTAATCTTTCCCTCTAGTTGAAAGTTATGATACAATGTTATTTGGGGAAAGCATGTTGGCTGCCTACAAGGAAGTCGGGGATTTCCCTTGAATCTTAGCCTATGTTATATGTACATACATATTTGAAACAAGGACAAATTCAACAAATATGTTGTTTGGCACTAAAATGTCAAAATGAATGTGCACTTTGGAAAAAGAAATGATTAAAACAACGTATTTGAGATGGCGTTGACTACGAACAAGTGACTTGTTAGTACATAAATATGTGTACATATATATTTATAATTCTGTGAATGTATATACTGTACATTAAGCATTGTTATACATACATACATGCAAACATATATATGTATGTACATACATACATATATGCATGAGAATGCGAAAAGAATACTTATGTAGACCAAAACAATTTCCGGTGATAAAACAACAAAATTCAAGAGAGAAAATAAAATAAATAAACAAATTTGGTCTGGATAAATGATCGTATGGGTATTTTTTTCTAAATTAAATGGTTTTTTTGATGTAAATTTAGTTGTGATACAAAATACTCGCATTTTGTTGGAACTTGATAAGTTGGTATCGGTCAAACACGAACACAGTACATTTTGTCAAACACTCTGTGGCTGCCTGAAATATTTGTTCTGTCCACTCTCAATATTTTGTCGGACTTCTGTAGCGAAGAATGGATGGATGACTGGATGGTTGGTTGGTTGGTTGGTTGGTTGGTTGGATGCCACGATTCCAAATTCGTTTTGCTACTTAACATTATCGTTAATACAGAATTTTGATACTTTTATGAGAATGCAATCAAAATAACCTTGATTTCAATTTACAACAAGTAACTGCAACCGCCACAGCCGTGGCAAATTAGAAAAAAAAAAAAAAAATACAACAACAACAACAACAACGAGAATAGCAACAAAACAAGCAAATAAACGAAAAATAGTACAAATGTGATTTAAATGATAAATTACTGACATATTTTTGCGGTGGTTGCCAGTGAAAAACGCAGATAAACAAATTCACTAACGAGACAAAAAGACTTGTGCAACTAAATAGAGATATTTAAACACAGATTTATGTTTATTAAGATTTATATAAATCTTTTACAAACTTAATTTTATTTTCATATTCGTCTGAGTATGTGCGTGTGTAGTATATGTATGTATGTATGTGTTTGTTGTTTTTGTTGCTACTCTGTTTTCTTTATTTTGCAAAACGAAACAGTTTTTATTCATTCTCCTTTAATTGTATATTTTTGTTTTATCTTATCTTTGGCAATTGTTATCTTTAAAACATAAAAATAAAATGCACTGGAAAAAATTTTTTAATGCATTGGACGGATTGTGAAACTGATTTACATATGTTTGTATGTACGTCAGCACCTGCCATTATGGCTTAATCCGACGATGGAACAACACCGCTGGATGAACTTAGACAAGGCCTAACCATCGCCCACTTCTCGCGTTATATGGGAACGGCACGTAACACAAACCCCTTGCCCAAGAGCTTGGGCTGTCTAATACTTTGTGTCAGCAACTTCCTAGACCGAAAAAGGTAGACGAGGCACCTGAGTTGGTAGCTCGAAACCCTTAAGAACCATCACACTTTCACCAAATCGCCAGTGCATTCCCCACCAGCCAGTTTCTTGGGAGCAACAGAAATCGGTTGCACAACAACAGCAGCTTGAGGACACTTGTATCACCGGGTGTAGATTTCTACCCTGGTATCTACCGAAGTCCTTTCCTGCGTTTTAGGCTTAACCCGCGCCGAGGTAGGCACCTCAACCTATGACCAACAGCAGGATGCCCAAAAACAACCCAATGGCACGGTCCCCGTCCCCGTTCTGCCAATTGACCTTTGGTTTCAAAAGAATCTACTTTCGAGAGAGTAGCCGAAGCTGGCGATGTAGTATAAGGAGGTTTCTATTGTGCCGGATAGAGGTTGGCGGCCTGTGCGCGCCACAATTTTAAGATGGAGTGTTTCTAAGCTATTGTTTAGTGTTATTCAAGAGCACCATGACAATTTACACGATTAAGCAGCACTGCCAAAGTGTAGCACTTTGTTACGTCAGTGCGAACTTTTCGCACGTTGAGTCGAATTCGAGATGTATGTATGTATATGAAAGGACGCCAGTGGGTGGCAGTGAATATTGCGTCGGTTGCGCCGTTGGTAAGCACTTTGTTCAGAACGTCTTTGGTGTAGCTGTCACCGACAACGGCAAACGCTACAGTGCACAATTTCAATCTGTCATACAACCGATATACAGTTTCGTACAACTGCTCCACACACTGTAACATCTCGTACACAACCTGCTCATGTTGTACCAACGGTCGCAAAGTTATACTCGTATTTTACGAAACGAAATAATGAAATCATTCAAATATTTATTGGCGTATATTTATGAGCAGGTTTTGCATTTTATGAATACCGATTATTTATTTAACGTTTTTTTTGTTTGCTTTTAAACTCCGTTAATAAATGCGGAATATCAATTGCCAAATGATCTGACATAAGAAAAAGAAATCTCAAACTTTATTTCAACATTCATACATTTTGTTGTCGTCCGCCCAAAAACAAGGGGTTCGTGCCTAGAAGATTTTTTTCTCTTTCTGCGTTTGTACTTGTACTATTTATTCAAATAAAATGGAATTATTTAATGACTTTCTAATTGGATTCAGTTCGAATTAGATGTTTTGATGAATTCAGCAAATTATCTAAATACAATTTAGAGAAGGTTGTGAGCTTTTGCTGTTTTGGAATAAATTGGCTTTATTTTCGTTTTTATTTGGCAGCTTAAGTATTCAAGATCTGATCGTTGGCATTGCGAAATTATACTATTTTTAAACAAGTGCAGCTTTCAAAAATGATGTCTTGCATCTTTGTCAGCAGGTAGACTCATGTTTTTGTTGGTCAGAATCCCAGTTCATATGTCATTATCATGAGTAGAACTGATGGCTTAAAATGGTGCCGCTTAATGTTATCATTATGAGCAACATTGCCATTTCTGGAGATTAATTTAATCCAGGCCAACCACTTGGGCTATGGCATTTGTGAAGTTAATAAATACATCGTGACAAATCGCTGCACGTCTCAAGAACTCAGTACGAAATCTCGACCACGAGTAAGACAACTTCTGAGCGAAAATCATTAGGACGAGCCCCATTTTCCTCTCTGTGGAGGTTCAACTGGGGGCAATTATTGCCTCTGGATCATCAAAAACTCGTGTACAGCACACGAAGAGGTGTTGACGGTGGATTTGATCCAGCTGTCTGAGCTCAACGAATTGTGATTGGAAAATGTTCGCTTCGAATAAAGTGCACTCCGACCAATATCTCATTTTTTGGCCGATTCACATAAATTCTGGCATCCGACAAATTACTGGCAAATAAAATATTAAGGTTTTGGTTGTCTCTCGCAACGGCGAGTGGAGTTGGCCGCCTAGATCGCGCGACTTACATATATCCATTACACTTTTTCTTGAGGGATTTGCCGAAGTTCGTTAATATCTTACAAATGGCTTTGGTTTTATTCAACTCAACAATTCAACATCTACCCTTAACTAAGCACATGGTCCACTTTTTACTCGTACTTCTTTTTGTGTCTAAACATTGATTATTTTCATAATTCTTTTTAATGCAAATTGCACACAAAACTTTTCTTATGCTCTCTGCATTTTCCATAATTATTCTTCTGGCTTTGGTGTTTTTGTTGTGAAAAACCTTATTGAATGAAAAGCCCACGCTTGCAAAACGAACACGACGACGCAGACACTTCGACAAAGTGTGTGTGTGAGTGTTTTGTATGTATTTTTGTCTTACAAGTCAAAACATACAATCTAAAAATTAATAAATAAAAAAATATTCTAGATACTAAATGAACTCATAAACTGGTTGATAAACACCCACAAGAGCTTTTTTTGTTTTTATTAAAAAGAAACATACACTCTTGCATACTTATTGTAAGTACGTACTAGTTTACAGTGTGTATTTTTTGCTTATCACCCATTCATGCCGCAATCATAAATATTTTCTATGAATATATAAAAAAAAAAAAAAAAATTATAAAAAATTTATGTGTACGAACTTATATTCTAAGAACTTTAAGTAAATGTGCGATAATTCGAAATTTAATAAAAAGCCGAGAACCCTAAGAGAAGATTTGCCACTTTTTTCAATCTAAGAATATTTTTTGTTTTTGTTTGACATATTTTTAAATTTAAAAATTCTAGGGACTCGTGATGTAGTTGTCAAAATAAAGTCTACGGAAGCATTTGCTCTATATTATTGTACGAATTAGTTTAATATTTTAGTGTTTTTTTTTCTAATCACTATTCATTGAATTCTCTTAATTAATTAAAAAAAAAATAATGAAAATTTTTATATGTAAATGTGTATGTATGTAAATATTTATGTATAGGTGTAAATATTAATGTATGTATGTGTGTGTGCGTGAATGTGTAGATCTGTACATATGTATATACATACATTTATACTTATAAGTATGAATGGATGCCTGTATGAATATATGTATCTATTTATGTATACATGCATACATACACTGTATGTATATTTATATGATCTTTGTTTTTGAACGTAGTGACATCGTGCTGTTATGTAGTGCACCTACGATTTCATCACTTTAGCCGCCCTGGGACTGCTCCAACGCTTCTAAAGGCCGGGTAGATTTTTATATACATCTATTGCTTTTACTATGTAAATATGTGCGGAGCTGCCTTGTAACTCTTTTTTCGCATTCTATTAATGCCGGCTTATCGAAATATTATCTGGTGGCAAAGTTTCCCTTAGATTATGAGTTACAATTTGTCTCTTTTCTATCCAAATTTCACATTCGCAGGGTATGAGATTTGCACCTTCGTCTAGCGCCTCCCATGAGTCACTTGTGCTTGCTAGTTGCTACAATTTTCCCCCATATTCTATGTAGTTTAACGTGTTACGAGTAACATCGACATTAACTTACTGTCAAGACCACTTTCGCTCACCGCGTATAAAAGTTAAAACGGAAAAATTGTCCGAATAGAATAAATGAGTTTTTTTTTAAAGGGAAATTTGCGATATTTTAACATCATTGAATGAGGGATTTAGTCTTTCTATTCCATTCCTATTTGAAAAAAATTATTGAAAAAAATTATAACTTAGATCACTGGAAAGTAAAATAATAGGTGATTTAATTTTTGTTCGTAATGCGTGCAAATTGATGTTTATAAAAACATAATTTTTCATTTATTTACTTCCACTAACAATTTTTGGTTTTGCCTAAAAAAAGTATCTTTCAACAACGTGCAATTATTAAACATTTTGCAGTAACACTTGCTCATTAATATTCATCTATTTAACAGAAATTTATTGTAATTGTTTTATATTCAACTCTCCTAATCGTTGTAATGAAAAACTATATTCACGCATGCTGTCAATCAGTCATTCATTCACTTCAACTGAACGTTCGTTCGTTTCTCAAGCACAAATCAGTCAAATGTAACGTCAAAAACATTTTACGAGGTCAAAGTTTTATTTTTTATATTGTTCTTCTTGTGTAAAATGTGTTCTTATAATTAAAATTATTATTGGGTTGGGCGATTATTCGAATATTCGACATATTCGAATAAAATGATTATAATTCTTAATGGGGCATAAATTAGAGCCAAAAAAGCATTATTATGGATGGAATTGAAGATGGCTGGCAAAAGGTAAATAAAGTTAAAGGTAAATAAAGTTAATCGGGCTGAACTTGCTTATTTACCGATCTGCGATTCGAGACAACTCCACTCGAGCAAATTTAGTGATTTTGTTGTCCAGTTCTTGTGCGTTCACACGCTGTTGCCACCACTGGTGAAAACTACTAGTATGTAGTAGATAAAATTCTATTACATTTAATGTCATTAACATAAGCAATTTGTTATTTTATATTGAAATTGTAAAGAAGATTGGTCTTACTACGCTGGCGTGCAGATTTCACACCAGGAAGAATTTTAATATAAAAAGCATTCGATAAATAAATTTGAGCTCAACATATTTCTTTATTGAAAATCCAGTAGAAGTCACTAGCGGGACAGCCTTTAAATTGTCCGTGCCAATGTCCAACTGGAGATTAGATGTCTGACACCGGCATATGATATTGAAGTCATATGTATTTTTGGTCTGGCCAACGCCATATATCCACAGTCCGGGATCTCATGTGGTATAGTCCCAAATACGACAGCTTTGTTGCTGAAATGGGTCTAATGGTTGACCTTGATTTCCAACGTTGTTTGGATAAGAGTCAAAGCCGATGCTGTGTTTAGTGATCGTATCGTTGCGGACTCAAATTTATGCACCGTACTGCGAATTGTCCTATATAAATATATTGATCTACATATATCGTTTTTACATGTTGTTAAGGTTGCTTTGAAAGAATAGATTGAATAAATTCGACAGATGGGGCTGCTATCAGGAGTCAAAGTGGCGAAATACCTACAGGAAAATCCTAGTCATATTAGAGTTGCGCCGCGGAACAGAACACAAGAACCTGAAAACCTTTATTTAGAAGTTATGAAAGTTGTGTTGGCATCACATAAAATCCCTACAACTAAACGCACTTTGATTTATCTGGCAGAACACTTTGTCTACTTTCAGGACTTACCCGTTTTATGCTTGCAGCCGTAGGGAAAGATGTTGTTATCAGATAGATTTCATTCATGAAATTTACAACTTAAAAGAACAACAAACACAAGCCCAAACAAAAGCATTAAACATTTTAGTTTTAAGTAGACAATTTAGCGTGATTTCTTGTACTCATTCATACATTCATTCATTCATTATTTTTCTTTTAATACACGTGCATGAAGCAACAAAAACTAATTGTCTGCCATCACACTTGTAAATAATAATGGTACGTTTCCACAATTTTGTCAAAAAGTTACTAATTTGTTTCTTTGCGTTGAGCTAAATAAATATTTGGTTACTAAAATGAGTACAATGAATATTGAATGGAGGCTGTTGACTTCAAAAGTTACCGGGATGCACCATTTTTCGTTTGACGCTCCTTCTATTGATTTTTATTGTTATTTAGTCAGTCTTTTGGTTTTTCATCTTTTGCCGCCTAATAAGTTTGATTGTTGCCATAAAACTGATGACGAAGATGATCAAAGTCATCATGATTCTTTGCTTTGTACTTTATGCGGTGTGTGTGTGTTTTTGTTGAGTTTTTTTTTGAGATTTCCTTGGCTTAATACACATGTTAAATGTTTGGAAAATGTCATTGCATTTGAAATGAACTCCTAATCGATCGGTATAGTAATCGATAGGGTAGGGGAAATGTCAGGAATTATAGATATAGTAAAGATGACGATATTATTGTAATAAAGTTATCGTTAATTTTTCTACATACAAAAACGTAAAGTAATATGAAACTTTTTAGTAAATCTGTCGATTATATGTCTACACAAATAAAACTTTTTTTCTATGAATTTTCTATAGAAACTCTTCTATAGAGAAGTGAAGTTATCTTTTCGTTTCATTTATCGACAACTTTTTGTAGAAAAGGGAAGTTATCGGCAGCTTTTCTGTGGAAAACTGAAATAATTGACAACTTTTCTATAGAACTTTCGTACATTATTTTTATAGAAAATTATATTTCTCGATAACTTTTTTATAAAAAAGGAAATTTAGCGACAATTTTTGAGTAAAAAAAGTTATCGATAACTATTGTATAAAAAGTAAAGTTATCGATAACTTTTCTATAAACAAATTACTTTATTGATGACTTTTGCAGCAGAAAAAGATAAGCTTTCGACAGCTTTTCTATTAAAAAAGTTGACAATATTCTTGCAATCGAAAATAAATTTATCGATAACACTTCCTTAGGAAGGCAACTTTATTAAACATTTTTCTATAGATATAATTTGTTGTTATCTTTTCTATAGAAAACTAAAACAAGCTGGAAAACGTTAAGTTATCGATATCTTTTTCATATCAGCTTAAACTTATAGCAAAAATTATCCATTGGATATTACAATTAGTAGTAATTATTCTATAGGAAGAGAAAATATTAATATCAATATATCATCATCGATAACTTTTCTGTAGATAAACGTAAAAGTAAAGCTATTGGTAATATTTCTATAGGAAAGTAAAGATATCGAAAATTTTCCTAAAGAAAACCCCATTTAGCAACAACTTTTTAATAAAGTAAAATGTATCGTTAACTTTTGGTTATAGAGGTGAAATGAATAAAATGAATGAAATAATTAAATATTTTACAATTAAATATTTTGCTGTAGTCTTATTGGCTTTAGTAAAATGTTTTAACATTTTTCTTTAATACTATCTGCTTTGATTTCTTTCAGATGTTGTAACACAATATGGAATTGGCGATTTGTAAAACTGAGTTGCCATCAAATAAATTTATGGTGCCCACATCGTCAACTGCGGCCACGTTTTATGATAAAACCCATCATCAACATCTGCCCACAACGGCCCACTTAAATGACATCCTAAATTTCCCCTCCAACTATTTATTTAACAAAAGCTCATCACTGTCTAATACAAATAATTGTGATAATTCAAATATCTCTGCGATTTCGTCATCGACATCATCCACATCATCAGCCTCAGCGGTTACGAGTTCTTCGACAATGCGTTTGAAAAAGAATCGCAAAGTAACGTTTTTATCCAACTTAATTGAGGTAAGTGTTGCCTTAGAAGTCGTTGGTAATTAAATCATTATTTTTATTATTCCTTTTATTTTCAACTAATTTAAAATTTTAATTCCTTTTTTGTCTCTTTTATTGCTGTTGTCAACTCTTATGTATTTTTGTCACGTTTCTCGTATGCAATTCAATGCATTTCCATATTATTGACAATAGTGTTAAAAATAAAATAAAGAATATCTACGTTTATTCGTTTGTTTGTTGCATTATTGACTGACTTACTGACTGACTGACTGACAGACGGACGGACAGACCGACAGACCATTTTTGTCTATGAAATGTAAAAAATGCGACGACAGGCATCGCAGTGACACTAATAAGGTTCGTTAAAGATTTTTGAATTTATCTAAGTTTTTCATAACTACGGCTCAGTTTTGTGAGCTTTTGTGCGTAGAAACGTGTTTAAGCATAAAATCTACATTTAAATTAAACAAATTTCGTATGTAGGTGACTTTTACAACCCGACACAAAATATATTGTAGTAATAAATTTTGTCGATATACAATAAAATATTTATAAACTTTTTCGTAAATAATTAAAATTGGAACTGTTTTCAGATTTCGAAGCTAAAAGTTAAACAATTCGATATTGTTTTGTTGCCAAATTGTGTTACGCTGGAAACGCATGATTCTCATTTTGACAACGAATTGCTCTCAATTTAAGAACAGTTCGTGTCGATCTCCTTTTACAATAACAACGAATTGTAAACAAAGACAACAAATATTCTTTTGTTTGTTTTGTTTGCTACCGTCTGCAACGTTTTCAATTTTCTTTCTAATTTGATCGCATTTCGTTCTTAACATGTCAACGCTTGTTCACACTTCAATCTCAAATTGATGACAGCCGTTTGATGCTGTTTAGTTTTGGAAAAAATCTGAAGAAGAGAAAGGCTCCATCCATTAAACTCTTCCAGAAATCTCAACCAATTAAATATACCCAAAACGTTTTATGCAGATTACAACATTTAATTATTCATTTACCAAGAATGTTTTTTAATATTAAAATTTTGTTGTTGTTGTTGTAAAACACAAAAATTCAAATCAAATGAATCAAAACTAATGTCGTCGTTAAAATGTCTTCAAATTATGATTTATTTCGGACGAGAGATTATCGCGCACATTCGTGTTTTCGACTACAGATCGAAAGAATACGTAATAAAAGAACAGCGCACGATGTACAGACCTACTCGTAGATGCTCGTTTTGCATACAAAGTGTTAATTGTGTTCGTACCATTCAATGTAAAGAATTCCTAACAAGTAATAAGTGCAGCGTTACGTCTTGTAGGAACAGTATGAACGTACGTTTTGTTCATGTGAGCGAACCGTTCTGAACGTAAGCAGTCTTTTGAAAATATTTGTATGTAAATATTTTTAAACTATTTATAAACAATTCTATGATACACTTTTACCCAATTAAATAAACGATCATCATAAAACGGCAATAAAAAGAAGAGGAAGAAAAAAACAGAGACTACACGACTGTCATACTGTAACCAAGAAAAACTGAGGAAACTGAGCTGAAAGAAGGACGGGGAAAAATCATTCAGCAAAGGCAGATGTGCTGACAAAAACAGCAGCATTTTAGTGTCTTCGGCTTGAAGACGACTTCGTCTAAATATCTCTTACCACATCAGAACAGTTCGATTACTTGCCAAAACATCGCAATTTTGCTGCTGCTATTCTCTGTCTGTTTTTCTAACAAAGTTTGTCAAACTCTATTCCAACTGGCAATATGCCATTAAAAGTGTCCTTAAACGTTAAATGTGGCTTGAGGTGTATTCCCCTAGACCTGCGGTATATTCGCCTAGACCTTCTGCTACAATTAGAACTTGCGGAGAATAAACTCCATACATAAAAGCCATCAGTTAATTGCAAACGTTTCACGTACAAGAATTTGTCACCTGCGTGCGCCACACATGGCCAGTGCTGAGTCGTCGACCAGCTCGCTTGTGGTTTTGAGTACCACCAGGTTAGGCCAGCAGGCGCAGTACTGAGCAGACCCAACGGTCGCTACTTAAAGCTCGTCTATTCGTGGCAAAACGTAATCAGCCCAAAACATCAATTTTTATATAAAAATCTTTTAAATTTGCTTGTGACATACAGTTTGTCGTTGTTTGTGCTAAAAATTTTACTCACAAACTGCTCCGTATTAAGAAGTTCCATAGTGCAACAAAGCTATAAAAATAATATGCCGTATTCGTTTGATAGTGAAAAACATGCGTATAGCCGTCGATTAAGAGTGAGGGAAAATGTTGAACACAAAAAAAAAAAAAAACAGTCATTTCAATAAGAACCTCTCATCTAAGACTCACTTCGTTTAAAAGCCGATTTGACAATTCGATGCATGAGCATGAATCGGGGGTAGAACGCTAATGCACGCTCGAGCAGATCTGTTGCATCCTACTAATATTTTTATCACAACTGTTTTGTCTTTTTTTTTTGAATACTCGTACACAGTAGCGTTCAAATTATTCACACAAAAGAATGGATCACAATGTTCCTCCAATGCTCCTCTGCTGTGTTCGACAAATTATTCCATTTCGACTCCATTCTATCGAGTGTTCTTTTTGTTGTTGTGGTTTTTTTATTTTTTATTTTTGGTGCTTTCATTTTTCAAATTCATTTTAATAAATACGGAGCAAAACTGACATTCATGACTTTTATTACTTGTGGGGACTTAAATTCAATTGTAACTTTGACTTGGAAATACATGTAATAATGAATGAATGAATAGATTTGTATATGTATGTGTGCGCTTAAGAGTCTCTGTGGATGGCTGGATGGATGGATGGCTGGATGGCTGGATGGGGTGTATCTGTGTTGGACGGGACGGAATAAATTTGTTGGTGTGAATCTAAGTGAAATAAATGTTTGAGAGCTGGTGTGTGCACGAGTATTTGTGTGTGGACTAACGATGTTGTCATTTAGAATGATAATGGAGGTCAAATAGTCAAATGAATGTTTCACAAATATCATAATTATCAATTCAATAAACAACAAATATTATATCACACGTATAACTCTTAAGCAAGAATTCTGAAAAGTATTAAAAATACGAGTATTTTTACGTATTCGTATGTTGTGATACGATAGACAACGTGAAAGAGGCAGAACTTAAAAGTGGTTTAAATTAACGACCTTAAATTCAATGACTTGACCACTATTTGAGATCCAACTGCTGCATTCGATATTAAATGAAGCTTTTCAACAACGAACAGCCAAATTAAGTCATTAACAAATTATTGTATTCCTGATTCAAATGTGTCTATTTTAGGTGGACTCAATACATGTCTGAGCAAAAGAGAAAAAGCATATTATTTGGGTATTTTATAAGAAAGTACGCCCTAAGCGTTTGCACTTCGAGTCCCATCAACGCCTGCTCTGGGGCTGTAGGAATTAAGTAATCAAAGATTGCCTAGTTTCAGGGAACCAGTTTTAACAAAACCTAAGAGAGGGTATTTTTTATATGACGCCGATCCTCAAAGAAGTGATTTCGCAAGGATTGGAGTTTGCGCTCCTGTGTAAAATCCTTTATTTCGTTCAGCGATATCAGATATTTGTTCGAACGACTGGTACTCAATTGTCCAGCAAATTGAGCGAATACAGTTGAGTTCTATTCTAAGTAGCCAAAAAAGGGCTAATGAAGCTGTCAGTAGCATTCTCTCTCACAACCTTCTCCTTGGTGACATTGAACACATAAAAGAGTTTCATTTCTGCCTTCAACGTTCACGCTGTCGGTGCATGAAATGCTCTGGGCCGATGTGAGATCGCACTTAATTGATCATTGGTTTTTATGTGACTTTTTTTTAGGAACATTCTTTTTTATTGTAACTTCCTTTTAATATTGGAAGTTTTTAAACACTTTAAAGACTGCCCACACTTACATATGAAATCATGAACTCTTTGCCTTATTAGATTTGGTTGTTGTTGTTGTATGTTTTTGTGTATAAATTGTGGTGTGTTGCTTTCAAATGTTGAGATTTCAAATGTTAGAAATTTGACAAATCATTGGTAATAGAAAAATAAGGACTATAGCGGTGAAAGAAGTTAATACAGGTAGCCCCTGTTTAGCACGTTAAGAACACAATTTATATTTTAGTGGTTTTTAATGGCGCTTCATAGCTTGGAGATATTTTTATTTATGCGGCGGTAAACCGCCTTACAGTGATTTCAGCACGAAATCAATAAGTTCCGTGTTATATGAAAATGATTCGCAAACGCACGTAGTACAAGCATCGTGTTGAGGGGGAGTTACCTGTTTGTACATACGCACTTCAATTAAAATGTACTGAAGCTTTTCGTGCACATTGAAACGACATGAAACTGTTGGCCAAACACCTTCTTGAAAGGAAGTGGCAACCACAGACTCCGTCTTTTCAAAAGCTTTCGAAAACTTTAAACTGTTTGAAAAAAACTCTATCCACTAATTAAGATTGAGTTACCCAATGAGTTTCCATTTGATTGATTTAGCCTCACAATGGCCTGGGCTGGCCTGCAATGATTCACTAAACTTTAAATTTATGTTTTTTGTTTTGCCGTTTTCAGGATAAAACTAATATTTTAGTTTTTAAAGCCAGACACAATATGTTCTTCACAGTTTTCGGAATTTCTCCTTAAAACGTTAAAAAAAAGCAGCCATCTCAGTTGGTCTACCTAAAGTATTCGTTACCGGATGGCCACAGTGGTTTAAGTATTCAATTACAACGAACAGAAAAACTCTGGTTAACATTTAAGTTTTTTTTTTTTCTGGCTTAAAGTGCATCAAGTATCAATAATATTTTTTTCTGCTTCGCAAAAATTTGTGCCATGTTCGTTGTTGTGCTGTTCAAGATGACTTTATTTAAGTTAAGTTGCGTTTTTAAGCCTTATTTACTCGTAATATGCCTGCTTTAGCACTTGCAAGCCATATAAGGATACCCTTTACTGTGTTTTATAGTAATTCCATATGTTTTAGTAGTGGCATCCTATACTCCGTCATTGGGTAGAGTTACGCCAACCATATGTGTTTAACTTTTGATTTGTTACTGGCCGAGAGAAAGATCAAATAGTTTCCTCTGCAGGCAGCCTTGTGCTATTTAATTCATAAACTACAATTTGCGAGAATCGATGGTTAAGCGCCAACCAAGTAAATCAATTAATTAGAAAAAGTATTTGTCTATTTTTCGTCTAGACAGTTTGGAAAATAATCTACATGATTGTAATTGTCATGACGCCAACGGTTCTCCACCGGCCCCCCTTTGCAAAGTTTTTCAAACTATCGATCGGTCTTGTCATCGTTAACAAACCGTTTGCTGTAGAGCTCAGGCTATTTGCTGGCTCCTGCTACCAAATTTCCCAGACAGCTCAGAATCAAGTTTGTGAATTTGGTAGATCACAGTCAATTGAAGATATCAGTACTTAGCCAACTCGGCTTAGTTTTAGCCATCTAGTTCTGCTGCCATTTGGATACGCGAAAATAGGTGCAGGCATCACACCTCTATCGTCGGAAGTGCCGAACGTTCCTTCCAGGGGTTTTGGGCTTAAATCACAATCGGATAAAATAGGCAGCTAAAGATCTCAGCCAATGGCCAACACCAGAGCACCCTTTATATATTCGGGCCTTCGTTCTGCCAATTAATGATGATGACGAAGGTTTTAGAAGTTGCAAAACAACTCAAAGCCAAATCTGTCCTCTACTAGACTGAGTTTATCGTTATAAAGGCTGCTCCATTAAGCGCTCACTGCCTCACAACTTCCATGCAGCAGAGTGTGTGCCAACATTTTTTATGCTCTTCAAAGGTCTTCGGAAGTCATTACATTCCAACACCAAAACTGCTGCAGGTCCATTTTTTTTCGCAATCGTATTTTGTAAAAAAATACTTGAAAAAAAAGAGTTTAGTTTTGACTCTGTTGTTGTTGCAATCGTATGTGTAATGAATATTAATTGTGGGAACTCAGTTGCAGTGTACAGGGTGTGAACAGCCGCAATTAATTAATTAATGATTGACTAACATGAGAATTTTCTAAACTGAATGATGTTAGAGAAAAACTGTGGAAGGAAAAACGAGCATAAACAAAACATTCGCACTAAACGGATATACAAATGTATGTATCTATGTACAACATATGTATGTATGGATGGATGTATGCACGTATGTATGTAACTTTTGATAGAGAAATTTGATAACTCGTCAAGACACAGGTCAAGCATAAAGTTTAATGGCACGAATGTAATTGCGAAATTTTGTAATTTGAAGTACAAAAGAAAAAAAAAACATTTATGTAAAATTATTCGATTACTTGTTCGTATTATGATTGAAGCTGTAAATCAAATAATCTTTCAAGTAATTATTGAATTGAAAATTGGCAAAATGTTTGAAGTTATATTTGTTTCTAAGCAACAGCATCTGAGCATATTTTTCAAACGCAAAAAACGCTCATATTTCTCTTTTTCGATGTTTGTGCCAGCACAAACAACTTTTGCAGTTTTCTTGCACAATTTTAGTTTTTAATAGTGAAAATTGGACAAAAAAATATAAGGCGAATATTTCCACCTTCAGCCTGTAGTTGGCGCTTATATTCTACACTATTTAGTGATAACGTTCTCCATTTTTAATAAATATTAAACAAAATAATTTAAGCATTCGAAAGGAGAAACCCCTGCTGTTAACGAACTCTAAAATCCTTTCTTTAATTCTTTTCCATTTCAGACCAAAAATATTTTCATCAAAGAGGAGCCAATTGATGGAAGCAAGGACTTACCACCTCCCATTTGCAGTTTATCTGATATATCAGATCATGAGGCGTCATTGGGTAAGTTTTCTTTCTATACAACATCAGTTTTGAAACAAAGAACAACATGTTCTTGTCTTCAAACCGTAAGTGATACTTCAGAAACTATAGAGTAGTTTATTTGGAAGGCAATATTTTCCACAAACGATAAACTCCGCCCTAATTTCTGTGCCACTCAGTTGTTCGTCACCTTTATTCTTTGATATCTTATAAAAAACGAAAGCAGTTGTTTTTGTTTAATTTGTTTGCGACTACATATTTCCATTTCGAACAACATTTCGCTTTTAAAACAAAAAGAACTTCTGATTTTTCGTGTTCTTTTATTTTCCCAGTTTTTGATAAGATTGTGAATAATTCGTATAATTTTGTGTAAAAATAGCAAGAACAAAACAAAACAAAATAAAACTTTTCTTTTCTCAGACGCGAAACTACTGGTACATGGAACTAGAAGTTTAAAAGGTTTTGACTGTAATAAAGAAGTACGTCCGATTTTACACATTTGCACGAACGTTTTTTTTTTTCGCGTATGTACATTTGATTAGTAAACTGCCCATTTCTCTATTTGTCCAGCGTCTATTCTACGGTTCAGTTTAAGCGAGAAAGCCGAAATCATCACCGCAGAAAATCTTTATTTTGCCATAAAAGAATATATTTTATTTAGTATCGCGACTGGAAAGTTGGCTTGAAGGAGTTACAATTCCCGGCAGTACAAAATGTGTGTACAAAAATGACTTTAGCTGCCATCGGGGCACAACCAGATGGCAAATTGTTGTACAAGACGGGGAGCTAAAATTGCGCATGTGTGACTTACTTATTGCATACCACATGGTCTTGGATCGTGTTTTAAACCTCCGGCTTGTTAAGGCGGCTTTGAAACCACAGGGTGTGAATTTTTAGCCTTTAGGGCAGACATTTGGTGTAGAGCAACTGCACCTTTGCACTCCTTGTGAAAATTCCAGCCCTGGGATAAGCACTTCGATCCTAATCAGTTAAAAGCCATTGGGGCTGGTTGCTTAGCGTTCTTCCAATTAACATGTGGACGAGGAGTCAACTGTCCTCTCTCTTCAAATTGTACTAGCAGCTTTACCTTCCATGAATTCCCCTTGCTCGCATACATACATACATACATACGCACATACATGTGTATGTGTGTACAGATGAACACAGTTTTTTTTGGCTTTAATCAAAAGTTTTTATAATACCAAAGAGTCGTATGCCGGCAATTTCATTGGTGTGTGTGTGTGTGTGTGTGTGTGTGTGTGTGTGTGTGTGTGTGTGTGTGTGTGTGTGTGTGTGTGTGTGTGTGTGTTATGCAAATCGGATGGCATGCAAAATCTGCACACACTTCTTATAATTCTTTAATTAAAAATCAAAAATACAGCAATAAGATTATTTGAAGGAAAAATGAAACTCACATACGAGTACAAACAAACACAGGTTTTTTGTTTCTCATACTCGTACATATAATTTTCATCGAAAAAAGTCACGTCGTTTGTTTCCGGCGGCCATACGTTCAAATAACTCTAAGACAAAAGAAAACAACAACAACGAAAAAGCACAAAAAAACATTATTTATATTTATAAAAAAAAGCAACATTTATATATTTTGAAAAAAAAGAAAAAAAGAAAAACAAAAACTAGCAAAATAACAAAACAACAAATGACTAGAAATCAACTGATTTGCATTCGCTTAAGGAATAAATAACGCAACTACAAAACATTTGTTCTTTCAACTCCAAGAATCATTATGATTTGGATTGTGTGGCTCCCGCGCCGAGCACGCAGCGCACACGACTTCTTTGCCAACTTTTCAAATTGTTTGACTTGTACTACTGGTCTTTTAAATGCATTTTTAAATAAGTTTGATATTTTTGCTTTTTGCTTTTTCTATTTTTTATTTTCTTATTCATTATTTTATTACTTATTTACCAACTCGAACTACAATCAAACGCACAACGCACAACTCACAACACTCCCTACCTCTAAGCAGAGAACTACTACCAGTGGTGTTTACTTCTATATTTTTCCTGCTTTTTTTTATTATTTATTTTGTTTATATGTATTTTATGATTTATAAGCGATTCTTTCTGTGGCTGTTTTTTTTTTTTTTTTTTTTTTTTAATTTTTTGTTTCTTCTTCAACAAGTCTTAAAAATTCGCTTCTTAGCAGCCTGACAACCATTCGTAACCATATTGTAATTTATATTGTATCTTTTAGTTTGTTCTAAACCAAAAAAAAAAAGAAAATAAAGAACTGGAAAAAAACTATTCACAACTGTTGAAATTATGAATGGAATAAGAAATGATTGAATTGTATTGCAGATGGTCGTTGTGCGTGCAATCCACTGTCAGGTCAATATAAATAAGGGAACCTTAAGAACGAGATCAGAACTGCGAACAATATTGATTTGACGCCTGGCCAATGTTGCCCATTCCGCCAAGTTACACAATTTGGCGGCTTTTTTTTTTTTGCTGCTCAGAAGTACGCCACATTGTTTTACGTGCCTAATTGCTCATAAAGCAGTGAAAAACATTTGATCCGGCAAATGAAGTTGAATAAAAAATGCAAAACAATTGCCGAAAAAAATTGATTTATCGTACAGCCAATGTTGCCCATTTCGCGTAGTCACTTAAGTTGACTTTTATGTTTGTAAGCCCAGAACCGTATTGTACATAAAGCAGAGAAATATCTTGTGTCATTCGGAAAAGTTTTGGAGTAGCACAACAACTTAAGTGCCGATGGATGGTTAGTCGAACTTATTGTAAAGGCAGCAGGTTGGTGAAAATTTCCCCTCAAATGCTAAATTATTAGAAAGTTGTTAAGAGACATACAAGAGGAAGCTCTTCGAAATAGTTTGCAGGTACAGTGCACTCGGAATGGCGTTTATTAGATTGTTGCCGTAAAAATACTGCTTTGGATAAATAGGTTGTTAATTGTAAAGGCAGCAGGTTGGTGAAAATTTCCCCTCAAATGCTAAATTATTAGAAAGTTGTTAAGAGACATACAAGAGGAAGCTCTTCGAAATAGTTTGCAGGTACAGTGCACTCGGAATGGCGTTTATTAGATTGTTGGCTTAAAAATACTGTTTTGGATAAATAGGTTGTTAATTGTAAAGGCAGCAGGTTGGTGAAAATTTCCCCTCAAATGCTAAATTATTAGAAAGTTGTTAAGAGACATACAAGAGGAAGCTCTTCGAAATAGTTTGCAGGTACAGTGCACTCGGAATGGTGTTTATTGGATTGTTGCCGTAAAAATACTGTTTTGGATAAATAGGTTGTTAATTTTATAACCAACGCAATGTACACCAGCAGCAAACATCTACCAAAATCTTCCTCATAACACAATAACATTTCTTTCTTTTGCTTCTAACAGATAGCGAACGTTATCACACGCCAGTGCTTTGAAAGGCAAATAACTGATTTGGGCACTATTTAGGAAATTTCTTTTTATGTTCATGTATTCAACTTCATGTATTGCTGCCATAATTATATTTAGGCCAGTTAATTGACCAGTTTCTGTTTTTGTTCAAAATATTAGCCATGTGGCACTTGTGGGCATAAATAGCTAAAAATGTACATATTCATAAACGTTGCTTAATTTTGCCCTCAGAGAGTGCGTTGTAGGTTAATGCAACCTATAAACTCCATGTATCCATAGTTTTGCCGCTGATTTAATCGCTTAAAGAGTGCGCTATATTTCATTACGAATCATATGCTAACCGTTGCACAATTTTCATCCAAGTCCACTCAACGCTTTTGGCGTTATAAAAGAACAAACGCACACGCAAGTGTTCAAATTTATGAGCTTAAAAGGGGATTAGTAGCGTCATATAGCCGACGATATAATATAATTGCCCTAAGCTTTTTACAAATTTCGTCGACTGTTTTGGTGGGAGTTTCTTCAGGCTTGTACCGAAGAGGCCCTTTGTCTGACACTTCACTGCATTTTTATGCAAGTTGTTCGTTTTTCATTTGTTTTTTCTTTTCTTCTTCTTCTTCTTCTTCTTTTTTAATTTGCTGTTGTTTAATTTAAATGATAGTGTTTTGAGTTCTCGTGTACGTGTGCGAGCGCAAGTGTGAACGCACGCTAATGCGTGCCAGTGTGTATTCACGTTTGCAATATGTATGGGATTATGTGAAAAAAGTAGGTGTGTTTTGATTGAAATTAACCAAGTGTCAGAAAAATGTTTATTAATTTATTTTTCTTTTCTTCAGTAGAATTTGCTTCTTTTTTTTCCCCCTTCTTGCCTTCAACAATAATGCGGTTGACATTAAACTAAGAAGCAAAACAAAAAAAAAAAACAAAAAAATTAATGAAATCTTCGAGCAAAAGCTAATGAACCGTGAAACAGAAATGGATTTTGAAAATAAAAAGCTAATAGTGCATTAATACGAAATGTTTCGTGATTAAAATACGAACTCAATAGCGAAGCAACAAGACTTAATGTCATGTGTACGAGTAGCAAGCGGCAAGTTAATTGCGCTGACTGCAACAGTCGGCCAATGCAATTCGCGATTCTCAGTAGTATATAAGTCGTTGTGTATTACACGAACTACTACTGTCTGTTTTGAAAACCGTTTACGTTTTGAAAATCGTTTGAAAAACACCAAAAAAAATGGGATTCCCACCTTTCATTTGGTTTTCGTTCGCGTTTTGGTTTTGATTTAAGTCGAAATCGATTTGTTTTATGAAAGTGTGAGAAGGAAAAAGGACACGTGTGTTTTTATATTATTGCAAGTTTTAAATAGATCGAGGGGGGAATTACAAGCTAAACTAAGTAAAATATTTAAAACGATAAAACAGATTTAGGTGTCTTCATATTAATATTTGTAAGGGGTAAATCATTTGTCGAAGTCGATTGGCAATTATCCGACCCCGCTGTATGTTGGAACCCTTTAGCCGCCGCCGTTACAGCCAACTTTTTCTCCAGATTTTATTTGCATTTGATTTGAAATGCCTTCAGTACAAAAATGATTGAGCAGCAGGTCCAAATGATTAGAATTTATTATCAAAATGAGTGTTCGTTGGGCGTTGCGCGCATTTTTGGGCAGACGCACTGTCCAAATTGAATACGACTGGATATATAAAGCCGAGACAATCAATTCCTCGTCGTGCATTTCGCATACTTCAACTCGAACGTTAGCAATGAAGGAGATGAGTGGTTCCAACAGGAGGACACTGCACATTCTGCATAAAAGTCTTCAAGGTATGGTTACTTTGAGCAGAACTGTGAAGTGAATTGGTTACCGAAATCGACCGATTTAGCCCGCTATAATTTTTGTCATGGGGTTTCTTGCAGTCGCAGGCCAATAAGACGCAATCGATCGATTGTCGCGGCCATTGCTCAAATTCAGCTGCCTCTGTGTGGCAGAGACATTTAAAATTGTACCACCCGAATATCTGCCGCTGTAAGAAGACATTTGAACGACGTTATATTCCAGACATAATCCCATTTATGGACTTCCCAAATGAAAATCCCTTTATTAACGCTTTTCCCTCCGTGTTAGTAAAAAAAAAATAAACAAGGCGTGGCAACCGGTGCAGCTTCAAGTCTCGAAATTCGTGTTTGAGTGTAACTCGTTTGGGCATAATTGTGCACGTCAGAAAAGCAAATGGGCACTCGGCAAAGCCGTGTATTATGCATTTAATTAATCTGTTTTCTTTTTAATTAAAATAACAACTTTTTGTGTTTAATTACACGCTTTCGTTGACGCTTCATGTTACCGCAGTATTTTCTTCGCTTGTTTTTGTTTTTGTTATTTATTTTTGCTTGTTTTATTTACATACATTTTTATCACTTAGTTTTTTTTAATATTGTTGGAGTCTTTGCAAAAAAAAAGTTTTCAATGTCAAATTAAAATAAATTAAATGCAATTTTTGATACCGGCTGGTTTTTTATTTTCGTTGGTTATACAATGATTATCGTTGTTATTAAATCGATGGCGTTTCATCACAATAACTGAAGTCGAATTTTAAAACTACAAAATGTTTCTAATGTATTCACTTGAGCAAATACTATATTTTTATTTGCCAAGTTTTTTTTTTTTGTACAATATCATTCGAATTTGTTTTTGTAATCTTGAAATATTTCCATTTATACTTCAATATGGTTTTGCAGTGAAATATTTTTTAAAAACGTACTATGGTCTTATCTCGACTTAAGCTGTTATGATAAAATGCCATAGATGGTAATTCATAAAATCATAAAGATAATTTTATTGATCGAATTTTAATAAATAAATATGTACTAATGGATGTATGCAAGTAAAATAACTGTGGAAGTTCCCTGCGACGGAGAAAAATATAAGAACTTTTAAAATTTTTCATATTGAAATCATGTTGTTAATACAAGCATATTGGTTTCAGCTGTAGTCCAGGCAAGGCGGCCAACAACACAAACACCACATAAATAATACATATTTACTTTAAATACAATCTTCGATATTAAATTTTTAATAACAATATTGAAAAAATGTTGATCGCTAGTGCGGTGCAAGTGACCCATTCGAGTATGAAGGCCTAGAAATATGCGTTGAATCATGTCTGATTTACCGACTAAGACAGTCGACTTCAAATCAAAAACATACAGAAAAGTGATATCATAGGACTTGTGACAGATACGAAACGTGAAATGGTCTGCTCACCAAAATTGTGTCTGCATAAAGCCACGGAAATAACCCTCCATCCTATTAAGTTTTTAAATAGTTCTTGATTAATGATTACGAATACGTCACGTTTGTGGATATCGGGAACTTCTTTGATTTACAGCTTAGCCCAGGCTCTTGTAGCCAGTTCCATTGCAGGAAATAAACTGTGCTTCGATACTGTATTACTTACTATAAGTCTGATTGGTTTGGCCAATTCATGTTAGTTTAACAGGATTTCATATTAAAATCAAATATCTTTCTTTGTTCACAACTTTTGCAATATAAACATTTTATTTAATAAAACAATCAATTTAAAAACAATTTTAATACAGAGTGATTAGGAATCATTAGCGTTTCAGATCTCTTCTTCTGAATTATCTTAAATCAATGCGAACAATGTTAAATGGAAAATTCTTATTGTTAATTATAAAGAAATTTGTTTTCCAAATCACATGTTTTTGTTTACACTACATATTCATACGTACGTACATACAGTATCTATGCATATATGTATGTATGTATGTATGTATGTATGTATGTATGTATGTATGTATGTATGTATGTATGTATATTCATACACATCCACACGTCTTACATACATACATACATATGAATGTATTTTACATACATTTGTATTTAGTTATATGTATGTATGTATATTAAATATGCGTTGTTGTTGTTGGACATGTATGTATGAATATTATTAAAACATAATTTATAAGTACAAACGAGGAGACAAACTTATAAAATATTCAAATACCTTTTTTTTTTTTTTTTTTTTTTTTTAATATTGTTTTATTTACGATCTATTTTACAATTAAAATAATAAGCAAATTTCATGACTCTTAAATAACAACATAACATATATTGAGTTTCCTAAAACCCAAAAACAAAATAAATACAAGAAGAATTTACTTTTTAATTAAAATACAGAGTAACGAATTTTAACTTTTTCTATTTTCGGAAGGGAAGGTAATTCAAATACCTATAAAAGAAATTGAAAACTGATAAAAACTTAACTTTCGGTTTTCATGGGAAAAATAAGTTTTTTATTTTTTTTTTGTACAAAATATTTGTATATTTCACATATGCATACATATGTATGTATGTATGTATGTATGTATGCACATATTATATATTTCGGTGTTCTTTTTGTAAAAACCACTCTCTTCATAATTATTAATCTCTTTCCTCAACAACAAAGAGAGAACAATAAAGTAGTGATGCCAAGTGATAAATTTATGATAAGTTTGTTCTTAAGGTTAATTTATTCTTATGGCTATTCAGTTACGAAAAAATCGAAAATAGCGGAAGGCTCTGAGCCAAATGAGTTCATAAAAGGTGAAATTGCTATGACAATAATAGAGAGGCCAATCTAATTGGCCTAGTGTTTTTTACAAATTAAAAACGTTCACCTTAATAAAGACGCCTTTTAATACAAATGTATGTATGTTCAATAAACAAGATGAACCTTCCCATGCATTAACAGCTCTATCACTGCCTGCTCTTGTTCTTCTGCGAATAGCAATGTTAACCTTTTAAACTACTCTGGCATTGGTGAATTCAATCTGCTGCATTCACTAAGTGCCGGTTGCTCAAATTTACATAGTACATTTTGTAGGAGAGTGATTTGTATCAATCTTTCTTATGGAAAAACAAAAAGTTGAGCAATAAAAGTTGATGTCTGTGAACCAGCACTAAGGAGTTTATTTAGTCCGCGTTTAGATTGAGAAAAAACATATTTTGCGAACCTATTTTCCCTAAGTCCCAGTTGAATTGGAACTGTATTTGTTAGGTATTCCGTCTTTTTTCTTTCTTCACTATTTTTTGACATTTCACGGTGAATTGCATATAGACTGCTTCTTCTTCCATCAACAAATCCAAAACTTTGAAAATGAGTGCAGCTTTTTGAAACCAGGAATTTGGGAAAATGAGGAAATAAATACATTCGTATAACTTGAGCTCCATGCTTTTGTTGAGTTTCGGCCTGGCTTTATAGGAATACAACTGTCCGTCATGCATTTTAGGACTTATTGAAAATTCTCACTATTGAAACGTACTTGTTTCATACCGAATTTTTATTTTTATTTTGTTAGTTTGAGTTAAGGAATATTTTCAGTTTTGCTCTTTGTTAAGACGAGAATTTTGCAAACGAAACAATTAAAACTATTCATTCACAAAAATATCTTAACAAGTAAAAGAGAAAAAAAAAACAATTAAAAGAGTTGGTTTAATGTTTCTCTTAACATTGTTTTAATTTTCTTAAGGCAGTTTGTTAATATTACTTGTAGGGCTGCCAGGTACTCTTTTTAAATTATTCCCAAGTAGCCAACATTTTTAACTCAGTCTTAAGCAGTAGGGAAAGTTATAAAAAAATTAAAGATTTGTAGTAAAATGGTAAAGATCTACCGATTTCGTTGCTTAGTGGTTCCTTATGCATTGAACGGGAGATCCTGGCGTTGATCATTTGGTTCAGGTGCCTACTGACAATTCCGGATGAAAGAGTTGTGCTGCATTGTCCTGTTCTCGAGGATATAAATATCCCGAAGTGCTGTTATCTTGCAGTAGATTTATTTTTTCCATAAGGGCTGGATAGTGGGGAATCAACTGGCGATTCTGGTAAGACATGATACTGCTTCATATTCTTGTACTGTGCAAGCAACGGTACTCATGTCTGGGGCGTTTGTAGACGCATTGTATCCTCCCTGTTATTGGGTCAGTGCAGTAGATATTAGACAGTTCGAACTGCCTAGAAAGGAGTTTGTGCTATGGGCCACTTTCACATATCAAAAGACGCTGCCAGCACTAGTCTTTATCAGCCACACAGGAGCATCGTTAAGCCGTATTTTGTTATATATATATTTTCCTTCATAGTTTTACGGTTTTGAACAAAATGCTTTCCAAAGTTTTCAATAAAATCACTGTTAATTATATTCAGTAGACTAGAAAAATCATCTTTCTAGACACTTGACAAGTTAAATGCGATTAAGGAAAAAAGTTTGGTTAAAATTTTATCTCGAATCGATAAAAAAAAAATTGTAATATTTCAGATTCAAATAATTTTTAGGCAGATTCCCAAATGGAAGAAATTTGAAACCTTGGAAATTGGCAATTCTGGTTATTTGAATGTTTTGATAAAACGCGCCTTCATTTTCATTCATACGTTGGATAATGTGCTGCGACTGAAAGAAGTCAAATGAAAGCGAACGAAGAAAAAGTAACAAACAAACAAATAAAGCAAAAAACACAACCAAAGTCACTTATGGCTGCGAATAAAAAAAGTACCTACACCATTCAAACATACATACATACACACACACACACATGCTTACAGATCTGAAATATGTACATATGTATGTATGGAGATGTGTAAGCACGTTTGTGTTCGTGCAAGATCATGTGCGCGAATGTACGAGTATGAATGATTTCTCTGCGTCGATGTCTTCGGGATCTTTGGGGAAGATGAATGAGTAAATTGGATGGATGTATGAGGATGAATGGATGGATGGATGATCGGGCTGAGCGTGAGAGTGTGTTTGAGTGGTGTGGATACCTTTGTATGTGTTGTTGTTGTTGTTGGTGTTGTTTTTTCGTCGTTATTTGGTTTTTTACATCTGATTGTCATTTGATTCATTTATTTTTTACTCGTTTATCGCTCATGGTTGTTGTTCTTGTTGCTGTTGTTTTTGGTTAAAGGCTTGAATTCACTTTTGTTTCTTGTTGCTTTATTTAATAGTTTTTGTCTTTATGCATGTCTTGTACATACATACATACATACATACATACATACATACATACATACATACATACGTACATAAGTAAGTATTTTTAGCAATAAAATAAATAGGGAGAACTTTTGCCAAGCAAAAAGAGATCACTTTGACTTTTTTTATAATCGATCACTTTAGTTTAGCGTTTTTTGTTGCTGATATTGTTGTTGTTGTTGTGCTTATTGTAGTTCTATAACGACAATTATGTACATATGTATGTATGTATGTCTGTATGTACATATTGCAATTTGTTGTACATACATACATATATTTTCTGCTAATCTATAGAGAGAGAACAAAAGTCCCGAGAAGAGAGCATTAGAATCGATGATTCCTTCAGAGGCAGAGGCAATGATGTATTTTTTGAAGTTTTTTTTCCTTCTTAAACCGGCTTTTGTGTAGATTTTTTTTTGCTATTTGAAGCTGCTTCGTCTTCTTCTTCTTCTACACAATCTAGGGCTACAATTTCATAACGTATTTTTTCATACACCTTAATTTTATTTTCGATATAAAAACACAAACAAAAATCAAAACTAAAAAATCTGTTCATACATGTTGTGGTGGCACTGATACCGATTGTGTGTGCGTGTGTGCGTGTGTGTGTGTGTGTGTGTGTGTGTGTGTGTGTGTGCGAGTGTGTGGTTGAGATTGAGTGAATGAATGAATGAACCGGCCGTGCCTATTAGTGTTGAGTGCCCGTGTGTGTGTGTTTGGTTGTGCGCATGCTCCCCTTTTATTTACAATTTAAAATTTATATGCAGTCTTGTTGCTATTGACCGTGGGCGCATTGGGGCTTTTGAATCGACAACGAAGGAAAGCAAAAAAAAAAGGCAACGTTCAATACTTGTTTCACCATCTCTTCCCTTCTGCTGTCAATAAATAATCTACGGATTGTAGTTTGCTATACCAAAGTGAAGATTTATATAGACATACTTACATCAAATATTACAGATTTTCAACTTTAAAGGGTGTATTTGTTTTGCATAAATTTATGATAAGTCTTGGCGTGTATCTGTGTTGAGTTGGCAACACTTATGTATTTACATATATGCATATGATGAGCATTTCTTTTAAAAGAGTCCAAAATAATTAAAAGTTATTAAGAACTGGCTATTTAAGGATATTGTTATAGATATTTCATGATATTGTTATAGGGAATCCCATGTTTAGATTTTAATAATTTAAACAATTTGACCAAAAACTGCTGCACTAAGCATCCCAATTAGATTGTCAAGTGGCATGAATCCTACATAATTAACGGCATTATTTCCTTGAAATGCCGATCAAGCAAAATCAGCTCTGACTGTATATTCTGCAACTGTTTTTGCAAATTATGTTTTGAAACCGTGAACTCCTTTCACAGACCCTTATTCAAACAATTTATTAATTGATTCAGCGAATTGGGTTACTGAATATGATATACATACATAATTTTTTCTGTTTTTCGTCGATTCAATTACGATATTTGCAATTGGGTAGCTAACATCCAACGATTTTGTTGTTGTATTGTTATTGGACAAAAATTTACATATATTCACAACCTTGACATATTCAACAAATATTTGGTGGAAAGCAAACTGTTTTGGGCGCACTCAAATTAAGAAATAATTTTTGTTTCTTTCCTGAACCTATTTTTTTTTTGCCATTTTGTTTGAATAGGGAGGGACCTTCAAGGGAATTTATTTCACTGCATCAAACAACACTTTTCTGGCTGAAGATAATAATTTTTTGTTATTGTCAACAACTGATTTTGCTGAATTTTTTTTTTTATTTTGTCTGGAAAAAATCTTGTACGAATATCAAGACAAGGAAGGACCAAAATTCATTGCCAGGAAACATCCTTTAATTTCTGGCTAAAATGATTTGTAATAGCTTTCGCCATGGATGTGAAGGCACTCAGGACTTTGTATTAAAAGTTTTTCTGAAAAATATTAATTTCTTTAAATTTTATGCCCGCAACGATTGGCTTAAGAAGGGTTTCGCTTCATCAGACAGCCGCCTGCTTTCTTCTACGGCATGAAAAAACTTCAGTTTTATTTCCAACTTAAGTTTTAATATTCAAGTGTAAGTGGAAGTGTTTTTTTGTGTAATAAAACTGTGTAATCATTTTAAGCAAGAAACTATTTCAACTCAACTCTTGCACTTAATTTGATTTCAACCCCGTTTTGCCAGTTTCTAAGCGGCATCACTCCATCACTCGTTCAATCTTTCATTCATGAATCGCGTTGCTTGTTGATTTGGGTTGGCTTTTTTTTTTGCTGTATGTATTTGCAATCGCAGGCCCTCCACTTTGCAGCGCTTTAAGCAAATTGCCTTAAGAACTGGTTGCGATGGTTGGTTGACTTTCCTTCCATCATTTCAGCTGCGACAACAGGCAGCCCAACGACAACAACAAAAACAACAAGAACAACAACAAAACGCACACGCATTTGGTGTTGCTGTTGTACAGCAAATCTTTCCCAAACTTCTATTCGCAGCCAGTTGTAGCAAATTCAGCTTCCATGTTTTTCTTTTGTTCTGTACAATAAGTTTCGTCTAAAAGAGTCTACAGATTTGTTTACCAGTTAATCAGGTCCATTATTTATCATTATTATTTTACATCGCCTATTCTAATGGCCGAGCGCATATTCGCACACACTCGCGAGACGAGTGTGAACACACACTTGTCTCTTTGATCGCTGAATGTTCGTGCCTCAATGTTTTTGATTAAATCGTTGTTGTCCAGTGTCTAGTGTCGTCTATTAATAAATATGCCGAGTGGACTGGACGATGGTGGCCAGAGTAGCAAGCAAGTTGCAGCATCCATTACCAGTTGCAAGTACATGTGTGTAGTGTAAGTTTAATTTCATGTCTATAAGTGGTTTGTTTATTTGTAAAATAACCCAGCAAACAATTGCTATTATTACTGCTATTGTTCTCTTAAGGCAGTTAAGTTTTCGCAAGTTTTTGTGTTCGCTGGGTGGTTGCATTGACTTTTGCTGCCGTAATTTGTGGTTTTTATTTCGAATGGCTGAGTGTTTGGTTTTTATGCTCTCTCGTTGTTGCTGTTGTTGTGTGTTGGAAATTGCTGTGTTAACATTTTTTTTGTTGTATCAATTTTTCTTTTCATTCATAAAATTGCCTGTTAAGTTTTTTTGTTTTGTTTTTATTTCGTTTTTAATTTTATTCTAAGTTTACGTTACTGGTTTTCATTCATAATTTTGTTTGCAAGTGTTTTTAATATTGTACATAAGTATGTATGTATGTATGTATGTATGTATGTATGTATGTATGTATGTATGTATGTGTGTATGAATTTGCAAATTGTTCATTTAAGTAAAAAAAGTCTACACACACACGGCTGCATTCAGGGTATTAAATTGTTGTGTTATTTAGGCATTCAAACAAATTACAAGTCTTTTGTAGTAAAAATAATATTCTACAACTGGTTGTTTTATTATTTATGCCCACTTGTTGCAATACAAGACACACAAACACACACATGCAAAGTGACCAAAATTAAGTATTTTATTTGATTGGGCTTGAGCCCAATACGCGTTGTTGCAATCTAATAAATTTGCAGCTCTTGTTGCAATTGATTACCGCAATATTATTGTACATGATTTTAAAACATTGTCTTCTGGGCCTCTTCCACTTTCTCCTAAAACTGCATAAAGGCCCTTTTGAAAAATAATCTATTTTGAAAACTGCCTTTTGAAAAAATTTTATTTTTAAGTTTTTACATAAAAAGCCTTTTTCGCGCAAGTATCGTTGTTAAACAGCATCTTTGTAAAAAAAGGACCTTTTTAAAAGGGTACCAGCTCCAAAACTATCTGTTTAAAAAAGTTTTTAATTATGTAAAAAGGTGCCTTTTTAAACAATCAAGTACCTTATTAAAAAAGTACGTTTTAAAAAAAACAGCTATTTAAAAAAATGTATTAAAGATTGTTTTAAAAAAGTAGCCTTCTAAAAAAGAACCTTTTTAAAAAAGCACCTTTTTGAAAAACTATCTGTTTAAAAAAGTTAATGTTTTAAAAACCATCTTTTTAAAAGAATCCTTCAAAAAGTGTATAGTACAAAAATTGATTTTTTGCAAAAAAGTTTCTTTCAAAATAGTATCAAAAAAGTACTTTCCAAAAAGCACCTTGTAAAACAGCACCTTTTAAAACAGCACTTTACAAAAAAGCTCCTTTAAAAAAAGTATTGTTTAAACAATAACCTTTGAAAAGAGGGCCTTTCAGACAAATATCTGTAACTTCTGAAAGTTACTCTCCAAAAAAGTACTTTCCAAAAAGCACCTTGTAAAACAGCACCTTTTAACACAGCACTTTACAAAAACGCTCCTTCAAAAAAAGTATTTTTTAAAGAATATCCTTTGAAAAGAGGGCCTTTCAGACAAATATCTGTAAATTCTGAAAGTTACTTTCCAAAAAAGTACTTTCCAAAAAAGTACTTTCCAAAAAAGTACTTTCCAGAAAAGTACTTTCCAAAAAAGTACTTTCCAAAAAGCACCTTGTAAAACAGCACCTTTTAACACAGCACTTTACAAAAACGCTCCTTCAAAAAAAGTATTTTTTAAAGAATAACTTTTGAAAAGAGGGCCTTTCAGACAAATATCTGTAACTTCTGAAAGTTACTTTCCAAAAAAGTACTTTCCAAAAAGCACCTTGTAAAACAGCACCTTTTAACACAGCACTTTACAAAACGCTCCTTCAAAAAAAGTATTTTTTAAAGAATAACTTTTGAAAAGAGGGCCTTTCAGACAAATATCTGTAACTTCTGAAAGTTACTTTCCAAAAAAGTACTTTCCAAAAAAGTACTTTCCAAAAAGCACCTTGTAAAACAGCACCTTTTAACACAGCACTTTACAAAAACGCTCCTTCAAAAAAAGTATTTTTTAAAGAATAACTTTTGAAAAGAGGGCCTTTCAGACAAATATCTGTAACTTCTGAAAGTTACTTTCCAAAAAAGTACTTTCCAAAAAGCACCTTGTAAAACAGCACCTTTTAACACAGCACTTTACAAAACGCTCCTTCAAAAAAAGTATTTTTTAAAGAATAACTTTTGAAAAGAGGGCCTTTCAGACAAATATCTGTAACTTCTGAAAGTTACTTTCCAAAAAAGTACTTTCCAAAAAAGTACTTTCCAAAAAGCACCTTGTAAAACAGCACCTTTTAACACAGCACTTTACAAAAACGCTCCTTCAAAAAAAGTATTTTTTAAAGAATAACTTTTGAAAAGAGGGCCTTTCAGACAAATATCTGTAACTTCTGAAAGTTACTTTCCAAAAAAGTACTTTCCAAAAAGCACCTTGTAAAACAGCACCTTTTAACACAGCACTTTACAAAACGCTCCTTCAAAAAAAGTATTTTTTAAAGAATAACTTTTGAAAAGAGGGCCTTTCAGACAAATATCTGTAACTTCTGAAAGTTACTTTCCAAAAAAGTACTTTCCAAAAAAGTACTTTCCAAAAAGCACCTTGTAAAACAGCACCTTTTAACACAGCACTTTACAAAAACGCTCCTTCAAAAAAAGTATTTTTTAAAGAATAACTTTTGAAAAGAGGGCCTTTCAGACAAATATCTGTAACTTCTGAAAGTTACTTTCCAAAAAAGTACTTTCCAAAAAGCACCTTGTAAAACAGCACCTTTTAACACAGCACTTTACAAAACGCTCCTTCAAAAAAAGTATTTTTTAAAGAATAACTTTTGAAAAGAGGGCCTTTCAGACAAATATCTGTAACTTCTGAAAGTTACTTTCCAAAAAAGTACTTTCCAAAAAAGTACTTTCCAAAAAAGTACTTTCCAAAAAGCACCTTTTAAAACAGCACCTTTTAACACAGCACTTTACAAAAACGCTCCTTCAAAAAAAGTATTTTTTAAAGAATAACTTTTGAAAAGAGGGCCTTTCAGACAAATATCTGTAACTTCTGAAAGTTACTTTCCAAAAAAGTACTTTCCAAAAAGCACCTTGTAAAACAGCACCTTTTAACACAGCACTTTACAAAACGCTCCTTCAAAAAAAGTATTTTTTAAAGAATAACTTTTGAAAAGAGGGCCTTTCAGACAAATATCTGTAACTTCTGAAAGTTACTTTCCAAAAAAGTACTTTCCAAAAAAGTACTTTCCAAAAAAGTACTTTCCAAAAAGCACCTTTTAAAACAGCACCTTTTAACACAGCACTTTACAAAAACGCTCCTTCAAAAAAAGTATTTTTTAAAGAATAACCTTTGAAAAGAGGGCCTTTTAGACAAATATCTGTAACTTCTGAAAGTTACTTTCCAAAAAAGTACTTTCCAAAAAGCACCTTGTAAAACAGCACCTTTTAACACAGCACTTTACAAAACGCTCCTTCAAAAAAAGTATTTTTTAAAGAATAACTTTTGAAAAGAGGGCCTTTCAGACAAATATCTGTAACTTCTGAAAGTTACTTTCCAAAAAAGTACTTTCCAAAAAGCACCTTGTAAAACAGCACCTTTTAACACAGCACTTTACAAAACGCTCCTTTAAAAAAAGTATTGTTTAAACAATAACATTTGAAAAGAGGACCTTTCAGACAAATATCTGTAACTTCTGAAAGTTACTTTCCAAAAAAGTACTTTCCAAAAAGCACCTTGTAAAACAGCACCTTTTAAAGCAGCACTTTACAAAAAAGCTCCTTTAAAAAAAGTATTGTTTAAACAATAACCTTTGAAAAGAGGGCCTTTCAGACAAATATCTGTAACTTCTGAAAGTTACTTTCCTAAAAAGTACTTTCCAAAAAGCACCTTGTAAAACAGCACCTTTTAAAACAGCACTTTACAAAAAAGCTCCTTTAAAAAAAGTATTGTTTAAACAATAACCTTTGAAAAGAGGGCCTTTCAGACAAATATCTGTAACTTCTGAAAGTTACTTTCCAAAAAAGTACTTTCCAAAAAGCACCTTGTAAAACAGCACCTTTTAAAACAGCACTTTACAAAAAAGCTCCTTTAAAAAAAGTATTGTTTAAACAATAACCTTTGAAAAGAGGGCCTTTCAGACAAATATCTGTAACTTCTGAAAGTTACTTTCCTAAAAAGTACTTTCCAAAAAGCACCTTGTAAAACAGCACCTTTTAAAACAGCACTTTACAAAAAAGCTCCTTTAAAAAAAGTATTGTTTAAACAATAACCTTTGAAAAGAGGGCCTTTCAGACAAATATCTGTAACTTCTGAAAGTTACTTTCCAAAAAAGTACTTTCCAAAAAGCACCTTGTAAAACAGCACCTTTTAAAACAGCACTTTACAAAAAAGCTCCTTTAAAAAAAGTATTGTTTAAACAATAACCTTTGAAAAGAGGGCCTTTCAGACAAATATCTGTAACTTCTGAAAGTTACTTTCCAAAAAAGTACTTTCCAAAAAAGTACTTTCCAAAAAGCACCTTGTAAAACAGCACCTTTTAAAACAGCACTTTACAAAAAACCTCCTTTAAAAAAAGTATTGTTTAAAAAATGACCTTTGAAAAGAGGGCCTTTCAGACAAATATCTGTAACTTCTGAAAGTTACTTTCCTAAAAAGTACTTTCCAAAAAAGTACTTTCCAAAAAGCACCTTGTAAAACAGCACCTTTTAAAACAACACTTTACAAAAAAGCTTCTTTAAAAAAAGTATTGTTTAAACAATAACCTTTGAAAAGAGAGCCTTTCAGACAAATATCTGTAACTTGGGAAAAAGTACCGTGAAAGAAATAATTTCGAAAAGAAAAATTAAGTTTCTTCCAGATAATATATTTTCTACGAATAAATTTCCGTAAGAGTAGTTTTTAATAAAACAACTTGACAAGAATATATTTTGGAAAAATATGTTTTCAAAACTAAAGGAATTTGAAGAAAGGAGCAATTCTTAAATAACATTCTTTTACCTCCAAATTAATACAATAATTCATTTCGATTTCATTTAGAATTTTCTGTTTTAATTTCGGGCAAAGTTTAAACATTTCGCCATTTAGAATTATTGTAGGTTTTGCGATCGATTTATTATGGTTTTGCTTTTCAAATTTTTATCAATGCCAATCATTTTAGGTTGGTGCAAAAAGTTACTAAAGGAAATCAACAAATTGATCATTTCCCGTAAACAGCATAAAGCAAAATTAAAACTAAAAAATATACATAAAAAATATAAAATAAAACCAGCACGAATAGAGACCACTTATTTATTGGCTAATAAAAAGTTTTAAAAATTCAGTTGGCTGTTTCGACATTTTATTATCGTCAGTGATTTTGGATATTGAATTGCGTGCTGGTAAAAAACCTATATGAAATGTTTGTTGTTGTCCTTCTCTTATAATTTTTACTTTAATATTAATCTCTTTTAAAGTATTTGTCTTTAACAGATGTTTGTTAATGTTTTGACAATTGACATAATAGAAAGTTTTGATTTTGTCGTATTAGAGCTTAAAGTCTTAATTAGAAGGCGACATTTTAATTTGTTAAAAGAAATTTTTTGTGTTTTAATAAATTAAATTAAATGATAAATTTATTTAAAAAATTATATTTAAAGTCATCATCATCCGGGCACAAACAACTTTAATTCATTAAAGTTCTCTTTCTTCCAAATTGTGTTAAATGCCCAGGTGGTTTGTGATGTGGATAAACAACCTGCTGCAAAAAATAGTTCAACTGCCAAAGGTTTATGTATTTACTAAACCAAGGCCCTGTGTTTTTAATTATATTCTATTACAATGGTTCACCGCCGTGCTAATTTGATTGCGCTCATAAACAGCTGCATATCGTTAGGCGTCGTTAAAGTACTGTTTTTCGTTTGGTTTTATCTACATGCAGTTGCAATAGAATTATTACTGGCTGAATATTGAGTCAAAGTGCATTTCAAAAATCTACTTGTAAAAAGGTACTTCAGACCTTTCAAATACAAAAAGTACGTTTTAAAAAAAAACCTCTTAAAAATCTGTCTAAGAAAATACATTTTAAGAAAATAGGTTTTAAGAAAGTATCTTTTAAGGAAATTAGGATTTTAAACAAAAGTACTTTTCAAGCAATAGTACCTCTTGAACTGTGTTTTAAACAAGAGTATTTTTAAACAAAAATAACCATTAAAAAAATACCATAAACATACCTTTTAAAAGAAGCACCTTTTAAGAAGAGTATCTTTTGAAAAAACTTACCTTTTTAAAAAATGTCTTTCAAAAAGGCCACTTTTGAAATAATTGACTTTTAAAAAAAACATACTTTTTGTACCTTTTTAGAAAACTACTAAAATGTTTAATAAAGTACTTTCTAAAAAAGTACATTTTAAAAAGGTGCCTTTTTAAGAAACTGCATTTATAGAAGGTACCTTTAAAAAGTGCTTATTAAAGCAGTTACCAAAAAAAATTGTTTTTTAAAAATTTTACTTTTTACAAAATCTTTTAGCGGAAGTACTTTCTATGAATACATCTTTTAAAAACAAGTATAGCCCTTTAAAAAGGGAAAAATTAAGTTTTAAAAAAAGTATCGTTTAAAAAAAGGCCTTTAAAGGGTGTTCATTTTTTTAAAGAAAATATGTCTATCAATTAAAAAGCCTTTTAAAATATTGAAAAAAAAAATTAATTTCGTTTTGCGGTTTTAAATCTTATATTTCAATACTCGATTTAGTACATAAATGAAATATTATTTAAAAAAACTGCATTTTCATTCCGTTGGTTCTACGCAATAACAGCCCTTTTTTGAGATCCTTTAAAAACGAAGAAGTTTTGGAGGAAAAGTGGATACTACATAGAACATACATAGAACTGGGCCCGAACAGTCAGAACAACATCCGTTAAAATTCCGACATCCTCACATACTAGTTGTGGTATAATGCACTGGATTGTAATCAGGGGTCGACGCTGAGTACCGCTCCAAAAGAAAGAAAAAAATATTTCAAAATATGACATTTATAAAAATTTACTCCTATTCGGAATAATGCTTTTAAATCAGATTCAAATTCTCACAATAATTAATTTTAAGCTGTTGAACATTTCAATAAGAAGAATTAATATTTTTATTAACAGCGAAAGATAAAATCAAAATTAAGTGATTGGGGCTCTGGTCGCCATCCTAAAGTGCAGTTTATCTGATTGTTAATGACTTTTGGTGCTGTTCGCTTTGGTGCATGACTGACTATTGGAACGCCATCCACATACATACATACCTACATGAATATATATCATTCATGGGTAGCGAAGTGATTAAATTAATCATTCCTCGTTAATTAGTTTATCGAATAGATTTGTAATTTGTATTCAAATAATTCTGGTGTTGGCGAGTGGAAAGAGCGTTGGAACACCTTTAAAACTATTTATGAAATGTTTTGCAGACGAATGTTGAAAGTTGTCAACTAAATTTATTTAATATCTTGGCATAAATTAATGAAAGAATTTCTTGTTTTTTTTTATACAAAAACATAAAAAAATCGATGACATAATTTTAAATTTGATTTAATTACTGCGAACATAATTTTTTTGTTCAACTGAGACAATATAATTTTATTGATTATAAACCATAAACTTGTCTTAAGTATTTGATTTCATTGAGAAATCTTTTCAGTTTTGCAAAAAGGTACAAAAAGTTGCTGCAATAAATAGGAAGAATATAGAAAAAAAAATCCCAGAGTGAAGCAGGGCTGGTGCACTGCACACAGTGACATTGTCAGCAGTACTACTTACTTATTATACCCCCTAAAATGTTCTCTACTATAAAAATTTAACACTTGCGTGTCATTGAGCATTCATTGGAACTTTGAGCAGACATTGGAACCACAGAGCTTCATTAGCAATTTTTAGTAATTTTTGCCAATACTTTTTGCCGGATGATGATGCCAACCACTCGTTACCCTAAAAGTGTATCTCTTCTAAGTTTCTGCTCTTCTTGTCTAATGCTTCAAATCCATGATTCCCACTTAAAACTCAACTCTTTCTTTAATTTTTCAAAGTTGTTTTTTGTGTTTTTATTGCCAAGCAGAAAAAAAAAATAGAAAAAGAAGAACATCTACAAATAAATAATATGATTTAAAATGATAGTCATCGTTTTTTGCAATTCAAAATAAAGAAAACTTCAAATGAAAACCAAGAAAAATTGGGGAGCAAAAGTTGTCTGGTCAGCTGCAGCCTGCCACAGAAAGAGTAACTGACTCCCCTCCAAGCCAATACTTAAGGTTGTTGTTGTTGTTGTTGTGTTGTTGCTGCAAAAAAATTAAAAAAAAAAACAGAAAAAGCAGAAAAAAAATCTAAAGTTTCACCTGCTCATTTTTAATTTTTAGTGTTTTATTTAACCATGATTTAACTGCCATGATTTTCTCTGCATTTTTTTTCACCATTTCATTGCATGTAATAAAAAATCACAAACAACTACTGACTGCTGCTCACTACTGGCAGGCAACTACTTGCCCCGATGCGGCACAACGTGATGATCATCAGCTCTAGCGTCATAATTATCATTTCTAGTGGCATGATCAATTCGCGTATAGAGACGTTAAGTGGCAACCGCTCGCATGCACATACATACATACATACATACGAGTATTGCCTGTTGCCAGCAGCTCTCATGCATTTATTTATTTATATTGATCAGAAACTTATTATTTTCGACAAAAACGCAGAACGGCGAAAAGACCGCAAGCCTTAAAAAATTGTTTGCTAGATTTTTATTTGAGTACTTTTCTTTTGGCCGAGTCTTTGCCTGCTGTACTTTAATCACTTTGTGTTCTTTTCGCTATTAAACATTTCGCAATTTTCTGAAGAACTGCGTGTACTTTGCAGCTCAAGAAGCTGATAAATACGAGTACATTGTTTATTGGCAGCTTCTGTGGCAACATACATTTAATGAATTTGTCTGAAGTGTTAAAACAGATTGAAAACGTAGTTTTGAAAAGACGTATGTATGTACATATTTCTCAGATCATCAATGAAAAGATTCGTTTTTGTTGGAGTATTTTTTTAAAAGCAATTCATTTTCATATGATGCTTTTTTGAAAGTTTAGTTTCCTTAAAAGTCACTCGTAGTAGTGTTTTGCGAAAAAACGTAAATTTGTTAAAGGTAATTATTTTCATTTGAAATGTACTTCTTTAAGGGGTGCTCTTTTTGAAAGGTACTTTTTTTAAAGAGACTTTTTTAAAACGTCTTTTTTTCAAAGGCACTTTTTTTAAAAGGGACTTATTTTTAAAAGCTACTTTTTGGAAAAGGTACTTTTTTTAAATGTACTTTTTTTAAATGTACTTTTTTTAAAAGGTACTTTTTTTAAAAGGGACTTATTTTTAAAAGCTACTTTTTGGAAAAGATACTTTTTTAAAAGGTACTTTTTTTAAAAGGTACTTTTTTAAAGTACTTTTCTTATAAGGTATGAACCTTAGTGGCTCTTTTATTAAAAGCTAGTTTTCTTAAAAGTAACTTTTTTAAGCCGTACTTTCTTTAAAAATTACTTTTCTTAAAAACTACTTTGGTAATAGACCCATTTTTTTTAAAAAGTACTTTTTTTCAGGGGTATTTTTTAGCAAACACTTTGTTGACCCCATTGTTCAAGCTACTTTTTTTTTAAAGTTAGTTCTATTAAAAAGTACATTTTTTAAACGTACTTTTTTGACAGCTAAATATTAATATAAAAAAAAAAGGCTGTTTTGGGTACTTTTTAAAATGGTTTTATTTCAGTATTTTGTGTGGATAAAACTGCTGCTAAAGAACTCCTTCTACTTTTTTGCAAACTAGTTTTCAATTCTTTTATATAAATATATAATTTCTCTAAGAAAGTACATATTGATTAAGGGCATTTGTTTGAAATGTTTCTTTTTTTTTTTTTTTTTGATTTTAAAAGTCTTTTTGTGTTTGTCACTAGTTTCAGCAGTTCAAACGCCTTTTCTTTCATTTAATTGCTGTAGGTCAACGTTTGTTGACGTTTTAGCGGCGAATTAGAAATGAAATCGAACTCTTGTTTCATTCAAAATGTTTCCCCTGCCTCGAAATACGAATACGTTCGATTGCTTCTATTGCAATCTATTCTGATTTTATGTATCTGCCGATTGTGCTTCACTGTTTCACAGTGCACTCTAAACGCCACTTTGGCTGGCGGACGCACAACGTGTGGCGCTTTTGAGTCTGTGCCGACAAAGACGTTATTTGTTTGGATTGTAGAATTGTGTGTTTGTTAATGATCTAAACAAAAACATTTCTGTGGCCTGGCCCCCAAAAACACCAAAGTGCAACACATTTGGCTGCCCAAAATGCATCAGTAACGTTTTGATGTTCTTCCTTCGATATCGTCTGTCCTCAAGTTTATGTTCAACAAATTTCGGCAATCAAGGTAAGGCCGATGCTGGTGTGTTGGTTGCATTGCGTTTTCGGCCGCCTGTAATTAAGTTGCAGGCAGGCTACTTTGTGAATTTAAAAGTGTTGAAAGAGCAGGTTGTTGGCTATTTGTTGTTGCTCCTCTTCTGAATGTACGAGCATCAGGCTGAGCCAAATGAAAACAATTCGTGTGTGTGCTGGCCTTTTATTTTTGTGTATCGACTTAAGCGCCACTCGCTCTCTATGGGATACGAGCATTTCTGGAAAAAAGATATTGGTGGGGTAAAAGTTGTTGTTATTGTTGTTGTTGTTGTGCTGTATTGTCTGTCGTGTAAAACAATTCTTTATCATTTTTTATTAGGGGCGCTATCTTTGAACCGATTTGAAAGCCAAAACGAGCCAACAATAAACCTTTGAAATCAAAAATTTGTTTATCTTCACAAGCCGTTAAAGTTGTATGATTCTGTTTTTTAACAGCATATTAAAAGCATCGTAATGCTGTTACACCACTTCACCTTGTATTAGTTCCATTTATTAGTTACTTTGTTTTTGTGTTTACATTTTTTTTTATCTCTTATTCGGTTTTGTTTATGTTAATAATTTTCTTTTGAATATATATGTATGTAATTGGGCAGTTGTGGATGTTGGCGTTAGCGTTTACAACTCATAAATTTATGAGTTGTATTGCGGTCGATTATATGTCTGTTTTCATGTTGTAACAGCTGCTATAACATGACACATACGCACATAAATACAAGATCGCGCTGTCAAGCAAAAACATATTATAGCAGGCAAAGTTAAGCCAATTTTCGAACTGTGATCGATGATCCTTCACCATGAACCGGAGTCATGTAGACGGTGATGTCATCGGTGCGTATACATGAACACTAATAAAGGGGACGCTCAGCGGACTCGGAAAGCAGTGCTGTTTGAGTCGGCTTGTGCTCGTATAAATAATGAGTTATGAAATTTAATTAATAGATTATATATCTACGCTTTATACATACATACATACATACCGCAAATAGACATCATTGTAACAACACCAGTTCGTGGACCAATTACGTATTAACAGGCGAAACTGTCATGTATGGGACGACGCCAATTCGCAAGAGTTTTATCAGTTGGCCATGTATCCCCAAAATGTGAAGGTTTAGTGCGGTTTCTGCCCATCATTGGTACATAATTTTTTTAAAACGAGCTCCATTGTCAAAGTGGAAGGCTACTGATTTACTTGGAACCAAATTGAGCGATACGTAGGGAGGCGCGCGCGTGCCACGCGGCGAACGTTACGATTTACCTTGTGCATCAATGATTTGAGGGTAAAAGTTATCTGTCGCAGAGTTGAACGGCGCTACGTCCCGTTCAGGTCATGACGCATTTAACAGTCTGTACGCTGTACGATACGAATAAATGGTTGTGCCATCCTGCAACGCTTCAGCATCGCTTTGTTCAATGCCAGATACCATAAACAATGGCTTTGATGTGCTCTTTCCAACAAATAAAAAGCTTCCTGCTTCGTACACACTTTGTATTATTTAAATTTAAAGATAGAAAGCGCTTAGTGGAATATTTTGTTTGCAATCCATTGGAAAATTGCCTGTTTTGAAATCGCCTTGGAATGTACATAGAACAGCAGGGATTAAAAAGCACACACAATGTATCCATTAGCTTCTTTCGAAACTAAAACGAAATCATATACGTGAAATATTTCAGCGCTTAAGTTTCACCTCTTTGATAACGAAAACGGAAATTCGTCATTGCATTTAGGGAATTAATAACAACAACTTCATCCATTAACTTCAATTGCAACTGTAAAACAACAGTTATTCCTTCTTAAGTCGCCACTTACTAGTTTTATATTGTAGTTTTCCGCTCTTTGATGCAGTCCGACAGCCATAACACGAGGAAATAAAATCTATTTTTATGAAGCAGCTGGTTGCGTTCAATGCTGGCTTTAAGGCAGGCATGTGCTAGACTTCAAAAAATACTTTATGCCCATTTTAAAATATTCATCCAGCGCGCCGGAATACTCAGCTCAAGGCTATGAAATACTAGATTCAGAACAAACCCGTTAACAAGCGTAAAACTAAAAACGATTTTTCTGCGAAATAATTTACAAATATTGAAATTGAGAGATTTCCCTGCTAAAAACTCTTCTCTATCATTATAATTATTGACTAATACAATAATTGCATTTTTCAACTTGCAACACAATACAATATTTATTGTTTAGCGCTTGATGTGGCCAGTGCCAATATTTATTTGGCATTAACTTATAATTTAAGAAAAGAAAACAGACAAAACTAACCAGATGTTAACAACTAGACATGCATGTGCATGCGTGTGTGTTGACACTTGCGCCATATATTTGAAATTTATTTGTGCCGCATGTTGACTACGGCGGTGAGGAAATCAGCAGCGGCCAAGTAAAACCATAATAAAACGTTGATTAGATTGATTGGGGCATATGAAGATGTTGCACTGTGTTGTAACATCAAATGAAATAATAACAGAGCTGAAGAAAAATTTCACAAGTCTAGTTATTGACAAAATCAATAGCACAGGATATTTACAAATAATCATTATACGATTTCAACTTGCCAAGTGTGCATGTGTGTGACAGCAACTGGAAAAATCTTCTGCTTAATTTGTTCATGGCTGGTGTGATTGTGTGAGTGTTTTTAATGCAAATGTATGGCGCATTTGTACACTGTTAGAAATGGAATTGTTCAAGAAATCGCATTGATCGAAACATGGCTCCATTTGATGTCATTACGGGGCGCTTGCATGACATTTTGTGAAATTGTGGCAGTTCAAGAATTTTGGTGGACTTTAAAAGGTGGCCAATCGATTATCTACTCTGACAAATTTAGATACAACTTAAGGAATTCATAAGACTATACAGATGGCTGAGCCAACGCTTTATCAGCACCAACTACCTACAACCATTTGTTCTCTTTATCTTGGGGATTGATATCAAGAGAAGCGAACAGTTTTGGGCCGTCTGTAAATGCTTTACATACAACTCAAGACCAAATTTTCTGCGTGCTCTGTCTCTAAGTGTACCAATTCAATGCAAAAATTAAATGAAAACTTGATCAATAAAGTGGTAACAACTGCAACAACTGTTGTATGTCTTTTGAATACATGACTTTATGGGCAACAACCACTACCACCGCCATCAACGTGATCCACGAAAAACGAAAAGAAAAATCGAAATGAATATGAAATTGATATTGTAGTTCATAGTCGTACAGGCATAAGTATGCAATCTGTTAGAAATGAAAATGCACCTGCGTCTGGTAAATAATATTGCAAACAATTTTCCAGTTCTATGGTCATAACAACAAAAATCAACCATTCATTCCTTCAGTTGGCCGTTCATGCAGTCATTCATTCATTCATTCATTCATTTATTTTTAAACTTGCCAACAAAGTTAGCAGATATTTAGAAAGAAGCATTCGTTTCGTTCCTGCTTTCGTTCATTCAATGAATGCATTTCGCTGTTTAAAAGTTAATGTAATGGTTGATCGTGCCTCTGCCACCGCGCGCGCCTATTTGAATCCGAAAACTCGTACAATCGTTGCAATTTAAAGTGGCGCATGCGTACCAAACAAGATTAAAATACATACAAACATACATACATACGTACAATTGACCGGACCAACAACCAATGCAACACTATCGAATGCACCAACCAACAACATACGGAGTCAATAAAACAAATGAAGCGTGCGTTTTTGCCTCCACCAAAACTGAACTGAAGGAAAAAAAAACTATTTTATTTCCATGTTGTTGCATTTTCTATAACCACCTTTAACCAAATGATGTTTGAAATTTAAACGTTTTAACATTTGATATGACTTTTTATCTTCTGTTTTTTTCCTCCTCTATTCGAGCCGTTTTTATGTGCGTTTCTCTCTCCCTCTCTCTCTCTCGCTCTCTCGCTCACTCTATACATTTAATGTCCATCAATGTGGCAAGTATATTTTTAATGGGTTTTATGTTAATATCTTAACATTCAGATGTGAAGTGATAGGCGATAAAGGGTGTACTTGCAGAAGCGGTTTCGTTGAAAATGTTTTGCAGTTCATTTTACGGCTATCGGCCGAAAGCTGTAGCCATTATGTTGGAAATTTCAAGAAATTTCAACAAAAGAAAAATCAATCAAATATTAAACATTCGGTGTTCGAAAATTTTGAGACTCAGTTGTACTATCTCCAAAAATATATGATATGATTGTTCAGCTGTTCCCTCAAAATTTTTATGAATCATATGGGATCAGCGTCAGGGTACAATATCCCGTAAATTGTGGCTAATTTTTCCTACAAGAAAGAACAACTTCGAAACAACTGAAAGTTGTTCAAACAGCAGAAGCAGATGAAATGTTTGTCATCTTTTTGGGATGACTGGCACTTGTTTTGCAACTACTGCAATTGTGCGTCGTGTGAAGAATTTTGGAACAGTACAGGAGCTCCTTTTAGTACTCACGCAATCGTGATACCCGATTAAGTAGGCAACGGGCTGACTGTCTAAGCCACATTAATGTTGAATCAATTTAAGAAGTTGGCCGTCATCGCTCTATATCGTTGAAGTACAAACTAAATTCAAGGTTTTTGGCCATTTTACCTTTTGCTCCTGAATCAGTTGAGTCTTGCGCCAATCACCACTTCTTCGGTCGCCCAAAAAAAAAAAAAAAAAAGACAGGTCAACACACTTGTCCCCAGGTTGCCTTCAGGGAAATATGTAAATGTATTAGTGCGTGTGAATGTTGAAAGTATCAGCTCATTTTTCGAAACCCTGTTCTTCTTCATTAATTTATATAAATATATATCAGCGATATCTGTTGTTGTAGCAGAACAAATAAACAAAATTGTATTTTTCTGTAATTTTATGCATCATTTGATTCTCAAGTTTATTTTGTTGTTGCTGTAAATATTTTAATAGTCAACAAACTACAACAAATTAAAAGGTGCGCATGCGCAACAACAAATAATTATGAAATCGATTTTAAATTTTAAATTGCCTTTTTTATAATAGTTGTTGTTGTTGTTGTTGTTGTTGCTATTGCTGTTGCTCTCCTCTTAGTTTCTGTTTTCTTCAATTTTTTTCGTTAAACATTTAATTGTTACAGTTTTGAAAGACGCAAGTCACACTTACACGAGCAAATATAACTGAATTTATATATGTTTGTGTGTTGCAGGCTTCTAGTATATAGTAGTGTGCATGTGTGCACATGTAATAAATAAGTAATTTTATATTATTTTTCTTATTTATTGCTTCGAATGACATTTTCCACACTCACATGTCAAATTTTTCATGCTTTAGATATTCTCTTCAGCTACAGCCCACAGCAGCACTTTGTGTGAGTCATTGAAGTTAAAAGCATTTTTAAATGGCTCTTAATTTAATTACAGATTAGCTTAACATTTTGCTTTTTGGTTTTGGATTAAACTGGTTTCAATTCTTGTTTGAATTCGACGAGGAAATCGTGTGAAAGATAATTGTTTGTTGGTTTTTTTGCGAGAGTGAAATTTAAGAGTCTGTCCCACGATATCGAACGTTAATGTTTGCAAGTATTTCGAGCAACAAGAAAAGAATAAATGCCATTGAGCCACTACCGCCTAAATAACAGACATGTTGAAGGGCAGAAGTCTGAACAGAAGCGGAATCATAACATAATGGCGAACGGTAACGTTCGATATTGTGGGGCAGATCACCACGATATCTTGATATTTTTACGTTTATTTTCTTATTTAAATTTAATAAAAATTTGTTGCTTCAAATTTTATTTGTATGGCATTAGAAGCGCTTGAGTAGTAACTGCCGTACAAATATCGGCAGCTCTGTCGAAAGCGCAGTCTTGAATTTAGTTTAAGGCATTGAATTCTAAATTCAAGCAGTATTTTTAAAATTTCGCCCAGAAGAGTTGGGCGCTGGAAGCCTGTTATAAAAAAGAAACTATAATATGGCTTGAATAAACATTTGCCATCTTAAGATTTAAATAAAACAAAGTGTGTGTGAGTTATAAATCAAACTTGCTAGTCACTGACCCATCGATCCCATTAGGCATTATGCATCACATGGAACAAACGCACCCAGTAGCTGAGTGCTGAGTGGCACTCATCAGTTATGTTTTATTTTTCATGTTGAAAATGACTTTGGCTTACGTTGCTCTCAAAGAAATATGGGTCGATGATGCCGCCGGCTCAAAATCCACCGCTGCACCGTGACTTTGGCAAGATGCTTTTACAGCTCTCGTAGATCATCTCAAACGGGACAATTTGTTTTGGTGCCGTGTTGAGGTTTGGTTGGTATTATCCTGTTCACTTGTCACAGACAGATTTGCATGTCCGCATCCTTCGGGAGTTGTAAGTGATGCCTTGAATTCTCCTGTTCTCTCTCAAGGACAGTGAGGTTTTTTTTTTGGCAGATTTTTCGTGTCATCAACGTTCGGTGATTTGCTCAGGTTGTAGGACGCTAAATTCGATTAAGCGCTAGCAGAAAAGTTCTCTCTATCAGACCGCCAGTTCGACAGATGCAGCTTCAACAATACCTGCTCTGTCAATTGTCAAAGCTGGGAACAAACTTTCTTTCCTAAATATTTGGGGAACTCAAAACTCTTTCGTAAAAAAGAGAAAAACAAAACCGAAATATTTGAGCCTTCAGGCGACTCTTTTTCGGCTTCTACTTAAACAAACGAAGTCTGATATATTGTACAAATTAATCGTTTGTGTTTATTGGACGTACCAGCATCACATTGAAGTGCTGCTCGCAAACTAGAACAGCTAAAATATTTAAATTTAGCAATTAGAATAAGAATGATTGCTAAACAAAGACATCAAGAGCTCAAATGCTGTGAACATTCCGTGTTCAGTTCTTTTTTTATTCTGAGGCTGAGACGACTGAGATGTGCATGACGGTTCGTTCCAACATCTAAGAAAGAATAATGGTGGATAATGCCGCTGCTGATGATGATGATGGTGATGGTGATAGTGATGGTGATGGTGATGGTGTTGCTACTCGTATTGTTTGAACAAATTAATAAAATTGTTGCTCGAAAATAAAATCTTTAAGCAGCAGAAATAAAAAATAGAAATAAGATCAATGAACATGAACACGAAACGGCAAATTCTGAAAGGAAACCAAAAAAAAAGATACAAATGGAAAAACAAATTAAAGCTCAAAACTAGTAGCCAAACATTATCCGGCAGAGCCCGGTAACAGTTCAGCATCGTTATTGTTGTTACTGGTTTAGAAGAGCTGCATGCATTGGAGTACGAGAGTCACTAAACACAAATAATACTAATAAAGCAAAAGAAAAAATAAAAACATAAAAGTAAAGTCGAGTAGCTAAAAGAACCATCATCATTATAATAATTACAATGATCAGTAATGGATAAAAAGATCCATAAAAATAACAGCAGCGAAATCACTACTCGCATACAGCAGTTTGGATCAGTAGAAATAAAAGTATCCGCCGTGGCGACAGTGTACGATATTTGAGACTCGTACAGGAGTGTAACATGCACCCAAAGTACCACAGCAAGACTTCGTAGTCTCTGAAGTTATGGGCCTGCCCCCTATCCTTTTGTTTGCCTTATTTGTTTTCTCTGAAACTTACACAGACACTCTCACTTACGCTCGAGTGTTGGTGCCTGTTTGCCCAACAAACACATCCTATTCAATTCACAACACCAATGGAATATGAGTCATTTACAACTTCGTCACGGCTGGTTGCAGACTTCGTATATTCTGGATTGCTGAATAAAACGTTTAAAAATTCCAAGCATTAATATAAAACAAAAATTAACTGTTACCTGAAATTTGTCTAAATTTGGCTCTCGAACGCTTCAAGGCACTAATGGCCCGATTTGCACTATTGAACGAATTTAGCGAAAGTTTTCGCTTTTGACATATGATGAAGGAAAATGAGCACCCACCTAAGAGCAGCAAACAACTGTGGCTCCAGAGTCTTTACCTTGAAGTGATCTAATTTTTACTGAAGTTTACGAGTTTATATATATTGTATTTTCAAGTACGTTTTTGCTAAAGGATGATTCAGCATCATTTTGCAGACTGGCAACTTCACAGCCGAAAACAGACCTGCCATTTCAACAATTTCTCTTCCTTTCCTTTTGTTTTTTTTTGGTTTTTGTTGTTGTCTAGAAACAGTCTAGTAACGTGGGCCATAGTTTGCCTCAAATCAATCCGGCAACGCTGAAGTTGCTTGATAACGGACTTCAGCTTTTACATACGATCACAAGATATCATATTCGCTGGGAAATGAAAGTAAAGTCCGAAGAAATGTATGGCAAACGGCCAATCTTCATATACAAAGAGTGCTGGACCGCCGTCGGCAGCACAGACGGAATTGTTCGAGTGCTGTTATTGAGTGCCGGAGTACGCGTATGTTTTAGTAAATGTGGCTTCGTTATAATCAACGTAATCTTCGCTGCTATTATTTCTCCAGATACCATAATACGAGTATATGTTTGTCTTAAGCAAAGAGATTTACAACTATTCACGCAATATACATACATGCACACAAACTGGAAAACATATATTGGGTTTGGGGCAGACAATATTTGCTCTAGTGTTGCCGAAGCCGTTGTCAGATGTCTCGTCATGAGCTTGTAAAAAATTCATTGCTTAAGACATAACCACAGCCGGCGTGAAATCTGTCGACACTGGGGTAGGATTATGGCACTCGCAGCGTGAGTCGGTAGCTGGAAGACTTTAAAGAAACTCAGCCTTTGACTCCCAACCATTCAGCGCCAATTGGATCTACTGCGGTTTTAGGTTTAAACCACAACTAGAAGGTTGGATGCAAGTGACCCATAGCAGGATCCCCAGGATCTGTCAAGGCAACCCAGGGCATGCTGGTTGTTTTTCAGACAATGACAACCGATGTCATGTAGAAACTTTTTAGACTTATTGGGCGGCCACAAGTGGGGAACCCCTTCCGAGATATACAAGGGCTTGACATCAAAACCCTTCACAAAACTGTCAGCTATAATTGCTGACAGCGTTACTTGTATTTTGATAAAAGAAGCGACGCCATCGGACGACTATTGAAAGATAAATCTTGCCATGTTCCGAGAAAAGGTAAGGGCGCCTCAACAGAGGCACATTCCTAAAATCTTTATAGTTAAAATATAAAATCTTGGAATGTTGTTCTTGTGCTTCAAACAATAATTTTATTTAATTTGGTGGTTTTCGTTTCGGTCACACCACAAATATCCCAGCAATTATTGCATGATTCAGATGATGAATGAAGCCGCCTAATTTTTTACTTTCAATTAGCTGCTGATTACACAAATATTATAATATTTTTCAAATAAATAATACCCTCCAGGGCGCTGTCTGTACATACCAAATTCCCTTTTTGTACTTTTAAGTTTTACGTAAAGTGCTGCACAACGACATGTCTTCTTTATAAATAGTAAAATATTAGTTACTATTAACGACACGTGCGTAATTTTCAATTAATATTTGATACGAAATATCTGCAACGCCGCTATCGAAATGTCTTTTACTCCCGGCCAACATTCAGATAAGCGTTTAAGTATGAGTGCAAATAATCATACATACGTATAACACGCATGTTTTAGATCCATCTATAGTTGAGAAAGAAGTCATCATCACTCTGCTATTGTGATTCGGTTTTTGAGTTTTTCTTTTTTACTTTTTGTTTGTTTTAAAATAAAATAAACTTCAAGAAGAAAACGCATGTCGAGTTCATGTGTAGCTTTTTTTCGGTTAGTAAACCGGATGTTCCTAATCATGGCTAGTTTGCCTCAAATTAAATACTATTTTTTGTTCTTTTTATTTTATTCGTTTAAATCATCATCATCATCTTTTTCGCTTGTTTCTCGCCTGCTTGTTGCTGTTGCTGTTGCCGTTGCCGTTGTTGTTGTTGTGCTGGTTGCTTTTAAAAAATATTCATTCATGGATTTGAAGCTTTATTTTAAAAATAAACTAAAAGCGATAAAAAGGTTTTCATTACTCGTATTTAAATAAAAGTTTCGATGTTGTAAATTGTAAATACACATGTACACGTACATGTGTACGTCCAAGTGTTGTTGTAGTGTTGCAATTCGTACCGCAACAACAACAACAACAACAGATTATTTATTTTATTTTGTTTGTTATCGCCATCTAGACATTGCAATTTTGCAATGATGAATAGTTATTTTTACGCTAAACTGAATTCTCATTCACTGAGTTGACTGGTTGGCGGTGGCCGGTGGCCGGTGGACGATCATTTCTTCATTCATTAGTTTATGCTAATTTTATATTATTCACTTTAAGTGAACTGACTGAAACACTCCCAGATTTGCAACAAAAAAAAAAAAAAAAAAACAAAATACAAAATAACTCAAACAATGTCCAATAAATTTTATAGTTTTCATTCATAAAAGTGATCGACAAAATTTTTCATATTTTAATAGATTCAAATAAACAATTTATTAAAAAAAAAAAAAAAGAAAAACACAAAGAAAACTGCTTCGAAAATCAATTTTCAAATTACTTGGAATATTGAGCCTCTATTTCGCTCAGGTTACACTATTCAAGATACATATTTGCAGCACCAAGACCTGCTTGAGTACGACTTCCAGATAAGTGCCACACTTTATGATGCCGAGCATTTAAATTAAAATTTTGCTATTGTTTTCGCTGGTAATCATGAAATTCCTTGTGTGCTGTTCATGTGTATGACATCATGTGGAACATTTTATACTTATTGTTCTTTTATCAATTAAAAAGTTTGTTGTATTCGCTTTGCATATTTCACATCAGTCGTTTTGAAAAAGTTTTCAATTTATTTGCTTGATAACAATTAAATGGTATTTTGTGTTTTCTGTTTTCTGTTTTTTTTTCTGTTTTTTTTTTTGAGAATTGTATTGACATTTTATCTGAACTTGCAAGTTCACTTGCAATGTTATATGATACTTGGCAAATAAATTAGTTTTTGTTCGATATTTTAAAGCGATTGAAATGTTTAAATTAAAAGGAAAACTGTACAAGTTAAGTTTTAGGTGGAGGCACAGATCTGCCAGTGTATGAACAAGAGTTGGGGCGGTGGCTTTGCGGTCATGTTAAATTGACAAGACACCTTAATGAAGAAAAGAGTCGAGCCACAACTGGGTTTCTTTCCACACTAAATGAGAGCAATTATTGCAATTCAATTGTACCCCCCTTCCGAAATGAAATACATATTAAAAAAACAACGTAAAATGTAAGAGTTATGACTGCTTTTTTCTCTGCGTGTACGCATACATAAATATTTATGCACTAGTATAAGGCTCATTATGACCGTGTTACGCCATGTTTTTTATTTTTTTTTTAATTTTCATTGATCTACTTTAAATTATAGAACAATTTGAATGGATGATCATTTAATCGTGGGTGCTTGGAATAACAATTTAGACGACGTGGGTGTTCTTGCGGCCGATGCCACTTTCCCAGCAGTGTTTTCCTTTTTTTTGTTTTATTGTATATTGTTTTCTTGCATTTTTAATTAGAATTCATTAAAAATGTTCTTTAGGATAATTGTGCGTCGATATGAAAAAACGTGGTGGAAAAATATTCAAATTTAGGCAGGGGGAGAATGACGGATCAACATAAATTTATAGTCACACCGATAGAAGTTTATAGGTCGAAATATAAAGAAAATAAATCCCACCGTTGCTAGTGTTAGATGTGCACGATAAGATACTTTGTTAACTTTCGTTGCTGGACATCTTGCGGTAATTAGTTTTAAATCACTTTTATCAACTCGGGTTTGCATGTGAGAGTGGATATTTTTCTTCTTATTATTCGTGTCTTTTTTTTTATATTATTAATTAATTCAAAAGCAAACTGTAACTTGGCTCTCTCGCGACCAGGCAGCAGCAGTTGCTAACACACATCAAATCGTTGCACTAAAAAAATAGAACCAGTTCTTGCGGAAATATATCCTGATCGTTTGACTTTTTTTCCGTCGTTTTTTCTTCTGTGCTGTGATTTTTTTTGTTTGTTTGGGGTTATTAGGTTCGATGTAACACATTAACTGTTATTACATGGTTGGGAACTTCCGGACCTAGTTTTTCGTTTTTATTATTTTCATATTAATGAAGATAGAGTTGAAGTTTGTGGATTGCAGGCATATGGAAGGCAGCGGCATAAGATGTAGTAGTAGTAGTATTTTGTAACAAAGATGTTTTATTGGGTGGTAGAAAAACTACATTTGCAGTTACATATTGCATTTAAAATGCGAATTTTAGAGTTTGTGACTTTTAAAACGTATTAAATCATATTTATGTAACCACACCGGTAGCACAGAGATGGTAAATTGCGTTTTGAAGAATGTCGAAGTCATCTGATGAGAGATGCTGCTTATAGTGCACATTATCTGCCGTGTCATGGAGTTCAATTCCGTGTGGAAAAGGCATTCGATCTGTATTTTAATTCTTCGAAGATGAAAAGTTTTTCGATTGCGTTCCTGTAACGTATGTCATAAAATAAAATCTTAAGCTGAGATATAAAAAAATACTCGAGATAACCATAACCTCAAATTGTGCATGCAGAATCTACATCGTAGCGTCCACTGTTTGGTACGCAGTGAGTTCCTGCTCAAACTAAAGATCGTCTATATTCATAACGCCAAAGTTGAAGTCTATAAATGGCTGAGTTCCTGTTCTTAGCGAGCAATTGAATGTCTTGGCTTCTGCTGCACACTGGCTTTCCTTTAAAGTACGCGCTAATTTACTCGAAGTTGGCAACGTTGCGCACTCGTTTTCATAATAAAGTTTTATTATTTGGACTGACTGAGCAGCACAATCGTGAGGCTTTTCATAGTGTTCATGCCATCAGTAATGGAGTAATAGCCAACAGCTTAGACAGACTCTGCTTTAGTGAAGAAAGCGTCTTCTCCTCTTATCCAACATAAGGCTACAAACATTTCTTTTTCTCAAAACACCCATTTCGAGCGCCACTTTTAAACACAAGTTGACATCCTCGGTTTCCTTAACGCAGACTGACACCGACCATCTGTTCTGTCCATATGATAATTATACAACATGAAGTCCGAAATATAAAACGGATGCAGATTTTCCTTCTTTCTAATTTCATAAAACAAACACTGAAAATAGGTTGATGTGTTTATCTTTTGTCTGCAAATCAGAACGAACATAATATTTTCTCAAACATCACTGTTGCTTGATCTGTTTTAATCGCGTTTGGTCTTGAGCATTTTTATCTGCTCCGATGGTCGTCGATAAGAATAATAATAACACTTTTTGTTTGGGGCCAAACACTTTTAGCTACAAACAACAATAACAGCAAAGACCAGCTCGCAAAAGTTGTTTGAAAAACAGGGGGAGCATATGATTAGAGCTTAAGAAAATTGTCTCAGGAAAAACCTGTTAAGAAAATTCAACAATTTTAGATGAAAAATTTTCAATTCATTTGTATCAAACAACATGTTGTTTGCAAAAGAAAAAATCTCTAAACTAGTAATTTTTCGTGCTTTTTTTTTCTTTAATGAATGTGAAGTCTGGGTACCTCTTGGATTTTTGTTACTTTTTTTTCTTTGTGGCAAAAAAAGTAAAATAAAAACTTGAAAAGGTTTTCACAAACAAATGTGTTGATTATATTAGATCAGTTTGCTGGTTTTTTTCTTTACTTTTTTTTTTTTGCGTACAGTTTGATTCTGTGCTTTTGCCCCACAGCCATCCGCCACTCGATCACTGTTGAAAATTGATTTCTAATTTTGCGTGTGTATCAAAACTGACCAAGACTTTATTGACCAAGTTCATTCATTTGATTTTCTTCTTGTACACTTTTCTTATTTTACTATTTTATTCCCACTGACGGACCGGATGGGCAGCTGCTTTTCTTGCCGTTTGATGGTTAGAGCTGGTGCTGGTGCTGGTGCCGATGGTGGCGTTGCAGTTGCCGCCGTTGTTACTGCTGCTTAACTTTTAAGAGGATGGAAATGACAAAAATAAATACACGTTCAGAAACTTACACATCACCACATTAAGCCACATTTAAACGGTCAAGAAACTACTCAGAGCTGGCGAATCACAAACAAAAGTCACGACAAACAATTACATGTACAGCCAATCTTTAAACCCACGAACAAATTGTGCAGACCGTGTCTTATAAGTGCAATAAGCTGCCCGTTTGCCAATAATCTACAACATTAAGGTCTAGATTTTAGGACAGTTTTATGGCTTAGAGAAACGAGCAAGGCGGCGAACTTATAACTTATATTAGTAGTCAAGGCGAATTCATAGCAGGTAACAGGTGGGTTTACAACAGTATAACTCAGCGAAATCCCAAGTGCGTTAAAACATTCAATTTAGACCAATTCAATATATAACCCAAGTCTATATTAATGCGCGCCATCAACTGCAATATTGCTCCCAAAGTAAAACATGTGCGGAAACATAACGATGGAAATGTGGCGCTCATACACACGACAAGAAGAGGCGGCCGCTCAAGTAACTTCTGTAAATTCTTACATTCAACAACATCATACATTGCAACCGATTGCGCCTGTGTAAGTTCTGACAACTGTCCGAAGACCGGTAACAGAAGATGTCTCATCCATTTGCAGACGGTGCTTCTTTAGCCAAGTTGACTTTCTTACTTCGGAATTAGTCATAATGTAGACTGATGAAGTCATAGGCCTTAGAAAAGTCCAGAAACTTTGCCATCGAGCTGGGTTTGGATTAAAACTTTTACTACATACTTCTAAAGTCAAACTCATCGCAGTCAAACTCTTTTTCTGCAGCAAATCATCGCAAACATTCCCATATGTCATTCTTCAGTAGAACATCCTTCACATTTTTCCACACTTTCCATTTCCACACTTTTCCATATGAAATGAAAATGTGGCAAAACTCAACGTTAAAAATCCGACTGTAACGCCATCACACCTCGCTGCTTTACAACTTGTACTCATCATGCCATTATACACTTCCATTCATTCGCTTATTTTCTCAGTGTAGTTTTGCCGTGGCTTTGTGTTTCAGTTTTATTATCTATAATGTACTAACCCGGATCAACGGATTATCTCGTCGTTATCGAAGCCATTAAATTGAAAAGTCTTAAGCAGATAAAATGGAGCTTAAACACATATTGCCCATCTCTGGCTTCATAATAGATAAACTATCAAAAAACCAGTTTCATTGAGAAAAAATAGCAAAATAAAGCTTTGAATTAAAAAATCTGTACACAAAACAACGGGTTAGAAACAGCACAAAAACACAAAGAGAAAAAAAAAACTGAAGCTAAAGCTAAAGCCTCGATAGATAATTTAACAACGTTAAAACAATATTTTGATACCGACAACACACACACACACACACACACACATACCCGTGTTAACAAACGTTAAATCTAGAGGAGTTCAAAGCACGCAACTCCAAACGTCCGCTGGCCCCCACCCCCTGTGCCATGTTACTTCACGACTATTGTACAAACTTAAGTTTTATGAATGAATTGGTTTTTTTTTCTTTCTTTTCTTTGTGGCTGTTAGATGAATTGCTGGAAAAAATTAGTTCCATTCATTCATTTGTTGGTGTGTTCACAGGTTATACTCGTATGCTGCCATTATCGATAAATAAGCAAAATGAATGGATGGATTGATGCCACCTCATTCGCTCAAATCAAAATCAACCAACACATATCGAAAATGTTTATTGGTTGGCCTCAACTTTATAGCGCCAGCGGAACATAACTTTTCAGCCATAACTATGCCACCGCTGATGGAATTGGCAAATGAAAGCAAACAAATATCTGAGGGCGAGGAAAAAACCGAAAAAGAAATTAAGTGTGAGTCGCTATGAATTGATAACTGATAAACTGGCAGGATTGTAGTTGAAAGAAATTCTCTTGACTATCTACTGGAAAACGAGGTTTTGTCGCTTCAACGTGAAACATCAAATGCGGCTCAACGCCTCGACAGATGTAGCATAGAGAATGTGGGCACTGTCAGGAATTGTCAGGAATTGCACGGTAGTAGCGTAGCTCCTTATCCTCTATAACCCCCCAGCCAGCAGAGCGCCAGTGTATGAACGAACAACTGTGAACAAACTCAAATCACATGATTTGATTCCGGCCTCAAAAGCAAAAGCTTTTCGCTGCTGAGCATCTAATTCTCCTAAAATTTTGTGCTAGATCTGTCAACTCGACAGACTCAAAAAACAAAATCCGGAAAATATATCTATATTTATTTGATTTGTATATTTTTGTACACTTGCCGACTCTCGCATCCATTTCGAATATGAACTCAAAGTGCAGCAAAACTTGTTTTGACAATTAAAGATTAATTTGTTTATAAAAATTTCTTTCGTTGCCGTTGCCGTTGCTTTGTCTGCTTTTGTTTAACTCACAACAAATATTTGATTTTATTATAATCAAAGCTGGCGATAAAGATTATAATTAATTGGCGTTTCCGATAGTTTCCCCCAGAGATTTAGTTAGTCAAGTACGCGAAAAACATTTCACAACTGCTACACATTTGAGGTGTGGGAAAGGCAAATATATATATTTATATGTATCTTTTTTCCTTTTTTCTAAAATTGAATTAAACTGAACTTCAAGTTGATTTGAACTGATTTGTGATGATGTTACAAAAATCTCAGCAACAGCAAACATTTGTATAAAACAAGATTGATTTATTAACATTAAATCGATAGCGCAAGAAAAAAAAAGATGCCCAAATGTAAATTGTTAACAATAAAAATAAATTTATTTACACACTTCGAATCAAATTTTGTTGATTTCCTGGCTACAAACTAAAACACATACAATAAAAGAACACAAAATCAATTTCAGTATTGAGCCAATCAATACCTCGTCAATGAAGTGAAGTGCAAAATTTATATATTTCGGTGTTTTTCTTTTTTAGCCTTTTGAAATTAGAATTTCTTTTTCCATTGTAGGCGTGCAGACGAGCGCATATTTCACACTTAAAATCAAGAGTCCATTAAACAGATTAATTTGCCAACTTCCTTAAATTTTAAGCACTTGTTGATATCAGCGTCGTTGCCGCTGGTGGAGCTGCTGGCAACTCTGCTGCAGCCCTTAAATAGCGCAAAGCCCAATGAAATGGGCCAACAACTCACATATTCGAAGAATAAAAAGTTTTATTTTAGTGGTTCGCCAGCAAATAGGAAGAGAGATAAAAAAAAAGTTGTGCAGTAAAGTTTGGTTTGAACTGAACTAAAGTCACTTTTTTGTACTTTCAAATAGGCCGTCAGATGTTCAAATAAAATAACATAAGTTCTGGGTACACAGCGGGTGGTGCGATTTTTAATGGTTCTAGCGCAGAGCTACGGCCGAATTTTAAGTAAAGGCTATAGACTGGAAACTTCATAGAATCCTGTGAGAAAACTTGTGGCGGTATTAAATCGCACGATTTCGGTGGCCAATTCACGTCACCTTAAATCTTTCATAAAGATTGTGCATCGTGGCACGTGCTGTGTAGCACGTAACGCGATCCTGCTATGACTACATGTGGTCTGCATTCATATGGCGTAAATGGAAGCGATCGCAAGGGCGGATTGTTTGGAGAAACTGTCGTATCGAATTTAAAAAGCAGACTAGGCAGGCTTCACTTATTCAAGGCCTTAAAATGGGCGCAACAAGCGTAATAGTAAAATTTTATTGCTTAAAAATTTTTAGAAAAGAAATGAAAAAGTTGTGGTAAACAATTTGCATTATAGTTCTTATGATTTATTTATATTTTTAGTTAAAAAACTTATCAGATCTCTTATGGTATTAAAACAAAAACGTCATCAATCGTAAATCTAATAGACTAGATAAAACTGGTTTGTAACCATTTCACTTTTACTAGATTAATTAAAGCGAATTTTTTTGAATGTAGCGCAAATTCTGCTATAAGTGGAATATTTCCCAAATAACTAGATATAGGGCTTGAAAATATTAATATTTTCGAATTTGCAATGCAGAATAACTCATAGTGGCCGTCTTCCATCTGCTATTCCACCAAACCCTCATCGGTTCATATTTCAAGTTGAAGTTGTCATCATGATTGTCAATTTTTTTTTTTAATTAGATATGAGAACATTTCACTCCCTAAACAATTTTGTTGATAACATTCATCATAAAACCTTTCTTTGCTTTTTTTTCTATATAAGTTGTGATCGAGCACTTCAGAATACAGTTTTGGTCAGAAAATGGGTGTCTTGTAGTTTAAAGATGTTCGCAAAAACTGGCATATAAAAATAAAAGGTTCTTCCACATGAAATCTAGGTTTATATTTCATAATTTGAATTCCTACGTCTGCACTCCGCTCTCAGAGAGAGAGAGAGAGAGAGAGAGAGAGAGAGAGAGAGAGAGAGAGAAACGTCAAACTTCATATAAAAAGTATGACTAAATCCAGCTTAAAATTAATTATTTTAATGTGTTTTTTTTTCAACACATTTTATGTTTCTGTTTTTTGACTGAAGACATTTGACTTTATTTAAACATTTTCTGTGATTTCTGTCCCCAATAACACAGTTGCGATGACTTTTAAATACAAATTAACTGTCAAAACATTCGCTTACATCATAAATCAATTTATTCTTAATAATTTACAAATTTCTTTCCCAGGCCTAAAGCAATAAAACTCGTTCAACAAACATTTCGAATAAAACTATCAACTCTTTTAAGAGTTTTTTTTGTTTTTCAAACTTCTCACCATTAAATTAAATTTATCTCTATCGGATAGAGAAAATATAAATAGAAATAAAATTAAATTAAATTTCCATTAATTTAACAAATACGAGTAGAAAGACATTTAAAATTGCATGATAATAAAAATAAACAAGAAATAAAAAACGAAATGTACAGAAAGAAGAAAACGAATATGTTGATTTAATAGACATGTTTACAAAGAAAACATATCGAAACCAAAAAAAAAAAAAAAAAAAAACTGAAATGATTTAAACGAAGAAAATTAAAAAATAAACCGAATTTAAGTTCTGAGGCCAGATGCTCCCATAGATTTAGAACATCTATTCCAAATGGTCCACAAAAAAGCTTTTTCATCTTTGTTTTATTGGTAGTACAAGTGTAACGACTTCTTGTTGGCCATATAAAGGAAATAAAATGGATTTTCGGTGAAAAATCGACAGTAGTCTTTGGGGAAAATGTATTTGAAACAAAATAAACAATTTTTTTTTTGGTTTCACAAAAAATTCCAAACCCAAATGACTGATTAAAATAATAATGTTAAAATGTCAATAAACAAAAAATTAAAACAAAAATAAATTAATCTCAAACTTAAATAAAAAGCAAAAAATAAAATATGTCTGTATGTACATACATACGAGTATATGTATGTATGTAGCCCTCAAAAATCGAAAAATACTCGTGTTTGTATTTTATTGCCGCAAAGGCAGCACAAAACGCACTAAACGGCAACATTTTTGATCACAATTGAGGCTGACGGCGCGTCGTTGCAGCGTTTGAATGGGAAAACAATAAAAGGCGATGAACGGATCAAAAGGAACAAATAAAAAAACACACGATTCTAAAGCAAATAAATATTTAAGATGCAAAATACAGAACATACAAAAATATTAAATTTATTAATCTAATTTGTTCAATTCGATTCAAAATGTTCGAACTAATTGAAAAAGTCTCGATGCATCAAACGAATAATGATGAACCGTATCGCCATTTTGGAAAAAATGGATAAAAAAATATATAAAAAAAGCATAAAAAACTTTAAATAAAGGGCAGTTAAAATGAAGGGGACCGATAACGGCGGACTGTTGCTGTTTTGGTTGCATCTATTGAATCTGTTGTTTATTGTTCCCTCACTGATATCATGAGTACCCTGACAAGTTACACCACAATTCAGCAGCACGTCCAGATCACACAACTGACTGGCCTTCGAAGTGTTTGGAAGAGGACCCTAATTTTGGCCCAAGAATTACGTTTAGCGATCAAGCAAAATAACACGAAGTTCAACGGTAGGCATTACATATAGAAAGTGTTACTGTTTTGGGGGCGCCATTATCAGATTCTTATGGTTCAAATGGAACTACGTGTCACACAGAGGGCGCCACGGTCACATGTACAAAATTGGAGGGAAACCCAAAGGAAATGCCCGGCCAAGAGAACTCTTTTTGTCAAGTCGATGCTCACGTCACATCACGAGACAGTCCCTTCAAGACAGAGCGTTTAGCGATTTCAACTCTTTTCTTATACAGGGTTAAAATGTCCGTCTAAACAGACATTTTGTCCGTTAAGCGAAATTCCACTGTACTCCACATTTATGAAAGAGTCGTTCAAAACAACCTTGATTTTCACGAGCGACAAGTTTGCAATTGTCTAATTTTTTTTGGCAAAAAACGCGAGAAGTCAACCAAATAATGTTATTGTTTATAAGTAAAAACCATCAGAAACTAAATTCTAAACTCAAATAGCAATAAGTTCACTTAGTTTCATTATGCAACAAACCGCATACTAATTTGTTTCTTTCTACAAGAAGGACATGTGCACCTCTTAAAGACATTTTTAAAACCCACAGCAAACAAAATTTTTAAATTAAAAACTTTATACGAATAATCTTTAAATGTATTAAATAAAATCTCTATATATGAATGACAATTGCAGCCCACATAAAAATATTTGTTCTGGTTACGAATCTATTAATTTAAAATAATCATTTCAACCACGAAGTACGTACGTATGAACCTGCCATCACTTAATTGCTGTTACTCACTTAAACTACAACAACAACAACAACTAGAAAAAAAGAACATTTCGCTAACAAACAAGACTTTATAATTAATATTAAATCTAATTAAATTCAAGACCATATTCATTCAAGCAACAACAGAATTGAAAAAAATCCTTAATTAATATTAAATGTTGTTGTAGTTGAACGAAAGAAAAACGAATGCAATGAAGAATAAGCAGATTTACAACAACCCCTGGTTATATCGAGCTAAAAGCAAAAAAAAAATAAAGTTTCTGAAATTCTATAGAATTTAAATGCAATTACAACACTTGATACAACGACAACTATAAAAAGACAATGAATGCCAGGCAAAAAAAAAAAAAAAAAAAAAAACACGCAGCAAAGTTCTTTCAAACCACTCTCGCTCAATTCGAACAGAAAACCGCCGCCCACTTAAATGGACACAATAATTAAAAACGAAGAGGCAAACAAACAAACAAACAAACAAAAAAACCCACAAACAGAAAAATTAGAATAAAAATTTCAAGAAACTGGCATCAGCCATGAATAGAAAATATTTATGAAATCAAACGAAGCTTTGGACAATTAAGAGAAATACATAAATATGTACATAAATACATAAGTTCATACTTCAATACATATTCCCAGAAAAAAATGTATGAATACATTTTGTATTAACAACAATCTAAATTTTATTGCTTCGATTGTTGTGATATTCTTTTGTTGTTTGAGTTTAAAGTGGTCACACATATGTATGTATGTGTGTAAAAGGGGTACTCCTTGAGGTCCATCACGGTACAGTACTATCACTACAAACTCACACGTACATATTGACAACACCGCTACCACGCGGCTTATTGGTATAAACAGGTGACAGCATCAATACAAACCTCTTGCTCGACAGCTCAGACTATATAATGCCTTCTGCTCGTAGTTCCACAGTAAAGGCAATCGAGGCACCTGAGTCAGTGGCCCAAAACTCATAAAGCACATCAAACCTTAATCAGACTCGCTCAATGTTGCCCGCCCGCCACCCAGTTCCTTACGCGCACAGGTATGAGTTGCACGACAGCAGCAACGTAGAATCATGCACTAGACCCCTGTTATGAGCAATTACCGAAACATCTGCCCGTAATTATAGATTTGGACTATTAGCAGAACGTTTAAGCCAAGAGTAGGCTTCTCAAACAAATAACCAGCATCAGGTTGGCTACCCAACCGACACCTTACAGGAACCTCTTCCCCTGTATATACCCCAGAAAGGTTGAAGTAGCAGCCAGAGCATTTAAGCTAAAGGTAGACGCTCCTCAACCAAATGACTAACACTCTGATTTCTGTGCCTGGCCACGGTTCTGCCATTTTAACCTTTGCTGGAGTTTGCACCAGGGCACCCCTGCTCCTCTATACCACCTCTATAAAGCTGAGTTCATTTTCAGCAGCTTTTCTTGCTGGAGACAATGACAAAGTTTCAAAAAAAGACATTGAAAAGAGTTTAAAAAATTAGACTCAAGTTATCTCGTTGATAAAACAACTTTATAATTTAAAAGTGATCGCGAGGAACTCTTACACTCCTGTGGAATAGGTTATCGCTACTATGCCTGCTTAAGGTAAAGCAAATTTCCCAAATTCTCCGCCGCACACTTTTCTTTTAAACTTTTATTAACAATATCCTCGCGATTCGCAGCTGCTCTTTAAGTATCAATAGAAAATTATGCTGTCTGTCTGTCTGTCTGTCTGTCTGCCTGCCTGTATTGAGTAGGACATTTGCTTTGTTGTTGTTGGTTTTTGTCATGACTTGAGGCAAATTTTTTTCATCTTAGTGTGTTTCCAAACGCAGCACTAATTCAGTTCATTGATGTCTAGACTTTTTACCTACAAATGACAGCAAATGCAAAAAAAAAAAAAACAAGAAGAACAAAAAAACGAACGAAAAGAAAAGAAACATGTCGTTGCAAAACAAACGCTAATTGAACAATAAAATTGTAAAGTAAGTAGAACCTTTAAAATTACTTCAGCGATGCCAACAATAACTGCAGGACAGGAACTTTGTTCCATTTTTTAACGATTTGCTGGCAGCTTTAAGCTGCCTGCCAGCCAATAGAATAGTTTTAAACACGGAATGCTTTCACATCCTCGGAAATCGAAGTTTCTAAACAAACATTTGAAAATATCACTTAATTGCACTAAAAATTTTACACTTTTCATTATCGAAAAGAAAAATTAGAAAAGAATGAACGAATAATCACAATAAGTATTATTTGATTGAATTATTATAAACACTTAAATTGAAATTCGAAATAAACATCTTTTATCAGCATCTCGATTCGCTTTGAAATGCAATAAAAATGTTAAGTTTATAGGAAGAGGCGCAACGGAATACCGTTTCGAATCGAGGCAGCAAAAACGCGCGCAAAAAACACATTTACAAAATATTTACCAACAAAAAACAGCGAAAAAAAAGGAGAAATTTAAAAGCATTTTTCTAACAATTACAATTCATAAGAGGCAAACAAATCTAAACATGCATCATCATAAACAACTGCGCTCGTAAACGAACGGACAGATACACGGACACGGACACGGACACGGGCACGGACATTTTTAATGCAATTTTTCGAACGAAACAAAAAAAAGAAATAACGAAAAGAAAAGAACACACGCTGAAAAATTGAAGAAAAACAAACTTGGGAAAAATATTTATGGCAAGATCAAAGAACAGCGCTAATCAAATCAATTACATGGCTCATTGGGGGCGAACAACAACAGCACCAGAAGCAACAACAACGACAACAGCAACAAAGTGGGGAAAAATATGAAAAAAAAATATTTTTGGGAGTGGAGTAGAGGAACAGTCTAGTAGCGGATGAGTTAAGAAGTGATTATGAAGTGTTTAAAAAACAAAGTAAAATGTTTTTAAATATTTTTTCTTTTTCATCTATTTGTACTCGCATCTATTAGATTTTAAACAAATCAATTTTTCATTATAGACTGTATGGCTTCTCCGTTCTGAGACTGAGATGATAAATAACAAGCAAAAAATCCACTACATTCGGTTGGCTATAAAGTCGAAGGAGGGCAGTTCTCTGCCGTGTATACAGGGTGATGCAAAGCTAATCAGCCTCTTGCAGGATGCTATAATTTGGCAGCTTGTGTCAGTTCGAAACAATGATTCTAGGTGCTTGAGCGTTAGTAGGGCGATTCGATTCATGTCTGGTTGATGTCTATTCGATTACCTGGGAAATGTCACGACAGAACTGACACCTACCGCCAGTTGCAAAAATTGTAGCATCTTTCAATGGCTGATCGATTCACACCACGTCTTAGATGTTTCCTTCACGGATTGTGCTCGAAACGTATTGGCTATTTGCCCTGATTCTACTGTTAAGAAATTATAAATGAAAATGCCAGAATATCAGAAAAAATTTCCGTAAAAATATTTTCTGAACCAACGAACAATATGGAATATTTTGTGGAAGAGAAACAAAAAATTAGTCTGTTTTGCAATAAAACTCTGTTTTTGATTCAATGAAATGCCGTTATAGGTCGTCCCTATTCAAATAAAAATTTCGTTTAATCAGCGAATTATTTGATTAAAAATATTTGAAAACAGATGTTTTTGTTTGCGAATAAAACAAAAACTGCTATTTCAGTCAATTGTACTGTTATTTACATCTGACAGCACAGCTCACGGTCAATGACCACCAGCAACGGCCGACATGTGTTCGCCGAATGGGCCCTTGATTGAGGTTATGTTTGGTACGGCGAGATCATTGGCAGGCATTTCTCTGAGAGCGCACTTGACCAGGACGTCATCGTCAGCGATTGGCACTATTGGTCGTTGAAGGCACAAAAACTAATATTTTGAATTTTATGTAACTTTCTGTTAAAGGTTTATTAAATTCTCTACAATTTTTGGCAAATATTTTTGAGTCCCTCTTAAGGCGTTGTTAACTGTTGAGGAGACTTGTATTTGTACTACTTTTACGCGGTTTATTTTATTTGGCTTAAAAGCCTGCCTTTACAAAATTAAATTATATAAATGAACGTCGAAGAAAATTCCCATGTCATGTTATCAATTAACGACAAAGTGAAGCAAATCAAATAAGATGAGAAAAGAAACAGCCAACAAAACCAATTTTAACAAAAAGGATAATGAAACAGAAACAAAGACCCCTACCCAAACAAAGAGTAATGAAAAACAAAATACAAAAATCTTAAATGCATTTTGATATTGACCAAATCTGTTGTTTCTGCCACGCCGTAAGTACGGACATACATACACACGTACAGGCGACAACCTGATTAAACCCAAATGCATGAAAGAAGAACAAACAGTCCACGCTGCAGCAGTACAATAAAAGGGGGGTAAGACTGATTTTCAAGTACCAGCGGAGCAAAAAAAAAAAAAGAATTGCTTTTTGAGCCAGCCAAATTGTTGGAGATACATGAGAAAGTTTTTTTTTTGTTTTTTTTCTTTTGCTTGGACCGAAAAAAGCTCCTCAACAAATCAACAAACAAAGAACATGAACAGAAAGAAAAAGAAAAGGAGGAATTGTAGCTTTAAAACACACATTCGCATCTACTCGTCACAAAGCAAAAAAAAAAACAAGGAGTTAAAATAAGAGCATTTAAACAAAGAGGCGTTTTGGCGCATCTTTTACGTACTTCGTATTCTGGTTGCCTTCGCACAGAAAAAAAGCAAAAATTCCCACGGCTACTGCTGCCGCTGCTGCTGTTGCCACTGGTGCCCCGAAATGTTGCACGCAGAAGACGTTTCTCTCCACAAATTCTGACGATCTTGATGTTTTGAGCAATATAAAGAAAACATTAAAAAATAAAAACGATTAAACGGGTTTCAATGTTTTTTTTTTTTTATTATTAGTTTTTTTTTTTTTTTTTTGCCAACAAGCTGGACAATGTGTTTTTTTGTGTGTTGTCTTTAGCTAAAAAATCGCCACAGACGGGGGCTGACTGACTGGAGTTCATAAAGCAATTGTTTGAAAGCACTTGCGCATTTTTCTTTTAAACTGGACCAACAAAAAAAAAAAAAAAAAAACCAAAAATATTATATTTATATTTATTTTCGTTTAATTTGAACGAAAATTTCACACAGATTTTTGTTTCGTACGCTAAGTACGATAATGAATAACTTCGTCGAACAGGGTGTTGCTACAAGAGATGTCAAATATTAAAAAGTTTTCTTTGAATTTGCTGAGATGTTTTGTGAATTGGGTTGCCCGGAAATTATAATAAGTATGAATAAATATTGTTGTGGCTGTTGTGCAAGGCAAAAACTAGGAAGCGTAGAACAAAATGTACTTCTTTTTATTGTTAGTATATATTTTACTGCAAAATAAGGTTTCCAAGAAAGTGTGTGGCCACACTGCCACAAAATTGTTAAAAATTAAGGGACAAATCTTATTATAAATGTTTCTTTGAGATGGATCATTTGTAGGGTGCCAATGCCCTACAACGAGAGTATAAGTGGGATGGCGAAATGAGCTCATATGCGGCCATTTTTCACGTATGTTACAAAATGCCAGTTGGGCTGCAGCAAATGAATGGATAAGAAAGCCACACGTACTTACGTCTAAAATGGTTAGAGGATGGGATCACGATGTGCAATGGACCGGTGAAAGCTGAGACTTTTAGCCCCACAACAATACAAATTGCTATTATTTTCACAGCACTTTGTTGCAAGCTCTAAATGCTATGCTCTAAAGTGGACAGCGAGTGGTTTCTTCGTTCATCCAAAAGCTGCCTAAAGTGATGTCTTCTTCTTATTTTTTTTTTCTTTGGCGCTACAGTCCGGTGTGAAACTGGGCCTCAACCAACAAGCTGGCCCGACGTTTAGCCAATTTTGCACACCAAGTTGTCTGAGCTTCTACTCGCACGCAAGCATCGGTTCCGTGGCGTTGTCCCACTGGTTCAGAGTCGAAGGTGTTGTCTTCTCGCATGTTAAATTATACATTTTTCCCATTATTCATTTTGAGAAACCCTATATCTACACATATGTATGTCGGTAATGCAGCAATTGTGCTCACATTTTGTTCCTGTACACTTTGTGTGCCCAGATGAAGGTGTACACATATATTTACACATGATTGTGTGGGAAGAGGCGATGGATGGCGGCAGCCTGAAGATCAGGCCAGGTACTTATACAGTTTGCATACACTCCGAACGATGTCTTTCGAGACAATGTAAGCAGGACTCTTATTTATTTCATTCCTTTTGCTGCTTAATTTTGTGTGCCTTTTTTCGAAATTTGGTAATTTGAGTAGCGTAGTTTTTTCATGTGTCTTTTAGATTTCATTAAGGGTATATCGCTGGTGTTGCTGGTGAATGTTTGTGTTTGTGGACATGTGTAAATGTATGTTTAGACATTGCGATCATCATGGGGCTCATGTACTTGTTTGTATTGACGCTTTCATATGTGCGCATAAGGATTGAAATTTATTTTAAAATCCCAAAAAAAAAAAATATCTTTATTTCTTGCGAGATTTTAGAGTTTTTTATTCTCGTTTACAACAAATAACACATGATGTCAAAAAAAGGCGTGAGAATTTTTCAATTCCTCAGAATTTATCTTGAATTTAAATTCAATTGTTTTCATGTTGAAAATTGTCGCACTAAAATTTCAGCCATATCTTGTTTAGCTGGTGGCCCCAAAATATGCTTTTATTGTCTTTAGGTTTATGAAACCCAAAAATGATTCGAGACAGCAAATATTTCAGAAATGTTTAATCAACACCGAAATTGCGTTTTTTTCCGTTCACCAAATGCCAACAACTTTAATTGGTCTGCAGTTCGAAAACTTTTTTGACTTCGAGTCTGCTGCGACGTGCTGGTTTCAATTAATTGAAACCACTTATTTAATCAATTTTGAAAATTTTCTAAAAACTTTAAATGTAATTTTCTTACAAAATTTTTGATTTGTTTCATTAAAACACGTTTTGTAACGGAAGTTTTTGTTGTGCTTGTTTTTTCTTGTTGTAGCGACCAGCGAGCGAACGTGTATTAATATTTTTCTGGCGAACTACACGAGTATTATTAGAAATTTGCGATGTCGCTGTGAAGTGCCTGCAGGATTAAATTTTTTAGTAGGAGGTCAAACAAAAGCTACTACTCCTCAAGAGAATGGAAGTGATAGGAAAAGCCAACAAAATTTACGTAAGACGATTGATGATTGTCCTCGAATTATATATAAATCTATATAGTTGGTTAGATTTATGGATTTTAAAGATTTCACAGTGAATATATTTGTGGACTAAAATGAATCGCTTTGGCCCGAACATTCATTCCCCTTATTTAAAGGGTGGTCATCGTACAATTACTTTTTTCTTTGCATTACACATACATATATGTATGTGTGTACATGTTTATAGGGTACACGGTGTGTGTGTGCATGGATGGGTTGTCCTAATTATTGCAATCCTTTTGAATTGTGGGTGACAGGTATTTGTATTTTCTGTCCGTAATTCTTGGGTGGTCTGAGGATATACAATAGTATTTCTGTCCGATGTATTGAACTATGAACCAGCACGAAATTTTTGCGGAATATTTAGCTCGGGTAACGGCTAACAATCTCCAAGCACCACTAGTTCCTCGCCAATATTCTTAATTTCATAATTTGTTGCTTTCTTTTGTGGTCAAAATACTGTTGAATAAAAGTTGATTTCTCTGTTTATTTGATAAAAAAAGGCAAAACAAAACAATATATTAAAAAAGATAAAAAAGAATAAATATCAACAGCTGATGTGTTAGAGGTTCATAAAAATACATACATACATACATACGAACATAAATATTTTTAAGTGTTGAGAGTGTGTAATTTTATATTTCCGGTGTAAGAAAAATTCACAATCAGCCAGACATTAGCACTTGCACAAATATTGCACATGTTTACTTACATACATACATACATGCACGTTCATGCTAACAATCAAACAAACTTCCATAAATGCACCCAACAAGTGTGGAATTTATTCAAACCAATCAAACCATTTGACTTTTTACGCATCAAAACTTCAGCAAAATTAAGTTGCAGACTTCGGGTGTTTGGAAATTATTTGCCGATTCATTATTTACTGTACAGGTATGGCAAATTCGGTGCATTTTACAAATTAAGTATCAAAAGTACTTCAGTCCTCAGTTTGAGTATCCCGTACAATTAAAAGTTGAGAGAAGCTTCTTTTTTTCATATGTTTGTAGAGCAGTTTGTGAACAAAGTGAGTCAGTTTTTGGTATTCTGTGACTAAAACGGTGAACTTTGTGCCGTCCAACAGGCAATAATTGTTGTGCTAACTTAGAGTTTAATAAAATTTCTGATTTTATAATATGATATAATGCGTATGTATGTATATACATATATCCTTATAATTCAATAAAAAAAAAAAGGATTAAAACTCTAGGCAGCCGCTTAGTACGATTTTGATATCATCGTAAATTCAGCTTTCTGCGAAATGTGAACATTTTTAATACATATTTTTCTGTTCGGTGCGATGACGAATCCAATAAATAGTTAAAAACCGTTAAGTAACGGATGGGTCGATTTTGGGAGATGTAATAAAGTTGAATTTTAATTAATGCAACGTAAAATACTCTTTGGACAGTTATGAGTTACTTAATGGCTGTATGTTTACAGATGTAGTTAGATTTTATATTCTAACTGTAACTGAAAAGGCGAGGTCTACTTGGTTTCTGAAAATGCTGGCCTAAAGAATTTGACTATTCGTAGGCAACAAATAATAATAGTAGCATGAAACATTTAATTTGATCTAAACAACTAAAAATTAGTATAAAATTTTGTTCGTTTCATATTTTCGTATATAAAAATGACGTTAAATAAAAACAAAAATATCTGCCGACTTTGTTTGTCGTAAAAAATATATAAACAAATAAGGATATGATTTGTAAATTGGCACTTATCATCCCTGCTTTACTCTCGGTACTTGTGAGCAAAATATACCGTTTTTTTACATGAGCATTTCGTTTTTTATGGTTTTTGTCTAAAGTTTGTTTTTGCTTTAAACTGACTTGTCGTGCAGTGTAAATGTTTATGTGATTGCCATAGTTTTGTTTTGCTTTGTTTTTCTACCCCATTTTAGCCTGTTGCTGTTTCAGCTGTCATTAGGAGTATTAGTTTTGGTTGCTTCTACATTAAACACTTGCTTAGTTGGCCGTTCTAAGACCACAACTCAATTCAGCGATGTAAGAAAAAATAAAAAAAAAGCTCCCCATTTGGTTTGGCTTTAATTGGCCCTGTTGCAACCTGTTGCTGTTGGTCTTCTGTTTTTCCAGTCCTACATATTGAATAATGTACGGGTGTGTGTAAATGTGGTGACTTGCTTGTTGTTTTCGTTAGTAGCGCCGTTGCTTTGCATAAAATTTAATTCGCATTGAAATGTCAAACCCCATAAATGTAACTGTGCATCTCTTTCCCCTTTTTTTTTTTGGTATATATTCACTGTTCTTATGTGTTTCTCTCCCCTGGTTGTGCTTTTAACACAACATGAATTTTTGTGTTTTTCTGTAGTTTTTTCAAAAATGATTTATTTATTTTTTTATTATATGGAAAAAGTGAATGAAGAATTGTTTTTTTTTTTTTTTTCTTTTTAGTGTGTAATTTAACACAGTTTGTTAAGGGAAAATTGAAAATAATAATAAATAAAGTTTTATTTTTAATTCCAGGAATTATTGTTTCAGTTTTGCTTTTTGCTTTTTTCTTTCTTATTTTGTATTTTAGTTTTTTTCCAGTTTCAAGTACAATATTTCGCATATTCGTGGAATTGAAAAGCGAATTGAACTTGAAAATGCCATCAGGTAAAATGCTGTCAATAGCAGATGCCAATTTTCTATTGAAAAGTAATTTGGATAAGTTTGGTCGCGGTCTTTTATAAAAGGAGGATAATAGTTTTTGCTAAAAAACATTCTGCTGATTTTACACATTTAACCGAAGACCCCATAAGCTCTTTAGCTGTTGGAATATTTGCCCTATACAAGAGTTTTTCAATAGCATGTTGACGAAATTCTTTTTGTATTTGAAGGTCCCATACCTGGCATTATGTACACATATAGGTAGGGCGGTTTCTCACAGATACAAGTGGTTCAATGACTACGCATCTACAAATCTGGCTGAAGTTGAGCGGTGGCCTGTGGCTTGGACCTGCGACTAAAGGTAATCGCACGATTTTCGCGAAAAATAAACATGCCCTCAAGCTGTTTATGCAGAATGTGCCATTCGCTACAACCACATGTCGTCTAGTTGCGTATCGTTACCATAATTTTGCAACGCCTGCCGCTGACGCTGCAAACTGATTCTCATTTTTCTTTGTTCGCCATATTCAAGCTCTACTGTTAGTAATTTTAACGAGTTAAAATACAGGCCATTAGTAACTGGAACAACATATTGACATATAATATTAATATAAATCACCATAAGTATAAAATTAGACCGTCTACGGCCACTGACTAAACAAACATTTTCACCCAGAATTTTCTTTGATTTTTTTATACCCCAGTACGAATATCAGCTGCCTGTCTTGTCTGCTTGGCCTTTATTGATTTGTTTGCATATATGTGTTAGTGAACAGCAAATAATTAAATAACAAAAGTACTTTTAATTGTTTTAAAATCAATTTTTGCAAAACACAGACACGTCACTGCAAATGTGTAAATTGTTGGCAACAACTTACGAGAGTAACTGTTGATGCAACTTAACAACATTTAAACAAGACAAAATAAATACTGTTTTTGTTGCTGTTTTGTAATGCAAAAAGATGACTTCCGGTCATTAATATTTGCCTCATCAATAAATTAATTTTTTTCTATAACAACTTGTTGACTTTCACGTGTTGTTCGCTTAACGTTTGTAAATTTGAATGAAAAATAAAGAAACCAAAAACAACTGAAATTTTTGTTGTAGGATTCCTGGCCACTGTGGACAAGCATGTGCTTGTTTTGAAAATCCAATGGCTCGCATTAAGTAGATGTGATTGCGGTAAGAATTTTTGTGAACTACTCAACACAACCAACGCCTTGGATTTTCCACTAGGCTGTATTCAACTCATGATTTTAGTTTGATTTTTTACCTAAAACGAGAAAAAGAAATTTGAGAATTATAGAATTGCGTGATTGGCTTTTGTTTCTATTGCGGCGTCTGCGGTCAGTGTTGTGTACAAAATTTGATGGTTTGCCGAAGGTCTGAATGAACCGATGGCGTCATCAATACAAAAAAAAAAAAAAAAAAACACATACCCAACAGCATTTTGTCATCCTTTCGAATTGAACAGGTTTGTTTGCTAACATACGGGCTCATCCACACAAAAGGTCTCACCGGGGGAAAATTTTTTGATAAATATATGTAAATGATATCATTTGCAGAGAAATACTTCTATTGGCAACGCGGATAAATGCTTTGTGTTTTCTGGCAATAACTGACAGCGGATCTAATAATTTTTGGCTACACAATAGCAAATAACAACCGTACGAACTGACAAGTATCTGTTTTCTTACAAAAGTCTGAACGGACGACCTACCCTCTGACAGCAAGTTCTCATTCTCAGTACTGCGAGCATTGCCATGTCATATAATATTGTAAGATCTGGCAACTTTCTGTGGCTTAATTTTGCTTTTTCCTCTGTTATTGGGAGTTATTTTGTTGTTTGAAAATATCGCTTTCTGAGTTGTTTTAAGCTATTTAATTGTATTTTATTAGATAGAAAACATATCGCACCCTAAATACAAAAGGGTCAGAACTCAAAATTTTCCAAAAGTGACTTTTTTCCATAAATTAATTCAGAGTACACATCTCTAACTACTGCAGCAATTTCTTTCACATCACCATCTTCTTTAACTGGAAAAATACAGTTATGTTAAATGTGTTTCTTCTGCACGATGAACTAAACATAAACAGTTTTTTGTCTCTCCTGAAAATTTTAGAATTTTGAGTTGTGACCCTTAAACATTGTAAAAATTGCCAACCATTCGGCTGGAGTCAGTGATTGTCTCCTCTCTTGTATGCGAAAAGCCGGCCATATTCGGAGTTTGTTTAATAAAGGTTTGGCTTTCTAAGTTTTCGTTTAAATTGCCTCCTGTATATTAATGTTGGCTGTCAAGCGCGTCTCGTAGAAGTGAGTCGCTGAAAGGGAAAAATTCGGCAACAAGTTTAAAACGACATTATAGAAAATATTCAGTTAGATTTTATTTATATTATGAAAATCTGTAATCAAGATATGAAATCCAATTTTTTGTTTCTGCTTAAATTAAAATAGTTACCTGCCTCCACCTGCTTTAAAGAGCAAATCAATGGACGCTACCAGCCCACCCGCACTTAAAGTTCTTGTGTACCGGCATCATAAAAGAAGTCACGCATTATTCTAATGCCCTCGTTGACTTTCAGAATAGACTCAATCCGACGAATAAATAGTACGTACTTAAAGAGCCAACAATTTTATTGAAGCTTTAACTCCAGTAATTATTTTCATTCAAATCGTTACTCTCTAAAGTGCATTGATTTTTACTTTTCTTTTTTTTTTTTTTAATTTAAACTGCTTCGAAAGGCTTGGAAAATTGTATTAGATATTGTTTGCTTTTTCCTATTTTATGCAGAATTGAAAAATTATCGAAGGTGATCAAAAAACCCGATTGTACTACTTTTTTGAAATTAAACATAGATTAATTAAATTGAATTTTTATGTGTGTGTGTGTGTGTGTGTGTTAAGCTTTTTATGAGGAAAAATTTATTTATTACATAAGACAAGAGCCATAAGTTATAAGTGGCTGTCGGCTGCCAGTCTAAGTTGGGTCTCGTATGCAATTTCAAGAAAATATGAAGAAAACGCAGCACATTGAAATACGATGACTAATTTGTGCCTTGATAAGAATAAATTGTATCCCTTCATATGAAATCACATGTGTACGTGTAGCCCAACATGGAAACAACTTGTAAAACACACGCTTTACACGGATTACCCACAAGCCCAGCACTTCAGCCACCACTACTCTCACAAAACGTACAAACAACACCTCACATCTGCTGCCCCTGCTGCGCTCCCCCCAGACTGTTCTCCAGCAAATTGTTATTGTTATTTAACTACTACAGATACGAGTACAAATTAACTAAAGAAAAAAAAAAACAAATCAAGAGAAAAAGTATCTGCAAAGTTGTGTTTTTGTAGCTAAAAAATAAAACAAACAAAAAAACAACAAAGTCTAAAAAATAAAGTGATCGTGTTGAATGGCAAACAACTGAAAGCAAAGCAAAGCAAAGCAAAGCAAACCAAAGCAAGGCGCAAAAAAACAGTTTATGAATGAATTTCTTGTGTTGCCTTTACACGATATTTCGTTATAAACATCAGCACGCAAGTTTTGTAGTAGTAGTAAGTTTCCATTCAAATATAAGAAGAAGAAGAAAAAAAAAACAAAATCGAAAAAAGTTTCATCAAAAACAAGTCTTTATTTTTGAATGTACATAAAGCACTTATGAGGTCGCCTGAGAACGTCCGTACACACCACACACACACGTACAGATGTTGACGCTGCTACCGCTATCGCTACCCATCCATTCACATCCATACGATGTGAGTACATAACTGCCTGGATGCCCAATATACCGTGTACAAATCTGATTGCCTCGTATCTGTGAGTTGATGATGCGTTTGGTTGTTGCTGGCCTGGCTGCTGCTTCCGTTGCTTCCGTTTATACTCGTTCAGAAGAATCTGGCGAGCAAGAAAAAAATTTTGAAAAAAAACATCTAATTTGTAAAGGAATTTTATTTATCGTACTCGTATGTACGAGTACCCTCTTTTGTTTTAAGCTGCTTTTGTAGAAATAACATTCTTGCACAGAGTCTTTAACATCATCAAGATAATATCTAGTGGTTTTTTTTTTTTATAAACAAATCTGAAATGGTCAAACTTGGCTCTAACTTTTTCATCACACACATACCGCTACACATTCCTATCGCTCAACGCCGCAGAAGTCGTTAAGAAATAACTGGGAAAGAGCCAAAGAAAAACCAATAATTTGTACAGGTACATATTCGTTCGTTCTGTATCTGGTGCTTCTTGAACAAATAGACATCTTAGAAAATATAGATTTTAATGAATGAACGAACTACTGGCAGAGCTGCAAAAGAGGGGAAGGCAAAAGCCCCAACAAATGTCTTTAATGAATGATTGTATAAATCAATGAATTGATGTTACGTGTTTGTTGTTTGTTGTTTTTCGTTTGTCTTGCGAGGATTTGGTTTTTTCTTTTCTATCTTTTGTTGTTGTTGTTGTTGTTGTTGTAATTGTCTTCAAAGCAAAATACCACATTACAAGTTCTACCACATCACTTACAGATATTCAACCAGTAAAAGTAAGACTCGCAGAAAAAATCAACTAACGTGGCACATACAACATCATTATCGTTAAATTCTAATATAATTGAACGGCAGGCAACACACAGCTTTTTGCTTCTTCTCATTCTTCATTCTGCACCATGTTACTTGCAGCAAGTTCTTGTTGACTATATACAGTATTTATAATATTTACTCTGCACTATGGGTTGCACGGTTGCAACGGCATTCTTTCTGCTTGTGGCGAGCTGCCAATCGTTTGCTTATTGGAAGGTTATTGTGGCTCTATGCATCATGCAAATAGAGAATCGAATCAAAGGCGACCAATTTGGGGACTATTCTCTTAATGACCTGACCTTCCAAATCAAGCTTTAAATCCTAGCTTACCATGGAAGACATGCTTCGACCCTTCCGAAAGAATGAAATATTTCCTCGACATATATCTATGATGTCTTGTGTCATTTAACCGGGGGCACGCCATTGTTTGTTCTTTAATTCCTTGAGTACCAGCCCCTCCGAATCAGCATAACCTCACAGTGTGACAGGAAAAATAAAATTGGCGCATCTCTAATTTGTTAAGGTCTTAAGTTCGTTGGGCTTAAAGCAACGTCAACACTTTCCTAGATTTTGAATACTAATGCCCGCCCACTTGATTAATATTTTCGAAAGTTGATGTAAAAAACTATACAAGAAATCATTTTAGGTATATAATATATGCGGCGTATAGATCTTAAAGTCCGTTTTCTAACCAGAATGTTGAATGGGAATCCTAAAAATGTTGTCTTCAACCGTTTCGCCAGCGTTTGCCCTGCATAATTTTCCCCCCTTTTGCTCTGCTTCCCGGTGTAGAGGCGAGAAAAAAAGTTTTTCGGTAGACAGGGAAACTGAAACTTTGAGCAATTCGTGCATGACCATTTTTTCGTAACCTCCCTCGAAGGGCCAACGTGCCCTTAGATTTATTCTGCTTACGGTTCAAGCCTAAGATCACAGAAAGAGTTTGAGGTAATTATTATCTGGTAACGGATTCTTATTTTTCGCAAAGAAATGGATGGTAGCGAATCTTGTTAAGGTCTGGTGTTCCTTTGGGATTTAGGGCTATCGACTTAGTGGCCTATTCTTTATTTACCGACAGCAGGAACTACATAATCGCAGCTTTCGACCAAGAGGTTTGTGTTTATCACTGCCGCTGTTGTCATATCAACAGGCTCCACAAAGTTTGGCCATGGAATTTGTCCACCACCAGCTTAGGCCATAATGGCAATAATCAATATCTTTGTCTGCCGGCAGCCCTTTTTAAAACCAACTTCTGTTTACGTTTAATTTAGTTGTTTCAGTTCACTTTTTTCCGTACCCAAAGTGCCTGATATACGATATTCTATAATTTCGCATATTTTTTCTGCCATTTCTTATCTTGTTTTCCTAAGTGTAAAATTGTTAAAGATCTTTAGAAAAAACAAGTATAAAAACTTTACAATACTCGCATTTTAGAATATTTTTTTTTCTGTTTCATTCAAATAAGACAACATGAAATTTGTTATTATAATCGGAAAACAAAACGATGATGCGTGAGTAAAATGCATTATAAGCGTGAAGAAGTCAAAATATATTGTTCGAGTAACTGAATGAGACAAGTAAGTCTCTGTTAAACATTAAAATGAACATCACATACTAAACAATTTCATATTTTTTAATAATAATAAACAAAACCAGAAACAACAATGTACGATCTATGTATAAAAAATAACATTTACTACTATTAACACGCCACTTGTTTGTGGTCGGTATAAATGAATTTTCAAAATCGATTGAAAAACGTAACGCAACGAAAAGTAACAATGGGAAGTGTAAAGTTTGAGGAAAGAAAATTGCATTAAATTGAGCTGGACCGAAAGATACGAATTATGTTGTCAATAATAACACGGGTGTTTTTATGCTGTTTCTTTTGTAAGACACTCTCATTCAATTCATTTTTATTTTTAATTCATGGCTTTAAATTTAGGATACTTTTGTATGATTTTTGGTTTCGATGTTTTTCTTTTCTTTTCCTTTTTTTTTCCTAAAATTTATGAATCAAGTTTTTGGTAACTTTAGATTTGTAATGTTCAAAATAATTATTGTAGTTTGGCGCCTGGAAATCTGTATCAAATTATTCCGAGTGTGTTGATTCAGCGAAACTTTTGTTGGTCGGCTTTCAAGCAAGAGTTTCGCTTATTAGGGGAATTGTTTAACTGAAATCTTTCAAATTTCGTGCGCCATGATTTTGTATTTTTTTTTTTTTTTTTTTTTTTGCATTTCATATCATCAAGTGATAGTAGTTTTCATTCAATTGCCAGCATATCGTATTATTTGGCTAAATGACCGGCATATGATGTTTCCTTTTCACAGACTCCACTTTAGAGGCAAAATAATGGCATATCAGGTCATATTTCGATCATAAGTGATGCTCCCGTTGTGAAAAAATGATACCCTACTGGCAAATCATTTCGATATCGCTTCAATATTAATGATACGATCGCTGATTAGTTTTTTAATACCAGTTACCATTTTATATCATGGCCGAATATTCTGCATGTGAGCTAATTTTGCGATGATACGTGTTATTCTCACTGAAACAAGATGTTATCCTTCGGGCCAATCATTTCACAGACTAATTCGCTTGGCATTTATATTTAGTGTTGAGATCCTGTCGTCTCAGTTTCTATTAAACTTATTTTAATCGCTTTTTTTTAAAGTTATGACCCAGTTTGGATCTTGTAGAATTATATCCACTGCACATACGGACGAAGCATTTGGGAATCCTTTTTCCAACATTCAAATGCGTTATATTCCATAATAGTGTGGCATCACCATAAGTGATGTGACAGCACTCGTTTAAGAGATTTTTGAAATAGTTATCAGATGGCAACTTTATCAGTTGCTGTGCTGCCACCCTGTAACAAATAATACGCTTCGCTTGCACATATGGCGGCTTTGATTTTAGTGACAAATTGTTCGATATGAGTGATGAAATGAGTGCAGAAAACAAATTTCTTCGAACAAACAGTTTCTACGGAACAAGTGGCTAAATCCAGCTTCGTTAGTCGGTGTAAAATATTAGAAATCTGATAAGAATAGAGAGAAGAGTTAAATTTAAGAGATTTCGCTTGGTTGGGCAGACGGGAAACGCACGGAGGAGTGCATGCACTCGTTTTTCGTTTCTTTTTTTTTGACAATGCATGAATCCATAAAAATGAGGCGACACTGTTACTCACCCTTAAAACTGCTCAAGAATGATCCTATTTTTGCTTAATCAAATGGTTTTTTTGGCCAAATCTTAAGCTTTTTTAAATACACAAATTTGTTTGAAATATTTCTCAGTTAATTGTGTTTTTTGTTTGGTTGAACAACAAACATATTGTACTCGTAGTTTGTCGACAATGATGATGGCCATTTCCGTTTTAGATGGTCTTTTTGTTGTAGTTTTTATACGTGTTGCCCAACCACCTCAGCCAGACAGACAGCGGCAGCAAATTCTCTTAAACAGAATTACAAAAAAGCCAACACAAATTCCAACTCTTTCAAACAAATAGACAGAAAAACAGCAAATAAATTTCGTAGAATATAAAAAATAAACAAATAAAAAACATGTCTCTCTTAAAGTGAATCGTAAAAAATGGGTTTTTGTGAATGAATTTGATTTCGCAGTGATAAAAGAGCGAATTCGTTATACATAAATCTGAATAAAAGAAAAACTAAGAGAGTTTGTTGGAAGCGCTCGCCAATAGGACGAGTATCTGTGTGCATGGAAAAGATACTTTTATGGCACATTGTTTTTGTTATTGCAACAGTATAAGTGAGCATGCAAGTGAGCAAGAGCATTATTTCCTAAGCCACTGAGTGAGTGAGTGTGACTGCATGTATCTGTGTATCTGTGGGTCAGTGTTTTGATATTTTAGGATATTGTGATGATCGTTACGAACATTGTTCTGCTCACTATTCAGTTCATATTTTACGAATCCAATAGATACACAAGAATATACACAAATTATTTGTTAAACAACAAAAATATTAAATTTTGTGATACTATTTGAATGGTGTTTTTGTAGAAAACATAAAAGAAACTAAAAGCAATTCACAAAATAAAATTAATTATTTGGTTTATTGAAAAGCGAACGAAATAAAATTTAAACAAATGAATAGTTAAAATGAAATGTGTAAGAAAATTAAAAAATAAAATAAAATTAAAATGCACTTTAAATGCAAGCGCGTGAAAAGGCAAATGTGATTTTTAAATTGTACACGGTGACCGAGTGTTTGTGTACTTGTTGCCCGAGTGTTTGTTGTTATTCAAAAAAAAAAAAAGGAAAAACAGCAAAACAACAAGAAAATGGAAAAATTATTGAATTTTTATCTGAAAGATACATTTTATAGAATTTAGCCAAACACCTGCGATTGGAATTCAGAAACGAAATCAGCAAAAAAAAAGTGCTTTCAAAACTATAATTTGTGAAATTCTTTAACTAAATATTTTATGCAGAAAAACTAGACTGTTTTGTAGTCGTTTTGCTGGTTGAAATTTCCATAAAATACGAGCGAAAAAACTGAGCACCATTCAAATTAATTCAATTGAATTGACTGCTTGAACCCGAACGAACTCTTCAGCTGCTGTTTCTGCCCATACGCGTCTGTCTCTGTCTGTGGAAATTTGTCACAATTGTTATATAGTTTTGTTTTTTCTTCATTGTATCAAATCAAAGAACAGCACCCACACTTTGATAAAAAAAAAAAAATAAAAATCATAAAAAGTTTAACTTTCTTTTTAAAACGTTGATGTACCCCTTCAAGTGCTGCTGGAATAGTTTCCTTCTGGGTGTATGTGTGTCTGTGTGCTTTATTTCTCAGCACTGTTCAATCTTATGGATAAGCAACAGAGAAACTCAAAACGCGTGCTATAAATTAACACTTGTTATTCTTTTCTAGATACGACTTCTATACACATGTAACACCATAAACTACATTCACATAAAATACCCAGCAGTATTTTAAACTCTGAAAGTCGAAAATTAAGGCAGCCAAACATTAAAGTTGTCGCAAAATCGTCAATGTCTGGAAAAGATGTTGATTTTAAATGGTGGCACCTCTAACACCTAAAATGTGCACTCCCTTTCGACTCCTGTTTCGGACCATCCAAATCCAAACCAGCAACAAGTGGCTTAGCCCGAATTAGTAATTCTCACGCCCATATCTCTTAAACTGATTGGAATTTTGTTCTGCTGTCTACAGCATTATTGTTATAAGTGTCAAACAATGCGAGGAAATTGCCGCCAGTATTATAAAGTAGGCAAAAAATGTGCTACGAGATAAATTACGAACACCAGAACTCAGAGTGCTGATTCTCTGACTCTGAAAATGTTGCACTGTGTAACGCCTTGACCAAATGGTTGTCAAAAATAACCGGTGATTTATGAAGATGCTTTCTTCATTTCAGATAAAACATATAAAAGATTCGAGGGAATATTTTCTTCAATTTCGGCTTAAACAATTTCAGTGTTGTAGCTTTTTACTAACGAAGTCCTGTGTCTTTTCATGAGTCCAAAATAGATTTGCAGAGGAGTAATAACAGAATAACAGGGACGGAATCACGGCTTACATTTTTAAACAAAAATATGGGCACAATTTCTGCAGCCCATTAAAAAGTCCAAATAGTGGAATTTTTGAGTGTAAACGCAGCATCTCTTTTTTGGTCCTTTTGGCTGTTTCACAACTTCAGGCGTATCTAATATTGCAGAGTTGGGGAATCATAGTTCTTTGTTGTAAGACAGTCTCGTAGACCTGCTGCGTTAAACTTTCTAAAAGATGATCTATAGTCTCGCTCTTTTACTGCTGGGTATAAACTCGCAATGTCGTACAAAAATGTCAGTCGTTCTTTGTGTATTTTTCTTTTCTGTAGCTCATGCTCTTGTATGTATGTTGTTGTTGTTGTTGTTGTTGTTGTATCTATAATAACAACAATAAAATAGATTATTTTAATAAATACAATACAATTCATCCATATTTGTTAAAATGCTGTTGTTGTTGCTACTGTTCTTTCATTTGTATTTATCAAATAAATAAAGAAATGCGATTAATTTGTAGAAAGGGTCGTAACCCTCTTTCTTCATTCACCCATTTCACCCGTTCACCAGCAACAGCAGCAGACAGCAGGCAGCAGACAGCAGCAGCCAGCCATTCATTTCACAATCAATTGAGAAGGTCAATAAGTTTAAACAATGAATTGAATTGATTTGTTACACTCGAACTTGATCGTCAGCCAGACACAAACCGCCAGACTAACAGGCAGGCGTTTGATTGTGATACAAAAATATTATGGCTCAATTAAATTATGTTTATCACTGAAACTGTTACAATTTTATTTCGGTGTGTTTTTATAGACAATATAAGTCCCCTGGAGGGGGGAGTGCGTACATGTTTTTTATCCGCTTGCGGAAAATCAAACACAGACGGCTAAATAAATATTCCAATATTCCAAGTTTTATGTATATTGTTGTTTTCGTGTGCGATTATCACGGCCAAGTAGACTTTGTTAGTTCAATTGTTTTGGTCTTTACGCTTTCAGAGCTGTTATTGATGTATTGACATAAATAGCACCAGTAGCTGTTAGGGGTTTCTGACACATTCCGCACAGCTAAAGTTAAAAAATGCCAACTGTTTCAGCTTAATTCTTGGAAACTATTATTATTAGTAGTCGTGTGTCTCACGCTACTGAGTAGTTGCCTTTGATATAGTCGGATAGGTGCGCAAGCGATTGCATTTAGGAGCTGCCACTAAATGCTGTTTTTACAGAAATGTGGTTTTCTTTTGGTTCAATAGTTTAGTGCTTAGCAAATAGCAACCATGCCTGTGCACAGCTCTGAAAGAAGGAAGGAAACAAGACCTAAGCAAAATAAAACAGATCGCTGAATTGATGCTGTCTCGTGTGAATTTATATTCTGTAAACAGAAATTTTTGTAATTTTTTCCCCTACAAATTGCTTGGGAAGAGTCCAGCCTGTCTAAAAACATGTCGGTTGCCAACTGCAAGCGATACACGAAGTTGGCCACACAAAGTTCAATAGTTGTAGCATCAGTTTTTGGTGACCTCGTTATACTCTGGTTAAAAAAAAATTTCTTTTGGCAAAACTCCAGCACATCCTTCATAAAATCTAGACATTTCTAATCAGATTTGTGAAATCCTTTTAGCAAGGACGGCAACCCCCCAAAAGTCAAAAGTCAAATAAGAAAGTACACAAGAAACCAGCGGTATACTTTAAGGCGTCTTATATGTAAAAATAAAATTCCTTCCCGTTTTTGAATATAATTTTGTCATATTCCGACTGCGTATTATTGCCAAACAAGAATATTAGCAAAAACAGGCATAAAAAGGGTTTGTCAATATAGAATTGTTTTCGTTTTAATTGAATTAAAACAAAAACACTTGTGTTAATAAATATTTAAAACAAATTTTCTAAACACCAGTACCAAATAACAATAAACAGGATTGAGAGAGCGACTTGATTTGTCATGAGAATTTTTGTTGCTAATCAGTTTCACGAAAGACGGCGCGAAAATTTAATTCTTGTTGTCCGTTTTTGATTTTAACGCGTCACTCAAAAATTATGACAAATGAATGGATTGACTGGTCGGATGCCCGTTTGCGTGTGCCACTGCGTATGACTGGTTATTCTTATTATATAGCCAATAGTAGTGGCAACGCGGGCGGTGGTGGTGACAGTGGCAACAACAACAACAACAACAACAGCATCAGCATCAGCAATAACAGTAATTCCTGCTCTACCAACAACAACAGCAACAATTATTTTTCCTGCCTAAAGACGAGTAAATTTAATTTTAGAACGCACAAATTACAACAATTAAGCACAACAAATGGCAAAATAAAAGGTAATTTTACACATTTTGCAAAATACTCGTAAGAAGTGGTAAAAAACCGGTTTGGAGCTAGAAATACGTTTTTCTTTTACGATAAGTTGTTATAAAAATGGTGCGCAAATAGGTATTTTCGTCTTGCGAAATGCCGTTACGGGTCGAAATCAACTGCAATAATGAAACGAACAAATCCGCTAATTCAAAATGTTTTGTTGCTCTTAGGGATTAGAACTTAGTTTTAAAACCAACTGACAACTAATTTCAGCTGCCACTGTATTGAGTGTTGCCAGATGAATCAACTGCTGTAACATCAGTGGGGAACATTTTAAACAATCAAGTAGCTAAACTTAAGCAGATAAAATCCGGTTTTAATAAGTAAGTAAATCTGTAATGTTTTGTGATAACAGCTTAAGTCGAAATTTCTGAAAGAACAATTTAACATAAAACAAAATTTGTTCCATTTTGACAAACAAAAAAGTAAAACTTATTCAGATTAATGCAAATTTTTTGCCATCGACTTGAGCTGTTATGACAATATGCCACGGAAACTTACAAGCAAATAATTATGGTAAGATTGAGCTGCTGCACATATTAAACATGTGCCCTGGTCACACTATTCCTTTAGAAGTTTCCAGCCGAACACAACAGCCCTTTTGAGTATAACTAGCGGCTGCCCAAAAAGAGGCATCAATTTGACCCCTTATAGATTCCAATTGCGCAAAAGTGCCAAACTTATGAAAATTCTACAACTCAATTTAAATCTTAATTGAAACGGAAGCATAAAAATATCAAAACTCGATTTTTAGTCGGGAAAGTTCCCCTAAAAGAATATGCCCTGCGCCAGTTGCAAGAATATTATGCAGGTCGCAGGCAAACTTTGCCCTTTAACAACATTTTTTTTTTTCATTGAAAACTTTGCTTACAACATTAATAAGAACAAATTATTGTTTGTATCTATTTCAGATGTGCCGACACAAATACCTCCGCTAACGCCTGGTACCAATCGAAAAGTTGCCGAGGTGCTAAAGGCCTCTTTTGCCTCATGGGAAAAGGAGGTACAGAACTGCAATATTACCAAAGGTAAGCATCTAAAATTCAATTATGGCAAGTTTGTCGTGCGGGTTTCCCCAAAAGCAGCTGCAAACCGATTCGAAATTGAAATTCCACCTTTGGAAAAAATATTTTGAAAGGCCGCTTTAAAGAAAAACAAATTATATTTAAAAAGCTACTTTTATGTATTGGAAAAAGGTTGGCTTTCAGATGGAGTAACTTCTAAAAAAAAGTACCTTTTTAAAAAGAATCTTTTGAAAAGTATATTTTTAAAAGAGAGTATCTCTCCGAAATAGTCCTTTTAAAAGGCAGATTTTAACAAAGTAGTTTTTAAATGATACAACTGAGCGTCGTATTCAAAATATTGGCAAACGTTGACGTTTGACTTTGTGGCGCAGGCCTCTACAGGCTCTCTACAGCATACCAGAATTTTGATAAAAAAGAAGCAAAAATAAGTGGTTTTTCCCCAAAAAATAAAAAGAACTTGAAAAGTTTTTCAGTTACATGAAAAAAACTGACATATTGTATGATTTGGAGTAAAAAAGAAAAGCATGAGAATGATGACGGGCAGGTGGAAAGTTTTGCTTGCCACTGTATATGATTTGGCATAAGTTTAATGGCAAACAATTACGATAGAATAAAAACAACAAAATTTAAAGTACTCATTCTCACATTTTTCTTTTCTTTTTTTTTCATTGAAAATACACTGAAAAATAATAATCTGTCCGAGAAAGTTGTAAATACTTCGTCCACCCTCCCTTTTTTCCAATTACCATTAACAAGTATGTTAATGATGAATGGCAAGACATGAAGATTTCATTAAAATACTTGTAAATTAAGGATAATAAAAACTTTCTTTTGTTTCTGTTTTTTTTTATTTATAAAATTTTCAGTGTTTGGTTTCGTTTTTGGTTTCCATAATTAAATGAAATCATCAAAAAAAACAAATAAAACGTTTTATTTATTTTTTGTAGATCCCCGCGAATGGACTGAAGAACATGTCTTTTATTGGCTGAACTGGGCAATAAAAGAGTTTTCACTGGTTTCCATGAATCATGAACCGTTTTTGAAACTGAAAGGACGTGATATAATCGAATTAGGAAAAGATAAATTTCTAGCCATAACACCAGCATTTACCGGCGACATACTATGGGAACATTTGGATATTCTACAAAAAGGCAAGTCAAATTACATTAATTGTTTTACTTCAATTATTATTCCCAACACCAGAAATATGAATGAAAGAAAATTATTACTTATTTCGTTCACAAGTTAAGACTGAATGGTGTGCGACACACAGCACACAAAAAAGAAACAAAAAAGCACAAACCAGTTGCTGTCCACAAATACAAATTGTTAATAAATATTGGCTGTGCAGCGCTGTTGTATTCAATAATTATAAATAGTGTAAAACATGTAAGTGTTTGTACGTTGCCAGCATATTAACAAACTGTTGGCGCCATCAGTCGAATCGTCATTCGTTTGTCCAGCCAGTCATTCATACGGTTGTTAACGTTTGCAGCTGACAAATTTGATAACTCTTGTAATAATCGTCACCCCAAAACAGAAACAAGAACGCATTTCTCTCAGTAAATGGATTCGAAACAAGTGTGAATGGATAATGGCAGGCAGAACTTATAGACGTTTTTGTGCCTTGGAACACATGTTTCGGTCTATGACTCCTTCGGTCCTTTGTTGTTGTTGCGATTCGAAGGAAAACTAAAAAAATATTGTAATAATTAAATAAATGATTTTATGATGTTGGTTAGAATTTTAGAAATTGCTGCTGCTGCCTAATAATTAACTTAATAAAATACTTTCCTGCTAATATGGTTATGATGAAAAATAATAATTGGGTTATTCCGAGCAGTCCAGCTTTTTGGGCAGACCTGCCGCAGCGTTTACTTGACCAACAATTCACTACTCAAGCTCGGTTTTGCAATTGTAGAAACGTTTCTATTTTGTTTTTGTTTTTAATAAATATTTCAAATGAAATCGTGGTCTCATAAAATGGTTACGAGGTGTGGCCAAAATCCCGTCGCTTTCAAGGCATTCAACACTGTTTTCTTTTCGCCATTTGAAATCAAGCGGGGCCTTTTCAGGAAAATATCAATACATTTTCCATGCACCAAAATTGTTATTCACAAAAAAAAAAACCAAGTGCAGTTTTTCTCACATCAAGGCCCCCTCAAAGCAAAGATTTCTCTTTTTTATTTCCATCATAAAAACCTTTATGAACCAACAACATTATTAGCTTTAATTTTATTTATGCACTGACCATTAGAAGCTTAACAAAAACAAAACAAACAAAAAAAAAAAAAAAAAAAAATAATTGTAAAGCAAATATTAGCAGAAAAAAGGTAAAATATTAAACTCTTACGAAAAACTGATAAATAGAACGGAAAATCAGCATAAAAGCGGATGTCTTCGAGGTAACAAAATCACCATCAGCTAAAATGTCTGCTGCTGGTGCTGCGATTAAATTTGCCAGCGTTACTGCTGCTTCTACATGTACATACATACATACATATTTGCACTAAAGCGGCTGCTAATGTCGTTATTTTATTGCATCTATTCGCAGCATGTTTCGTACATACGTTTGAACGTTTAATATTTTTATTTGCTCGGTTTTGCTGTTTTTGGCTGGCGGAACACAGGAACTGACCCTACCTTTTTCTTATACACTCTGTGCTGGGTGGGGGTAAGGGTTGGGGAGGTAAAGAAAATATGTAACCCTGTCATTTTTAAAGGTTTTTCGAATCATCATTTCGAACAACTTTCTGACAGACGATAGAAACCAGGGAATCCCAAACAGTTCATACGAAGACTCCTTCAACTTTTAGTGTCCGTACCAACTTTGAATCAACACATTCCAACTTTGAATGAACACATTCCTACTATCGGAGTAAAAATAAAGGAAAGAAAAAATGGAAGTAGAAGAGTTAAAAAAGGCGAGGGACGACGCATGACGGATTGTATGTTTCCCGGCCTTAACTCTCGATGAACTTAAGGAGTAGATACATATCTGTCTATATCCAGCCACCTCAGTGTTCCCTTCTTCTACAAAATTTGAATACCTGGTTGGTGGATTAAAAAACCAAGAATTCTTGCAGACGCACCCTCATTATAGGAATGTTTCGTAGCCAAATCTTGGGATACTTAATGCGTGAAAAATGAAGGATTTTGCAACTGGCACGATTAGAACTTGGCGGCCTACGACCACAGCATGTTGATTTGCTAAATCTATTATTTATTTTTTAGTCACTGATGCCAAAGAACTGTAACACGATAGAGGAGGACGTGTAAATGATGGGGTTCTTAGTGCACCCTCTGTGCGCGTTACGTCCATTTTATGGCCTTTAACAGTAAATTTTCTAACTTTTAATTGTCGTACACGCGATGCTCCTCAGGCGACCCTACGTCCACTTCAGTTGAGAAACATTTTAACTGCAAACAATAGGCATTACATGAAGACTTGCGTATCGGAATGGGTTCACGAGAACCTGAATTGCAGTGAACTCTCCCGTAGCGGTACTTTTTCCGCTTATGAGAAGCATCAGCATATAAAAAGGAAAATATTCTTTTATTACAATTTTGGACCTACCAAATTTAGGCGGTTATGACTCTCCCGTTTATGGGAGGTTCTTCTGCCATTTGCAAAACACTGTGTACTGCAGCGTTTGTGTTCTAAACATTTCCATGCTATTGCAAAATTAAATGTGTTCAATTTAATTTGAAGCAACTTTTTCAAACGAACACCTCTTGTTTCGAATAAGACGTATGAGAAGTTGACTGTCGAGTGTCCGTTTGTCCGGTGCCGCAGAGTTAAACAGGATGTTTGTGCTATTTCAGTAGTCACAGCTTTTTTCTTTTGAAATAAATTTCATTTTTAAGTTGGTTTAACGGATAAATGGATGGACAGTTTCAGTTTGAAGTTAAATCAATTTGAAGCAACTTATTCGATTTTCTGCTTTGACAAAACCAAATAAAGAAAAAAACATACACATTTGTTTGTGTGTCTGAGATAATTTAATCAAAAGGGTAAAATATAAAGGTTTTTTTTCCTTTTGCTAAAGAATAACAACAATTTACGGTAGAAAAAGAAGTTTTAGATGAAATCTGGAGAAAGAGATGGGGTTAGAAAATAACTAAGAACGCAGAAATTCAACAGGTTGTCAAAGTATTATGCAGTGAATGAAACTCCTATAACTAGTCCATCTCCCATAGGCCGACAAGTTTTCCAGATCCAACATTGCGATTAGTTTTTCGCAACAAAATGCATTTCCATAACCGGACACTTCAATAACCGAAGCGGACACTAAATTTCAATAAAGGTTTTCTTTAAATATCTCTCAGGAATCAACGTTCCTGTCGCTTTGTCGCTGGCGCTTTAACGCCCGCCTACCACTGTAGTATTTCGCAGTAATAAAATATTTTTCGTTGAAAATTTGTTTTCAGATTGTGAAAAACTCTCGGAGGATTGTAATATTGTGAACATAAGTAATGCCTATGAAGCAGCATCAACAACTGGATCTGGTGGGGCCTTCGGTAGCAACAGTAGTAGTAACAATAATACAACCAGCAACAATACAAACAACAGTAATAGCAACAGCAACAGCAACAGCAACAACACAAACAGCCGCTTGACACCGGAAGGTTTTTCATCAACAGCAACGTCAGGTGTGTCGTCAACAACGGCGGCCTGCACAACAGCAATCATAACAACAACCCAAACAGCACCAGCAGCCACAAGTGATAATACAGCAGCAACATTTCGTTCAGCGACAACAACATCATCGTCCATTGCGCCAACAGCAACCGCGATAGCGTCAACAACACCAGTAAATCAACAACATCACAGTGGTAAGTGACCATAAATATGATTTGTTTAGCGACGTGTAAAATACGAGTACAAAATTGTTTTTGTTTAAACTTCCGTTTGAAAATATGGGAAATAAAACAAGAAACCGTATTGATTTTTTCGCTGGCCTATTCCGACTCCACAACAAAGTCTTAGGTCTTGCCTGAAGCAAACTGCTGCATTTACTGCATTTATAATTATTTTAAATAAAATCTTAATCATAAATTTTAATTCGTAAAATCTTGCAACGGTTTATTTTTATATTTCGTGTGGCTCTTTCTTTATTTAGTTCTCCTTTTTTCAGTTTATACGAATTTGGCTATATCCGGCGTGTGTCAAAATGTTTTTTATTTGTTTTTCCAATAATTCATCCGTACAAATATTTTATAAACCGAAATTATTTGTGTATGTGAATTGTGTTAATTTGCTTAACAAAATAAAAGAAGAGAAACAAAAATATTCATTAACATATTTATGGGTAAAGAAATCAAGTGGAATTGAAAAGTATGCGGCGACTTTTCTTACAGGCTACACCCTCATTTATCACCTGTCCCTCAATATCGAACATTAACGTTTTTCAGCATTTCGAAGGGTGTTTTATGGACTATGGGGAAATCACAGTGATGTTGCAGATTAATATATTGGAAAACGTTAACGTTCGACTTTGAGGGACAGGTCGTAGGCTAATTTTTTTGTTTGTTTTAAATTCATAAAAGACATTGCATCAAAAATAATTTGGTCGTTCAGCATCGAAAAAAATGGTGAAAGTGAACAGACTATTGATTCCGCGTGTTTGGAAAACTTCTTCCAATTTTTAACATGTTTAAAATGCTACTTTTTTGGCCGTTACGCTTCTTATAGGCTCTATTAAAAATAAAAATTGGGCTTAAGAATAAGACATACGAGTATGCAATGTGTCACGTTTGGTATCATGACTATTTTTGCTCTTTTTTAGGCGCAACAAAAATTGTTGACAGAAAACTTGCCAATTTTATAAGAATTCAACTAAAAGTGCAGGATATTTTCTTTGTTATAAAAAACTCCTAAATTTATTTTGAAACCGAAATGGCCAAAAGATGTTATCGGCAACAGCTGTCCAAATGTCAAGACCTACAATTTTTACATAATTTCTTAAATCACTTTTGTTTTTTCGTAAACTTTTCTTTCCTGTTAAATCCACTTTGGACAAGAACAAGTTGTTGTCAACGCTCCTTCATTAGCAGGCGGTAGGGTGATGGAAACCTAAAGACAGCAGGTTTCGTTAGAATGTTTAACTGGCTGGAAATGACTTTGTTTGGATAAACAATTAATTTTATTTGAATTTTATTTCAAATTTTATTTTATTGAAATTGAAACGGAAATTAGTTTCGTATTAAAAATTATTCAGAAACTCTACAAACAGAAGTGCGTGTGTGTTCAAAACTATGAGTTTTATTTATAATAGTCGGCCGCATCATTATTAATTTGAAGAAGCTCCACCACAAGTAAAGGGGGCAAATCAGCTTAAGAAATCAAGGCAACAAATATCTTTTATGGCGCCAGTGTGGGCTCAACGCCACTAGATATTGTTTACAATTCTTAAACGAAACAGAAGTCTAATTCCCTATTGTAAATGTTGCACAAACAGCCAGCCGTAGTTCGTTCGTCATCAAAACCGCTCTTAATTTATTAATTCACAATACGCGTACGGTTATCTAAATTAATTTAGAATTAGTTTCACTTGTGGCCTTAAAACATGCATAAAAAACAAACCAGCGTTCACATGCCGTGTTGAGCACCCTGTTGTAGATGTATAGATTTCAGAGTTTATTTAATATTTTCATTTGGCTAAAGCCAGAAAAATTATTCCTTGACTTCTTAATTGAGGTGGTCATCCGGCATCACTTTCGGTCCAGCTTTTTATTTTTTTTTTTTTGGAACAGCAGCAAGAACAAACCACATGACATCGATATCTTCAGCGGCGTGATGAACAGTTGCAATCAGCACTTAACAGACGATCGACCCTCCTGTTCTCGTGTTGAAATATCTTGAAATTTGTAACTTCAACACATTCTCTTTACCTTTTCTTGTTTGTGTATTGTGCTGATAATTAATTTAGTTTTTGATTTTCTTTTCATCTTCATCCTGCTTTCAAGCCGTTAGAGTCTGGCCATTCGAAGGCAATTCAGTTAGAAAGTAAATTTTGTCATCGCTGTAAAAGCTTTTGACATGTCTCTGCACAGTGAAAGGGTTTCTATTTATTAATGCCTGATTTTATTCTCCATACAAACATAAATAGCGCTGGACAAATTGAAGTGCAAATTTTGAATCTTTTCTTTTTTGTTCTTCTAAATATTTGACATGCATGTGAATAAGACCATTTAATGGTTTTACGACGTTATAATAAAAATCTTTAAAAGCAAAAATGACCACAAAAGTTGCACTATAATTGTTTCCTTTAAGGCTGTGCAAAAAGAATTCTTAAAATTGGTTCACAATTGACACATGATTAGATAGATCAGATCTCTGCCTGTTAAGCGGAACGCGTTACTTTAATAAAGTAAATGAGAGGGTGGGGGAGGAAATTCTACAGAACTCTGCATAGCTGAGAGGGTGCTCCTTGTCTACTTATTTCGTTTCGTTTTTTTTCAATAATAAATTCTTGTCTTCCTTAATTTTCTCTTCTGCTGGACCCTGTGAGTCTTGGACTACTTGTCACTCCTTGTGGCCAGGACTCAAAAAGACTGCAAACATTTAATTGCGTTTAAAATTTTGTTTGAAGCTCAATATATGTTAAGTAAATTTTAAAATATTGAATCAAAAATGTGTGCTTGTGTGTGTGTGTGTGTATTTTTGAAAACAACTGATTTTTTTTGCGTGCAAATATCTTAGATATACTAGCCTAGATATGCTTTCAACCAAAACAGCCAAAGACCCTGGCTTGATCGTGTTTTTTTTTTTAGTATTTATACCTATTTGTTTTTCTTTTTTTCCAAACGAATTGTGCACACACCATCAAACCCATTGGAAGCAAAACTTAAAGCTTTACAAATAACCAGTCAAATGATTTATATGTTTTGCTGGCATATTCATGTGCCACAGTGCGCCAAAGCACTGGAATTGATGCGCTACATTGAGGGTACCAAAGGTGATGAGTAACACAAAAGTATAAATTATAAAATGTAATAAAAAAACACAAATTCATCGTTAAAAAATCTCTCTGAAAAATACGAGTTTACGAGTAATAAAACAAGAACTCAATGCGGTTTGAAAAAAACTCGGTTTTCTAGTCATTTGATTTAATGCGTTTCAAAAATGTTGTTTCGCTTCTAGTTGGCTTTTCAAAGAACTTTTCAAAAGCTCCTACATATTTAGTAATATTTGGCTAATTTGTTTTTCTCAGCTAATAAAACTATTGTTAAAGTACTAAAAAAAATAAATTTCGTAATTCACAATTAAACTCATTAATATTCCATCCAAATTGTGCAGGCAAAGCATTTTTCTATTTTTCTTGCGAACTGCTTTTTCACATTTTAACTAATTTTGAAACGAGCCGTTTTAAACGGCCTAATATCCACGACTGAACTTGGGAGAGCGGGTCACCATCGCCCTCATATAGATTGCCAACTGCACAGTGGCGGCATTTTCTTGTCACAAACGCCCTGCAAGCGAGATTGTTTAGCCCAAAATCCCAGGGAATCCAAGGCCAGACTCGTCGAATGATTCCCCACCATTGTGCTTCTTATGAAAACAAAAATCTGTTGAAGGGCAACCTCGGAAACTTCTTGATCGCCAAAAATATGGCCATGGTCTTCATTTATACGCAGTATGTGTAAATCACAAGCAAAACATTTCAGTAAAAGATAGTCTTCGCAACCAAATGACTAATGCCAGGACTTCTCCTCTAAAAGCTGATCCACGTTATGTGATAACTTCTATAGTTTTGGATGCCGATTCAGTCGAGGAGCCCCACTCCTCCATATCGCAGAAAGCAAACTACCCGAGCTTAGAATGCGTCAAGGCAAAAATTTCTAAGCTTCTTTCTCCCAGCCAAGCAACAAAGTACGTTTTGTTCTGCTTGTTCTGCTCCTGTTTCAATGATAACTTTTCTTCTCGTCAAATCTTTGACTGAACAATATTTTTTCTTTTTCTGATTTAATAAAATTTTTTTATTTTTAAATATCTGACAATTACCAACAAATTATGCAATTAAATGGCTGTGAAATGTTGTTTTTGTTCTTTTGGCCAAAAAATTATTTTCAACTTAAGTTTTTTTTTAACACAAGTTTAAACATTAAAAGAAAGAATATTTTCGAATTTTCATGGTTCGTTGCATTTGCCTTTCGAATAAAAACAAAAGACTTACAGTTTATTTTTAACACGAAATGGGGTGATGTTTTGGACAAAGAAATCTGACAAACGCAAATGGGTCACACAGTAACGAAATCGAACTGTTTCCATATAACTAGTGTGAAGTTACTTTAACATAACCTCAAAAAGAAAGAAAAATTTATTTAATTTAAAAATTATTTTCAGAAAAGAAGAGTTCGCTTTTCTGAGCAGCATCCTGAATTTATAGTCAATTTTAACAATTTGTTTTAGCACTCGTTTGCTCAAAAAATTAACGCAGATTAGGCCATTAGACTGCCTATTACCAGTTCAGTTGTGGGTCAGAATTTGTCTTGTCTGCAGCCGAATAATCAAATATGTCCTGGGAATCGTTCGAAAAAAAGTACTTCCGTTTGCCTCAAGTAAATAACTAAAATAGTGTATTTAAGGATACTTTAGATTATAACGAAATTTCGAATTATATTGTATATTTCCGTAAAACTGAACAGTTTGGGTCATGTTTTTGTGGTGTAGCGTAAATCTGACACATTTGAATAATTTATTCACGACTTTGTGGTGCACATTTAACACAGTCTCGCCTCGCAACCGTCATATTTTGTTTTCTTTCAGCCAAAGATCTTAAACTGATTTAGGTTTTGGGGTCTGTCATGTAATCGCACAAAAACACAACGCAGACAATCAGATTGTCAAAACTGATAATTGTCAACATGTGACAGCCCCTATAAATGATGTGTGTTTTAAGTGGAAACAAGACATGACTGGAAGTAGCATCCGACTGCAATCGCACGGAGGAGAGCGGTCATTAGCAGGGGGTGCGTTAGTTAGTAGCGATTTATACGTACATGTGTAAACGTTCATATGACAAACCAAGACTGGCCATTCGACGCAACTTCTCTTGTTTTCTTTTCTTTTTAATTAGTTATTCGTATGAATCTTAATTGAATGGATTTTGAATCGTTTTCATTAATTGTCTCAATTTAAAGCTGTTGATTATGTCTAAACCAGCTTTTAACTAGTCTTGTGTTATAACAGTACGCCCCCGTTAACTGAAGTTGTTTCGGATGGTTTGATCACAATCGTTTAAGTCGCTCAAAATCAGAAAAATACCGCCCAATTTGCCGTGTTTCCCAGGTCAAATTAACTGTGATAAGGATTAATATTTATAGCTACCCCCGCGCACAAGCACCGAACCTGACTGGGGAATTCGCTGCATACTTTGGTTCACCTCTAAGCGGGTGCTGTAGGGGCTATCCAGGGTGGCCACGAGGAGGCAGTATGTCAGCATTTACAGGGATCGCCAGGTTGAGAGCAATCAACAGCTTTGCTCTGCATGCACTGGCCCATCTCCCTTGTTAGGTTGCGGGTTGAGGACCAGGTTCACCTCTGACTGTAGTGCCAACGGAAGAAGAAGCTTTAATATAATGCGAACATTCATCCAAATGATCCCCCTTTTAATATTTGTGGAATCGCACAGCAAAACCTTCTCTTTTTTCCTTTAACTAAATTGTCAAACTGTCAAATGAAGTTGATACAAAATTAGGAAAAAAATGACTGCAAAACGCCCAGTGTCACAAATGAATATCCTAAACTGATAAATGGAATAAAACGGGCTGCGTATGAACTACTAACAAAGTTCTTTCCCACTTGAAAGACCCGCCTCTGCCATTATAACATCTTTTAAATATCCGCGGAAGCCGCACGGATCCTTAAGTCGAAATTTCAATGCCTGACACATAAAATCAAGTAAAATTCAGACGACTTTAAGGTCATCGGCCGATTGTGGCTTATTGGCATTATTATTGGCAAAAGTTAAATCGCATGATACTATTGGGGACCAAGTTACGTTACCTCAGCCAGAAATAACCCTAAAATTTTTAATGCAAAACTGCATCGTGGTGTCCGAGGCGAGTAGCGCTGTTCTGCTGGCAGGTACGTGCATTTCATTTGGAAAGAAATCATTGTGCAATGCCGTTTTTGAAAAGGTACCACCTAATGACGCCACTGGCGTCATACCCGAACTAGTGTGGCTGGAAACTGTTGCTATATTTCAGATAAATAGAAGTTGCCAAAGGCTATTTTCTGGCACCAGTTTTAATTTCGAATATTCCTAAATAAATAAGAAATTCTTTTCGTTAGGTTTCTTGCTAAGCAAATAGTACCGAAGGCCAACCAGAAAATATATATATATATATAAATAAAACAAGTTCCGCATCGTAAAACCTTAAGAAAACCAAACGCACGTTTTGTTAAGGGACTCCTTTTTCATTATAAAAACAAGAGTGTTGGCAACAACAGGTCTTCTTAAACTTCCACGCAGAATTTTCGTCTAAGAAAAAAAGCAACCCATATTTATGGGCCTAGTTATTGAGGTTGTACTGTCCGTGGTTGAAGTAACGTTTCTTCAAAATTTCCATATTATTGATGTTAGTTTTACAAACAAGACAAAAAAAGAGACCATTTGCATATCAGTTGTTTCGGGAGAAGAACGTACAAACCCCGGGCAGTTTTACATCATTAATATGAGAAGAAAATTAAAACAACAAAAAATCAAATGAAATAAAAGTTAATTTATTAAAAAAAAAAAAAAACACTATTGTGGGGAGAATAAAGTTGTTGTGGTGGGAATTTTATATAGTGAAATGCACTTTGGATTTCTGCTCGTATTCTATTCCACAAGTTTTTATATTCTCGCCGAGTTCACAGAAAAACAAAATTAACGTTGAAATTAAAATGGCATTTGCAATTTGATTTTGTTTTAACTTCAATGACTGCATGTTAATGAACCGATATCCAGGTGTTCATGATTTTTCCAAAAGGGTCTCCCGCTCACTTTTTAAATTGCATAAATTATGTACAATATAATTGTTAAATTCATTATTAATTCAAGCGTTACTCTTGGTCACTGTAAAATGACTTTTATCAAACTTAACATTCTCTAGTTAATGGCCAAAGTCGTTGTAATGGAAAAGGGTGTTAAAGAGCGACATTAAGTTCATCTAGTTCCATTAAAGATTTTATGGGGTCGATCATTTCGCTTAGCTGGTTCAGAATGTTTTATTGAACCAGTAACTGTGTAAGTGTAAAATTAAAAAAAGGGGGGTTTTAAAGAATGCGAAAAGAGCACTCATTTTGAAGAGAAAATTTCACCATTTGCTTGTGTTGTTGAAAACTCTGTCTATCTTCTGTGATTTAGATCGTTTGTAGACTCAGCGTTTTTGTCGAAGAAATATTGATGCCGAAAGTCGAGGAATCACACCCAGCAATGGCTTTGTGAGAATGCTTTGGAAGCTCTTGGCTCTCGTAACAATTGACACATCCATTTGAAAATGGGTCTAATCGCTCGAAGTCGCGCCCTTAATAGAAATAACTGAAGCTGCCAACTGCCGCCGGTCACATTAACTGGATGGTGACGACAATATCAGAAATTTAAATTAATATTAATGCAATGAGTTTGTGCAGAATAGGATCCCAGGCTGACGAGTCCACGTATTCAAAACCGTTCGTCCTGTACACAACAAATACATGACAAGTTCTTGCTGTACAGCCTTTCAAGGTTTCGCTGATTCATTTCGAGAATAATATTATTTCTCTACATTCCGTTACCATCCATCATAAAATTTGTATGAAACTCATAAAAGCGCAAGTGACCATAAATTCTGAATTCTGCACAGCGACATTTTGTTGTAAGAACTATAATTATGTTTTTCAACTGCAAGTTTCAGTTTTGTTGTCAGTTTCAAAATCAACAATCTGTAACAACGAACCGAAAATAAAAAGGAGAAAATGTTAACTGAAAGCCAGTCACTTTGGAGTTCTTGGCAATGTGACATACTTACATATATTTAATTTTTTTCCCTACTCTGTACTATTACTTTTCCCCGAAGAAGGGCATGAGGGGCAGCACAATGTTGATGTTGCACGCAATTTGTTGCGTGTAAAGAAACACATACACATTTTGTGGCTCCTTTTGTGAATGGCACCTTTAAGTATTTTGTGCAACATTTTCACATTTCAGTTACAATTTAAGTTAATACTTGAACAATTAGAAACACATAATTTATGTTAAGCTCTTAATGCCTGCGGAAATGTTGCTGGGGGCATTTTTTCTTTTGACAATAAAGGAAATAAAACTGTTGCAAGCGTTGAGCAGCAACTGAGCATCACCAGCAGCAGAGTGAGTTTTCGAAAAATATCATCAACAACCTACTTTGTGGCAATCAGTTTTGCTGAATTAAAAAATACCCAAAAACTTATTTACAAAGTTAAAATTATTATATTATTATTATTATATTGTTGAGTCAAAAACATCAGTTTGCGTTTGCTGAATGTACAAACAATTTCTTTGGTTTATTTAAATGTTCCATTGAAACTATTTGAGTAAAATGTTATCATCATATTTGCACATCCACCATCCAGATCTCTCCTCAAATCGAGAACTTTTTTTTTGCCGAAATGGGGAGGCAAAAATCAGATTTATGGATTGGGCTTTGAGGATCATTGACTCCAAGCGAAGTATCTAGTCAGTGTCTATAGTAAATATCTGGGTCCAACGTCTACCTGTGTCCGCAGTCTAGTGGACACGCACGTGCTACAGCACAGCACGTTATTGAGGGTGTCGTAAGTCAGTTATAGTGCTGACAATATATTTAGATTATAAAATAAAAGTGGAGAGACTAAATACATACACATGCACATACAAACATGCATATGCATGTACTCGTATGTATGTATATTTTTTTAATTAATTTTATTTTGATACAAATCGTTTTATTTGCTTGTTTTTTTTTTTTAACATATAAAATATTGTTTTTTGTTCAGTTGTTCTTTGAGTTGAAAATGTGTGTATAAAAATTCTTTTGTTTTCGAAACTAACTCGACCGTAACATTTTTTCTATGGCGTAATATTAATGTTTTTTTGTTCTGTTTTCTGAAACAACCAACACACAAACATCTATACTCGTACTTAAAAATATCTACACATGCACACATGTATGTATTGCAGATTCTTATATACAAATAAATCCAACTACAGATACCGAATATTACTCAGAGCTGGGCTTAAAAACTGAAAATCTACTAAAACACTACATGCTTGATTGTTAATATTTATTATTTTTTTTTTGGTTGTTGTTGTTGTTTTGTGTTTGTTTCATTTTATATCAAAACGTTATCGCAACTTTTAAATTACAACGCCGTACACACACACACACACACACAAACATACTTGCATTTGTATGCCTGTATGTAAGAACAGAAACACAAACTATTTGCATACATACATACATACATACATACATACATACATACATACATACATACATACATACATACACGTGTGTAAAATGTACAGCCATGGAACCTTTTTTCAGATATTTTCTTCTATGAGTTGATGTTTGTAGTCGAAAACTCGGCTTTAAATTAAAACTAGACGCGAGACAAATTCTGGAAAATAAAATCATTATAAACAGAATGAATTCGCTAAAAGCGTTGAGCGTTGAGCGTTGATTTCGGTACGAGTGGCAGTACTTCTACAACAGAGATGGGCAAAAATGTAGCATCAAATACGCGACTGAAGGCAATTTTCACACTTCGAGGGCTACGATAATTCTCTTAGCGTTTATTTTTTTCGAAAATTTTTTAGCATGAAGCTTTCGGCAACGAAATTAATACCAAAATTGCTGCATTTTCACAAACAAACAAAACCATAATATTTTGTCCGAAAACAACAAAATAAATAATTTGGCATAAAAAATGCGGGTTTTTCTCCCCAAATTGTAGAGATCCTTGAAAGGACGGCGGCTAGCGACGATTGAAGCATAAAAACGGTATCGCTGAGAGAGCTGCAGGACATCCACAAATTGGCCTATAACACCTGAGTAGAGGACTGGAAAAAACGCTGTCACAAGTGCAGGAGTTCTTTGAATTGGACCAAATAGAAATTGATGCATAAATAAGTTTGTTTTGCGCAAAATGACTCTGTCGGCCACATAATTGTCCCATACTATACAAATTCAAGTGCCACGAGATTAAGAAAAACATGATTGTTGTAACTTGCGGCAACGCCAAGAATTAGCTGAGCTAATTTTTGATTTGTTTGGTTTTCTAACTGTTGAAAGTATTTTACTAAAAAAAAAAAAAAGCTATGAAATATGAAAGGAAATAATAGAAAAGGGCCACTCATCGATCTGCAAAAAAATTTGCCTTTTTAGTCGTTTGGCACAGATTTTGTCAGAATGCAGACCTCAAGTTCAGTTCCGGTAAGTGTGGAATCTTCTGCAACATCGCCAATTCTTCAGTGAATTCCATATTTATTCAACTATAATTGAAATATTAAAGCTATACGAGGGTAGTATTTGAAAACTCCAACTAAGCCGCGACAGCCAACGGCAAACGTATGACCTTAGCCTGATATTCAAATATGTGCGTGGTGAAAAAACTGCACTGCACGCAACGCTTGTGTCTTCTGCGAGAAGAAGCACTAAAAAGTTGCTGCTTTAATTTGCCCTCAACTGTATTTTCGTTTGAGGGTGTTTAGCACTCATTTAAATATACCCACCAAATAAGTTGGAAACCAAAAAAAAAAAAGAAAAAAATATAATAAAATGCACATCATGTGAAATCAGCTACAAATAAAAGGTTATTTCTTTTTTGTATTAGTTCGCTCTTATACTCCAGTAGTCGTCGTCACCCATTCATATCCATACAAAAACAACTACAAAATGTGATAAAAAGAGAATAAGATCATATTATGGTCATAAATTAAAATGAATTTTTGTTGAATGTTTTGAAAACGTAAAAACACCAGCTTTCTAATAAATGAGTTTAGACTTTTTGTTTTATTTGTTTCGGAAATTTTCTATGGCTGCGGCTGCCAGTTCGTTCCCCGCTTGCTAAAAATAAACACATTTTCCAAAGCCGTCAACAGCAACATGTTAACAAATCTAAATAAAGGTCTTACAAGCTAAAGTTGATTTGGTTTGCATGAAAAGGGTTTATGACCTATAAGTCATCGCAGTGTTGTATTGTATGGTACTGTATAGGATTGTATAGTATCTCTGGTATTTAAAGTTTCGGTTCTGCATTATTTTTTGACCAGCAGACCGCTGCAAAATTTGTATGTTAATTAGTTTGATACTTATTTAAATAAAAAAGCAAAAAGAGTTTAATTTGAATGTTAAGCCCACAAATACACATTCACACATACACACGATCGTGCATACATGCATATTTCTTCACAGCATTTTATTACTTGAATACCTCTAAAAACGTTCCAGCTTTCCACTGGAGTTTTATGAAGGCGTAGTGTGAATTGAATGAATGATTAATTTCAAAGATACCAACTAACCAAAGAATACTGGGGACTCGAACTATCAAAAGTGGTAGCGGAGAAAAAAAAGCCACCATCGTCAGCACTTAAAACCGCTAAATGCTAAAAAGAACATGTTTTTTGTTTTTTTGTTTTTTTCTTTCGTTGAAAATTTAAGATTTTTTCAGTTGTGAAAAAGATATAAATTTTAAATATGGTGGCTAAAAACTATTAATTTTTTGTTTTATGGTGAAGAAATTAAACGCACTAATTAAATGTGCAACAATTTACATTTTGTTCTTCATTCGGAGTTATTATTCTATATTGTTTTTTTTTTCATACAATAAATTTAACAGTCTTAGCAAATTAGCAGTTGTAAAATAATTTATTATCATAAAAATTATAAACATCATTAAGAGATTGTGTTTTATGTTCTTGGAGAATGTGAAAAGAGACAGCGAGAGGCAGAGACATAGAAATTGTAAATAAATTCAAATCATTAAGTATGTATTTTTAGTGTTGTCAACTTACAGTTTTTGGCACTATTTTAGACGTTTTTTAATGTCACAAACATATATTGTTTTACGATGACATTAACCTCAGAATTAAGGCAATTTGTACGGGGGTTTTCTTTACAGTTGGCCAAGTTTAAATAATAATAAAACAAAGAAATATATTTTTAATATCAATGAAACGGGCTTTATGGGATGGACAATTTTATGACATGACAGCTGCCAAATACCATGCGAAATCCAGAGCACTAATTTGTATTGTTTGCCATTGACAGTAACATTGTGGCCTTCATCGTTTTTGAAGGCTTCCGGACGACCAGTGATAATAACTTTCTAAGGATGTATTGTAAAATACGAATTCCCAACAAACACCGGCTTGTAATAATAGTAATGATTGTCCAAAACATGTGAAGAAAGCCCATATCCTCTTCTAATTTTATTAAAATTTGTACATATGTAAAATTTTTGTTTGCAATACAAAATTTGGAAAAAAATCATATTTCACACAATTAAAAACAGAATAGTTCTGGGGCTAAGATATCCATCCACTTGTGCTATTAAATACACTTAGGAAGAAACTTAATGGACACGTTATTTTTAGAGTGCACGAAACTTCGGACACTTGATTTTCTAAATTTCACAAAATATTACAAAATTCAGATTAGACTTCTATTAATTTGCCATTCCAACAAGTAGACGAATGACCTCAAACATTTTTCCAGCCCAGCTGTGTTTGCAGTCATGTCAAAAGGTCATATCAAATAATTTACGGTACAGCTGAGCATTAAATGCAACCACTAAATAATGTGATAGAAATTCCCATCACTGTGCCAAGTAGCGTGCAAACGTTTAATCAAAGATAAAGGATTAATAGAGCTGAATATATTTATATGAAAACAAATTCGCGTTATTTTGCCACATTTGACTTTATTAAGCTTTAAATACAAAGATATAATTGAAATTAATTACAAATAGATAGAATTTATTGAAATTGTTCGTGTTTAATAACAAATTAATTTATTCTTCTGTTTATTATCCGCATGCAGCCGTACTTTGGACTTCCAGGTAACAAATCGAACACAAAGTTTAACTTCTTATTATACTTAAATAAATGGACATATACTATCAGTACACATATGTGTAGAGAAAAAGTCTTTTATCATTTCAGCACAATGGACTTTGTGGTAAGAATTTTTTTCAAGCTGAGAGTTCAGAAGCTGTATCAGCCAGGGCTGATAAATGCGGTGCGAATGGTTTCCTAGCAGTACCGTTCGAATACTCATTGCAGTTTGGGCCCGTATATTTTATTCTTTTTCAATTCATGAAGACAAATGTTATGTAGAATAGCTGGATCGGGTGTATGTCAGAAGACATGAACCTTTATAGTTTGACCGATCATATGATTTATGTGGTTTGGTTTTGGATCGCTGTAATTTGTGGCTCATAAGTTTAGAGCTGCTACTTAAAAACCCCTCTAGCCTGTCAAATCGCTGGATCTCACTAGCCTTTTACCCACCACGTGAACAGGCAATGTCCTCGTTTTAGATTTCGTCATCGCTATTGGTTTTCGGTTGCCTGAACTGAACATCTGTTTTGATAACACAAAATTATCGTTTGTTTGCGTTGTTGTTGGTGATTTAGCAAAACAGTCAGTTCGGGAGATATAGCCGCTATCAGCAGTGCAATATACAGCCAATTTCCATACCATCTAACTACTCGAGAGGCTCGCTACCCTCTCGGAAGTCATCCAGGAATGTCCTAGAATTTTTTCTCACGGCCGCTGTAATCCTGCCCCAGGAATAAAACCAGTTTTCTGGGAAAGGATTCCTCTATAGCGGCCGTGAGAAAAAATTCTAGGACATTCCTGGATGACTTCCGAGAGGGTAGCGAGCCTATACTTGGCTGAATCTTGGTGGGTGCATTGTAACTCCTGATGATAGAGGTTTAGTGTATGAACTTGTTTTCGGATATCCAAGGTGCTGTTGTCTGGCAACAGATACTTGTTTTTCATAGGGACTCAGGTACCTGCACTTCCTCTACTGTCCAGGGAATTACTGCCATGAGGAATTAGCTAGCCACAGCTTTCAAACATGCCCAAGTAAGGCACATGGGCATTTCTCCAAGTTCACCAGTGTTGACCGGTCCTGATGTAGATCAATTGCATAACCCGCATTTAATACTTTAAACAAAAAAAAAAAAAAAACTTCAGCTTAATGCATTTGAAAAGAAAATTGAAAAGTTGCCTGCTTTCCAGCTGTCTAGCACAATTCAGAGAAACATGTTGTCGTCTTGCACCAGCCTGCTGTTGGTTGCCCATCTATTGCCTTGTAATAAAATTGTCTGTTTTATTAAATTATGATAAAATATGTTTTGCAATAAAGGAAGAAAAGGAAAAATAGACATCTTGCTTTACAGCGTCATTTCAGCGGAAAGGAAAAGTGGTATATTCCAGTGTCTGTGCTGGTGTGTTGTTGTGACTTGTTGGCAGTAGTATTTTTAATTTCCGTCTATATTTCCGAAATGTTTATCGCTTTTTTTTTTTTAGTTGTTTAAAATTTTTCTTTTACAGCCTTTTTCTCTGCAGTTTGTTTTTCAGTTAAAGTTCAAAGTTATTTTGTTAACTTAATTGAAGTTTTATTTTATTTACACAAATTGTAATATAATTTTTGGGGTTAACCGAAACAAAAACCCCCAAAAAAATGTACAATGTTAGAAAGGAAAGCATTTGGTTCAAAATTTGTCTAGCAGCTGGAAAAGGGCGTTTAAAGGATGCTGGCAACAAATTGCTTTTCAGGCTTTTGGGTTGATTAAGAATTCCGTTTTAATTGAAACAAATGTTTCAGGTGTTTAAAATGCGCGACGCTGGAAAACGTGAGAATTATTTGAAATCAATTCGGGAAACACTAACAACAGCAGCAGCCAGCCTTGTCGGGAGCAAATTCAAGAAATTCTTACAATTTTAGGGTGTCGCCAAACTAAAGCCCTTATTTTATTTACAGCACCCCTAACCCGGAGTGCATAATAATTTATTTCAGTCGCTTAAACTACAACAAGTGTTTGAATGCCTTGTACTCGTACGAGTATGTGTTTTTTTAATTTGTCAACGCTTCAAGAGTCCTTTGGTCCGTTTGCGTACGTTTGTGTGCGTTTTGTTTGTTGGAATTCACGAGAGTGTCCTTTCGTGCATAACAGCCAACCGCCTACATTGAGTAACTGGCACTGGCCTCTATGTGACCAACAAATATCCAGACTCTGTTCACTCAGCTCTTTGTGCCACTTGTGCCACTTGTACGAGCAGCAGACACAATCTACTTGCAACCACTATTATCTTGTTACAAAATTTGTTTTTTTATCGCCACCACCATCTAAAGTTGAAAATTACTCAGTACGTTGGAAACGAACAAGAAGAGAGTGAAAAAAGTAGCAGACAAAATACTACAACTACAACTACAACTACAACCGATAATACTTATAGCATAATGACAATTTATTAAAATACTTGTAATTTAAGGCTGGTTGGCACCTGAGTTAATGCTGTTTTCTGTTGCCCGACTTGTCTAGTAATTTGCCAGCATTTTATTTTTTCTTGTTCGTATTTTTCAGTTTTCATGAACGTGGGAAAATTGTTTCTTTGCTATTTTGTTTTAATGTGACAAGTTGTTTTCAAATTTTAGTTTTTAAATTTATTACGGTTGATGAAAATCTTCAAGACAAGAAATTTGCTGGAAGTTATTTTTTAAATTAACGCCCAGTGTTTAGTTGTTGTTAGAGTAATTATTCAGAAATTGTGGCTGCCAATTAAAATGGCGAAAATTGTGATTAAAGTGCAATTAGTTTTCGTCCAATATCTCACGCGCTTAATACTAAATTAAAAGGTTACACTCAAAGAAAAGACTCTTCTACATTACATTTCATAGAAAATCCTATTCTACAATATAACACTCCTTTCGAACTAATTCACACGGCCACTTGTATTCGTGATTCACTGTTTATGGTTAGGATTCCGAACATGTTTGAACATGTTTCGCCAAACACAATTGTGAAAAAAATATATGAATAAAACATAAATTTATAATCTATTTTTAACCTTCATAAAAACATGAGACTTGTTCGGTTCAGACAACGTGACTTTTGCTCTTTTCTATTACCGTCGTCTTCAAAGAAGACCATCCGCAATGTGATGGCAGATTTTGCCACCACTGGTTCGGTAAACAATGAACGAAAATTTCCACACGATGACAAATTGCAATATCTACAGCTGTCCTTAAGACTATGCACAAGATTCTTGAGCAGATGATTTCACGCTGCTCCCAAGAAGTCGGTCCGATTGGACTTACAGTCATGCAACAGCTAAAACTGAACGATCATAGACAACGACACGCGTTGATTGAATGAACTCCACAGTCTTTGTAAACTTAACCTGAATTATTTTCCTTAATGAGATCTATTTCTGAATTAGTGGATGATACCAAATTGTCAAATTGGTTTCTTTGAGGACGACCTTGTCCAGGCATTCACTAATAATAGTGAGAGTTTTATGTATATCGATGTTTGTCAGCTTCTTTTAGGCTGAATTGTATGATATTGACTTCAAGGGCGTAGGATTTCAATAGAAATTGCGTTAAGGGTCGCACCGAAATCGTTAGATGTCAGACTCTTTTTGATGGACCGATCTTCTACCACAGGTCTATGCAAATAGGCGAAAGGAACATATTCCATGTTTTTCCAGCGCTTCATATTTACCCAATCCGCTGAGGACATTCGCTCGATGCTCATTCTTGATATAATGGTATTATATGGTATTGGCAAGACGTTTTAAGGAATACAATTTTTTTTTTGTGCATCGCATTTACACTTCGATTTAAGCTCTTAATGCAACTTTTACCAGAAAATCTTCATGACCAAATCAATCGAATGGCGCAACTTCACTAAAAAGAATCCTTTTTAAAGTGTCTCATGATTTTCACTCAAACGTATTTCCATAAATATCACTTGTTTTGTCACAAATCAGCTGATTAGAGATGGCACTTTGCTGAAAATTGAAACCGTTGTTTCCTATTAGTATGAAAACCACAAGAAGCTATTTCAACCTCGAACCCCCTGGGTAGTAACGTGTTCTTTTGGCCTTTCTATGATTGATAAAAACATTCCATATTGAATGACAAACAGTAGCCTCTTTAGCAAATCAAAATTATGAAAATTAGTTTCTGAAATGTCTTTTTTTAATAAGTGACTTTTTTTCTCTCTTAAACTTAAAACAAAATTTCCATAATTTGTCAAAAATAAAGAAAAGAAAAAAGTTTCTTTTATGATTTACCGCCTTGTTGTCTTGTTTATTTTTCTCTCCTTTTATTTCACTTTCGACAACAAAAACGATACAAACAGAAATAAAACAGAAACGAAATCATCGGTCCTTTTGTTTGTTGCGTGTGATGTTGATGTTAAAAGAGACCGATTGTCGGTCCGTCGTCCGATCTACCGGCAGACAGACTGATCAAACGTATCATTTTTTTCATGTTTCGTCAATATTGTTAATTTTTATGTAAATTGTGTGTGTTTGTGTTTGTTGTAGTTGTAGTTTATTCGATTGTGGTACTTATGAGTTTATGGTGTTTTACACTTTCCAAAATCTCAATTCATTCATTCAGTTCTCCATTGAAATTGTTCTTTTGGTGGCGGGGCTTTTCTGTTTCTTAGGCTTGTATTTGTTGGCCGTTATTGACACTTGTTAATTGTTTGTTGACCAGAATTGTTGCCTGTTATTGGTATTGTTATTGTTGTTTTATATCTTTAACTTATTAAAATAAATACATATTTCAATATGGTTGCGGTACAACATTCTTGAAGTCCACTTTAAATTGCCATTTAATGAGTCATTAAACGTTAAGTGGGTATTCATGTAAGAACCCAGATCCATAATAGCGCATTGCAAATATATATGTATGTATGTAAAAAATAAGTAAAAACTAATACAACCAGATATTGTGAAATTATAAAGCAGTGCATATTTATTTGGCTTTAATTGCAAATTGCAACTTTGTTTTTTCATTTTTTCATTTCTTATTTTTTTTTTGCTTCAAATTAAAGAAGTCTCTCCTTGCAAAGAACCCATTAGTTTAGGAAACGGTTGGCAAGACTGGCGTTTATAGTAAAACTTAATATAATCCTAAGCTCTAGAAATGAAACTATTTCCTAGGCAGTTGTTGTTGTGCAGCCTGGAATTGTTGAGAGAAACGGAGATCCGATACTGTAAAGTTTTTAGTGGTAAATCATGTCGCAAACGTCGAATTGCTTTCACACGATTTGACTTTATCTTCGCCATTCACTTCTGCTTCAGGCTACCAAGAACTGTAGTGCGATTGATGGCATTCTTTAATCAAAATTATCAAAAATAAACGAAATTTAATTTAACTGTTCAGTCAGCAATCAAAAAATAGGATAGAATTTTCGAATAATAGCGGCAATCACAATTAACCGATACAAAAAAAAAATATATAAAATAAAATCGATGTAAAGAAATAATATTTGTATATCTTCCCGGTTAATCGACGTTGCCGTTTAATCGAAATGCTCATACTCAAGGCCCCACTATATTGTAAATTCTTAAGTTGGCCAGATGCCATTTTCATCAAGAAGCCAATAATTTTAAAATAAAAATTGGGCTGAATCAATTGAACTTTTTTGTGTTCGATAAACTGAATTTCAATTCTAATTTAAATTAAATTAGAAAAAACAAAATAAAATGCAACAATAGTTGTTTGAATTTACATACATGAAATTAATAAGAATTTTTGGTGATTTGTAATTATATTCATGTATTTTCTATCGAAAGGGACGTGTTCTTCGTCTATGTCCGCACGGCCTAATCCGACACCAGCCACATCGACGGGCGAACCTACCATCTCCTTATCAGGCACACACAATTACTTCATCTTGTTCACACTTACAACCCAAACCTCTTGCGGAAAACTTCTTGCAAGCAGTTCCCTGATCAGTTGAGAAGTCACCTGACACCTGAAACTGTTACATCGTAATCTGTGCCAATTTAGAATAACCAGAAAGAGTAGATGTAAGTGTATAGATAGCGAGTCATAGTAGTTTCAGACTGTTTGATGGGCTGCGTTGAAAAATAGGTGAAGTATGACTAAGTGCCTCGTAGGTTTTCGTGCTTGTACAATAATCATCTAATTGGAGATTAATTTCACGACAAGTGTTTGTATTTGTGTTTTTGTTGGGCAACAGCAGAGTCGTTTTGCTTCGATAAAGGACGAGTGCTTTAATTGCCTTTCTTCGTCCTTAATTACAATGCAACATTTGCCAACAACTCAAATACTCGCAAGTACCTGGACACCATCTCTTTTTTTTTTTTTGTGGTGTGTGTTTGTGTGCACCGAATACTTACCACATTGTATATTATTTTAAACTTGACTGCTTGGAACAGATGTTCTAACCAACCATACACCAAACCAAATGTTGGCTCTGAACTCGTACACTTGAAAAAAAAAACACTCAATTGGTTTCCCACCAAGTTTTTGTGGATTTTCATTTTACGATTCCTGCTCTAGATGAGGTTTTTTTGCAGCCTTTTGTTTGTTAAAAACTAAATACACGAGTCAATAAAATACTTTAGTACAGCGCAGAGCAATAATAATATAAAAATAAAAAAATAAAAGTTTTATGTAAAAGAGAAACTGTAAAATTCATGGTTAATCTAATTAAGCCTAAAAATAAAAACATTGCAATAAATAAATAAAACACTAAGGAGACGGGGTGGGGGAAAAAAATCACAACAACATTTTGCAGCACAACTCGAGAAACTTCAATCACTTTTGAATGAATAGCAAATGAGAGATCCTTATATAAACAAACAATAACGCCGAAGGGAGCCTACAGCATAAAAATTGAATGAGGGGGTTACCCGTGGTGCAGGAGGCAGCACAGGAATTGTTTGTGTGTGCAACAAGAAATGAAAAAGGAACGAGCAAAATATACCTACAGAATCAGACAACAACCAGAGCATTCGATTTTACTGAAAACGGAACAGTTTAAAAATGAGTTACAAAGATTGTGTGCACTTTTGGGTGCTGTTGCTGCTGCTGGTGGTGGTGGTGGTGGTGGTGGTGTTGCATACAGCCAGAATAACAAGTGGAAGAAGACGAAGATAAAATGGAAGAAGCAGAACAAAATAGAGGTGCACCTGTCCTACAATCACCATGACTACAATATGAACTCAAGGCACTTTGCCTGCTAAACAGCAACAACAACAGCAACAACAACAACGACAACAACAAGCAGAGAAACAGTCATTCAGCCATCCAGTCGACTGGCAAAGTTTTTAAGTGTGTATGAATAAATGGACGACTGGCTGACTGGCTGACTGACTGACTGACTGATTGACTGAGTGAATGACTGAGTGAATATAACACATGTGTTTTGGTTGGGTTTTTGTTTTTGTTCTTTTTTTTTTTTTTAGCTGAAAATTCACTGACAACAGTTGTTCATTTTTTTAATGTTGATTCTTTTTCCCTTTTGGTTGTGATGTTGTTGCTTCTTTTATGAAGGCGGCGGTAAATGGTTTAAGATTTCCCTTCATATTAGTTTCAAAATTAAAGCAATAAAACAACAAAAACTACAAATACTCTTACTGGGATAGTTGCCACAAAACGAACACTATCTACTCTGTTGTACAATTTGGATATTTTAATGATAAATATTGTCTTTTTATGATCAGAACATAAAAGGGATGTCGTCCTTTGCCAACAAAAAGAAATGTCTAACATCTTTAAACTTAAACATTTTTTTAAAATATTATACAAAAAATAGAAAAAATAAATAAATTGATTAGGAAATATTAGCACAAATTATATTGATTCTAATTATTTTCAACAATTATATACAGTTTTCTTCGAGCTTGAAGTTTTTGGTCTTTGGTCTTTAAGAAAAAAACAAAAATATCGCTTTTCATTGGAAAACTTTGGCATTTTTTTACTCTTCCAAAGCTCCCTCATTAATGTTCATGTGTGCCCACTGTTTTTTTTTTATTGTACAGCAGGTAATAGTAAGCCCAGCATCAGCGCCAGTCATCGTTAACATTTTTATAAACTTTTTTACTCATAATATATGTCAATGAAATTAATGAAAAAAAAATATGAAAGAGTTTCGCGATTTGACTTTGAACCCTGAAATTATTCCGACTGCAGAACAGCTGAATGTCACCAACTAAAATGTGTTTATAACTGATAATAGAACAATATTCAAAAAAAATTAATCTTAGCAATAGGTTGCCAAGAAATCTTCCTTCTTTTTAATTGGAAAAGGACGAAAAAAAATGAAATTGAAAGAGTGCCCGGAGGTCTCAGATTCGATTCTTTCCAAAGATTTTGTGATTTCGTTCTCTCTAAAAATATAATATTTAAAGTATTAATATGTATAATCGCGTGTTCCACGATATCGAAGCATTATTTTGAGGAGAAAAATCTGTTATGCAGACTCTTTCTAAATTAGTGAGTGTCACGATCAGATCAGTTGGGTTGGTCTTTATCAGGATTTTCCTAATCAAGGAATGACTCCATTCCTTGACATCTCATTTCAAAATATCATTGCATTTCTTGTTTTCAAATTTTATTTTCTCATTGTGTAGACATTCGATAGAATATATTTCCTTAAAAGAACAAGAACAACAAAATTTATATTTGGTTCCGTGCTCAAATATCCTGTGAGAATTTTTGGGATTTTTTCATAAAACATTTTGTAAGGTGCACGTTTGATGTGCGTGTGCGTGTGCGTGTGTGTGTGAGTGTGAGTGAGTGTATTTACGTGAGTTTGTGTGCTTAAGCATGACATAAGGAATGTCTATTTGCACTAGATGTTTGAACACTCATGCATTTTCTGTTCCTTTGTTTTTCACAAGTAGGACTTTCTTTCGTTCTGTTTGTCGCGAACGAGCCACAAGGGAGAGCAGAAGAGAGTTTCCAACGCTGGCAAACTCGTATACCTGCCAACTCCTAGACCAGCATCATATTCAGAACTTGAGTTTGCCTAATTTGCTTGTGCGGGAGTTAAATTTCATTGAGAAAAAAAAAAAAAATGTAAGGAAAACAAAAACCCCAAAGAAGAATAAGAACATAAAACAGAAAAGATCTTAAGATCAATTTATCTGGTGTATCATGTTTGTTTTAAAAATAAAAATAGCAGCAACAACAATGCATTGCAGCCTCAAAAAACCTGCTTAAACAAAACAAGGTGCACTAGTATGCACGTGTGTGTGTGTGTGTGTGTGTGCGGCTCATACATTGACATTTTTTTAGGAAGTAAATTACCGGATGTGATTTTCTCATAAAATAGTTGTTCTTTTTTTGCTTTTGCTTTATTTCTTAAAAGGTTGTTTCTTCTCCTTTCCTTATTGTGTTATAGTCCTTTGTAGAATTTCTTAAATTTTTCTTGGTTTTTGTGTTTCTGGCCACTTTTTTGTTCTTGATGTTATTACGAGCTATTGTCCAAAAAGGAGACAGAGTAAAATTGTAGGGCCAATCTTGACAAATTTTTATGAATGAATTGAAGTTTTTATGAATGAAATGCATATTTCGTTCTAAGTATGACTGATGATGATGTTCCTATGAAAGACCTACATGTAAGTTGATTTTAAGGTCAGTTTTATTTGCTTTCTTCTCGAGCATAAACGAAAATGTTTGTTGTTTGTTCGATGCATCTAATGCAATCCTAGAAAAGTGTTATATCTACATATGTATGTAATCCTGTTATTAAATTTGTCAACACAACAATTGGATTTATTTATGTACCCAAATTATATACACACGTTTCACATACATATTTCACAAAACAAGGCATAAGGAAAATATATTGCAATTAATGCAAATTAGCAAATAATATAAAATATATTGTATGTTTCTTGGTTAGTGGACAAATTCATAAACAAATTGCTGGAAAGATTTTTCCACTCCAGCTGTTTGTTGCAGAATTTTAAACCATTTCATTGATAATATTTTGCCATCCAACGTACGGCTGTGTAAAGTACAATCACATCTAAACTTTCCTTTCTGTTTGTGGACTTGGTCAAATCCGTTTTCAGAGAAAAATTACGCTGAATCAGTAAACTATTTAATTAAAAGTGTTTTAAAAAAGGTTTTCTTTAGGACAAAGTAAAAAACTTTCCTTAAATTTCTAAAAATTTGCTTTCCACTCCACAATTTTTTTTTTTTTTATATGAAAATAAAATGTTGTCGACATATTTTGCTTAGTATTCAGTGAATGCGCGAAATCCGTTTACAGATCTGCATTCAACAAAACCCTTAATTGAAACCACGACAACACAGCCCTTATTTTTGTCTGTGTAGAGTTTAATAGTATTCTGAAATATCTCACAGTTTCCCATAACATGTTAACAAATCATTAAAAAAGTTCAAACATATTATTCATGTTTGCCTTTTTTCTCCATTTCCTCCGTTTTATCATACACTCCATGTGCTTGACTTTCACAATTGCCAACGGAAAAATCCTAATTATTAATAACTTTTTCTAGATAAATGTTATGGGAAATAATCACAAAATAAAACAAAACAAACCCTTTTAGGAAACCTCATTTTCGCATTCAAACAAATCAACTATCTCTCCCACATTCCGAAAAGCAATCACGAAGGGGTACTTGAAGAGAGCAACCACTTTAAGGACACGTCAGAAGGCAGGCACAAAGGCAGGAGAAAACTGACTTCATAAGCAATGAGCCATAAACTGCCCGGGCATTTCAATCGCTATTGAGTTGCAGTTTTTAGGCACCCAGACACACACGAAAAACGTACTTTATTTTTTTCTGCCTCAAGAGTCCTTGGTAATTAAGAGAGATAATGTTTTGCGTGGGAATTTAAAAATTCTAAAAACAGCGGGATGCAAAGTTAGGAGAAGTAATTTGTTTAAGTTATTGTGTAATTGATTATGTCAAAAACAACACGGGCAAGTTTCGTCGTTTTGTGAAATTAATGATCCATGAAAGAGGACAATTTGTTTGTTTTTCTAAACAAAATGCAACCTGAACTTTTAAAGCTTTAAAGCTGAGCGTGTAGAATCACTTAATTATACAGTTTAACAGGTTGCGGTAAAATACACTCCAGGATGTGCTGCCGTATATGCCAAACATCGGATACTACCAGAAGTTGGTTCATTTATTGGATTGGTTTGGATTAAGGTGAATGAAAAATATGCTTCAGCTATTTAATGATGCTGGAGCGTTTTTGAACAATAAAGTAGCCTTGATTGAGCACTAGAATTAAATATAAAATTTTGTTTAAAAGTTTTCCTCGCATCTTGTTATATTTTATTTGATTATTTAGAATGGGCGGGATAACGAGATTGCGTTTTCTTTATTCGAACTACACCTGCACACATTTAGCCGCGTTACTAGGCTGACATGAAATTCCTCAAATGAACCGTAAAACAATACGAGTTATACGAGGCAAAAACATTATTTTTTTTTTCCTATATAGAAGTTATCCGCTACTTTTGTTTCCTATACCAAAATGATCAATCTCTTCACCTCTCTCTTGAGCAGAAAAGTTATCGATAATTATGTTTGTGTTTTGAAAAGTTATTGTTAACTTCACTTTTATAACGAAGAATAAAATTAGCAATAATTTATAACACAATTATAACAGACGTGAGCCAGTAAAGAAACAATTTTTAAGGTACTTTTGTGTATTAAACGAATACACGTATAATATTTGATAATAAAAGTACACTGGGAGGAAAATATGATTGTGTGTATGTGTGTAAAATACACAAAAAGAAACACATACTGCTGCTTGACTTGTTTAATCTTGAAGATTTCAGCAATTAAAAAAAGTATATCGTCCAAAGCCTTGAAGTGGAATTTGGAAAGGCAAACTGCCATTATCGAAAAAAGAGTCGCACACACGCACTCTCTCATACACATGCAAAGACACTGCAGTAAAACACTGTACTCGGCTTGTGCAGTGTGAGTGGAGTGTATCATGAAAATGATCGTCTTCTCAGTGTTTTGATATAAAATTGAACCTACAAAAAAGTAAAACCTTCTATTCATTCACTATTTCGTTGTTTTTATTGATCTGCTGCTTATTTACACATGCGAGTATACGAGTATAATCAGACCGGAAATGAAACCAGATATCCTTTAATACAAATAATAACACATACGAGTACTCATTTATGTTCATGCTTTAATAAAGCAATAATAATAATGATGATCGTATTAAGTGATAGCTTTTGTTAAATGTAGTCTTTCACAAATGGGGAGTAATTAAGACGGTTGATTGATGAAGCGTTAAGTTGAAGTAAATTCAAAAGGATTTTTAATACATCTGAGTATTATTCGATATTTTATTCAGGTGTTGTGTTAAACTACTAACAATCAATTCGTTACAGATAGACAAAGAATCATTATTTTAAGCTGGAAAACTGTTTTAAATTTATTCAATTTATGTTTGTGACCGAAATTTGCTGACTTTCTCGTTTGAGATGACTTTGAAAGGACTATTTTAATTTCCTCATTAACAGTCATAAAGTGCTCGAAACGCTCTTAGCACACAAATAACACTCATGCTCGCTTGACCAGAGTCTCAAAACCAATAATTTCCAGTCGGGTGCCTGGATGGGTGAGCTGGTAGAGTATTCGAACAACAATCCAGAGGTCGTAGGCTCGACTCCTAATAAAGACACGGAGCATTTCTCCAGACAAGCGAAAAAACTTTTTGTTCTTTGTTAAAGACAAAAAGGTAAAAATAGCATAAAGACAGCACAAATACTATATGGCAATACGGATTCAAAACTGTCAATTCTTTCATTTTGTGTCCTTGAGGAAAATATAACTTCTGCTCTGCTTTCTTCCTCTCAGTTTTTGTTCAAGTACGTGGACGATATCACTTAACCTCAGCTTATAAGTGAGTAAATAGTGCATGCACAAGAACACTAATGCAGAGAAAGTTTCCGGGTCATAATCTGAGAGAGTTTACGTTTTAAAAATAATCATTATCCAAGTGTCTGGATGCTCACTACACACATATAAGACGCTCTTCCTCTTCGTCCACCACAAACTGCTGCTGCAGTATTTAGTTTCTTTTAAAGAAACTACAAAGTCGGGGTATAAGTGACATTTAATTGTTAGGTCCTTAAAATAAAGCAGCGGTCCTGTGTTCGCTTACGGCTGATTACATTTAATGGAATCGAACCTGGAAATCTCATCTAAAAGTACTTTCTTAGAATCATGGAATATAAATTTTTATTATTTTGTTTCCTTTTTGTGGAAAAAATATTACTGCAAGTGGGTTTTTTTTCGGTACAACTTTAAGTATAATTTTTAAATGTAATATAACGATATCAGTTAGACTTTGTTCCGTTAAAGGAAACACTATCGGCCCTTAAGGACCAATTTCATGAAGTTTGCAAATTATGGTTTTCTTTCTTTGCTATTTATGTTCTTAAAATTATTACCAAGTGCCAATTTTTAAATATATACAAGTAAATTAACTTCATGCTCGAAAAAGTTTAAGCCGTGCCCAAGATTTTTTTTCTGTAAAACCCAAATTTCTTTTTGTATTTATTTATAATTCCCAACAGGCTCGTTTTGTTATTTTCTTTTTATTTCTTTTTTATTGAAAGAACATAAAAAAATATATAAAGGTGTTGGTATTGTTGGGATCGTTGTGTTCCCAAAGATAAAAAAAAAAAACTTAACTGTTTTCTATTAAATCTGTGTTACCTACTTATAATAGCAATTTCCTCCTGTTTTTAGACGCATAATTTAATAACAATTATTAAGTTTTCAATGCAGCAGCAGCAGCAGCAGCGGCAGCAACAACAACCAAAGACCAAAACAAACTTCGTGCGAACCAAAGTAAAGTCTTACACATGCACTTAAAAGTTGAAGCAGCAACAGGTTTTCGTTGCTTGTTTTATGATTTCCTTCCGTTTTTGGTCAAAAACTTTATACGTTTAACTGTAGCTTTTCCTCTTTTTTACGTGAAAAGTATGAAAGACAACTAAATACAATACAAATTAGCCATAAGAACAATTAATAAATATTATTATTTTTTTCTTTCTGCAATTTAATAGTAACAGGTTTTAAAGGTGTATGTGGGTATTTGTGTGTGTGTGTGTGTGTGTGTGCGTTTGTGTTTCTTACTGGTTTAACAAGTATTGATCTTCCTTTTTTTCAATTGCATGGATTTAAAGCTGGGCTCAGCAATCATTTATATGCATCGTGCGTAAATTGAACGATTGAACGAATGTGTGTACGTGGTATTAAACAAAAAAAAAACACACACACACGTCTGTACATATTTACATACACACATAGATACATACTTAGTTGCAGTAAGAACACAAGTGCCCAAGCGTGTACACTCGCATGTGTGTGAAGCATTAGCCAGTCGGCCAACAAGTCATCCATTCATGCAATCATCCATTCATTCAGTCATCCCTCCAGCCAGCCGTTGGTGCACTTCTATTGCTGTTATTTGTTGGAAGCTCATTTATTTAGCTGGAAGACCAGCCAGATCTGAACGTAAACACATTTGTGTCATGATGTTGTTGTTTTGGTTTTTTCTATTTTATTTTAAATAAACAGTTGACATCCGATTTACATTAACACATAACACGCCGGCAGATACGCAGACAGACTGACAGACAGACGGGCAGAATAAAAATTAAAAAAACAAAAAAAAAAAATAGTTACTTTGCGCTGCTGTTTGGCTGCATGTTTTTTCGCCCCGTTTTACCCAGACTGCAGGGTGGTGACATGAGAAATTGTTGGAAGACAATTGAGACACCTGCAAATGCAAGAAAATCTAAATAGTTTCTAGCCCAAAAGTCACTTTAGAACTGTTTAGATTTCGAAAATGTTTCTAAAACCAATTTCAAACCTTTAAGGACCTTAACCTGTCCTTGCATTGTGGTAAAGAGACTCACAGCTTTGCCAAGTCCATACCCACAACAACTTATTAGAGAGAAAAATTACTGCGCAGACTTTCTAGTTCTTATACTTGTATGAGACCAAGTGCTAAATAAAAAAGTAATCAATTTTTAATACAGATATTCTCACAAATTCGTATTAGCGTTTAATGGACTTTCTTGCTGCTATTTTGAAGCTACAACTCTCTCAAAGCCCATTTGGCGGCTTTCTTGTTTTATCTTCACTTTTTTTTGCATTTTCCCATCATCATGTTTCGACACTTTCTTGATATTCATTTGATATTCTCATTATTAATTTGAGTATTTTCATTCTAAGTTGGATTTGATTAGGTGCAAAGTTGTGGTGTTAAAAAAGCCAATAGACATTTTTTAGTTGGGCTTATAGGCACATGCAACACTTACGAGTAGATGCCTCCGTTGAGCTCAAAACTTAAATCGCATGTTGTGTTTAACGCCTTTTGAAAGTCCCTTCGTAACTGACATTATTTTTTTATTATTTATATTTTTTCGTAATTAGTTGTTGTTGTTGTTGTTTGTGTTGTATACTGAAAGTATTACAAACACAAAATTTACAAGTGTGTTTTTATTTAAAGCGTCGAATGAGGGAGAGAGGTACGTGTTAAACAAATGATTAACCGGAAGTTTATATTTTATACACATCTTTCATTGTTGTTGTTGTTGTTGTTGTTGCAGTTGTCAATGTTGTTGGTGGTGTTAAGTATACTCGTTGTTATTATTGTTGTTGTTGTTTTTCAATTTACAATAGAAAAAAAATCTTTACGCAAGCGCCCTTTTTATTTAAAACATTTTTGTTTTTTTCCTCCATTTTTCAAAAATAATTTTTTTTTTTTAATTATATCAATACAAAACTATTGAATGAATTTTTGGTATAGAATTGATCTTGAAAATTTCTTTTGTATACTTTCTTTATATCAATTCAATTTGTCTTTATAGTTTTCGAGAAAAAGATTTCGTTTTTCTGGCACACAATGGAAATGAGGAGACACGTGTTGTTTTAGATTTTCGTTCAGAATCTTTCGTATACCTTTATTTTGTGTGTTGGAGTAGGGATTGCATTTTATTGAGTAGTTTCTTGTTAAGGCTGGCGATGTGGCAGTCGGGACCAGTGTTGACGAGAACGAGTAAGAAAAACTAAAAGCAAATTCAGTGCAGTTTTGACGCAGACACGAAACAACTCCCCAAACGAAAAATTAATAAGATCTTTAAAATGCTAAAATTCAAATTATGAAATTATAATAAAACCAGTACGATTTTTCAATAACATCAGAAGGTTAGAGAACCTGCAAAACCAGCAAAAATGTTGAACCGAAGTCAGGCATTTGAGAGGATGGACTCACAATCCAGTTGCATGAATTCTCATGGTGCTGGGAACCCATGATGAGTCAAAAATGATTGTTTATTAGTTCGATTCCAGTTAAATCCAACAATTTTCTGCATTTTTTCCATATAAAAAAAAATCATCGCAATATTTTTCCCACATAGAGTTTCCAGAGTGAAGCTATTTGCTGATTCAGCCATCAGCGTTTTGTGTCCATGTGAAACATAAACAACAAATATAATCTCTCTTTTGCCACAAACGCGTTTTTTCAGTCACTGACATCGCTTTGTAGGTCAGACAAATATTTCACTGATTCAGCGTATTATTTGATTGAAAGCATGTGAACAAAGAATTTGTTCAGCAAGAATTTGTTTAAAGTAAATATGCTGTGATTTGTCCTTTCCAGTAAACGTTGAAACTACAACCAGGAATACTTCTTGATTATATAAAAACTGGGGCTGAAATCCATATAGGGGTCTCGCATTTAACAAGGATCGTAAATGTATCCTCCAAAAACAATCATAATTCTGTTCTCTAGTTAATTTATTTATTCACAATAAAACTGTAGAATGAGAAATTTCTTTATTACGGAATCGTAATCGTGTTACGCCTGCTCAAACATTTGTCTTTTAAATTTAATATTCATTGCTAAAAACTCTTGTCGCAGTAGTCACAACATGATTGTGTTATTTCTTCTGATATTAGAATTAGAAGATTGACATTCAAGTCAAAAGTTTGGGCTGAAATTTGTTTTCGATTGCAAAACAATTTAAAGTCCCATTAAAGCCAAAGTTATACAAATTCGGATATGCTGAGATGAACTCGAAAGTATTCCACAGCCCAATGCTCGAGTTTTTCTCAAGGAATTCCACAACAAATTTTTTTTACTACATTTAGACAGTAGAAAATTCCCTCGTTTCAGATTAACAAACAATTTATCAAGGCAAATATCTTAACAATTCACATTCGTTTACTTGCGCAACAGAGGGTTAAAATTTGAATCAAATGATAATTTCGAAACAACCCCCAAAATAATTGTCTGCAAAATACCAGTACCAGCAACAGCTGTTAAATCCTTTTCTTATAAATTCTCTGAAAACTTGTACGCAAGTATTGTGTATTTTTTTTTAGCCTATAGGCGCTTCCTGTTTGTCTTCTGCGTACACTTACACTAAACTTAATTTCAATACTTCTTCATCTTGTTATAGAAAAGCAGAAAAAAAAGCAAAGGACCTCCTACTTTTTGTCTCGTGTTTCGACAAAAGAAGAAAAGTGGTTTTCCCTTCTACATCAAAGTGTTGCAATCTCAGTAAATACAAAAATAATTGTATGGGCAATCCCTTTATTTTTTGCATAAATAAATTACAACTCAATACAAATATGAAATTTAGTATTATATAATATAATATAATAGATTTTTTTTGTCGTTAAATGACAATTGCCGAATAAAAAACAGCAAATTTTCTTCTTCAGTCATTTATTTCTGCCGCGAACAAAGCAATTGCAATATGGCACACACCATTTGCGTACCCATTAAACAGCCATCAAATAATTTCGTTCATGTTTTCCATTCTTCTCATTGTACTGCACTTCATTTGCCCTTCTTTGATGTGCGAGTGAGTGAGTATTCATGGTACGCATGTTTTGGCTTTCTTCTCTTATCGCTTTGTGATGATACGCGCTTATGCCAACGATGCTTCCTTATTGATGCAGTGGATAATTATGATTTGTTAATCATTTTCCCATTCAAATGCAGTGAATATTTGCGCCTTGTTTTAGGCTTAAAGATAAAGTATTATTGGTCTTGGAATATGGAAAATTTTACGTTGAGCCAATGTTGAATTTACATTATTTCACCGGTTTTTATTTCCCTAAACGCGTGACACCTTGTTATGTGTTTGTAAACAAAATGTTGGTCGTGAAAGGTCAAAAGATTCAAAATTGTTGTCTTGTTTTAAATATAATTGGGCGAATCAACGAACAGGCCCTGAAATGTTGTGACATTTAACATAAACAAAACATATACTTGGAATTTCGTAGATTTTCGTTTCTTAAGGCCGATACTGGGTTCAAAATTTCATGCGAAATTCTATCAAACTGTGTACTTCGTGTATTCGTACGAAATATTTGGAAAATCAGCAGTACTGAGTTTTTTTAAGCAAAAACACCCAAAATGTATCTGGCAACATGTTGCATAATTCAAATTGTTTCTGACATCATGTATTTCTTCAGCTGCACTATAACATAAGTACAGCCTTTTTTGCACGAAATTTGAAGCAACAGCTGATCAGTTTTTCTCTTTTGATATTTGATTTTTCAATTTACATACACACATACATACTTAAAATTAAAAAAGAGAATGTAAATACATACAAAATGAATTAATAATTTTTATAGAAATCATTAAATAGTAATTTTTTTTCATTCATCTATTTGCAATCTGTTAATAAATGTTCACAATATTACGCAAATTTTTTAATAAATTTAAACATTGCGTAAGACGAAGACATACAAACAGAAAAATATACATACACCTTTACACATATGGATGTATACAATTAAATACTTAATAGCACTTAAAAACAATATTTGAATTTATATATTGTATTTATCAAATCAATATTTCGTAAAAGGCAGGTCTAACACGTGAACCCTTTTTAACCTCACTATTTGCTCACTGTCATCCAATAAGGCATTGGCCAGGATATTTGTGTGATCACTGAGCCTATTTCGTCCTTGATAGAGCATATTTTTAAGTCTCGGTCTCTTAGATTGGTATCGCTGCAATACCTCAATATGTGAGATGCTCGCAGTTCCCAATAGTTGTATCCCCTCCAAAGTCCATATTGGCTTTAGGATGGGTTCGTATTTAAATTATTAAGCTACCGTTTACATATACTTTTCATAGGAATGAATATATCTTTTGCCACCTTTTTGTTAAAATCCAAAGTAACAAAATATATGGGCTTTGTTTACAAATATAAAACAATAAAAGATAAAAACCGTAAAATTATGTGAAAGCGCGGAATAGGCAACATTGGGTACATGTCAATTTTTTCATTGCTGAAAAAATTTCGTGCATTCAATCTCAGCACGGGGCCGGGGCCTTAGAGTGGCGTGTTCGTGTTGCCTGCCATTTTCATTGTTTAGCAACAAAACAGGATTGTTGCTGGATACATGCCAAAAGTTTAGTCAAAATCAAAAGAGTATCACTTGTGTAACACCTTGTGCATGAACAATTTATGTAAATTTGTTTCCCCGTGAAATTTTGTAAACAGTATTTGGCTGCAAACTTTGAACTTGAAACAGTTTAAGATGTCAATGTAAAGTTTTTGTTTGTTTGTTTATTAAGATATTACAAGCACTATAGATATAGTTGTTTACTCTTCAAATGATTTGATACGTTTCCATTTCTACACATTTCAAATTTCGGGACGACTGCCATCAGTCCAGTCATGCATCGGAAAACTTGCGCTAACCTGCCTAAAGCGAACAATGAATGAAACACTGCGGCAATATCTGTTTCTAGGCTCGGTTGTTAATTGGTGTTATGATTTTTGTTATGTTGTTGTTGTTGCTGTTGTTGTTATTGTTTTAATCTCTTAACAAAATCCCTAATAATTCCAGCATATACAAGAAAAAAACAAAACGCAGCAGAATCTTAAAAAACGCGCAGGCGCACGTGCTTTAACCGGAAACACCATATACGAGTACATACATAAGTAAGTAAGTCTGTGTATTACTGTTGTTTTTTTATGAATTTTGTTGTTGCTGTTGTTTCATTTGAAACGAAAAATGTATGTAATAGTATTTGTTGTTTGTCAAAAACAGAAATAAAAATCGTTTGTTTGCTTGTTTGTACTTTTAACCAAATGTTCAAAAGGTATCTTCTTCTTGTTTTTTGTTCTCTCCTCTGTCCTCTGTCTTCTGCCTTTTGTCTTTGATGAATTTATTCTTCAAGTACATACTTTAAGCCCTAAGTTTGTGTGTTGCTTGGAAATGTGTGTGTATGTACATACATATTTAAACATACAAACATTCACACATATGTATGGATGTATGTAGATATTTTTTTGTTTGATTTCCGTTTTTGAAATATGATGACATTTCTTGTCCGAAAACGAATACCGGACGGACAGAGCCAACAGCTCTTTAGGCAGACAATGCGATACAAGTACATTAATAAACAAATAAAATACAACAAAAAACAACAACAACGAGAAGAACAACAAAAATAAGAAATTAATAAAGTTTAAACAAAATTTATGATTTAATACCTAAAAAACTGATGTTTAAAGAATTTTAATTTTTTCTCTTTTGTTTTTTCTTTTTTTGTTTTTCTTTTTTTTTTTTTTTTGAATACGATTATGCTGTTTGTTCTTAAGGACTTACCAAAATTTATTCACTGAGCGACTGATAAGAGTTCATTAAACGTTGCTTGGCTGAATTGGCAAAAAAAAAAAAAAAAAAATTCAATAATGAAGACAGAGCTTTTTGCATAATTTTCTTGTTTAAATGCTGTTGAAAAGAAGTGATCGCCGCCGTTATTAATTTATGATCCTCTAACCATTTAGTCATTTGTGACAGTCGACCATCAAAAGCGATTCACTTGTCCAGTATCGGTGCTGAATTATAAGCAGGATGTGGTCAGTCATAAAGAAGCGTAATTTATCATGGTCAGGCGTTTTTATTGATGATTTAATTCTGGTTTGTGTTAAGGATCATAAAAATTGTGTCTAATGCGAAGGATTATGCCTTTTATGGATGAACGATTACAATATGATTTATTCGAATAACATTGAATCGAATAAAAATGCAATACATTATCAGAATTTCGTACAACATTGAAATGAAATGTCTTAAAGTACTTATTTCATAATATTAGTTTTATATTATATAAATATCCAATACAAAACTGCAAAGTTTTTTCGCTGGCCTACAGAACCTCTCAAAGTGCTTGCAATCAATCGAAGCTAAAAAGCTCTGGACTGTTCGCCGAACACTCTGCCAAATCATCCATCGAGGCATTCCATCCAGCCTGTACAATTTCCTTGTATTCCTGCCAGGCACTTAAGGCCTCCAAAAACGTTTTGCGTTCTTGTTTATCTACAGATGGATGAATCTTTGTTTCGTTGTTTGCGCAATTTATGATCTCGTTCACCCTGTTTGTAGTGCCGTCAGTTTTTTGTGTCACACTTTTCATCTAATTGGAGAACAAAAACATTTTAAACTACATAAATCACAATATTGAGGCTAAACTTATTTTTATTTTACTCGGAAGGATATCGAAATGCTGTCGCAGACTACAAAAACTGAGTTTGATTTTATTAACTTGAGCAATTGGTACATTTTACTCGTCACAAATTTGTTTTAGTATTTTTGAATTATATCCAGACGTTCTTAAACGTAGGCCTGCATTGCAACATACTTTAAAAACTTATATTGCTCCTATCTCGATTTAAGACAGTTGTAAAAGGACTTCAAAGAAATGTGTATGGTGTAAAGGAAACAAGATTTTCTGTGCGCTCATATTTCGTCTTACATGAAAATACTTGGCAGTAAATCTGAGAGCTGCATTTGCCAACACAAACAAACACTGATGCTTAATTATATTTAAAAAAGTTATTTATTATTATGGAAAATAAAAACAGCTTTAAAAATTAACACAAACGCCTTTTAAGACAGGTTTTTATTTAAATGTAATACCTCTTTTTTCTTTCTGTACTCGCACTATCTAACAAGAGGGAACAATAAAAAACTAAAGACAAACGCCATTTTGCCTCAAACATCGTTTAACTAAAAAAACTCGCTGCTTGCCAAACCCCCTACGCTTTTCAAAGATTTTAATACCATTTAATAAAATGAAAAAAAAATAGAAATCATTAAGCAGTCAAAGACAATCAAAAAAAATGTTCAGCCAACAACTACAAGTTTAAAATAAAAAAGTAATAATAATAAACTGACAATTCAACCAACCCATTTAACACAAAAACCAACTTTCAAATACACAATTTTGTACTCACGCGCACACACACACACACACACACACATTATATATGTGTGTGTGTACGTATGTGCTTCATACATTTGTATGTGTCTGTTGTATGCTTGAATTCTCTTACAATATATGAAGTTGAAATGGTCATTTCTTATAAACTTTAAGACACGAAAAGCTTTTTTATACTTGAGCAAAGATTTGAAATTCAAATATCAATCCAACATTAACCAATCGCCATCGACAATTATAAATATCCACAGACAACAAAAACTTTGCCAACGAACAAGACGGACAGACGGACAGACAGACAGGCTTTTGTACTCACATACATACATATGTACGTATGTATGTATGTGTGTTTGTAGTCACATAAAGACATTCATGTGATCGCAAGAAGACATTGTCACAAACATTATTAACCATTTATCCATCGAATATGCACTTATAAACTCATGCACATTAAGTGCCAGCTAATTTGTCTCGGCTTGCAGGTCCTAAAAGGATGTTGTCTTTATTTAGCTCACAAAATCTCTTAGTTAGTAGAAAAGGTAGTCAAAAGCAATAAACTTTTTGTCCAGAAACTTGTTAGTTTTTCAATAAATAGATTTGCTGATGCAATAAAGAGTTTTGCTGCTCTTATTTTGCCCCGCACTTTTTGGTAGCCAAAGAGCACAATTCACATTAGAAAGCATTGCCTCCCATATGAAGTTAGAGAAATGCAGAAGCCTGTAAATAGCAACAGCGCATATAACGCGTAGTGTGGGCTGGCTCAGCTTCAGAATTGTCAGATAAAAGCAGACATTTTTATGGAATATAAACAACATTTTGCTTGTCCCAAGATATCATATAGCGTTACTCGTAACGTCAATTTCAACTGTGACTCGACTTCCAGTTGCGTTCGACAACGTGGGACAGGTTCCCAGTTCTATTTTAGCATATGAAGTTCTACTATTCGAATGAGCTGACAACTTTCAATAATAATTGACAATGACGTGCAATGGAAAATTTATGTTGCCGCATCGTTAATTCGTGTGAGTCAGCCTCTTTCAAGTCACTGCCTAACTTCAGAAAACACGCGTTTGAAGATGAAACAAGAATTGGGTAAAAGAAAACTTATTGTAAGTCTACTTAAAACGAACAATAAAGTGAGTGGCCGGCTACATCATAAAAAAGATCTCATTGTGTTTGGCAAAAACTGTTAGACAACTGAAGAAAAAACGACAATGATGGCGATCACGAGCGATGCTTATGTTGCGGCTGATGCTGCCGATTGCTCGTTTCGAGTTCATGTTGCTGATGAGTTTTGTTTTACAGAGAATCAACGACAACCCACTTGCATTGAAGTTGGTGTGGCTTCAATTATAATTTTATTTAAATTTCATGCAATTCTCATTCGTTACAAAAAAAAACACACTAATCTAAACATAAATTAAATTCAAATTTTACATGTTTTTTTTGTTGTTGTTGTTTATTTCTGTGTTTGTTTTTTGGTTTTATGTCATCAATGATGTATTCAATTTATGAAGCCCCGCTGTTGTTCTGTGGTGTTTAATAGACTGAGTTTGTTTGTGTGTGTTTTTCTCTTGGCCATTTTGTTTTATTGTTATTTTTTTCGCTTGATGTTTTTCTTAACAATTAATGATTATTTAATTAAACATTTGTTTGCTTTTTTTGGGAGCTCTGAATTGGTCTTCATTTGTTTGTCGAATTAATTTTGTGAATACGGCAGGCAGGCGGCTGTGTGCGTAGGCTGGTTAATATTCTTGTCCTAAAATGGCCCTCGGCTTGCGTTTTAACTGAAGCACACCATGATGTTGATATTTAAAATTCTATTAATGATTTATTTGTATAATGAATGCAAAAATTAAATCTTAGAAGGTGTTTGGAATATTCAAAAATACAACATTTTTATATATGCAGCAGAATAATGAAATAGTATGTAAATACAAAACATGCGAAACCATTATAAAATTTTAGCAAAAAATTCAAATAACATATAATGAAATAAAATAAATTGAAATCAAATAACATAAAATATATTAAAGTAAAAAATAAAATGAGTAGGTAATAAAATTTTAAAAAAATACGTAAAAAAATATAAAAAATTAAAAGAAAAAAAAAATTAAAATTTGTGGGTGTAAAGTATGGGGACGTTTCGGAGGTGCCATATTTTTCAGGGTTCTCAAGTCTACTAACGAGCAGGGTAGCAGCTATGAAATGTCTTCATATAGACAATTATAAAAACCAACAAAAAGCAGCAAACAAATAAAATTACTTGTTTAAAATGTCAAACAAAATAAAGCAAAAATTAAAAAAATTAAACAAAACCTAAAGAAAAACGAAATAAAGCGCAAATAAAATAAATTAAGGTAAAAGAATTAAATAATATAAAATAAAATGAAACAGAATAAAATATTGTACAAACATGCAAAAAGAAACTATTTATATTAAAAATTAAATTAAAGTAAAATAAACTAAAATAAAAAATAACAAAACAAAGAAATATAAATATATTGTATAAAATAGTTCAGTAAAAAGTAAAAATTTCCATCAGAAAATGTAAATAAAATATGAAATAAATTAAAATAAAAAAAATTAAAATATAAATGAATCGAATTAAAGCTTTATGTTAATTAAAGAAAAATTGATGTACTTTGGCACTCAAAATGCCGCAGGGTGGATGCTGCAAGAAATTGGTTTGCGAAACAATTGAAAAATGAATTCAATTAAATAAAATTCGCACCCCCGAAACCATAAACTGAGTTCGTTCCTATTAAATAACCCATAAAAAAGTTTTGGACTAAAATCCAAAAACACCTATTAGAAAAATAATAATAGATATTTGCCCACAGTCGACAACAACTCTTTCAAAGATTGTGACACAGGGTAATTGTGACTGTTGAAATGTTTCTTTAAAATAAACGTAATTTTAACAAGTTGCTCAAATGCTGAATGTATAGATGTGTGTGTTTACTCTTGTATATATAGAGTCAACTGAAGGAATTATATCATTTAAATAAATCATAACAGAATTTTGCATAATAATTAATTAACAAAAAACCAACTTCAGAAACTTAATTAGTCTCCAAATAATATATTTCATGGCGGTTGTGTTTTCGCACAGCAAATTTTAACACTTCTAATAAATTTTACCGATCGTACTCGTATAGTGGGAAAAATACTTAAACGTACTTTTAGCTGGAGAGAAGAAAATCGCTGGCACAAACAAAAACACAACTGACAAGAAACAAAACGCAAAACGCAAAACGAACGAAACACATTTAAAACAAGATTGTTGTTGTTGTTGTTGGTTTTGTTTCACTAAATAGCAAATAACTATAGATAGAGATTGGCTAAAAAAAAAACATTATTAACTCACCAACACTCGCTCACACACCCGCTCGATCGCGAGCTACTCTTTCTCATGCACCGAAAACAAAACAAACAAAAAAGTATCTAAGCGAGTTCGCAGCCAACTCACACAGATGCTTCGCCATCACCATCAACATCGCCACGACCACCACCATGACAGGAATACTTGTATTAATGAATGAATTTCAGGAAAATACTCGTAAATGAGTTTTCAATGACAGACAGAGAACGGGAGCGTGTCCGTGTGTGTTCGTGTGTGTGCGAGTGTGTGCGAGAGCTGCGGCTGTTGAGCACATTGTAGGGCAAAAACAAACTACACAAAATAAGGCAGCAAAAAAAAAAAAAATAAAAAATCCGAAAGGAAAACAACTTCAAACGTTGGCTCGTTGCGAGTTTAGTTCACAAACGGATGTCTAAGGTGCAAGAGGTACGGACGGATACGCGCATACGTATGACCAAAACGAAAAAGAAAAAAAAACTAAAAATTACAAACCGCAATATGTTTTAATTAGCAAAAGCGTTTCAAAGTCGAACAGATTCTTCGAAGAAGTCGAAAACTATTGGCAAGTGAATACCAGCCAAGATTAATCTTGAAGCCGAAATACTAAAACATTTTATTGCAAATGAGTGGAAAATTTCGTACGTTTATCACCAAATATTCAAGTGTTTATCTAGGCAAAAACAACAACAAGAATTATAAAATCAAATTTAATTTCGAAACAATTTGAACCCCTCCTGAAACTCAATTTAAAGCAATTTTAGTGTCCAGCAATTTTTATGTTAATAATAATATTGCAAGTACCACCAGCATAAATGCTTTCATACTTTCTGTGAAATAAATTTAAAATGATGTCAAATCGAATGACAAGTGACTAAATAACAAAACCAAAACCAAACGAGAAGCAGCATCAGCAGCAAAAGAAGAAGAAAAATATTAATATCAATTAAAATACCCGGGGATTAGCAAGAAATTCCTACTTAAGCATCCCCCATAATTTAAACTCGATCGTAGTTGTTGAAAAGAATTTTGCTGCGCATTGCGTATATTCCATCCACGTGCGTGTGTGTGTGTGTGTGTGAGTGTGCGTGAGTGCGTGTGTATGTGTGAGTGTGTGCACGCGCTTGTGTCAGTGTCAGTGTAATTGTATGTAAAAGTGCTTCGTTCAATTAAAATACAAAACAAGTCAATGACGTTGATTTTCAAATCAAAGGAAATTGAATTTTTTGTCAACGCCAAAAACGAACTATTCAACCAGAAGACATGCCGCCCTCTGCGTTTTTAGTTGGTTCTACCATTATAACAACACCCGCTTGTGAAATCTCAGCACAAAACAAACCAGCCTTGCAAATATTGTCGTCGAACTCACAAACCTCCCCCACACGCCACAGTCTCAGTCCTCACATAAAAATCGAGTACTGTGCCAACAACAATTGTCACACACTGCAGAACTTCAACTGTTTGAACACCAGTGACTTGAGTGACAAATCAACGAACATGGTCTTGCAATCGTACAACAGTTATGAACAGTATCACCTGCCCCAGCAGCATCACGGCCAGACAGCGGCAACCGTGTTGGCCCAACACTCGCCGCCGATATACAATACAAGTACAGCCACCAGTTCACCCGCCGCTCTAAATACTCATCACCAGCCAGCGAATCAGCAGCAGCAGCAGCACCAGCAACAACTCCAGCCACACCAAAGTCTACCGCAGTATCAAAACTTGTACAACAGTCCGCCACATCATCAGCAGCATCTCAGCAATCTATCCGCAACCCATAACCTCAGTAGCGCTACCAACCAGCACCAACATCATCACCTGCAGCAGCACAATCATCACCAACAGCATCAACCACAGCAGCACCAACAGTCACACCAACAGCAGCAGCAGCAGCAGCTGCAGGCCCAACAACATCATCTTCATCATACACAACATCAACATGTGGCGGGTCATCAACAGCAACAGCAACAGACTCAGCAGCGTTTGTCCGGCGGCAGTAACAGCAGTGCAGCCTCTTCCCTGTCCTCGACTAATTCATCTGTCAACACAAACGTTCCTTCCGCCACACCAGCTGTTCCATCTTCGACTGCTCCCCCCACAACGACGTCCTCCGCCGGGGTTAATTCTCTAACGGCCTCCTCCTCCTCCCCTTCGTCGGCATCTTCAACGGCTGGTCCGTTTTTGTCAGCCGCCTCCTTGGGCATTAGCTATTTCAACGATTCCATACCGTATGTGGGCGACTATTCGGCCACCACAGGCCATCTTTACACCGACATAGATGCAAATTTTTTTAGTCAAGGTAAATTCAAACAAAAAGAAAACTAAATAACTTTCGGCGGGTCCACACAATCTAGCGACCGAACGAGATTCGCACGCGCGGACAGCTTTACAACGTTGCCATTCTTTTAAAAAAACAACATACATGTATGCACTTTCATATGTGCATGACCAGCCTGACAATGCACTTAGTTTTCAATGTACATACATACATACATACATACATACATACATACATACATACATACATACATACATTATTCTTAAATTTTATTACGCCTAAAAAAGACACTAGAACTTGTGATTGAGACGAAGACAAATCAGCGAAAACTCAGGTAGTAGGAAAAGCGCAATCAGCTGATGATGGGCGCCGTAGCTGGGCCTGGAGTCATTGGTGATCAGTCGCCAAGTTTTGATTTCTTACTTATAAATAATATGAGCACTTAAGGCCAGCATAAAAATTGTTTATCGTGTGATTAATTTCCAAAAATTAAAATAACTTAAAATTTGAGTGTCGCGAGGATTGATTCGGTGAGTGTTCGTCCAGTCCAGTCCAGTCCAGTCCAGAGATTTTGGAAGTTTGTGCAGACGTGCAAAGTATTCTCATAGCTTCGAGTACACTATAAAAAAACAAACATTTTCTATTGCAATAACAATTAAAAGTTTGTTTAAATTTGCAAACTAACGCTTCTAATCACAGCCTTCTTCATAAAAAATAATTTACGTTTCTCAAAGTTCTGTTAGAAACATAAAATAGTGTCGGAATGGTGGCTGGTGGTTTGTAAATTTACCATTCGATTTTAAAGTTGTTGTTCCAGAATAAAAACAATCTTTTCTCAGCCCCTTATTTTTAACACTTTTATCTAGTCTTGGAAAATTCGTTTATTGGCCGTTGCAATTAATTTATTTATCGTGCATTTTTCTTCATGGGAATGTTTTCCAATTAAATTTCGAACTACGATTATCAAATTTTACATCGGGCCAGGATAAGTGACACTTTTTGGAAAACTGCTCGTATTTTCTGCAAAAGCATATTATGAATACGTTTTTAAAAACTAATTAAATTTCAGCCCATTTAGTTTTCGAGCGATCACAGTTAGGCCGTGGAAAGCCCTCTGATATTAGATGAAAGGCTAAATGGACATCTTCATGAAATTCAAATATTCCATGCAAAACTTTACTGGCGTACCTTTCAAGAACATATTAATTTTTTCTGAATAATTAATAAATAAGTTAAAAAATAGGCAGATATGTTTTTGGCAACATACGAACACGATTCGATGGTTGTGTGTTCGATACACTTCCGTAACTCGAAGTTCTACCAAAGACTCCGGGTGTTTTCAAACTCTCAAATAGCAAAATACTTACCTGTTGTATTCGCCAAACTATCAAAGCGACTTGTCCGAAACACGTGTACAGGAATCACTCAAGAAATCGGCTACTTTTACTACCAAATTTCGTGACAAGTCACTTGCTTGCCTGTGTTAGAATAATGTCACATAAATGTTGTAATTGGGATATGATTCGAATTCAATTCCATACGATTTGATTTGCAAACCTCTTATTATTTCTTAAGAGACTGTTAAAATGCAATTTACTTCCGTACACTGAAATTAAACTTTTTCACAATCCAATTGAACTTCCGATATACTGAAAGCCAACAATTGGCTCTTCTCGGACTTGTCTTTTAAAAGTAGCATTAATGTTTTCACTGAAACTAGATTTTGAGCAGTTTTTTTCCATAGAAAATGTTATATTTTTAACGGCTATATCTCGTAAATCGTTTGGACTGTTTTTAGGCCTTAAGCATTATTGTAGGTTGGAAACAGTGCCAAAACAAACTAATTCAAAAATATGGAAAACTTGCTCATTTGGCCAACAAATATGTTTGCTAGTGCTTTGTTCCAGTGCTACGCAATATAGTATTCCTCTAATTAACTAGTTAACACTTCAATTTGAAACTAGTTCATCCGGCAACTTCAATTATAAAATAACCCGACCAACTTTATGAGTAGCAATTTATTCCTGGTAGTTTATAGCTCTTTTTTTTTTTTTCTTTAGATAAAAACTTCAACTAAAGCGTCTAATAACGCCTTGAGGAAAAACTTTCAATATTAAAAATAGGCGTCTAATACATAATTATAAATTGCGGCCACCAAGAACGTGTTAGCAAGTACGATTTTTTTTTTTAAGATTTAAAAGAAATCATGTAAAGTTAACACTAAAGTGTAATAAAGCAACAAATAATACTGTAGAACAGGAGAGAACAACGCATTATAATAAGATAAATGTACAGGTATCGGCGATTTAAAAGTTTTCATCTGCAGATCATTAAAAACTTTGCGCCCTTGTGAAGTAAACCAAAGTCGCATGTCGTGTGGTACTTAGGTTTTTGATATATGAGGAACTCGGAAGATTTATGCAGAACAGGACTAGCAACATTAGCCCTCCAGCTCATCAGGGATTGTGACTTTTTTGTCCCTAAAATAAATAATAAAATTCAAAACATTCAAAAAATATTTGCAATAAAATTCTACTACATTTAAGATAATTCTACCTGCAGTAAGAAAAAATCTAAAACGTGGTCTCACAGTTAACGTACACACTTACACACTGTCGATATTGACGATAAATGTACATATTCATTTTCACAAGTTTATAAATTTAGTGTTTCTTAATACATGTTTTAATGCATTTAAAAGTTCCCCTTGATAAAATATTTCTGCTTGAACACAAACCAAACAACTGTCTTCACACACGTATACACATATGGATGTGTGTATGTGCGTATGCAAATACAGTGCGAGCTCGATTTGCGGAACCACCGCTCATTGCAACACTCCGATTAACGCAACAGGCAATTTGTTTGCACTAAAGTCTTTGTAAGTGCAACGTTTTCGCAAAAATATACCCAATAAGTGCAACTTATTCTGTTTCATTCAATTGAAGCACAATTTTCTCTAAGAATTTTTTTCTGTTTTAAGGGCCCACCTAAAAAATATTATCCACAGGTCACTTTTATTTATTTTAATCTGTAGTGTTCTCGCGCAGGAACGGCGCTTAGAAAATTTTCATAGCCTCAATATTTTTATTTGAAATTTAAAAATGTCGCCTTTTAATTTAATAAGTTTTTTGTTTGGCTTTCTATTTGTGTATGAAACATTAAAATTTATAATTTTGCTTAAAAAGGCGCTACAGTCCGGCGTGAACCTGGCCCTCAACCAACAAGCTTTTCCAGCTGGCACGATCCTTAGCCACCAGCCTACAAATTTTGCCCACCACTCAAGTTGGTTGAGGTCCCTCTCCCCTCTCTATTTGCGTTGTCGCACTGGTTCGGAGTCGAGGATTCTGCGAATGCTCTCATGGCCTAACCATCCTAACCGTTGCATCCATAGACGCCTGGTTAGGGCTCATGTAGCTGTACCACCCCTACAGTTCGTGATAGAATCGGTAGCGTTGATTTCGGTTGCGCAAATCGAGCTCATACTGTATGTGTGTATGCGTCTACATATTGTGCACGTATAAATATTTGTTACGAGAATTTCAACCGAATCCAGAACAAAATTAATTCAAAGTTCAAACGACTGCAAAATAATCTTAAGCTGCAACAACGAAAAGAATAACAACAAAAAACAATTAAAATATTTTAATTACATTCACACAATATAAATTAAATAACTTCGAATCCAACAATACGTGTACATTTTCAACACACAACAACAGCAACAACCAACCAATTATCACATCAACACCCACAAAAACGCTCAAATATTGAAGTTTTTTGAAAGAAAACACACACACACACACATACACACAGAAAGAGAAAGAAAAAAAAAAAGAAATTAAATAAATAAACGATAAAACGTGTAACTGAAGCAGTTATAAATTAAATCTCACAGATAAATTAAACAGAAAAGTAAAAGATTCTATTTCCATCCATCGCTGGTGTTGTGCTGCTGCCAAAGTCAAATATTTACATATACAAAACCACAAATGCGAACACACGAACACACGAACGCACATCGCACACCGCAAACCGCCCGCTTTGAAGACGAGCAGTGAGTGAACGGTTTGGTGTTGTCGGCGGCTCGGATTTGTCGTGTCGCAATCGAGGGTGTGAAAATAAGATTTTCACTAAATGGGTTTTAATTAAATTGTAATTAATTGCTAATCCCGCTGAAGGGTAAAAACATATCAACAGCCCTTTTATTGTTTGCTGTTGTTGTTTTCCGTTGAACCCGTGGCAGCGCACTGACATCGAAATGGAAACATTCTACACAAGAAGTGGAAAACGTTTGTTTGTTCTCTGCTGAAAAAGGTGGTCGTGGCAGGCAGACGGGCATTATTGTATTCAGCTCAACAAGTTGTACATGTTTGAGGCAATTATATACATACGTATGTATGTGTGTGTGTGTGTATGTACGTGCAAATGCCTGAAGCAACATGTTAAACACGGACAGAACTCATTTTTCAAGCCGTTAAAAGGATTTCACATCAAAGTTTCAAATGCAAATTTTGGCTTTCATTTTATTGAAATTAATAAGAATTGTATGCCTTTTGCCGTGTTTATTTAGGGCAGAAATAGTCACTCGTTTTGCCAATTCAAACAAGATTCTGGTAGATCTGTGGTTTCGCACTATAACCGTTCATACGTAAGTACATTAGGGTGGGTCAATTTTTGCGAATGCAAAAACAAAGCGAGAAAAATGGATGGCAAAAAACGAAATATGCAGAAAAAAGAAAAAAAAAAAGAATGAATAGGTCTAAAATGAAATCTTAACTGCCGCCGAAACACGAAAGTATTTCAAAAATCAGAAAGTTTATAGAAGGCCATCAAATACCACTCTCGGCCTGTTGTATTTTCGTGGCAACTTCTATCACTCCATAAAACTCCACAGACCCTATAAGAAGCTTCCATTTAATATCGACTGTAAAGGTTTTACAAAATTTACTGCACTCAGACAATGACGATTATTTTGAACTTGATTTGGTGCAGGCACTCCACTGAAGTACCACCATTAGATTGCGGAACTCCATCGCACGATGTCATAACCATTACCATAAAAAGTAGTACCAGCTCAAATCGAATTAATAGTAAAGAATATTTAAAATATTATTCTCTTTCAATAACTACAAACAAATAAAGATTCAAGAGGTTTCCTTGTTCTAGTTGACAATTTTCAACTGCAAAGTTTTATGCCTCGCGACCGGAGCTGGGTTTTGATCTCTAGTTTCTGAAGGTGATTGTCTTGGAATTTTCTGTAGTTTACGGTCTTGCTATAAATTATTTCACAAAACGAATAAAATGTGCCTCCCTAATACCGCTGTTTTGCATGGATACAAATATATTAATTCAACAAAACTTTTTCATTGAAACAATAAATACATTTTTTAGGAAAATCACAGAACAGAAACTTATTTTTAAATTTTCGTTCGAAAATAGTTTGATTGTTCTTGTTGTGGAATTTTGCAACAAACCTCTTGTCTGAAAAAGATGTTATAATAATTTTTTCTGTTTAAGATTCACTTTTAAAATTTTATTATTCCTGAACTTAATAATTTGTTCCGGTGAAATGCATTAATTTCACAGAAATTAAGAAGTTTTTCGGCAGTTACTCGCCAAGAACTTGTGCCAAACTCTATGGCCAGATGGGTTAATGCGTTCATTTTGTTCGCGAAAAGCTGAAAATTAATTAAACACGTTTCTCTAAAATGATATTAACAGAATTATGCAACTTGTACATGAACGAAATGAAATGAAATACTTAAAAATACAATATGATACGAGCAAGAAAAAAGAGCTTTTATTTTACTATCTTTTGTTTTTTTTTTTATTGTAAAAAAGAAAAACAATACAATTTTTCGTTTTCAAAATCGATGGCTTGAAAAGAGTGTTTTGCGATTTTTTGTCACAAAACAAACGAAGGCAATTTTGACTCAAGGCAAAAAAAAAATAAATTTGGTGCTGATTTCTTTTTTTTCAAGTTGTTGGAAAGTTCTTTTCAAGAGCAATTTGTTTTAACGCAACATTTAATCCGTTGAGGGCTTTTCGATAGACTGTAAATTTGCTGTTTTCCAAGTTATATCAGGGAATTATTTAAGGAGGCTGCATTTGGAAACGGAACGAACAGGAACAGTTTAAAAACTAATTTTTCCACAAAAGGAATAGAGATACATCCTTGTCACTTAAGCCAACGAAATACAGAAATTTTCTATTTTCATCGAACTCCAGGCGCCGTGTGAATATGCATTTAGTTTCCTGCAATTATAACTGACGTCACTGCGGTTTCATATTTATGCAGTATTTTGTACATATGTATGTATGTGTTTTGTCAAAAAATCTTGTACTAGAAAGTACAGTGGCCATCCAGTAATACGAACTATGTAATGTCCAGCCCTTTCGTAATGTTGAAAATTCGTTTTATTGGGTTACATGTACTTCGGCCCTGTACATTTGATTCTTCTGAAGCTCTTCTACCGGCAAACATTTTTTATATAATAAATTTCAGCCCGTAACTCTTGTTGTCACAAAAATGCACGCCAACGCCGCAACACAACAAAAAATAAATAAATAAATAAATAAAATCTTTGCAAAAACACTGTCATTCGTATAATGGATGGATGGCATAACACGTTTAATTCGTGCTATAGAATAGCACAAGAAAACATGTTTGTATGTCGTACTACTGTAAATTCGTACAGCCGCTATAATTGCAAAGATCCTGTTTAGCTGGAGGGGGAACAACTGGCTGTTTCACGGTCGCTTCACTACTTGCCACCAGCACCCAATTCCATAGTTCTGGGTAATACTTCTCGAGAATAAACGGCTTCAAAGAAACTACTCTCAAATAAAAAATATAATAATAATGACAGTGACAGTGACAATGACAATAATCTGAATGTCCTTATACTCGACGAAATCGCACATACAAGTGTTTATGTGAATTGAACGAATTATTACACTCAAAAAAAGTTTAAAGTTTAATAAGACGCTTTTTTATAGGCAGAAAGTGAAAATTTGTTTCTTTGGCAATTTCATCGAAACTGCAATATAAATTAATTGCTGAAGCTGAAGAAGCAAATATTTACACACATGTACGTGAAAACTTAAAAAAAAAAACTAAATAAATGGGAGGAGTATTTGGAGTCAGTTTATATGTGTTTGTATGTACTTTTATATCTGTACTCGTGTTTGTGTAGAAACAGAAAATCTCAGTTCAACAATTAAGTGTCAAACTTGTCAAATAAATATCTCTCCACATTAAACCTGAAAGCATCTCAATCAAAAGTTTGCGCAGCACAAAAAGTATTATACGAATACCTACACACACACACATGCACACACACACATGCATACACACACACACATATATATACACACAGTTAGTTGTACCTTCATATTCTAAGAAACTGCCTCCCAAAAACAAATAAAAATGCTTTTGGATGCGGCTGCGTGTGTTTGTGTGTGTGTGTGTGTGTGTGTGTGTGTTCAGTGCAATTTTGCACATAAAAAGATTTCATCTCACTCAGAGACGTCCGTGAAAGCTCTTCTTTTGCATTAAACTCTTTGGTGCTGGTTTTGCAAGCAACAGGTTTTGCTCTGCTTTTGCTGTTGGTTGTTGTCTTTTGTTTTCTAATCATCTAGTTGTGCAAAACCACACAAACTCTGTTCGCCAGCCAAACGAAATGTACCAGCAACCGAAAGAAAAAAGTTATAGATTCCGCTTCATTTGTTTTTGCTTTTGCTGTTGGATTTCGAGCATGTTTTGACGAAGCGAACGGTCTTGCATTTCTTTGTTCGTTGTCTCTTTAAGCTTTTGTTTTTTCTACTTACTTTTATGGCGGTTTTCAAGAGTGTGTGTGTGGACTTGTTTGTGTGTTTGATTGAGTTTTGTTTTAGTTTTTTTTGTTTTTGTATTGCTTTGCAAGTTTTGTTGGTGTTCGTAAATCATTGGATTTTGATTGGTTTTCGAATGCTATCAAATCATCAACGTTTTATGCGCATGATGATGATGATGACGACGATGTTGCTTGTGTTTGATTCTTTACAGAGGGGGTTATTGTGCGGTGGGATTTGTTGCTCTCCACTAGTTATTGTTATTGCTTTTTGTGTTGTATTAATCTGTCACGCCTCTAAACGCAAATCTGTACGTGTGTAAGGAAACGAATACGCATGTACATCCATACTCATGTATCGGTGTATGTATGTGTGTATGTATGACATATCGGTAGAGTTTTATCGTAACGGCTTAAGTCAAGATAAGACGAAAATGACTTTTTGCCAGATATTTTGATGAAAAACTGCATTTAATAAAAAATGTGATTAAATCAAAATTGCAAAAAAAAAAAGTCATCAATAAAACGAAAAGGAATTTTGCCAAACAAATTAATAAAATTAGATGCAATTTCTTAAATTTCATTCAAGCTGTTATGCTCAAATGCTACATATCGTTACCTAAAACGCAAAACGCCCTGACTAACAAAAAACTCAAAATCGATTTTTTTGCAAATTCGGATGTATCTAATCAAAATACACCACCGCCAAACAAATCATACTTCCACGTACACAAATAGCAACTTTATTGACAAAATAAAAAAGCCCTTACTGCAATATTGAATAAATGTTTAAGAATATTTTTTTGCTCCTCCTGTAAAATTACTAAAATGTTAGTTAGGGCGTTTTGCGTTTCAGGTAACGATATACTATATGTACATACATACATACATATTCAATCTGTAAAATTTGGAATCTCAATTGGAATCGTTGGTTCGATTTCAAAAAAAAAAAAATACGCACCTCCACAGAGAGAATTTTTTCTATATAATTTTCTTAACGCAGCACTTTCTGGTCTTTCAGTCTTAACGCCTGTTCGCTAAGTTTGCAACTATTAAAACAAATAATATTTTTATATTCATTTCGAAACGAAATTGGGCGCTGTTGAGGGTCCATTATTTTCACATATTTACCAAATTGAATAAAAAGAAGAAAACAAAACTTCTCCAGGATACGAGAATACGGGTATTAATCGCTTTAATACATTATTTTTTGCTTCAGGTTATGCAACGCCGCTTGATCGCAATAACAGCCCGCCACCTCAACAGCAGCAGCAGCAGCAACAACAACAGCAACAACAGCAGCAACAAAGCGCTGGCACGGCTGCAATGTTGCCACCTGCACAAACTCAACAGACAACATCTTCCAATGCCAATAATAACAACAACAATAGCAACAGTGTGTCAGCTCTGTCTCCAAACAGTGCTAATAGCAATAACAACAATAACAACAACAACAATGGTGCCAATCTTAATTTTATGCAAATGACGATGAGAAATTCAGCGTTTTATGCACAACATCAAATGAAGGAGGAGCCCGGTACGCAGGCAACGTACGGCGGTAGTCTGGGTGGCAGCGCCAACAGTAACCAAACTGATCCCACAGACTTGTCCAGCTTCGGTCTTTCAACGCACAGCATGGCCAAAGCAGCTGCCGCCGCTGCTGCGGCCGCCACTTATGATGACAGTGATTATCACACCAGCATGTCAGCACAAGACCATCAGGGCCAGTCCAGCTACTTGGACGGTAGCTCTCCCGATTTCTACGGTCTCAACGGTGTCGAACAGAAATACAACGACTACGGTCGCTCCAGATTTCATAACGCCTATCCGCCAGAGTTTGCCGCCTACGACGCATCACAATTTCCCTCGATGGCTGCCCAGAGTGCCACCGATCAGTGGGGCCTTCATCGCGGTAATCAACATCATGCCGCCTATCTGTCCACCATGAGTTTGGACAAGGCGCTGTTGGGCAGCTATCCCTCCCAGGGGGGAGTACCCTGTTTTCAGGGCTCTGGGCCCATACAGTTGTGGCAGTTCTTACTGGAGCTGTTAATGGACAAAAATTGCCAGGGTTTTATTTCGTGGACCGGTGATGGCTGGGAATTCAAACTAACGGATCCCGATGAGGTGAGTTCAAGTTTGCGCGCTACACCAAATTTTTCACAGCGCGTAATAATTTTCTGATGTTGTTTCTTTTAAATACAGGTGGCCCGCCGTTGGGGTATTCGCAAAAACAAACCAAAAATGAACTACGAAAAGCTGAGCAGAGGCCTGCGTTATTATTATGATAAAAATATTATACATAAAACCGCTGGCAAACGTTACGTCTACCGTTTCGTTTGTGATCTACAAAATCTGATCGGGTAAGTTGTAATGAAAACGCTTTCTAATGCATATTTTGGTTAGACCGGACGTCAGCGCATGTCGCACAGAATAAAGGATTTACATGTTTTTCTGTTTTGCAGAAAGCGAAAAATCTTTCCTTTTTAATCAATTTTCAAGAAAACATTCTTTTCCTTTATTTGAAAATTTTCTAGTTACTCTCAGTTTCATGTATGAGTCTTTCACTCTTGTTCAAATTTCGTGCAAATTTTTAAGGCCAATAAAAACAATTTGTTCTCAAAATTATACAGAAATTGTCACATGGAACGCTTTTGCGTCACTTTGCGCAAGTTCAGACTGTTTTGTTATGATTTGGGAACAGAGAGTTATTTATGTGACAACAAACAGAGTCTAGGGCTCGGTGCTGCCGGCCAGCGTTGTCAAATTTGAAATTTCAGAACGCACCAACATGGCGAAAACAAAGCACCAATTTTAGAATTTTTTGTTTATGAAAGGAATTTTGAGTTGGCAACGCTGCTACCGACCCTTAACTCACAAACTGTTGTCAAATGCAGACGCCATTTGATCTCCCACTCCCAACGAAATGTTAGTGCTTTACATTTTTATAGAATCCACGAAAAAGATCTGCTACTTTTTTTCTCTCAGTGCTTCAAAATTTATTGGCTACTTTGTGGCAACTGATGCTGACAGAGCTGTTTCGGTTCCGGGTACTTACTTTTCCTGCCATGCCGCGTATGGCTAATAAATTTTCTAGTCGCAGTAGAAGAAAACAGTTGAAGGATTTTATTGTGATTCTTCCCCCAAGTGGACCTGTAGAAGGGAATGCACTATTTTCTTGCATTGCAATTGCTTCGCACTCGTACTGCGATTGCATTGAAGCGTAATCAATTCAAATCAGCCGGCTACCAAAGCGAGTTAATAACAGAGGGTGTTGTCATCTACGCCATCCCATGTACTGTAGACAGCAATTGAGGCTCTGTGAAACGGAGAACAATCGTTATTATTGAAATTTAAGAAATATTTACACTCACACACACACACACACACAAACATACATACATATAGATGTAGGTATATCATTTAAATTCAACATTTATTTAATTTCAGTTACTCTCCAGAAGAGTTGTGTGCTAAATATGACCTTAAAACTGAGAAGAAGGACGATGACTGAATGGCCGGACTGCCTTAAGGAAAATACAACTGTGCAGAATATATTTTCATTTTCGACCAAATGGTGGATTCTTCCAAATGTGCTTAAAGTAAATCTCCAACTCTACCACTTACACTCAGCAAAAAGCAACATGAAACAAATCAATTTTTTTTTTATATTAATTACTCACATAATAATTGTTCTTTTATTTTGCTAAAAATAGGAAAAAAAAATTTTATTTAAAATAAATAAAAACGTGATGTAATTTTTTAAGTATAATTTTTTTTTTGTAACGTTTAAATTATATTTTTTATATAACAAAACAAATCAAACGTTAGTGGCTTGTTAGAAAATTAAACTAAAAATAGTTATTTTTAAAACTTTATTTAATAAATGATTAATTTAAAATTAATTAATTTCTTGTTTTTTTTATTTTATAACAAAAACATAAGATATAACGCAATGTTCTCGTTAGTTCGATAAGTTTTATAATAATGCAAGACAAATGAAAAATCACAAATTATATATTATTGTAATTTACAAAAAAGCTCAAATTGTTGATGTGAAATTGAAGTTGTGCAATTGAATTCAAATAAAAATTGCTTAAAATTTATTTTAAATGCCATAAAAACAAAAACTGAAACTTAATTAATTGAGCATCCAAAGTTAAGTGATATTAAATAAACAAAAAGGTATAAATTTTTAAATCATATGTTCCAGAATGTGTTTTGTAAATATATATTTTTTTTCTTAATTTAAATCTTTTTATTCTTTTCTTAAGTGTCTTAGACTTCAAGTTCTTCTCAAATGTTAATCACAATCAGTTTGTATGTAAGTATTTTAATTTAAGAACAACCAATAAATTTTCTCAGTGCATGAGTGCTTCCGTGAGACTCAAGAGTTTTGTTTTAAAAATAAATATACGTTTTGAGCTATAAAAAAATTCTTTTTCCTTCTAAATCTCCACAAATTATCAAATAATTAAACAAATAACTCTTATCCAAAACAAAAACAAAAACAAAAAAAGAGAAATTGAAAACCTAAAAATTTCAATCACATGTTTGTTGTATGTAATTGTAAAATTTTACTATTTTGAATAAAAATAATTTAAATTATGTAACAATTTTATTGTTTTAATTCACTGTAATATGGAAAAATACTAAAATAAAAATATTCTTTAGAGCATATTTTTTTAAGTAGGTGTAAAAAGGAATACAAAAATTATTATTTACCTTAAAATACAATTAAATTTTAAAAATATTTTAAACTTAAGTCAAACCAATTAAAGTCTACACATAAAAAATGCTCAAAAATTTGCATAAATTAATGTAATAATATTAAATAAACTTATTTGTTAAAAATTAAAAAAGTTCACAAAAATTTTATCAATTATTTGTTTGATGAGTTTTCCAGTGACGCGCAGGCACTAAAATCTGTTTTTTGCTAATCAAAAGTTATCCATTGCCAGCCATAATAACAGTTCGATTTGCAAAATAAAATTAGCCTGTTGGAAAATTCTTTGTTGAAATAATGAGGGGCGGGGAGGGGAACTCACGAGGATTGACAAAATGGTTTCTGTAATCAGAACACGATTGAGAGATTTCGTATGAAGAAACTAAAAGCTGTCAGCCTGAAAGTATGCTTTTGATTTCGCATGTTCCAGCAATCGTGTGTATAACAGTTATACGCCCAACTAGAGACGTGCACTGGATTTTTGTCGAGTCAGGTTGAAAGACACTTAAAACTTTACGCTGGCAGCAAAAACTCAGAACTGTTTCTAAATTTTAAAAAATAATAACTAACAATTTATTATTATTGAGCATTTATGTATGTATGTACATGAGGTCCATTGAAAAACTAATGCGAATTTAATTTTTTTTAAATTATGGATTTACTTAATGCTGAACGAGCTTCTACTTTGTACGATGAAGTCGTGCCCTCAATTTTTGATCCGATTCTTCAATTTCCTCAATTGATGTTGCCAACCCTGCACTTTTCATTTATTTTTCTAAACAAATTGACTTTTTATTTGCTGTCAAGGCACGAAAACATCTACATATTTAACACTTAAGAAATTTAAGTTATCAAGGACGTTAGATTTGAAACAAGAATATGAACAAATTTTACCAATTCGAGAGCAGAAAACTGTTCAAAAAACTTACGGCCGATTTTTACTGCTTGTCTTTGAAGAGACAAGAACATAAAATTCCCGAAAATTTAAAGAATGTTGCCAAAGAAGCGGATCCAAATTTCGCCGACATGATTCAATACTATTACCATGCAGCGGCTCAAAAAATGGAGCCGTTTCTGATCAAAGAAATGCAAGTTAAATATCCGAAAATGGATGATGCCGGGCGCCAAGCCCGAGTAGCAGCTATTTTGAATTTGATGGGCAGCGTTACGTCCAGCTTGGAAGTGTCCTTTCCCATCGTAAGAACAGACGGTACCTATGAAATCATAAGGGGTTACAGGGCACACCACATAAAACACCGACTGCCGGTCAAAGGAGGTAAATACGAGCAGAAAAGGACTATTTATTTTTATTTAAATTCTTTTCGACTTTTGAGGCATACGATATGGCTTGGATGTGGACGCCGATGAGGTGAAGGGCCTGGCGTATTTAATGAGTTTCAAATGTGCCTGTGTTAATGTGCCGTTTGGTGGGTCCAAAGGTGGCGTATGCATAGATCCGAAGCGCTATACTTCGGCTGAATTGCAAACCATTACAAGACGCTATTCGATGGAGTTATTGAAAAAGAATATGATTGGGCCGGGCATAGATGTTCCAGCGCCGGATGTCAATACCAGTGAACGTGAAATGGCCTGGATATGCGATCAATACTTAAAAACGTACGGTAAGAGGATAAGTCACTGTTTTCCGCTTGAAGGATTCGCCGATGGCAATTAAACTTCAGCCACGTTGCTTCTGATTTATGTACATACGCAACTATTGGGCATGTTCTGAGTATCACGTGTTTTCAAATCACGAAATTTCTGCAATCGAAACTGGACAATAACTTGAATTTATTAGTTTGAAACATTCTATTTTGCCCGATGCTTCCACAACTCACAAGCTGTTATGGAAATCCCTGAAAATGCAAAGTGGTACTTATAAGAAAAGTGTTTCTTGCAGGAGGGCTATTCTGTATGAACTCTATGATCGAATTTCGGCTACAACAAATACATGAACATTGGGACAGTTGAATCGTTTTGCACAGTACGAGTAACCGTCGCCTGATGCTTAAAGTCTGCTAATTTGCAACGAGGTTTGCAACAATTTTAAACAATTTTTCGTAAGAGCTGCATTCCACCGAAATATTGTCCACAAATAAATTTCTTTACTGTCTGGATTTAAAGTCCGTAAAGCCGCTAACATTGCTTCGCTTGCCGAACAAGCACTTTAATGAAAAATTCTTTGGCCAAGCATCTAAATTTACATTTCTTTCCTTTCAACTCACCTCCTAGAGATCCTGCAATATCATCCGTCAAGATTTTTTTCTTTAGAGCCAAAATCTTTCTTTATACTCTCTTTATTCCTTATTGGTGCCCTCAAGCTGACCAGATACAGCGTTGTCACAGCCATCCGTGGAACAAAGTATCCGGGATAATTCTTTCCGGTCATATTGAACCATCCATATTTCACATGACTCCATTTTGGTCTTATGTGATGTTCCCCCATAACGCAACCAAGCGAATTGTCTGGAAAATATCTCTACAAATCACTCGAGAATTTGAGTAAATTTTCTGGACAATATGTTTGTTTGACTTGCGGACACATTATTTGAAACTATCAGCCACTAAATTATAGGTCATAACGATATCAACGCCTTGGCCATTGTTACTGGCAAGCCGGTGCATATCGGAGGTATCAATGGCCGAACCTCTGCTACAGGCCGCGGTGTTTGGAAAGCAGGTGACGTTTTTGTCAATGACAAGGATTGGATGGATTTGCTGGGTCTTAAAACCGGTTGGATTGGCAAAACGGTTATAGTGCAAGGCTTCGGCAATGTGGCCTCGTGGGCTGCGAAATTCGTTGTAGCGGCTGGAGCCAAGCTGATAGGAGTCGAAGAAATTGATGTGTCCTTGGTCAATCCAGATGGCATTGATCCGGCTGTAAGTAGTTACATAATGGAAAATTACTATCACTTCATGAATTACGAATATATGTCAATGCCTAAAAAAGGACTTGATGGACTATAGAGCCGACAAGAAAACGATCAAAGGCTATCCAAAGGCTAAGGAAAGGCAGGGCGGTCTCTTGCACGAGAAATGCGATATTTTAATGCCGTGTGCCACACAAAAGGTCTTAACAGCCGCCAATGCTGAAAAGGTTCAAGCGAAAATTATTTTAGAAGGAGCGAATGGTCCCGTTACACCGGCAGCAGATCAAATCCTTAGACAAAAGAACGTTTTAATGATACCGGACATGTATTGCAATGCGGGTGGTGTGACCGTTTCATACTTTGAATTCCTTAAAAATATCAATCATGTTTCTTATGGAAAGCTGACAATTAAGCGCGACAAGTCCATGATAGAAGAGATATTCAACTCGATAAATGCATCGATGGGTGGCAAAAACGTAAGACATACATATAACTCTTTTCTTATGCCATGAGCAGCAGTCATCGTCCTCACAGTCACGCAACACAAAAAAATACCGCTTTCTATTCTCTTCGTCCTTGAAAAGGTCAAATGTTCGCTTTAAAAATTAACTACCAATATTTTTACATCGATTTAAAGTGTCCGCGACAACTACTCTTGGAATAGCAGCAATTGATTGTATTTCCCAAGGATCGCTATCGCGCCCACCTCGATTCGAAGTCTTGGTTCCAGAATTTGTCAAATGTTTATACAAATCACATAATTTGCCTTAAGGACTCAAGGATTGTAAAAGCGAGATTGTTTTGATGTCGATTTGCCGTGACGACGGAGACAGCTGGCCGAATAGAGGAGACTGTTCAAATTTGTGACATATTTATTTTCAATTTCAAGGCTCAAATTGTACCCAATGCCGCTTTGAGGGCCATCCGTGACTGCACGTCGGAAGCTAAAATCGTTGACTATGGCCTGCAAACTGTAATGGAAACATCTGGTCAGGGTATTAAGGAGACAGCAAACGAGTTTGCCTTGTGCATGGATTTGCGCACCGCTGCCTACATTTATTCTATACAAAAAATTTTCAGAGCCGTTGAAAGTTCAGGTATCTCGCAGCAGTAAACGGATGCCTTAAGAAAACGCGCTGTGATTTTCGTTCTGTATTTTCTTAAGTATTTGATTTTAATAGAAATTCGAAAAAAACTTGGGATATCTAGTCTTTTGATTTCAGCAAAACCGCACATCCCAGGGACTTGATTTATGCAAAAATGTTTTTTGGGAAAATAAATGATTTGTATTATTATCCGAACAAAAAGTATTTAGTACAAAAAGTCTAGTTAGAAAATATGTATAAGAATTGAGTCTGTAGTTAGTCAAGAATAACGCTTCGCAGCAAGTACTCTGGAGCGCGGCAGACGACACTGGCTGATGCTGTGCAGGCGATACTGCATCTCCGGTTGGTTCACTTTTTCGTGCAATTTCTTCTTAGACTGTTCCGTTGTGTCGATAACAACTCCACCATCGCCGGCGTCATCCACATTGAAAGCCTCGCCCTCAGCGCATTCGGGACACTGTTGAGTCAAAACGATTTCATCAATTTCCGTGGGCAGATCGCAAACCTTTTCAATTTGCTTGACCACAAAGTCGCCGAAAGCTTTGCTCTCGTCCCTTCTCTCCATGACGTACACACTAGCAGTTATGTCAAACACGCGGCGCTCCAAGATCTTTAGGAAATGGCGCACATTGACCAGATCTACGTTTGTGTGATTGCCGAGCAGCACCAGAAGAGGCGAAGCATCGCAGCGGCAAAGACGAAACAAAGTTTCGATGCCTCGCAGAAGATTCTCTAGGCGATTTTCATTAGACGCACGCACTTTTTCCAATTCCTCATTCTTCGCTTGTTTCTCTGCTAAAGCCTTCTCCAAACGTTCAATGGTATCGTTTTGGTCTTGCAGCGTCTGCAAGTTAGACCTCCTCAAGGAGTCAATGTCGCTATAAAGACGATTTACGGAATTGGTCAGCAGAGTCATGTGGTAGCTCAACTCGTTGGCGTAACTGAAGTATGAGTAGTAGAGACTTTCTTGCTGTTGGAACTTCTCTATGACCTTTTCGACGTTTTGAGTTTGAGTGTAGTTTTGGATCTTCTCCAACACTTTGTTATATAAATTAATTTTGCTGCTATGATCGCGGCGAAACCTTTCGCGGCGAGCGTATTCCTTTGGTTGGAGATCTGCCAAGTTTCTGGTCTTGCCTTTTGTATCCATGAACTGCGTATTATCGGAATCGGCTGCTACTTTACGCATGATACCCTGCATTTCTACTTTACGCAAATCGCGCTCTTTGTTCTCCCTTTTCGCTATGTTATCGATTTTTTCATAAATATCGATGCAATGATCGAACGTACCCAAAGCGAATTCGATTAAATCTGTCAAGTATTTCTTATCACTGTTGAGTTTTTGCACCAGTTTTGTATAAGAATCATTGAAGAAGGCGCGGTGATTAAGGATCACGATGAGCTCCTCTCTCAATTGCGCATTGGCAGCAGCAAAACCGCATTCCCGTCTCACTCCAACTTCCAGCTGATTTTCTAAAATCATCATTTTTTTACGTGCTCTGGCCACGTGAGCTTGATGTTGGCTCTCGGGCACAGTCTGACGGTTCAGATCGTACACCTGCTTATTGGCACGACCGATCTCACGTTCCAAATTGCTTATGGCCACCTTCAGTTTGCGTATGTCGTTAGTCAACTCTTCCTGGCACTCAGTATGACATTTGATGCTATTGAGCGATCGTTTATTTGCTCGAATGTGTGTCACGCCGTTGGCCACCCAAATCTGAGCACGCAAATCATCTTTTTCGCCCTTCAGCTGTTCGATGGCATTTTGATAACTGGTTTCGATTATCGTCTCTTTGCGGCTTTTCAGCTTTGTCGACAGGATTTTTTTGTACTCCCGTTGGCGCCGCCCGAGCTCCTTCTGCTTCAGCAAATAAGCTCCGAGAAAATTTTTCTTCTCTAACGAGTCCATGATGGCCGATCAAGCAATTCTTAAAATTTGGTTGTTAATTTTTTGTTTGATTAGAAATAATGGAATTGAAAATTTATTTATTTTTTGATGTGAGGTTTTTTCTTTTGATCTGACACATCTGCTCTTGGAACTATAATCAGAACCAAGGCTGTCATTTACATACATACATACGTTTGCAGTATCATAATACTCTTGTTAAATTTACCAAAACCCATTTGAATACAGCGGAATGCAATTTCGTTGGTTAATTTTTACCGAATTTTTACTGTTTCCAACGACATTGCATTCTGTCTCAGTCGTCCATTCTTTCAGATAGTATTGAGATAATGTTGAGACTTATCAGCTCAAGCCCTAAACCTGTCGGAGCAATGTACAAATGTTCACCCATCTCTGCACCTCAAAAGTGCTTACTTTGACCCTGATGCGTCGATGATACGCAAATGGCTCAATATTTATTGTGTTCTGGTGGACAATATGCGCCAGTATTTTTATTTTTTTCTATCAATTTAGTTGCCTCTTGGTTTTGGTAACCGCTACAAATTAACAAATTCGTTTCCCTTTCGATTTCATTATGTCTGAAGAAATACGGAAGATGTAAACAACTCCTGTCCAGCTTAGGAACATACTGTAGAAACAATTTCTCGACAAAAAATTTAGATAAAACCTTTGATTGTCACAACTTCTCAAGCTCAAATACTTCTTTCTTTGCTGTGTTTTGCAACATAAAATACGTAGTATGTATGTATATCTCCACGTGTATTAAGCGTTGTCGTGTGACTGGACCGCGACATTGATTGTCAACAAAACAGATAAATAAAAAACGGTGGCAAATGGCTGAACTTGCGGCAATCGTGTGATCCCAGCTTAAGAAATACACTAAAACTGTCGTAACTTTTGAAGAAATATGTCAGAAAGAAACCGTCCGCAGGGATATTTAACTTCTTCAGAAAATGCACGCGGTACCATGATATGTCCAGGTAGGCAACTGATAAATATTGAATTACCAAATTTTATTTAAGTCCATTTACATATGCAAGTTCATACTCATACAAAGGGTGTTTTTTATAGAGGTATAGAGCCTTGAAATGGAATAAAGCAAAGATGAGTTCTTCAAATTGCCATGAAATTTAGTTTATTCGAAAGATAGTCTTCTGGTACTGTAACTTCTGGCATAAGTCAACTGTTCGACGACTGTTCCCAACATTTGGCCGTATATCGGCAATAACGCGGAGAATGTTGTCCTCCAAGTGGTCAATCGTTTCGAGCCCATCGGCGTAGACCAGCGACTTCTCATTTCCCCGCAGAAAATAGTCTAGCGCAGTTAAGTCGCACGATATTGGAGGCCAATTCGCGGGTCCGAATCGTGAAACTATGCAGTTATCAAACGTTTGTTTCCATAAATCAATTGTGGCAGGAGCTGCGTGTGACATGTGAATGCGCCGTATTGTTGAAACCACAGCTCCTGCACACCCTGGTTGTCGAAGAAGTAGGGACCAGTGATACCACCAGCCCGCAAAGCACATCAAACAGTCAGTTTTTCTGGATATAACGTTGCCTCAACATACACTTGAGGATTATCATCACTCAAACTCAGCCATTCAAACAAAAGTGAACTTCACCTCAGGCTCAGGCGTCAGTCTATTCATGTTGCAATGCCAAACCAAAGAAAACACAAACCACTTGACAACTGACATTGAATGGCCGCCAGTTAAAAAAGTGTTGCCAACTTAAACTTGTATACCTCTTTAAAAAATATTCTTTACATAAATATGTACATATGTATGTATGTATGTCGGTATATTCTATGAAATACGAGCCTGGAGACAAAAGCGAGCCCTGGCCTTCTTTAATAAAGACCAAAAACTTCACTGGCCGAGTAGCAGGGTGGGCATGTTTTTATAGCTTCAAAACGTTTATTTACTTAAAAGAAATTTGATCAAATATTTATAAATTACTTAATTGTCTAAGGAATATACATACGAATAGCGGCAAATCAACCTAATCTTCTAAATTTGTTTAAAAGTGCCGTAAAGAACTTCCTGATGATGGGTCGCGAGGGGGGTTTTGCCTGTAATTTGACAGGTGGTGCTGGTGGTTTTTTATTAACTGCACAATTGTACATGCGATTGACTTTTTCAATATCCTTTGGAGAAAATCCTTGACGTTGGCCCATAACTACTCCGTCTGTTGGCTTCTAAAGAGGCAAATAGAAATACATACATATATAAAACACATAATCACAAATAAAGTCTTCAAAAGAAGACAATGTATTCAAAGCAAGCAAGAACATACATTAGCGGTTTTCGCCCTTGCTAGTAAATGTACTAGATGTGGTAAAGGAAGGGCTGTGGCAAACACTTGTTCAATACTAATACATATGCCAGCAAAACCTTCTTTTCCATAGTTTAAATATGAACGAAAGTAATAAAAAGAAAAACATTCTTCTTCTTTAAGAAAAAAAATAAAAGATGGACGAACAAAAAAAATTTAATTGATAGACGTTAAAGGGAGTTTACAAGATTCGATAGCGTTCAGTATCTTTTGAAGACAGCATTCGCTCACGCGTTGTGTTGAAAGTCTTAGCAAAAAGCCTTTTATTTTAGGTACCGAAGAAGAGCGGTAGAGTGGACGGGGACTGCTTTTCAAAGATTGTCACTTTCAATACGATAGAAATCGCACGAGGAAACATTTTAAGTATTTGTATTTAAAATGTTTTTCTCTACACACATTTGAAATCACAAATACAGCAAAATAACTTTAGAAGACTGGTTTTACGAAGAATTTAAATTTTTACACCAGTTGTTGTTGGTTGTTTTCCAACTATAGTCAAGATTCATCTTCATTATTAGTCGTACTTTCCGCAGCCTATTAAAATCAGAAGAGTCGCCTCTTATAAACTGGACGGAGGTAATTTTTATTTTTATGAAATACCCATTAAAAATGATCGTATTGATGTTTTGAACTTTTAAATTAAAATTCCTTTCAAAATTTTCATTGAATTTTTTCCCTTCAATTTATTTACAAAGATGTAAAATTTCATAAAAATTTTCCTTTTTCAAGGACAAAAGCTGAATAATGCTCAGAAAATAAACTTGCCTTGGGCACTATGGTTGGCTGACCATTACGGGAAAAAGCTGTGGGAGAGTAATGCATGACGCTCCCGTAGTCGTAGTCCACACCAAATGAATCCGTGTTCGAATGCTTCCTAAAGTTCTGACTAGCAACTACTTCTACATTTTGCAGCAGTATATCCACGTATGAGTCTCGGTCGTTCCGATTTTGCTCGTGCAAAAATCCCAAAACATGCATCAATTCGTGTATTACTGTACCATTCAGTGTTAAACAGCTGGGAGATTGCAGATTTACTTGCTGTCTGCCACCTATGCGCCCTATGGAGGACCAGCAACCAGAATTACCTTTTTCAAGCGAAATATAATCAGCTTCTCTAGTGCGGGGCTTGAAACGTATACAAGTTTTTGCGTGATACTCGTCCATAGCAAAAGCAATAAGTTCTAATTCATTTGGTTGGAAAGTGCCAGCAATTTCGAATGGCACTTCCCCATTGCGCCAACGATAAGCTGTCGACCGTAAACCGTTCTTAAGCATAACTGTTGATTGTGGCACAAGAATATCTCCTTCCAAATATGCACCCAATTCTTCAGGATTTACTGAGGTCGCATTTTGCTTAAGTTTTGCCACCAGACTTCCAGTGAACTTGAAGTCGGGTTGCCCATAAAGCGAAGGCCCGTAAATACTCAAGTCAATGATATCAGCCGGCACTAGTGTATCCGAGTCACTGTGTGCATCGTTTCCCGCCAGTCCTCTAAATACGCTGGATATAAGACACATGCCAATAACCCGATACTGGAGCAGACAGAAAACGACTACCGAATATACAAATTTATAATGCATTTGTAAGTGAGCGCTGTGACGATATTCAAAAACGCTGCAGCAAGTTTCTTCGTTACTAACTGCTTCGCTCAATAAACACGCTTATTTAAAGTCTTCGAGACTTCAGTTTAAGTTAAACAAATTAGTCAATCCCGCCGCAAACAATTTAAGTTTGATAAGAAAAAAGAGAACAACTGCTGCGATCAGCAGACACTTGTGTCGGTCTATCCGCCTTTCAGCTGGCGGGTTTCTCTTTTTTCAGCGCACTTTCTGAAGCGTTGGCCAGAAAGCATTTTGAACCCCTACACAAACCTTCGCATGTATTTTTGGTGCCGGTGAATATCGGCGTTTTTTACTCTTTTATGTTTCTTTAAACAGCCGTTCAAACAACAATAAATTAAAATAAATGCTTCTTCCCGTATTGTTGCATACATACATACATTTTGCTGTTGTTTAACTGTAACTGCGATTCTGCCGGTAGGCCCAGCTCAGTACATACATATATTTAAAATCAGTTGGCCGGTTCATTTTATTTCCGGAATTCTTCCTTCATCTCACATGTGGCACAAAACTTGGCCTGGTGACATGTGCAGTCCGGTGTATTTCCCAAAGGTCTTGTCTGGCTGTTAAAAACACACTTTCAGAACTAATTTCAACAGTTAATACACATAAATGTTTGTACGCGCAAATAGAAACTGACATTTGGTAAACTTTGATGACACAGTTGTTAAGACGAGCAATTTGGTAACTCACTCCCCTTGAAATAGAAGATTAAAGGTTTCATTTGTGCAGTTCTGCGCGTCTGTTTTACGTGCAAAGCACTCACATTCTTTTAGTCTGAGTCATTTAATGTTGTTAAAACCCCGCTACTTAAATATCTTTTTACATAGAAGTATTTAGAATAATAATTTATAACTGTCAGGGAAGAGCTTAAAACAAAGCGATCACAACATGCATTCATTGAAGGATTATTAGACTTTAATTTTATTTCAAATTACAATACTTTCATACTCTTTGGCGCCAAAGTTTTGTCCAAAGTGAAAGGATTTGTGTGCAAATAAATAGAGAATGATCAATGATTTCAAAAGCCGTGTGCAAGGTTTCTTAGGCATTTTTTTGGACTTAATCTGACGCATCATTGTTTAGTCCCAAACCAGTTAACAGACCACTAACAAAACTGCTAACGACATTATTATCCACACCACCTTGAGCAGCAGAGCCTGGCGCAGGAGCAGGAACTGGAGCTGGTGCACTGCTGTAACCACAATCGTACATTTTATTCAGTTTTTCAACATCGGAAGCCGAGAATCCATCACGTTGGCCCATTTGAGCTGATCCCATGCTTTGCTGGAATAAAAAGAGTAGATTTAGAAAGTTTCCCACTACCCTGCATACACACACGTATTTTAACTTACTGTCGCTATGATTGTTGGACGACCGTTGGTGGAAAAGGCATTGGCCGAGTAGTGCATAACACTGGCATAGTCATAAGGCACGCCAAAAGCTAAAGTCTTTTCAGCTCTGTCGAAGTTGGAGACTGCATCCGATCGTATGTTTTGGTATTGAATAGCTACAAACTGGTCACGTTCTTCACGATTTTGCTCATGCAAAAAGCCTAGAGCATGCATAAGTTCATGCATGGCTGTACCAGGTTTAGTCAGGCAGCCAGGTGATTGTAAATTCACCTCTTGTCTTCCTCCAACACGGCCTACTGAAGACCAGCAACCCGAATTTCCACTTACAATCGATATATAATCCTGTTCATTTGTACGCGGCACAAAACGTATACAAGTGCGACGATGATACTCATTAAAGGCGAATTCGACAGTGGACATGTCACGAGCATTAAAATTGCCACGAATTTCGTAAGGAACAACGCCTTTGGGCCAACGAGAACTTTGCGAAGTGATGCCATTTTTCATAATCGCCAGTCCCTTGGGTATTAAGATGTCGCCTTCTAAGTAAGTACCCAACTCTTCTGGATTGACATTGTACGCCTCAGGTGTATAATTGGCCACCATTTTGGCAGTATATTCAACATCCGGTTCGCCAAACATGGCATTGCCATAGAAACTCAAATCTATAATATCCTTATAAAGTGGGTGTGGCACAGTTAGAGTATTTGAGTTCAGTTCCACAATTTCCTCTTCATTGCCAATCTGCGGTATTAAAGGAATGCAAAAAACTTGCTCTATGGCTAAAGCCAACATAAATCCTATTAATAGTTCAGACATTTTAAACAAAATATTGGATTTAAATTCTCAAAAATAATAAAATCGAGTGCTTCGAGCTTTAAGATTTGGTTGAACTCTGTCTTTGTCACTAAAATAATATTGCTATTTATACGTTCGCAGCAGGTTCTCTAGTCCATTTCGATTCTTTCAAACATTGTTATCTAATTTATTTTGGGAAATGCAAATTGAATTCAACGAGTTTGTGGAAATTTCTTTTTCCGTAATCACACACTTACATATTTAAAGCTGAACTTCTGTCATACTTTCTTATCGTTCACTCAGTATTTAAGTTTGTGTTTTTTTTTTAACAGAACTTGGCTGACCTCCATTCTAATGGTTGTGTATTCCTGTTTATATGCTAAAGAAATACAGACCTACCATATTTCATTATCAATGTTCTGAAAACATTTCTTTGTAACGAGCCGACATTCACTTCTTGTCCTTTTATTTCTATTATATTTTGCTAACAAATTACATATTTTTTTAGCCGTTTATCCAAGAAAATGTTCCGCACCAGCAGCCAGGCCTGTTGTGGGCTTATTACAGTATCGTCATAGTCCACATTAATCACCATCTCAACATCAGCTCTAATGATTTGAGCTGCTTCCCAAATTGTTTCTGATTGAAGATTGATATAATCAGGTTTGGGTTGAACTCTTCATCGAAATATTATCAATAGGTCACACTAGCTACTGTATATGGGTGCTTTTATAGTGTCGAACGCGACGGTCGCATACGTTTCAAATTAAAAAACCCCTTTTAATTTAAACTGTAGCTTATAGGAATACTGTAATGTAGCAAAGGGGACTCCGTACCAATGAAAATGGCAAAAAGACCATCAATTCGAACGTGACGAAAACGGAAGTAAATTCCCATACAAATCTTACTTTAAAATATCTTTGATTTGATTGCAAAATTTTGTGTTTGTGTGTGCTTTTAAAAACTTAATATTAAGTAATTCCCCGAATGATTCAACTGTTTCACAACTACTGACTATTATTAAACAAATACATTTGGAAGTAGAAAATACATATTAATAGAAATTAATTTTTAAATATTTATATAAGTAAATATGTAATCTGAACCGATTTTATTTGATCACCATCCTATAAAAATTGAAAGGCAAAAGTTGAAGAAAACATGCAAAAAAAATTAGCAGAAATGAGAAACTGCATTCGTTCATGATTAAATAATTAAAATTCTTAGAAAAGTTTAGTGCGAAACAAGGCATTATTTCACAAATTATAGAGGTTACAATCCACAAAACGAACGCCAATTGTTCGAAAACAGTAGTGAGCGAATCTAGGACTCGACACAACGTAGAATAAAAATCCTTTCAATTATAATGCCAAAACCGAAAACGAATTTTCTATAAAGACTTTTCAAACGAATAAAAGGTTTCGATCATATTTCACAAATTTAAATGGAAGTGCCCTACAATCATGCTTTAACTGATCTGCAGCTGCAGTTTCTAGATGAAGAAATTGATTTGCCGACTATTTTTGGTTTTACATATTTACATATTTTTCTGTTGCCTTTATATTTTAAGTATTTATTGCTTTTTTTGCGACCAACATTTTGTAGCCTTCAGATCCGTCTAAAATGTGTAAACGTAACTACATGAATATTACATTTTACGAATGGTATTAATATTGTACAAGTATATTTTCAATCATATCTCAATGTGACTGACACTGGTCGGGCTTTCCTATCCGAACAGTTTGTTTATATTTTCACTCCTGCATGGACCAACATAAGCCGCTTTAAGCTTGAAGAAAGTTTTGAAGCACTGCAAACCTATTTCCAATGTTAGTGCCATCGAATTTAGTCGAAAAATCAACAAACAGAAATCATGCATTTTGGGATTGGAAGCACCAGAATTAATTTTCGAACGCCACATTAGCCATTATTGCGGACTTTCCTAAGGCCAACCGGAACCATAATTTTTTCAAATATATCTACATATACATACATACATGTTGTACATATAGTTATTTCAATTACTCTGCGCAATGGTTTAAAAACGAAATTTTACTTTTTTTAATGTAGAATACAGGCTTTTGAAAAGATTTTTTTGTGTTTTATTTAATACATATACAATAAATAGACTAAAAAAATAAAACAAAACTGTATATAAGTATTCATACCTTTGCCCAATTCATCTGAAAAATATGCATTTCAGTCTGCTTATATATCCATGTTCATTGCCATAATAAGATTTGGATCTATATCATCTGAATTCGCTGAAATATCTTCATCATCGAATTTCAACTTCATGCCGGTAAACTTCATTGCCGCAGATTCTTCTTCTTCAATTGGTGAAAAGAAACTACTACTTTTCGTTGTGGGACAAACGGTAGCGGTTCCACTATTAGATGATTTGCCGTAAAGAGTATCAATCACAGATTCCTCGTCCATAAAGTCTTCAATGCAGGTTTTTAAAATAGTAGAAGTAACAATACAGTCACGATTGAGGGCCAAACTTTTGTGGAAGTATGTTATGGCCTCTTCTAAATTATCCATGAGAGCATAAACGAAACCAATAGCAGTATAAGTTTGTGCTGACTGTGGTTTTAAAAGAAGGGCCTTGAAAGATTAAAAATTTTAGTTTTTTCAAAACACTTTTGCTTTTCATTGGTCTTACATATTGATGATATTCCAAAGCTTCTTTATATTTCTTATTCTTACGACAACAATGGCCTAAATTGTTAAATAAAGGTTCCCACCGTGAGCATACTTCTTCGTTATTTTGTTTAGCTCGACTTTTTACAATGTCAGCCGTTGTTCGGAAAACTTCTTCAGCACTTTCATAACTTTTCAAAAAATATATGTATATATATTAAAAAAAAGTTTTACACATATAAAAAGCCACAGGTAAATATTTAACGGCACTCACTATTCATATTCATATTTTATAACACCCAATTCATGCATCACAAAAACATCTAACGGTGCTATAGACATGGCTTGATAGAAGAATTTTTCAGCCAATTCCAAATTTTTGGTCAGGCCGCACTCGACGCCAATGTATAAGAGCGGTAAATGGCAACCGCGCATTAGTTGCGTGGCTTTAAAGTAAGCAGCCATGGCCTAAAATTATACATTTAAGAGCAACTTTGTATTAAAGAAATATGAATTTTGAAGTTCGTTGTACCTGATCATGTTCGTTTTCTTTGGCAAACGAATGACCATAAGCCAGCCAAGCAGGTCCGTACAAACGGTCTAAAGAAGTAGCTTTAGACAGATAACGTCTGGCTGGGTCACTTTTGCCTATCAGGTCATAATAACAACCTACTGCATACCAGGAGATCGCCTTATCAGGATAACGGTCAACAAGCTTGTGCGCCACATAGAACAGTTCTTAAAAACAAAGCAAATATTATTCATTATTTTCTACTTAACACTTTAATCAGTAAAATATTTACTATTTGAATCCCCAAATTCTACCAAACAACCGATTTGTAACGTTAAGGCTGCATTATGGTATGGATCAATTTTCAGCAATCTATAAGAAAAATACATTTTGAAACTGTATTTTTCAATCAATATTTTCAATCTTTTACTCATTTAAAATTTTAAAGCTTTTCTTATATTCGCAATCATAATAAAATTTTTCAGCTTCGGCGGCCATGACATCAGTACTTTTCTGAATACGTTTCATGCAAGTTGACAAAGCTAAAGCATTTGATATGTCGACATTGTCCTTGCTACGATGCTTTGCCGGGGTTTCATGATGAGAACGTTGAGAGTCATTGATTAAAGAGGATGCTCTTGATAAGCTGACTTGCAAGGAAAATGGAGGTATTTTCAATTCTTCCAGTACTTTGCTGGCCGGCGACATAATTTGGTTTTGTTTCGGCGTTAGAATTTTAGGTAAAACTTTTTTATGTATGCTGGCGTCTGATGCGCGAGTACTTTGTATTTTTTCTTTTAATTCTTTAATAGATTTAAAATTGTTTAAGTTTCCAATAGGTGTCTCCTCAGCGTTTGTGTGCTTGAAGATATATAAATATATGAAACATATTTTAAAAATTAAATAAAACTATTATTTGTAATTAACCTTACCGGACCAATTGATTCGTAATATTTTTTTAATTGTGTTTCGTAAAGCTTTGTTATTAATTTGGCGTCAGACTCCGAAGACTGCTGCTCTAGAGGCAAATGCTGCATCAGCTCCTTTTCTGCAAGAATAAAGAAAACTTTATGAACCGAGCTCCCTTTAATATAGATTTTTAAAACCTATCGATTACGACTTTATTTGCAATTAAAAAAGCAAAAGAGAAACATACATTTTAAAAGTTTAATAACTCACCTTCCCAACACATTAACATCTCATGTTGAACCAAAGCATCCAATGCTTCGAAGCAATAAATCGATTTATGCAAAGCCTGCACGTAATAGTCCATTGCCAGACCACGATTATCCATTGCCTCGTATATTTTCCCCTTTAAATAACTAATAGAGGCTAGCAGTTCCTTAAAAAATTACAAAACCATGAAAACAATTCACTTTAATGTATATAATTCATTTTACATTCTTTCCAGTGTCTTCTCCAAACAGCATACTCGGTGTTTCCACACCGCCTCCGTCTAAAGGCTGGTTTATTAGCGAATTAGCCAAATATTCAATATCTACTGTGTTAATAACAACAATAGCTTCATTGAATTCCTTCGCTTCGTACAACGCCTCTAGTAGTAAATTGTAGCAGGGAATATGACTTTTTTCCAACTTATGCAACCGTATCGTGTGAGCGGCACGATGATATTCTTTCAGCAGAAACATGCATGAAGCCTGGCAGTATAGGTCTTTGGGATCGTTTTGGCTCAGACAACATACCTTTTCTGCCCAGAAGAGTGCAGTCTCATAACGCCGCATATCAATGAATTGCTTAACCAATTTTCGATAATGTTCCACATCAATAATGCCATTTAGTTCGCCTGTACAACTATTGCGCATTTCGCTATCCCCGGTCATTGTTTAACAATTACAAATTTGCAACAAAGTTTGACTTTTTGCAAGCAATTTAAAAATGTTTGCGGCCTTTTATATATAAATGATGTCAACCATAACTTTTATACACTTTTTGCAGCGATTTCCTAAGCCAAACAAAAAACTAAATTTTCTTTACACATCATGAAATAAGTTCAATAAAACTTTTAGTTATACAGTTTTAAATATTGAATATTTTGATTTGTAGAACAATATGCATATTTCAGTAGATAAATGTATAAAGTAAATTACAAATCTTGTTATTTGGGTTAACGTATTAATGCTCTAAAGTTGTACACACTGAGCACATCTGTTCCAACTGTATTTCATTCTCCTAAAATTCAAGGTTGCCAGCAGCATCTAATTTAGTTATCTAAAAAATTCGGAATCTTAAGTGGACAGTGACTGAACGTAAACGATTTTTAAGAAAACAAATATTTTATGAAGTCGACGTCAATAAATCTGTTTATATAAACCAAAACAAATTCTTTTCTACTAGTTACTATGAATAAAGTAAATAAATGCTTTTGATTCGAGGGTCTGCACAAGCAAGAACAAAACACCGTGTTGGTTTCGCCTTGATATAAACTTTGTTATATGAAAGGAGAGGGAGAGAGACCTTTCTGTTCTCCTTACCCGTGTTGCTGCTAATTAACAGGCATCAGCAATGTGTGTACAACTATATACAAATATTTTTCGAAAAACAGACAATTTTATTTTGTTATTGTTTTCCATTGTTTTTCAACTTTCCTTCATAGTTACAGAGTCTTAGTTAGCATTTTTTTTTAAAGATTCCTTTTTTTAATTAGGTAATTTTTTGAACAATACTTGACTTTTGAACAAAATTTCTTTATGCGGAAAAAGTGATCACACAATTTAATACAAAAATATTACAAAAAACCACAAATACCCAAAAATTTTTATCACCTTTATACCTCACTGTAGATAACAATTTCTTTAAGGTAAACAAATATGTGAAAATTTTTGTTTCAACTATATAGATGGCCACACAAAATTAAATTAGGTAACTCCATTTGAAAACATTATTGGTAGAAATATTTCCTATTTCAATTTATACTCGTACTGCATTTATTATTTTATTCCAAGCTAAATTCATAAGAAATAGACTCTGGTGATTCATTTTTAAAGCAAAGCACAATATAATAAACTCAAAATTATTTTACTGCTGTGAACATATAAAATGTAAAGCAATTAATGGGTTGTTTCAGAACATATTATTTCTCACTTTGAATACTAAATAACAAAAGAAACTTATTTTGACATGTTAACATATACGTGCAGCAAAAATGGAAATCTGAGCTGTCAAGACCATCTATTATTAATTCTCCTTGCTCGGTCCAAAAAATACAAATTACTCTGGGGAAAGAAGCTCCAATAATCTGTAGAGCAAAAATTGTTATAAAATATTCGATTTGTAAGAAAGTGATATATTTAATGCTAGTGTGCAAGAATATGTACTTAGGTCACGGTGGTTTGTGTCTGAGCTGAAAGCAAGTAGCAGTCTAACGAGCCAACCAACAAACATGACTGATGTTGCAACCAACAAACACTCCTTGTGTGTAAAACCAGAAGAAAATTTACTTTTTTCAATTCCTCAAAATCCTGCACAGTCTCTTGGTTTTATTCGAAAGGTGAGGTTTTATTTTCTCAAGCACTAAAACTTCTAAAAAGCACAACTTTTGGAAAATATTCTTTTAATTTTTTGAATAAAAAGAAATCAAATCTGCTGTTAATAAATAGTACATGTATTTTGTGTTTTTACATTGAAAAATAAATTTATGTCAAATTGTTTAGTTCAGTTGTTGTAATACAAGTAAAACAACATTAAAAACTGTTACAAAGTGGATGTAATCATTTCTTTTTATACAATATTAATAACAACAACAACAATTAAGTTGTAAATTCCAAACGAACAAGTGTCAAAAAAAATTATTGAAAAAATAAAGCATAAAAAGGCAAATAACGGTGAATGAATTTTTTACGTTTTTAAAGTTAAAAGTATTGAAATGTGCCTGTGACAGAACAAAAAGTTGCTTCTCTTCTACATACATACGTACGTACATACTATATACATATATAAAAGTGAATATGGTGCATACATAATTAAAAGAATAAGGAAAGCTATTTTAAATGTGCTTTTAATAAATGCAATAAATTTAGAAATATTGAAAAAAAACAAACTTACATATTTTGCTCACCAAGAAGGCAGGCAGCACAACATTAAAGCCGCTCCGAAAGGTAAGTGACAGATGATGAAATTTATTATTTTATAGCCATAAAAACATTTTAACAAAAAGAAATTTTCGAAAAGTTTGCAAAAAGGCAATAAAACGCAAACTTTTATTTTAAGTTCACTGCAGCATAAAGTAATTGGGGAAAAAAATAAAATCGGGAGGAGTCGTTCGTCTTCTTGTTCGTTTGTCACGTTTTTTTTTCTTCCTTTTCAAGTGTGTTTTTATTATTGCTGCATTTTGCGTTAGTTGTAAAAATGTTTTACTTTAGATTTCTTTGTTATTGTTGTTGGATTTTCTGGTGCTTTTATAGCCGATGCTGTTATATTTCAAGTGTATACAAATTTTAGCTTTTCGAAAATTTTGTTTGTTCACAAAGTCTTAAAAAATGTCATTATTGGGCTGCTCTTCGCATCACACAGCTCTCCATATCAGTGTATGTTCTAATTATTAAATATCACCAACTATCAGCAGTGAGAAGTGGTCCGTCGTTACATACTCGTATGTGTGTATGTATGTATATGAGAACATCACACACTCAAGGTATTGCTGTCGGTGTAAATGTTGGTTTTGTTGTTTTTTCCGTTTTGCTCTCCTCTCCTCTTTGTGCACTCTTGTAAAAATCATTTACAACTTTGCCGGTTCACATGATTGTTTCTTTCATGCCGCATTTCATTTCATTTATTTCAGTTTGGAAAATTATCACTTCGTACACTTTGTTATTAATCATATGGTTGCCGTTGTCCCTGTATTGTAAGTTCAGAAGCAAAATGTAATAAATATTTGCCCATGACTCCATTTTTCAAATAAATTTTTTTTTTAGCACAATTATCTTGTTCTTCTCAGCATTGACTTTTTAAAATATTATTTAAGGCTTAATAGAAACAACAATAAACTACACTGTGGGACACAGTTTTTCCACATTTGAAATAATCGAAGGTACTGAGAAATTGTTCGCTTTTGAAAAACATTAAAAGACACTTAAATTAGTAAATAGTGGAAATCAATATGTAAACACTTTTCTAAGTTGTAGTAAGTTCTCGTCGGAATATAGAAACCTTCTTTGCTGGACATCAAGCTCTGAATACACTGTCCATAGTTTTTCTGCAAAACTGTGTTTGGCTGTAGTTGTTGTGAAGTGTAGTTGTTTCATGTGAAATTGTCAATAACTGCGGACTGCCGATCTTATGTATGTAAGCAAATATGGATTTGGTTGCAAACGTAAAACAATTTATTAAACAAAAACACGGCAAAATTGTGTAAATTTGCGCAACAGGAACATTGGCTACACGGCAAGTTTTCCGTATGACAAGATCAATGTTGCTCAACATTTTCATAAAATTAAGAAAATAAAATTTTCTAAAAACAAAAGCTAACGTTTTCTTTACATAATGTTTCGCTTTTGAGTTTAATCTGCACCATCAGGCTTCAGCTTAAAATTTTAAAACAATAGTTTTAAAACAAATAATAACATCAAATAATCAATCATTTCTTCTTGATCAGAATAAAATATACATATGTATGTGTGTATATACATATTTGTAAAAACTTCACTAGGTGTAAGAAATTTTTCCCGTCGCCTGCAATAAATTTATTAACAAAGAAAATTAACTATTTTCGTGGCCGTATAAGCTTGTGTTTTGTGTCCGTTAATGCAATAATAAAACAGACTTGTATTGCAAATTATTAAAAGAATTTCTTAGGAATTATTCAAAAAAATTAAATTTTATAATTTGCTTTTTTATGTGTAGAGTGTATTAAAAAACATTTTAAAAGCATTAGGCTTTCCCAACCCGTTTTTCTGTCAACATCCTTAAGGATTAATGTTATGGCTGTACTGTCCACCATAACAATCTATACAAGGAAATCTTACAAAAGGACTTGTGAGGTTAGGTTTGCAAGCAACCGTCTGTGTTTTGCCTGCTGTTAAAAATTGTGACATAAATGCCATTTCCGGACGAAGAACACTCAAACTAAATACGCGTTTTACATAAAATCTGACATTTTACTTTTTACATGCCATTATTATTTATACCGTGTATATAATAAAAACAAACTTTTATTGGAAAATATTTGCTTAGAACAGTTATGCGGTATTAAGACCTCAGACATGTAATCAATACAACTGAATTAAATTTTTAATTTTCAAACACTTCTTTATACCCACAACTGAGAAAGAAAGAGCAAAAAAAAAAAAACAAAACATCTTTTCAACACAAAATGTTCAATGTTGTTGCCACTGTTTTTCTTAACCTTATTTTAAAATGTAAATCGCATTTTAATAAACCTCTTCCTTAACTTTTTCTTTGAATAATTCTAAGCAGCAACGATAATAAAGCTGCAAGTGAAAAAACGTTTCATTGGTATGAATGAGTGCATCCTTGTTTCCTTCGAACAGAACATATTGTACTTGAACTCATACATTCAGACAAACATTGATATTGACGATAAGTATAAACATATTGTTCATTTATGTATATGCATGTGTGTTCAGAGGACATACATACAAACAAATAAAAGAGTGCAAGTTTTATTGGTAACTAATGGACTATTCATCAGTTTATTTGTTATAAAAATTCAAACATTCGTATTAAAATTCTTGTTTCTTAGCAGACGCGTGTGACTTGTTTGTTCGCATCTTGTGCGGTTGGTCTTTATAGTGTTTAACTAACTCTATTTCTCATTACTGTTAGGAAAAAAAAACTTACTTTATCCTTCGATTTGCACAAATAAAAATCCCAGTTGACCAAGCTATCGTTGACGATATCGTCGCATGTGCTTTGACATGATAAGATTTTGTTAGACGACATTAAGAAAATCCATGGACCCGAGCAATACATGTGACGGCTTATTAAGCTTCCTTAAAAAGAAACTTAAATTTTAGAGAAGAGGTTAAACGACGTTTTCTCTCACGTAGTCCTTGCCAATGTCTACATCAGGCGATATCGGTTTTCGTTTACAAAACTACTGGCTCTATTCATGACATCATGGCCGGTGTAATATTCGAAGCTGGCTTCTTTAAAATTTTATGCAGAGCAACGGGCGGTGCATTGTCTTGTAAACTAGAATATTTTTCATTAACAAAACTGTGAGACAGGAACTAAATACACATACTTTTTAAGCCACCTTAAATAGAAGACAAAATCATACCAATTTGATTTTTCCAGATCCCTGTTTCTATACCTATTAAAGCCTTAAGTCCTTTGTCAAAAATAAAAAATAAAAATCAAAAGGAAATACTTCTGATTAAAGGTGCATGGGAGATTGAGTTGTTAAGGACAATATAAGTAGTAACGGTATTATGGATGTTAATTTCATGTGTGTGTGGGTCCAAATACCGGAACAGTCAGTCAAACTAAACCAAAACTTTTTGGTATGGATCGAGTAGTTGTGAGGACAAGAAATCGGTTAAAAAAATGACTTGGTTAAAAGTTTTAAGTTCTAAAATCAAAAAAAAAAAATAGGTTTTCTTAGAACAAGAAACTTTTATTCTATTCCATGTGTAAAAAAAAAATTGTTCTATTGTATATATTTATTGAATTCTACAAATTAAATAGTTGAATAAGACACAAAAATTTGCATGTGGTTCCAGAAAACCCTGGCTTTGAAACAAAAAATATGAAATAAGTCTGTAGGTCTGAACGAACAGATCTATATTAATAAAATTTTATTGATACACAACAGAGGTGTGACCCAGTTACAGTTTAAAATTGGCACCGTAAGGGCCGAAATCAAGTTGCCTTGAAGTTTGGTAGCATTAATTAATTGTTTAAATTGTAATTCAAAACTTGATTAATTTCTCCCCTATCACAGTCAAACATTTTGTCAATTCTGGTTCTATAATCACAGACTATATCGAGACTCCAGCTGATGTTAAAACTTAAATGTCGGCTTGTAGCGCCCTTCGGATCATGTTCAGCTAAAGAAAAAAACTTGTTTACAAACACGCACATTACGGTTTTAAATCCTCCAGTAGTTCAGGGTGTTGCGTTAGTGTGAGCGAATAATTCTTCTGTTTGGTTTCGCTATCAAATCGTCGCCACGCAAATGCTCTTACATACCCACACATGAATATGTGTTCGGCACATCTACTCGTATGAGGGTTAGGAGCGAAATTATGCTAACACAGTCATATCGCAGTCAAATTTGAAACATAAAAGATGTTTCGGTTTCATTTGAAAATCGTAGTTTGGTTAGTTCTAAGAAAAAAGTTAAGATATTAACACAGCTTTTGAAAAGAATAAACATACTAGTATTTTGCCATTTCAAAAGCAAAAAATACTCTTACAAAGCCCAGGACATACATGCAAACAAATTTATTGACTTGGGGACGTGTAAAATAAAAAGACAACACACAACTACAACAGTCTGACAAATGTCTTTAACATATTTCTGTATTTTGCTTGTTTTTGTTATCCTTAGAACTCGTCTATACCTCCTTCATTTATTTCGTTCAATATTGTTACATTAAGGACATGATGGAGGACGAAGTTGAGTAGATCATTTAAATTTTTGTGTTTTTACTTTGAACTCCTAAACCATGTGTTCACACTTTGCTTCAAAAGCTGCGACAGAGTGGTGTGCGTAGCGTGGGTAGGTAATATGAAATAATATATTCACATGTCCCAATTGGTCATAGCCCCAAATCGCATTACAAAACGTTGTACGAAGCTGTGGGAAGATTGGAAAAAAGGGCTCATACTTAGGGCTAATCGTCTTTTATCAAACCTTTCAATAAAGAGCATTGACTAGCAAAGTTTTGGTTTTATTTTTCTTTTCTCAATTAAATTGGAAAGAAAACAAATTTAACTTGATGACTATATGACATATTTTAAATTAGCCGAAAAAACTTGACATTTTTTGATCAAAACTATTTTAAACTCACCACAGATATTCATTAGAAAAATGGCTCCTCCAACAACTGTTTGCCACTACCTTTATGCATCAAATGTAATTAAAGCTACTTAAGTTCGTCATGTGTGCAAAGACTAAAATATATATTAAATGCATCTCTGTACATTGGTTATGAACAGTAAAAATATACTCGTCCATTTTTCAAATGCTCTTATGCCAGACCATTTGCCTAAGATTGTGAATAGTGTTATTGCGCTTTTTGCTTTACAATGCCAAGCGACTTACCAAGGTGAAGTCATAGAAGTAAATTCGTTAATATAACTACCGACACCAAATCCCCAATATTTCTTTTGTTTTTGTTAAATGAAGTACGTGAAGTGTCCAGAATGTCTTAAATGTTTGACATTCAGGGGAGACTAAAACATACAAAAGTAATCGCTTATGTTCTCAATTTCATCTCTTATGAAGTCGACTTGCAACTGACAGCTGAAGCCAACTGTTGTCGGCAAAAAGCAACCAAGCGAGAATTTTCCATATTCCAAGAGTCATCATCGTAGTCGCATTACCTTCCCGCTTGTTTGCTTGCCTCTCCAACAACAAATATCTGTTTTAGGGAATAGAACAAATGTGGTGACAAGAAATTTTTGTGACAAGATTATGTACATATCTACGATGATGACTCTTGGAAAGATCGTCAACTTGGTCGATTGGGTTACACCTGCTCGTAAATGCCATACGTATTTCTATATCTTCACTGTACGGCTTCTTTTTCGCTGTTCTTTTTGTTTTTGACGTTCGAAAAGCAGAAAATAACTTTTGCATGTCTGTATGTAAATGGGTTGTGCATGTGCTCGAAGTCAACATCGTTGGTTTTCGCTTTTGTTGCTTGTCATCTCATCATCATCATCATCATCGCCATCATCTTATTTTGTCTTCTCTTCTGATTGTTAATGGGAATATTTAAAACTTGTTTCGCTTTTACTTTGTATGCAAAATTATTTCCAGATTTACACTTCCGAATTTTTCTGCCTAGTTTTGTCTTTAGCATTTATTTTCATTGAAAGTTAAGTAATTTATGAAATATTTGGCTCTTAATTGAAAAGCAGCAGCATTAATTTGTCTAATGTACAACATTTAAATACAAGTTCATTAATGATTGATAGTCGAGAGATTTTTATTTCTGTATATTAAATAAAAAGGGAAGGAAAGAGACTATAAAGACAACGTTTGCCTGGCCACGCTTGCATGCTTAGAAATTAAGCAGTAAAATGTAGAATAACTTGGCCGTTGGCCGAACGATTAGTCTAGTTGATCTGTCAGCTAGACGTTGACTTACAGTCTATCCTATTATTCCACATAAGTATCGTATCGGATGTCTAAAAATAAAAAGGAACTTTTTGTCTGAAGATTGTGAAAAGAGCTGGCCTGCCAACATGGTCTAATCTGGTGGTGAACGAACTCCACTTGGTTCACTTATCAACTGCTACTCACCAAACCCATGTGACTTGCTAGGGATAGACTTCAGGCGATATGTGACGAGCAGCACATAGAACAGATCGAGTTGGCTAAACCCTTCCGTAGGAGGAAGTCGATATATGTACCTGACTCGGTAACTCAAAATCGCAAAAGAACATTAGACCTTAACTACTTCCTTACGAAGAACAGTACATCGGGGACATTTGAATCTCCGAAAATATACCACTGTTATCAGTATCCACCAACCTGCATTTATTGCGTAAACCGCAGCCAAGTAAGTGCCTCTACCTATGATTAACAGTAGGATATCTATTCAAAGTAGCCCAGATCGAGGTTGCTCTACGTTTTGCCAATTGGCATTTGGTGAGGGTTCCAGAAGAATCTGCATAATGACGCCGTCTCATGCGAGGAATTCCTTCTCCTCCATACACCGGAAAGCAGAATAGCCCAGCTTAGATTATACCAAGATGTAGGATGTCAGTAGTCCAGAAGTAAACTACTACAATTTAATAATATTTTCCAATTTTCATGTTATGTGGAGCCTTTAAAAGCTCCACAGTATAGTCTTTTCCAACCGGTTAATTCACGTGAATACTTTCGTGTACGTAATTTGGAGGGGGCTGCACACTTAAAACAAGAAATATTAAATATACGAGTATGTGTTACAAATTTAAAGAAAAGAAAAACCTTTTAAAATTAAACATGTCCAGCAAAGTGCAGCAAACACTAACCCAAGGGCCATTAACGGTCCATTACGGTTTATAAACAATACAATTTAAAACAAATACAATTACATATAAACTTACTTACTCTGCTCCAGTAGTCAACGGTAGTCGTTGTTTTGTTCACTCATTTCATGCTGATTTATAGTTCTAATAATAATGCATTTTTTCCATTGAGCCTGTTTCCTATTCCATAAGAACAATGCAGCACACAACTCCTTTTTCATGCACTTGTGTACGATATATAGTCAGCCCAACATGAATGCGTTTGTAAACTTTCTTTTTTTTGTTGCTGTTGGTTTTTTTGAGTGTGCAGATGTGTACGTCCGTGTGTGTGTGTGTGTGTGTGTGTGTGTGTGTGTGTGTGTGTGTGTGTGTGCGTTCTTCTATTTTCATACAAAGATTCGTAATACTCATAAAACTTTCTTCATCTTTTTTGCATTATTTCTAAGCAAAAGGATTACACTTACATAAAAAACCCATTTGGAGACGTAACGGCTCGGTATGTTTTTTACTCGTTCGTATTTCGTATTCTGTGCCGTTTTTTACTGTTGTTGTTGTTCTTTTCTTATGAACTTATGTGGTGAATTGCTGGTTTTTTCTTGCTGCCAGTACCTTTGACCCCGCTTCGAATGAAACGCTGTTTTCTTCATGCCATCAAATACATACATACATATGTATGTACACAGGAACATACATACACACATACATATATAATATAATGCAGCGACTAGTATTTTTTTTCTTAGAGAATATCTTTCTGCCTATTTTCTTCTTGCGTACTTTAATTTTCTCTTTTTTGTTTCGATCTAAGTATGCGTCTTAAAATTATAATGACAACTATGTGTTCTAACAAACGAGCAAAAAAAAATCTGTTAAAAATGCTGGGACTGGATGGGGCATGAAGGCAACAAACTGTAAGAAGTATTAACACAAACAAACTTTGGTAACCGAAGCACTGAGTTGAGAACATTAAACAGAAACAAAGATTTTAGCCACCAAACTCCAATTGTTTCCTCAAAGAATATTCATTAGTTCATGCGACGTACTTAACTTTTTCCATATTGTTTTTATTTTTGTCATACTCCCGACTCATGTGCTTGTTTTTTTTCCCCCATGCACACACACACACACACACGCACAGCTTTCTTCCTTCTATATTTAAGTTACGAGCATTTTCCACATTCGAGAAAAATTATGCCGCCAGTTTAGTGGCCAAAAAACCAACAAAAAAAGTCAACTTAACAGACACACACACACACACACACACACACACATGGGTTCGTGTGCCTGTGTGCCTCTGTGCGTGTGTGCGAATCGACTTCAAACAATTTTGGTTAATACCATATTTTCCATTTGAAATGATTTTGATAGTATGACGACTTGTCGGCTTTTATGTATGAAAGGATGCATGAGCGAATGAGCGAACCGAACAAACAAGCAGAACTGAACAAACCAGCGCTGGCTGAAAGGAATTAGACAAAGAACAAAAAAAAACACGACCAGCAAGAGGAGGAAGTGGAGCAAAAAAGCAAGAATTTCTTTTCAGGTTAATTGCTTATTTTAAATTGAATTCCTTTATAGTTTTTATTACAATATAATTCTGTTATTTTCGTCAAACGGGTTAATTATTAAATTATTAACACTTTATTGAAGATTCTAATTATAAGTATTTGACAAAGATGTTCAAAATAAGGATATTAACTGGGTTGGTTATTCTATCGTTTACCAAAAATTCTGTTTAGCCAAGATGTTTTGTGAGCGTGTACAATTACTGCAGCCAACAGTTTGGCTGACAGAATCTTAAAGAACAAATCGATGGATTTAGCAAAATTATATTATTTTCTATATTTAAGCCGTAGGTCTAGGCGTTATTGGCGTTTTAAGAAACGCCCATTCTTCAGTAGCTTTCTGTTCACAGAAGAAATTAGCAGGTGGGTCTTCGTTTAAGCTGCTAATTGCGTCTTGAATCTTAAATATTTAAGAGATATGCCGAAAATTAGTATGGAAAAATACATAAACTTTTAAAAAGTTAAGCAGCAATTTAGGCAAATGGTAAATAACTTTTTCAATATCAATCATCGACAGTATTTACTGTATTTTTAATATCTAATCCAAAAAGTCTTTCATACTCTACTCATCTGCTCTGGGCATGAAATTACTAACCATTCCCACGACGTTTCTAAAAATAAAAACATTTTAGAGTGCCGATATTTTCACTTCTCTTCTTGCGCCAGTTCAAAATTCGAAAGCATCAGACGTTGTCTTATTTTCTGAATTTGAATTTACTTCTATTTGTTGGAATAAAGTATTTATAATTATTAGCTTAATTAAAATATTTCTACGATAAAGTGTTTCGACGAAAATGCTACTACAAAAGAGTCAATAGAAAAGCAGTTAATTACTGAAAATACGAGTATAACGCAAAAAAAAAGCTTGAGAAATAACTGAAATTGTTCTCCATTTTTAACTGCATTTCTGTCAAATTGGTCAAATTGTTTAAACAATTGCCATTAAAGAGATAATAAATGCATGTTTGCCAAGAACAACTACTTATATATACACATATATATATATATAGCAATAATCAGTTCACTACTTCTTTACTTTTTATTAATGCAGACTTTACACAGTATAATATTGAAAAAGATGTCTTTAGGTAAGTGCAACACAGTACCGAGTTTTCGCTGGATAGTTATTGCGCCAGTGCAGGCTTCTCATTAATTGAACCATCCGATTAAAAAAAAATGAGAAATTTTTCCGCCCGATAAATGAATAGTTGTGAAAAATCATCTGTTTGCGAAATAATATTTTGCAGTTTTGTTTCATTTAAAAGTTATTTGTTGCATGAGTAAAGCAACACTGCTGCTAATCATGGCATTCTCCTTCTCCTATATAAGTATTTACTTACGTTTATATTTTTTTCCTTGTAACTAGTTTATTTTGTACGAATACAAAATTGCAAAGCTTTTTATTGTCTGCAATATATAGTCGTACCTGCAACTTCTGGAGTGTTGGTCGAACTCTCCAACCAACTCATCCACCAAACCCATGTGACTTGCTAGGGACAGACTTCAGGCGATATGTGACGAGCAGCACATAGAACAGATCTATTAGAGGCACTCTAATATACATGTATGTATATAAAAAAGAAATTATAAAGTCAAAAATAGATTTTTTATTATGTACATGTACATACATATGTATTTCATACATACATACATACATACATATGAAAATAAATAACAAAATATTTGAAGACAAACTTCATTGATTAGAATGTTAAGTAATTTTTAACGAAGTTTCAGTTCTATCTACGTTTGTAGATAAAAACAGCGTAATTGAGCGGAAAACTCAATAATTCAATGCAGAGCGCCTCGTAAGCTTTCCGGAAATAGATTTGAATTTGAACGCCCTTCCCTTCTGTTTCACACAATTTCCCAGAAGGCGAGAAAAGACAAGGCTCCTGAGTTGGTAGCCCGAAGTCCACGAGGAACAGTAGACCTTAACCAGCTCGCCTGTACGTTCCCCTCAATGTAGTTCCTTGCATAAAAACAGACTTGTCGCAAGGCAACAGCACCTCGAAGATTTTCTTGATCCGGCATCTTTAGGTTTAAACCAGAACTAGAACCAATGACCGGTCCAGAACGCCAAAAAGGCGTGTCGGTCTGCGGCTTCTGCCAATTGATCTTTGGTGAAAGTTTCGGAAGTACATGCATAACCGAAGCCATGTATGAACTTTGTAGAGTTTTGGTTGCCCTGCCAACCGCGGCGAGGAACCCCGTCTTCTATATTCCCCGGAAAGCAGAGTACCCAGACTGGGAGTAAATCGTCAACGCTTAACCTGCCGGGGGGCACACACATGAAGGCGACCGATCGCTTGAATAACTCGTTTGTCAACTTTTTCAATTTCCTCTATATATACGACTACTAGTCAATATATTTTCCATTCAAGATCCGCCACCCTTGACGTTGTTGCCCAACTTACTGATTACTGATAGGTCGTGCAACAAGTTTTCTTTCAGTAATTAACACAAATTTGCCCACAAGACGCTTATCAAGAGGGCTGACTTGGCTTAGGAAAAAGTATTTTGTATCATCATATGGAGATTTTTTAACAAATTCTCCAAATTGGTAAAAAAAAAAGTATGTGCGTTAAGGTTTTTATTTATTGAACAAAGTACATACGTATTGAAATATTGTATTTACTTTTTGTTTCAACAAAATCTTGCTTTTTATGCGCAATACTTTTCGACAACACGTCGATATTCTTATTATTTCCACTGACTTAAAATTATAAATTCATTGTAAAAGCTGTAAAAAAGCAAACATTTATGCAAATGTTTATGGCAAGTATCTGGTATGAAAAGAGCATAAAACACATTGGCTCCATTCTGAGCATTTAAATAAAAATCACACCTTATTGATATTTATTAACCTTTTGCAATGAAAATTATATTCATGAATTTTTATAGCAGCCTTATTCGCAATCTTTTTTATGTTTTCTTGTAGTTTTTTCCCCCAATTTCTTTAACGTCTGTCTACATACTGTATTATGTGTGAAAATCAGAATTATTGCAAGGAAAAGATATCAAAACAGGGCATAAAATTTGCATCATTCAACCAACGGCTGGAAGAGATAGTCAGCCGTCGTGCGGCAGGGACACACACAAGCCAACGCACATTAATAAATAATATATATTGCTTCAATGCTGTAACCACGAATGCAAATCTAACCAGACATTTAATGTAACACTGGGAAAAGTAAAAGAAAAAACCAGAAAACACGACAGGATATCGGCACAAAACATGTGCAACTGCCAACATAAAACATGTTGAGGTTGCAAGTAAGACCTAACCCAACAACATTTGAGAAAAATCTGTACAAGTTTGATTTGCTTTTGTTTTCCCACTTTATATTATTTGTATTTCTTGTATATACGAGTACATTACGGAAGCGGAAGTATTCTGAAGGAGAGCATTTGTAAAGCGTTGTCGAGCGAGCGGCACTCGCAAAGTGTCTGCACACACAGAAAATGTACGAATAAAGCACACAGGGCCAAACTTATGGTTGGAGGAATTTATTGAAATTAAAAAAACAGCTGTTCTACATCGTGTGGCTTCGTCATCATCAACACCAAAAACTTCTCATCGTTTTCATGCGATTCCGGTCTTTACTTGTGTATGCAATAGTAAATAAAGCTGTTCGTTGTTTTTTCCTGAAAAACGCCGGTTTCATAAACTCTTCTTCTTTTTTTGCGTTGCTTTACATCTGTAGCATGAGTGCAGGTTTGTATGCGCTTGTGTGTGTGTGTGTGTGGCCATGAATGTGTTTGGGTGGCTACAACTTTCGTACGTTTAACTACTCCCCATTGTCGCCCTGCTTAAGTAGCGGCTGATGAACGTTTGTTTTATCCTAAAGGGACAAGTTTCTCTCTCAGCCACACACACACACACACACATACACCCCGCACACAATCGAACACTCATTCACTCACTCACTCACTTACTCACTTACTCACCCAAAAGCACACAATCCCTATAAACCAAGCGAGAGACAAAATAAAAAGCCACAAAAAAGAAAGAAGAAGAAACAAAACACCAACTCAACTTTGTCTTTTTAATCTAACGGTGTCGCTGAAAAAAAGTGTGGAAATTGTATTTTTATTCAAAACAATGCCTGCTCTGCAACAGGTATGTAAATAAAAAAAAATGAATGAGTGAGTGGGGGAGTGTGTGCGTCATTTGAAAACAAGCAAAAACAATTCAAAATTTTACTCGCAGATACACTTTTTCATGCAGTTAATAAAATACCATAAGATATACAAATTCTTTTTTCTATTTTATTTTTTTTGATGCATCCTGGGAGAAGTTGGGTTTACATTATTTGTACATTTGTAAAATAAAAGTTTAGCCAGCAACTAAAGGCAGGCAGACGTTGTGCCTGATTTCGGCAGCACGTCGATATTAAATCAGTTAAATTTGAAGATCTGGTTTATCGAATGATGCAACTAAACGATTTCGACTATAGTTCTTTTCTCTACCTCTACTCACAAAAATTTGTTTTTATCGAACAACTAAAGCTCGATCAAGGCATTACTTTGGCATATGGCTAAGCTTAAAGCCATGCATGTGCTATACTGATTCATTTTTAGAGGGTTTCTGAAACTGGCTTTACAATTTTTAAACTTTTTCCATATGGTGAAATTATCTGGTGGGGGACCAATTTCCCAGCACCGCTGTTCACTGGCAGGCATTATTGTGACATTTTGAAAGCAAAAGTCAATGCATCAGAATCCAAAGGAACACCAAAACATAATTACACTACCACATGTAATTACCCACGAAAACAGGTACATATGTATGTATATGTTTTCTGGTGGTGTCAATCTGCATGGTTGCCAGATTACTGACTATTGTTAGACATCATCATCATCAATGTCAACAAAATGAACTTACAATGTCAGGCAATTATCTTTCAATGGCAACTTAGACTTACTGTGTCACAAGCAGCTTTTCTTACAATGTGGTCATATGGAAACTGTTTCACAGTAGTTAACAAGTTATAAGACATTTGTAGACATGTTTTATTGACAATATTGTAAGATGCAATTATGTATTGACGCAAAACACGGCCCTTGGATAGTGCTTATAATAATGTATGTTCTTAAGGACCATTTCGGTCGAATAACAAATTAAAATGGGTTATTGCATCTTTTTCCTTCAATGCTCTCTCGACAATGCGAAAATATATGTATCTGGTAAACAGTTTTTCGCAATTTACAATAATATTATGAGTTCCACCTACGATTTAGTGAACATTCCGAAATTTCTTCTTTAATGAAATTAAATTGCGTGAAAAAAAGTTCTTTCAAACCAATATTTCAAAACCAACACAAAACACACAATTTTATTGTTGTTTAATTATTCTATTTGCGACAGGCAAAAGAAAGCTTTCCAGGTCATAAAAAATAACTTTGTTTCTTATTATAAGTATTTTTTTTTTTTTGCAAAAGTCCTTTAACAACGATTGTTTTTAAGTACTTGTCTTAAAAACGTTCCTAATCATCATCACTGGTCTTAAAATGTACTCAAGTACTCACATACATACATACCTGCATACACACATACACGTTTATTGTTTTCAATATGAGTGTGTGTTTTAGGATGTTCCAGGCAGTTGGGTGTACTCGTATGTCTGTATGTCGCTGTTTGTTTTTATTTTGTTTTTGTGGCTTTTTAAGTTTTTGCCTTGAGTTGTTGTTGTTGTTTTTCTTCTTAAAATGATGTTTATACAGTTTATGACATTATTCATTCATTCGTATTCCTTTTTTATGCCTCTGTTTTAACACCAACGGACACACACGCTCCCATCCACATGTGTGTGTGTGTGTGTGTGTGTGTTTGTGAATAGGCAAAATCTTCAATCCTTGTACATGTATGTATGTATGTGTTTGACTTTTCGTGACAAGTGGTTTTTCATGATTTGAGTTGAGAGGACATTGTTTTGTGTATGTGGGTGTAGGTGAGCGTATGTCGGTGCCCGAGTGCGTGCGTGTGTGTGTGTGTGTATGTACATATGAATGATTTTATTATATGATTTTAATGTAGTTACATATCTGAGTACAATGTATAATTTTTTATGGAATTTATTTTATTGTTTTGTCACTTTGTTGCAATAAAAGTCAATATAAACCATATAAATGGAGCAGTATATTCTTCGTATATGGCTGGGTTCCGGCAGCAGCACCTCATAAAATTTGTCGCGTAAAATTCATGTCAAGCTTTTAAGTTATAAGAAAGAAAAATGTTCAATCATAATAGTTATTTCGGTACCATTTTCTACTTTAAATACAATATAATTTTATCTTTTAATGGTATGAGTCAATTTTAAACACATTGTTTTTTTTATGAAAAATGTACACAATATGTCTTAGAATATTATTAATACAATACGCCTGCGATTTCTAACATCTGAGTGAATTGCCGAATGTTGGCTTACAGTATTGTCAGAAATAGGCAAACATTCCATTGTAAGACAGTAATATCATCCTACAATCCTGATAACTCTCTAAGTTCGCACTGTCAGATAATTGGCTGACACTGTAAGAACACTTTTTGCCAGAAGATGTCATTCTTAGAGAAAAACTTCTGTTCACAACAACAAACCTGGGTGAAAAAATCATTTTTGTAGGCAGATAAGTCTATTGTCACACAACTGTCTGCCAATTAAATAGTAAAAATTTGATTAAATCGTCTGAACCGAGAGTTGACTTTTTTGGGGGGCAATTTTCACAAAGTTAATTAAGTCCCCAATATTGAGTATAAAAACCGCCACATTTAATGCATCCTTGAAAATTAAACTTTCGCCGATTTATCTCGTAAAAATTTCTGACTGAATTGCAATATGCTTCGTCCTGCGTATTTTGTAGCATCTGCCTCGTCCATCTATTCTGTGCACTGTGGATTAGCCAACACTAAAAATTCTCTTTTTTTATAAATCCTTGAAAATTTCATAATTAATATTTCTGTATTGTCCAATTGTCCTTCCATTGTTGTCATAACATTGGATGCTTTTTTCTTCATTCCTCTTGGTTGCTTTTTTGTTCCTCATCATTTTTCCTTAATCCATACTTGACTACTGAATAATTCTTTCAAGAAGTCATTGTTTACTTAACATTCATTTTTCTTACGTTTAACCAGCAGCAACTTTCAAGCACAGCAACAGCAAGAGCAACAACAAAGCCCGAACATTCTAACAGATGAATGGTGTGGGAGCACTGCCAACCCACCATCAGCATGTTCAGCCATTTGTGGCACCCACCTGATTCGTTCGTTTATTTGCTAATAGAAAAATAATAGAAAACATATTCAAAATAAACCTTAACACAACAACTTAAATAGTAAAAATACTAATAATAATAATAAAATGAAAAACCTCAGCCGCCTGTAAGGCAGAGAATAAAAGTGTACCAACTATATATTCTCGATCTTAATCAGATTACTTAACTTTATGCGCTCCGTGTGTCTACGGATGTCTGGAAGATATTATGTGTGGGAATAAATTCGATTAAGCTAGTGGTAGGACTTGTATCCTACTCGTGCATTAGTTGTGGATGCAGAAACGGGGACAATATTGCAGTATTAAAGTCGTACGGTAGCTGGCAGCCAACCAACCAGCTACAAACAAAAAGTGATTGAATGAATTTAGCCAGTGTGTGCAAGTGCCACCAACATGAAACAACGGGGAGTAAACAAGCAATATCATCGTCGGCAGCGGCATCAGCCTCAGCATCAGCATCAGCATGAGCACCAGCAACAGTGTCATCATCAGCCTGAGTCTCAGCCTCAGCCTCAACCTCGTACTAGTCCTCATCACCCTCACCGTCAACATCATCATCGCCGTCTATTTAGTTTAAGTAATATAATTTCATGTACTTCATACTCACATGATGTACACGATTTCTTATGCTTTTGTTTCCTTTTCCGCAAACGAGCAGCGAGTGCGATTGCGATTGCGAGTGTGAGTGTGAGTGTGAGTTTATTGTGCGCTTCTACTCTTTAATGTGTTTAAGAAATGAGTGCGTGTAAAGTTCCTTTCTTTTGCTTTTGTTTCAGTTCTTGTTGCTTTATTTCTTTTTCTTCTTCTCTAGATTGTTATAAATTGCGGAATAGAAGGGAACAAAACTAAAAGAAGAAAAAAGAACTTGTGAGATTTAATTTTACTAATTAAATCCAACTCTGTCTTTGTTTGATACTTTGCTCATATGATTAATTTTATTAAATTTAATACGGCACACATGCTACGCTCTAGCCAACAACGCCGTGGATCGTCGTCCATGTGCTCCAAGGAGAATCTTTGGGGAACAAGTCTGTTTGTCTCTCTGCTTGCCAGTTGCTAAATTCATTTAAGAGGCAACAGTTAATGGGGCTAATAAACTCTCAACAAGTGGTTTTGTCGACAGCTTTAATGGCAGCAACTAATTTTTCTGAACCAAAATGTTGTACTCGTAATAGTTACAAGATTAAAAAAAAAAATGTGTGTCCATTTTATCGAAGCAGCATTTTAGAAAATTTAAGTAACTTGGCGTCTGTTCGGTTTGCTGAGCGGATCAAGATTTTAGAAGCAGTGAATTCTTTGAAAATATTTAAGACCAACACATACATACATAAATGTTTGTTTGAATTTTTTTTCTTTTTCAGCAAAAGTGGCTTTTATTTTCGCCTTTAATTTCAGAATTATATTCCAGCCGAAAAGGTCCCTGAACTGTCGGAGAGTATTTGCATTAATCGCCGCCAGACAAAATTTTATATCAAAAATTAATATTTTAAATAATTTCTTACCAGCGACTAATAAATAATGTATTTCCATTTTTATTGCAGAAATTGTGCCAGTTGAACAGGTAGGCAATTTTCGTTTCTATTAGCATAACGCATTACTTGAGCTATTTAATCGCTTGTCTATACCAGCACTTCAACTACGCTGAAAAAGTGCTTTCTATCTGCTTGTCAAAATTTAAGAGAGCCGTCTTTATACAAAATAGTTTGCGTCATGACAAAAATATGTTAAAGATACAATTAAGAAAATACATACATATGTGCATATGTATATGTAAATGTAATGCTTTTCAATAGCCCCGCCTCACTTAATCGCTCGAGTGGTAGGAAAGGATGATAATACAAGTAAATAATAATAAAAATCTTTAAAAAAGATGCATATCGCATCAGAAACAAAAAAAGAAAAACGTATGTAGAATACAAATACCGCTCACAAAACTACAAGAGTACAAGAGTGCATAAGCAAGTTCGTTCTTTAGACGGTTTAAAATGTCACATTAGCTGTGTCATTGTACTCTCACACAGTGTTGTGTCTCCGGCAAAATTGAGACAAACTTAAGGGCGGAGACAGATAACAAACTTTAAATTGCAGAACTGATGCAATGAACCAAGGCTTGAAAATATATTTTGAAGCAAGATTTTTATTTGAAAATGCACTATAAAAGCGTGCGTTAAGTTTTGTCGCAGGAGTTTTGTTAAATTTCCATGCGACGCTAAAAAAAAACTACTTCCATTTTGGTCATGTTCGAATCGCTACTGTTTTTAAGATTTTCTTTGATTCGCAATTCCGCTTATTAACAACTTTACTACAGATTGCAGTACATCCTACAGGTAATAGTTTTAACTGAAATTGGGCCTACTGATTTTCTTAAACGTATACGGCCTTAACTTATTATGATATTTAAGCTTAAAACCAAGTTAATGCGTGGGCGATACTTCGTGGTCGCTATACCACTTATAGGCACACGATTCGTTTACAAACATAGCACGACCAGCTGAAATTGTCAGCTCAACTTTTTATCTTTCAGTCACGATTAGATGTCAATATTTCAATAATAAAATGTTTGTTTCTGTAACATTTCAATAAATTAACACCCATCGCCCACTTTTGTTGTTGTATAATGAATTCAATTCAATAAATATGTTCTATTCGCAGTAAACGTTTATTATGCAACTGAATTCCGGCTGTAAATATTATTTTCGAAACTAAAGTTGTGAGTGTCATATATCAGTATTGCAGCTCATTTACTTCGGATCTAAGGGTCACAATTGCCTAACTGCACATCTAATTTGTTATAGTATGGAACAACTTTAATGCAAAATGTTTCACCGAAAGATGTTATGAAATTCCTTCGCCATTTTCTTTATACTCGAAAACTTTTCATCAAGGTCGACTGCTCCAGTTCTTTAATTTAGTTTTATTTGTTAATTTGGTTCAAGTGACTCAATTTTTTCCATATTTTCATTATTAATTTCAATTAAGATACATGAACTCCTTCTGGCGGTAATAAAGCATTCAATTTTGTCAACTCTTAATATGGCTACCAGCCACTGTGTCTCATGCTTTTATTAGAAAAAAATATATATTCTATATAAATAAATACTCAAAAAATAGCAGAAAAAGGTTTGGATACAATATAAAAAGCAAAATTATAATAAGGGTATTGTGTGTGTGTTGCCTTGTGTATACAAATGATTGCAGCTGCAAAAGCAATTCGAAGACTTTTCACAAGGGCAATGTAAATATTATATTTATATGGGTGATTCTATTTTAAAATCCTAATTTTTTGCTTCCAAACAATTTGTTTTCCAATACGTTATTCTTTATATTCGATATTTCAATTAGAACGCTGTGCTAATAAAATTATAACTCAAAAGCCAAAATTTTTAAAAAAAAGTTGTCCTGTTAAGCAAATAAAGAGTATTTAAGAAATATAAGAGAAGAAAGGTAAAAGGTATAGGATCTTTTAGCTGGGAGGCAGATCTTTCGCGTCAACCAGGTCGCTTGTCAGCACTAAATAGGCTACCGGCTGAGTATTTGCAATGGCGGGCACCAATGCTCGCGCAAGAGGAGGTGTGTGCCACTCAATGTCATTTTCTTAAACTAAATGTCCACCCCCATATCGAACTTTAACGTTTGTCAGTTTTTTGATGGGCAAAAAACTGTTTAGGGGAGTTAATCTATCACTCACATTAATCTCGCATTTGGGACGATATACATTTTAAGTAGAATATCGAGCGCTTATTTTGAAAAACGAGTGGCACCTTCGAACTGATTCAGCGAATCGTTAAACTTATTGAGTTTTGCACAGTGTAACTATTCAGCTCTAAAAATGTTCGTGCTTCGATAAAAAAAATGTCGAAAGTGGTTTGTAGTAATTTTCCTAAATTATTGTATTTTACACATCCCTGACCCAACTGTCTTCCTTTTGCTTTGGCATGAGTGTCAGTGGTCTACTTTAAGCCTGACTTTGTACAACAGATTTGCACAAGCACGAATGCAAGTATAATAGTGATACGGTTGGTTAAATTAACTAACAAAATGGCTGGCAGCAAAATTTAGGTGGACTGGCTGCAAGATTATCTGGTAGACTGATTTTGTTATTGTGTTTGAAGTTGTTTTTGTCCCTATAACAGAAATACAAAATTTCTTAAATGATACAAAATATTCGTACTTACATATTCTACATAAAAATGAATATCGTTGGCCCACTGAAGAAAGGAGTGTATTTGGATTTTTTAGAAATCACATTTCCTTTAGGGGCTTTCTTAAACAATTGAAACTTTATTCTTAGCAAATTCAGTTAAATTTCGATTTTTTTAACATTTTCGGATTTTACTTGGAACGTCATTCAGATACGCCTGCCTGTGTAGAGGCATCGATATGCACAAGTATATTCTCGACTATAAACTTATTTGAAACCGTTTACTTGTGCACAAACACACGGACTGCTTGTAAAAAAGTACCGACATAATCGTATTCGTTCGTGTGTGTGTATGTGTGTGTGTGTGTGTGTGTATAAGAGTGTTTACAAAACGCATTTGTGTTACAATGTTTGCAGAAATATTTACGGATAATCTGTTGATTTCAAAGCTAAGGGATTATTATGCAATTTTTCCTCGTTTTATGTTGGATTTTTTATTCAAAAAAAATTTTTTTTTTGTATTGTAACTGTATTTTTCTTCTATTTTTGGTGTGATACTCATCATTATCGTCGCCGTCGTCGTCGTCATCGTCATCGTCATCGCCATCATCATCATTGTCGCCGTCGCTGTTATAAGGACAGCAAACAAAAGCGATAGACTAAATCATGTTTTTTCGTTACTTATCCCTCTTTAGTAAAAATTAAGGAAAACCAAATCTCTCTCAAAGAACGGAAACGAGATGAATACAGGTTTTTGTTCCATCTTCTAAAGCTGTTCATTGAGTACGAGTATCTTTAAATCCAAAAGTCTAAAATTTATATTAATTACGAGTGTGTATGTGAGAAACTAAAAAGTAGCGCACCAAGTAGCACTGAGCAGAGTTGTATGCGTATTCGCATTTCTGGTATCTCTTGAGGACAGTTTATACTACAATATTAATAAGGTCTTAGGATTTTCATTGAGTTTTGTGTGAAAGAAATTTAAGTTTTTTTTGCGAGTATCAAAAAGGTAACGAACCTACCATTAGATTCTGTCTTCACACCATAACACCTCAAATCTAATGGAAAATTGCAGCTAAATAGACGCGAATTTCAGATATGTTAGACACAAAGTATCCAACTCCAAGCTCTCGAACATATTTAAATTGTAAAAACCTTTTACAGTGTGAAATGATCGTACTTGTTCGTACATATATACATATGTGTAAGATTTCCTTCATATGCTCGTTTGTCAGGTATACTCTATATGTGTTGGCCATTTCTACCGGATGTCCAACTAATCCCGATAATTGTTGGGAGATTTAAAACACTAAATGAAGAGCACAGACAACCTTACGGATATGCACATATATTTTTATGGTTATTTAACCTTTGCATTTGTATGTAGATACACACATAAATACATGTGTATGTGTGGGTATGTAAATATAACATTTGTTTTGTATTCTATTTACTATAAACATGTGTATGCACACACCTATACACATACATATGTACATATAAACCTACTTACACATATAAATAGATATGGGTACTTTCGTGATGTCGAACGCGACGCTTATATACATACATACTTAAAATAAAAAAAAATAAGAAGCAAAAAATCTTCCCAGTGCATTCTAGGATCATAGCAAGCACTGCAATCTATGTATGTATATTAAAGCAGAAGTTTAGACCCAAGGAATTTGCGAAACGCAAGTAGCGACAAAAACGGAAGAAGTTTCTGTGGCGTTGTAAAAAAACAGGAAATGCGCTGAAGCCTTGACATAAGAAATTTAGAGACGTTTTTTGCATATCGCTATTTTATTGTATTTTTAAATATCAAAAGTGGAAAACGCCAGGTACGGAAGTTTTAGTTTCATGCAAGTGATAATAAATTATTCCTGATAAGCAATTTTTGTAAAAATGGTTTAAAAATTTACAATGAAAAAAATATAAATTAAACGTTAAGAAAAGGTTTATTTGCTTAATGTCACTTACAAACAAATCTAATATTTCCAGGCCTATACAAAAACAATTTTTTTTTAAAAGATAATAAATACATAGAGGCTATTTTAGAAAGCCTCCGGTTTGGTTGAAAATTGTTCTGATTATGTGTGTGTGTTCCTTAAACCATATTCTGGGTCAATACGTGACATTTCGAACGTGACACTGTTTTCATAATGATTCAATTGGGCAAAGCTTTGAAGCTAAACAAAATTTATCCTTAAAATCAGAAAGTTCATGATATGAATATAAATTAAATTGATTTCTTGAGTAAAATCCAAGCGACTTTTATACGACTGTCACCGAAATAACTTGACAGTTCACTTGTTGATCTTAGTCCATCAATTTATGATTAAAACGATAATACATATTAGCAAAGTCTCTATAGCCATCCATAATAATTGTATAAAATAGCCAGTTTTGAATAACTTTTAGCGTTTTGATAACCGTGGAGGTATTGATGGATATGCCCATATGGTTCTATTTATAAATATCTATGAATATGTAAAAGAATTAGCTTTTCTTGATTATGATATTATTGCTTTTCTTTAGCATGAAGTATTTTATTGGATATATTTTTTGTTAAGGACTGCTGATGCTTTTATTTCTTTAGCAGCTGCGCTGCTGCTTTTGTGACAACTGTAAACAAATTTACAATTTGTTATATCTACTTAAGCGAATGGTATCGTTGTCATCAACACACATACGCACGCACACACGCACACCCACCCACATTAATAAACTCGTTATGGAGATTTTTCTTCATTTTTTCCTCTACTTTTTTATTGCTAAATGTTGCTGTCGATGTTCGTGATGTAATAGAAATGTATTTGATGTTTTTCTTTCAGTTGCGTAAGCGTTTTCAATACATTTTATTATATCTGGCAGTTGACAACAAAAGACCCAAAGAAATGAGCAACATAAAGTTGTGAATAAACCAAAATATGTACAAAAGTACATAAATAGTGTGAGCAACAAAAACAACGGAACTTATTAGAGTTGTTTTTCAGTAATTTGGTTATTACAGCAATTGATTTCGCAGTAACTCTTTTTTTCCAAAGTAACAACAAAGAGTCCCTTAAAAGTTACAACAAAATTGATTGAAAATTATTCTTAGCAAAAACGCGATGGCATTCTTTTGTTTTAACAAGCTATTACTTGTCGATAGTCACCAAACTTACTCCTTCCTCTAAGAACAACTCATGTTTAAGCGATTGGGTAAACAACTCACACTTCTGTTTATAGTACGAGTATTTTTGAAAAGGAAGACAGAGTAAAGGACATACGAGTATGGCGGAATATGCTTAAGATAATCAAGGTTTGAAGTAAGAATTCTGAAATTTAAGTTTTCAATCTTGCATTCGACACAGACCAGATCAAGGCGGCTTCACAACAAGTGAAATTGAGAGTATAGCTGATTTTTTGTTTCTATACTTTAGTCTCCCAGGTCAAGAGTAAAACTTTTGCTTTTGACATTTCGCGGATTTAACAAAACCAAAACATATATTAGGGAATTAATTAGAGTTTGGCGGCTATGAGTTCGCCTTCGACCAAATACTAACCAGTCGTTTTTACCGAACAAAACTTTTGTCTTGACAGAGAGAGAGATAGAGAGTCCAATGAAAGGAAATAGTTTTGTTCGAAACAGTTGCCGTCTGATTTGGTTCAATTTAAACTAAACTGTGCGGCCATTTTTCAGAAAATAGTTAAAACTCAATATGTCGCCTAAGGATTAATTTTGCTTAAATATCGCTCAGAAAGAAATGGGGACGATTGGTTTGCACCGATAGATGTATACACAAAATAATAGATAAAATCCAAGTATTTATTTAAGCTCTCGGCAGCTCTATACGATTATCAACGGATGTCCAACATGTTTCAACAAATCGATCACGATCACGTTCATCGGATTCTGTGGCCGGCCAACTGACACTCAGAGTAATTCATATACGATTGTAGTTTCTGTAGAGTTTCGAGATTATAACTTGGCGCATTATTCATGCGCACATACACATGTACAATTACACATATTTTAATTATAAATAATTTAACATTTAACTTAAATAAAAAGCTGTATTTCAGACAATAATTCAAGATTATGAAATCTATTTTAATCGCAATCAAAGTTTCACAATAAATGGAAACTTTTCAAACGTCATGTGCACGTAACCCAACGTAACTGCTTCTGCTTATCGTTATTTGTCAACTGCACAATTCAAGCAGTTACTCTGTCTGGACCATAGAATACCTTCCTTTTATTTTTCCAACAATGAAAGAGAACAAAAGCAAAACAATACTGGGACTACGGCTCAAAGGAACAGCAGCAGCAACAGCAGCATTGAATACACGAGAACAAGAACTATAAACATGCAGTGCTATCAACAAAAACAACAACAACATCAAAAGTTCAATCATTTGCAAACACCCACAAGTCGCTTACAAAAAGGGATAACTTTGTAAAACGCCGGCTGAGCGCAACAAAAACTGTTACAACAATTATTGTTGGTTTGTTGCTCCTTACACGTGTAAAGCCAGATTCGATTGTCAGCAACTTGTTGTTATTGTCTTGCTTATGATTGTTGTTGCTGTAAAGTAGTCGCAAGACAAAAATGTCGAAGGTCTTTTAAGTAGAAAAAAGGGAAAATATTCTATCACGCCACTTTCAGTAGAAAATTGTTTAACAAATTGATGAAATTGGCGTAGAGCACTTAACATGTTCTATTTTGCAATCAAAATTGATGTCCAAAGTAGAAAAAGTAATCTGAAGAAAAGCTTTTAGTTTTCCAAATTTGGCCCGAATAGAATATTCGTTTTGATTAAGCGGCGGAATTATCAATACGGATGCAACAAATTAGACTTACGGCGTCCAATATGCCTGTTAGCAACTGTCAAAGGTCCGAAGCTCCGCATAGCGACATTATAATCAGAACATAATAATACATCTTTAACTCGTTCAAAACCAAAACCAATTTAATAGGCTCTTAGGAAGTGCAGGTAAAATAAAGCAGCGTGAATTTTTCGTATTCATTCGGGATTTTAAAGTTAAACTACAATACAATTTTGTTTTATTATAAATTAATAAATACATATGTATGTATGTATATATGAAATTCATCTGCAGCATAACCGATTGATTTATTTAAATAAGCAAAAAATAAAAAGAATCTACAACAATAATTTTTTTCACAACTTTTTTTCCTTTCAATTTTTTGTGTAAATTAATTTTTTCATTTCATTTAATTGTTTGCTTTTTCCATTTATTTTCTGGTTAAATGACTGTATTAATAACAAGCAATAATAAAATAATTGCTTGTGCAGTTTTGGGCCATTCGAAAATTGTCAGTTTTAATCATTTAACAGTTGCAAACAATTGTGATATAAATTAAATTGAATTGCAAAGATGATACAAATCCCAACTACGGCCCACAAAAGAAAGCATTTCGTTCCGTTTATTGTCTGCTTTTGCGGATATTTTATACCATTTTGTTTGTATGCTATTAATTCTATAGAAATATGTATGTGTGTATGTATGTGTGTCTGAATGTATGAAAATACAAAAAAAAACAGCGAAAAAAGAAAGAAATCAACGCGTTTTCGAGCCAAAAACAACTACCCACAACTATTAAATACACCCATTTAATAGTTTTTCTTTTCTTGTTATTGTTATTGTTTTTGTTTTATTCGCAGATTTTTTTCTTTTTAAAATTTTATTCCATTTTATTTCGTTTATTCATTTGTAATTTAAACTGTGCCTACACTCGACATTCTGCAGGAAAATAAAAGAGATTGCAAAGTTGAAGTACATTCCGTTAAACAGTGGGGTCAAAGTTCGCTTGCAAATGCCAAATATCTGTAGATATAATGGCTTAGATAAAATCTATATTTTGTTGCAAGCAATAATTGATTGCACAACAATGGATGCAGATAAATAAATAAACAAATCTAAAGTATTAAACGGAACAGAAATGTGTGTCTTTTGTGGGTTTTTTGAACTTTTCTCTGCGAAGGCAGAAGGGAGCACCAACTATGTGCAGACGAGTATAATTGTAATTTTCAAAAGCATATTGCCTTATAAATGGGCAATCATTTATAATGATGCTTAAGTTATGATTTAAGAACGAACTTTGCACTTAATTTTAATGTTTCAAAAATAAAACCAAATTTTTGCATTAATGAGCGATACTAAACCCCATTTTAGCGATTTTCATGGAACACTTCTTCATAGACATACATACATATATAGTAGTTACAAATAATCTTTATCATTACCTAGAACTTATACTAAGAAAAACCAAAACGTATTTGCGTCTTCAAGTTGGCAGCCCTGGAGCAATATTGGAATAATACAACAAACATTCGTGATTCACTCTCGCATTCAGGGATTCCAGTCAGTATTAAACCAACATGTTTTGCCTTACAAAATTTTTAAATAATGTAGAAAAAGAAACGCAATTTAAGGTGTAGAACGATGTCTTAAATTAAGCCTTAACCAACATTAAATACTTACACAAGAAATATAAATGCCAAACAAAACTATCGTTTGAACACGAAGGTTGGCAATCGTGTTTCAGATATCGAGTCGCGAACATGGTATTAGTGGATAATTAGTGGCTGCTTGTCAAAAACATTTTTTCGGAACCTCATCCAAATGTTTATTGGCAGAACTAGAACCAACATGCGATCGTGCTGGACCAGATATTGGAGTCTTGCAACAGATTTCTGTTTTTCGAATGGAACTGGAAGGCGCGGGTTCATGGGGCTAATCTGGGTAAGGCTTGATAGTCATTTGGGCCTCGACTTCCTCCATTATCCAGGGAATAACTACAAGAAGGAATTAGATGAGCAAAGTCTGGGACAAGAAGCTTGTGTTATGTGCAGCTTTTCACATATCAAAAGAAATAGCCTCCTGCTACTTAGGCTTTGACTAAGAAAATTGTACACAAAATATGTAAGTCTAATAAAGTAAAATTGTTCGATAACAGGTCACAAGAAGTTTTGTAATCATCAAACCAAAGCGCTCAACTTTGACGGCTTTTTTTTGTGGTTTAAATTTACGATATTTTTTTATATTTTATAAATTTTTCCAACTTTCATCATTATTTTCATTGGTAAATAAATATTTATCAATTAAATTGCCTGGCTGTCAAAAGAAATACATTTCCAAACTTTTTGAGCTATTTGAGTCTAAACTTAATGACCTATTAACGTTCTGTCTAGTGCCATAATAGTGACCATTACGATCAGAGGGGTAAAACGTTTAACAAGTGGGTGGCATGGCTCTATCAAAACGGAGTCCCTTGGACTCGACTTCATTGTGGCACGAAAATCAAACAAATCAGTAAGAGACGTATTTGAATCAACGAAAAGGACCTACAACGTTTTCAATTAATATATACAAATGCACAACAATTGAAAGAAAATTTTACTTTATTTATATTTATACCCCAAATTATTATTCTGATTGCAAAGCAAGAAGAAATTTCTTTAGGTGCTTCACCGCTGTGAATCACCAATGCAACCCTGTTACTGAAAAGTAAAGCAGCAACATTGACTACTTATTTTCGGTTTTTAATATCGTTTTATTTAATCCGCTCTACTGTGCTCATATGCCACAGTGGGTGCAATTGGAAGCTTGAATAAAAATTTTCGTATAGAGAAAAAAAAAGACAGAAAATGCAGCATGCCCGGGCATATTAAACTTCAGCAACAGTCTGAACAGTTTATGAAATAAAACATATTTGCACAAACCCAGCACATACGAGCACATTCTCAAACACACAAAGCTGGAAACCTACATACACTTGGCTGCTCTCACGCTGACGATTCAACTCCACATGTTCAAAACTACTTCTCTTTCAGGGGATGTGAAACAACAGGCAATAGACATTTGTGTTTCAACGGCAACATTTCCGAGTTTTGTTCGTTAAAATTTTTTTTCATTTTGTTTGTTGTTTTTTTTTCACTCACAGTTAACATGAATTTCCGTTAAATGAGTGGGAAAGTAGAAGGACGGGCGGACAGATAGACGAACACACGGACGGACCCACACACACATACACAAATAAGAATGAAAACTTTACAATAAAGCACTAACTAAATGTGGAAGACACAAATAAAATAAAAGAAAAACATTCAGATCCATTACAATATCTTTAATGGTAAACACAGAAAAAGAAAAGAAAGAATTGCTGCAGAAAAATGCGATGAAGCCAACTTGAACGCACATCTTGTGCTCGTGTTCATAACAAACGTCATTCAATGAATGCAGCTTTCGAACAAATACGACTACAGACTACAGACAACAGCACCAACACCAACACCAACACCAACAGTACGAGTATTAACAGAAACAACCTACACATTTTTAAAGTCCATATAAACGTAAAGTCCATATAAACGAGCCTACGCACACATCCATATTTAATTATTTGTTATCTACGTAAATTACAAACTTGCTCATTTCAGCCATGCATTTCAGTTAATGCAACTCTGATGCAGCCAACTCATCAGCCTGATGTTCATCGTCGTCATTTTTCGAACAACCGATAACAAACAACTTCGAAAGCGTGTAGGTGCATACTTTTAGGCGTAAGAAACCGTTTTGCATGCCTTTGAAAGACTTTGCCTTTGCCTTTGCCTCTTCCATTTCATTTCCGTTTAATAATTATTAAAAGCAAACAAACAAAAAAATTAAGAAATTAAAAAAGCATTTCCCCACACGCCAACTTTTATCCATGACATCTGAAAGAACTTGCTGCCTGCTTCTTCTTTGCGACAGTGTAAGCACTTGGAAATTTTCCCACTCTTACAACTTCTACACCAAACAATGTTTTGCTCTTCTTACGCATCTCTAAAATAAATTTTACATGACAACGCGTAATTATGGGTGTAGTTTCCATACGCTGTTCTTAAATTTGGGAAATGTAAGTACATATCGTTTTATGGACAAGACCGGATTGATGCGTTCTATTGCATTGATGCTGCTGTTTTGAATAAACTAAAAAAGGAGTACTTGGGGCCTGCGAAACGATTTCGTAGATTACATCACTTGCTCGATTTATTCTTGAGTGTGGCCCTGCTTAGCCTTTTGGCCCATTTTTACTTTTGTTCAATCTTTCCGGCAATATTGCGTGCCCAACTCTTGTGGATTCTTTTGTTTTACTCTACCAAGTAATTATTAAATTTTTCGGTCTTATAACCGGCAATAGCTTTGAAAGTTTATGTAAGTAAATTGAGCTTAATTGCATTTAATTGTGATTTTCTCACAAACAATTAAGAAAATAAATTAAATGTGAATAATCAAAACAACTGGAATCAGCGCTGCCAACTATTAAATTTTTTGTTCTGGTGGAGTCTTGGCCCATGAAAAATAAGTTACTGGCGGATATTCATGATTGGCCTTATTACAAAACACAAATGAACTATTGCGAATTTAGCCATGACAGCGATAAAAATTCCAAAAGTCTCAATTAATTTAAATCTACATAAACGACTACTCTTGTTACTAATATCCTGCCAAAAGAACATTGAATTCGGTCGCTTTTGTAGTCAGCAAGGTCGTGATAAAACCAATCAAGTGACTGCCGTAGTTGTTCTTGTTTCAGGAACAAGTTTATTCAAATCTTATCAAAATATGAGAAATTGAAAAAAGAATTATTTAAAGCCTACTTTAATGCATAATAACCATTTCTTTGCATGCCCGTTGAGAGGCAAACTATATGCTTTAAAGAAAATATTTGTATGTACTTTTAAGCTCGAATTTTATGCAGAAAAACTTTTAGCCTGCCAGCCAAGCCTGTTGCCGTAACGGGGATAGAAAAAAAAACCTGAGCATTAAAGTTGAAAAATACACACAGACAGACAGATCCACAGGCAGACACACACAGAAATAGTTACTTCTACATTTCCTTCCTGCAGTGCAGCATTTTGTGTCTAGAATTACTGAAAACAACAACAACAACAACAAAAACAACAGCAGCAACAATAACAACAACAACAACAACAGTGCGAAAAATAAGAAAACGACTAACAACAGCAATAACAACTCGCAAGAAGAATAAACAGTGTATTAAATGATAACGGACGGAAACTGCGAATTGTGAGTGTGTGAGCCTGATACCAAATGAATGAATGCGAACAGTTGTTTGTGTTCTTTCGCATTTGAATGTGTATTTTAATATAAAAAAAAAGGAAAAAGCTCTAGTGTGCCGGCGTAGAAAATACTCGCAATAATAATAAGAAGAAGAAAATACAAAACTATAAGAACAACCGAAAATAATACAATTCCACTTGTATAATAAAAACACACCAATTTTTATTTCGTTTGTTTTTTCTTCGTCTTATTTCTTACTTTTTCTAACAAAAACTAGCCTTCAGTTTTTGCTGTCTGCCCGAAAAACATCGATGTTCATTTTGTGCCTCAGCACTCTAAAATCGTTTTAGTTGTGGGTTATTTTTTAATATTTCTTTTTTCTTCTCGTTTTTACAATGAAATTATTTCGATGAAATGATGCAACAAGGCTGGAGGTTACTTTTAATTTTAATACAAAACAAAATACGAGTAGATATAAAAAGATTTTCGCTTTTTGCATAGCAAAATGTCTTAAAATAGGATTTAATGCTGGCATTATTAAAATATTATTTCCCTTAAGTATGAAAAACATTTTTTAATTGAATTGAAAACGTGACAACAGAAATCTTGAAGCTGGTTTTTTGGAAGGGCAATATTTCTTGAATAAGAAGCCAAGAATGAACTTTTGAATTATAAGGCGGCACAAAATTAAAAAAGGTCATTTACATACATATGAATGTATATTACAGTGGGGGAATGACTTGAGACATTTTAAAATGTAGGTTAACGGTCCTGCTGGTTGCAAAACTCAAATAAAGAACTTTAAATTCAAAATAGCGTATCGAAAATAGCAATTGATTTTTCTACAAAATTATGCCTTTAAAATTCTTTTTTAATTTTTAAAAAATTTTAAAATACGGATTTTCAAAGTCTAATCATCGTAATATATATTGCACATATATTTTTTTTTGTTTAAATAATTTTTATCTAATTTTTTAAGCTGTTTAAGCGATCGAAGTATAAATATCGTATGATGAACTTTCATGCTTCTCAAGTGCTATAGAATAGTTTCAGTAAAATTTCACAGAGTTCAGCTTAAAAAATATATGTATAACAACGAAGGTGTTTTAAAATGTTTTGGTAATTGGTTTCTTTTATTGCAATTGACTATCATTCGTACAATGACGCTGCAGAACTACATACATGTTACATCGTGGTCAGCGCTTCCGATTTTGAACAGAAAGATATCAGATCTGACAATATTGACAAAAGCTGGCAAACAGCTGGCAATCAGAAGTTGCCACCAGAAGTGATCTATCAGTTTAAACGATTATAAGAAAGTCTAACAGTTTCATTACGGGACAATTGTCGACAAATAAATTTATCTGCCAACAAGAGTTGCCAGTTCACACGGTAGTCCGATTATTGTATGGCATTGTTAGACATTGCTACAATAATTAACATTATTCTCAATTAAAATATTTGTTTAACAATGACTGTTTCGAGTAATTCAAGAAAACCGTCTTTCAAGAAAAGTACCTTCGAGCCAAGTATGACATTGAAAATGTTTAAATTGTACCAAATAGCTTTTTTTTTAATTTATATTATTTTTATTACAAAGATTTTTAAGAATATTTAAGAATACTATTTACTATAATAAAACAAAAAACAATGCAGTATTGAGTATGTATAAACTATTTACATAAAAGGAAACTTGGGGGTACGCACTGGCTTTTACTTCGTTATCGGCAGCACTATTTTTGAAAGATCTTGAAACGTGAATTTATTTGCCTCATTTCTAATTACTAAAACTGGGGAAATAGATTCCTTAATTGGTGGCCATTGCTGTACCATTGTTACTTTTCGAGTTTGCAACGATTTTGTCATCCCTGCTTTAAGCTCCCGGCACGAATCGAACTTTGAACACAACAATTTAGTTTAAGTGATTTCGGATATAGAAACCCATATAAGAAATAAGTATCAACGAATTTTTGTTTGTTATTTATCTGTTTTGAAACAGATTTCGGCAAAGGATGCTAGACAGCCTTGTCGTTCAAGTTCTTAAACGTTGCAGTATTTCTATTGAATTGTTATTTTCTAAGCTTGTGCAGCTCACTTCACTGAAGACATCTTGCTACGCCAGAAGGAACTTTGATCACTTCTCAAACAAAAGCCAGATGAGAAGATTCAATGTGTCAGCATACATACTTACATACATATGTTTATAAGAGTATATATATATGTACATTCCCTTTCAGATTCCGCGGACAGATCATGATTGTTTCTTTTTGTGGCTATTAAATAAATGTATGTTTTAAAAAAACACTTTGCATAATTTTCCTTCATATTCTGCTCTTCCTCCTTTTTTCAGTTTTAAACGTTTTTAAATATTAACAAAGCAAATGCATGTACCACCGCTTCGTTTCGCTTCGCGCCCACCCACACACACACACACAGGCACACATACATACATATACTTTTATAATCGTAAATATATTAAATTGCATAGAAAATCCATGGATTTTCCATTACATTCTTTTCTTTTTCCATATAAATTTTATTATTATTTGTTTGTATTCGACATTTGGTTTAATGATGTGGCTAAAGGGCATAATTCTTTCTTTCAGTGCTCCAGTCAACAGAGTCGTCAGTATTTGCGGCTGTACGAACCATGAAACATGTTTTTTAGTTCTTGTTCCTTTTTTTCTTTATATAAGTTTCTTTTAGCATTTTTTGCAATTGTCATTTGATTTGTCGCGTGACATTTCCTTGTTCTTAAAGGTCTACTCAACTCCACACTCGTTTTGTACTTGAAAATATTCATTACACGCTGATCAGCATCATCATTTTAATAGGGAGTCTGGAGTTTTCATTTCTGCCGCCCTTTCTTCTTAATTTGCATCATTACCTTTAGCGGATGAAATGACATTTGGAAGGGGCACGTTAAAGGAATGACTTGAAATCTACAATGATATTCACTTGTTTAGTGGCGGCCTTTGTTGTTGCTGTGGCATTTAATACTCGTCACCAGCCAGTCAGTCCGTCAGTCAGTCAGCCGTAAGTCAGTCATATTCCAACATTGGCCAGATTAGTAAGTACTTGTGAAGGCAGTATTTATTTTCGCCTCTTTACAATGGCAATTTAGTTGGGTTTTAAAGAAGTAACTAAAAATAATAATTTTAATAACAAATACGCGAATAATGGCCGCGGCAGTGATTTTATTGTTTATTTCAATACAAAAAAAAAGAAGAAGAAAAAGAAACGACGCATTCAAATACTCGTTAATTCACCTTGAATCCAGTAGAGGTGTACATTCAATATTTAACTACAGAAAGTTTGGACGTCAAGACCGGAAAGAAAGTAAAATAACAAAAGAAATTCCTCAAACCTTAAACAAATAAACTTTAATGAAAGGAGTTTCTACAACTCTGCCTACAACTGGTTAGAAGTTTTAAATGGTTTTTCCAGATTTTGATTTCATTTTATAGAATTTAAATCAAATGAAATCTGAATCCGGCTTTAAGGTCACATGAAAAAGCTAAAGCACTTCAATAAATGCGTTCATTAATAACTAAATTAAAAATAATTAAAAACTCTGGTGAACATAATGAAAATTCGTAAAAAAGCAGGGACATTGGTTTTTTTAATATATCAATTCTGCAAATAATGGAGCCGCTCGGAATACATGTGATAGCCCATCAGAGACGTGGCATTGACCGCAACAAAGTGGGAAGTTTTCGGAAGCAGTTGTTTCTGCGCACACCTTTTTGAAGCAAAAGGTGATTCTTTAGATGTCCCTCTCACAACTTGCAATCTAGTTGAGTCTGTTCGTTAAGTCTGGATTAGTGAAATACATACATACGCAATATTTATTTGGTCAACTAGTTTTTCGTCCATCTTTCTATCGTTGTCGGGCGATGTTCTCGGCCGATCTTGTGTTCTTCCGATGTACGGCTATTGATTGGCTTACAGCTCATGGAGGCAATCACAACGCCCGTAAATACTAATTGTTATATAATATAATTTAGTTAAGCTGCTCAATCGTCTAACTTGTCATGGCCCTCTGGCATCAGTAATTGGTTAACAAACAACAGATTGGAGAAACGCCATCAAAACAAAATTCCCGGTTCCAGGCCGCCAATATCTGCGCCAAATAAAATGCCCCTCATAAATCGTACGAGTGCAATATCGATTATTTATTTGATCTTGCTGGATTAGACAACAATATAATTAAAATTTTCATCTTCTATGGACTGTGACTCGAGTTTCTGTGAAGTTATTTTTTGGTGCAATTAAATTATGGAAGCGAACCGCGTCATACTAGTGGAAAATAATTTTTGCAAATACAACAACTTTATTATCCAGCTCTTACATTCTTAAAAACCGGACAGCTCAAGGACACATCGAAAATTGCATATCAGAACTGCTTCGAGGATTGGCAAAACTGTATTATGTCTGAATCGGACAAAATAGAAATTGGTGAATATCTAAATACATATTGAGAAGAACGGAATTTCCAAAATAATAGCGCAATCCACGACAGCAACTAATTAAAAATTGTCTTCCCTAATTACGAAATGCAAAACAAACTCGATCTCAAACATTTTTAAAAAATCCTATTCTTTACTTCAGCACATAAAAAACCCTGGCACTTTAATGTTAATACATATTCTTTTTATGTACTTAACTTTTTTTAATCAAACTTAAAAACTTTTTCCTGTCTGCTAAAATGGAAAACTCTTTTTGACCAATTTTCCAACAGAAACAAGCACTTACAAGTCTCTAAGGATGTTCAAGTTGAGTCGTTTACAAAATCATAACATTTAAAATTTACATTCAGTACTTATCCATCGATTTGACGGCCGTCACAATGTTTTTTATTCAGATAATAATATGGCAGAACATGAAAAGTTTTGTTTTTGGATAAAGGGTTCGTCAATAATAAAAGTGCAAAAACGTATATTAAAGTTTTTTGATAAGCACAAAGGACAAGCGCGCCAGCAAAATGTTTTATGTTAAAGAAAAGTTTTCTGCTCGTATTATTTCGCTTGAAAAATTTTGATGCCAATACCAAAATTTAGACGTGTTTGTGGCTTTAGATATTGATTTTATTTTTTTCGGTTTTTTCAATTCACACTTTTCTCTATTGGTTCGCAGTAACGTCCAAAAGCCGAAAATGTCAAAATATGCTCCTGTTATTGTGTGTTGCTAGAAACATTTTGCTATTGGAAACTCATGTTGCCAGATACATTTAGCAACTTTTGACTACATCGGCAACATTATTTCACATCTTTGTCGCATTAGTTGTTTTTATATAGAACTTTGATATCAATGCGGCCCAAATGATGAGCAAAATGCTTAGAATTAAAGTCCATAATAAATTATTTTTTGAAACTTAAGAGCTCAAAATTATGGTAAGACTAGTCCGGCACATCTGTCACCAGGTTATCCAAAAACTCTGGCAATAGACACCGAACACATCCGATAAAACGTTTGTTGACAATAATTAGCCGGACTTAACCATATCAGATCATTTTACAATCATCGCTCGTTGGTACCCTTCGGGTTAATAATTTAACAAAATCATTTCTCCATAATTTTTTAGCAATTTTCTCATAATATTATAAAAAGTATTGTATTATTATTCTTTTTTGTACATTTTGTTCTTATACTCTGGAAAAATCTTTATTTGAGCGTGAAGATAAATCATAAGTGAATTCAATTTCCATCGCTTTAGCGATAAATCAACTTTTAACCGTCAAAAGTAATGCGAAAAGACTAATTTTTGTAATTTCCCATGTGCTGGCTGGGTTCGGCCTGACATTTACATAGTGACCAATTTTGTTTTAATATCACATTAGGTACACATCTTTTTGGTGTAGCCTGTCCGTGCACTTTGCATTTTTCGACAAATTTGACAACAAAACTTATTGATTGGCCGTTAAAAATCAAACACATTCAACTCAAACCAGGCAAGTTTTATCTATTTGTTTATTAAAAGTATGTGCACGACCAGTTGTTGTTGCTGTTTGTGTTAAAAGATAAAGAAGAAGAAAAAGAAGAAAACTTGTAAGTAGTTGCACATTAAGCATGAAATTTTATGTCAAAAGATTTGACATGTTTTCATGTTTCACTATCGCAAAGTTAAACATGTGAAAGAATTTTTTTAGTCGTTTGAGGAAAAGCAGAAAAAAAATAAAAAAAATCTAAACTGAACCCTTTATTGGTCGCCATATTCTACGCCTTGGAATGTGTTACAGATAATAGAGTATAATCTTTTCATTGTTGTTTCCGTTTTTTTTTTTTTTTGTTAGAGATAAACGAATTTGTATTTTTAGCTACAGATACATTCACATGCAGATACATTGACATCGTAAGGAGTTTTTTGTCGGTGCTGTTTTGTTTTTCATGTGATAGCTTGTTTGAATGCCTTTAATTTTATATATAATATGTGTGTGTGTGTTAGAACATACCAGCTTGTATAAAATTGTGCTGATGATTGTTTGTGCATTAAACAAATTTTGTTCATTTTCAGTTCACTTTATTGAAAATTGTAAATGTTCAGTTGACATTTTTTGGTGAAACTCATTGGAAGTTGTTCGAGTTGTTGACAAGTTTCATTTCTTGTCGTCTAAACCAATGCAGAAGAAACAAAATCTTTAATGTAACATGAAAATTACAACTCAATTCTTAAGATTGACATTAAGATTATGAAAATTTTAGAAAATATGAAATACTTTTGTTTGAAATTTTTTTATGCTACAATAAACTTCAAACTAAAGATAGAAATAAAAGCCTTTGCTTTATTAAAAGATATAAGATTTTGTTTCTGTGTTTTTGTCTATGCGTTTTTAGGTTTTTTTCCGTGAGCTAAACATCCATCCCAGTTGCCAAAATTGTTTGAAGAACGCTTAAATAAGGATTCTGACGACAGAAGACAAAAAAAGGAGGGAAATTTGTATACACACTAATAAATGCAGACTTCCAAAGATATTATATCAAGATAATTTATCTAACTTTGAGTATAATTCTAAATTAACATGTACGCTGGAAAATACGATTTTGTTGCAAGACAACATCAGCACGGGGATATTTAACTGATAAACATTTTGCGACAAAGTTTGGCGATTGTTTCTGAAGTCTCTGTTGCCAAGTTCATATTCTTCATATTAATTAGTTCTCTCATGTCACGAATAAGTTGTTTAGTATGATCTTAGTCCCTTGTTGTTAGCGTTCGACATTGTGGGCCATTCCCTTATTTGGAATTAAGACTTCCTCCCCAAAGGAAAAGAAAATTTCTTTAAAACAAACTGGACTAAAAATTAATTAGTTCAATTAATTTGAAAAACAAACTGCAAAAGTTTAAGGCAAAAACAAATATTTTGTCTAACAATCACTCAGGCCACAACAATGCAACCAATCAACTGCATTTGATTTTCCGAGTGATTTTGACCACTTTGAAAAATTATTGTTAAAAACGCACCATTTGTAATGTGCATTTCATTCGTTTTTTTCACACATTTTCTGTGGCAATTGAAATTTTTTAATAAAAAAAATGAAAAGAAATTTTTACGAACAAGAAACTAAAGATTCCGGAAAAAGAGCGCTATCGACTTAAGTTTTCCCATTAGTTCATCAAATTGTCATTCATGAAAGTGTTGATGGCGAAACGAATTGAAAGCAAAAAATATAAAAAAGCAAAAAAAAAAACCGAGCGACAGAAATAGTGTGAAAAAAGTCCGTAAATCTGTAACAAACCTATTAATACAACATATTTTACAGGAAAATCGTTACATTTGACATTTCATTTTTACTTCAATTTCAGTTTTCTCCTTTTTACACACTTTTTGCTTGAACACTTTTACAAAGTCATAGACACAGAAAGGCAGACGGACGGACGGACGGACGGACGAACGAGTAGACAGACACACTTTTTCAGAGCTTTAAATACAATTTTCTATCATCAACACTTGTCATCGTCACTATCAAAAGTAACATCATTCAAACGCCACTGCCATCGCTACAAATACGGCTACAACAACTATGTATATTAAGAATTAATAACAACGTGGCACAATGTTACAGTTGGGCAATAGCAACAACTGCAACAACCATTGAGTGTGGGAGAGAACATCAAACACGTACAATGAACACAACGATTCAAGCGATTTCGTACATAAAATTGAACGGGAACTGAATGAGAAGAAAAAGGGGGAGAAAAGCACACAAACAAACAGACAGAAAAGCTGGCTTAATGGTGATGGTGTTTGATTTCGGTTTTTACTAGTGTCCTTTAACCAGCAATAAAACACACACACACACACACACACACACACACCAATTGGATTGTAGCTGTCGAACAGTTTGTATGCTGCTAAAGGAGTACAGTGGGCCGTTCGTTCTGAAAATGTTACGTAAGTTACATATCTATATACGAGTGTTTCAAAAAATCCCAGCAAGATGGCGTATCTTCAATTTCTTCAGGTTGTCCAAAAGCAAGCAGCTGTACCACAGCTATAGCAGAGATTACTGAAGATCGTAGATCGGAATTGGATGCTAATACGGTGAATTTTTTAATGTTGTTAAATTACAGCAAAGCATTTTACTGCAAAAGCTTCGAAACCAATTTCAATACTCAAAGGTAGCATAAAAATTTGCAAGCGTCAAAAAAGTCTGAGAAATACATACACATCTATATGATTAAAAGTGACACTTGCAACTTCAAATGCTACAATGCTGTTAATTGTTTTTTTAACTTAGCGAGTGAGTGAGTGATAGATGAACTTGGCAAAACAACGTTGTCATAAACTCTACAAAAACACCTTTTCGCCCTTCAAAATACATGTGAACAAGAACGTCCGATATCGTTAGACACGTTACTAATGCCTAATGTTGTCATAGATATGACAGCTGCAGTTAACAAAGGATTTTTTACACATTGATTGCCTGTCCCAATATGCCGAACGTTTACGTTCAAACTGACCGGGTCACAATGTGTCAAAAATCAATAATATTAGCGAAAGATGAGCTTGCCAAAATAAAGCTCATTAAGTTTCCAAATCAGATGGTTTGCCATTCCAGATACAAAAACTTTGTATCTCTAGAGAACCAATGTTTTTACATACCTTAAAGGCACTACTGTTGACATCCATATCGGCCTACTGTACCTCTTACTGGCATGCACAACATTCGTTACACACACACACACACACACACACACCTACATACTTATTAAAGTGAAGATGTGTTTTCTATCAACTGAATGCAGGTTTACGTGTGTAGATAAAGATGTGGGATAAATTTGACTTTGAGTTGGTGCAGATATTTCTCAACTTGTTGCCGTTTTGGTGGGTTTTTTTTTTTGCCTCATTTTCTATTTCTGAAAATTGTGTTTGTTTTCTTTCGTTAATCTGGCATAATGAGTTGTGAAGAACAATTCGTACGCCATTTGTTTTTAATTGTGTTTTGTATTTTATAAAAACTCTTCACTAGGTTGGCAGCAGCAACACATACATACCTACAGCCCTACATACTCGTACTTACAAACATACGTACATATGTATGTACGGCGTAGAGAACATCTCAATGTTCGTCGGTATGTTTGTGTATGGCACAGCGAAATTTACGTTAGAAACTCAGTTAGAAGGGGAAAAAACATACAAAATAATTGTAAAGAGCTGATAACAATATTTGTACTAATTTGGCATTTTGTTAAGTGTACTTTACTGCCACTTTATCTGACACTTGATGCTCTTTTAATTGCGCGCCAAAACGTTTTTATTCAAGTGTTCGTTCGTTTCATCTTGAGCATTTAACTTTTTTTCTCACTTTGCTCCTTCCTTCATTTCTCTTCCTCTTTTTAGACGCTTCAAATTATTTAGTTGTTGTGGTTGTTATTACTTTTGTTGTTATTGCTTTTTCTGGTGCCTCTTAAAATTGCAATGATGTTTTAAAGAATTCATGTTATTGTGTGTCAGTGTTAATGTGTGAAATTTTCTAATTCGTGCAGGGGTGGATGGGTGGCTGTCGATGGGACTGCTAATATTCTCAATGTGTTAAAATGGCTGTGTGCATTTCAACCATCAGCCTTTCATTTACAAAGACTTCTGGAATTTTTTTCTTATTTCTGTCTGCGTTTAGTTAATGTTTTATAGTTTTTAAAATTTATACATTTTTATGACATTCCTTTTGGTATATTTGGTTCGTATGCATCTACAGATGTAAGGTCATTAGAGTGACCCAAATTATATGAAGATGCAATAACTGATTTTGTTACGCGTGTCTATATTTTTTTTCTCTAATAGTTTGAAGAACAAGAAAGGAAATATAGTTTTGATCAATAAAGCACGTTGGGTTTTTTATTATGTTTTATATATTGTAGGAGCAGGTGGTACCTGTTAAAGCTGCTTGCAATTGCAGAATTTTTTAGGGGCAGTTTACGAAGGGCGTACCGTCCCTTGAACATGTGGAGCAGTTAAAATATACATTTCCTAGACAATAAAATTAAATATAACTTTTTGCCATGGCAAAAGTCCGTTACACGGTCTGTTTTGTTTAGAAAAAAAACTCAATTACTAACTAAATTTTACAATTACTAACTAAATTTTAAAAATAATTCTAACATGAAATATTTATTTTAAAATGCTTGATTAATCAGATAAAATATGTTTAAAAGTAAATATTGCATAATTTTTTTGTTGACTGTTGAAAGACAACTATTCCGATCTTAACGCCCACAGCCAAAGAAAAAATATTAATTTTAGTTGCCAAAATCTTATTTAATACGACACCATAAACAATTTTAGCAAAACTGATGCTAAATTATTGCTTATAAAAATATATTTATTCTTATTGCACTCCTTTTTCTTTTCTCTTTTCAGTTAAACTTAAATGAATCTTTATCTTGTAATTCTTTATTAAGTTCCTCAATAACAACACCAACAAGAACAACAAGAAACACGATGCGATCTCCAACATCTCTAACAACAGAATCAGTGACGGTTGGTAACGCTGCTCATGCGGCCGTTGGTACTGAACTTTTACAGCAACATTCAATTAATTCAATAATTGAACAACGTCAAGACTTTTTAACTGCAGCCACCAGACTCACCAGTGCTGTCAACACCACTTTAACAAATACGATAGGAACAACAATAACAACAACATCGGATGCGCTAAATTCAGCATTGAATGGTATGAATGGTTTTAACATAAATAGTTATTAATAGCGTTTAAACCTGTACACACATACATACATACATATGTACAAATACAGTGAAAACAATGGGGTTCGTTGGCAAATTCGCCCGAAAACAAAATCTAAAATCGCCCATAAAGAAGTTAAATGTCGCAATTATTTTAATATGCAGTTTTATTTTTAAATGAAATAAACTGAAAAAACCTGTAATTTTATTTTGTCATAGATGCAACGTGTAAGAATTTCAGCATGATCGTGCATGCCATAGAGTTTGAAATATGTTCGATTACCCCTAAACTGCCACGTGGATTGGCTTTGGAAAAAGATGTTTTATTTAAGTTTAATGCCCATCGCTCTGTAGGTTTCGTGCAAAACAGCTTATGTCTAAAAATAGAATTTGTCAGTAGAGTCAAGAAGGCGTTCTTTTTAAAGCTTCAATGCTGTCAGCACTCTAACAGTAATTAAAGTACTGGACGTGGCTGAAGTAAGACCCAGCAGTATTACAATATTGCTCTGGATTTGCCCGAAAGGATGACGATTTGAGACAGATTGTAAAAGTAATTTACGACAGCACCACACAAGGCTGCCTAATGTAGTGGTTGAAGTTGCCAATGGCCCAGCGCCAGCTAGCCACAGGTGTCAATTTCGTGTCATATGCGACAAGGGGCACATATCACCTCTCGCTCAAGAGATGCCAGCCATTTTCTGAACAGTTCAGAATATCAAGGCACCTGAATCGATAGCCCGAAATACGCAAGGAACTTGAGGCTTAAAGCCAGATCAATCTCTTCTTTATTGAAAAAAGTATCTTTTGGCAGACAATCACGAACTACCAAAACACCTTTCTGCGACTTTAGGCTTAAAATCCAATCAGAACATTTCGAGTTTAGACAAATAGATCATTTTGTAATAGGTCCCACTTCGCCAGCCTTGCAAATAATTCGATGACCAACTTAGAAAACAACCTGCTTATTTCCTAACCATCTACGGTCTATACAAATCTGTAGGCTTTGCAAAGCTCCTTCTAAAAATATCTTCACAAAACAAAATCGTATAAAGCAAATGGCGCTGAAGGAAACAGTCACAATGGTGTAGCTTAGATTACAGAGGGAAAATTAGTTTCCCTTGGAAAATTTATTAGTGCCGTTTATGAACGCAATTATAATTTGAAATGACAAAATTGTATCGAATATGTCTGCAATAATGAGCGCCATTGCTCAAAATTTTTCTTCCTCAAAGTATTAAATCATTCATTAAAATTATTATTGTCATAATTATAATTAAATAATTGCTCTATTGTGTCTACTTTGCTTGGGTATGTATGAGTGTGCATGCAATTGTCTCTTTTTCGTTCGTCTGTGTGCATTGTTTTGAAAGACACTTCTCTTTTACGTATATATTTAACTCTTAAGTGAAATGTCAAGGTGCTTAAAACAACAAATGCTTTTATGCATTTGTAGGAGTGCTGGAGTGTTGTTGCACTTATTTTTAAACAACCTACACAAACACTCGAAAACATTCTCAACTGACAATCATTTATTCATGCAGTTGCTTTTTTGAAGTACTTGAATTAAAATTGTTTTAATTACAATACAATTGACATTTTAAATACAGTTTAATTAAATCAGTTATTGTACTTAATTTGCTGTTTATAAAATAAACTCATTTCAGTTTCTACTCCTATAAACGAACACTTGTGAATCCGAAATTACTTTCGCGATTATACCTCGATTAGTACCTGGTACGTATGATTGATATTTTCTGTTTTAAAAGTAACGTATTCGTCTAGTAAATCGCTGTTTTTGAATAGTCTCGTTTTGCTCTTATGTCATATGAGTATTTAGAACTTTTTGCTCTCGGAAATCGAAAGTTGTTTTTTTAACTCCAAGTATTTGTCACGTTGTTGAGAAGATTTGGTTGAGGGATTAGGCCTGCTAAATCCTTATCACATTAATTTCATTTTCAAAAAAAAATATGTTATTTATTTTAAACTTTGTCAACACAACCTTGATTGATTTCAGTTTAAAATATTTCTAAACTTTTCCCGATTCTTAGTTGGCCTTCTTATTTTACAATTCCCTTGTTCGTCATAGAAAAGCAGTTTTATAAGGCCTCAAGCATTTTTAGGCTGATTTTAAATTCTATAAGAATTTTTGACTTCACAAAAATACTTCAGAAGCTCTACGGAGCCTCTCCTAATATGACTTTTTATGTTCCAAAGCCTGAAATTTAATTAAAATCAGAACTAAGTAAATAAATTCAACGCAAACAGCGTTCTATTTATTTTATAGGTGAATAAATTCTGATAGCAGGGGTGTAATAAGCTCTTCCTATTGAAAGAAATACCACTTAACATTAATAAAAAAATAACATCGTTTGTGTTAAGTATATATTTGTTACCCCAGTTTCGATTTATGCAAATATTTTTTAGAATATCGCAAAATGTCAAAAGTACAAAACTGTACTGTAGAACTTTTGGCATCCAGGGTAGACTAATCGCCTAGCCCACGATATCGAACGTTAAAGTTCACCAATATTTTAAGGAACAAAAAACTATTTTCGAAACCATGTACATTATTTTGCCACGTCCACCTATCGTTGCCGTGATATATTTCCAACATTTTACGAAAAATCAGTTTTCTGTTCGAAATGTTGGCGATAGTGAACATTTGACATTTTGGAACAGGCGGTAAAACAAAAAAGTGTCATCGTCTTTGCTGACAACATCACCTGCTATGCAGTCCACTTGGAAATATCTACAAAACCATTCACTTTGCATTTTTCCCCTCCTCTGACAGAATTTTCTGCCAACCTTTATTAGATCATACAGTGCCTTAAAAATAAATAACAGATTCATACAAATAGAAACAATTGCAAATAAGAAAATATATGTAAGTGTCATCTTCACTTAAAAGAATTTCGCAAATGATATAATTTTCAAGAGAACGAGTAAGTAACATGATTTGTGTTCCAAACATATCCTTTTTCCGCCACCAGAACACAATGTGACAAGAGAAAAAAAGATCCACTGGCACTTAAATATGAGACCAGGCTTCAATTTATTGAATCCAAAGCAAAACCTTTAGAAATATTGCAGTAAAACCGTCCTGCAAAACTGTTTCAAAACATTCCTAAACTTTTTGTAAGAAATATCCATAAACGCTGTTCACTTATTGGACTCTCAAATTGTCTCTAGTATTTTTAAAATTTCACTTTGCTCACATGTTTGTAAACATATTTCAATTCATCTATTCTTTTGCGAAGTTTTTGTTTAACAAAGATATGGATGTCCCAATATTTCATCAACAGCTAAAGCAGCAAAAGAAACACACGCACACATACTTACAAACACGAATTTCCTTTCGTACTTTCCTCCTCCTTAAGGAAAACGAATGAGTTTATTATGCAATATGGAGCCAATTGAATAAAATACTCTTGCTATGATTGTTGCAGAACAGCAGCAGAAACAACAAGAACAAAAACGACAACAATCAGAAGAAAAACAGACCACAAACATTTGGAGCAGAGCAGCACATGATCATACGTTATTTTATTTAAAACTATAAAGAGTAAAATAAAAAGAAAAATATAATGTAAAGAAATGTACTGGAAGGAAGTCGAAAGAATTGTCCCTTATTTCTGAGACATGTTCAATTCTTTCGTTTCTTTTTTTTTTTTTTTTTTTTTTGTTTAGTGCTTTTTTTGACAATTTTTATGAGGAACTAAGAAGTAGAAATTGTAGATAACAGCGTCGTATGTTGTGATGTAATATAAAGGATATCAACTAAAAACCAACACCAACAACTATCAACACAACTTAAGAAGTTTCTGATGCCATTAAAATATTCTTGCGATGTTTTTTTCTTCTTTTTTAACACAAATAACAAACAGTGGTCACAAACTGCAGCTGCAGGTTATTACACAAAATTGTATGGCAATAGAAGTAAAAAATTAAATATGTAGGACAGATGTGCATATCATCCGTTAATAGAAATCAAAGTACCGATTTCGCGTTAAAGATTTAGAGTTTTAAAACTGCAATAGATTTTAAAGAATATTTCCGGTCCGCTGGTTGAGACCACGAGAACTCGAAGCACTCTGTGTTGCGCCAGTCACAAGAACTCAGCCTATCGCAGCGTACAGTTGAGAAACAGTAAATAAAAAATGGTGTCTACAAATAACAATTAAAGGGTGTCCTCAGTGTACAGTTTAAAAATTGTTAAGTTAAGTCAAAACATGTAGAGCTTTTAGGGTCACACACAACAACAAAAACTTCAAAACAAATTAAAGTGTTTTTTGCTGAAACACAGGATGTGAAGTACCACAGTGGCTAACGATATTAAAAACACACACAAACTTTTTACGAATCAAATTGTTGATTCAAACAAAATAGAAAAATTAAATAAGCAAAGCTTACAAATATAGAGCACAGCGGGGCCATCGAAACCATTAAATAGAATTAGTTACATCTAATAAAGGTATGACAGAAGTTGGGTCGGTTTATGACACTATGAAAATGAGTGAAACAAACACCCGATGTGTTTTTGAAAGAAAATGTTAATAAAGCGAAATACGGAGTTCACTCTATTTAATTTATATTTGACCAGATACAAGTCATTTAACGTAAACTCAGCTTTTCTGGCATATTCTAGTCTCGCGCAGATCAGCTGATTTGTTTATTTAACTCAATAACAATGTCAATAATAATCACCAATTTACAAATTCGTAACCCACAGTGCAAAAGACAGCAGTTATATTGCATATTATTTTAATTTATTATATGTATTTGTTTAAAAGATACTTAAAATAATATATGGAGAGACAAATAAAGTTATTGCAAATAACCAAACTCAACCAAATGAAGTCAAAACTCCACCAAACTAAACTAAACCAAACCGAACCGAACCGAACCAAACCCAACTTGAATGTGCAACACAAACTTAACAGTCATTCAACCAAACAACTACTTTGTTCGTCTTGAATAAAAAACTCAACAGAAACTAACAAAAAAAAAAAAAAAATAAAAGAAATTTATAATTTTTGATTTATATTATATTTTGGGCATATTTTATGGAATTAAGTAATATTTTTGCTACCAAAACGACTGCTACAACTAATATGGTCTTTAAAATGCTTGTTTGTTGAAGTGCGAGTGTAATAAAAAAGAACTTTACACACACGAAGATGTGTACATAGATACACACACATACCCATATGCATTTGACAATAGATACTCCCTGGAGTTTGCATGCCGGCCTTTGTTGGCATTTACGAATGTGTGAGTGTGTGTGTGTGTGTTGTAATTGCAGCAAAAATGACCCACCATCGTGTAACTGCTTTAACCAGTGCAATATTTCATATAATTGTAATTTGTTAAAAAAAAATCAACAACAACAACAACAACAGCAGCAGCAGCCGAAGCAACTTTCAAAAGCTAAATACAGTTGTATAAATTATACTTAAGAGCATTATTGTTGTATCTTTATTATTTTATTCGTTTGTTTGAATATTTATTGTGACAATTTGAATGTTCTTTTTCCATTGACCATTTTATATGCACACATGCAGCTTGAAAGAGTTTTCTTAAGACATGCACACACACAAGCACACACACATACGCAAACATTTGGCTTTCCAATCGAACATAAACTTGGAACGAAAAGCCATTCAAAGAAATAATGTATTTTCCTGCGACATCATTTCATTGGTTGGATAAATGAGCAAAATAAACGAGTAATTGCTTGATATTGAAAATTTAATTTTAAATTTCAATGCACAACAAACTGTAACTTTTTTTTGCAAAAAAAACTACCAAAGTTTCTGTTCACCAATTATTCCGATATTTTACATTATGCCAGATAAAAACGAAGTTGGAACTGAGCAAGTGACTTTATTTAATTGCTTTAAAGCTATACAATTTAGAAACAGAAAATACATAACGGTTCTTTTTATTTATTAGCTAAAAACATACATATGTATGTACATAAAACGGCTGTATTTCTTGTCTATGGCATTTTTTTAAAGTTAATAATAATGTGAAAAAAGTAAAATGCTTTTCAATGTAGAAAAAATATTGTAATATAGAGCAGTGGCTTTCAGCACACATACATACGTACAGTGAATATATAAAGGGTGGTTAAATTTCAAGGGCCGATGTTGATTTTGAATAAAACACAAACTATTTAGGAAATTATTGTAATTTTATTTTATTATGATGTATTGGTATTACTCAATTATGTATGGAACAAAATATCGTCCAAATGGGCGCCGCGACCTCGGCGGCACACCTCCATCCGATGGTCCAAATTTTCGATGACGCTGAGGCATAATGGAGGTTCTATGCCGTTAATGTGCCGAATTATCTGATCCTTTAGGTCTTGAATTGTTGCTGGCTTATCGACGTACACCTTTTCTTTCAAATAACCCCAAAGAAAAAAGTCCAACGGTGTCAAATCACATGATCTTGGCGGCCAATTGACATCGCCATTACGTGAGCTAACACGGCCATTGAATTTGTTGCGCAAAAGAGCCATTGTTTCGTTAGCTGTGTGGCAAGTGGCACCGTCCTGCTGAAACCACATATCGTCCACATCCATATCTTCCAATTCGGGCCATAAAAAGTTCGTTATCATCTCACGATAGCGAACACCATTCACAGTAACTGCCTGACCGGCCTCATTTTGGAAAAAATACGGCCCGATGATGCCGCCAGCCCATAAACCGCACCAAACAGTCACTCTTTGTGGGTGCATTGGTTTTTCGACAATCACTCTTGGATTCTCATTCGCCCAAATGCGGCAATTCTGTTTATTGACGAATCCACTGAGGTGAAAATGTGCCTCACCACTGAAGATGATTTTCTTCGAAAATTGATCATCCACTGTTGCCATTTCTTGCCACCATTCTGCCCATTCACGACGTTTGGAATGGTCAAGAGGCTTTAGTTCTTGAGCCAATTGCACCTTGTAAGCGTGTAAATGCAAGTCTTTATGCATAATGTTCATCAACGACGAGCGTGAGAGGTGCAATTGTTGGGAACGACGACGAGTTGAGGTGGACGGCTCTTCAGCCACACTATCGCGAACAGCAGCAATATTTTCTGCAGTACGAGCTGTACGAGCATGCACTGGAGTTCTCACATCTTCTACAGACCCGGTTTGCTCGAATTTTTCCACGATTTTTGCGATTGTACGCACATTTGGACGATGAAATTGACCAAAAAAATTACGAATATGCATTTTGATTTGAACTCCCATTTTCATAATAAGTCTGGATAACTTTAACACGTTGATGGATTGTGTATCTCTCCATGGTTCAAATTGAGTAAGTCTGAAATAGAGAAATGTCGAATAAAATTTGGAGAAAAACTTGGCGTTTAGGTGTGGTTCACATTCAACATCGGCCCATACAATTTAACCACCCTTTACTACAGTGAACAATCCAACAATATGAGCACAAGGCTTGGGCAACAGGAAAAATTTTATCACAATTTTAAGGAGCCGCAAAAAGCATTTGACGGTGATCTGATCTTACAATATTATCAAAAAAATACGTCTAAAAATATTTTACAACTGTGTAAGTTGGCAATTTTTTCGGTCAGCGCTGTCGGAAAAAGTATTGTCCGTTCAGTAAAAGACACATGATAACAATGCTATCGCCAGAGACATATTTCTGTTGGCAGCACTGACCACACAGATAAATCAGACAAATTTTGCAACACAATAATCCGACAACCGTGTTAACTGAAAATTTGCATTGGCATTAGCTTTTTGTCGTTATTAAAAGTAGCTTTCCTTGCAAGAATAGGTTATACCTACAACTGAGAGAAGAGAGCGCGAGTAAGAAGCATATATTTTTAGCTTTAGGAGAGTTTGCTTCACTGGCAAATAAAATCCTGAGTAGAGGCAACGTTATGGAGTTGGAAAATCAACAGTATCTTGGCAGGCGAAAATGTGATTAAATTCAATAACTAATTCATATTACTGAGAACTTACTGCGTATTCTATATCATGCCCCACACCAAGTGATCTGTTATAATATTCAAAATATCCGATTTGTCGTCAGACGACTTATATGAATATGCACATGATAACTACACATACATACATTTAACGCTTTAAGTATTTAATAGTAAGATAAACTATGTCATAAAATATGTACGTACGTACGTATTTATGTATGTGCAAACAAACATTTATTATTTTGTGTCATTTTTTTCTTTTTTTGTGCTTATACAAACTTCATTGCAGATCCTTTAGCATTGACAGCAGAGTTTCTTGGCTTGGGCAGTTGTACGAATAGTGCCACTAACACAGCGGCATTGACAAGCAATATTTTGCCCCTGGCAAGTGTAGGCGGCGTTGTCGGAGATAATAGCAGTTGCAGTGTTGTTGGCATTGGCAAAGTTGTTGTTGGATGTGGCAATGGTGGTGTTATTTCCCATACAAATTTGGATACATTGAATACTAACAATAGCAACCCCAATGCATTGGCAGCCGCTTATATGCCGCTTACGCCCAGCTCAACACAGTCCTCAATTTCGCCAGGAAACGCAACCAACAACCCATACGACATGTTCCAGGTAACAAAGAGAGCAGCACGTAACGTAATATTTAACATATTTTGAACCCTAATCACGTTTGGCTTCTATGTAGATAATTTGTTTCGTAACACTTTTGTTTATTTTGTAAGCAAAAAATTAACAAAAATAACGCGTTTTTAATTTGCTAATTTTTCTGTTTTTGTTTCTAACTAATAAATATTTTGAATGTTTGACGCTATGAATTTCTAATTAAAATGTCCTTTCTCTTGTTGCCTGTTGCATTCATGTTGTTTTCGCTTGAATCGTAGTATTGTACATTACATCACCTTTGAATTGTAACTTTTCCGACTTTCTATTTATTTATTTTGTTTTCTTTTCTCTTCTGACTTTTCGTATGTATCCTCTAAATTAAAGTTTGAAAATATTGCACCACAACACCAACAAAATACACCTTTAAAGGCTTTTCAAAGAAACATCAGCTTCGATTGTTCTGCACCTTTATCGCCAAGTACGCCTTCATCTCTTTATAATAACTCTTTTCAAAGTTCACCTTTAGTCAGGTAATGAAAATCTTTTATTTTTTTTTCTTTTCAGTTTTCAGTTTTAAGATATTAATATATAATATTTTAACTGTCAAGGTCTTTGGGAACTTCTTTCAACTTTCAAATCGGCAATTACCCTGTGTGTATTTACGTCTGCAGGGTGGCAGCACTACGGCCGCTGACAATGCTTTCCCACTCTTTTTCTCGCGGACACTTCACTTTTTCATGTTTTAGTGTCCTTTGGATATCAACAGTCCAAGAGAAAAAATTTGTTTTTAATATTCCACGAACATTTGACAACAATAAAGTACACAGAGTTGGGATTTCTCTGCGATTTTTTTTTTTTTGCTTGTTTCTTATATTAACCAGCAAAGCGAATTCTTAACAGGTAAACTCGCTAGTATACAGCAAAACGCGGCGAAATCTCAAGTATGTACATATTTGGTTTTGGTTATATGTTCATTAAATATCCAAAAATTTCAACTGTGGACATCTCAGAAAGGTTAAAATGTAAACGAAGTATTTAAACATTTGTGACACGTGTTATAACGTTTGCCTGCATTGTTGTAATTTTGCACTGGCGCTGCCACCACGCAGATGTAAATACACCTGGAATTTTAAAAAAATTTTCATTTGATGGTTGAAATGATTCTTATTTGGTTTTTTGTGACACTGATCAGTTGTTTATTTTTGTATGATTTTTTTCATATTTTGAATTTTACAGCGACAGCAGCAACTCATCCTCAGCCAATGGCTTATCCCTGGACTCCATACCGATGGTTTATCAGAACGGTTACACAAACGGTTTGACTTCAACTCGCTCGACTTCGCCTGAGAGTCAAAACAGCAACCAATCAAATGAAAATAGTTTAATTGATATGATGGTAAGTGATTTGAACTACTGGAATGTATCGAATTTGTTGTTTTGAAACGGCACACTGGAGCATTTGAAAATGTCTGAAAAAATGCTACGGTTTTTAATTTTAATTTAAGTAAAAAGTTGCAAATTGTCATACTAGAACAATTTTGCAACTTGAAAGCACCAAAAATAAGAATTTGGACTTTCTTTTCTGAATAAAATTAGATTATGTAACTTGGCTAATAGTGGCAAACATATTTGTGATTTACAGCGGTAGCAGCGATTTTGAATAGAGTACGAAATTGAAATTGTTCACATTGAGCAAGAGCGAATATAGCAAAAGTTGTAAGTGTCTATATCGGTATTAACTTAAAAACTTTTCATAACATTGAGCACAGAAGTTTGTATTGACTGAACATATTTCTTCTTCACTTGTTAAATGATTTTAAGTTTATGGCCTCACATTATATGCACAGGGTGTTTTTTTTAGAGGTATAGAACTTCGAATTGAAATAAAACACAAGAAAATCGTTTTAATGTCCATCAATTTGGCTTTATTGGAAGAATAATTTTATGCCATTAATGTTTAAATATGATTTCGGGCATGTGGCCGCCGCGGCTGGCTCGAATAAAGCCAATCCTACAGGTCCAATTTTTGATGGACAAAAGTTGATGGACAAAGCTCCAATTGCTGTGCACGGTGGCGAATCGATTCATTCGGGTCCTCTTCAACACTTTGCTCTACAGCGGCAATTGTTTCTTCGGTGCGCACTGTTCGACGTCTCTGCGGATGCGTATTATCATATAGAGTAAACGTAGTGCGAAAACGATCCATGGTTAACCGAATTAATTGCTCTGATGACCATAAAATGGACGGAGCTTGCGGTAAACTTCGCGAACTGAACCATTATTTTCGAAATAAATTTGCACGATTTGCAAGCGTTGTTCTTTTGTCAACCTGTTCATGATGAAATGGCAAACCAAACTAAATATTAATCACTTGACAGCTGACAAAATGGCCGCCAGTTAAAAAAGTGATGCCAACTTAAAGTTCTATACCTCAATAAAAAACACCCTATATTTCATATTCAATTGTTCCAAGTACTAAAAAAACAATCATAAAAATTTTCAGACGATTTGATGTCACATCAAAACAACCAAAAGAAACGAAAGCAAAATAGTCTATTTGGATTTTCCTGGGAAAAATAAATTAATTTGTAAAAAGATAGACATTTTTGCATGAACTTACAGCTCCAAAATGAAATCCTTACAAATCGTCCACTATGATGGAGGCTAAGTTTAAAAGTTGCTACAATTAATTACATAATCGCAAGAAAATACAAGTGACTACTTGTTTCAATCGGACTTTCGTGTCGGCGATATTCACGTTACGCTACAAATACAATTGCAACGAACGATCCCAAATATAAGACACTTCTGGGCGAACTTGTCAATAGATTTACTTCTAGGTCTAAAGATTCAAAATGTTGCATAATCTGTGGCAACGACAGATATTCATCTTTTTAGGAATTGAACGCAGTATTTATATTTCTGCTTAAGCAGCTAAAAAAAATAGTTCCACACATTCCAACCGCTTAAAACTAATTTTTATATAGCGAAATAGTTTTTATACTAAAATATTATATAATTTCTTCGCAGAAATTTCTCAATGTCGGCAACAATCAGCCGGCCAAGCAAAAGCAAATGCAGCAGCAACAACAACAGTTTCATTTCCAAAATCATCAACAGCAGCAACAACAGCAACAGCAGCAACGTCAAAAGGAAGCAAACTCAACAGCAAACGAGTTTGAAAATATGACCAATCGCTCATCTCCAGCTACAAATCTTTTTGATGAGCAGAATCTCGAAAACTTTGAAGCTCTCTCAGCTTTCGATATGGAGCTGACCAAACTACAAGCCTTAAATGCTGTCACTCTATTGCAGGCGCAACAACAACAAGTACCACTGTTGCAAAATCTCTTGCAAACGTACAATACGATTAATCAGCTGCAAAACTGGCAAATTCAGCAGCAACAACATCAGCAGCAGCAACATCAGCAGCAGCAGCAGCAGCAAAATCATGCTCTATCGCAACCGTCTGCGGCAGTAAACACTAATGGCTCCAGCCCGAGTGGCTCGGACGCTTATTTGGACCGAGTTGCTAAATTTTATAGGGGATCGGCTGCATTTTGCGAGCCCACGTGCACCTGGAGTGGTCAGCTGCCACCACGTTCTCATCGTTTGTATCACTTCTCGCCAAAAGTGTTTTTGGGTGGCATTCCCTGGGATGTCAGTGAACAGGCCCTGATACAAATCTTTAAGCCATTTGGACCAGTCAAGTATGAAAATTGAATTGTTACGACTACTTTTTAAGGGCTTAACGAATGAATTAAATATTTTTCAATTTCCTTCAGAGTTGAATGGCCCGGCAAGGAGCAACAAGCTGCCCAGCCCAAAGGCTATGTCTACATTATTTTCGAATCGGATAAGCAGGTTAAGGCCTTACTCTCTGCTTGCGCTGTGCAAACTGATGACATTCAAAACGGTGGTGGTATTTTCTTCTTCAAAATATCCTCCAGACGCATTAAAGCCAAGGACGTAAGTTGCCAAGTTGCTTTCAACTACTTTACGTTATCCTTAAATATTTTATTTGCTTAAGGTCGAGGTGATTCCCTGGCTAATTGGAGATTCGAATTACGTGAAATCGACTTCTCAAAAACTTGATCCCACTAAAACAGTGTTTGTTGGCGCTTTGCATGGCAAACTCACAGCTGAGGCTCTCGCTCAAATAATGGACGATTTATTTGATGGAGTTTTATACGCCGGTAAGTGATCGCATGCTTTTAGAAAATTTTCAGCGAAATCTCGCTGGGCTAAAATAAGCAGAAAGCGTTCAAAAGACGTTAAGTAGCAACGAAAAAGAAATTAATTTTAATTCTATTAGTTTAGTTTTCTTATGATTGAGAGTTTTTCTTAAGCGAGTCCATAGCAGCAGAAACTGAGAATTTTATGACGCAGCTGATGACTTCGTTATGTTTTAATGTCAACTTGATATTTCGAAATGACTTCCCCACAAATTTTATATGTAAATCAGTAAATTTATTTTACTAATTTTAAAACAACCACATCAGTCCAGCAGGTGATGTGTCCCGAAAGGCTGTTTTTTGGAAGCTCGTCAGGTTACAAGTAGTATCGCCTGTGCCACGGTATGAAAGTTTAACTTTCGCCGGAAAGAGGACACTATTCTGCTAAGCTAGATCATCTATCGCTGAGATTACAGATTTTTAACATGTCACGATTGGGATAGTTAGTTTGCTTTTAATCAGTTTTCTGCTGTCCAAAATGTTGGCAAACGTCCATATTCGACAGCGTGGTACAAGGGCTCAGGTTGACCACATGTTTAGCTCAGCTCTTTATGCTGTCTTTCCTAAAGCTAAGTTTTTTAAGCTTGATTTACAGAAGATATTAAGATTGGATCAATTTCTTAAATTAAAATTTTTTCTTCTTTTTCAGGTCTCGATACGGACAAAAACAAATACCCCATCGGATCGGGACGAGTAACTTTTAACAATAATCGCTCATACATGAAGGCTGTTTCAGCAGCATTTATTGAAGTTCGAACACCAAAATTTACGAAAAAATTACAAATCGACCCATACCTGGAAGATTCATTATGTTCGATATGCGGAGTACAACACGGACCATATTATTGTCGGGAACTATCTTGTTTTAGGTAACAATTACATTCATTACTAATATACCATAATTTCTTTTTTTTCGTTTGTTAAAATTAAAACTTACCGTCAAATTGCTCTACAACAGCACTCGTATTATTTGACGAATATACACGTACACTGTAACGAAATTTCTAGGCCTATTGGAACTTGAACCAACAACAACAATATTTTTATTTCCATATTTAATTTAGATTACAGTTCATAGCAAGTACTGCAATCGGTATTAAGATTGATAAGAGATGGAGTTCCGAATCAAACAAAATGAAAAAATATATAGCGATTCGAGTGTGACAAAAATGGAAACAGTTTTCGAAAAACAATATAAAAAGGGGAAACTCAGTGAAGCCTATTATAGTAAATACTCGTAACATTAGAATTTTACGTAGCAGTGACATTTTAAAATATTTTTGGTATGATTGGAAAATGTAGTGTTTATGTGTATCATGACCCGATTCGATATGTTACATTTCGTATGTGACTTTGTTTGCTGATTAATATAAACTAAATTTATTTCTTGAGAGAATATAAAACATCGCGTAAAAATGAATGCTGTTTTTGTAAATTTGTAAACCAAAAAACATACAATAAAATATTACTATAATAAAATATAGGAGCTTATGGTTAAATTGATTAAATCATTGAAATCGATAAGAAAGTGGTGAAATAGCCAGTTCTTGATATTTTGGTCACAGTGGACTTTTTGCCGAAAATTTCCCTATCAGAACGCGAAAACGTGAGATTTTACGATACTTTAGTCCCTCAGAAGTAGGATACAGCAGTAAATTTTTAACATCATGTTATTTTGTTGACGAAAAAAAGTTCAAAGAAAATTAAGTTTCATTTGATTTGTTCCCCTTTATAAAACAGATATTTCTGCTTCACGTGCTGGCAGTGGCAGCATTCGACCGATGCGGTCAAACATCATCAGCCTTTAACCAGAAACTCAAAGTCGCAAACATTAGTGGGAATTGGACCGGCCTCGTCGACCAGTTCTTTGCCTTCGTTCAACTCACGACAGGTCTTGCATACTACTGGCCAGCAACAAAATCAGCCGCAACAACATCAACTGCAGCAGCAACAACAGCAGCACCAGCAGCAGCAGCAGCAGCAGCATCAACAACAATACCAACATTTGTTACCTTCTTTATCGCAAGCGCAAAATTTCACAAAATCTCTTTCACAGCAGCCACAGCAGCAACATCAACAACAGCAACAACCACCGTCGCTACCCCAAATGCAAACAATAGCGAACGCTTTCCACTTATAAGCAAGGAAAGAATATGAAATAGAAATGAAATCGAATGGGGAACGAAAGACAGAACAGAAGAAAGAGAAAATAAGCGGACAAATGAGAAGAAGTGAATTGTCGTATGTAAAATCGTTCGTATAATTATTAAATGTTGGACTGCATTCATTATTTGTTTCGTGTAATTATGAATAATTTACGTCACTTTTTCACACACACGCACATGGTCAAGCCTAAAAGTTAATTTAAATTATTAAAATATTGTTTCTCTGTTTTCTTTCACCTGTTGCGGAATAATTGTGTGTTTAAACGTAAACTTCATTTTCTCCTTGATTTTATGCTTAAGTTCATTTTGTTCAGTTTGCGTTCATCCTTATTAAAGTAGTTCGTTAGAGATGAGCATACGGGTAATTATTGATCGTTATTATTAACTCATCTCTATCGCCCATTACTACAACATATCAGTCTTAGTTCTATTGAAAGCTGGCTTTCATTCGAAGAGTTTTAAAGTGAATTTTCTGATTTATTTGCTAAACTTCAATTGGTTATTCGCAGAGAAACAAAAACTGAAATTTATGCTTAATTTCTTTAAACAATTTTATTATTATTACCAATAATATTAAACACAATTCTTGAGTTCACATTTGCGTATGTATTTTTGTTCGCGAATAATTTGTTTGTTTGTTACTTATTTTTTATGTTTTTTGTTTCGATTTATTGCAGTTAATTTGAAATTTAGTGCTTTTAAAGAAATTTCAATTTTAATTTGCAGTAATTTGGTAATTTTTTATAAATATTTTTATCTAGTTTTTACTAGATTACTTAGTATTTTATGATTATTTAATTTATTTGGTGTTTCTTATAAGAAAATTTCAATTTTTTATTCTAAAAAAATTGTTTAATTTTCACTTTATAAGGTCTATATTTTTTGTGCATAAATATTGATTATTATTTATATGTTTCTTGGAATATTATTTATTAAGTGAATATTTGTTTTTTTTTTTTTGATTATGTTTTATTTTCATTTTGCTTGTTCAAATTTAATTTATTGAAGTTTCAATTTTCTTATTTTTTAGCTTTTATAAATTTTTTGTTCATTTTCCAGTTTTAAAGAAATTTGTTTGATTTGCTTTAACATATGTATGTACATATAAAAAGGTAATTTTTAATAAAAAAATTTTGTTATCAAATGTTTAGTTTTTTGCATTTACTTTGTTTTTTTTTTAAGAATTTCGTCAGATTTGATATTTAGCACCATTTCACACACTCCATATAAGATTGTCTGTGATAAAGCCATTAACAAAAATCCAACCGATCTTCGGTGTATCAAAAGTGTTAAGGCTATAGTCAAAGCGTCAACAGCACTCTGCTCGCCAAACAACCAAAATACTGTGCGAAGATTTTTGTAAATGCAGTTTGAAAAATTCCCTGTGTTTCCTTATAACTCGATACATTATTACGCTCCTGCTCTTCAAGTTCAGGGACGATACAAGAAAATAGACTGATCGTCTTAAAATTTGTTACCTTTTTATCGCGGCAACATTCCGCTTTATTCTTATTATAATTAAGGGCAGTTTTATGTCGACGACCGGTTATGGGAGAGGCTGTTTGTGGAACATTTTGGCGCGTAATAGAAACCAATCGTTTTAAGAAAAAAGTTTTATCAGTGTTGGAAATATTTAAAACTTGGCTAATTCTTCGTATGTTGAAAGAAATTTTTGAATGTTAATTGATTTCAGATCGTGTTTTATATTCATAATCGCTTGCCTCACAAGACGCCATCATCAAAAGCTTTCCGCTATATCTTCTAATGGCATTTTTAAATTGTTTAAATTAATTTATTTGAATTTCGCTATAAAGATTTCAAGCGTAGAAAAATTGTCTGAACAGATGTCCATAGTGCCGGTTACAGGACTTGCTTTTTTTTTAAATATTACGTCAATTTATAAATCTGTTGAATCGAAAATCTTCAAATTTTTACTATCGCCTGCCTTTAAACTTTTATATTTTAGTGTTTTTTTTTAATTTTTTGTTTTTTTTTTATTTTTTAATAGACCTTAATGCCATAAAAAATTTAAAAGAACGTATTTGAACAAACACACATACGCACACTTGAATAAATATTGCGCAAATATTATTATAGCCGAAAAGCAAAACAAAACACAATGAAATTTTCAAATCCACAACATACAGGGATTTTTCAGTAGTAAAACAAATATTATGCAGAATTTTAATAAACTAAAAGAAACAAGTTACATATTTGAAATGTAAAAGTAGCAACAACCCCCAACACCTTTTCCCAAAAAAAAAGAAAAAAATTAAGAAATTTTACACTGAATGCCTCTTTACTCTGGTTTCTGTTGTAGTTTTAAGTTGCTCATTATTAAGCAAAAACAAATCAGTTAATAAATTCAGTAAAATAATATTAAACAAAAGAACAGACATTTTCATATTTAAACCAAAACGTATTTTAACAAAAAATAAAAAAATAAAACCATGAGCCCACACATGTTTAAAACAGAAAAAACTGAAACTCGCTTCAATAATTTTAGAATTACATACATACATACATATATAAAAATATTAGTTAAAAATAAAAAAACAACAAGGTATTTTACTACATGCAAACATATGAACATACATACATACATAAATAATGCATATGTATGTTTGTTTACCAAAACTTATTACAAAATGTAAACTAAAAAATACTTCACGAAAATCAATATTTAATTTACGAAATTTAAAATCCAAACAAAGATTTTAATACGATTTTAGTCAAAATTGTTTCCCCATGTGCCGTTTAATGATTGACTTTAAAGTAAAATTACAATTCTTTAGAAGTACCACGACTATAGGCCAGAATTTTGTGTTTAGTGAGGGGTAATTTTCGTGCAATTACCAAAGACTGATCGGTTCGTTCAAGTCGTTCAATCGTTCACTTTGAGCGAACGAAAAGTTCTTAGTAATTGTGATTTTTCGTGTCTTTTTACCAAGACAGCTGTTTCAAACAATAAAATATCGATGATAGAAAACGCCTCAAGAAAGAATAGTAAAAACGGTGGTATCTTTTTCAGTACCATTCCAATGAATTTTGTTTCTCTGACCCAGCTTCTCCCCAAAACGTATTCAAAACAACTCCTAATAATACTCAAAAGAAATTAACTGAAACAGGAGAACTCGACGAAAAAATCGAAAGCAAATTTGATATGAACTATCTGAAAGACAGCAATTGAGCGGTTCACTATTAAACGGAAAGCGGTCACATAAGCAACCGTTTCAATTCACTCACGGACGACACGACTCCAACACAGAAGAAGACAAAGTTCAGTTTAAATGAAAGCTATTCCTCGATAATTCTAGAAATATTATACATTCTTTCCTTTTAAAGTTTCTCGTGCAATGGATAACAATTTCAAATCAAATTTTATTAAAATCTTTGAACACAAAAAGAAGAACTACACTTGCCCAATTCACTGCATATTGCAAAAATGTTGCTGGTGAAAGTTCAATGCATATAAACATTTGGCTCTATACACTGTTGTATGCGAATTGACAGCAACATTCCTTCAGCATGCAACATCTCCTACTGCTATGAGTTGGCCAATTGTGTTTTGCTTGAAGAAAACAACAATTGAAATTTTTACGTGTATGTACATATATACAGTATTTATAAAAATATTAATTAACAAATATGGTGCTTTAGCTGAATTATAAAAAGAATACGAGTATTTAATTTATAATATTAGGATAAAGAAAATAAATCGAATCCCACATATAAAAACAAAACAAAAGCATATTTAAAACTGATAATCATTTCATTAAATTTATATAATTAAATAGTTGTTTTTAAATTAATTGAGCAAACAGGTCTCCACAGTTTTAAACTGGGAACTCTTAGCTAAAAACAAAATGCATTTAAATTAAAGAAAAAAAAATTAAGAAAAAAAATCCAGTACCTTTAATTAGTATACAGATACATACATACACACGTAGAGAGAGAAACTCATACACTACCATATATTAAAAACACAAAACGATTCTAATGCAGTAAACCTCTTTTTTCATTAGTTTTGGGTGTTTTTAGTTAATAATAAAAATGTTCTCTGTTTTGTACAACTTTTAATATTATGGGTTTCACACTGTTTATTCGATTTCTTATTAATCTGTCTCATTTGCCAGGAGTTAAGCCAAAGGACATATTGTTTTCCTTTTGTATAAACGGGTAGCCAATATTTTACCAACATGTAATTCGTCGACCGGTGATTCGTTTTTAAATTCGTATTTTAAACACAAAATCAATTAATTTTCAGTTCAACTTTAGTTATACTTATGTAAATACGGTTTCAATTTTTCAGTCATACATACATATGTACGTAATTGTTGTTATTTAGTTACGGTTAATATCCAAATCTTGTAGCAAATTTTAAGAAAAATTCTTAATTTTTAATTTAATGTTATTTCATGTTGTTGTTTGGTATTCCGTAGTGCTTGCAAGAAGTGGCGGCTCTTATACACTTACATACTATGTACATATGTATGTATATGTATGTATGTGCTTTGTGTAAAAGTAACTGTTCGTTCAAGTCGTCGTTTGTTTGTGTTCGAAACGAACGAAACAGTACTGAAGTAGGTTTCAATAAAGACGGGTCGCTGTTCAAATGGAGTAATACCAGTCATTATCTAAGAAACATTATATCTTTCAAATGTTCGTCGCAGTTTTTACTGCGGTCAAAATTGTGATCCTCTTCCAAATACTGCGAAGCAAGTTTAAGCTCAGTCCCTACGCAAAATTCCTCAATTCCTTTGACGTACAAATGTTGGCTTATAGTTTAACCAACCGATCGTCTAGAATTTTGAAAGTTGGAGAGTGCACTGCGTCTATCGTAAAATGGACGCAACGCAAGGAAAGTTTGAAATACGGAGGGGTCGAGCACAAGTGAAAACCCCTTTAGTACCTAATTTTTAGTCCGTTGTTAATATGTTCTATTTTATACAGGAATAATTGTGATTCTGGCATAACCAAAGAGAGCACACCTTCGTTTTGTGAAAATAATATAATTTTCTTAAATTAAGAAAAATACTAAGTTTCATATGAAATAATGTTCTATAAAACATTGGTCATTGTGCCCAGTGGTACTGCCAACGTACATACAGATAACGTTTGCCAACACTGAACAAAGTTTAAAGTTGCACTCACAAAACTAAACGGAGGAAACCAAACTATGTATGTATGTACGTATGTGTACATCATACATCAAGTACATGCAATTCGGCAATAAATGCAGCAAAACAGAACACAAAAGGCTAAAAAAGTGTGGTTAGAAATTATTCTCTTAGCATCTACTTACTGTTTATGTTTCTTGGACACTTTCGAATTGAACAAACACTTACTTCATGCGCACTTTTTTATTTCGATTCAGGTTTCATGAACACTTACATACATATGTATTTTATTGGCACTTATGTATCTATTTCAATTTTCAATTACAATCTTATGCCTTTTTTTAAATTTATCAAACACATTTTTCACTGCTTTACTTCTTTACTTGAGAACGTACTTCGTTCGCATGGTGCCGCGCAACAGAAACTAAACAAATGTCAACTGAGCTTTTACTTGTACTGGGTGCGTGCATAGATATACTTTGAAGAGTAAACAGAAGAGTAAAGTAATAAACAAGACAAAAGAGAATATTGAAACTAAATATGCTCAGATTACTTATATCTATTGGTGAGTAGTTCAAATTAAAACGCTCGTTCATAAACAACCCAACTCCAGCAATTTGGCTGGTTGCTTGTTAATGCAAAAATTAAGTCGTATGAGTTATTATTATTAAACTGAAAAGGGGCCGGCCGCATAAACTTAAAAATGTGTATGTACATATGTATGTATGTATGTACATATTTAAAAGAAAAAACAATTTGTTAGAGGCTTTTTCTCCTTTTCAAAATCAAAATTTTCCAACGGTTTTGCCATTTTCAAACTTAATTCGATTTTCTTCATGACTAAAAGTTTTAATTTTGTTATTTTTAAATTGTGTAAGAAACCAAAACCAAATGTATGTATGTATGAATATACACAGAACATAAAGCAAATACAAATAGTGGTTATACGATAGTTTCCATAGCAGGAAAAGTTAATTTCTATCATGACGTGAAATAACTGCCAAATGAATTTGATTTCGATTTAATAAGAAAGTTTCAACAATTTGCACTGATTTCCAAGTTATTATCGACATTTAATTCCAAAGGCAACACGTAAAAAGTGTTATGTGGAACTTAAAGTTCTGTATAAAATATGTAAATGCATACATACATTCTTATGTACATACATTATACATATTTATGTAACAGCATCACTTAAGAATTTATTTTTGTTAGGTTTGTAACTGCGAAGAGGCGTTTTTTTTTATTGAAAAAGTGTAACTGGTGATTTAAAGAAAAAAATTCAGATGGTTTGTTCCACTGTTAAGTTACTTAATGGTTAAGCGTGGCATATTTAAATTACCATATATTCAGCGAACAATTAGAGATATGAAAAAGATAACTTTGATATAATAGATACATACATATGTATGTACGAGTATGTATATATGTATATTTGTATATATTTTTATCTTTAAATTTTATAATTTTTGTGTGAAAAAATACTTTTTTATTAAAAAATATTGCATTATATTCATATTTTTCCCTTCTGTAATGTGTATTTAAAAACTTTTGTGACTCAGAAGCAGCAATTCAGCAAAATTCAAGCACTGATTTTAAATCGATCAGCCAGTGCATCAAAAATTCTATTCTTGCATCAAAATCTTAAATACATACAGATGTATATTTATTTTAATTATTGTTTACATTATTTATTTGTTACAATGTTTTCATTGAAAGTTTTTTGAAAAGTAACAACAAACCTTATTTGAGTTCACATTGAATTCGGTAATTCTTTACCTGGCAAAATGAGCAAAACTTTCATCGCAAATTGCTGTTATAAAATTTCAAAACTTCAAAACAAAAGATATTATGGCACATCACAGAGAAGCTACTTGTATATTCAGAGTGAACTGCACTTTTTTTCCAAACACAGATACAGACATGTTTCCTCTACTGAGTATTGAAAGAATCATAATCTATAATTTAAAACGTTGCATATTTTCTCAAAAACTCCACTACACAGCTTCAGAATTAGTGAAAAGTAAAAAATAACTATTTGAAAAATTGGCAATTAAAAATAGACTTAAACAAGATAACAAGAATTTTTATTAACTTTTAAATGATGAAAATATTAAAAACAAAATTTTAATATTTTATAAAAAAAATAATTATTTTTAAAATTCATTTTTAAAAAGTATAATTTTTAAACTTCAAAACCAAAATCTTAAGAGAAAAAAATTATTTTTTAAAGCGTAAAATAAAGCAATTTATTGTAGCAGAAAATTTTTAACTAAATATTCTAAGAAAAATTTTATACACTCTCTCATTGGAATTTTACAAAACTACTACTACTACAAAAACAAATAAAAAGAGTATATTTTAAAGTTTTTTCCTCTTTTCAAAACTAAATTAATCTTAAGAAATATTATTAAACAATTTTGAAATTAAAACAAATTGTTGAGTGAACTTGGTTTAAAAAATATACATACACATGTACATATGTATGTATATTAAACATCTTAAACAAAGTTCGTTTAATAATAATTTAAGACCAATTACAAAAATTAAAATTTAGGAAACAAAACAAAAACAAAAGAACCCCTAGAATAAGTATTTAAAAGAAAAACAACAATATGGAACCAAAATCAAACGCTTCCCACTTATAAACGATAATATGAAAAAAACTAAATATTTTAACCTGGCAATACTATATAAAATTTTAACAACTTTTTAGAAAACAAAACCCAGATATTAAATTTCATATATAGTAAATTACACAAAATACTTGCATATACATACATACATAAATATAATTGTAACTAAATCTATCTACTCTTGATCTACTACATACTACTAAATAATATGCAAACATATTTATAATTTTAAATTTTATACGACTTTCAAAGCAAACAGAAATGCTTATAAGAAACTGCAAATTGAAGCTCAATAACATACATACATACATACATATACATACATATGTACTTACTTACTTGTACTTCTAAACTGTAAGCTTATTTTCTACTAAAGAAACGCATGTGTTTCAAGCTCCTTGAAATATTTTCATTATTCATGTTTATGGCTGAAAACAAGCAGTACTTGAAAATGCTTTCGCGCACTAATCTCTAAATTTATTGTATATGGGGGACACTTGTACACCGATCAAAGTTGGCCGGCCGGCCGTCTGTGCCGACAAATACATACCAATTTGTTTAATCAGATTCTAGATCATGGCCAATTCCGTAACGGCAGTTCAAATACGACACTCAAGTAGCAGAATGTTTTTCGATTGAGTGCATTCGATTTTTTGCCGCATTTCCACATTTAAGCCGAAGAAAAGTGTGATTGCACTTTCATTACAGCAAAAGCAAATAAAATACGAGATACAAAAGTAAATTTTCACAAAGTGAGCAGAAATTTCGAACGTTTTATCCATCTATCACACCACTAAAATACATATACACATATTCTGGCCGCAGGCAAGCTATACTATAACTTAGAAACAAACACGATATATGTATGTACACAGGGTTTTACGTTGAAAATGCTCGCGAGTGTCAACGCTCGATATCGTAGACTTTTTCTTTTAACTACTTTTGACGCATACATTTTGAACCCTGACTGTATGCCACAGAGTTCGTATCTGTTCGGAATGGAATTCAAACAGTTTATTGCTTCTGCAGAAGCCCAAAAAAGGTAAGCGAAATCAAAACTTTTCATTGAAACTGGTTTCAATCTACAAAAAACCTTTTTCAATTATCGTCTGCTGAAGAATCAAATGAAGTTCTGCTCCTTGACATGTGAATATGTATGTACATGCATACATACATACATACATATATGTATTTACGTATCGGTGACTGAAAACGTGTCCAACATTTCACCTTATATTCAATTCTCCTTGAGAAACAATGAAAATTAAAAAGAAAAATTGTCTAATAATATTTTTCAAAAATATATTTTTTTTCAAAGGCCAATGACGAATGTTTTCTTTCACCCCTAAATTTTTCATATGTGAACTAAAATAGAACTTTCTATTTGTTGTGAAAGGAAAAGATGTTACACACAAAAATATTGATTAAACATAAATGTCTAAGTCATTTTTACTTTGCTTCATCTAACTATTCCTTTATAAAACAAGTACACACCAAATGTTTAGAGAAACTACTTAAACTAAACTTCATGTTCTACGAACTGATTTTAAGAAATTCACAATATGAGTAAATTTTCAATTTATTATTTTTTCAACAAAATTTTATTAATTTAAAGCCTCCTTTTTTCCTACGCTTAATTTAAAAAAGAAAAAACACATAAATTTTCTCAATAAATTTGGATTTTCATGGATTTGGGAATTAATTAAAAAAAAACCGAATTCACTTGTTACACATACATATTTGGCGAACATACATATGTACATCATACACAGAGGTGCACAAAAAAAAAGTAAATAAATAAATATTTACATACATATATGTATAAACAATATCTTAAATAGAAAACCAATACTTAAAACCAGAAGAAGAAATCATATAAACTGTTGAATTGTTATTGGGCGTGCTTTTTTTAAAATGCATACAATATTTAATTGAAAAACATAAAATATTATATACATGATTTAAAAATTACATTAATAAATTAAAAGTAAGCAAATGTTAAAGTCAAAATAATATTTTCATACAAAGAACAGAGAAAAACAAAATTATTAATTTTAGACTAGTTTTAAAGAAGAAGCAAACCGGCAATATTCCCAATTTTATTTCGAAACTACAAGAGAAGACTCGTTGTAATATTCTGAGAAAAAGATATTGTAATTGTTAGGTTTCCGAGAGATCGAGCTTTGAAGATAAAATTGAGAATTTGCCTTTAAATATTTTATTATTATATAAAAATAATAAATAATATATTCTAAATTGTTTTCCCACCTTATAAAATAAAATATTAAACTGCAGTGCCATTTAAAAAAAAAAAAATTAAAATAAAAAACCACAAGTTGAAAAAAATATGTAGCTTCCAAAAACAAAAGATAAAATTAAATAAACAGAAATAATAATTAATTAAAACACAACCAGCAGCTAAGAGCTTCGATGTGCTAAAGAGCTAATTTAAATACATACATACATACATACATACATATGAATATATAAAAAATTACTAAAGAAAAATATTAATAATAATAATGTTATCAAGTTTTCGATAAATTCGAATATGACACAACAGAAGGAAATATTATTTCGGATAAAATTTGTTTATATAGCGAACAAATTTGCCTTCTTATTCACATTTAAAAAACCCCCGATGTCAAAAACATCTATCTTTTCTAGAATATTTGAAAGGGCATCATCAAAAATATGTTTGTTTTTTAACTGAGAAATTATATCTCCCAATTTTGCTCTTTGCGTAAATTAACGTTCACATACACACATATGTATGTACATATAAGTAAATGTGTACATGAATAATGGTTTAGTCAATTTTCGATATTCTAAAAAAAATTTATTTCAGAAAATTTCTGTTTTCGATAAATTTCTATAGGAAATTTCTGTTATATATTTATCTACAGAAAATTTCTATATTCCTTTTTAAAAACAAAAAAACATTCTCTTCATCGATAAATTCTATACATGCTTATTATCGATAAAATGTCTGTCACCGATTAATTTTCTAGAAAAACCTTCTGTCATCGATAAATTTGCAATATAAATTTTGGTGCCTTTATTCATAGGAATGTTAACGATAATTTGGTATAGAAATGTTAGTGGTATCGATAAATTTTCTTTACAAAAATCATGTTATCGATAAGTTTTTTATTTAAAACTTTTGTTATGAATAAATTTCCCATAAAAAATTTCTGCTGTAGTTAAAGAGAATAATCCAAACCTTATGTATATATATATATTTCTAAGCTAGAAATTTTATAAATTTGGTAATTGTTTTACAATTTTCGGGTTTGTAAATTTGTGTTTTTCAGATTTTACAAAAGAGTAAATATTTTTATCCATTTTAAACGATTTAAAAGTTTTTTTCAATGCTACATATTTTTGAAAACCCTATCTACGAGAAGTGTAAAGTCTTAAAACCTAAACGAAAATTTAGCAACAAATGTATGGAACTAAAACATTATTTACAAAAATATACAATCATTCAACATAAATGCAACAAACTCTCAACTTTAGAGCAACAGATTTTGTCTGGTCATAATTTTGTTTTCACTAAAAAATGATGGTTTCGTATTGAAAGTTGAAGATAAAGTTTATTTAATTTTTACACGGCCAGACGAAGAACAAGAAACAAACAAAAATTAATCAAATAGAGTTTTTAACTTAATAATCACAACTATTTTTAGGCTTAAAAATCTACAATACATAAAAATTTAGCGTTGCAACGGACAAAATTAAGAATATATTAACATTCAAATAACAAATCGTAAGAAACAACTAGTTAGGATTATACAAAGCAAATATTAAGAAACAAACCAATAAAAAACACACAAAAAACTACTTACTAAAAATTTATTATCAAGAAAAATATGTCTTGGGATAAACGTAAACAAGTTAAATACATTCCCATTCCTTTAACCAATCTACTACAAATACAAATACATACATACTAATAACATTTAATTTACACAACTTAAATACATACATACATACATATTTATATATATATATATATTTATATAAGAGCTTTTTAAAAAATAAATCAAAAATACAAAATAATATTCAAACAAAAGAAAAACCTAAATTATACATGAAAATCTTATTTTGTTTAAGTTTTAAGAGCTGCAATATTAATATTACGAACAGAAAAAAGTAAATATTCAAACATATTTAACATTTTACACTAAGTTAATTTACAAAAGATAATGAGAAAACAACCGAAATAATTATGAAAAATTTAAACAAATGCTAAAAATAGGGAATTAAATTGTTTTTAATTAATAAAATATTAAGTTTTAAATAAATTTTTTATGTTTTTAGTAATATTAAACAAAAAGGAAATAATAAAATCTTTAATAATTAAATCGAACTAAAAACCAAACATTAAACTCAATTTATTTTCTGTTGATTTAATCAAATAATAAAAATTATAAAAAAAAACAATAGAATGAAAATCATTTTTAAAATGTAATGACAATATAAAAGCCTAGAATACTGAAGTTTCTTTTTGAAATGTAATCATTAAAGAAAAATCAAACACTTAAACAAAAATTAACAAGAAAATCATATAATCAAAATAAATAAGCATTTCAAAAATAAAAACAAAGAAAAAACGTGTTTATAATTTATTCTAGTATAAAGTGGAACCAGGGCCAAGGTTCATAATCGTTGCCATTTTCCTATCGCTTCGAATATTCGATTATGATACAAAATAGGGCTAGTCTTTTCACATACATTGGTTGATGTATTTATTACCTTTATGCTGCTTGTGTGGTGTTTAATTAGATGGAAGAATTACGCCATTAGCTTCGCCTCGCTTCCCAGCAAGCTGTCAATTTGGGACGGCATAATTGTTGTCGTGAGTGAAGACTCATTCAAGATACTTATGACTTCTACTCGATTCACAAATTCCAGTATTTTTACAAATGTATACAAATTTGCTTTTAATAGCAATAGTTTGCAAATTCAATACAATATTTTATTTTTCCATTTAGTATTTTCAAAATTGTGGGTAAAGAGTTTTAACATTACTTAGAATATCTTAAAGAGAAACATACAGGTATATGCACTTAAAACAAGCACAAAACACAACACAATAGTTAACAAACATAAACAACAACGAATTATTTGTTTAGTCGTCTTTTTGCAAACAGCTGATAAATTCCGATGCCAGCCGATAAAGTGCCAACAGCACCAATTTGGAATGTAGATAGTTTGCCACCCCATAAATAACCTTTAGGTAAATAGCTTCCTGCATGAATAAAATCTAAAGACAATCTTATTAAAGAAAGTATTTCGAGACGTTGCTTTTTAATTTTTAGTTCATCTTCTGGTGATTTTCTACAACGATATATTAAATGTTATATATCATTACATATACATGTGTAACTGATGTATGTATGTATGTAGAATGCTAAAGCTTACTTCAGATCGTTTAACACGTTAATTTGTTGTTGATTAAGTCCAAAATTGCGAAGGGTGCTAAAACATTAAAAAATATACATATTTATGTGGAAGCAATAGCTAAATATTTAGACGTTTATTTTAATAGCGGTTTTCACCCTTTGGTTATATTTCCAACTGTATTACATTTATAACGGCTTTCAGCACAAATCACGAGCGGCTTTTTCATTCATTAGAAATCAGATATTTAAAATATTTGTAAGTCGCCTTTTTGTTGTTGTAATTAAATTAAATGAAAGTTTTGCCTGTTATATTCTGCTACATTTAATACAAATCTTTACTACAATTTCGGCAATGGTTTTTTAATCACAGCATAGCACACAAAATTTCAGTGCACTTTCTTGCCGCAGTGTTGTAAATACTAGTACTTTAACCAGATTTATATACTACACTAACAAGGCCTTTACTACCAAGCATGAAACCCGCTATTTTATATATTACAAAATCAATTTACCGCATTAAATTTAAATAAGTCCCCAGCACCCAGAACAATGTGTTAATATTATCCCAATAGTCAGCATTTTTCGATTCAATAATTCTATGTTCAGACAACCAACAAATTTTCTCCACCGGATAATACAAAAGGTCCACAATATTCGCCACAACACCTAGCACCGCCATAGCACGGTCTTTTTCCTAGTTAATAGTTAAGTTTTTTGATTAAATATTAAATTAAAAAAATTTATTAAATGTAAAACTTACATTTTGTCCCCAACCATATTCGAGAGCGGACTGAATCATTGGTATGTCATCGATTAAGCGAAGCGTGGCTCGTGCACCTGATATGCGTGAACTAGCGATGGCATAACGTTTGGCCAGTTCCGGTTTCCGATCACCATAATAGCCAGCTATTAATTTGGAACCGTAGCAAAGAGCCTTCATTACCTGTTCGAAGCCAAATGAGTTTTAAATGATTTGATGACTGAGCGGACTATTTCCAATTGAAATAAGTTTAAAAAAATATATACATACATATATTTAATAATAAAAGTAAACAAAAATTAGATTGATCACTTTACTGCTGAAAGCAAAGTTTAATGGTGAATTTCCTCACAAAAATTAATATGTAGATGTAGATTCATTTAAATCGGCTCAGGCTCAGTAAAAGCAATCTCTGATATTTACATAAAAATGGAACACATTTTACTAATTTGTTGCACATAAGATACCAAAACTCAGTTTCTGTCCACGCGAAATAGAACGACACTCACTATATTGTAGAAACAGTTTTTCCCATTTTTAACCCCTTTAAAATCTGAATTTTTGCTATACATACATGCATACATTTATTTCTTTATAATTTGTTTATGTCATTTAGAAATAATTATTTAGAATTTAAATTTTTGAAGTACGCAAACATTTTTATCAGTAAACGGGTTTTCTGCCGCCTTTTTTGGTTTTTAATTTTTTTTTTAATGTTTATTAATATCAAAATTTGTAACATAATAAAACCTGACCTGATATACTTCAAATATACAACGACTCAGAATCGAGCACTCTAATATTTTAGATATTGTATAATATTTAGATTTCTATGTTTTTTGCATATAATTGGGAATATATTTTTGTTGCAATGAAAACTTATTATAAAAACATTGCGTGTATAATTGATTTTTATATGCGAAGAAAGGTTTTATATTTATTTATTATACACACATACATATCGATACCTTAATATAGAAAGGCGCTAAGTAACGTTTTAATAACTCTTCAGGAGAAGCGGTTTTTTTTTATAATCGATACATCTTACTAGAATGGAGAAGCCAATACATCCTTGTGTGTTAAACCTTTTCCATGCATGCAGAAGAAGACGTCTTTTAATAATACACAATATGAATTTGGCGAAAAATACAAATAACAACAAACAACTAAGCAACTAATAATCTCGTGATGTAAACAAAAAATATAATTTTTATTATTCATTAAATATTGTTATCGGCTTTTAATTGCGATTGTTTAAAAGCAATCAACAAATAAAAAAGCACTAATGAAAGTGTAAATACGATCAGCGGCAACAGCATTTCTACTACTTTAATGACTTGCTGCTGTTTGCTGTTAAATTTTAACTAAATTGAACTCTTTTCACAACACTTGTATGCCAACTTAAAGTTTTATATGTATGTACTATGTACATACATATGTATGTATGTATTTACATATAGATACTTAATAAATTTCCAATAGCATATTTACAAACAAACTGTTCGGAAAGTTCTGAAGGCGTTTTGGGGGAAAACCAAGAACTTAGAGGTGTTTACTTGCGCTTATAAACAACAAAGACACATCAATTATTAATTCAATTGAAACCAATTTTTATTCCGTCGAAAGTAATAAATTTAAAACGTAAAGCATTTCTTGAAGACAACAATGCATTCTTATTCAGATGTTAAGTAATTACCCCGGTTTAGTTTTTTTGCTCACGCGACTCATTTATGCGATAAAATACAAATATTTATAATAAAAGAATATTGTAATTTTTTTATTTTTTTTTTTTTTGTCATTATTTGGAATTGATGATTTTTTAAGCTAAATTTCTTTTCTTTGCCAACAAATTAAATTTCAAAGTAATTAAGAAGAGGGATTTTTACTGCGCCTTATAAACTTTAGTATATTTTTACAAAACGGATTAAGAAAGTATATACATATACATACACACATACACATTCATGTTAGAGCATTTACTTGTTATTCCCTTAAACTAAAGATTCGTTTGTTTCATAAGGATTCATCGAATAGTTTAAGAGTTCACCAATGAACCATCGTAAGCTGGACAGTTTGTTAAATTGATTTTTTCAGTTTAAATATTTTGTAGGAAGGCGTTTTGTGTCCATTTTAAAGGTTTCTATGCAGTCAAAGGTTTTCTACCTCTGAGAGCTAGAAAACAATTTGTTTCTATACAATCCGTAGTTTTAAAGCGGAACCTTTCTCATAAAGGAAACTGGCTTTCCTAAATTTGCTTATATATAATTAACAAATTTTTTAGCAACGGTTGTGTCGATTCTAAAATACACCAACCAATTTATTTCGTATGGTGCACAGAACAATATTTACTGATTTCGTGCAGGAAGCTTAAAAGAACAAATAGCATTTATAAACCATTTCAATTGTCAAATTACTATTACATAAGTTTATAATAATGTAATACTAAGAACATATCAATAAAAAAAAAATTATATTGTTTTATTTGCAATCTATTTTGCAATTAAAATATTAAGCATGTTTCATGACTTAATAAAGAAAATTAAAAAAAAATTATCAATAATTTAACAAAAGAAAAATTAATGCAAATTGCGAAAGATCCTTCCAAAGCTATGGACCTGCTTCACGATTTCAAGCATCAACATTTACGCTCATTTCAAAAAGGGTTGCATATTGATAACAATTTGTTTATCCCCGATTGGAATATGGTTTAAAAATGAACCGCAAATACTTGCGAACGTTAACGATCAAGATCATGAGACCTATATAAAATTTTCAAAATAAAAGGAAAATTTTACAGAATGCTACTTTTCTTAGTGTTTGGTAGAGAGGTAGAAAATAGTAAACATGTTTTTTGACACATTGACGTATACTCGTAGGCGTATGTAAAAATTTAAAAACTTAATGAATGTATTGCATATAGTACATATGTACATACGTATGTATATGTACATCGACTATAATTTCCATAAATTCATACAACATTAAATAAACCCCACTTTGAATATGGTTTACCAATTTTATACTGCAGCTGCACTAATCAACAATTTGCTAGACTACAAAATAAGGATCTGCGTGCAATATTAAAATGTAACCGGTGATCAATTAGTTATATGCGCAATGTGTTACAATGGTTAAATATTAAACAAAGTTAAATACAATAAATTTCATCAGACTGCGTAGATACATATGTATATAGCAGAAGTTCAGTCATATAATTTGAGAAATACTATTGATTTTAGACTGCAACAGGCACATGAACAAGTGAAATTCAAAATGAACAAAATGTAAAATCGTTTCGGAAGAAAGTTATAAATTTTATCAAAAATAACTTAGATCAGAAATGTTCATTTTTATATGTACATATATGTATGTATGTATGTATGCATGTATATACATATACATATAGTGTGTTTGATATGGGCTCTTATAATATTTTTGGCAATACTCGTTTTTGTTATATTTCTATAACTTGTTTATAGACGTACACACATAGATATACTTGTTTTTCGAATTATTTAAACTCATTTCAATAATATATGTATGTACATACATACATATTTTACTAATAATAGATGTTTAAATAAACATACGACTTATTTGTATTGGCATTAAATATGAAAATAAATAGAAACAGTAATGAAAATGAATATTAACTTATTATCGACATAGGAATTCAAAAATTTCTTGAAACGAAAGAGATAGAAGAACGTGTTACTTGCGTTTGAACAACTAAATTAAAACCTGTTGCCTAAACTTGTAAGCCCTTATATGCGCCAACAACGAAGTCATATACAAATGGTAAGAGCATAGCAACTTGCCAGCCGTATTTTTATGGTAATCAGCGGCCTATACAAGATATATTTTAGTAATCTATTAAAAAATAATAGTGCATGCACGTACATGAACTTACTTTGGTAAAAATTATAGTTCAATATACATACATACATATGTATGCACGTCAACTAATTGTAATTATTTTTGTTCACATTTCATTTTGCGAACTTGTACGTAATTTTTCTTTCTTGTTACCTTGTCGCGTCCGCCATAAGTATCAATAATACCACAGAAATCATTTAAATACATTTCTGGTGTCATGTTTTAATAAACTAAATATATTAAATAAGTTAATATTACATTAAATTAAAACTATAACCAAACCGCTATCACACAACTCAATTCAACAACAACTACTACTAAAATAAAAGAAAATACTGCGAACAGCTGTTCTTGGAACCAATGGAGTAATGCACAGTTGAGTATTGTAGCACTTACAATAATAACAACCTAACTGTCAAAGCAAATTATAATAAGTACTAAAAGACTACAGAGGCTCTCAATCAAATTAAATACTATATGGTTTATAACATTTAGTGTTTTTTACATAGAGTTTGAAAATCAGACTCAGTTCAAGTTTGAACTAACACCTTTTGTTTTAAGTAAGCCTTATTAGTATTTAAGCGTCACACTCAATGATAATTCATAACTCGGAGTAATTCTAAGTATGCATTTTGTGTTTGTTGAATCTTAAATCAATTTTAGCTGTCCTGAAATCACCTAAACGGTTTTTATGAATTATTAAAAGCGTCTCTTTAAGGCGAACAATGTGTAACCAGTTACAATTTATATATTTACTACTTCTCAAAGCGAAAGTTATCCCAATTTCTTTGACTTCCATTGCTCCTTTTCATTATACCGCATACTCTATACTATTTGTTATTATTGATTGAAGCGACACCTGCTGTTTAATGTTCCAACTTTAAATGTATTATCTCTGTTTTTTACAACAGACGGATTTTGTGCAAAAATAAAAAAGAATTAATAAACAAAACCAAAAAAAGGGCACTAGAAAATTAACTAATGAGTGTTCCAAGCAACCATCACGCATCGAGCCCTTTGTGTAGTAACAAATCTAAAAAATCTAAAAATGACATTTTGCGAACGGCTGTTGGCATGTACCTAAAACAAAAAAACTTTGTGGCAAGTAATATTGGAAAGGGCTCAAATGGAAGTATTTAATTTTTTGAATTTTATGTTGCAGGGAAGTGAAAAGTTTCGAAAGTCCGATTTTTTATTACTTCAAAACAGAAAAAACTTTGTTCTACAAAAAATGTTGGAATCAGATATGCATGGCGGGAATTCGTTTCTCTTCTCTAATGTATTATGCTTAACTAACAATTATAATATGGTGGATCAACAATTTTCAAGGTAAGGAATGTTTAATTCAAAGTATGAAATGATGTTTAACATCTTAACATTTGCAGATTTTCAAACTTTGTGGAATCTCAAGCTGATGTGATACGAAGTGAGTTAAAACGCTTTTACGCACCCATGTTGGTACACTTGTACATAGAGTTGTTAAAAGGACGAGAAACAAAAGCGGCGGTTGACTTTCTGCGAAAATATGCACATCTAGTTGCACCCGTTGAAACCTATGAAGCTCCATTTCCCACCAAAATCAATGGATGTGCCCTTTCATCCTCCGATAGTAATTTGGACTCCGCCTGGCAACATCTCAATATACGTTTTGTTAAAAAATCTTTTGCCGAAGAAGATCCAGAACTTGATTACTTCATGAAATTAATACAGAAAATATCAGGCTGTCAGAAATTGGATAATTTAGAATTAGACCCAGATGTTACCCAATTCCGTTCAGCCAAATTTGAAATCCATACCTGCGAAGCTGTGATTAATATATTGCGTAAATTTTTGGAAAAGAGGGGTCATGTATTATTGTTAAATCTACTAAGTACTTGGATACATGTCCATATAATAGACCATGAAACACGCCATCATACGGAGGAAAATGTATTTATGCCAACAGAAGAAGCCCTAGATGAGAATTGTAGTGAATTGCCACTAACGTCGAAATTAAAATCACATTCGTCAGAAAAATCGAACAAAAGAAGTGCGGAAGAGCAACCTGATAGTACAAAAAAGTCGGAAGAATGCGGTGCTGAAACAAACTCAAAAGACAATATCCATAACTTAAAGAATTGTCTGAAAACAATAAAAGATTCGCGGGAGCAAATTTTTAAATATTCTCAGGAGTTTCCCCGTATTATAAGAATAGCAGACAAATGCCAAGGGTAAGTATGGCGGTTCTGTTTAAGAAAACAACTGCTGAGAAGATTTATTCTGTTTTTCGTATTTTGCCTTTAGCCTTACTACAGCGGCCTTAGATCCTCAAGAATGCCATCTAGTGGCTGGTTTTAATAACTCCCTCATAGAATTGTGGCAAATGAACCAGCACTCAACGCGGGGGAAAAACCTCTATGAACGATATTCAGCTTCCTACTGCCCGTGGCAAATTAATAATATTACAAATGACGAAGAATCAATAGAAGAAGACATAAGGTGTCAGCATAAACAATCAAAAGACTGGCAGAAGGAATACTTTCAGGAAAAATTTTACGAAAAGAAATATACGGACAATTCATAGTAAGAATTTTTAAATCAATTTATAGTGAGATATGTTTTGTTTATAACAACTCGTTTTAGTAATTCTTACGGAGGTGTCAGTTTACGAGGGCATGGTGCAGGCATTACAGATATAAAATTTTCGGCTCATTACCCACTTATCTATAGCAGTTCCAAAGACAGTTGTTTGCGCTGTTGGCGGGCTGAAAATTTACATTGCAGCGGTGTATATAGAGGGCATCGTTACCCCATATGGTGCCTGGACGAAAGCCCAGTGGGAATGTACGTTGCAACAGGTTCAAAAGACTTGACTGCCCGTCTATGGTCACTAGAAAAGGAATTTCCTTTAATAACATACGTCGGACATACGCAAGATGTTGAGGTAAACACACTGAATTTACAAAAAAATGCAAAGTATTTAAAATGATTGTTTCTAGTGTCTGGCTTTTCACCCAAATGGCAATTACATAGCAACAGGTTCTGTCGATTCCTCGGTGCGTTTATGGTGTGTTACTAGTGGGAAATTGATGAGGGTATTTTCCGACTGCAAACAACCTGTAAGCTGTATTTGCTTCAGCCCTGATGGAAAAATGTTAGCAGCCGGTGGTGAAGAATCGAAAATTCGTATTTTTGATCTGGCAGCAGGTTCTCAACTCAACGAACTTAAGGATCATTCTGCGGCAGTTACCAGCATAGCATGGAGTTCGAACAGTCGACATTTAGCCTCAGGTTGTCGTGATGGCAGCTTAAGAGTATGGGATGTAAAGAAATTAACACCAATGAGGTAATATAACGTTATACATGTTAAAACTATTGAAAGATAGTATAGCCATGTTTCTTTTCTTTCGACAGTGAATGTAGTTCGTATAACTACTCCTCATCATCATCATCATCATCATCGTCGGCAACACTGAATCGTTTATTAGCGTTACCTACAAGTTGTCAACGTTTAGTAAAAGTATTTTTTACTTGTAATGATACAATTACTTGTTTAGGAAGTTAATTTATTAAACTTAAAATTATTTAAATTATTTCTTAAATATACTTACTTTTAGCCATTATTTTAACATTTAATGCTAAGAACTTTTCATAGATTTTTTCAATATGTATTTGTTTTTGTAATAAGATGGTTTAAATACAAGAAAAGAAAAATTACAAAAATGTTTTTTTTTTTTTTGTAAATTCAAAGAATTAAATGGGATAAACGAGCGAATAGTGGGTAGTGAGTGTTCCTTTCACCAGTGTGCAATATCCTCTTAAAGTTTATTCAACATTTAAGGAAATTATAATCGTTCGTATAAATTAAGTTATTGAACACAAATTTCTTAAGACAACGGAAAACTTTATCGTACAAAGTAACTATTTCGCTTTCCAACTATGATTCTTGAACAATTTTACAACACATTGGCGGTTGCAAATTCAATTTTGTTTCTGTTTTTATTATGAAAAAATTATACGAGAGATCAAGACTAAGAAGACCTATTATTTTGAAATGGAGAAAAAGGGGTCACTGTATATTTTTATGACCAATTAATTTTACAATATGGATATTTAGCTTATGGAAGTTCTTACTATTAATTTTTCCATTTTTTAATATGAAAAAAAAACCTGAATGAGCAAGCTGTATTTATAGCTGATTCTTTAGCACGAAGTACTCAGTTTTGGAATTAGAACAGACATATATAAGATTATTTAAAAGAAAATTAATCAAAAAACAAATTATGTTTTTGGTCGAATACAAATTAATAATAAAAAATCAAAACTTCATACATCACGAAGTCTAATCACTTAGATAAAATAATGAAAGTCGCTCTCCAAATCAATCAATTTTCAAATGTATTTTAAAGAAGAGTGCGAAGAGGCTTAAGACCCATACAAAGATACGTATTCAAGAATGTCGAACGTTAGCGTTTCTACTCATTTTAAACAACAAACTCTGATTAAATCAATTAAGGTGATCACGACATGCGGGAACACAGCAACGCAATCAATTGCCGCTGAATCTGATTTTTTACCTACAGATACCATGGGACAGTAGAATAATTTGTAAACATTTGAACATATATATCGAAAAAATTAAAAATACTGTTTATTGCCGCTAACGTTAGGATCACAAATAAACAAAATGTATTTTTGTACTCGTCGCGTTTCTGCTGGTTATTAACAAAATCATTAGTTAAACAAGTGCGATATGTAAGTTTATTGTTTTTCTTCTTTAGGAGTTTTTTTTTTAGTACAATAGGTAGGTTTTTTTAGTACAATTTAACATATGACATTCATATTTAAAATTCCATTTAAGAGTGTTGATCAATTAGCAAGATCATTTTAATCAATTCTACGTACTTATAATAAATAGTTAAACATAATTAATTAGTAGAAAACAAATTGTTCTCTAATTTTTAATATTTTTTAATACTACGTTAAAATTGTTCATACTCATCAGTACAATAATATATATATACTACATTTAAAACGATGCACAAAATTGTTAATAATTATGAATTAATGTAATACGACCTGAAAATGCAAATGGTGATTTTGACAATGGAAGGTATAGTCAATAAACGTTTAATATTGTTCCAAAAGCAAAAGACGTAATTCAAAGCAAAAATATTAGTCAAACTTTGTGGTTTTAAACTAAAACTAACAATAAATTGCTACCGGCAATCTATATATGTAGATACACACACGATACGTATGTACATATACGAATTTTAAGCAATTTGAGATTATTTTAAAATATAATATTTAAGTAGTTTTCAATTTTCCTTTGGTAAAATAATAGACCAGCCATATACTCTGCGATCGAAACCACATGAAAACAGATCACAATTTAATAAGGGCTCTTCAGCCCATGCCACTGAAGATACCATGCGTCTATGACCCTAAAAATAAAATTTATACACACATAAACATTAATAAGACACAATAGCAAATAGTTGTTTAAATATTTGAATGTGAATCCAATTAAAGATACTTACCTGCCTACTAGTACGTGGCAAGCGTGCCACTCTTTGGCCATTTAAATCAAATAAACGTATTTGTCTATTGTCGTGTGGTATTGCTATAATGCCACCATTAGACACTGCCAAGCGATTAACTGACGAATCAGTTCGGATGGTGGTTAAGGCGGAGCGCATATTTCGTAATTCCCAAACCTTTACAGTTCGATCATCAGACCCCGATACAACTTTATCATCTTTAGTAAAAACAGTTGACGTTACACTCCTGAGAAGTTAAAACAAAGATAGCACTTTAAAAATCTCTTTTAAAACCAAATAACTTACTCTGTGTGGCCCTGAAAAACAGACACACCCGGTATAGGGTCTCGAAAATCCCATAAACGGAATGTGGAGTCTCTAGAAGCTGTCACAACCAATCTTTGAGTAGGATGTGCTGAAACATGCGTTAATTCATGGTCATGTCCAGTTAAAGGCTGTAACGGTTCCCTGGTTTCCACATCCCACAAAATGGCGGTACGATCCCAACTGCCCGTTATAATTTGATCCATATTTGGCAACCAATCGGCGGCAACAACAACGGACAAGTGACCGCCTAGACCTGTAAATTCGCAAAGCGGTGTACGCAGCGTATCAACGCGGTCACGGTCTTCAGCTTGACCATCGCTTTCATCAAGTTCTTCCTCAGATGAATGACCTTTTCTGCCAATTGAAAACAGGTATGGTCTTTAAATACACACCTTTTTTAATATTCAGAGAATCTCAAATTTTAATTTAAATGCATATGACATGAATTATTTATAATTTCATTAAAAGAATTACTGAAAACGCAGACTCGGTGCAAAATCAAAATATACACACATACGAGTATGTATTGGGAAAGATCCCATCAGACAACATATTGTGGAGTCAAAAACTAAATGTAGGTAAAGTAATTGTTTAAAGATCCGTTGTATGAATGGAGCGTGTCAAGTTTTTACCTTTCGAAAATTTTTACCGGCAAAAATATATAAATCATGTTGCTAATAAATTGTATGACCTTTTTTAAAATCTACTTATATTTTTTTTAGCTCGAGATCTTTTTTTACACAAAATATATCTTAAAGTTTAGAAAATAAATTCGAATTTGTAACATAATCAGGTATATGATCGTTTGGAAAATATCGTTTCAGAAAGGATCATCTAAAAAAACATGCTGTTTACAAATTTAGTCAATTTGGACCGACTTGATAAAATATTCAAAATATTCGTTTAAGTGGTCATAACCTGGTTTTAAGCCCCCTACCAGAATTCGTATATATAATACTTAAACATTACATCAGCCTGAGATTCCTCTTTCAATTTGATCAGGTAATGAGAAGTGGTCAACGTTTTTCTTTGCGTTGCAGTGTTCATTTTTAAATTGGACTAGAAATATTGAGGTTTATGCAATCTTTTTAAATGATTTCGTTGTATTTGGAATTGTTTGTCTAGTGCTCGAAATAAAGTTTCTTAATATTTTAGTAGTAGTAGTTTAACTTCATATTTGATCACATGTCAATGATACACATATGTACGTTTCATCCCCTTGTGTTTAAATTTTGTTATCCTTAATGATCAAGTGAATGTGGATATAGATTCTTACTAACAATACAAGTTTTATTGGCCAATAGACTTCTTAAACATTAAAATAATTTAAACCACAATCAAAATGAAATAAGCAATCAAAAATGTATTACCACTAAAGTGTTTGTGAGCTTTTAAACATTTCCCAATTGCACCTTACTTTTTCATAAATTTTTTTTCTCTCACGGATTACTTTTCAGATTATAAATAATAACTTACAGAATCTTTGGGAACAAAGAACTATTTTGAATCATTATCTAATTTTTAGATGAAACTTCACATGAGAATGTAGTTTTTTTCAACATTAAATTAAAAAATTCTCAATGGATAGACAGAATATATATATGTATGTATATATATATACATTTATACTCTTTATATATATTATAAACATAAAGAGTATAATATGACAGTACTTTTACAGAGCTAAGAGTGGAAATAGGGTCCGTGGAGTCAAAACGAATATAGCAAGGAGATTTTTTAGGTTCTAAAAGAGCTTCTAAGTGACTGCGCAGCAGAAAATTACAGTTAGTTTTTCTGCATTAATAACTCAAAATCAGTTTTTTTGAAATTGTTACTTTTTAAAGCTGTTGCACATGTTGAGCCACATGTGGGCAAGAACTTTTGGGTTTACTTACTTTGAAACTTCCCAATTAACAGCGGCTTGCCAAATATGTGCTGTACCATCTCCACTGCCGGTAAGTACCAAATCGCGATTTTGATGGAACTTTAACGAATTTACAGAGCCTACATGCCCTGTATATTGTAACAAGCAACGGCCACTCTCGATACCCCAAATACAAGCTGTATGGTCGGCTGAAGCTGTTCCTATTATGGGTTGCCCAACTTTTGCACCCACTTGCCAAACACCATCCTTATGACAAAACTCTCGTATTACAGTACTAACAGCCGTTTGAGCTTTAAAACTTGAAACTATACGACTGGTCTGGGCCTTAATTTTATGGCTGGCTTTGACTTTACCACCACTAGAAGTAAATTTTGATTTAAGGCTCTTACTGCCTGACGCAGTTGCTGTTGCAGAGCATACATTATCTGCATCATCATGTCCAGCCACCGGTATAATAGCTAAGGCTGCATTGGTGCCACCTCCACTAGGGTTCGTAGAAGTTGAGCGTTCATACGATTGTGTTGAGTCTTTATTCGTATAGCTGTCCAACTTTTCCTGTACTATAAAGTGCACAAAAATTATTGAAGTTAGAAATGTGCTTCTGCGAAAAATGTACTCATAATCAACTTACAGTTCAAATTTTCCAAATACAACATTTCAAACTCTTTCTCAATTTGCGCAAAAAGATGATGCAGTCTTGCTCGATATGGTATTTCATCAGGCAATATCATACCCATATCTTCTGCCAAACTAGACAGTCGAGCAGTGCGATGTTTAGATGATTTCATATTTCAGTATATCTAGCAGAAATATATTTCCTTAACAAGAATGTCACTGCATATACTTATGTAGTTTATTTTCTTTCACTGACTACAACCCACTACGCACATACAGATCAGCATTAATAAATTGTAAAATTGATACAAAAAATCTGTTATTTTTAGATCTTATCACACACACATAGTGAATAAGTTAGCAACAGCTTTTAATATTTAGATAACTTTACATAATGTTTTTAGCATAAAGATTTAAGCTTAATCTAAATATTATTTAATTAAAGAAAATTCTCAGCTTTATACGTACTGAAATTATTCACAATAGTCAAATGTTTATTGTCATACCCAGCTGTTTTCATTGACTTATATGCGCGCCAAGTAGCGTTCAGTAGTTTTAACAACGGTGAATTTAAAAAAAGAGGCTTAGGCAATTCAGGTGACAAATATTGCTAATTGTATATTGATATTTTCACTTTCTCAAGAGTTTTTCTTACTTGTTTTTAATAACCTTGGCAAACAACATATAACCGCTTTCTTAAAAAGCTACTATTACGATACGATTAATCACAGCGAATCAATTTATTTATGCCAAAGCGAATGCGTTGACTACTTCTGCTCTAATTAACGATTTTTAGAAATATGTATGCAAGTTATTACTTATCAAAAATATACTTTAAATTTAAATTGTGATTATAATATATAATGATAGCTACATTTTTCAAAAAAACAAATGTTTGCTGCTTAGATTGAACATTATTCGTTAATAAGTTATAAAAATCGCTGGACATTAATATTAGATAATTAAAACAGCTGAATAAGCATTACCGTTCATTTATACTAGAAAGCCAATATGGCGGGTGCGTAAGAACCTTTTTTCCAAAATTCTCAAATATAAACTCATAGTTTTAACAAATATTGTAAGATTTATATATTTAAAATGACTACAATTGCAGATTTATTTACAAAATATAATTGTACAAACTGCCAAGATGATATTCAGGGTATTCGAGTTCATTGTGCAGAATGTGAAAATTTCGATTTGTGTCTACAAGTAAGAAAAAAATTAGTTTTGATTATTTTCCATTTTTGTCACTAGAAATGAATTAGTCTTTATTTCTGTTTAATGCATATGAGTAAAAGAGAGACATGCTGTGAAATTTAAAATGAATTGTGAAGAGAGAAACGTCACTTTTGACAACTAATTTTTGTTTCTTTTGAAAGTGTTTTGCAGCTGGCGCAGAAATAGGTTCTCATCAAAACAACCATGCCTACCAATTTATGGATACAGGAACTGCAATTTTGTCTGTATTTCGTGGTAAAGGAGCCTGGACAGCAAGAGAAGAAATTCGTTTGTTGGACGCTATTGAACAGTATGGCTATGGAAACTGGGAAGATGTTAGCAAACACATAGAAACAAAATCAGCTGAAGATGCCAAAGAAGAGTACGTTAACAAGTTTGTGAACGGAACCATAGGACGACACACCTGGACACCAGCGCAAGCACAAAGGCCAACACTTATCGATCACACTTCCGATGATAATGGGCCTTTGGGTGCAACAGCCATGCACCGTCTGCCACCATTAGACATTACTGCGGAAGAGGCCGCCCAATTGGGCTATATGCCAAATCGTGATAGTTTTGAACGAGAATATGATTTTACTGCCGAACAGTTGGTATCAAAAATGTCACTTAATACCGACGATACCGAGGCCGACTACTTACTTAAATTAGCACATGTTGATCTCTACACTAGACGCTTGAGAGAAAGAGTTCGTCGTAAACGCTTAGTACGCGATTATCAGTTGGTCGCTAATTTTTTTCGTAATCGCAATTATGCTCAGTATCCAGGACTGTCCCGCGAACAAAAGGATTTCAGAGATCGATTTCGAGTTTTTGCCCAGTTTTACACATCCAATGAATATGAACGTTTATTAAATTCTTTAGAACGTGAAAAAGAATTGCGTATACGCTTATCGGAACTATGTCGTTATCGTTATAATGGTTTAACAAAGATTGATGAGTGCCGTCATTTTGAACAACATGCTGCCATCGCTGCAAACCGATCAAACGGTCCTTACGGACACGGCAAAACCGTAAGTTTACATATTCCTTTATTTTATAATGGATTGAAAGCATTAGTATTAAAAATTTCTATTATGTTTTTTGATTTTGTAATGAATTGCTGATTCGTATTCTGGGAAAATAAAACACTTTGTTGTTGTTGTATGATATGGAAGCATGTTCGGCGCATAGATTCAAAATTCAAAAGAAAAATTGTTCTGCGCACGGAAAGAAATAAATGGCTTAAATGTTCTTGTTAATACACACGGTTTAACCCATTTGTTAGTTATACTAAAATTATGTTAGCGATTTGAAATCACGTAATTCATCAGAGGTATGAAATCGCAAATGCGACATGTTAAATTAAACCTAATTACAATAATTAAAATTATCGGACACTTAATTCGAAACTATCGCACAAAAAAGGGAGCAAGTACTGAACAACGCGATAAGTCCGCTCCGATTTCATAAGCAACAAAAATGATTCACAACAAAGAAAATGAGACTGTATGAAAAGAACCTGAAATTATGTCCATTTGGCTTTCTTGTTGATTCGCGCTATATGGTGTTTAATTTGTTTTAATTTTTTAAGTAAAATTATTCAAAAGAACAAAAAGAAATATTTAGAATCAGCAGTTTGTATAAGTTTTGGGACTTTTCTCCCTATTTACAATTGCAATACAAACGTTTGCGGTGCGAGAGTAGTAGAACACAGACTTCAAGGACAAAATAATAGTATTCAATAAATATAGTACTAGGCCAAAGATTTGCAGTTTGCATTTCAAATTGTTATTCAAAGCTTTACCATTTAAATATATAACAACTTTGCGATTCACAAATAAAATAATTTGATAATTTAGTTGAATTTAGGAGAAGTGTTTTATTATTAATTATTTTTGTATGTAGTTTTAAGTACATATTTAAACTGCTAAATACATATGCAATAGTATGTACATACTGTTAATACACGTAGGCCTTTGAATATCGTGTGGTAATTAAAAATTAGTTAATTCCTTTTTATTCTTGATTATTGCAAATTTAAAATTTTTTTTATGAAAATAAAAAAAACTATTTTTAATTCACCTTTTTTGCGATATTCAGCTTCCGTGTATTATCAGCACGCCAAACGGAGAACGTTTGAATGGATGTATAAGACAATGTTTTACTTCAGGACAATATGCATCTCAACATTGGAAGTCATCGGCAGCCAGATTATTCCTTACACTCCCCGCAGTACAACAACCGAAAACAGTGAGTATTTGTTTACACAAGCCTTTTTTTTTTTTTGTTTTTTTGAAGACAATCGTTTTATTTATTTCAGCGAAATATCAAACGGAAGCGAAAACTCAAATTCCATCGCACTAAACAACATGCACCCCATAGGCGACCAGATCTCTTACGTCGGATCATCGCTCAACAAAAATTACTTGGATAGCTATCGGGGATCACCGGCACATACGACAATGACGACAACGATGGCAACGGCAGTCAACTCGAGCACAACGCCACCAACTGGTCTCCTAACAACGACCCAGACGCCACTGATGAAATTGCACCAGAATGCCAATCACAACCAACAACCTCACCTGCAACAATTGTTGGCAGGATCGTTGAAAAATGCACCCCAAATGCAAACAAACGAACCATTGGCAACAAATCAAAACGTGGAAAAACACGAAAACAGCAACAGTCAAGCGACTCTAAACGTCCAAAAAGGACAACAGTCAACAGCGTCACAAGCTATGCCGATGAGTAGTATACTGTGTTCTCAATTGGAAGAGTTGAAGCATTTATCCCAGCCCTTGGGCGCAAATCTGTTATCAAACAACGAACAACAGTTATGTAAAGTATTTAATCTACCACCTACAACCTATCTTTCTCTTAAAACACTGTTGCTTAGCGGTGCACCAGTTTCTTCTAATAATTTGTCTCCGGTTGAAAATTCCTTGCGTAAGTACTTTATCAAAGTCGGTTGGCTAAGCCACTAAATTTATTTTCCTTAAATGCATAAGTTGCACAGAATACTAATAAAAAGACAAATTTACTATTATTGCACAAGTTAGGATGTTAACTTCTAATTGAAAAGTTTACTTACATAAATAGTTGATTTGTTTTTCAAAACTACAAACATTAACTAGTTTGCTTAAAATTGTTTAGATGTACTTTATGTATAGAATTTTATTAGAAGATATTTACACCAGAGTCCTTTAAATTTATTTTATAACAACCAAACATACATATATTTAGTTTAGAAATTTACGGAAAAGCATCTGTAATCCTGCAACATTTGTATATACATTCGCAACTCTTGTTTACGTTGAATCAAAATTTCTGTCGTAAGGTTCGCCTTTGCATTACTTGTATCAAGTTTTTATGCATTTTTTCCGAACTTGCGACATTGCATAAAACACTTTTTGGGTATTATAATAAGACTTAATTTATATAATCACTAGAGAATACACTTTTCAAATAAAAATTTATGTAAATAAATGAATAACAAAAAGATATATAATATTTAACATTTGTTTTTACTGAATCAAATGGTTTCTCAAAATCTAACTGCATTGTCTAAGAAAGAAAAATCTGTAGAATATCTTTTCGCCCTTTTCTCATGTAAAAAGCAGCCGAAGCTAGTTTTAACGGTAGTGCTGCGTGTGTTTTAAATGTATTGAAAGAAAAACAAGAAATTATCGTAAATAATATAGTTTGGTAGTTTTTATTTTAACCGTTACCGAAAATGTATCTGATAACGACAACAATTTTCAGACTTCAATCTAACCGAAAAGCTTTCAAAACTTATAATTATAAGCCCAATTCCAAAAAGTCTGAAGGAGTTTTGGTTTGTTGTGAATGAAAAGAAAATTCAACAACTCAATAAATCAAAATGTGGACACATTGCAATTAAACAATTTCTTTAAAATATTTATATTTTATTTTCAATTTTATTGGTACAAACTTTTTAAACACTACATTAATAAAAAAAATAGCAATGAACTTTTAGTTACTATTCGTATTTATGATAAGGAATCACATACGTGCATGTGTATATAAATCAAAGACAGATTTCCAATATATGAAAATTGTAAAAAAAAAAAAACAATAAAGAAATTAAAAAATTAAAACCGTTTAAATGATTGACGTTCGGCTCCACTATGCAAATCAGGCAGCTCTCTGAAAACTTACCCTAAACCAAAAATGAAGAAAACCACATTTTTCATTTTTAAAATTTGGGTAATCTTTCTTTAGGGTAAATGTTTAGCCAAATTCATTTTTTAATTTGTTAAAATATGAAAAACTACCGTAAATTGGTGAAAATTAAAATTCGCCGCAAAAGATAATAACAAGAAATTATTAATAAATAACAATTATATAATGACGTCACAAGAACATTTATTTACAGAAACTGTCAATGAGAAGGCCCTTTGTTTGAGAAAAACTCGTTAGCGAAGTCGGAAATCGGCATAGCACAAATTACAGAGTTCTTAGGCTGGCCGAAGACCAGGCCAGTCGCCGTCAGGCCGTCATTAGGTAAGTAGTTCTCATTCTTTAGTGAGTCTAGTTCCGGCTTCGGTTACGATAGTTTTCATATGTGCCATTTTTCATGGAGCCAAATCCGGCAACAAATCTTAACTTTTGCACTTAAAACATCATGTTTTGAACTTGGCCATTAAAAAGTCACGTCACATTATACTATGTTAAATAATATACATATGTATAGTTTATGTATATTGAACATACAAAATGTTCAAAATCTTGGCAACCACAAACTGTTCTAATGCAGTAAATTTGAAGATCATAAAGAATTAGTGCTTTTTATGCCTTCGTTGCAGCAGATCGATTTCATTGTAATTAACATTAATGAATTGCTATCAGATTAACACGACATTATTTTAAAACTAAAGCTTTGTTCTATGAATGCTGACATGTGGGGGTGCATTATTCAACACTTTTTCCGAAAACATTCAAATTTACTGCTTCCGTTATCAATTTCGAATGTTATTTGCAGAATAGCGGTCAGAATGTTCAGCAATAAGAAAATATCTACCAGAAACGTTCAATATTTTTAGTTGTAAAATAAGGCCATTAAAAGTACGGATAACATTTACGTCACAAAATCACTTATTGCGTAAGAAATATCTATAGAGTGTATTTTTCTGAGAAACATTCTTGTTGACACTGTTACCACCGGCTTTAGCTGTTTGCAGTTGGGACGAGACCGTTTCACTGTTTTGAGGTGCATTTAATGAGGACATATTGCCGTTAGCTACAGCTGCGGCAGCAGCCGCCAAAGATGAACGCCATGAAGCTATGAGTTCGTTTTGTACGTCAACTGGTAGCTCGTTAAAAACTTGGGGATCAACTCCAGTCGGGCAGGGAATGTTAGAAAGGTTACCAGTGACGGTTTTTGTATTTTCGTTGTCAAGTTTTTCTATTTGCGCTGGCGAAGTAATGACTGGCAGTGTTTGTGATTCAGTGCAATCTTCCATGGGAGACGGAATTGGATAAGCAGTTGCTGATGCGGATGCCAATGAACGTCTTCGTGCGAAAACCAAAGCATTTCCACGAAAATCCTCCAAACGGTCAATTCGGCTCAACGCTGCTAGAGAGGGAGTTTGAACCGGACAGAAACGCGGCAAATTTTTGCATCCATTAGCAGCCATAGTAAAGTGAGAGGTTGATAAATTAGAAGTTTGGCTTGTTGATGAAGATAATACGGTAGTGCTTGATGTAACCGTTGTTGAAGTTGGACTTATTGGAAAATCTCGATCACTATCTCTAGAATTTAACCTTAAATCACAGACACGCAATTTGCTAGGGGAGGCAACATCTGTAGCTAGATCTCCTGTGGAGTTGTATATGGCAGAGCTACCAAAACAGCGACGTTTATTCATCATCAAACGACTAATACGACTCTTTTTTGGTGAAGGCTCTACTTCGGTTTCAGAAAAGTCGGAAAAATCAGAATTAGTCGCTCCTGATTCGGAACCGTTGTCGACCAACATTGGAATTGGCGAAGCAGCTGTTGTTCTTCTTCTATAAAACTGGTCACTTGGTTTAAATGTTGTTGGAGACGAACGAAAAGCTTCATCGTTGCTAGACATTTGTGATACGGAGTTTGTGGACGACGTTGAACATTCCGAATTGACTTCAACTACATCTGTGTTTGTGAGTGATGTTATTGATTGTACTTCTAAATCAGTTTTCTTTATAAGATAATTTGCTATGGACGAAGAACCAACTTTACGCTGTTGAAATTTTGAAAACGCTAAACCTATCAGGGTTATATTAAATGGTTTATTCATATCAACGACCCGTTCAAATAATCGCATTATTATTTTCAAAAGCTTTTCTTGGGCACCCTCAGCCATCATGACTTTCGGTCCCCCAGTGTCGGTACAAGAAGTTGACTTAAACAAAGAAGGCAGAATATTAGCTTGTTTTGTCTCTCGATGACTGCTTTTTTTCTGAATATCGAATTTTCGAAGAATAATTTTTAAACAAATTGGAATTCTTCCATCTTCAGCAACCTTAAAATTCAAAAATTTTATTATTGCACTTAAATATGTGAAAAAAAAACTTACCTGTTCCATTAATCTCATAAGTAACATACGAAACCGTTCTTCAACTTCTGTGCGAACAGATATTGGCCGACAGGAGTCCTCCAAGCCAATACTTTTCGGTTTACCGGTTGGACGTACCCCACTGGTGTCACGACCAAAGGCTAAGTCTTTTAGCTTGACTGCTGTCTCATAGCCAAATTTTTTTCGCAAAAAGTCCAGTTCACATTTTTGCAATTCCTCAACATTTGACACGCCACTTTCAAGTAAAAGAGATTCAGTTTTTTTGCCAATGCCGGTTATTCGATTTAATTCAGCCAATTCACGCATGAACTGTTCGGCATGTGACGAAACAAGGACGGTCTGTTGGTTTGGTTTATATTGAGAACCAACAAGTTTTGCCAACAGTTTGTTATATGAAATTCCAGCACAACATGTAATTCCTAACTTATCAGCAAGCTCCTGTCGTATTTCTTGAGCGATTTGAGTACCTATAGCCAAACGCTGGGCGCAACCACAACTGCAGGCATTCAACGTAGCGCCATCTGACGGATATATGTGCCCTATAACAGAAGGCAAATCTATATCATCAGCGTCCTGATCTTGTTGGTGCTGCCGTTGCTGTTCTCGCTTTTCTACCAGCGACGAGACGTCTAGAAAGTTTTCATCAAATCCTAATTTTTCCACGGACGGAATGTAATTTAACAGCAATTCAAAAATATTTTGCGACATCTGACGATATGGTGTTAAATCTTCTCCGCTAACTAACACTAAATCCGGGCAGAGGCGTTTGGCTTCAGCAACCAGCATAAGCTTCTTAATACCAAATGCTCTGGCATTATAATTACATGTGACGACAATATTTTTTTGCTGCACTCCTAATGGTTTTGTACGCAGTGATGGATCCCGTAACTCCTCTACTTGCGCATAGAAATAATCTATATCCAAATGAATCATTGTACGTTGATGAGGCTCAGCTTTACTGAGCATACTAGAAAAATCCATGACCGCCGTTGAATGGGACTAAGAAATTTTTAATAATTTAAGTATGATGATACAAACTTTAATTATATAGGTACGAATATAATAAATACGTCTTAAATTGTTGAATATATACTATATTGGAAACAAAGACAAACAATCAATCATGCGATCGAAACTGATCGTTTTCAGAAGGTGTAATGGAAAACGATAGATTTTTAAATATTTTTTCTTTTCATCACTTTCAAAATTTATTTCTATCGCAACTCTGATTTTTTGCCTTTTAATTCCAATAAGTGCATATTTATGTAGTATGTATCGATAACTTCGTATAGACAGATGTCAACTCATTTTTTTAGTCCAATTTTTTGTAACTTTTGATAAAGTTTTTGTATTAAAATATGCGAAAAAATGGACTTAGAAAAAAACTTAATTAGTACCTTTCTGTATTATAATATGTTCAACTTAAAATATACAAATGTATGTATGTACATATGCATGTATTTTTATCCCTCAATATTAATCAGCAACATCAGGAATTAAAGCATAGAATTAAGTTTGACTATTTAGAAAAGTTTTCAATTTCATTTTAAGTAAAATATGTATTTTGTTTATTTTTTAATGTTATTATTTTATTTCATGTATAAGGACATAATTAACGTTTTATTCAATTTTGAATTCTACTTGTTGCTTTCCAACCTAAAAACTTACATATATGAAAAAATCAAAGAAGAAAAACATTTTTCCTGAAGAATACACTCGCAGGAATATCGAAATGTTAAGAAATAGTTAACACATGTTTAACACACCCGAAAGTGCCTTTTAATTAAATTAAATAATACCGCAAACTTAACATTAAAGACAGCTTTAATTTGACGAAACGAAAAAGAATTATTTCAAACTATTTTTATAAAAGAAAGACCTCAAGTTTGCTAATTACTATAAAAAAAGAGAAAAAATAGGATAATTTGTTCTTTATTGTTAAAAGTTCGATTTAAAATTAATTAACTTTATATAACTTAAAAGACAAAAATTGGAGCTAGCTGGTAAGGCTAAGGCTTTCAACACGTATTATATAGTACATATGTACATACATATATTATGTTACTTATTGTTATTAATGTTGTAGGAAAGTTTGATTTACCATTTGTTTATTATAATGCAGCTTAAAATTAATTTATTTAGTTCAATGTTATGTTCATCTAAAATTTATAATGACTGTGATAGTTTACCGGCACAAACAAAGATTAGTTCTGATATTATGAAAGAACAGACACTTGCCGTTTTAACATATGTACATAATTCACGATACGAATATAAAGAGAAAATACCTCCACTCGAGTTCATAGTGTTTAATTATATAATTATCAAAAAAAAAAATGTACAAACAAAGCTGGAAATTTTTGCCGGGATGCAAATGTATGAAAAGATTTAAATTGTTACATACACATGCAGATGTAAAATTTGTCTTTGAAAAGCTTTTCATGGAAAGCAAGCCCAGGAAGTTTATTATAATTGCTTAAAACATTAATAAATTATAGCCTTAGTATATATCGAAAAGTTGATTCGTTATATCCGATCTCCGGACTCTTTTCTCTATGTTTCACAAAAGTTTTCCTAAAGTTGCCTTCAGCCGAAATTAAACGATGTTCCCTAGTACGCTAGTAAAAGAAAAATCTTAATAGATTGTAAACAGGCGATAAGGATTGAAGTTAAAGTTAAGTTAGAATCTGCACAGAGCTTCTCATAATGCAAATTCAATGCAATATTCTTTAATTTGCAAAAAAGTGTGTTACGGGGATTCCATGTTAACGTACGATATACACACATATGTAAGTAGGTCTTAACTAAATAACACGGATATTACAAAACTAACGACTGCCACAACTTCACAAGCATAAATTCATGTACATATGTACATAGGAGTATGCATCCATCAGAACGAAAGAAGTACGTGATCTTTTTGACTACCAGCAGAACATACGTACATATGTATGTATGAATATATTTTACAATAACTAAAAGCCTTATTTAGGAAGAGATTTTCTTTAAAAAAATATAATTTCAACGAAAAAATAAAATATAGATGACGTATGTATATAAGCATATATGTACATACATACATACATAGTAGTGATGTTTCTTTTCTCTTTTGTTTTTACACTTAATTTATTGCGACTTATTGGCTGCTTCTGGTATTTCATTCTTATATTGATTGTATGTACTTAAATATAACTGGTGTACAAAAAAAAAAAACAAAGGCGACCTTACTTGTTCAAATAACAAATTAAACTTTTGTTATTTTTATTGCATTATGAGGCAACAACATCTGTTTACACTATACAGGACAATCTTAAAAACAGTTGGAAAACAATTATACTTACTTTCTATAGTCTTTATGTGAATTGAATTGTTTTTCTATACTTTGATGAAGTTTTCACAACAAAAAGAATTTAATAATAACTTTCTACATAGTTGTATCTCCAACAGTTGCAACTTGTCCTGCTTAACAAGGGTTGGAAAGCTGAAGCCCAGAGTTGCACGTTAAACATAAAAAGTAGTATCTATGCCTGTTAACATTGTGTCATGACAAAATTTTTTTAAAATTATGACTTAACATTTAGAACAAAATCAATTGGTTAAAATTCTCTCCTTATTAAACACATAAAATGCTAAAAGAAACACTTATATTATTGTATTTGCTTAAGAAATATTTTTGCAAAACATTTAAATGTTTAACATGAACGACATATGCAAAACTAAACTAAAATATTATTGCAATCGAGTAAGGAACTGCCGTATTGGCAACCCTGGACATGATGAATTTGTCTCCTTGAGTAGTTGGCAATACCAACTTATGGTTGAAAGTGAAGCGTCCAATTGAAATTCAAGCACTAACTGATTTTGTGCAAATACATTTTTTTGGAGACATAAGTATAATAGAAAATCAATAAAACAACTTAAATTAAATTGAAATTTTTACAAAGTTTATTTAATTTGTTTGTCTTATTTGTTTGCCAGTGATTTTCCTTTTCTTAAGATTCAAAATAAGGGCTTAGACTTCAAAAGAGGCGCGAACATACATATGTAGATACGCCAAAAGGTATCAAAACAAATTATATATTTTACGAGTTAGTCAACTTAATTTTTGATTCTAAAAATTAGACCTATTATGGAATCGAAGTTACAAAAACCATCGGCCTTAAAACGGCCTACAGCAGTTTTAAGAAACATATTACCAATGGACAGAATAAGCTCGATGGGATTTGGAATTAAGAATGCTCCAGTTCTTAGTAATAATTCTGCATCGCTGTATCCATTAACAAGAGACTTAACAAATATTAACAGTTTTTCCAAACCCAGAGGTAAGTGTACAAATATTTAAGGTAAACTTTATTAAAATATTTTTTTGTGAAATAGAACGTGCTGCATCCCCGGATGCTGCAAGATCAAATTCTCATACAAGGGTGAAACTACGACGGAGCCGTTCTGCATGCGATATTCGGGAAATGAGACCTTTAAAACGTGTAGATTCCAGCTTAGCGCCAATTCCTGCGAAGATGTCTCGTCTTATTTCTTCCAATATCGCAGCAAATAATAAACCTGCTCGACTTGGAACAAGCAATACAAGTGCTGCGACAAGCACAAGCAATGCAGTTAAGCGTGTTGTTGGACCAAACTCGAAGGCAACAACTATACGTCCTGGTAATAATGCGCAAACAGCAATGACAAAGAAGACAACAACGGCAACAAGCTCCGCAACAACCGGGGTTGGAAAACCTATAAATAAACGCATACCACCGTATGATTTTAAAGCCCGGTACAATGACTTGCTGGAAAAACATAAAATTTTGAAGGAAAAACTGGAAGACAAAAATGAACAATTGCTTTCAATGGAAAATCTACCAGAGCAGTTGGAAGAAACGCAAAATAAACTTATTTCTACTCAAAATGAACTGAAAAGTACGCAGACAGTAAAACAGTGTTTGGAAGGGCAAGTTAAAATGCAACGGGAAAAAATGGAGTCACTACAAGCCAGCCTAAGTCAGACTAGAGAGGAATTGAATAAATTGACGATTGTTTTTAACGTGAGTAATGCTTTTGTATTATATTTTATAACATCCCATACTAAACACTTAAAAGTGCAGCTTTTAAAAATCCACAATTAATAATTAATCGACAATTTATCAAAAAAGTAACAGAAATTATTTATTTCATTAACTAAAAACACCTGTGACGTTTATTTAAAAAAAGAAAACTGCTAAACTAAATCCGATCGAAAAATTAACAAACATTGTAATTTACGCATGTATAATACACTTAGTATAAATATGTAAATTTTCCATTTTTCAGAAATTAAAACAAGAACATGATCAAATGGAGACTGAAAATCTTGAGTTACGTGGACGTACAACAAAGTTGGCAGAAGAAAATGAACTCTTATTAGAAGAAAATACTGTTTGCAAAGAACAACTATTTCGTTCTAATATGGAACGCAAAGAGCTGCATAATACAGTAATGGATTTACGAGGAAATATTCGGGTATTTTGTAGGGTGCGCCCGCCTTTAGATTGTGAGCAGGATAAATTATTATGTGGTTGGAATTTCTTGGACGAAGCTACAGTTGAGATTGTCAATTGTGAAAAAAATAAAGCAAATGCCCACATCTTTAACTTTGATCAAGTATTTCATCCAGTCTCTGATCAGGAATCAATATTTGAAATGGTTTCGCCTTTAATACAATCGGCTTTGGATGGCTATAATATTTGCATTTTTGCGTATGGCCAAACAGGCAGTGGGAAAACATATACAATGGATGGTATATCTAATAATCCTGGAGTAATACCAAGAACGGTTGATTTATTATTTGATTCAATTAAGAACTATCGTCATTTGGGTTGGAAATATGAAATCAAAGTTACATTCTTAGAAATTTATAATGAAGTTTTATATGATCTGTTGAGTAATGAGCAAAAGGAAATGGAAATACGTATGATGAAGAATAATAAAAACGATATATACGTGTCCAACATTACTCAAGAGACAGTAGAGAATGCTGCTCGTTTACGCCAGTTAATGGCTATTGCTAAAATGAATCGTGCAACTGCTGCAACAATAGGTAATGAAAGATCTTCACGATCGCACGCTGTAACTAAAATTGAACTTGTTGGTATGCATGCTGAAAAGCAAGAAATTTCTATTGGCTCTATCAATTTGGTGGATTTGGCCGGCTCAGAGTCACCCAAAACAAGTATGCGAATGAATGAAACCAAAAATATTAACAGGTCACTATCGGAACTAACAAATGTCATTCTGTCCTTACTTCAAAAACATGATCATATACCCTACCGCAATTCAAAACTTACACATCTTCTGATGCCTTCGCTGGGAGGAAATTCGAAGACTTTAATGTTTATAAATGTTGCTCCTTTTCAGGACTGCTTTGCGGAATCATTAAAATCTTTGCGTTTTGCAGCAACTGTAAATCAATGTAAAATGGCCAAAGCCAAACGTAATCGTATTTTAAATACTTCTTCAATCGCAAATTCAAGTACGATTAGTAATTAGCTTATATTTGTATCTGTTTACCAATTTGTTATTTTAATTTCTTTTTTGTATAAAGAATTCTGTAATAAAAGAATAATATATGATAAATTAATTTTTGAACTAAAAATGTTATTATAACCACAGAGTTTAGTTTAATTGAGGCATTTGCAACGCGTTTTATTTTTTCTGGTCTTTAACATCTGGGTTGGTGGTGGGTGAATGATTGGGTTGTTTACAAAATCTTTTTCTTATGCAACAAGGCGCATAAGAAAAGTAGATTATCATATCTACATTTTTGTAATAAAAGAAATTATTTTTTATGAATTGGTAACATGTGCATGCTCAAAAATTGTACAACCAAGACAAGAAAAATTTTTATATGCAGATTGTTTCCTGATATATGGACCTATAACTTGTATAAAATGCATGGACAAAAAAATAAACGAAAATAATACTTGACGGTTGCCGGTGCAATTGTATGAACGACTCCTCCAAACACTCATTCTGAACATACTGCCTACATATATCCTGCACAAAAGGGTGCAATCAAGTGACCTGCGACTTCCCAGCAGCTTATCTACTTGCCTACACCTTATCTATTCTAATGCATTTGCTGCCACCGTTTAAATGCACCCTGCGGTTTTCTGAGCGAACAACATCATCTTGAAGTCATTTTTTGTATGGGTTTTTCTCCGCTATCATATCATAAATAATTATAAATAATTTCATTTCATTCTTTTGGTAAAAAATATAACGTGCGTACATACATATGTAAGTGCGGTCTTTTTAGGAAATGGGAAAATTATTCATTAATTATGTTGGTTTAAATGTATGTATTTTTTTACAATTTCATTTTTTTTATCTTATTCCGAAGTTTCCAATTAAGGAAACGATTTAACAACACGCGCCAGAAAAATCAGAAACTTTAAAGGAAAGGCGTACAGTAGTACCCCATTTATAAAGGTTTAAACAACTGAGATTGGTAAGTACATTGAAAATTATTTATTTCTTAAAGCATCGATAACCGATGTTGGTAATTTAGCTACGATGTCACTGTGTGATATATTTCCATTTGTCGCTAGAACACCCCTCTTATTGCAGTGCTCTACGTCACTGGAGTAGGAATAGTGTTCCCCAAGAATATCGGTTAAACAACCACCCACGGCCTCTAACACAGCTTCTGGTGCACACGTATCCCATTTCTTGCAACCTGCACTAGCGAACACGTAAGCATGAGCTTTGCCCTCCAATAGCTGTAATACTTTGAACCCAGCTCCACCAACTTTTATTACATCTGTGGGAGATAATGCTTCTAGTGCGGCTTGAACTATTGCATTGGAATGCGAACGAGTGGTCGTTATAATAAATTTATCTGCTGGTGCTGCAACAGGTTCAAATTTTCCAGCACCAAGCTCTTTTATACCCCAGATAGTTCGCCCCAATTCACCATTGCCGTTATTATAATAAGGTTGATGTATTATGCCGCCAACTGCACAATTTTTTATTGATATTCCAATTAAAACGGTAACATGCTCCAAAAATCCTTGGGTGTATTCTGAGGTACCATCAAGCGGATCAACCCATACAACAAAATCTTCATCGATAGCATCAGCATATTGCTCGGGACATTTTACATCCAATAATTCTTGATGATACTCTGTCACCAACCAGTCACTGCAAACGTTTAAATCGGACCCACCTTCTTCGCCAATTACTTTTATTTTCGGAAACTGCTTACACAATGAAGCAATAATGCAACGTTGTGCGGAACGATCTGCTTCAGTTTGTAAGTCATTTTTGCCCTATATCAAATATGGGAAATTCGGTTTTAGCCTTAATTAAGAAATAGCAAGTTATGTATGCACCAACCAACCTTTTCAACTATGCCCAAATTTCCCTTCTGCATTACGTCTCTTATTATAGATCCAGCGCGTTTGGCAGTCGTAAAAGATAAAGCCATTATTCGTAACAATAATGACTGAGACATTTTAAAAACATATATTAAACTTCTTTAAAAAAGTGAATCCAAATTTAAGTACTTTTCGAGAAAATGTGATTTAAATTAACTCATATAGTTGTACATACATATGTATGTATGTATGTTTGTACACAAGTAAAACAATGTAGTCTGCAACTGTCCATGCAAACTGTGTTTTTATCACATAATTGACGTTTGTTTATTGCGTACGTATACATATGTATATGTATGCATACATCTATAAGTGTGCGTGCATATACTTATACTTAGGTATGTATGTATGTATATATAAGACAGCTTTCAAATCGCAACACAACACACAGGATTGTGTATTGATTGCATTTATAAACGGCTCTCCCACATTACAGAAACAACACCCGTATTAAAATAAATAGAATGGATTTCTATTGTGAAAGAATTTTATGTCTTTTATCTGACTTTCACAAAAATACCGGTAAACTGAATAAATAACGCAACTTAAAATTAAAACATAACAAATAAACCGTTGTAGTTGTTCCAAACTTAATATCAATAGCTAAAGTGGCCTGTTTTGAGCGAAAAAGTAGTTTTAATCAAAATTCGTTATAGCTAAATTGAACTGCATTTTATTAATGAAGACTCTCAAACATCAGCTGGTATGGTAACATAATTTTTGAGAACGCTTTACTGATCTTTGGACTTGTCAAATGTTTTTCTGTTTAGCGAAGCGCTGATTTACTTTGTGGCATAGATTCCTTGGTGATTGGAAATAATTCTTTTCTTTTAAATAAACAAATTAACTATTAACCTTTAAGTTTTGAAACAGCCATAAAAATGTCTCGCGTCTTGGTTGGTGTTAAACGGGTGGTCGATTACGCCGTAAAGGTAACTAAAAATAAATAAATATATGTATGTACGTATGTACATACTTGCATTATTTTAATTCTTAAAATTTTTTGCGTAACCGAAGATTAACACAATGTAATTTTCTCTTAATGATATTTTTAAGGCACGCGTTAACCCCGAGAAAACTGGAGTTGTTACCCAAGGTGTGAAACACTCTATGAATCCTTTTGATGAAATCGCGGTGGAAGAAGCAGTGAAGATGAAGGAAAGAAAGTTGGCCAATGAGGTCGTTGCTGTTTCAATTGGGCCTACCCAATCACAAGAAGTTATTCGTACAGCCTTAGCAATGGGAGCTGATCGCGGTATTCATGTTGAAATTGCCGGCAAAGATTACGATTTATTGCAGCCCATTCATGTTTCCAAAATTCTGGCAAAACTGGCTTTAGATGAAAAAGCCGACTTAGTTATTTTAGGAAAGCAAGCGATCGATGATGATTGCAATCAAACTGCTCAAATGACAGCTGCTACTCTTGACTGGCCCCAGGGCACTTTCTGTAACAAAATTGAAAAAACCGGTGATGGCTTAACCATTGTTCGTGAAATCGATGGCGGTCTGGAGACAATTAAAACTAAGACTCCCGCAGTTCTTAGCGCTGACTTACGTCTAAATACCCCTCGTTATGCTACTTTACCAAATATCATGAAAGCAAAGAAGAAACCTTTAAAAAAAGTAACCGCCGCCGACTTGGGTGTAGATACGACTCCTCGCATTGAGGTTATTTCAGTTGAGGACCCTCCAGTACGCAAAGCTGGAGCTGTCGTTCCAGATGTAGACACTTTAGTAAACAAATTAAAAGAAGGCGGACATTGTTAAATGTTGCACTTGTTTTTTAATATGCATTTAAGAAACTAAAGAATCCCATATTTTATACCTTTATATTCGAGAAAATTCAAAGCAGGTTGGTAAAATTACCCTTGTTTGAAGTTAAAAATTGGATAATATTAATTATATATAACAATTATCCGCTTGCAATAAACAGTTTTATATAATACCATCTTTTATTAGCCCTTAAAGGCTGTTACCCAACTTTGTGATCAGGTAGTTCTCAATGTTAGCCGAAGCTTAGTACGTATTTTCTGACTAGAGTGTTAAATTAATTGAAATAAAAATCCCTTATCAGATTAAAGACGGATAAAAAATTACAAGGGTAGCAAATTTATTTAACGCAAATAGCATTTGACAGATATATACGTATGGCTCCCAGTTATCTATTGTCATGCTTCCACGTAGTTTTAAAACCTAGTTGCATCTATACGCAAACCAAGTGTAACTATATCAACCAACTAAAAGATAAAATGTTAAGTGTATAATGACAATGTGCATTTAAGGGTTAAAAACTAGGCGAGTTTATCTTGAAGCAGAACAATGATGATGAGCAGGTGATTACTTCTAATCATCTGTTTTTATAATGTTCGCTTTGATACTTCCAGTGACAAAAAGAGTGGATTACAGGCAGAAAGCCTTGAAACTCAAATCATCAGACCTTCATAAAAGTGAGTTAAGTGATTCTTTTTGAACGTATCACAATAAACATGCTAAGGCGTATTCAATAATTCCTTTACTACGTACAAAGTTTCTTAAAAATAATTGTTTCAATTCTTACCATGTTGTCAAAAAGTCAGCTGACATGATGGTGTCTCCTTGTAAGATTAATTCGCCTCATGCGATCTGTGAATTTGTTTCTCTTTAAAATTACCAATTGCAATGAACTTTTTACGAAGTAGAGGAAAATGGATAATAGCTGCTGGTATACCTTTACAACCCGACGAGTTCGACAATGTGTCAAAAACAACAAGAACTTACAAATCGTTCGTGCAAAGGCCCCCTTCAAATGAAACTGGATGGGAAAGAATCCAAGAAATCTTCAAAGTAGAGTAAGCTTTCCAACAACATTAAACGAAATTTTATTTCTCATTTAAACATTTCACTCAGCCAATTTGGAGCGATTTCTGCTGAACTCAATTCAATTTATGAAGCCGGCTTCTTAGGTTTTTTAGTAGGAGCAATTTATGGTGGCATTATACAATCTCGACAAGCTTACATGAACTTTATGGAAAATAATGAGGCAACTGCTTTTAATTCACATTTAGATGCAAAGGTTTGTTACAATGTTTTATAAAATTAATTTTAAAGCTCTTATAGTTTTTTTCATACAGCGAAAACTTCAGGATCAATTCACTGTAAATTTTGCCAAAGGAGGTTTTAAATGGGGTTGGCGGGTTGCTTTGTTTACCACATCTTACTAGTAAGTCAAGTTGAATAAAATTTTTCATTGCTTTTCTGTGTTAAATTGTGTGTAGAAGTTATGAGGATTAACTAAGTAAATTGGTCACATGTTCAATCGCTTACATACTACATTCATATGAATGTACATCATTTTTATAGTTTTTTTCCCACACATAAGAATGTAGTATTACAAAGACAATTAGCCAAGGAATAGATAGGGTAAAATAGCCTGATTTTGCCCAAAACCAAAATAACATTGAAAATTGTTAAACATTTTTCTAAAGGGACAGCGTCTCAACAAAATCTTTAAGGTATCAAGATTGTCATAACATAAATAACATTGAAAAGAAAACAGGTACTTTCTTAATAGGATTAAATATTTTCGAAACTGAATAAACAATACTGGAACAAGTATTTTCTTAAGAATAATTATAACGTATGTATGTGTGTGTTAATTTGGGCACCATAATTTTACGTTTGATTCAACCCAGAGCGTTTAACAAAAGTGGTCCACAATTAAAGTTCCCTTCTGAATTTCTGTATTACATTGTTATAACTTATTTTCTCCAGAGGGCTGACAACTTTTTGCCACATTTAGGAAAATATTAGTTAAAGAATGTGACTCTGCTGAGGCTATGAACTTGTTGCTACAATATAAGTAATGTACAATAATAGTTAATGCTGTACTAATTTATGAACAAATGTATGTTTCTACATATACATATATGTATATAATTGTTTAGCGGGATCGTTACTTTGGTGTCAGTCTACAGAGAGAAGTCTTCTATTTATGAGTATTTATTAGCTGGCACTTTATCTGGAGCAATTTATAAAATCAATATGGGTTTGAGAGGCATGACAGCTGGTGGTATAATTGGTGGAGTTTTCGGAAGTATAGGTGGTGCTGCATCACTTCTAATTTTAAGTTTGTCTGGATCTTCTATGGAAGAAGTACGTTATTGGCAGTACAAATGGCGATCAAATCGAGATGAGGCGATTGCAGAATCGTTTAAGGTAATTAAATGCATACTTTATATGTGTATACTGCTTATGGTATTAATTTTGTTTATAGTTGGCAGCGGAAAAAGAAGAGCCTACTCCTGAGCTTTTAAAATCACACGATGCTAAAGTAGGGGCGCAAATTACTTTAGAGAATGTAAAATAACATTTGATTTTTTAAATGTAGTGAAATAATAAATTAAAAGTGCTATTTGAAAGACAAGAATATCTGTGCTGCTCAATTTCAGGTTGCAAGTTTACTTTCAGCCTACAATACGTTCGCAATTTATTACTTAACACTCGTACTTTTTAAAATTGGTTTCAGTTAACGTTCAGTACACATTCGTGTAATAAATTTTCACATTTTGTTTTGTAAAAGTTCTTGGTGTTAGTAAACTAAATATGATGACAGTACACGGTGATGAATACTAAATAATATTCTATAGAATCAATTGTTGGCAACTGACTTATGTATTGACTTCGCAATGTTATTTCTTTTATACTCTAGTCTTTAGGTACTTTAAAACCAACAACACTAATCTGCTGTATCCAGTTAAAATATTAGCAACAAGGACTATAAAGCTTTTGCCACTTACTTTTCTTCATTGTATTATCATCTTCAAAATCATAAACTTCCTTTTTTCTAAGAAAAATCTAACTGAATTAATGAATAGAGGTTTATTAAATTTTTTCTAACAAGTATCTATATATGTATAAATGAGTTTGCAAGACAATTTAGTAACAGAGTTTGTAAAAACAAAATTTAAACACCTTACGTGTAATTAGAAACACAGAAAACAATTATTTTAATACTTAGAAAAGAAGCATTTATCGGTCCAAAAACTTAAAATTATTTTTCTGATGTTTCAGAAAAATATATGTATATAGTAAAAGCCGAAGTTCAAATTAAAAAGGCCTTTTTAGAATAAGCTTATGTGGATTGCTCCTGGGGCTTTGTCAATCTTTTTGCACCACGATTGGGTGGACCTTTTGGTTTTGCAAATGCTGGGCGATGAAGCATTTTCTTAGGATGTAACTCTTCTTGTAGAAATTCTTCTGTAAGTTCAGCACCTAAGTCAATTTCAAGCTGAAAACAAAGAAAATATTAACATTAACAAACATAAAAATATTTATTTGGCTTATATGTAAGAAACGTTGGCACAGCGTATCTTAAATATACATACGTATCACTTCCAATCAGTGGCAGTATTAAATTCTAATCTAATTGCACCACATTAATAATAACGTTGGATTGGATAGTTGTTTCCTTAGTTTTCCTTTTAATTTACTGAATTAATAAATAATTCTTATTAAAATTCGCAGTATTTTATTTGTGCTAGTTTACTTGAATTCTAATAAAGTGGATTTAATTCGTTCTTAATTTACTGCAGACCTTTATCAGGCAACTAATTATTTTTAAAGTTGACGTTCATACATAGGTAAGTATCTACTGAACAAAAAATCATTTTGGTGAAAATAATATGAAACCGTTTAAATACAGGGTAATCATCCATTATTACCGGATATATATGTATGTATCTAATGGCAATAATATGTATAAGTTATTTACCTTCTTTACTACTTGTACACCAAGTGAGTGTAATGTTTCTAAGAAAGGTTGTTTACAGCTGGAATACATCATCCTTTCTCTTACTGAGCAAGTATAGCCAGGCATAGAATAAATAAAAACAAATGATTCCAAATAGTCACCTTCATGTGTATGTTTAAATAAATACAAATGATAACGTGCATGATCACTCGGTATTTGTTTGGGAAGCTCTGGTAGTGATACAATTGCGCAATTGGAAACATGTATCTGCTCCGCATCCAAATCAATACGAAATTGCAAATAATCATAGGAACCACCAAGTAAATCATGAACAGCCTGTTTCGTAGCTTCAGACAAGGGGCATGAAATGCCTCCCAGAGTTTGATGACGGGACTCAGTGTTTATATCCGTATTTATTTCGGTCTTTCTCAACTCTGCGATCTCTTCCTCCCGCGCCGTAAGAGGAGCTGGTGCTGCAAAGTTTTTTTTATGCTTCAGGTATCCTTCAAGGGTTGTTTCATCTTTTGATGTAGCATGCATTTCTTCAATGATGTGAGCAGAGCCAAATTCCTGCTTGAGTGTGGCTTTGGTGGAAGCATAAACCATTTTCTGGCGAATGGAAGCAGTATCAGGTACCCAACTTATCAGCAACCAGGCATACCCAAGAGAAGACATGCTATCTAGTCGATATAATATATAACATGGTACATTATCTTCAACCAGAGCAACCAGTTTATCAAAATCTTTTTCCCAGTCTTTTTTTATTTCGGCGGTGGTAGAACAGCATAATTCCTCTAAAACAAAGATATAAATAACAAATTTCGGAAAACGTTGTAGAGTTTACCATCTTCAATAGATACTTTTATTAGACGTAGCTTTCCGCTTTTAGCCTTGCCAAAGATCCTTAACAGTTTTTCATTCGCTATATGTACGTAAAAAGAAACATTAAGTGTTGGAACATTAAGGAATATTTCTTTTCGGCAATTACCTTTAATACCGGTTTGATGAGACATATTGTGTAATTTCAATAAACAATTTTTGGGATTTAAATTATATTGCTAAATTTTCGTTGGTACTTTCTTTTCTTCCCCTTTTTTGGCATAAATTTTGTTTATTACTCACTCAACGGGCCTGTGGAACAAAAACAAGAAGTCAAGTATTGGATACAGCAGCGAACGCGAATTAAATTAGGTGGATGCAAGGCGACAATAATAAAAAATAACAAAAACCACTAGCATTTTGTTATTGTAAACTATCTGCGTCAATTTCAAAATCTTAATTCGCCTTGGCTATCCAGCTGACAAAAATAATAGAAAATATGCAAACGAAGGTGAATTTTATCACATAATGCATACAGAAGTGTGTTTAAATAAAAGCAACATACATTTGCATATTAAAAATCAATAACTACTAAAGGTTTAAGTTAGTGCAATGAACATTGCAAACAATTTGATTTCAATGTATGCATATTCTTATAGGCGAAGTTAGGAAACCACTAAATCAAAGAAGACATCCTGTTGGAGAAATATTTGCAAGTCTGCATGTCAGAAAATATTTAGATTTACAGCAACCAAGTGGCCAAACAAGTGGGTACAAAAACAACATTTGAACAATCGCATTACTAGCGGCTGCAAGTTTTAGTTTAGTAGACCCCTAACATCAACAATTTACATATTTTTATAGCTGCTTACCCAATGGGGACACAAAGAGTATATAAGTATGGTGCATCTTCTGGCATCCCTACTTCAACAAGTATAATTTTTCAATACGTGATGATAACACCAAGGTAGTGATATGTCAGCTGGAAATCTTGAGCATTGATTAGAATATTTTCTACTGTATTTTATTTTGGAAAAATGTTGCATTATAACTATGAGCAATTGCTTAGGAACTTGCAATTAATACAAGAGAGAGCAGACAGAAAATTAAGAATAAATAAGTTCGTTACGGTTACAAATGCAGCAGCAGCAATTCACAATTCCGCCACAATGAGTAACAGCTCACCAATTATTGCAACTTGTAGCTAACAACCACAACCAAGTCAATACTGTTACAACAGCCTATACCGTTCATCATCAACCCCCCACAGCCTTCAACAACAAACATATCGTGTACTTACACTGAGGAAAGTTCAGACAACATTTTTCAAGCACTTATTTAATAATTTCAAATCTATTGTGACCGATATACCCATTAGATATTTTGGGGATTTATCAAATTTCTGGAATGGATGCAAGTCAAAATTTATTATTTAGGTATCTAATGGTTTTCAGCAAAAACTTAAGTTCGAGAGGTATGGGGGTTTATTTTTGGCCATAGAAAGGACTGATTTTAAGAAACAATGTGTTTTTGTTTTGGGCCGGCTGATTTTGGCCCTAAAATGACCTGATTTATGACAATTATTTTTTTAAATATGTAAACTGTAATCAGTTATAGTGCCACACTGGAAGAAAATACATCTCAAACCAGACATTATTATTTTAATATAATTAGTTTGGAAATAAATAGGTTTCAAGTCCAGCTATTGTTATAAATGTTCGCAACATTTTTAATTACGTTTTGACCAGAAAGGAATTTCAACAAAAAGTGCCAATGAATTAGAGTATTGAATTCGTTTTCGTAACTTTTGCTACGGTGAATATTGTTGTGTATAAGATGGCTAATGCTAAAATAAAAAATCTAAGATTTTATTGTTTTTAATCTATTTCATATTCAATTCGGGTTTCAAAATTATTTTGTATTATAAGAATTCTTAATGTTTAATCAAAGTTATTTCAGAGATAATATATACAATTTTTAAAATTATTGTACGAGAATCTTATCCACGTCGGAAACCGCGTTGTTTTTATACACTTATTTTCATTTGTATTCGAAGTTCTATAATAATTCTATCAATCACTTCATTGTAATGTGTTCCCATAATTGGAGTTAATTTAAACTGTATTTTATGTTTAAGTTTCGTTGTTTTATCAGTTGCCTTCGATAACTCTCGCAATAATTTTCTTCTATTCGGCAATACTAATGATTTTCAGTCTGCGTAAACAGCTCTAAGATTGGATCTTCCCAAACGGGGTCATATTCAAACTCCGATTCTGTATCTGTAATAAAAATAATTTCACCTTCATTAAAAGTGAGAATCGCCGGAGGATTCTTTTTAAAAACATAATGGCCGAGTAACTCAAGATATGCAAAATAAAATTCGCATTTGGAAACTATAAGTATATTTAGCATAAGCTTATGGGTAAAATTATGCATAAACACATACCTGTATAATTATCAATATCATCATTATCCTCTACAAATAAAAAAAAAAACAAAATACATATGTATGTATATCAGTTCAATTAATCAGTTATAAAATTTATGAAAAGCAGGCCCTCATTCAATCGGTTAAGAAATTCTTATGGTATCTACATAATAAACATAATTGCTGCGTACAGACAAAACGATCTTACCTTTAAGAGAAATTACAATTAAGTCTGAAAAGTCATCCACCAAATGTAAATTCTATAATACCCAAAATAAATAATTAAAGAGAAAAAAATCGAATGTTGTAATTAGAAAATTCGGTTTAACTTACTTTCTTAAAATTTCTATGACAAAATGAATAAGTGCCAGTGAAAACAACGCGATCTTTTCGAAGATGTTCGGCACTTTGTTTTTTCAACAATCTTATCATGTCTTCTAAAAGAACGGGTGTAAGTGAGTCACAACGTGCCAAATCAAGACGTTTTAGCTTCAAACATTTCTCCAAAATATATAACACTGAGCTATCGGTGACCATATTGCACGATGCCAGTTTAAGCTCTTCTAATTCTGTCACTTTCGATATCATTATTAAAAATTCATCATAAATCTGATTACAATCAATATGTAAAACTTTTAAGTTTTTTAGTTCCGACACTGTCGAAAATACATCATCATTTATTCCCATTGCTATCAACTTAAGTTCTTCTAACTGCGTTAAATTTTTAAAAAAATCCGCTTTAGCCAAATGTGTATCTATTTCCAATTTCTTCAGTTTTCGCAATTCTGCCAGTAGTTTTATGTCATCTTCGGAACAGCTTAATTTTAGGCTTTCCAATTGCAAAAGATTTTGTGAAATATGTTCACAGTCTCCCAGCTTTAAAAAATAGCAAAACAATATGTCGAGGTGATGTAAATTTTTAAGATTTGTGCAAATGTTTCTAAAGTTTTCCGATTTTAAATTATGACATCCATTCAATTGCAGCCTATCCAGTCCATCTAGAAGTTCTATATTTTTTCCTTAAAATTATAAACATTTTATTAAGAAACTAAGTTACACGAAAAATGAATACATACAAAACTAAACCTTGAATCTAAAATAAAAATTAATTATCGAAAGGTCCTTCCGAACTGTGATAGTTGATAGGGAATGTATTGTATTTGTTTTATGTTCGTTATAATCCTCCTACCGACATGACTTTTCATTTTGGATTTTGACTCCAGTGGCTCAGAAAACAACGTACAATTACGAAACCCAAGATCTCACGAAAATATTCCCGCAGTTTGTGAGAATTTGCATCTTAATTTAAGCCTGATGGTAAGGAACAATGAACAACTTGTTCACTGCGTGAACCCTGGACCAGTCAGAAACCGATGAGGTTGGTTATTACGTATCAAACGCCGACTTTGATAAAGTTTTGACGTGTGGACATATTGCTCAATCGTTGTAGATGCCACCAAAACAAATAGCCGTCAAGATTTGACTGCGCTTTTATAAATCGGAAAGAATTATAGATCCGGGTTTTTCGCTCTGAAATATCAGGATGCATTGTAACCTAGCCAAGGTTTATTTTTGTTCCTATAAACTCTAAACTACTCACCAGTTATTCTGTAATTATTTCTGATATGCAAATATTTCAAGTGTTCAAACTTGTTTAAATGTTTAAAAAAGTTATCATCTATTATTGAATCAAATACTTCCAAATGTTGAAGTGATTTCATATTATCCACTAACAAAATCATTGAATTGGTATCTAAACCGCGCACTCTCAGCTGTTTAACATTTTGGCAAAGTGAACTAAAACCATTAAATAACATCGACTTAGAAAAATAATTTATGTCCAAAGTTTGTATTTGTTCTCCAACAACTCGGAAGAAATTTTTTGTCATTTCTAACGACCAGCCGATCAAATTGTCTGTATTTTCATAAACATGTTCCTTTTTAGAAATGATGGCCATGACATTAAAAAAACGTTGACATGTCAGAGCAAAATTAATTTGATCTTTTATGGGCAATTTTCTGCAAATGATTTCAAAGCAATCGTCATTCAACATGAAAATTAAATCTTCTTCGTTATTGCTGCAGCATTGTCTATTAGCTTCTGGGATTTCTGTTTGAGGTAAGTTACTACTGCTTTCGTCAGCTGTGACATGATTCATCCTTGTATGTTGCGTCCCAGTACACCTGAAAAAGAATCAAAGTTAACAAGAACAAAAAAATAAAACAATGTCAAATCTTAAACGTAAGCTCATGAAAAATAAGCTGGATATTTGTGATCAATTGCAAGCTTGAAATTAAATTTAATAAAAATACATACATACATACATATGTACATAATACACGCACGCGCGTTTTTAAGTGGGAGTTTACATGGGTATTCTTTAAGCTAAGCTGATTAACTTTTTGACAACACGGGGGGTGATGGGAAAATAAGGAGTACAAACTTGTTTGTACTTATTCGCACAAGCACAAATGTGTATACAATCGATGCTAACAAAAAGAATTGTGCTGTGTGAACAGCAAAGCAGTTTCAAGGAAAAAAGAATAAGAATCGCCTAATATAAACTCTGATTAAGGGAAGAGCACTAACTTAATCCTTTGATTATCGAAATTTAACTTTTAAAAATCCAAAGTATATTTATGATATATTAGTTTATACACTCACTTGCGTATGTATTTTATGATGAACTTCATCTCGTTTGCATATTTTCTAAGATTTTATTTTTGTCAGAATTAAAATTTGCGCAGGTGATTTACAATAACAAAATCCGCGTGGTTTGCTGTTTTACTAAAGGCGAATTCAATACAAATTAAATCACCAATTAAATTTATTGCGGTTACAACCAAGGCGAATTAATTGAATTGAAAATTGACACCTGTCCTGTCAGTAATAGTATTGAATTCGCCTTATGTATTTGACCAGAGCTCAGGAGCTTGACTCTTTACAGCTTAGGGCATTTTCTTTTACTTTTTGTTGCTAAACACATATTTAAGTGAAGAAAGTTTTGATAATTTAAAAGAAAAAATATGAGTGTGAAAATTCCTGTCACAGAGCTGAAATGGAAGCGCTAATGATAACAAAAGAGTTTATTTAAGTTTGATTTATTATAATATATATTAAAAGTCTCGGAGAAGCGTAAATAGTACTTAGGCCAAGGTGAATAACTTTAAATGTCACTGCAAAAGGTCATTGTTTCATTCAGAATGCTGTCAAAATTCTTTTTCTTTAAAGGTTTTGACAGCTGAACCAATACAGTGTGCCAAAATACCACCTTGAACAGCAACAACTTGAAATTAAAAAATTTGGACTAAAATTTTTTTAATAAAAATATTCAACTGGAATCTTCTTTGCGAGGCCTGTGCAAAAAATTAATAAGCACAAATTACATGTGATAACTAAATTCGCCTCAAAAATCGTATGTAAGTTGATACGATACTGACTTTTACTAGTTTTCTATAGAAAAATCACAAGTGAAAAATGAGTTTTCGGCAGAGTTATAAGTTGGTCACAAAACAAGCCATTAGATGGTTTCCGGGGCATATGGGCAAAGGATTAAAACAAATGCAGCAAAAGCTAAAATCAGTTGATTGTGTCATTGAAGTTCATGATGCCAGAATTCCCTTCTCGGGCCGTAATCCTGATTTCCGACAGACAGTAACAGGCGGTGCAAAACCTCATATTCTGGTTCTAAATAAGAAGGACCTAATATCACCTACAGATCAAAAATATATAGAAAAAACACTTAATGAAGAAGAGCGTTTGGAACATGTTTTGTTTACGAATTGTAAGTATCAGCAATGTAATGGAATGCGAAAATTAATACCTTTGGCTTCGGATTTAATATCAAAATCGGCCCGTTTTAACAGAGAAGGGGAAAAAGATTATTGTGTGATGATAATTGGAGTGCCGAATGTGGGTAAAAGTTCTTTACTAAATGTTTTGCGGAATCGACACCTCAAGAAAAAAGGAGTAGCCCAAGTCGGTGGCGTAGCCGGAGTGACCCGCTCTGTAATGGAAAAAATAAAAATAAGCGAAATCCCTCTCATTTATATGATTGACACACCAGGCATTTTAGAACCTCGTATCAGCAGTGATGAAATGGGTATGAAGTTGGCTTTAGTCGGATGCCTGCCAGACCATTTAGTGGGTGAGGATTTGATAGCAGATTATCTCTTATATTGGTTAAATAAGCATGAACGCTTCGACTATGTTCCATTAATGGGCTTAGAATACCCTTCAGACTGCATAGCTGAAGTTTTGGTAGCCTGTGCCAATAAAATGGGTGCTCAAAAAAAAGTTAAGGGAACTGATGGTCAATTATATATTATGCCCGATATTTTAAGCTCTGCGAGATACTTCATAAAACTATTTAGGAGTAATGCCTTCGGTGCATGCAATTTAGATAAGAAAATAAAAGTATATCAAAAATACATGCCAGATTAATTTTATTTTTAAATTATTAAGTTTTTTGCGTGAAAAATCATGCGTCCGGTTGTATAATAGGTACATCAATGGCAATGTTACCAACGCCTGGGACTGGTATAGAATAGGAGACAGCATTGCTGTCGACACTATTTCCACTTTCATTTAAATCCTGCTGCATGGTTATGTCCACCGTATCTGTTACCGTATCGACAATTGGAATACCTGATAACCCCACATTACCGTCTGCATTTAGTATTCTCAATTCGTCCGGTACACCCAGTAGACGATCATTAATATTACGTTGATATATAGATCGTTTCTCATAAAAATCAATGATGAACTCAGGGTTTTTTTGTTTCAATTCTGAGCCGGACACTAAATCGAATTCATCGCAAAATTGCCATTTAACTAAATATACAATTTCCCCTTTCGTGTCAGTGGCTCCCACTATTTGATCTATCGGTAGTCCTCTTTCATATCCCCTAGGCTTCTGTATTTCTTCCACTTTTGGTTTCTTTTCACCACGTTTCTTTGACTTTGCTCTCGACTCTTCAAATTTTTGCATTAGTTTTGGACAATCACAATTTTCCTCTGGTTCCCAAGTATTATCAGAATTTGGATAGCCGCGCCATTTGATAAAGTATTCGACTTTTCCGTCCGGAGTAATCCTTTTATCAACAATTTTTTCCACTACAAAGCCAGTTTCTTTTGGTGTGCTTTTCACCATTTTTTTATAATCAGATTTAAAAATTTTGATTAATTAAATTTTCACCTTTCGACAAATACTTTGTGTATCGATTCACTAAAATAGGGCGAATTCGATCTGCTAAACCACTAGACGCTGATAGAGATGTGACACCGGTCGAGTACTCATCAGTGATGGGACTTGTGCAAAGATACAATTGTATCGGTATAATGATTCAGTGCTACCGCTGACAATTTTTATTTATAAAAATAATTCTTTCAATATTTAATGACATATGTATATAATTAATGAATTTAATTGATTTGTACTTTTTTCTTCAAATATAAATAAAACAATTTCTTTTTTTAAAATATCGATGATTTAAACCGGTGACTTATTTTATGAAATATGTACATATGTACACAAATCAGTAGTAAATCCGCAAAATGTTTTCCCATATATGACAATTTTCTCTTTTGTGTGAAACATCATATTTATATAAAAATATTCTTTAGAACTGCTTAAAAGATTTATTTTTTTTTGCAAAATATGGAAACAATGTTTTCTGATGAGCTCTCCAATGAAGATACCTATAAAATAATAATAAATGTTTGTTCAAAAAAATATATTTCTTATACCTTTAGAAGTTGCAAGTCAAATGGGGGTTTAAAATGATTCCAATATTTGATAAAAACGTTTTCAGCCTTTAAAGTTTTGTCTACACTTTCAAAGCAGTTACATCCAATTTTTGAATGCAAATAACAGCAATCATGCTCTTTATTTATAATATGAGCTAAATCATTTCGCAAGTTTCCAATATTCTTACACGTGTCAAGAAGAAATAATTCTTCGACAGAAAATGCAGTGACTAAATAATAAATATTTAAATCATTGAAATTTTCTACTGAGCATACGTTTGAAAATTTCAAATATTCCTCAAAAACTATAATTTTTTTGCAGAACGTTGACAATTTTAAGCGACTTAGTATTTCCAAGGAGTTGATTAATATAACATAAGTCGAGCCGTCTTCAGTCGAACAAAAATGTAGAACTTGCGACTCAAGGTCGTGGAAGCTATTTGAATTTAGTCTTAAGCACTTTATTTTCATAAAATCACATAAACCCTGCAACATATTTAGAACATTCGGGGTTTTAGCTATTATAATGCAGGATTGTGGATTAAAGTTTGTTAAATAGTTGAGAAAGTATTGCACAAATTCTAATTTGCCAGAGTCAAAGGGACCCGTTTCCGTCCAATCAGGTAAGACTGGCATTAAGTGGCGCAATAATTCATTTGTAGTAGTTTTACGGTTTATCAATGACGGATGATTACAAATCGATTTTAGAGCCAGATGCACATCCAGACTTTCTATATTATCAGATTGTTTGGAAACCAAGTATTCCAATACTTTTTGGAAAAGAAATTGTTGTAATTCTGAAGGTTTTAAAAAGCACAAGAACTCATTAGAGAGTACAGGTTTTAAAGGTGAATCTAAATTATGATTAATAGCATCTCCGTTATGTGTTAAAAATTGGTATTTGTTCTGCGTTTCACTTAGTTTTTCTTCGAACTTAAATTCACTTTTCCTAATTGTTTTCTCACCAGCTGTTACTTTTGGAGATTTTAACACCAAAACAGGTTTAAATTTAAAACCTCCTTTGGGTTTTTTTTCCCTGTCCGACTTATCATTTGCAAATGGCCAGTCTTCATTTGTAAAGTTTTTAGCTTGCATTCTACGAAGACTTTGCAGTTCATCACCATCCTCGATTTCATTTTGAATTTCAACTTCTTTTCCAGATATTATCATCTGCGCATCAGGAACTAATTCATTTATGTTAATTTTTGTTGAACTTCCAATATACTTTCCAGATTCATCTTTTAAAATTGCCTTCATATGAAGATTATCTACTTCTAGTGACCCATCTCCTTTCCAAATTTTATGTTTTCTGGTAGACGCATCGCGCCATACAATATTAAACGTTCTTTTGTTTTTATTAAATTTTTTGTATTGTAAATTCCGTGAGCCCCAATCATATAGGTTTTCGGGATCTGAAAAATTTTCTGCTATTTGCTGCGCTTTTTTAAGAACTGAAGGTGCCTTAGAACGCCTCATTGTATATATTCAATGACAAAAAAAAAATTATTTGTTAATCAATTTTAAAAGTAAATTCCTTGATAAATTGTTTCTACTACGATCTAAAGCGAATTCACTTATTAACTAGCTGAAATATTGAGTTCGCCTTGAACTGGCTCCGACACAGGGATGCAATCCAATTGTATTCTCTTTAGCACTATTTAAATGTCAAAGTACAATAGCTCATAAATGGCTTATTTAATACTGTTCAGATATCGTTTCTATTTTATTATGTGGCATAATTACATTTAAATTCTTTTGTCAATATTTAAAAAAATTTGGCAACGCTCTATTTTGTAAATGTCGCCTAGATGAAATAAATCCCTTTCAAAATAAACATTACCTTTGAATTTATTTCTTTTGCCTGTATTTTGATCTAGTTAGCTTGCCAAATTTTGTTTATATATGTTTACAAGTTTGCATGTTAAAAGTTACCATTGTTTTAAATTTAAAAATATAATAATTTTGTAGTCCTAATATTGTAAAGCAAATTGTGGCGAACATACCTTTTATGAATTTGCTTATGTTAAAAGAAATAATCAGCTGCCACAGTGATGTCTCAATATCAAATTTACTAAATTATACTACTACATTCAATGAATGTGTCAAACTCAGCTAAATGGTGCATTCTGTCAAACAGAGCTGAAAATTGCAACTTGGTTTTTATTTGATAAATCCTAAAGTTTTTATACAGTGAATATATCTAAGCATAAGTCTTGTGAACACCATGTCTTTCCATTGGTGTGATAACTTGCATACGGCAGTATTTAGTCCGCGGGACTATCAAGTCGAACTTTTAGCAGCCGCTTTTGAACGCAACACTATGATATGTTTGGGTCATAAGTCTTCCAAAGAATTCATTGCTCTCAAGTTACTACAAGAAATGGGAAGCACGATGCGTTCGCAGAAATCAAAAATAAGTATATACTTAAGCCTTAGCAATACGCCAGCAATGTACAATATGTTACAGAATTTAACAGATTTGAGAGTTTACCAACATTCTTCATCTTCACCCTGTATTAATGATATACCACAGGGCTACAATGTTTATATGCTGAATCCAAAAATATGCTTGCAATTACTTCTAGAGGATGCAATTCAAATAGAAAATATTAACTTGTTGGTTATAGAGGACTGTCATCATGATGTTATACATAGTGATATTGCAGCAATGTTCAACCATATTTATAAACGCGAACGGAAAAGACAATGGCCAAAGGTATTAGGCCTGGCTGGGCCATTGCATAGTGCAAGTTGTGCTTTAGCTGAACTGTCCGCTATGCTGAATAAATTGGAAAATACGGTGCAATGTAAAACGGAAACAGCAAGTGATATAGTTACAGTATTACGGTAAGTATGATATTAAGTGTTAATCCATATAGAACTATACACTTGTACATATGTGCAGGTAGTATTTCTTATTAATTGATTTAAAAATATTGATTAAGTTTAGTTTCGGTAAATATCCCCATTTACATATGTCCAAAGTGTTAGCATTCAAACACTGAAATTTTGATAATAAAACTATATTAAATACAGTTTATATTATCTCTTTGAAATTTCATATTAAATATGTATATTTACATCATATGAAAGCCATTTGGAATGTCCCATCTAATAAAATATTTTATTATAATAAATAATAAGCCTAATGTATGGTTCTAAAGATTCAATAATGGAAGCGTTAAGAAAAGATATGGCAAAAAGTTGCTAACACCTAAAAAGAAAACACATATTCCATCAGAGAATACTGCGTCAATTAATTAATTTTTGAATAGATACACATTTTGTTTGAAATGATATGAGATAACTTTTTGAAATAATAAAAAATATTAAACATTCAAAGACTATATAGAAGGTATTCTAAATAATTGCTTAAAATAAGTAAATATTTTTTTGCAGATATTGTTCCAAACCTTTTGAGTACATTGTCCAGTGTACGCCTTACGAACAGAATGATCTATGTTTTCTTCTGCAAGAAGTCTTGCTGACCCGCAAAGCCTTTCTTACCGATCATCGCTATGATCCATTTGAAATTTACAGTACTGATGAGTTCTTAGAAGAATTGGAAGATATCCCTGATCCGAAAAAAGAACCATTAGAGTTTCTTGACATTATGTTACAAGTTTTATTAGAAATGGGACCTTGGTGTGCGGATAGAGTAGCTTTTAATGTGTATCAACGGATAGAAAAACAAAAAATAAAAACACCACACGAACGTCACTACATACTTTTATGTTTAGTTAACACAGCTCTCTTAGAAGTACATGCAATATGTGAGCAACATTTTAAAAAGTATAAAAATAATAATAAAGATTGTGTTGAAAACTATTCGAGTCCCAAGGTACTAAGGCTTTTGGAAATTTTAAGATTATTTAAGCCCGATGATAATAAAAGTAAAAACGATACGATGAAACGTATAAGTTCTGAATTGGACACAATGGATTTTCAAAAACTTACTCGCATTCTAGAAACGAAGTGTCACTCGGTCGAACAGGCTGTCGAGAAACAACAGTTAGAATCTAGGTCGATTGTTGAAAATCTTGATTCAGTAATTAAACCAGACTTTCATAATAAAATAGCTAAAGAAAAAATCAACATTGAAAATGATACCGAAAGTAAGCCCGTGAACTGTAAAACTAAGACTGATACCAATTCTCATCAGCCTTTTTTGAGCACAAATCAACGTACATCGACTAATCAAAACAACAATCGACCAAAGAGACGCCCGTTTCGTCGTCATCGCGACCAATACGATGCAACTGATACTCTATGTTCTATAATCTTTTGTAATTCAAATTATATAGCTCGTGTACTCTTTGAATTGTTAGCCGAAATGAGTAGACAAGATCCGTGCTTGAAATTTATTAAGTGCCAATTTACAACAGATCGTGTAGCCGATCCAATAACTGAACCAAAGGAATCTGAGACGGAACATCGGAGACAAGAAGAAGTTTTAAAACGTTTTCGTATGCATGATTGCAATATACTAATTGGAACTTCAATTTTAGAAGAAGGGATAGATGTTCCTAAATGTAACTTGGTTATAAGATGGGATCCTCCGACTACCTATCGCAGTTATGTACAATGCAAAGGAAAGGCCAGGGCGGTACCTGCATATCACGTCTTGTTAGTTGCGCCGGAATGGAAATATTTTTCAAATTTGACTGTGTCGAACGAACAACTTAATGATGAAAGTCATCGTTTAATATGCCGGCTTAACGAAGACGAAGGTAGTTGTTTGAGCGATGCCGATAATTCCGATAGAGCAGAGAGTGACGATGTAGACGAAGAGGAAAGCAAACAAATTAATGGAGTTTCTATGAAGCAAAGGTTTATGTATGGTTCTAGTAAGGGTACAATTAAGATATTAAATCCTGAGGTAATTACATATAAGAATCCTTCAAAGTCTTCCACCGCTGCAGTTAGCCCCAATTTAATACTAAAAGAAATTAAAGATGAATCTTTAGCCATGCAAAACGTTAAAGAAATAATATCCAAAAATAATGACACCACCGATGATGTGATTCCTAATAAAGTGATATTAAATGAAAGTAGCTGCTCCAAATTAAATTCTATTAGAATTAATCATAACGTTAATAATACGTCTGAGGTTGAATCGTATGATATCCAAAATGATATTGATGTAATGAACATTAATGATAGCAATATAAGCATTTGTACTAACAACTCTGATTCTTATGGAGCGGAAGCAATTTTGGAAGAAAGCACGATAATAAAAACCTCATCGGAAGACGGTGAATATGCAGTATTCGATGTTAATGCGTTGCTCGATGGTTTGAATAGTATGCAAAGCGAAAAAAGTAAAAATACAAATTTAGCACAAAAACCAAAAATTCAAAAAAAGTTCGTATGCCTTCTTGATGATAACAATAAAACTTCTTCACAAAGTGATAAATCCATTATTGATATCAAACAGTTAGAAAATATGGAAAATACAACAAATAAAATAGTTCAGCAAATGGCTGAATATCGAGAAATTGAAAAGGTAATTTTGCAAAAGTTAAGGAATATATATAAGCATAAAAACCATTATCATTTTATATTTTCATCTTTATATACACACATACATACATATGTTATGACTGAAATTGAAACGGTTTATTTAAAATGTTTAAATTGCTCTACATTTTGTCGAGCATGATTAAATAATCGGAAAAACAAAGCGCTAAATAAATAAGTTCTACATTAGATGAGATTAGGAAAGCATAGGTAATACTGTTCTATACCACCAAAAAATATTATGGATTTCTTGCTAATAGTGTACAGCCTGCATATGTAAATCACTTATAACTTTTCTAACATGCTGTTCTCCTATCCATGACCAACTCAGCCTTTCTGGGACAAGAACTGAGGTAGTAAATAGCTCATAACACCCAGCACTGGCTATAAATTTAGCGAAAGTTTCACTGCTTCTTATCCGGACGTGTACTGGTACACAGAAAAATGAGAATAAACTACAGTTATTCAGACATTCAAAATATAACACAATTGCATGATTCCAAAACTTGTCAACGAAAGTACTTTTCTACTCTATATTCAAAACGTTCCTAAAAGCCAGACGTGATTAAATCCATCCTTGTTATGTTCGTCTTATACGTCTCCTCAGCTGTATTAACAAGACTAGATTATTCTGCTGCTAAACGTAAGGATAATTCACTAAACTAGAAAATCCTGGAAGTTGCATAAGTGAATCTGCATTTGCCGCTATTTAGACACTATTTATATATATTACACCATTTATTAGAATGTCGTCATAGGGATAGCGATAAAATCCATCCTTGTGATACGTCAGTTGTGAGGTTTCTTCTCAACTTCACATTCTAAAGGGCTCTGTTGATTGATCTGATATCTATTCAACTAAATAATGTTGGAAGTTATTTTGGATGAGTGTCTCCCGAAATTGCCTCCTCGTTCACATCTTGACGTCTTAAATATATATCATTCTCTTTTATTCCTACTATGTTTTCGGACTTTCTTATGCTTCCAACATCCACCGCCCGACTCCCGCTTTCATTATCTCAACAGCTAGGAATACTCATTTTCATGATCATAATCTCAGCGCTTGACTTAACGAGTGTAAATCTCTGTAAAATCTCAAAATAGAACAATTTTTATTAAGTTTTTCGTTTATGAAATGAAATTTTTGCTTTCTTAGATGCTGTTAATAAAATGTGCCAACGTTGAACCTCAGGAAGATGAACATCGATATGCCGATATTTTTAACAGTTGCATTAAACCATACAAACCTTTAAGTCGTCTACTTACAGGCCCATCTGTAGATTTAAGCAATTCAATAGCATTGGTAAATAAATACTGTGCCAAATTACCAAGCGATACATTCACAAAACTCACACCTTTATGGCGTTGTGCTCATACTAAACGCAATGGCATTAAAATGTATCAGTACACAATAAGATTACCAATTAATTCACCTCTTAAATATGATGTTGTTGGCTTACCAATGCCAACACAGGTCTTGGCCCGTAGAATGGCAGCTTTGCAAGCTTGCATTGAGCTACATAAATCTGGAGAGCTAGATGATAACTTGCAGCCTATCGGAAAAGAAGGATTTCGAGCGATTGAATCGGATTGGGAAAATTTTGAACTGGAAGAAGAGGATGAAAAAATTGTCACGGAAAACTCCGAACCTCGCCCAGGTACCACAAAACGAAGGCAGTATTATTATAAACGAGTAAGTTGTATTCCCGAAAAAAATTATATCAAACTATAACTTTTAAATGCATTAGATTGCTTCAGAATTTTGTGATTGCCGGCCTGTCGCTGGTAAACCGTGTTATTTATACATATTGGATCTTACTTTACAATGCCCTATACCAGAGGAGCAAAATACAAGGGGTAGGAAAATATATCCGCCGGAAGATGCTTTACAAGGTTTTGGCATTTTAACACTTAAAAAAATTCCAAAAGTTAGTTCCTTTCCTATATTTACTCGTTCTGGGGAAGTGAAGGTTTCATTAGTTCTACATCCAGAACGTGTCGTTCTCAACGAAAAGCAAATATCATGTATAAACGCGTTTATTAATTATACGTTTACTAAAGTGTTGCGTTTAAAAAAATTTTTAATGCTTTTCGATCCAGAGTCGACGGAAAACTGCATTTTTATAGTGCCAACAGTCAAAACAATTAACGATGCCAAGTGTATTGATTGGAAATTCCTGGATCTAATAGAAAAGAATGCTAATATGATGCCCACACCAGTACCAGAAGAGGAACGACACGCTACAGAATTCTCAGCTGAAAAATTTAATGACGCTGTTGTTATGCCGTGGTACAGAAACCAAGATCAACCTCACTATTTTTACGTGGCCGAGATTTGTCATCAATTATCTCCTTTAAGCACATTTCCAAGTAAAAAATATCGTACATTCATGCATTATTATTACCTAAAATATGGTTTAAAAATCCAGCCAAAACAGCCATTATTAGATGTTGACCACACCAGCGCTAGGTTAAATTTTCTTACACCTCGTTATGTTAATCGTAAAGGAGTTGCTTTACCAACGAGTTCTGAAGCAACCAAAAGAGCTAAGAGAGAAAATTTGGAGTTAAAGCAAATACTTGTTCCCGAACTGTGCACCCTGCATCCATTTCCGGCTTCACTGTGGCGTACAGCAGTGTGTTTGCCATGCATTCTATATAGGATAAATGGTCTTCTCTTAGCTGATGATATTCGAAAAAAGGTTGTTAGAGATATGGGCTTAGGTAAAGTGGAATTAGCAGAAGATAGAGACTGGCCTATGTTAGATTTCGGCTGGAGCTTGAGTGACGTTTTAAAGAAAACGAAAGCAAATAAATTAAAAAACGTTGAGAACACTGATGAGGATCCAACAAAAGACGAACATTGTATTCAGAAAGACAAAATTAAAAATTCACAGAATGAAGCTGATTTCTTGAAACATGATAAAAATTCTACGAACACGGAGTGTGAAAACCGCGATGAGGTGTCTGGTTTTGTGGAAATCGGTACATGGTCGAATGAAATGGCTGATAACTTGGAATATACATTTTCTGGCGATGAAACAGATGATGAAGACTTTGACGAACTGTTAGATAATATAATACCAGTGAATTATAAACTTAGTAAGTACACAAAGAAATAATTAGAATTAATAAGTTAAAGTAACATCTACTATGATATTTAAAGAAAAAGCAGCTGCTAGAGCAACATCTCCAACATTTAGGGATATACAGCTGGATGAAAATGAAGAATTTCCGCCGAGTCAAAAGCTTAGTAAAGCGAAAAAACAAGAACCTGTTTTCGCTTACTATGATTCAGACTCAACATTTGCAGAATCAATATTCGATAGTGATATTGATATTATTGACGAAACAGAATCTTCAGACGAAGATGATATTGTTTTGACCTCTAAAAATGAAGCTGAAACGGTAGAAACGGAACAAGATATAGAAAAACTAAATAAACAACTTTCAATCATACAAGCATCAAAAGCTAATGATCGTGATTATCAGGAAACAAAAAACCTTAAAGTGGGTTACAACTTTCAGGAAATTAAACATGAAATTTCCGACAGCTTAAAAAAATCCATGGAACAGTTTGAAGAGTCGGTAAAGCATTTTATTAATGATATACGATATTCTGGCATGTTGGTTAAACATGATACAAAAATTAAACTACCAGAAAAAACAAAGGAAACAAACAAACAGATTAATAAACTAGATCTGTCAATTGAAACATATAAACAATTTATTCCTTATGCATCCGATAAGGATTTGTTCGAGGTTCTTTTTAATGAAAAAGATCTCAGTGTTGATGCGTTTCACGCATATAATATAAAATGGATGAGAAATCATCCAGAAGAATTATATACAATTGATGGATGTGGAGATTTATTTGACCATTTTAATGATTCGGCGAATGTCATATTGACAGAAATAGGTGGAAAACAAATTCGAATTGACTTTGAACGCCAAGGAAAAGAATATGGAAGTGAATCCCAATTAAAAGATTTTACAAACACATATAGCGAAAATTTAAAATATTTTCCTATTCAGAACTTCAGTTTTGATTATCAACCTGACTTATCAACACACCCTGGACCCAGTCCGAGCATTATATTACAAGCTCTAACCATGTCTAACGCAAATGATGGTATTAATTTGGAAAGGTTGGAGACAATAGGCGATTCCTTTTTAAAATACGCCATAACCACTTATTTATATATTACATATGAAAATGTGCATGAAGGAAAACTCAGCCATTTGCGTTCAAAGCAAGTTGCCAATTTAAATCTTTACCGCTTGGGCAGAAGAAAAAAATTAGGTCAATATATGATTGCTACCAAATTCGAACCAAGCGATAATTGGCTGCCACCATGCTATTACGTGCCGAAAGAATTAGAAAAAGCCTTAATTGAAGCCAAAATACCTCCACCTTATTGGAGCTTAGTAGATCTAGTTAACATTAAAAAGCTCTCCAATACTGAAATTTGTGAATTGGTGCGCAAAAAGGCTGATGAGTGGGGCTGTAACTTCTCGGTATGTTTGCTCTGCTCATATACATTTTATATCTATAATATTTTCTTTCAACTTTTCAGGACCACGACGATTTTGAAGATGGGGATTCTAACAAAATATTAAATGCTAAACGTGAATGGGATGAACCTAATTACGATCCGGCGGAGTTTTCTTGTTTTATACCTTATAACTTAGTATCCCAACATAGTATACCAGGTTAATTTCGAATATCATTTAATATTAAAATCCTTGTTTCATCACATTTTCTGCAGATAAATCAGTTGCTGATTGTGTGGAAGCTCTTATTGGAGCATATCTTATTGAGTGCGGTCTAAGAGGAGCTTTACTTTTTATGGCATGGTTGGGCATTCGAGTTATTCCATACAAACGCTTACCATATGATTCTGAAATGGTAAGAGAAGCAGGTACTACTTTACCAGATAAAGATGGAATGGTAACTGTTTTCGGATCGTGGACTGCACCAAAGTCTCCACTTTTGCAATACACTCCGCAAGCAGAAAAATCTCTGAATGCATTTCTAGAAGGTTATGAAGAGTTTGAAAAAAGTTTGGGTTATAAATTCCGCGACAGATCATATTTATTGCAAGCCATGACGCATGCTTCTTATACACCTAACAGATTAACAGACTGTTATCAACGCCTCGAGTTTCTAGGTGATGCTGTTCTGGACTATTTAATAACAAGGCATTTATATGAAGATCCTAGACAACACTCCCCAGGAGCTTTAACAGATTTACGATCGGCATTAGTAAACAATACAATATTCGCTTCCTTAGCAGTGAGGCATGGTTTTCACAAATACTTCCGACACTTATCCCCTGGTCTCAATGAAGTAATCGACCGCTTTGTGCGGATACAAACTGAAAACGGGCATAGCATAAGCGAAGAAGTAAGACTTGTAGTATCTGACCGAACGGTTTTGTTTTTCACCGATTATATAGTATCTGTACACCGAATTGTCCATAGTAAAAGTTAAATTTTTTTAAATTGTCTTCAGTTTTGCTTCGGCCAGAAAAATATCTTTCGGTCAGACATTATAATTTTTGAACTATATTTTAATAAATATCTGATTTGTTTTCAAGTATTATTTGCTATCTGAAGAAGAGTGTGATGATGCTGAAGATGTTGAGGTGCCGAAAGCATTAGGTGATGTTTTTGAATCTGTAGCTGGAGCTATTTTTTTAGATTCAAATATGTCCCTAGATTCTGTGTGGCTGGTTTACTATAATATGATGCGCCCTGAGATAGAACAGTTCAGTAGTTCTGTGCCAAAATCTCCAATAAGAGAATTGCTAGAACTGGAGCCGGAAACGGCAAAGTTTGGGTATGTTTGAGTGTTTATTTTGTTGTAAAAGTGCAAATAATATTCTTTCTTATTTTTGTTTTTATTTTAGCAAACCTGAAAAACTGGCTGACGGTCGACGAGTTCGCGTTACAGTAGAAGTTTTTTGCAAGGGAACTTATCGTGGAATTGGAAGAAATTATCGAATAGCTAAATGCACAGCTGCAAAATGTGCTTTACGTCGATTAAAAAAGAAGGGTTTATACGAGAAACATGTCTAAATAGACAAATTAGCCTAACTTAATATTTTTTTTATATTTATAGTTCTAAGTATCATACAATTTGTAATTATACAGTGTTGCTCACTTTAAATTCGAGACCTATATTTATTTTTCAGCACTCGTTTTGTAAGTTGTGATAGAAAGTCTTGAATAATAAGAGAAAATACACTGGAAACTAAAATCTAACCAGCGAATTTGGGTTTTAGTTTTCTTTTTCAAAATATCATAAAGTGTCAGATGCAACAAACTCTACTGTAAGATTTTCCACGAAAATACATACATACATATATCTAAATTGTTAAAAATTAAATTTTTACCTAGACTTAAAATTACACTTATTTTTTATATTTTCAATAAAAATAGCACGATAAATAAAATGGTGAATGTTTTGCGAAAATTAAAAACTTTAGCATTACTTTATTTTTTCCGTTATTTATACATATATGTTTTTTTTATAATTTTTTTCCGTCTTTATTTGGCTTAACTATATGTTTGAATGCTCCAAATAAAAGACGAACACCCAGTCCGGGAGGTGTTTATACGGTCGGCCTCGCAAGTGGTGATGTAGCTTAGAGTGATGAGAATTGTCATCAGGGTACCCGATAGGGCCCAGCGGTAAGTTCAGCTGGAGGGTGAAGACAGGCCAGTTGCTAACCACACTAGTTTCAGCGATGTAGTGGTCCCAGCGCAGCTGTGGTAACATTAAGCGGTTTGCCGCGGGGCCCAAGGTCATCGGGCGTCTGGACTGGCATCAGGTCCATATGGTGCTGTCTGCTTTGTGTCTCCGATTGAAAATAAAATAAAAATGCTTTCAATTGAATTATTGTTTGATGAGGAAGAAGGAAATATACATAACGTATCATTAATTAGAAAGCACTTAAGAGACACTGCTAATTTTTTTGAATTAGAGTGTCAAATTGTTGCCTAGTTGTTATTTGTTATATTAACCGTTTTCAAATCTGAAAATAAATATTTAATTTCTTATTCTTAAAAGTAAATTAACTTTACTCACTTTTTTGTCAGTTACAAAATTTGCGTTAAGAACTCACAAGGCAACCAACAATTCTCGCTTGCCAAAATCACATAAAAAAGCAATTGAGTTTACCTGCTTTAGTAGCTAGTTGCTATCTGTAATACATTTTTGGGAAATGGTAACGCCACTGAAGTTTGGTTGCTACCGATAATCGAGCCATTGGTAATTAGTCAAATTTTTTTGTGTTTATTAGCAATAAATTCAAAACCCCTTATTTGCTGTACGATTGCCATAAAATTTGTTTCGAAATATGTTGAACTTAAAGAACAGTAATTCGAAAATTGATTCTCTTGGGTGTTTACGCGATTAGCATAAAAGTGACCATGTTAACTTTTTAACTACATTTGCAATTATTTACTTAGTTCCAAAAACAATTCAAACATCAACATTGTGTTCTCTTATATTCATATTTACATTATTTTATTCATCTCTTAACAGTTCTGTTTGTCTCAATATATTTGTAAAATATAAGATATTGAAAAAATTAAGAATAAATGCTAGTTCACAACAAACATCTTCGCCTAACTCGAACCTAGTTAGCCTTTAGCAGCTTTTGCTTTACTTTTTACCTTCTTCACCCGCTTTAAGCCGTCCATGCTACTTTTCATAAACTGAGCATACATAGTCATCATTTTGGGGACGTCATCGTGTTTTACCACTGTAGAAATCTACAAAAATGAATAGCGAAATAATCTCTTTATTGCTGGAAACATTTTCAAACACTACCTTTTTCGATTTGGATTGAGCTCTCATTAGACACATGTATTCGTCAGGCTTAGGAAGAGCTGGTTTTCCTTCGCGGGGTTTTGGCTTGTCATGTCCATCGTCTTAAAAAGTATGCATGCAATAAGTGAAACGTAAAATCTTAGATGTGGAAATGGAAACAAAAAACACAATTATAAGCTGCGTCATGAGGATTAGCTTGACTCAATGCAAAACTGACGGCTATAATGAGAGCAACAAATCGGATGGGGTAATATAGGTTATATGTTGTTATTAGACATTCAAACCTGGACCTTTTTCGGGTGTGCAATAACTGGAATTGCTGTAAAGAGCAAACAATCTGGAAACCGTTTCAACGAGGTGATATAAATGAGTTGATGGGCATTACGCTTAACACTCATATGTAACAAATTCAAATGCTCTACTAAGGTTACTTGCCGATAATTAATTTCTTGAGCATTACTACAATATATGCACGTGTATTAATAAATACATGTTTACGGCCTATTTACCACCAAGAAAAGAGTTAGTCTTTTAAAGGCATAAAATTATGCACGAATTTGTTGAAAAGACCTAAAATGTTTACAGGGTACTTACATATGTAGGCATTTGTGTCCTTATGTATACCCAAGATACTGATCAGCTCAGTAGTAGAGTTATCTGTGCTGGAGCGTAAGCGATAGACTTGGGTTCGCGATCTTCTCTTGTGCTGCGGAAATTCAGTAACGCACAGTTCAACAAAATTAATAATATTTGTTAAGGGAGAAAACCGAAGTAGCCATTTTCGACAGTTTGAGTAATTTTAAGAAAATTAGTCTTGGTGTAGTATATGCCTCAGTGTAGCGTAGAAAACCAACTGACCAAGGCTTTGCGATCGGATAGTTAAAGTCTTTGTGGCCTTAACACATTCATACATATATAACTTAATACTTTGAAAGGAATAAATTACTCGTTTCCGAGCAAAACACTTTGTATTTTTGAGAGGAATGTTTCTCCGGGTGCTACTTCTAATTTTACCACACATTTCTGTAGTCATTTCAAGTTTTTTGCATGGCATAGGAGATTTATTTACATTTTTCAGGACATTTGTTTAAATTCTAAGAGGGTAGTAGAAAGCTTCTGTATGGGCAAATGCATGCTTATTGAAAATTTTCATTAACGTACGTTTCAGCTTTTATACTTACATCTTTTCAATGTGACAGTAAATGAAGAATCTTGTTTTGCTGAATTGGCCAACTTTTGCAATCGCGATATAAACTGAAAATAAAAACTTGGTTTTAAAATATATATGTATATATATGTAAAAATGTATTTTAATTTAAAAAGTAAATTACAGAGTAATTATCGAGCAAAACCATTTCTATGCGTTGGCAGGTTACAAAAAAAAATAAAAGAAAACATTTGCTTATTTACCGTTGCCAGATGAAACCGCAATAAAAGTTTGAAATGTGTAAAGAAAGTCGTCAAACAATTTCCATTCACGAGAAAATTGGATAAAACTCTTTCCATCTCAAAAAATTTGCTAAAAATATTGTGGAAGGTATTTTTGGTAGAATATGCAATATTTTCTTAACAATAATAATTAATTGCTTTGTTATTCAACAATATCTGTTTTGTGTATTTTAGTGTAATATATTTTACGGTCACATTTTTGTGAATTATTAGCTAAGTCAGTGTCTTAGGATATAAGGTTAATGACAGAAATTTACGAATTTGTATGTATGTATGTATATAAGTAAGTAAATATATATACTGTCAGACAGATCAAAAAGCTTCCACTTGACTGTGTTTAGTTAAACATAAACCTTTACAACTATTGAGTTTGTTAAAAGATAATGCCAGAGTTATACTACAAATTTTATTTGATTTTTACAATGTTTAGTACTAAATTAATTTACACCATTAGGCTCTACTAACTTCTATATGAAATTTGCAAGCTGGGATTGACTGCACTTCAGCTGTCACGGTACTATTTATACCAAGATTACTTAGTGCTCCTCGTACCAAACCACATGTAAATGCAACAAACTGAAATTAAGAAAATTCATTACGGAAAATTTTTTTAAATACAATTTAATTTTAATATTTATAAATATATTACACACCTTAGGAGCATGTTCAAGTAACTTAGTACCAGGAGATATTCGAGTAAGAAAGCGAAATGATTTATCCTGTACAACATACATTCCTTGATTGTTAGTTCTTAAATTATCAACTTGTTTTTTGTAAATGATTGTCCAGAAATCCGTACATATATATTTGATTGTTTCCAGTTCATCATTGAAACGAGAAACATCGCGAGTTAAGCGCTCTATCAAACGAAATCCAGTTGTAAAACCTATGTATTCTAAAGTAGACAAATCATTTTCCTGAAAGCAAATTTTGGTCAGTTCATATTTAAAAGTTTTTTTTTTCACTGTTAACCTTATTATCTTCGAGGCAATAATTAACAATTTCAGCATGCAAGCAGTCAAAAATTATGTCCTCTGACATTTTTTTCTTTATTTAATAAAAATAAAGCAAACTTATTGTATTATGAGATTTACTTTTCCAAGTAAACAAATCAGAATAGACAACAGCTGGCGCGGTGATGCCAGCTTGTAAAATTAATTTGACTTCCTATAAGCCGCCACACTTCAAACACTGCTGAGGTAAATTAAATGCCTTACGCCCATGGCAAACTCATAATAGGTCGTACATCAATTCGCTTTAAAAAGTTTATTGCTTGGTTATTGGCGCCTTGGTTATTGGTTACTGCTGGTAACCTTGCTTAAACTACAACAACAATACTCTTCAAATTTTGTTTATAAACTTTTATTTCCAAGTTATTTAGTTTGAAAATAACCCTTAAATTTTTGTAGCAGAAAAATACACATAAAAATGAGAAATAGTGAATTAATTATTTAAGAAATTGTGTTAATATTTGTACATAATTAAAAAGTTGCATATTTTTCATTAAAAATGAAGACTTCAGTTATGAATTTTATAAATTTAAAATGTTTCAATTCTACGTTACCCCAAATTCTATTGTTATGTTGTTTAAATTATGTGAGTTTTGGACATGCCTTACGTGGTACATTTGTTTTCGATGACACCGTCGCAATTAAAAGAAACAGAGCTATTAATCAACTGCCGACCAATTTCACGACAATATTTTTAAGTGATTTTTGGGGCATGAATATTAACGACGACGAATCTCACAAATCTTACAGACCGCTAACTTCACTAATGTTTCATTTGGAATGGGTAAAGTGGAAACTAGATCCGTTTCACATGAAAACAATAAATCTATTTTTGCATAACATCAACACAATCTTATTGTTATTATTATTAAAGCAACTTAGATTTTCTCGTCTTTCCTACAACAAAGTACCCTTGCTTACTGCTGTTCTATTTGCGGTTCATCCTGTTCACACGGAAGCAGTTTCGGGTATAGTTTCCAGAGCTGATTTAATGTTTTGTTTATTGTACTTGTTTGCACTTATTAACTGTACAGCAAACGTAAGATGTAAGCTATGGCTGCCGGGAATTATACCTTGCATAACTAGTCTTGGAGTTTTATTTAAGGAAACTGCTATAACCATTCCTTTGGCATGCATCTTTGTGAAATATTCTATGGAGCGATACTATACATTGCCTCTGAAGTTGCAATTAAGAAAAATGTTTACTAAAACCAATTTTTGTTTCGCTTTGTCTACTATCACAATAATAGCATTACGTCTTTGGATAGCTGATTTTAAAAGTCCAAAATTTCGGCATGCAGACAACCCAGTTGCACATGCTGAAAGTTTTTTGGCACGATCGTTATCACAAAATTATCTTTATGTTCATAATTTTAAAATTCTATTAAATCCTTGGTACCTGAGCTTTGATTGGGCATTTGAATGCATCAAACTTGTGGAGAGCTTTCGTGATGTACGGCTTTTTTCAATAATTCTTCTGTATGCATTGATGATAATTTGTGTTTATAATTATCAACACAATTTTAATGCTGTATTTGGATTGTTCATGATAATTATACCATTTCTTCCCGCATCGGGTATTTTACGGCTTGGCTTTGTTATCGCCGAACGAGTTTTATATGTGCCATCCATAGGTTACTGCTATCTGGTATCGTATGGTTTTGTATTGCTGTATGAAAGGTTGAAAATTCGTGTCATTTTATCACTTAGTTTTATTATTCTGTTATGCGCTTTCATACTACGCTGTCGGCAACGGACTGCAGAGTGGTCAACGGAAGATAAATTATTTTCATCAGCTTTGCGTGTGTGTCCTAATAATGCGAAGGTAGGTTTCTTCTTAATCCAACTAAACGTGTCAATATATTTTTTTCCTAATTGTTACCGTATTTAGGTACATTATAATATAGCCCGTTTAGCAACGGACGTGAAAAATTTTTCTAAAGCCTTTAATCACTATCACAAGGCAATTGAACTTTATTCTGAATACGATGCAGCACTTATGAACTTGGGAAATCTTTACCGTGAATTTGGAAATTTAGAAAATGCTGAAAAATATTTAGAGCGGTCAGTTAAAGCGACGCCTGATTTTGCTACTGCTTGGATGAACTTGGGCATCGTTCAAGCAGCACGTAAAAAATATAAGGATTCTTTAAAAAGTTATAAAAGAGCCTTAAAATTTCGTCAGAATTATGCAAATTGTTATTATAATATGGGAAATATGTATTTAGAACAAAAGTTATACACTGAAGCGTTGAACCATTGGCAAAGGGCTGTAGCTATAAATTCTCAATTTCAAAAGGCTTGGGTAAATATGCTGACGATGCTGGATTCGAAAGATATGTTTGAAGATGCTTTACGCTTATCTGAACAGGCATTAACACAACTGCCTGACGAAAATTCAATTTTATTTCTACGCGCCAATATATTTGGAAAAATGGGACGCTATATAGAGGCCGAACAATTATATAGACGTATTATCAGCAAGGAACCTTTAAATTACATGTATCACACAAATTTAGCTATACTTTACCATCGTTGGAATAAATTCAGCAATGCTATAGATTCGTATAGAAATGCTTTAGATGCTAGTCCTAAAAAAGCGACAACAGCCAGAGAAAATTTGGGAAAACTACTGAAAAGATTTGTCAACAAAAAACAAGAAAATGTAAAGTGATAAGTACTCGAAGTTAACTACGAAAGAATAAGTGATTTACATACATACATACATTTAAGTAGCATTATTAAAAACTTTTACTTTCAGTACAAATGTTATTATTTTAAAAACAAAAACAAACTGCAACAAAATTTTATTTAAAAATAGTATGGAGCAAGGATTTCAAATGCTATAGTCTTATAATTTTTCGAACAAACTATCTCCATATGGTTTAATGTATTTTATATTCTATTATTTAAAAATATGATGAATGTTCCAAATTCAGAAAGCAATAAGTAATCCTAAAAACTAAGACAAATGGCTTCGATTTTTTTAACGCAGTTTTGGCTTTATTGATTAAATTATATGTTTTTATATTTGAATATATTGTAACAAAATTACATTATAAAATTGCGTGTACGTACATACATATGTATATATATGCATGTGTTGAGTACGTTTAACAATACAAAAGTATGTACGAGTATAGACGTGAGAGATGCCAAAAATTGGATTAGATCTTTTCCGATTACAACTATTAGGAAAACTATCATTCTAATGTTATGAACAAACTTCATTTAAGTCCGTCTCAGTTGCGGGAACACTACTACTATGTAGTTATAGTTTTAAAACTGAACTGATTTGAAATTAGATCGAAAAAAGAAATGCTATAGCATTATTTCAACAACGGTAAATATCAATAGGAAACCATGCCATTGTTAATAATTATAGACTCTTTTAAAGAAAACAATAAATTCTTAAAATTTTTTCTGTTCTAAGTGGGTTTATATTTCAGCTCAGAGAAATGGGTTTTATATGAAGTATGTATGTATGTACATGTTTACTGTCTCAAAATATTGTTAAAATAAAATTTTTAATTGGTATTTATTGTATTTAAAACTAATGTAATGGCAAAAAAGGCATTAAATGTAAAAAAATACCTTTATCAACATTTTTTAATAAATGTGTACAAGTATACATACATACATATATTTAAAAATATAATCATTTATAAATATTCTAAAGGGCTATTCATGCGTTATCATTTAATTGTATACTGGTTTATTTCTTATGATTAAAATACATACATACTTTGCAGCAAATATATAAAATATGTTATCAAATAGATACCAAATAAATAACTTTGACATGTTACTTGTGTATGCAAATGAAATATTTTTTCTCTTTCTCTTTTTTATTTTTATTAATCATAAAGTTTTGCCGAAAAGTGTGTGTGTGACAAGAAAAATATACAAATGTATGTATGTAAATTAGAATAGTGTTCATATATGAATACAAGTGAATGTTAATAAACAACAGATTTTTAACAATAATAGGATTAATTGAATGCAGCATCAATGTAAATACATAAATTGAAGGATAAAAAATAAATTAGTCTTAAAAGTTTGAGATACATTTTTAAACAATAGACAATAAATAATAATTATTATCTTTTAAAGTAGAACCTAGTGGCATGAGATATTTAAAACTACATACATACTCCAAAATACTACAGCATTAATATCCTTTCATAAACAATTTTTTACAAAAACTATTTTTAACATGAAGTTTTCAAATTTTATAGAGGGAAATTGTGCTGGATGGCGCTATTTTGTCATCTTGCATGCAGCCACATAATAAAAGCTTGATAAGCACAAAATCGCTGCCTTATAGCAAAACAAACTCTTCCGTTTCACTGTCGTCATCATTGTTTGCTTGTGTTAAGTAATCATTTTGTATTTGGTGGAGTTGTCTTTGCAAAGGTTTATATAAGGAATCGCTCATTTCATTTTCGTTCTCGTGTTGCAAACATCGTCCTCTTGAGAACGAAAATAAGGGATAATTCATTTCAGCATATTGGGCAGATGAGTTTTCTGTAAAGCTATTTGTCAAGCTTGAAGGCAACATGGGATGCTGTTTTTCCAAAGAAGCCGAAGCGCAACGCATTGGATGAAGATACTAATTAAAAAGAGAAAAACAAGTCCCATAAAAACAGCCAGAACTCAAAATTTTATTACTGGATATAAGTAAAAATATTGTTTTACTTACCAATTGCACGGATTCTACAAAGTTGTCAAAATCTGTTTTAGTCTGACAGTAGAAGCCAATACAACAGCTCGGATCCATTTTATTTGTTTTCAATTTTCTTGGAGACTTACAGTGGAATGAGTGCAAAGGAAAATTTTCTTGATTAACATCTACCATTTCTTGGCAACAATGCGGATCTAAATGTATTAATTTGTCTTCTATTCATACAGAGTTAAATTAAGAATAAATTTGTCATTACTATAGCATTGCCTACTTTAAAACGATAAAAAATACCTTGGAATCCAACAAAGTACAATGAGTGTTTTGGACGACCTCCAATAATACCTATACAATGTTCAGTACTGAGCAACAATTTCAAACAGTGCGCATAATTCGCATTCAACTTTTCGGTGCCCAGTCGTAAGGGTATTAATATAATTAAAGATTTCCAGTTCTGTTTAGTTTCTGATAATTTTGGTGTGTCGGTTTTACGCCACGGCAGATTTGATTTTGGAGTTGGTTCTGGTATACAACATTCGGATTCAATATCTCCGAAATAAACTGTTAAAAGTAATATTGTATAAAAATGTTTGAAAATAAAAAGGAACTTTACCCGTGCAATCCCTGGCAACATAAATAACAAGATTATCAAAATCAGCGTTTTCTTGTGCAGCATTTTTTAAGGCTTGCCTGGTTTTAAATTGCGTTGCATCAATAACAATTAGTAATACAATATTTTGAAAGTAAAACTTACCGCAATAAAAATGATACGGACGCAGGGCCATACCAATCGCCTGGCTTTTTACCCATTTTTTCTCCCAATCCAACCAATGTGTGAATAGAAAATGGTGATGATTTGGATGAACTGTCGCCAAACCACTTAATAATTTTTTTATGCATATTGTCTTCATAAGTCGAATGTAATTGAGATTCTGAATCATATCGCCAACCTTTTCCAAAAGTGTGAAAACATTTACTTACATATATCAAAAACAATATTCAAGAAATTTTCAAAGGAACTTAATTTTTTCTATTAAAATTAGAAAGTTTAATTGCACAAATTTTTCTTTGTAAAAATAAGGAGTGTCTAATATTTAAAAAAAAATTGTACGACTTGAAATAAATTTTTTAAATTTCTAAAAGCCTTATCAGCAATATTAAAGAGGTAAACAAATAAGCAGAAAAGGCATTGAAATCAAGAAATGTACGTCTCATATGAAGCCACTTTTTAAGTATTTTCATTAACTTACTGCGTCCTAAAAAATGACAGATTAATGCCTGTGCCAATAGCATTTGACCACTACGTAGCATACAACCCCAACCGCAATCTGATGTGTAATTGGAACCATTCATTAAAGGAAACTCTCGGCGATATGTCATCCATATACGACTGTAAAAATCCCGTTTGAAGCCTTCAATGCCTTCCTCCCAGGGATTTTCACCTACTTGATTCTCTGTTGCATCCGTTGCTAATTCTTGGGGAATAACTATTTCTTGTACTTGTTGTGGATTTAATAATGGATATAGTGGGGCCTTATTACTATTTGGTGAAATTATGTTATTTGAAATAACTTGTTGCGTGGAGTCATAAGCGCTTGATATAATGCCATTATCCAAGTTGTTAGTCAAATCTGCGGAGGTTTCCATTGAAGTTGATGGTGATGTCTTACGGTGATAGCATCTTCCCAACAACCACACAGGTTGCTCTTTAGAAAAACTAGATTTTAGTTTGCCACTCCAACCGTATTTTACATTATGCCATATGGTTAGTAATTTTGACTCCATACCCTTTGTTGGAGTTCTACCAGCAACTGGAGTAGATATAGAAGTCGATGATGCAGTATTCCCATCATTATCATCGCCCTCTGTTGTGTTGTTAACACAAGACCCACTCGAAGTTGTATAAAGCTGCTGAAAAGCGTTGATAAAACGGGAAGATGTTGATATTTTCCTTTGTGGCGTTGAAAGCTCAGATTTACTAGTGACTGGCTCTGCCACATTAGGTTTTTTGATGCATTGGATTGTGGCCGCCTGTTCCTCCTCTACGGCTCCTTCCACAACAGGAATGATACTGCCTGCAGTTGTTGTAGAAGTAGTTGATCTCCCTTGAAACAGTGTTAATTTCTCATCCGACAGTTGCGCCAGTAGACCGTCATAGCTCATCTGCGAATTTTTTTTACAAGGAAACTTTTTTAAACACGGATGCATTTTTATTGAAGTCATTGTATTGCCTAACAATAACTGCATAAGTGTGTACTAACGATTGATACACAAAATGTTTTTATTTTTAAACGAATGACTAAAGTGTTTAGCACTTAATCACGTTCCCAATATGACTGTTTTTGGGAAACCTTATTTCTCACGTTTAATTAAAAATATTTAAAAGGTAAAAAGCATTTTGCCAAAATGTATTGCAGCAGTTTTCTACTTACCATTTATACGTGTATGGATGTACGTTTATAACTTTATCTTGAGTATGCGAAAATTTTTATCTTTACTTTGTTGCTGTAGGGGTGCTTATAAATCTTTTTGTTTATTTTGTTTTCAAGTGCATATACAATTGGTTTTGTTTTTATTTCTGCTTCTTGTTTAATAATTATTTAAATTTCATGTTTTTATTTCCTCAACAAAAATTTTTTTAAAGCAGGTTGTAAATACTAAGGGAGGTAAGAAAATGCATATAAATTTTTTTCTATTTCTCTTTATGACGTTTATAGAATCAACTAGTCACAACAAAGCAAAAAGCAGTAGCGCCGCTCATTATCAATAATTTTTATCGTTTGGTTAGTTATACATATACGAGTATATATACTTTGTTGTTAAAATAACTTAAGAACCTGTTTATTATTTCGCATATTAATTATATTTATGCATTTTAATAATATAAATATTTTCCCGGTTTACCATATGGGTTTGAGCAAAGGAAATTCATAACAGATGTGCTCATCAGCTCACAATATAAACAAAAAAACCTGAATTTATTTATTGTTGTGAAACATTTATCTATATCATGAAAAGACTTGCAAATGAAAATACATTATTTAGTCAAATTTTTTAACACAAACAAATTTAAAAATTTTGTAAAAAATATTTTTGTTCTTCCATACAACAGATGTTTAATGGAAACATTTTTAAAAGATAATATTTTCGGAAAGCATAAATTCATATATCCACTAGATTTTCTACTTATAGGGAACACGAATTCTTTAGAAAAGTTAATTAACTGCCATATTCAATTTTTATCTAAAGTAATTTACAAAAAAAGTTTGTTTTTAAATGCCAATGTAGCCTTGATTTTAGAGTTGAGTTAACTAAGTATATATTATTTGTATGTTAAAGCATTGCAAATACTTTTGTTTAAGAAATAACCGAATAAGGATTATGATTAAATTCACTAAAAATAAATACAACCATGTTATCAAAACATAATGCCCAATAACAACGTTGCAAAATGAGCGGCGCTTGAAAAAATTGCATTTTATCGCAGAATTTATTAGTTTTATTAACAATTTTACAATAATTGTGCCTGAAGGATAACATGTAAACATTTTCCAAACGAGCAATTGTTCTACAAAACAAAGTGTAATTAAATGAAAAGTGAAAGCTCTTCGTTAAAAAAAAATTAATAAAACTAAAGAAAAATTCTTTGAAAAAATTTACACGTCGTTTTCGTTTTTTTTCTTAATGGTGGCTTCGAAAAAAGTGAAAAGTCTAAGGATAGAAAAAAATTAATGTTGTTGATAGAACTCGAGTCAATATAAGACAAGAATTTCATTCTTTGGCAATCAATCATGTCTAAATTATTTTAGCTTAATTTAACAAATGCTTATTAAAAACGAACATACTTCTTTATTTTGTAATATTTTTTGTATTGTCACTAAAAATCTTAAAAAAGAGGGTGCTCTGACCTCGCGAAAAAAATCATAAAGAGAAAACGTGTAATTGAAGAAATACCATTTGTCCTACAAGAAGAAGGCGGTGTGTAAACAATGTTTATATTTTGACTAATAGAAGTGGTCAACTAAGAATATCCTAGCAAAATAAAATAAAAAGTTCTTAATTATATACTTAAATATGTCGGAGGCAAAACGTGTAACACTCACAACCCTTAGCACTAATATCAGTTCATCTTTAATGACAGCCAGCTCGTCAGCCAATTTTCGTTTTGGGGCAGAATTTTTGGCTCAAACGGATAAATCTGCATCAGTTCCACCAGCTTCAGCTGATATAAAAGTTTCGGCTAAAACAATTCGGTTGAATGTTGAGCTCTTTCAAACCGACTCAAATAAATATCCTGAGTTTAATTATGCCAAACTGATGCACTTAGAGAAGGTAAGAACATAATAAATGCCGTCTCGCCTCTATACTCCCTAATGGTGCTTAGGCACACCATTGTCAATGTTAAATTTATTTTTAAGTTAAAAAAATGTACATATTGATACTAAGAAATGTGTGGTCGGCCTATCTAATGAAAAAAATTAAATCGGGTGTACATACATAGAATAGCATATTAACCCAATAAATATATAAGTTCGAAGGCTTATAACAAGACGGAAGATTTTGGAACCTTTTTATTACGTACAATTTAAAAGCTTTATTTGAGGTCACGAATCACTACAAACCAGACATTAAGATGGCACAGTATCTAATCTGACACATAAACGTAAAATTAATGCCGAAAGATGTCTGATATTCAATCGTGTATGTGTAGGGTAGTCAACAAGGCATTAAAACGCTATCATTAGGTCTGTTGTGCGATTATAGGAATCTAGTTCTGGGCACTTTTTGACTTAATTTTTACACCCACTTTAATAACGCAACCATGTACATACATATGTGTATATATTTTGTAATTAATAATTTTTAGTTTATTTTAACGTAAATCTGGTCCTGTGCCACAACAGCTGTTGAGCAGTATGTAGTATATGTATGATAAGAATTAAAGGGACACGGAAGTGTATGCATATCTCGAAAGACTAGTTGCTAGAGTATTTGAACAACAGTCCAGATGCCGTATGTTCGATTTCTACCAAAGACTCTGGTAAAAAATATATAAAAAAGTAACTGCACATAATAAGTACCATCCAAGCAACAACAAATAATAACCAAAAATCCTTCACATTTAACTAAACAATAACAACAATTCTCAATTATATATACACAAATGCAAACACTCAACAACCGAACAAACAAATCCATATGAATACAACACTACAATAAACCGCTATGTTAGGGATCTTGGGCTAATAGACGCTTGACTTTGCAGTGTGCAACGTGTGGACAACAACGTCAGTTAAATTCAGGCATTCTCATGTTTACAAAATGGTTTAAAAAACACACTACCTCCACTTTTCTCCTACTCATGATCTAGTTCTGGTACAATGCACAGCATATGTAGGGAATAACTGGTCCCAAAAACAATACCGCTAAATTAAGAAAGCCTTGAACAATTAAAACTCGTCCAAACCATTTTATTTAAATAAGTTTTATTTTATTTGCTATGGTTTTATTTTAAAACATTTTTATTTTACACGTCACATCAGATTTTTTCTGACCCATCTTTCTTTAACAATGCAATTAGCAATGAATTTCACTGCTTAGTTATGAATATTTTCATGCCTAAATGTATGTTATGATTTTCTCGGTATTGATAACAAAAGACAGAATTTTGAAGTAGGGTGTATCATGACGACGCTGCCAACATTAATAATATTTTCAGGTCCGTAATGAAAATGATATTTTTTATGAAAAAAAAGAGCGCAACGTTGCTGCGATGGTGTAACTTTATCTTTCTCGTTTAAAGCCGGCTTTCGACCAACACCTGCCATAACATACATACATAACTTAGTACAATACGCGAAGTCATCAGGCTGTTATTTTATTCTAGATATGTATGTATGTATGTATGTGTCAAAAGGCATTAGAAATTTAAAGTTTGTTCCTATTGCTTGAAAGTCAATCAAATAAAGCGTACGAACAGATAAAACATTCAATAAATTTGCTGGAAAAATAAAACACTGAAATAAAGAATTGCAAGTTTTTGAAATTTATTTTAGCCAAGGTTTTTCGATCAGCCCTTCCGCGCGTCATTAAACAATACTTCGTAGGCAGAAACCGAACTCCAATAAGACCTATCAATTGCAAAAAAGTTATTAAATTTTTTTTTTTAATTTATTATCAAAAATAATTTTTTACAATATCTATCTAAGACCACTATATGAAAAGTTATATTGATTATAAAGGAGTTATAATAAGATCTGTCACTTAAACGCTTGTGCAAAACGTTCAATATGCCGTGAGCTGTGTGGTACGTAGCGGCTTCTTGTTGATTCGAGGCCAAAAGAAGTTGGTAATTATGATGCGATGGTCTGTCCATGTCGTTTTCAAAAAATGTTTTTTTTTACTGGGCCGAATAATGGCTCCCCAATATCACTCTAAACAAATGTCCTTTTCGTGATGCATATGATACTCTTATGTAGATCGTAACTTCAGTTGGTTATATTCCATAATGGAATTTCTTGTCGTACTCATTAATTGAGAGGTGCGCGTCATCGCAGAGAATTGTAATTTTGATAACAGTTTTTTTTATTGGTGTTATTATTCCATTATATAGTTTAGTAATAATTAAGTTCTTGAGTTTTGTAATTTAAAGAAAATATTTTGTTTTAAATTTTATTCACAAATTAAATCATAAATTACTTTAAATTTTGTATTTTTTTTGACAACATGCAAAATTGCAGTCTAATAAACTTTATATCTTAATTTTTAGAAAAAAATTAAAAAGTTAAAGCAAAAGTCGAGCTGTTTCACTGATCCATTCGATGATAACGATGATGATGTAGCTCGAATTGCAAAAGAGCTCGAAAAAAAGTATGGCAACGCATACAGTACAGGTCGAGGGAAAAATAAAAGGGATGATGTTGACATTGGAATGGGTTACGATGAGTCCGATTCATTTATCGACAATACTGAAGCGGTAATTAAAATATTTAAAAAGGCATTTTTTTAAAGATTGAATTTGCATTAAAATTTTATTTTTAAATCATATTTTAATATTAAGTATGACGAATTGATTCCTGACGAAGTTGAAACACTGGAAGGGGGTTTCTACATAAATTGTGGCGCTTTAGAATTCAAAAAACTTCATACTGAATCTTACACCACAAAAACCGATGAAATAATAAAAATGCCAAATCGTCCGAAAAAACGCTTAATTTCGTCATCATCGGAAGAATCATCATCGTCAGGCGACGACGAAGACGATGATGATGATTCAGAAGAAGATGATAACGAAGATTCTGGTGAAGAGTCTTCAATAGAAACAAGTAAGTCAAAATCATCTGCAAGTACGAATGATAAGAAACAAAAACCATCATCTACAACAACATCTAATCCAACGAAGAAGAAAGCTCTACTTGAGAACGGTAAGAAAAATAAAGCGAAACCCAATGCTAGTGGTCCTTCATGTTCCGCATCGAGTTCACCGAAAATATCAGCGGAAGACAGAGTTTCTGATATTGACAAAAATTTGAAAAAGGTGGAAAAAACAACCACTGTAAAGGATATGCTAAAAGCACAAAGAGACAACTTTCTAAAATCGCAAACTACATCAGCAAATGGTGAATCAAAATGCAAGTCTTCGGCGGAGGGAGAAGATGATGATTCGTCAAGTGAAGACTCCGATGATGACGAGGACGAAGAAGCATCTGATGACAATAGCGATTCAAATCAAAGTGCTGATAAAGCACCAAAAGATAAAATACTGCCATCTGGAACGGAAGATCAAGGAAACGAAAGTATGGTGTGAACGCAAAGTAAATCTTATATATACTCATCCTCTTTCATTATAGAACTAAGAACGAGTGATACAAACTTACCAGAACTGGAGCCCGATGTACTATCTAACATAAAAGACTTTAGAGATGGTGTAAAATCTCAAAATTTAATAGGCAAAAAATTTCAGTTCGATGAAAAATTATCTGAAAACTTCCTCAAGTACGTTTCATTAGTGTTTAATATTTATTAAAGATTTTTGTATTGAATTTTGGCTTGTTTTTTTTGTCTTTCTTTTTAAGAATTGATGACTCCCTGTTATGTTTGGATAAGCCTCAAAGAAATATGGTGTTTGCTCATTTGGAATATCATCTTTCTCTCCCTAAGTACTACTTTTTAAGGAAAGCAAAGCAACTGCGTATCAAAGAGGAAAAACTAAAAAGCAAAAGAATATTTAATAAATTGCAAAAGGCTGTAACTGAAACAATGCCAGCAGTTATTGCCAGTTACGAAGCGGAACTGCGACGATACTCCGAACTACAGTAAGTTTTTCCCAACGTCATTAAAATTAAAAGAAAATTATATACTTTTATCATCATTATAGAGCCAATCCTAATACAGATCAAGCTCCAAAAATGCCAAAGAAAAAGTTTCCCTGGAACACAAATCTAAGGTATAACATTAATTTTAGTTTTTCAACTTCGATTATAATAGGTTATTTCTTTTTCTAAAATTCATAAGAAATCTTTTATACGATGTTTACCAAGTACGTTGGACGTCTTATCCTGTCTTGGGGACCCGCAAGGAAACTCTAGAAGAATTCATTACTTCCTTTATGCGTGAAAAAGTTGTAGATATTTGGCCTAAAGGATGGATGCGCTTTGAGGAATTGCAAAAAGAAATAGAGAAACGTAAAACGGCGGCCAAGAAAGCTAAAGAGAAAAAGAAGGTGTTAACGGCTACCATGTCGGGGCATTCATCTCCTAATCTCAATTTAGCAACAAATTTATTAACGTCCGTTCAAGTTTCAAACGCCACCTCTTTACCAACTCTCACTTTAAGCACACATCTTCCAAGTGTGTCTGGAGCTACATCAACACAAACTGTATCTTATATGAAACAATTTGAAGAATTTACTAGTCGCTCCAATGCCAACTCAGATACGGAATCTGTAGCCAGCAGCAGTACTTCATCAGGCTTAAAGCGCAAAAATACGGAAACGACGCGTAATAAGACTACTAGACCAAAAGCTGCAAAACTTAATGGAGAACAAACAAAATCAACAAATAACACTAACAGCAACAGAATTACACCAGCAACAATATCATTCGATTTAGTAACACCATGTAAAAGAACTGATCACAGCATTAATCATATAATGTCACCAACAGAAGGCAGTGTGCTACCTTCTTTTGGCTCATCAATTTTCAGTGCCACCTCAGCTGCTGTTTCGAAGCCCTCAAAACATTCCACTAGTACACATGTTATTGATCTCGATAATTATAAAAGTGTGGGTGATATTCTTCAAACATCAAAAGAAATACAAGCAGCAGCGAATGCGGCAGCCTCATCACTAGCAACTACAATCAAGTCTACGGTTTCAAGACGGGAAAGCAGTGGCGATTCGGAAATTGAAATTGTTGGCGTCTTTCCAGCTAAACAACAAAATAAGAAACTGAAAACAAACAATCGCAGTGTTACGCCCAACTCAAATTATCCTAATAACGAAAAGACTTTGACATCTAGTTCGCACCATCACTCTTATCATCCAAGCAATAATAATAACCGAAAAAAAGGGGGCAACTTAGGTCTAACCAATCTACCAGGAATGGATGTTAACAAAATGGTAAACACTCTTATGGAATTAGGAGATGTAAGTTAACATTAACAAATGCATTTTTTTAATTTTCATTATTCATATGTATTAGGCTTTTTTTTCAAAATTAAAAATACCAAAAATGATTAGATTTGTATAAAATGAAAAACATTGCTTCCAGCTATTTAAAAGTCAACACTTTTCTGGTGTCTTGAAATATTCCATTATATTTAAAAAGGCGAAAGAAATTATTAGAAACGCGTTCCAATAATACTTTTTGCGATGTCACCAGTGGGTATTTTTTGTTGGTTAAGCAGTTGCTATTAAAAGTCAAACACAAAAAGGAATGCTGCTTTATTTTGTTTTCAACATTTATCTTTACATTTACCATTGCCTTTTTAAATACAATTGAATATAAAATTACAGACATACATTTGTCTATATGTATAGTTAAGTGCTTGTTGCAGGCTAAAGCCTCAAAACCAAAATGTAAATAGATTTTTAGAAAAAACTCTGCATATAATATGAATTCGAATGAAAAATAAATTAAAATTTATACATACACATATATGTATTTGTAAACAATTGTTGCAGGAGCTGCAAATCAAACCTATTTTAACCTCGACTGCGCAGCAGCAAACAAAAACAACTTCTTCAACTCAAATGTCACAGGCCTCTGGGTCACAACAATGACCCACAACACCCATGTTCAATTTGGCAGCAAGTGGTTTATTACCTACAATCCCATCAACTTCAATGGCAACGTCATTTTATAATCATGACCAAACTGTAGCAGCGGCCTTAGTATTATCCTCAATGTGTGGTAATACCTCAACGACAACTACCACCGGAAAAAAATCAACAACGTCACTGCCAACAACCATGGCTAATTCGGCAGGAATATCACAATTAGCAAAAACAACACCAACAACAATGTTAAGCCCACAACAGTTTAATAATTTTGCAACACTGCCTTTATTTTTAACACCACCAACTCCAACATCTGCATCTCTGTCCTCAGCATCAGCACGCCATCCCATTGGTGTAAATATGAAATCAATTATACCGCCAACATCTCATTCTTCCTCATCATCTTTGCCGATTAGTATGTCTGTCTCAACGAAAGCAGGTTTTTTAACTCCAAATTCTTTTTTGTTTAAGAAATCACCTTCGCCGCCGGCAAAACACGATCGCCGTTCCAAATCACCAGCATCCTCCTCGTACAATCATCATCCTATCCATCACCAGCACGTACAGAAATAATAATAATTGTTTTCTAATTTGTTTAAACAAAATGTCTGCTTACTTGTTGTATGATTACAATGAAAACATACTGTTTACATACGTGAAAATAACATTTTCCTTATGATTTACATACACACATACAGACATACTTACATACATACATATATATTTTGTTATAACATTCATTATTATTTTGTAATTTGTTTTTTAAACGGAATAAATATACTTTTAAAGAAATTTGTTCATTAAGATATATACATACATACATATGTATAACGTATTTCCAATAATTTAATAATTATAAAAGAAACTAAAATAAAGTCAATAATAATTTCTTTAAAATAATATGTATGTATTTCCATCAATAAAACATATACATACATACATACATACATTTTTCGGCGACTCTAAATAACCGTAAGTAAACATACATACATATGTATATATGTACATACTCGTACATACATATAAATTGCGTTTGAGAAGATATGATAACTTCCACACACATGTACATATGTACGTGCGTATGCACACATGCATGTACGCGTGAAAGCATACATATTTCAAATTATGAAGGATTTTTATTTAGAGCAACCAACACACATACATATAAACATGCATATGTATGTATGTATGGCTGTAGATGTGTATATCGCTCACATTAGATGTCAAATGAAAACATTTACATACATATATTTGTTATTTTTTCAATAGCAATTTCCGCACGGAACAAAATACAAACTTATAACGCAACCAAGTTATTAAAAATTTAGAATTCTAACTTTTATAAATGATCGTTTCTAAATGCTAGTTTTGGAAAATTATTCAAACTGATTTGAAATCATAAACAAATGTACATACTAAGGTTCTCCAATCCAATATGCAGATACATTTTTATTTTGAGTTTTATGCCAATCGGTTAGGAAAGATGGAAATTAGAAGGGAGGAAACTGCTAACTATTCATTATTTAAGCTTTCTTGTTAGTAAGACTACAACAAGGCATCAGTTCTATCAACTACTTGGACACGATAACAGTTTTGTACAGGGAATGGTTTTCGGTGAATACTGAATGATTGGTAGATAATGCTTTTACCAATAGTCTGTTGAAAAACATTCAAAAATAAACGACATGAGTGACAATTAATCAAGAAATGTACTTGTACATACATATATGTATATATGTCTCATAATCAAATTATTACCTGTAGGCGCCAGCTCTCCAGTAGCTTAAAAATTTTTTAAATGCACAGCATTCCGTGATTGTATTAGCCTGCTAGTCAGATGACTTGAAACCCTATTTATTAACTACCATTTATCAAATATGCACATGTGCACTTATGTATGTATGTATGTATATAAGCGTTCGCATATACATACATACATAAGTAGTTAAAGTAAAACTCATTTTTTTCAATTAGAAAACGTGTACTTTATTTATTTAATATTCTTAAATATTGTTATCTCTTTGTAGTATTTTTAGGTTTTAATTATGTTAGTTTGGTTTTTGGATAGTCTACATTTACCATTAAATTAATTTTTTAATGTCTTGATTTAAAGCACATTCATAAATAAAATGAAATCTGCATATTTAGTGAAGGTGCATAAAAATATAATGCAAACTTTTTGTTTTGTTCATAAAACTATTTAATACAAATTAATACATATATGTATGTATGTTTTGATGTGTGTGATTTCATTTTAATCATGTAATCTTTCATTATAAATATAAAGTGTTTCTATTACAATATATACGTATGCTTTTAAACTATTCGATAAAATAAAATTTAATTCTATTTGTAAATATATGTATGTATGTATGTATATGTATTTGGAATATATACACTTAATCGACGTTGTGGAAAAGATATTTGCAATTGTTTATAATAAAATAGATTTATTATGTATGTTTGTATATAAAAACAAAAATGTCGCATTTACTTATGTATAATAAAATGAGTTTTTTAATATGTTTTTTAGTTTTGTCTTATATTTAGTTGTACAGAAATGTCAAAAATTCGATTGATAAAGAAAACTTTAAAATTTTATTTCATTTTAATTCAATGAAAGTTTTACCCCATTTCTTCGCGAAATTTGGAAAAGAAGTTAAGTCACTTTAATAGTAACAAGCTTAACATTAAATAACCCAAAGATATTGCGTATGAAAGATTGTATTTTGGTATCAGTTGTAACTACATTGATCAAAACTGATAAAAGAAAAAACATCACAGTCAAGTAATAATCCTTTGAGTGCAGTGGCAAAAAAATAAAAGAAGCAAAATATATAAATAAAGTGATTTTACTTGATCCAACGTAATATAGATGTAAGACGATTGGCGGCCGATGTCATTAAGCCCTCGGCGATGGTGGATTGTTGTTGGGTTCCTGATGCAGTGGGCATTAAATTTGTATTGGTAAGTTCATGCTGGGTCGGTAAGCTGGGTACGGCTTCCCAGTCTAGACGCAAAGAGCACTCATCTATAACAACGAAAATTTAATTTTGAGTTCCTTTTGTTAAAAACATTTAAAACTATACCTTCCGATTCCGACTCTGTAGCTGTTTCTATACCAAGCAATACTGAATCAACAGATTTCACTAAAGGTGCATTGCCAACCTCATTAAAACCATGACGTCCTAAATCACTTTTTTCCGGATCCAAGATAATAAGCATATTTTCTAGAGTATGATTTTCATTCAGGGTACGCAATTTAACCTGTTGTGTATAGGCTAAGTACATGATATTTGAATTAAGCCTTGATACTTTGCGCAAAAACACTTCTTCATTTAGTTTTTTACAAAAATCGCTGAAAATTTAAGGCAAAGTTAAGTAAGTTTCATGTTTATCACAAAAATAAAATAATAAGAATAAAAACTTGCTCTTCAAGTTAAAAAAATTAAAAAGTAACTAACATGGGTCGGAAAAATCCTTGCTTATTCCCATGTGTACTCAGAATATTTAGGATGCATAATACACAAAATTCTTGTTTTTAAAAGAATAACATTTTTATTTATTCAAATGGTAAAAATAACATATGGGATATTTCACCAACTAAATTGTTTTTTTAAGAACTTAAGAGGAAAACTTAAGAATCTTCATAAGCAGAAGAATGCTAAATAAAGAATTCACAAAAGTATCGGTTTCTCATACAATTGTCATAATAAGTCTCGACGTAAATTGCTTTGTATTGCAATATGAATAAATAAATAAATATGTATTACAAACAAGGCATGCGAAATTTCGTGTCTGCCAAATCCGACCATGGGTCGAAAACGATGGCTGCCAAGTTGTTGCCAGAATAATATGGATGTTATTTATTGTTATTGTTATTTGTTGCAGCAAAGTATTTTGAATAGAAACCCAAAATCCATAACCGGTCCGGCATGTTTGTAAGTTATAACAGTTTCACAAGTCAACTCAAAGTATTTATAATTACAAGCGCCTCTAAATATTCAGAGAAAATGGGAAAAACAGAAAAAGGGACACAAGCAGTCTACCTGAAAATCTATATACATACATACAATTTAAAATGGCGGATATGCAGAACCGGTGTTTCAACAAACAACAATAGTGAAAGATAAAAACAACTCAAGGAAACTACAAATCATCGTATGTATGTACAGTCTTAGTAGTTTGTTTTTAGGTAGAAAAAATCCTTTAGATACGAATAAAACATTTGTTAAACAGATGGTTCATTATTTTGAGACATGCAAAAAATAATGATTTTGTACACTCGTATTTCCTTTAATCTACTACCAACTCTCATATATTTCGAGAACCGCAATTAGTATGAATATATGGATAGTTGATAATGTTATACAGAAATTTTAGCAAAACTACGGTTTGTAATCACGGTTTACAGTATTTGAAAGAACACAAAATAATCATAAATAAGGAAATATTATATTCATGGAAAGTATCCCTTAAAGCTTTCAAAACTAAACTTTCGTTGGTGTGATAACAACTAATTCATCCAAATATTCATACATATAATAAAAAGAAATGCATAAATAACTTACCCATAAGCAACTTTATACGGTAATCTCACGTTTAAATAGTAACATATCAATTGCAACAATTGTGTTGTATAAGTTAAAGCGCCCACAATACGAAAGCCGTTCACACGACTAGGCACTATCTCGTTTGCTGTCGTTTTGGGCACATCGTCCTTGTTATCTTTCAACCAATCCAGGTACGCAGTATAATCACCATTTGCAGGCAGTGATGGTGCCACAATACGATATTGCATTTCACTTATGCCACTTCCATGAAATATCCATTTACCACGTATATATGAAGTGTTCTTGGCGTCGGCTAACGCAGCAATAGTTTCTGAATCTTCGGAAGATGCTGTAGGTAATTTAGGTTTGTTTGGCGGCAGACGTTCATCCTTAAGCACAATTTCCGAAATGGGAAATATGTATTCTACCAGTTGAAGAATGCCACGTCGAGTAACATTTTTTAATTTGTCTAAGAGCACGAAATGTCGTTCACGCAGCTTTCCGATTTTTTCAATGCGATCCAGAACGTAATCTTCTAATTCCTTTACTTTTATTGGATATTTTGGCAACGTTTTACGCTTATCTAAATTAGCTTTACTCAATTCATTGCGCTGCTCTGTCAGAATATGTAATGTCGCTTTCTTTTTTGCAATTAATTGTTGCAACAAATCCACCTGTCCTCTCTGACGCTTTATTTCAAACAAAAGGTTTTCGTTCCCTCGTTTGTTTCTTAATAAACGTTCATATTTCTGACTAAAGACTTTAAGGCCTGCTTGTATATTTAAATATTTTTGCTGTTTTTCTGATAAACTAAAGCAATGTTGTTAATCTCAACGTAATAGGTGTGCTTACCCCTAATATTAAACAAATACTTACCTCTCGCCATGGGGTTGGCTCGTGTGAGTTATATATCCCGATTTAACACAATCTCGGCAGTGGAATTTCTGTTGCTGTGTTAAGCAAATCAAACATTTTTGTGAAGGTTTCGTGGCACTTTCCAAGCCACCAGTTTTAAGTCTTCTTTTCAGTTTCTTTGAAGATTTACCTTTCAGCTCTACATCATCTTCGTCGTTTGATGTGCTAGAAATTCGGAAGTTTTCAGGGGCTCTTGAACTCTCGTCACTGCTACTTGAAGCCATAACATAATTAGAAAATATTTTCAATGATTTTTAATTGTATTTGAAATGTTTTAAAATTATTTTTTCTAAAGTTATTGTAACACAAAATTTTTACGTCCACTTCGTATAACTTTTATAGGGAAAACAACACTAAAGTACATAAAGCAAAAATATATTGAGAAATGTCAAAATACCGCTTCTTCTTATTTTATGAAATATTCACAATAAACTAAATCCTCTGTAACCGACAGGGTTGATTAATATGTACTTAAAACAAGTTGTAAGGTTTACGTAAAACCATTGATTTAAACTTGTATTTCCCAATATTCCACATTCGTGTCTTAAGTTTGCGATGTAATATTTGTATTCTTAAAAATATGGACGCATACACCTATCATGGCTTTCTTGAGAGTTTAAATATACACCAGACTGTGGGTCCTTCACGCAGGATTAGTCCAGTAAGTTATACAAATAAAAAACACCAAGAACCGTGCGTTTCGAGAGTTTAACATCACAAAAAGCATTTCCTTTCCTTGGTTTTGAATGCCAACCCACTTAAAGCACCAGTAACCTCGCTGCCCCAGCAAGCAATTACTTTCAATTATTAAGTTTAAATAATTATTTTTTTAATTCTAGATTATTAGCATTATTCTTTTGAATCTGAGTTATTCTACTCTTATATTTTTTCAAGCCTGGTTTGTTTATAATGGCGGTATTTACTCGCGTGTGCGTAGACCTTCTTGTTTAGTATAAATAATTTTCTTTGATCCCTTAAAAAGCATCAATCGACACATCTGACTATTAATGATATTCTTACCTCGAGTTCATTTGGCAAGATCAATTTATTACATGTATGTACATACATACATACATATGTAGGTTAGAGCGAAAGCAACCTATAAATTTTAGTTGCATTCATGATAAATAATTTATAAATTGTAAATTTATAAAGGCGATAGTTTAAAATTTAACACTCAAGCTATTCTCATAAGTTTTATGCGGTTTTTGGATAACCAGATTCATATCATTAATTAAAAACTAAAATTTCAATTCTCTTTTACTGTATTCTTTTATTTAAACCCTTTTAAGGGATTACTAATTGTTATATATGCTTAAGGTATGTACATATACATACATAGTACATATATACATTCTCATGTACATATTTCTATATACATACATATATACCATATTCAGAAAATTAAACAAATTTTGAAGATTTTTTTCTGATTAAATAGCAAACTCTATTTTTACTGTTTTAAATAAAAATAATTTGTTTCTATATTTCAATTTCATTTAAATTTTATAAATGGTTTTGTTTGCTTCTTGTGTATTTCGTATGATTTTTTATACATGTGTATGTACTTATTTCTTAATTTTAATAGATATATTAAAGATTGACTACTAAATTTCTGTTTTTAGTTACAAGTTTTCTAAAGATGAGGGCGTATTACTTTTTACCTCCTAAAATTTTCGTGACAGCTTCGATGACGTCTTTAGCTTGGGGCAGTGCATTTGCTTCTAAAGATTTTGCATATGGCATGGGCACATCAACTCCACAGACGCGCCACACAGGTGCGTCTAAATGGAAGAAAGTTTCATCTTCCATAATGCGAGCACAAATGTCAGCGCCAACACCTAGAATTTAAGAAGATATAGTTTTTGATGTACACGCAAGTCATGTTCACCACTTTCATTGTACTTCGATTCTACAGAAATCCATATAAATGTAGCTATTCTGAAGTACACACCGAAAAGTGAAAATTTCATACAAATTTTAATTGTTTTGATGTATGGAAAATAATAATAAATTATCAGATTATTTTTTTCTTTTTGGATGCGTATTTCAGAATAGCTACATACATATATATGCACCTAGTTACTAGAAAACTCTTATCAACGGACCATTGCAAGAATTGAGTTTTCAAAAAACTTTAGCAAGTTCATATAAACCCATTGTCAATGTACCTTATTTAATATTTGATAATATTAAATGTACAAAGTTCGCAATTCGGATATCAAAGTACCTCAAAACTATTTAGTCAAATAAAAGCACAACGAATAAAATGTAATTCGAAGGAATTGTTACGAACTACAAATAATAAATAAGGAAAAAATAAACACACAATGAAATACCATATATAGAGAAAAAAAAAATAAGTATGTAAATTAAACATAGAGACAGAAAGAAACAAGAAACATGTTTAAATGACTGGTCTAGTTACCCGGCGCCTATTTTGTTATACTTTTAAAATTTATTTTATAAGGTATATTAATAATAAATAAATAAATCTTTAAATGACCTCGGATGGCAACAAGTTGTGTTGTGACTTTGAAATAACTAGCTGTGGTCCAGCTAACAAAATGTGTGCATTTACATACTCTCTTCTATTATTTAATACATAAATGGAAAAAATATTGGTCTATTAGGATCTAACTTAGATACATATTACCCTCGACCTTAAAGGTGTTATTTTTTAAAGCCTACATATATTACTGTCAAGGAAATTGCTTTTATTTTTTCTGAAAATTGCGCGTTATCTATTTGGCAATCATGTTTACAGGATGAATAAATGTATTAAGAACAAAACTCATTTAATAAAATAATTTTTGTTCAGCGATTCATGTCATTGATTTAATTAAAAACTTACCACTTTGAGGCCAGCCTTGTTCAACTGTTACCAAATGATGAGTTTTTCTAACGGAATTGAAAATAGTTTCCACATCCAACGGACGAACTGAACGTAGATTAATAACCTCCGCATCAATGCCTTAATAAATTTATAATACAATAGAATAATTTATTTTATTGCAATTATGTGACACTCCTTACCCTTCTTTGCTAGTTCGGCGGCAGCTTGAAGACTGGTTTCAACAGCTCTAGAGTGGGCAACAATGGTAATTTGCTTTCCTGGTTTCATAATTTTTGCCTTGCCAATAGGTACCAAAAAATCTTTGTCTAAAACTTTTGGGTCAATAGCGTAGGATGAACCGTAGAGGACTTCATTCTCCAAAAATACTACAGGATCGGGATCGCGGATGGCAGCTTTAAGAAGACCTCTGGAATCTTCGGCATCATAAGGTGAAATAACCTTTAAGCCGGGACAGTGAGCGTACCAAGCTGCAAAGCATTGTGAATGTTGTGCAGCAACACCCATAGCAGCTCCATTGGGACCTCGGAATACTATGGGCACATTTACTTTGCCGGCAGACATGTAAAAGGTTTTGGCAGCAGAATTGATGACCTTAAATATGTACAAAATTTACAAATTTATGCACTTGAGAAGAACTTAAAAACGATAACTGAACCCCAGGAAACTTCAACAATCGTTGTAATTAAAAATTTATTGCACTAGTTTAACACTTATTTTATTAGATTTAAAAGAAAATTAGCGACAATAACTTATATGATAAGATTTTCATTTTATTCCCAGTTTTTGTTTAATGATAAAAGCAGGCAATCGTCGTCCCTTCCAATATCTTGGCAATGGTGTTTCCTTCGCCTTTTGTATTTTGTCCGCCACAAAGTTGACAGCATTAAATCTTTCTGCCTCTTTTATTTTTGCTATTAATATAGCTTGGAATGCCTTTTCCTTTCGCATCTCTCGCCGTTGACGCACTTTTGCCCATTCGAATTTCATTTTACGACGCAATTTCTTCAACTTGTGTTTCTTCATTTTGCGACGTCTCACAACAATCATACGAACCGCTTCCATTTTTTCTTTTTTGCCATCTGTAGGAGCCTTTATTTGATTGATTTCGTTGAGAATATCCCCAATTTCGTCAAGCCAATTGTTTTTGACGGGATCGCCAATTTGCTTATTATTTACCACATCTCCTATAGTAAGAGGTGCTATTTGCGGCCGTACTATTGCACAACTGGGGGAAATTTTATTAAGTCGAATCAGGCCATTGTAAGAATGCATGTGACGTATTAGATTTGGGCCTCTAGGTGAACATTTCAGAAGAGATGCCTGTTGTATACATGCAATATAATTGGATAATATGGGTCAATTAAAAATTATTAAATGATTTCTGTTTTATATTTTTAAAATAGAACTACTTTTATATAGGAACTGTTAGGCGATTTAAAATAATAAATAAATTTAAATCAGAATTGACAATTTCCATTTAATATTGTTTAACCCATATTATCCCATTATGGTTATACTACTCCCTAAAAATAGGGATATTTTTGCACGGCTTTTAAGTTTTTTATTACAACAATTCTTGGCATTTCCCGTTCAGGTAGAATTCTTCTTTATAACAATGATTTAAATTAAAGATTTCTTAGCTTTATGTTTGATTATGAGATAATATGAGTTTGACATCTACTTAAATATGTATGCAAGTGTTTTAGATTATATTAGTACTTGTTAGTAAAGTTCAGAAATGTATACACTGCTTTAAGTGCTTTCTACAGTTGCTAAGATTTCCCTATTACATATTTTCTTCTTATGTTTCACTCTTCTATCAGGCCATGGGTTATTTTCGCTATATTGCAAGTGTGTTGGTAAATAAGACGATTTATTTCGACCGTTTTCCGAATTTTTACCGGCATTGAACTTGGTTTGGTGCAAAAATACAGTTATTCGTTTTATGTGATGTGTGATTGTAATTTCCACACACGTTCTTTTTCTGAGGTTCAGCCCACTTAGTGCAGTAAGATTCTGACAAATTTTAGCATTTAATCTAGATGGTAATTAGTTTTTTCTTTATGTTGTGGTGGATTGTTGTTATAAGTTGGCGCTGTCATTTCATTCGGAGTTCTTCTTTAAGTATTTATATATTCAGATTTGATTGCAGTAATAAAATCGCTTATCAAATTTACACACATATAGTACCACTAACGATTGGTGATTCAGAAAGATGTCATTTCCAAAATAACTGTCAACTGATTTATTAGCAAAAAATATTTAAGTTTGCGAATTATTAATAAGAAAAATTGGAGATATTTTATTGATGACAAAAAATTTCATTCTTGCCAGTTTTTTTCAAAAACCTTTTTATATCGTTACCTGAAATGCAAAAGGGCGTAACAACATATTTCAAAATTTTACAGGAGAGACAAAAAACTCCAAAAAATCAAAGATTACGAAGCTGGTTTTGCAATTTCTTCAGTACAGCATTAAATTGCGATGATGCATTTATTTCGTAGAAAAAAAAATTTCTTTAATCGTCATTTTTATTAGATGTGGGTTGCGCCCTTTTGGTTTAAAAAAAAACCAACTTTGTTGTTACGACCTTTTGATTTTCTTTAATAAAATGGTTGTTATTGACAGTAGGGCTGTAAAAATGTAGGAGGACATGTAATTCGATTTGCTCTACAATAATAAATGAAAAAACCCATTTTGAATTTTTTGGTTGTTACGCCCTTTTGCATTTCAGGTAACGATATGTATGTATATATTATATGTATGTATGTATGTATGCATGTTGCCTATCATATTCATTTGCCAATAGTTGCAAATAAAGTAGTATTCTTAGCATTAGTGTAGATTGACTCCGGAGGCATACTTATCAGAATATAAATTTGTACTAAAATGCTCTAAATATACCATGTAATGTTTTCGGAATAAGTTATTCAATAAATTTTATACTCGTTAATATGTTCTATTATATCAACCATAAAATGTTTAAAAACAAGTTTTTCTAACTTTTGTTTATAATAATGTTGTTTACTGTACTTACTTGATCAATAGCTTGCATTGAAAAATTGAAAGTCATGAACTCACAAACGGGACGTAAGCCGGCCATAGCCGCACCAACAGCAATACCAGCAAAACCCATCTCAGTAATTGGTGTATCAATAACGCGCTTATCGCCATATTTCTTCCACAAACCACGAGATACCTTAAAAGATTAAGTTGGATTAATAAACTAAAAATACATTTTTCCAAAAACTTGAAATAAGGCAAAACACAGATATTTTCACAATTCCTGACTTCACTTTGAGCTTTGTAAATTTTGAAATACCTTATCCCAAACGAAGGCTTGTAAAACGACTTCTTATTCATAAATTTGCAACATATTTAAATGAATATTAAACCAGAAAAGGTTTCCTTATATGTGCATTTTTTAAGTTTCAGCAAATGCAAATAAAAATCTAGGAAAATTATCACTTTTCTAAGGTTTTTAGAAGTTTTCAATCCAACGACACATCTGAAATAAATCTGTGAAATTTTGTAACTATCTACTACAGAAGGTTGGACACATAGCTTTATAATATATGTATGTACTCGTACTTTAAGCGCCAACGCATAATCGGACAGGTCTTTAAGCAAAATATTCTGAAGATTGTTTTTTCGACTTGGTTTACATTTCACGAACTATAATGACAAACAACAATAACGTTTCTGACGATAGCACCATATGTGGATATATACTTAGAGAGAAAAAATAAATAAATTTCAGGCGCTCAATGAATTATAGGCCAAAGCAAAGTTGAAACGCTTAAAATCATAAATAAAATATCAATATGTTGTAGCATACCCGTCGTACTTCAAAACGTCGTCTAAACAGTTTTGGGATTGATTTTTACCAAGTTTTGGCATATTTCCAGCACTGTGGAATTCTAACCTTTAGGTGGAAAAAGACGTTGAATTTTGTTTTTCAAAGAATTCACATACCGAATGTACTTAATTACGTTACGCTTACGAGCCGGATACAAAATAAATTTTATGTTGAATTTGATTTAGTTTTGTTTTAAAACTAATAGTTAGATTGTTTATATAGAAATGCGAAGTATAAATAAAGCTGAAGAAAAGCTTAGAGTACATTTGCCTTGAAGTCACACACTGGAGTTACATTATTTAGTTCTCCACGCTTTAATCATGGTATGTATGTGCCTGAAAAATTTACTGTGTATTGTATGTAACGGTAACAAAAAATTTTCATTATCACCGATAGTCACACGTAAATACATATTTTCACTATCCCCTCTTCATTCACAATTCTAAAATGACAAAGTAAAGCATATAGCCTAATAAACCTTATGAATGCACTTTGTGTATAATTTGCACTGTATACATACATATGTATGTATTCTAACCGTAAGTTTACGTAATCACTTAAATTTTACATTGAACTTAAAAAAATCACCTTATAAGCGCCATCGTACTGAGCAACTTCCTCGCCCAATATAAAAACACGATCATCGCGTGCCATTTCTTCATCGAGGGCACTATTTAAGGCATCTCTAACAGTCATTTGCTGTGCAGCCAAAGACCTAGATGCGGTGGTCGATAAACCACGACGAGCAACGCTCATAACCATTTTCATAGGCTTCATCATTTTGTTAAACAAAATGCTTTGTTCGTGTCGTTTGTGGAAAGAATAACTGCAATAAAAATTACGCGTTTTATTACAATGTATTTTTTGAAAATCCAATTGTGTAATTATTCCGCTAATAATTAAAAAATTCTAAGGCTTTTCACTAATCCTCACACCACCGTACCGTTTTTTTCGCTTTAAGAAATGACAGTGTCGCAATGACATTTGAAAATTGGAGATGTGCATAACGTGTTAAATTCGCTTTGGGGATGACATTCTAATTTCAATGAGCTACCATACTGTAGCATCCAGTCCCCATTAGTGCTGATGAAGCTTTTTCGATTGTATTTATTCTTATAAAATTTTAACTGAATAAACAGAAAAGTATACTATTTTGTTGTGTTTTAATAATATAATAAGAAATTTTATAATACTTATTGTTTTTTCTGCTGTTGAGTTTAAACAAAAATTAAAAGTCGTTGTTAATCAACATACATATTCCTTTAATGTCATAGCTTACAAAGCAGGTTTTTTTAAATACTTTCTTTGGTTGTGTGAAAACGATGCAACAACAATAAAAACAGAGCCATAAAAAACCAGTTCGCATTGCCTAAATGTAATCAAAGGCGGAAAAAGTTAAGAAACTTTAAAGACAAAAATTAACTTTTACGAACATATATGTATAAAGTGAAATAATTAAATAAAAATTATTCAAAAACATATATACACGAACTTACATACATATACTTTTAACCGCATTCTGCTTTTATATAATTGACCGTTATCCCCAAAAATATTTCTTATCAGAAGTTGCTGTTAATAAATAGCCAGGTCTGGCATCATCACTTTTATGTAATTTTGTTTGTTTTGCTTTAGCGGCAGAAAAACTTGGTGATACGTTGTTAATATCTATTTTTTCACTACTGGTTTAATAACTTATTTTCGAATTTTTGTCTGAAAAAAAAGTAAATAGTCCTTCCTCTTAAGCAATAGGTAGTATAAAATTTTGTTTTAAAAACTTAATTAAATTCCTGAAAAGTATGGATAAAATTACCAAAATATGGATCGGACCTTTGCCGAAAGATTCTCCTTATGTAAAGCCATTCCGTTTTTACTATATACAAAATGATCAGGAAAAAAACTGGGATCTAATGAAAGTACACGACAGTGTATCCGTTGTTATCTTCAATACAACAAAACAGAAATTGATTTTTGTCAAACAGTTTCGGCCGGCTGTGTTTCATGGTATTGTGACTACCGATGGTGGTGATATCTCTAATGTTGACTTAAAAAAGTATCCACCTTCACTGGGCGTTACCACAGAATTATGTGCCGGAATAGTAGATAAGGACAAAAGTTGGAAAGAAATTGCTCGAGAAGAAATTTTAGAAGAGTGTGGTTATGATGTTCCTGTCGAACGTGTAGAGGAAGTCATGACTTACAGGTAACGCTAAAATAAAACTTTTGCAGTAATGTAACTATGGGAATAAAAACTTTTACTTAAGGTCCGGTGTAGGATCGCAGGGTTCAAAACAGAAAATGTATTATTGTGAAGTTACAGATGTTGATAAATGTTCAAGTGGCGGTGGTGTTGGCGACGAACTCATTGATGTTGTTGAGCTGTCCATAGAAGAAGCGCGTAGAATGGTTCAGCAGGGTTCTGAAAATAATAGTCCACCCAGTTGCCTGCTCGGTGTGATGTGGTTCTTGATGAATAAGGCTTCCAAGTAATTGGTTTCAAACAACAACGGAAAATGGACACCAAATAATCTATTTTACAAATGAGGCAGGCTTTAATGATTTTTAGTTTTGTTGTTTGGTTTTATTAAGGTTTTAATAATGTACAACACTGCTTAATTTTAAAATTCTAAAAGCTTTAAATTTATTTGAGTTTATACATAAATATTATTTGAATAAAAATTTAAAAAATTAACGAAAAAAACTGGTTTAAAAACTAGGAAACTTGCACAATGGTTGGATGAAACTACATCCACATACATTTTGAGTATGAAAATTATTATTCTCGGGAAAATTGAAGCTCAACTTGGTTTTTAAACGTGTTTAAAGTTTTTATATTCTTATCGGGTTTGTAAGAATGTTTGTTAAATTTAAAATTTGTTTTATTTAATAATTTCTAGATTATTATCTAGCCCAAGGTCATTTATGACAAAATTGTCATATTTTTGTTGTATTATATTCCTAACCCGTTGATACGAGTATCTAGTAAAATCATATCTACTATATAAATATGACATCGGTCGGAATATGATAATTTTGTACAGATTGAAAAGCCGATTCACGTCAGCAATTACCATTATGGTCTAATATGACGGTTGACTAACCCTACTTTGTAAACTTCAACAAGGCTCACCACCGCCCACATGAGCATTTGGAAACTTTTCGTTTTATATAGGGACGGCACATAACTCAAAACCCTTACTCGAGATCTCGGAACATCTAATCTCTTCTGCCAGTTATTCCATAGACAGTTAAAGGAAGACTAAGCACCTGAGTTGGTAGCCCAAAATCTTCAAGCATCATCAAACCTTAATCATCCAGGTCATTACGAAGAACTGAATTTGTTGCAAAAAAAGCACGTCGAGGACATTTGGATCACTGAAAGTAAATTTCTTCCCCCTAGTTACCTTTGGTGGTGGTTTCGGGAGAATCTGCACAACTGAAGTCATACAGGATTTCGTTAAAATTTAAAATTTTGGTTGCCGTGCCAACCGAAGGACCACTTCCGCTCTATTCTCCGAAAAGCATAATGCCCAAGGCAAAACCTGCTTCCCCGGGAAATTATTTTGTGGAGAAAGATAGAGCATTTGCATTTTAGAAGATTCCCAAATGTTATTTTAAAAATCAGATATACATAAATATGACGGAATATGATCACACCGGCTGGTCCTGATTGTACATACATACATACTATGTGTGCATATGTAATATGTATATACATACATATATGTATGTATAACATACATTGTTTGTAATGTACATAACTTTAATTTTACGTTTATCCACACCGTCGCAATTTGCGTTAATTTCACAGCCAGGGAAGGCATGAGATACGATTTTGCCAGAAGAGCACGTGTGGTAAATTTGTATTAATGTGGCCACTCCGGCTGAGTCTATCATTAAAAATTTTGCCGAAAATTTCCGTAAACTCTCCTTGATTTTATTATGAAAATACATGTTGACTTCGACGATATTGTCCTGCTGGGCTAGGCTAGGCGAGTGGGGCGCAAAACTATCGAATGCCAAACAACAACCTCATGCATATTTTGACAAATTAAAGGATCTACGCCAACTACCGAGGAATAAGTCTCCTGAACATCGCCTACAAGATCTTCTCTGCCGTTTTGTGTGAGCGCCTGAAACCATTCCTGAACAGTTTGATAGGTCCTTATCAGTGTGGTTTCAGGCCGGGGAAGTCCACCATTGACCAAATTTTCACACTACGGCAGATCCTGGAAAAGACCCAAGAGATGCAAATCGGCACCCACCACCTATTCGTCGATTTTAAGGCCGCATATGACAGTGTGTATAGGGACGAGCTATACGAAGCCATGTCTAGTTTTGACATTCCTACTAAACTCGTCAGGCTGTGTAGGATGACGATGGAGAACTCTCGCTGCCCCATCAAGGTCGGTAACGAATTCACCGAGACCTTCAATGTCAGAAGGGGATTTAGACAAGGCGACGCACTGTCATGTGACTTTTTTAACATAATTCTTGAGAAGATCGTGCAAAACTCACACGCCAACAACAGAGGCACGATCTTCCAAAAGTCCGTGCAACTGCTAGCATACGCTGACGACATTGACGTGATTGGTCGAACACAGCGAGCCGTCACTGAAGCGTTTGCTGGTATTTCAACGGAGGCGGCCAAAATAGGTCTAGTGGTGAACGAGGGCAAAACGAAGTCATCAAAAAAGGACGCGCAACACCGACGACTGGGCCAGAACATCACCATAGGCAGCTATAACTTCGAGGTAGTGAAGGACTCGTCTACCTTGGCTCCCAAGTCAACAGTATGAACAACATCAGTACCGAGATCAAACGCAGAATAACTCTTGCCAATCGCTGTTTCTTTGGGCTCAAGAGGCAATTGAGTAGTAAGGCCCTTTCTCGAAAAACCAAGCTGACACTATATATCACTTTGATAATCCCTGTACTTCTCTATGGCGCAGAAGCATGGACGGTGTCGAAGGCGGATGAGGAAGTCCTTGGTATTTTCGAGAGAAAAGTTCTGCGTTCAATCTTCGGCCCTGTTTGCGTTGATGGTTTCTGGAGAAGAAGATTCAATCATGAACTGTACGGGTTGTACAGCGACATGAGCCTAACCAGGCGCCTACGGATCCAACGGCTAAGATGGTTGGGCCATGTAGAGCGCATGGTGAATACTGCTCCGACCCGTAGAATCTTCGATTCCGAACCTGTGGGACAACGCAGTAGAGGACGCCCACGGAACTGATGGCGCACACAAGTGGAGAGGGACCGCAACCAACTTGGTGTGCAAAATTGGAGAACGCTGGCTAAAGACCGTGCCAGCTGGAAAACTTTGTTGGTTGAGGCCCAGGTTCACCACGGACTGTAGCGCCAAAAGAAGAAGAAGAAGTATTGAAATATGTAAACAACTCAGTTTTGGAAAAAATATGAGTTAGGACATTTCTGTATTAAGGTAACGATATATAAACATATTTAATATCTTGATAAAGGGAATGAATACAACTTTAATAACGTATTAACACCTACAAACAATGACTCCTGTAATCCCAACTCCGATGCATTCTCACACACGTTCAACATAATGGCAAACATAAATCATTCTTGTATCAAACAAAAATTGAAAAACAGTGGAAAGCTTCCTAGAAAAAATATTTAAGTAAATAAAATAAAAAAAAACAGCACACCGTCTGCGTAAACTACGATGGTGTGGCACATGAAAAATTTAAAAAACCTACAATGTATGTATGTATGTCCTACATATTGCACGTACATACTTACATATATATGTACATATTGTAGGTATGTATGTACGGGTAGATACATACTCGTACATAATATTTTATATGTTTTTAGCGGTAAAAGTCAAGCTATTGTCTTATTGGGAAGATGACTTATTTTTGTTTTGGAAAACATGTACACAAGTAAGTTTGTTCATGTTTTGTTTATCGGGTATCGGTACATACATATGTATGTATTTGTAATTTGTTAACTAGAAAAGCAGCACAATAGGACCAATTATATTGGCTACAATTCAAAATGAATCAAATGCAGGTTAGATTAAAGAAATAAAATTGTAAATAGGAAAACGTACGAGTATCAATTTATGTACATACTTACATATGTATGTATACGTACACAATTACATTCTTTTTTCAAGGCTGCCCTTATTTATGGCTGCCTTAAAATATACTCTGCAAACCACCGGTGATCAGTTTTACAAATTTCTTAACCCATTTCAATAACATTTCACAACGGAATCGGGCGCATCAGCACATCATACATACCCTCGCTCGAACTAAGTATGACAAGCCAACCGAGTTGCCGGAGTATCTCTATGCATGTCCCAGAAAGCAGAGTACCCTGGCTTAAGAACTCACACCAATTTTTGTCCGTGTACGTTAAGCCGCTGCTTTAGAATTCTACATTTTAACAGATAAAAAGTTCAGACTTAAATCGATTGAATATCAAAACAAATTCATTTGTTTCTATATGTGTGTGTTTCCGTAAAAAGTTTTGCCTCTCTCTTGACAAAGTTCGTTTCTCAAGGCTTTTGCTTAGCATAACAATTATTTGATGGCATTTTTGCTCAAGAGTTTCCAAAAAATTTAAATTGATAATACATGATTGCACCAAGAAGACTGCTACAGACATAACAACAACTAGTGATTCTCTGTGCCACAATCACTTTAAATGGGTAATTTGTGTCTCTCTGTGCACAAAAATGCAAGAAAAACAAGCTGTAGTTTTGTCAGAGCACGACATAATTGGTATTTTTTTTGAAAAAGATAAATTACTAAAGAAAATCTTTACTTTATAAATCAATTACTGGTAAAATGTGTATGAATAGCTGTTTTCAATATCAACGTTTTCAAAAATAACAACGAGTATATATTTTAATAAATACAATACGAGAGACTATTCTCTCTAAAAATATAAAATTCTTCTCGGTCTATACTTAAATGAAATAGTTTTTAATAAGTAAATGCCAGAATTTGGTTCCTGGGACAGCGATTTTCCAGAAAAAGTCTTTAGTTTTACATGACAATAATTTTTCTACAAACTTTCTTTCAAATCAAATAAAAACGCAATAAATAACACATGATTGTACAAATAATACCAAAATAGACGTAACAACTGCCCTTCTTGCAACCATAGTCTTAACAAGATAATGTTTTTGTCGAAGAAAGGTAGTAAAAAAACGAAAACAAAAAAAAAAAAGAAGACAATTTTATTACAGAGACGACACACTTGGTAAATATTTTCTAACAGAAGATAAACTTACAAGCAAACTTACAAACAATCTTGCATCTCAGCCACACAAAATAATTGCGAACAATAAATAAGTAAAAGAGGCAAAAGATACCAACGAAATTAAAGAAATATTTTCCTTTAAAATAGATCTTTAACAACTCTTGTAAATCTTCAATGATTCAGCTCAATTTCAAAGCAATAAAATTTACCACAGGATGGATACTCGTACTGTATTGCTTTGTAAAACTCTTAGCGGATGTGAGCATTTGAATAAACATTAGGGTGGTACCCAGCAATAAATGTCAGGAGCTCCAAAGTAGAACTATCAAAACTTTATTCAATGTGAAGAGATAAGATAGAGGTCATAGATAAAAATAGAGCCATCCGACTGCGTCTTGGATTTGATAAGTTCCTGGTCCGTCATATTATATTATAGATACAAATATAGATTAAAAATGCCGATACTATTAGAACTTTATGTCTATATTTGACATGTTGATAACAAAAACAAAAGCAGATCAGCTGGTACTAAGTTCGCTTTGGTATCATCTTCTAATCTAAAGTGTATCTTAAATTTGTGGATGATATTTTGCTAATACCATCTAGTGCTAGCAGTTATAATCTGTGAAAGAATTAAAGAAAATTCAGTTCAGACTGTATTTTGTAGAAGCAAAATATTGCGAAACTTTCTTCACCATTGAGAAGAAGAAGAAAAGTTTTGTTGTAAGTATTTTTCAGGCCTTACACAAATTAAAATCATTAAACAGCCAAGCAAAAAAAATCTAATACATTTACAAAACGACAAGAGAACTTCCTGGATTGGTGAAAATTTTTGAAAATTTTTACCCCATTATATTTTACGGTGCTGGCGGCCGCTTTTAAAATCACTACATACTATTTGTTTGGTTACACCTCTAATAACCATATAAAAGTATATTTTGGATTGGACTTGTCTTTTTATTTTAGTTGTTCCTGTTAAAGTTGATACAAGAAAAACTATTTTCAATTCTACGTGGCTAATTGGTTTTGAATTTATGGACCTGTGTTAAATATTTATGTTTGTCTTCTTACGACAACACAAAATAGCACAATTTTCGAAATTGTCCGATTGAAATTACTTATCTCACTGTTTTGTGGGGTGCACTAAACGAAAACTTAACAGTCAGATGTGATCACCATATGAATAGATTTTTTTAAGATAAAAATCGCAAACAGCAGCAACAGTAAGACAACAGTGTTGGACAGCGACAGATGCCACCGTAAGGAACAAAAAATTGGAAACTTTGTGCTTGATATTTCAGTTAATTTAAAAGTGACGAAGAGAAATTATGTCAAATAGCAACAAATTAGAGACTTTGAAACAAAGCCGGGACAACAATCTTATAAAAAATAAAGCAAAAGAGAAAGAGTTATATGCGATCTGGTGGGAGATACTTTGAAGTGCTACCTTGACACTCAGTACGTAGTAATAGATATGTACATACATGCATACAGAATTAGAAAACTAGTGCGACTATTAATTGGACACCATTCTGATTTCTCTAAGGGTCTTAAATAATTTCTAATCAATAGTAACTAATTTCAGTACAAAATAACAGTAAAATAATAAGATTTTTGTATGATTTTCTTAGATTACATTTCAGTTTCTTAATTGCCTAAAAAGACTATTTTCGATATGAGATAAAAGGCCTGTTTCTAGCGGATTTGTTTTATAGTGATCCAATCTACACGATTGCTACATACATATTTACTAAATAATTTTGAATGATCTGCAATAATGAGCCTAATAATTTTTCTTAATTTTTTTTCCTAATTCCATATTTACAGCCAAATATTGTCATCTTATTTGTATTCAGTGACAAGTTTTTGATCGTCCTATTCTTATGAAAATGTAATATTAAAACTGTTGTACTTGTAAGAAGTTTCAGTTACTTTTTTTGTATTTTGAAAAATTGTATTTTGAAAAATTCTCTATTTACAATATAATAAAAAGTATGTAGGTATTTTGTTAGTTTAAAAGTTTGAATATAAATAAGTGCCTTTAACTTTATATAAGAATGAATAAATTTGTAAGACTTTTCTCAGTTTAGCCTCTTTATCCTGTTATCGGGCATGCTGTGGAAATTCGATTTCAAGCTAAAACTAACAAATAATAATTAAAGAAAAAAATGTGTTCGAAAACAGGGTCATTCTCCTACTTATCTGAAATTGTCACAATAATGTACATGTGTACTTTTATTTATTTTAATACACTTGTCACTGTCATCAGGCTTATCAGAGTTGAAAGGTTTTAGTTCTGGCTTCTATTTTTCTCTTGTCTGTTTTGTGTTAAAGAGTTTATCAAACTGGCGATATAGGAAAGAACATCACTCATTTTATAACCATTTATGTTCCCTAACAAACTCGCATCATTTTTGTTTAGTTTTTTACTCGGTCTAAATGATTTAATCGGACATTTTCTTTTGAATTTAAAAAAAATTTAAATCCTACAAATGTGTTTCACAAACACTTTTTTTTACTTTTTTAAAATCATGGTTGCAAAGTTCGAGAGAATTTAAAACATACATAAATATTTGAACATAAAATATTGCTTTAATTTGTTCATTTAATCATGCTGAATGAAGACGAACTTAAGAAGTCCCCTAAAATATTTTTGCTGAGCTCTATCGTGTGAAAGATGAGCATGCCATAAAATTAAAATAGCAACAGCAATCCATACATACACATTAATTTAAAAACACATATGTATGTAAATCTGAACAGCACAAGTTTTGGATCGCAATATAATAAATATATAAAAAAGAAACAAAATGCGATGAAGATCCTTAATTTTCTTGATCCTTCAAATCGACAATTATCGTACATGATAAACGTCGAAATTCCTTGAGTTGTTGTTGATGAAGGTGTCCTTTGCCACAAGTTGGCCCAACGGGATAATAAGAGGAATTGGCTTAAACAAATTTAGACTGTTGCTCCTTTCTCAAATTAATTAAAAACTCAAAAAACAAATCATGCATTCACTTATTAAATATAAAATATTTATTACTAGTATTAGGCGGTTCAAGTCCTAATCTAAATTTTCTTTTAAAATTATTGTATTATTTTTTGTTTTTTGTTTAACAAAAGATCTAAAATTTATTTACTCACCTCACAAGCCACAAAAAGCTATTAAAGGGATTTATCTGCTATCAAACAAAGACTATTTTGGTAGGGTGGGGGGGGGGGGGGGGGGGGAATTCCTGGAAGCAGATGAGATTAGAAAAAAACATATCGAAAAATAAGTAACAAGGTGTTTTGAATATCACATGTCTTCATATCAATTGAAACCAAAAAACACACAGACATTATTTGGCCTTTAATATAGATTTCCAGCTAAAAACAATTCAAACATGAAATTGTAGTAAAAGTACAAAAATTTAAAAATAAACGTTGAAAACTAAGAAAAAGAGAAAAAAAACGCCAAGAAAAACGTGCGCGATAAGTTTTGTGTAAATCATGTCAAAAAATCGAAAAGTATTGAAAATATTGCATGGGATTTTTATGGTTTTTACTAAATGTGCTGATGTTGTTGTATGAGTGAGTAAAAAGTGATGGTGTTGAAAAACATATTACATGCAAAATATACTTTAATGTTGCACCTTCCTCAACATTAGGTGCATAAAACATGCAGCACTCAAAGTTAAAAAGTTCATAAATTGTGATTTTTTCTTCTTACTTTTCATGACTTGGGTTATTAAACCTTTATTGCTTTTTTTTTATTATTTTTGAATTAAAAACCTATTTTCTTTATATTAATTTACTCTTCTTCCTTCTTCAATAATATTTACACAGAAAAAATTAAATTAACTGAACGCAGCATTCAGAAAAAGTCCGACTGAATGCCATTGTTATTTTAAAAACTTTCCTTTTAATTTGAGTTCAAAAATTCAGTTCCTGAACGCTGATTTAGTTACTTACTACGGAAAGTTCAGCATTTGGCTCAACGAAACATTGTAAAAATTATAGTTTTCTACCACGAGACTCAACGTTTCGTTCAGCCTTTAAAAAGCAGATAATGAATTTTTTGTGTTTTTTTAGTACGGCATTTTTTCTGTGTATTTACAGCTCATAACCGAAGAAGAACCTTCTTGATTTGAGCCCAATTAATGTCATTAATACATAATTTTGTACATATGATGTATGTATGTACATATATAAATCGTTGTCTCATTACACTATTACAAACCAGTTGCAGACCTCTTTTAAAATCGAAAATCATGATAAGTGAAATTATGAAAGGCTCAAACAAATTATTTTAATATATTTTTACACATTCAAAATGAAATATTTATGTATGTACATACATACATATATACGTACATATTTCATTTTAAAATATCTTGAAAAGAATAGTTTTCAGGGTGCCCCAAGAATCAACGCCAAGTCAAAGGTTGCTATTTGGGCAAATAATACAATGCTAAAGCTAAAATTTTATGATTTTTACTTCTCTAGAAAATAGTAAGACTAGTAAGAGAATACTATCTAGTATTTACAGCACTGCAGCAAAAAATGTACGGAAGTTTTGTTTAAAGACTAACAGAAACATTAAAAGTAAAAGGTTGTAATTTGAATACTTTTTTGAATAGACTCCATATTGGCGTTAATTCATCTTATTTAGTAAGAAAATTTTTTTAAGCTGACACCATTACACCTTCGGTTAGGGCACCATTGTAGACCCTAGTGGGCATTTGAGTGTTAAATTCACGTATGAATATGCATCCAAACATTATGGTCGTTTTTTATGAGAAAATAAAAGTAATAAGATTCTTCTTCTATTTCATGTTTTGCGCAGTAGAGAAAGACATGCAGCACCGTGCAACGATGACGATGCTGCATATTGAAAAATATTTATTGAAAACGCATTTTGATTACAATCAGCGAGCCTGAAACACATGCTCAGTGATTGTGGAAATAAGAAGAACAAAATAGTTATGTATGTATGTATGTATGTGTCTTAGCAAAAGGCTTTTGAAAGGCAAAAACAAAAAAAAAGGAAAAGAAATTTAACCGTAACAGAAAAATACAAATTTGCATGCAGCACAGCCGCAACACACTCGTATATGGAGTAAGAGTTTCAATTACTGCAGGCATACAACCAACAATGTGTGTCTTTTTATGGTCTACACGAGAAGGAAAAAATATACCCAAAGCTGCAGTGGCAACTTAAACTGCGTTTAATGGCTGCAACATGATGACATGATGCCATAAAACAGACAATCAGCCAAAGAAGAGAAAAAAGCCTGCGCAAGTTAAACAACTTACCAACTGCAAGAAAAATCTTACAGCCAACAAACTGTGTATGTATGTATGTACGAGTATGTAACTCAAACAGACTCGATTTAGTAACGTTTATTTTCTTTTGGCTGTCTTAAAAGCCAGTTAAGTTCTTGTTGTTGTTTGTTATTATTGTTGTTGTGAAGCGAAGGTGCTGGCAAGAAAACATGTGTTGTTTCGTAGCTGCCGCTAAAGTACATGTAAGTGTCATATTGATATGAATTTATGACATCACGTGGCCATGTAATCGACATTTTCGGTCATATTCAAATGAAGCCTACAGTCAGGTACTCGTACATGAATACAATACATAAAAAATCTGTGCTTATTAAAAACAGAAAATATTAAACATTTAAAATTCAAAAGCAAACTTTTTGGAATTTTACATTCGGCTATTGCAACACATGATAAATCTATAATAAAGATTTAAATACGCAGGCGTCAATACAAGAAAAATATGGTTCCATTTCAATTTTCGTTTTCCAGCCCCATCGAGGAGCAGGTATAATACTTAGGCGTATTCCAACTACGGTACTCTACTTTCTACAGTATAGAAATGAAGTGGTTTCTGGGTTAAAGACCCAGAGGGTAATTAACAGAATGGGATGGCCCTCTGTGGGTGCGGCATTCAAAACTCTAGGAAGTTCATATATGACTTCGGTTATGCAGGTTCATAAGAGACCTGACCTTCTCCAAAGGTCATTCCGGTGTTGGTCAGGGGTCGAGGTGTCTACCTTGGCCGAAACATTGTGTCTGTAGTTTCAACGTTAAAATGCAAAAAGAAGCTTTAGTAGATACCGCTCTGTGATCCAAACGTCCTCGAGGTGCTGTTGTCTTGCAACAGATTTTTTTGTTCTTCGTAAGGTACTAAATGCTGGGCTATTTCGGTTTACCAGCTCAGGTGCCTAGAATTACTCGCAGAAGGGATTCGATAGTGTGAGCTCACGTACAAGGGGCTTTGTGTTATGTACACGGCCCCACAAGCCTGGCAAGACACATGAAGGCGATGGTGAAAAGGGAGTGTTACAAACAGAGGGACAAATCAAATATTTGTAAATAGATATGTACATATCTCTCAAAAATCAGCTTTTTACAGACAGCAAAGTTCTACTCACCAGCAACAGAAAAAAACTACTGCGAGTTCAGATCCGTACAACACAGTCTTTCCGTCTGCGGCAAACCAGTCACTACGTCTATTTAATACCCAGATAATGCCATGTTTAGAAGAAAATAATTGTGTGTGAAAAAGAACATAAAAACTTTTTGTACTTGTTGTCTGGTTTTTGTGTGTGTGTTTGTTTTTGTATCAGGCTCTTTAAGGTGAACGCATTGTTTCTCATAAGTAGTGACAACAGCAACTGCAGCTATTTTGCATGTCAGCTAACGTACATCCATACATACATACATACATACATACATATGTACTTAGGTATGTATGTATGTATACAGCGGTGTAAAGAAACATGCCTGGTGCTGTTTGCTGCAGTGGTGTTGAAAACACGCAATCTTGTTGAAAGTAATTGGTTAATTATGTTACATGCTAAATTTTGTAACGTATATAAATTAAAAAGGACTTTTAATGGATTCCAAGATTGATGTATAGATTCACTATAAAATTAATATCCACTTTGTAGACATAAATTCTTTAAAACATTCTTGTACGATGTGAGCAACACGGAGAACATGAACTAGATTTGAGTTAAAGAAATTTGTCAAGGGAAATTAAAAGAAAAATGAAGTTTTAAATGAATCTTAAAATAACTTATATTCATTTTAATTGCCACTTAAGTAAACGTTGTTTGCTTTAAGTACAAAATGGTTTTCAAAGGAGTTGGTCGATGAAAAGATATTGTACAAACAATTCTAAAGATGTGCAAATGATGCTGCATTAAAACACTTGCTGCCGCATGTTTTAAGATTTTAATTTCCTAAATGTTCTGTAAAAGAAAAGCAGATAGATAAATTTCCATCTCTAGAGGACATCTGTGTGATTCAGATTGTAAATGTTTGCAGTTGGAAATATACGAGTATATTTTCCGTTGATTGTCAACGATTTGGTGGTTCCTTCGCAGAACAAATATGTAATTGTAAAAATAGAAAGTTATTTTTTTTCAATAAATGTTTTTGCTGATTCAACAAAAAAGCTAATCTGATGTTTGTTTAAAGAAATGTTAGAAGTTTTATTTTAGTCAGCAAATTTATTTGTTCGAAAAGGAAAAATATGCTGAACATCATGATTTTGTTGTTTTTGTTGTTAAAAAAGTTGACTGTTTTCTTTTGGTTCAACTACTATTTTTTCAATATTGCTGTTTTAATCCACGGATTCAGCGGATTCTCTTGTTTAATATGGAAACAATTTGTTCTTTGTTCATTTCTTACAAAATTTATGTAATATTATGTACATACATACATACATAATGTACAACAATCAAGAAAAAGTATTCTTAATATTGATTATTTTTTCTTTTCATTATTAAAAAAAAACTTACCGACAGTCCTGTAAGAGCCTATTTGCTATTTCTTAATATTAATAAATTTCTCTGGTAGAGTCTTGAAGTGGCTTTTTCCCATCGTTTCGACAAAAATAAGCGCGGAAACTCCTCAAGCCCACTACACCACACTTTACATTCGGTGCGTTATCGCTTACTCATATATCCACGGAGATAGAAATGAGCCACGTCCGTCATAATGATCTTTGATGAAAATATTTCGAAACAATTCTTATGTGGTCTTTGAAGAGGTAATCATTTCAATATGGGTGCCATCAATGAATCCTTTACCCATATCCTGGTGTAGCAAATTTATTGAAACATTGCAGATTGCAGGTATAGTGTCATAGATATCACATGCTCGGCGATAACCACAACCACAAACCAAGTTTGAGTATTCTTACATGTTCTTACGCAACTGGTATTTGGTTCTGTACATGTACATATGTGTGTATGTGTGTATATAAAAAATTACAACTTAAATTTCAATGGAAGTATGTACATACATATGTATGTATATATGTCCGTATGTGTTTATTGGATGCCATGAATTTGAAAGATGAGCAAAAATACATACATATTGTACATAGTCACCTTATCGACTAAAAGTTTAGTTTTTAGACAAAGTATTTCCAATTTTCTTTCTGGCACAATCTTCTGCCAGAACCGCGTTATTTTTTCTTTTTTTGTCTAACAAACTTTATCTGCAGTTTTGGCGCAACACCGGCAGCAAACTTTCTCGCATAATGATTTTAAAAATTACATAAAAAGTAAATATTCATTCCGTTATCATAGAAATTGTGTCTGCCAAAATGAAAATATTCTCATTAAAAAGTTCCTAACAGTTTTACGGCAGTTTCCTTTCTTGTTTTACTGTTAGAGGTGCCTTTGCGTCTTTGCAAGAAGACCGTTTTATCAAGATTATAATTTCTTTGCTATTGTCTTTGTCGCTTTTTGTTTACATATTTTGACAAGTGTTGCAAAGTTGTTTTGTTTTTCATTCTATTCGGCATGCTCGTTGTCTATTTTTGTAGCACCCACATGCTGTGAAAATTCCCTGTTTATTGGAATTTTATAAACCATCGTCAGCACTACGAGTATTATTAATTTCTTGAAAGCAACAAGCGGTTAAATGGAGTTTAAACTAAATTTGTTGCTGTTGGCTGGTTCACGGGCGTAGCAGGACAAATTTTTTTTGGGGGTGGGGGAGATTCCAATTGAGTTTTTTTACATCAAAAGAATGCAGTTATTTTTATCAGAAAAAATTTCTTTTAGATTTAAAAAAACTTGTTACTTGGAAGTTAAAAAAATAAAAAGCAGCCCTTTTGAAATGAGCTGCCAACTTTACGCAAGACTTTTATTGGACTTGCAATTTTTTTAAACAATTTATTTATTTAGGTATCTGTGTAACGATTCACGTGGGTGCCTGCCAGTATGGCCTAACCGAAATATTTTGTTGATACAATTTTCTGTAAAAAAACAATTAAAATATTATCCCTGGAAAGGGGGAAAATAAAGCCGCCCTCCGCCAGTAGACAGGTTGCGGTTTCCAAATCCGCAATTTACAACATACATATATGGTTATTTTTATTACTATTATTATTGAGTGATATTGCTGGCAGTTTCTTTAGTTTGTATTGAGATTTTGCAGCAGGAATGGTAAAATGCAATTGAACTAGTTCTTAGATTTAATAAATTATTAATATGATCTCATTGTTTGACCTATTTTTGGGTTTAATAAATTGTTGTAAAAAGTTACGGCAAATATCTGCAATATATTTTATTGGTCTCCTATGTCAGAGTTCATATATAAAATAAAACTTTCCATCCCTGCCTTTGTTGGCAGTAGGCTGTGCGTCTTGGTTTATTGGCTACGTTTGTCGCATTAGGCATTTCACAGTTTTTGTTTGTTTATTTTTTTTGTAAATCTTTCCATGTTTGTATTCGAATATTTGTATAGCGAACGTGTTTTCGTTGTCGTTGTCGTATTCGTATTCGAATTTGTATTGTTTTGTCTCCTTCACAGGTTGTCATAAGAAATATGATGCCTTTGTCAAGATGCTTTTGTTTCGGTCTTATTATGGTGTTTGCTGTAAACGTCTTAAATGTTTTGTTCAATTTTCTTATTTAATGAAGTTGTAGGAGTTTTGTAAAACTCTCAAGTAACAGACAAAAACACAATTTGGCTTTTAATTTAGTTGTGTGTTTTTTCCTTACGAGCGTGAGTGTGCGCTTTGCGGTCTTTAATGGGGCCATTTAAAAAGGGATTTGATTATCGCGCTGACAGGTTTCCAAATATTGAAATAACTTTTGTTCACTTGTTTTTAAAAGAAAAAATTAACAATGTTATTTAATTTTTGTAACATTTAAATAATTGATTTGTGTTTTGCTTACAAAACATGAATTATTGCGGCTATAAATTTCTTTAATTGGGAATTATAAATTTTCAAAAGGCATTAAGAGACGTTTTTGTAAAGAGTAGATGAATACGTACTTATGTATAAATATATTTTTAACGATTCTGATACAATTTAAAAGTGTATCAAGTGCATTTTAAGGGTGACCTAAAATACTTTATATTTTATAAAATTTACTCCGTGTAGCGGAACAGTTTTTACAAAATTAGAAAATATTCAAAACGAAACAGAACGGAAGAAAATAGCCTAAATCCTGTCAAAAATTTTCTTATTACAAAATCGAAGTAAAGTGCCTGGCTGAAACTGAAATGCACTTTTCAGTAAATATTTTCGTACGTCCTGTGGCACTATCAGTTTTTTTGCGCTCCAAAATTATGGCGAACGTTAGCATTCGATATTATGGGACAAACGATAACATTTACATTTTCATTACTTATACTGGCCGGGCTGAAGTGCAGTTGTGCTTTTCTTCAATTAAGAAAGAATACATTTTGTAAGTTATATTTGTTTATTATTTTTAAGAAGTTAATTATTATTTATCTTGTTATCTTTTGAGGAGCGGGGTTGCAGTTTGTTGCTTTTCGGTGGCAGCACTATTCATCAACGACCAATCCGTCTGCAACACTTGCACCATTCAAGCTATAACCTCTCTGATTTTTTTTTTCTGTCTTTTGTGAAAGACACATGATATTTGTTTTATTTTGTTTTCCTGTTTGGACAGTTTTTTTGTTTTTGTTTTACATATTCTTTTATGTTTGGCAGCGTTACCAAAAAATGTATGTTAAGCCCTGCGTTATTTAAGTTAATTTATTACTACAACTTCCATATTTACTTATTATATTATCGGCCCTAACAGTTATACATCAGAATTTCTGAAGTTTTAATAATTGCCATTAAGTATTACTGCAGTTTATTTAAATCGTCATTCATTATTCTTCAATGTAGGAGTTTTACTGTCCCTCTTGCTATAAGCGGCTCAGGAATACAAGTTCCTGCGAGAAGTTTGTGTTATTTTTGTTATAAGAATTTTTTTTATTCATTTAAAAGTTGTCCATTACAGAGGTTTTAAGGCCGAATCTTTACATCAGAAAAATTATGGAAATTTATCAAGTGATTTTCTAAGCTCTACAATCAGATACGACTTAAATAAATCTTTATCGAACCAGCATTTTTGAAGCGAATACTTTAACGTCAAATATGTAGTTTAATTGAAGTCCTTGTAGGAACTGCCAAAACTAATAGTGAAAAATGTACATTGGAAGTAAGTAAAAGGTTTAAACTGTTATATTTTTGGTCCTGTGACATGTCACAAAGTAGGTATAATATATCAATTCCTTCTTCTTGTGATGGTTGTTTTAGCCTTCTTTTTTCTGACAATGCCCCCTAATTAAGGGAAAGTTTTGACAAATATATTATGTATTGCATTTAAGGGGTAAAATGATTTTTTTAAAAGCTTAAGCAGCATTCGGACTTTAAGGACTCGATATATGTATGTACATACATATTGTACATAAGTGTGTTTTTCTTTACTTTGTGGCTGGATTGAATTTCTATAAGAGATTTAAAGGATCATCCAAGCTGTGCTTGTCGGCCTGCCACATTATGCTGGTCGAAAACCGCACGCACACGTTTTGCGACTGCCATACAAACGCCAAGTGGTTTTATGAAAAAATAAATATTATGCACTTTTTTCAATTTACTATTTAATTTGATGCGTCACATGTACTCCTATTCGTGTGTGTGTGTGTGTGTGTTTCTGCTAATGATTCAGTTGTTGCCACTTTAAAGCTGTTTACGTTATAAACAACATTTAACTTTCTATAATTGCATCTTGCTTTACTTATATTTTTATCAGTTCTCAAGTGGTTGTTCTTAAATAAACAAGTCTCAAGAAGTTTTTTTGACATAATCGCTGTCATCTTTGATTACATGATAAATGGAATAATACTCATAAGCTCCAAGACTTTGAGTTTGAGTAATTTTTGTTGATCTATTCCTGTGGTAAATATAGGCAAAATATTCCTGTTCACTAACACTTTCGTTCTATCGTTAAAAGAGGATGAAAGTTAACTTTCCATAAACTTGAGTGTAGTATGATTTGGCAAATTGTCGGTTGGTCTGTGAAAAATGGCACATATGTATATGCACATAAGTAAGTGCATATGTATGATATTTATGTATGTCTCCATTTTCGAAAGCTTTGACAGCATGAAATTGTTATGAAGACGCATCTGCATGTGTGTAATAAGGTTGTCTCTCCAATTCTATAATCTTTGGAAGTATTAATCGAATATTTCTTTAAGGAACATTCAGTTTGTTTTTGTTACAACAAATCAGTGTGAATTGTGAAAAATATATTGGAAAAACTAATTTTAGTTATATTTATTGTTTTGAATACAAATTTCCAAGTGAAACTCTTTTTTTGTCAAGACGTGAGCAGTTGAAAATCTAAACACTGTCGTTGCTGCAGTTTTTGCTCCAAATAACGTTTTTCTGCATTAATTTCATTTTCGTGCTGCACTTTAATGAAATGAAATGTAACACCCTCTCGTTTACTGCACTCAACTTTTGTTTGTTTGTTTGTTGGGAGTGACAGCACTTTGCTGTCCTTCTTATGATGATTGCAATAACTATTATTATAAACAACAACATTTGAACTCGCATTCAGAAAGCAACATTGTTGAAGTTAAAGTAGGCTTTAACTCTCTGAAAGTTGATGGTCATTCCATTCCGGCCAACGATTGCAATCGTAGCAGCAGCCCTTATGGCTTCTCTTCGGCGATTAAAACCAACAATATTATATGGCATTTTTGCGGCATTTTCAGTGCCCGTATTAAATATCCCATTAAGCCCCAAAGCACAAACATTTCTTAGCGATTTTGACTTACATTTTCTAATAGATTGAGGACAATAATAACTGTAATGCACTACACCAAAAGGTAACTGACATATTTCGCAGACAGTAGGCAATAATTTATTTTGTACTGGTTTGTTGGATTAAAATATTATTTTATTACAATATAATAAAAAAATGTAACACTGTACTAATGGCATTTCCTTGATATTAAATCAATTATTAATTCTCAGTATTCAACATTGAATATTTGTGCTTCATTTGGAGCATAAATTTAATAATATGAATAACTCATTCGCTTGTAGTTTGAGCATTAAAGCAGATATAAAGCATTCTTGATAAGACTCTCGAAAACCAGTCAACACAACAAACAATTAAACTGTTTTCGAAAAAAATATATTTAACTTAAAATACCAATTGTGTAACAAATCATACACATCTTAGATGGAAGCTGGGAAAAGCCTTAACTTTTAGATAAAAACGTAATTGATTCCAAAGAACGAATAGTTTGTCACTGCAATAAGTTTGATATTGTTGACGTTTTTCATCCCTGATTTGTGCTAAATCACCTTTCATCTTTCTATCGCATCAAACGAGAACATCGACTTTCGAAGAGAACACCACGCAGTCAGTGTGAGCTGTGAACAAGCACTCAAAATTAAGTAATTAAGTGCTGTTAAATGCTGCCATAAATGTACGAAGGAACCACAACTGCAACCAGAGTATTAAATTGCCATCCATAGAGCGCTGAAAGACGGGCGGAAAAAAAAGAAAAAATACACACTCGTGAAAACAGAAATTGGCAGCCGGTCTTTTTTAGCCACTGCGCCAAACAACCAAGACGCAGCACAGTTTAAACTTGCAACTAAGCGCGGCATGATCGCTGCATGCGAAGACTTGCACCAAAAATGGCGAAATTTAATTT